>CAWUFW010005392.1:0-1344981 GCA_963921515.1 Calotriton arnoldi | reverse complement strand
GCACACCAGCAACGCCTGCAAGCAGCGACCTCTGTCTCCCACCCTCCCACCACCCCCTGCTGACATGTGCAGTGTGGCAGTTGCACGCACAGATAACCCTGGTCCACCTTGGGGGTTGGTGGTGGTGGTGGTGTCCATGGCCCCAGGTTGGTCCAGGGTCACTGCGCTGGTGTTGCTCCTTATTCTGTCCATGTCGGCAGGGATGGTATTCGTGGTGACAGTCGTTGGAGGGGTGGGTGCAGGGGTGCAGCTGTTGGACCTGCTGGTGCTGCAGCTGGTGGTCCTGCTGGTGCAGCATGTTGACTTGCACCGGATGTGCCAGGTTGTTCATCGTCCGAGGAGGACAGAGGCTGTACGACGCCAGTGAGCTCGGCATCCTCTTGAGCCTGGGACTGGGACTCCTCAGCGCCTGCTGCTGTGTCCCTATCATCACCTGTTTTTGGGAGACACAAACAATGTATGTCATGTTTCTGCAGGCATCAGTGGTTGACACACCTGGACAGTTGTGACTGTGCCTCGGGTGCGGGCCTGTACATTGTATTGTCCTAAGTCGTCACAGTCAGGGGTTGATATTGGTGTGGCACATTGTCCTGCATTATTTGGGCATTTCTATGTATTCTCTGGGGTGTGAACATGGTCTGCATTGATTGTGTTTGGTTGACAGCCAGATCCTCCTTCCCACCCACCCACCCAGCCAGTCAGTTATCCCACCATGGAACGTGCTTGCATTGCAGGGAGTGGAAGTTGTCTCTCAGGATGTCAGTCAGTGGTGTCCTGCTGTTTGTTGGTGCACAGTTGGCAGCAGGGCCTTGTGCTCCCCACAGCAGTAGCCAGTGTCAGCCATCTTGTGAGTCCTTCTCCACTCCCTGTGATGTGAGCATGGTTCAGGGTGGTGTTGATGGGCCAGTTGTGAGGCTGAGCGATGTCTGTGACTACGACTCCCATCATGCTATTGCCTCCACCCCCTTCCCAGCATGCCCATGCTTCCTTCCTTTGACTCTGCTTCCCTGTGGGGTGGGCTGGCTGTGCTGACAGGATGGCTGGGAGTGTTGTCCTGGCAGTTGTTTGGCTAAGAGTCCCAAGAGTGTCCCTGTGCTTCACACAACATAACCCAGGGTGGTGGTGCTTTGTGGGATCTTGTGTTAGGATGGAGGGCATTGCATTCTACCAGGTGGGTACTGTGGAGTTTGTGTTGGGGGGTGAGGGGAGGTGCTGGTGACTATAGTCAGTGCTGCAAGTCCCCCTTCCCACCCAGCCAGATATCCCACCATGGAACGTGCTTGCATTGCAGGGAGTGGAAGTTGTCTCTCAGGATGTCAGTCAGTGGTGTCCTGCTGTTTGTTGGTGCACAGTTGGCAGCAGGGCCTTGTGCTCCCCACAGCAGTAGCCAGTGTCAGCCATCTTGTGAGTCCTTCTCCACTCCCTGTGATGTGAGCATGGTTCAGGGTGGTGTTGATGGGCCAGTTGTGAGGCTGAGCGATGTCTGTGACTACGACTCCCATCATGCTATTGCCTCCACCCCCTTCCCAGCATGCCCATGCTTCCTTCCTTTTGACTCTGCTTCCCTGTGGGGTGGGCTGGCTGTGCTGACAGGATGGCTGGGAGTGTTGTCCTGGCAGTTGTTTGGCTAAGAGTCCCAAGAGTGTCCCTGTGCTTCACACAACATAACCCAGGGTGGTGGTGCTTTGTGGGATCTTGTGTTAGGATGGAGGGCATTGCATTCTACCAGGTGGGTACTGTGGAGTTTGTGTTGGGGGGGTGAGGGGAGGTGCTGGTGACTATAGTCAGTGCTGCAAGTCCCCCTTCCCACCCAGCCAGATATCCCACCATGGAACGTGCTTGCATTGCAGGGAGTGGAAGTTGTCTCTCAGGATGTCAGTCAGTGGTGTCCTGCTGTTTGTTGGTGCACAGTTGGCAGCAGGGCCTTGTGCTCCCCACAGCAGTAGCCAGTGTCAGCCATCTTGTGAGTCCTTCTCCACTCCCTGTGATGTGAGCATGGTTCAGGGTGGTGTTGATGGGCCAGTTGTGAGGCTGAGCGATGTCTGTGACTACGACTCCCATCATGCTATTGCCTCCACCCCCCTTCCCAGCATGCCCATGCTTCCTTCCTTTTGACTCTGCTTCCCTGTGGGGTGGGCTGGCTGTGCTGACAGGATGGCTGGGAGTGTTGTCCTGGCAGTTGTTTGGCTAAGAGTCCCAAGAGTGTCCCTGTGCTTCACACAACATAACCCAGGGTGGTGGTGCTTTGTGGGATCTTGTGTTAGGATGGAGGGCATTGCATTCTACCAGGTGGGTACTGTGGAGTTTGTGTTGGGGGGTGAGGGGAGGTGCTGGTGACTATAGTCAGTGCTGCAAGTCCCCCTTCCCACCCAGCCAGATATCCCACCATGGAACGTGCTTGCATTGCAGGGAGTGGAAGTTGTCTCTCAGGATGTCAGTCAGTGGTGTCCTGCTGTTTGTTGGTGCACAGTTGGCAGCAGGGCCTTGTGCTCCCCACAGCAGTAGCCAGTGTCAGCCATCTTGTGAGTCCTTCTCCACTCCCTGTGATGTGAGCATGGTTCAGGGTGGTGTTGATGGGCCAGTTGTGAGGCTGAGCGATGTCTGTGACTACGACTCCCATCATGCTATTGCCTCCACCCCCTTCCCAGCATGCCCATGCTTCCTTCCTTTTGACTCTGCTTCCCTGTGGGGTGGGCTGGCTGTGCTGACAGGATGGCTGGGAGTGTTGTCCTGGCAGTTGTTTGGCTAAGAGTCCCAAGAGTGTCCCTGTGCTTCACACAACATAACCCAGGGTGGTGGTGCTTTGTGGGATCTTGTGTTAGGATGGAGGGCATTGCATTCTACCAGGTGGGTACTGTGGAGTTTGTGTTGGGGGGTGAGGGGAGGTGCTGGTGACTATAGTCAGTGCTGCAAGTCCCCCTTCCCACCCAGCCAGATATCCCACCATGGAACGTGCTTGCATTGCAGGGAGTGGAAGTTGTCTCTCAGGATGTCAGTCAGTGGTGTCCTGCTGTTTGTTGGTGCACAGTTGCCAGCAGGGCCTTGTGCTCCCCACAGCAGTAGCCAGTGTCAGCCATCTTGTGAGTCCTTCTCCACTCCCTGTGATGTGAGCATGGTTCAGGGTGGTGTTGATGGGACAGTTGTGGGGGGGGCAATATGTGTGACTGCGACTCCCATGATGCTATTGGCTACACTGACTTGGCCAGCATACACAGAATTCCTTCCTTTGAGTGGTCTTCACTGTGTGTTGGTGTTGTTGTGGTGGCTACATGTGTGGATGTGTGTGTTAGTTCTATTTGTGCCACTGCCTAGCTGTAGTTGTGGTTGTGTTTGTACATGTGTTGGCACAGTTGGATGTGACTTTTTGATGGCATGTGTTGTGTTCATCTGACTGACATACACATTTTGGGATGATTCTGTTCTAGTTGCTGTGTAATTGCTATGAGTGCATGGTTTGACTCTCCCCTTGACAGTGATGTGTGTGTTTTGTGGCAGTTTATTGTGTACATTTGTTGTGTACTCACCAGGCTCTGGGATGTCCTCTAGTCCATATACGCTCACTGGCGGAAGGATGGCCCGCACCTTCTCCTCCCAGGGCCTGAGGTATATTGGCTTGGCAGGAGGGCCACTGCCGGTGTGTTGGCTGTTGATGTAGTCTTTCTTCAGCATGTCCCGTACCCTCCTGCGCACGTCATACCACCTGTTCTGGATGTCCGTCTTTGTGCGCCGACATGGTGATTGGGCGTTCACCCTGTTGATGATCCTCTCCCACATCTTGGTTTTCTGCGACATGGGGGTCTGTTGGACCAGAGTGCCAAACAGCTGTGGCTCCACCCTGAGGATCTCGTCTACCATGACTTCCAATTCACTATCTAGGAACTTGGGATTCTTCTTGGGGGCATGGTGATGGGTGGTGATGGTGGGTGATGTGTGTGTTGGTGTGCAGGTGAGGGTGTGTGGGTGTGTGTTGTGCTGGGTGTATGTGAGGTAGGTATTTGTTGGTGTGCTGATGGTGTGTGGCTTGTGTGAGGGATGAGCTGTGGGTGTGTGGTTGCTTTCTCTTGGGTGCTGGCAGTGGAATGGCATTTGCAAAGGCTCATGGTAGTGATTTGTGTCCTTTATATAGGTGGAGTTGTGGGTGTGTCTTTGTTCTCTGTCCCCACCCCCCAGTATTTATTGGCTTGGTAATTGCTTGTTTGGCCTTTTTTGGTTGATTTTTCCTTTGTGCTGTTTGTGTATGTTGGAAACGTTCTTGTGACCGAGTCGGACCCTGCATTGGTCTCGTACGGTGTTTTCCGCTTCGTTCACGCTGTGTTTGTGCAGTTTTCTATGCTGCGTACGCGTCGGTCGCGGTGTATTGTGTTGCTTCGGCTCGGTTTTGTATGCGTGTCGGTCGTACGGCTTGTCCTCCGTCCGACTCGGTCGTGGTTTTTCGCGCCTTGCATCGTACTTTGCGGTTTGGAGTTGGCGGGTACGATTCGGTCGGATTTGTTCCGGGTGCGTGTCGGTCGGTTGGATTCGCGTGTTTTTCCGGCCGGATTGCTATTTTCCGAGCGGCTCGGTCGGTCGGCTTGGTTTCCTAACGTGTCGGTCGGATTTATCGCGGCTTGCATCGTACTTGGCGTGTCGGGCGCCACTGGTACGTGTCGGTCGGTAATTTTTCCGGCTCCGAGTCGGTCGGTGCTTTTTCCGGCCCGAATCGGAATCGACCCCTTTGTGTCTGAAATAGAATGTTTGGGAAGAGTCACCACCACCAAATTATATGTTTTGATAAAGGGTAAAAATATCATTGGATAGCAAGACTTAGCTAAAATGGGTTTATATCTCAAGCCGCATTCTGAGGGCCCTATGGTGCTGGGTGATATACTGGTACTGTATTTGGAGGATGAGTCATGTTGTAAATGTAGAAGACATTTTGAACCAGTTTACTGATGTTTTTCTGACTGCTTAGGAACAGTTAAGGGTTTTGAACATCACATTCATTTAAAACCACATACCCAACTGTTGTTTATAAAGTTCACCCCATGCTATTAAGTGTTAGGGTGAACTTAAACAAATTCTGAAAAAGTTATGTGAGGATGGCATAATCAAACCTTGCAAGTCCTCTCAATAGGTTTCCCCTGTGTTCATTGCACAGAAGTAATTAGGAGAAGGTAGACTCTGTTCTGATTTATGCTCATTCAGTAAAAACATTGTTATAGATTGGCATCCACTTCCTAAAATACACAATCTATTGGTTATTTGGGGAGGCAAAAACATTTTCAATTATTGATTATACGCTCCTCGTACCATCGAGTTCCTCTCACACAGGAATCACAGGAAGTTACAAGGTTTGTAACACCAATCAGTACTTACAAATATTTGAGATTGATGTTCGGTCTTGCTTGGGTGGCTAGAGCTTTTTCAAACATTAATGGAGAATCTTTTGGCGACATCCAGAGTGTTCAGATATATCAAGATGATATCTTGATTTTTGACGATACCTTCGGAGAACACTGTGTGATTTAAAAAAGTATTGACCATTAAATCCAAAATAGGAATGACTGTGAGGCTTACGAGTGCAGATTTGGGACTCAGGAGTTGGAACACTTAGGTCACACTATGCCATCAGAGGAGATTAAACCAAAGTTTTGTCTCATCAAAGCCATCAGAGATGCAGCACCGGCAAACAATACGGATGCACTTAGCTCTTTTTAGGTGGGTGTTTTGGAAGAGAGCAGACAGTAATGCTCGCCATGCCCCACCCCTAATAAATGGGGAAACAGTCTTCCTGCTCCCCTGGAGGGCAGATGGGGGTATTTACCCTCGATCTGTCCCCCTGGGGGGCAGAAAGTCCACTATACACCAGAGATTGTTTTAAAACTATAGGGGTGGGGGCTGCCCACGATGGACATGGCCATGCCCCCCCCCCAACTAAATAGTGCAACAGTCTTTCTGCCACCCTGGAGGGCAGATTGGGGTATTTACCTCAGATCTGCCCCACCAGGGGGCAGAAAGCCCACTAGAATCCAGGGAATGTTTTTCTCAAAATATAGAGGTGGGGGCTGCCCATCATTAGCGTGGCTATGCTCCCACCCCAAGTAAATGGGGAAGTGTTTCTGCGCTTGGGGGAAAGGGGGTAAAAAGCCAACTAGACACCAGGAAATTTTGAAAATAAAAATATATGGGTGGGGGCTGCCCACCATGGGCATGTCCATGCCCCCACCCCATCTAAATGGGGAAACAGTCTTTATGCCCACCTTGGGGGGCAGATTGGTGTGATTACTCCCGATCTGCCTTCTGGGGGCAGAAAGCCCACTAGAAGACAGGGATTCTTTTTTTTTTTAATATAGGGGTGGAGCTGCCCAGCATGGGCATTGCTATGCCCCCCACCTCAACTAATGGGGGCAACAGTCTTTCTGCCCCCAAGTGGGCAGATTGGGATAATTACCCTTGATCTGCCCCCCCGGGGGCAGAAAGCCCACTGCATGGCAGCAATATATATTTAATAAAATAATTGGGGTGGGTCCTTTCCAACCCAACATCAGGCACCACTCTCACCTATAAAACCTCAACAGTCTTTCTGCTCTCCTGCAGACTAAAGCATCCCATCACAATGGCAAGCAAGAGAACATTTGATTCTTTTGGGCTTTGTTTTTACATATGGGCCTGGAGAGTTTAGCTAACTCCCACTATCATCCCACTTGCAATGTGCACTTTTTGGGCTTGGGTAGGCTGCCACCTAGAAAAACCTACCAGACCCAGACAGTTCTGAAAACTAGACATCTGGGGGAGTCCAGGGTGGTGTGCTTCATAGACATCCCACACCATTTTATTACCCACAATACCCTGCAAACTTCAAACATAGACTAAAAACACACATTTTCCTCACATTTCTGTGAGGAAAACTTCTGGAATCTGGAGCCACAAATGTCCTACCACACAGCATTCTCCCATGACTCCTGATAAAAATAGTACCTCAGTTGTGTGGGTGGGCCAAGAGACCTTGACTCAAAAGGCCCTAAATTACTACGTGGAGAGATCAGCAAAAGGGGTAGATGCTGGATTTGGGGCCATGCTCGGCTGCCACCCATGAAAACCTACCACCTGCCACACAGGTGGGGCAGCGTTTTTATCGGCACAAGTGGAGTAATGCTGGGTGGTAGGAATTTTGTGGATTCCTGCAGATTCCTGTAGTTTTCATCACAGAAATGTAAGAAAAATGCATGATTTCAGGCAAAGTTTGAGGTTTGCAGGGCATTGTGGGTAAAAATGACTCATGGGATCCAAGCAAGTCACCCCATCTTGGATTCCCCTAGGTGTCTAGTTTTTAAAAATGTGCAGGTTTGCTATGTTTCCCTAGGTGCCGGCTGAGGTAGGGCCCAAAATCCACAACTAACCAGTTTGCAAAAAACAGGTCAGGTTTGAGTGGAAAAGTGTGTTGTGTCCATGTTGCATTTTGGGCCTTTTTTGTCACAGGTACTAGGCTACACACAAAAGTAAGGAATCATTGTTATTGGAAGACTTAGGGGGAATGCTGGGTAGAAGGAGGTTTGTGACTTCTCACAGATTCCAGAACCTTGCCTCACAGAAATATTAGGAAAATGTGTTTTTTTAGTCAAAGTTTGAGGTTTGCAAGGTATTCTGGGTAAAACAACAGGGTGAGAGTCATGCAAGTCACCCCATCCTGGATTCCCCTAGGTGCCTATTTTTCGAAAATGTACAGGTTCGCAGGGGAATGCTGGGTGGTAGGATATTTGAGGATCCCCTCAGATTCCAGAACTTTCCATCACAGAAATGTTAGGAAAATGCATTTTTTAGTCAAAGTTTGAGGTTTGCAAGGTATTCTGTATAAAACAACATGGTGAGAGTCATGCAAGTCACCCAATCCTGGATTTCCTAGGTGTCTAGTTTTAAAAAATGTACAGGTTTGCTAGGGTTCCCTAGGTGTCGGCTGAGCTAGGGCCTAAAATCCACAGCTACCTACTTTGCAAAAAACAGGTCAGGTTTGAGTGGAAAAATGTGATGTATCCATGTTGCGTTTTGGGCCATTTCATGTCGCAGGCACTGGGCCTACCCACACAAATGAGGTACCATTTTTATTGGAATATTTGGGGAAATGCTGGGTGGAAGGAAGATTGTCGCTCCCCGCAGATTCCACCACTTTCCATTACAAAAATGTGAGGAAAATTTGTTTTTTAATCACATTTTGAGTTTTGCTAGGGATTCTGGCAGAAACAACATGGTGAGATCCATGCAAATCACTCCATCCTTGATTCCCTAGGTGTCTAGTTTTCATAAATGTACACGTTTGCTAGGTTTCCCTAGGTGGTGGCTCAGCTAGGGCCCAAAATCCACAGCTGCCTACTTTGCAAAAAATGGGTCAGTTTTAAGTGAAAAAAATTTGACGCATCCATGTTGCGTTTTGGGCCATTTCCTGTCACATGCACTCGGCCTATACGCACAAGTTAGGTACCATTTTTATCAGAAATCATGTGGGAACATAGAATAGTAGGATATTTCTTATTACCAGTTGGATTTCGCTGCATTTGTGCCTTCCAAATGTAAGTCAGTGTGTAAGAAAGAGGACATTTTGAAAAATACCCTCTAAATCATATGCTCCTATGGGTACCCACAAATTCAGAGATGTACAAATAACCACTGCTCTTAAATTGCATATCTTGTGCCCATTTCAGAAATACATAAGTTACCTTGATACCTATTTTTCACTCTAAATATTTCACCATATGATTTGGTCTAAGCTCAGTACACAATGAAAAACCATTGTACGGTGCAGCTCAATTGTTGGCTCAGGGTACCTCAGGTTCTTGGAGAACCTACAAACCCTACATATCCCCACACCCCAAAGGGTCTAGAGAATGTAATGGTACAGTGCTTTTGTAAATGGGCCATTGTGACAAAAAGTTAGTCACAAATGACTTTTTTTTTCCAATTCAATTTCAATATTTCTTTATTTCAACACTTAGGGGCCTATTAGTATGTCGGGCGGATCGCCACCGCCCGCATGGCGGTGGCGATCCACCCGACATTTACCTCCGCCCGCCACCCATTTCCCCCCGCCATATTAGTATGGCGGGGGGACCCCGGCGGACGGAAAGACCGTCCGCCGGTTTTCCGCCGGTCGACCAGTCGACCGGGCGGAAAAGGGGCTGGATATGGTGGCGGTGTCTGCTAGACACCGCCATCCATATTAGAATGGGCAGCGGTGCAGGGCTTTCCATGTCGGAGACCCCGCCATGGAAAGCCAGGCGGAGTTTGCTTTCGGGGGCCCGTTGTGGGCCCCCAGGGTATTGGGGGGTGGGGGGGTGCACATGGGGGGTACCTATGGTACCCCCGACATTTGAATGCACAAGGTGGCAGGCACCGCGCGGTGCCTGTCACGTTGTGCATTCAAATGCACAACATGCATTTTTCACATTGCAGCGGGTGCTGCTTGCAGCACAGCCCGCCGCAATGTAAAAAATGCAGGCGGGCGCATCCTAATGCCACTTTCGGGACCGCCGCAACAATGGCGGTCGGTCCCGTTTCCCGATGCGGTGGCGGGCAGACAAAGTCCGCCCGCCATCATAATAGGCCCCTTAGTTTCTTTGAGAAAACCTTGAGGGATCTACCCAGATGACCCCTTGCTGAATTTGGAATTTAGTCCACTTTTCAGAAATATGTAGCTTTCCTAAATCACCGTCGGGTTTTACACTGGTTTCCACCACAAACTGGAAGTTGTTGAAAACACAAAAATAGGAAAAATGGGCTACATAACTCTTTGAATAATGCCAAAACTGTGCTAAAAATTTTTTTTTTTGATTCAGCTGTGCGTGTTGCTGAAAGCTAGGAAGATGGTGACTTTAGCACAGCAAACCGTTTGCTGATGCCGTTTTTAAGAAAAAAACACTTTTTACCAGAGCACTTTTTTATTTTTCCCCAAAAACTCAAACTTTAGCTATATTTTGGCTGTTTTCTTCGTCCCCTCCAGGGGAATCCACAAACCGTGGGTACCTTTAGAATCCCAGGTTGTTGGGAAAAAAGGAGACAAATTTGGCATGGATACCTTATGTGAACAAAAAGTCATGTGGGCTTAAGCACGAACTCCCCCTAAGAGCCAAAAAAGGACTCAGCACTTGGGGGGGAGGGGGGGGGGCAGCAGTTAATGGGTTAAAGGGGGACGGTGGTGTTGTATTCAGTATGTACGGTAGATGTTTCACTTACCTGGATTACTTACCTTGCGTACATTTGTGTTACCTCCATGTTCCAGAATGGAATGGTCGCTGATGTTTCAGTGGGTGACTGGTGAGTCAGTTACTGCTAGGATCTGTGAGTAACCAGATGCTTTCTGGTTGTGGGTTGCAGCAGGAGTCAGAATAAAGCTGCATAACTACCACTTTGGTGTTAAGTGGTTACTACACATACTCAAGTCAAGGGACAGTCCTGGGAATTTATATGCATGCTAGATTGGCATGAGGCTGGGGAAAAAAAATCAGAAAACCAGGATATCACATGCTCATAAAAGGACTCCCTGGGCCGGAGACAAGCTTCACTGCATTAATAGCAACTTACTAATGATTCCAGAGACTGTATTGGTTTGTACTGTTTGCTTTGCTTTTCTCTTACAGGACAACCCAACTCTCAATCGGCCTCCCTTGACAGAACACCCTATGTGGTTGCAACACTGCTCACGTTTGGCATATAGTAAGCTACCGCTACTCCACAAGCATCAACAAAACTATAAAATACTCCAAATGGCCACCCAGTCAGTACTCAGTATACCAACTTTATTACAGACAACTACAGCCGCGGCCCGTGCAGGTAAGAGCGGTGGGGTGGTGGGGCCGGGTGGGGGGTATTTCGACAGACAACGGCGAGGAAAATTAATTATTAATTTAATTTTCCCTCATCGTCGTATGTCGAATTCCCTCCCCCCCCCACCCGGCCCCACCGCTCTCACCTGCACGGGCGGCGGCCAGACAACTAACACACTTCTGATATATTCTAATTGGCTATCATTTGGCAACCAACAGCACTACCCAGCCAACAATAACGCTCGACTCCTTTGCAATTACAATTATATTATACCTTACCTAAGCAGAAGAAGCTAGACAAACATATGCCACCAACATGTGCAAAACAAGCGCCAAAGCCATACAGAAGGCAAACCACTGCCAACTCAAAAGCTTTTCCCCTTCTTCACATCAACAGATTTCTTAGACATATAACATTGTGGAATATTCACAATATATCATTATATATAAAATTATAGATGGGCAACAGTGAATTACGGGGATGTTTTTCACCAAGGGGTTCTGAGTGACATGAAATAGAAAACAAGAGCAAAGCTCAAGTTGTCTATGATCAGGGCTACTGGAATTACGTGGCAGGAGAGGGCCAAATTATGCAGCATGGTTGACAAAATTCTGCAGCAAAATAACAAATTATGCGGCGTAATGCATCATATTTTCTGATAGTATTACTTCATTATTTTGTCATTTTTACAATTGGTAACAATGTCTGGGCATAGGGTGCACCTCATTAGTACCAGTTTAACACCTAAACATAGCAATAAGCAACAGAAAAGTAACCTGTAAACCTTTGCAAATGGCCTTTTACTGTGTGGCAACACGTATCTCTGCTTTTTTAGTAACTTTTGAACCGTTTGATGTAGAAACACATTTTTTTGTTAAAATGTGCAGGTTACGCAGCAGATGATGGATTTTGTGGCAAATGAGGCAGATACATAATTATGCGAAACAAGCTGCAGCTGCACAATTGCACAATTCCAATGGCCCTGTCTACGATGCATACTCAAAACCCTGAGGTGAAAAAACACCCCGTAATTCACTTTTTACCCATCTATAATTTTAAGTTTGTATGGCCTCCAAAATCATCTGCCTCTTCTTTCAAGTGCTACGCATGGGCAGAGTAATAGTGGAGGAGCCATATATGACTCTCATACCTGTCCCAAAAGGTAAAAAAATACTCGACCTCCTCCACTCACCCACCACTTTCTGTGCGTTCCTTTCCGTCTCCTCCATAGCAGACAAGTACAGCTTCACTGACGGGCTCTCAGAGAACCCTGTCAGCCAGGTCTGGAAGCCTTTATGCCGTAGTAAAAGTTAACAAGTTTTGTTATGAACTGTTGCTACATCATAGCAGTGAGTTACCAGATTTAGAAACTGGTCTAAAAGCTAAAAACTTCCCTAGGAAGCCACGCATAACTATATAACAAACATCCAGTCATCTAGCACAAGAGAAATGGCAAGATCTTGGGCATACCAGTCCATTCACAAATTAGACACTATAAACATCTACATGTGGTTTTAAATAATTTACCTCACGTTAACCAGCAATGACCATTAATGACTTAGACATTCATCATGATACTAACCAAAGACAATCCACACAACCATACACATTCCAATGGTAATCCAAGAGCATTATGACCGGGTTGCACAGATTACGAAGTGATACATTGCTATACTAGTGGTGCTGCAGAAATACTGTTCAGACTCACACTAGGGCAACCCAATCATCCCCCAGGATACTGGGTATGTGTAAGCAATAAACATACAAAGAGGCTGCTGAAGGAATCATTTTACAGTAAATATATCTGTAGTCTTGGGACTGGTCTCAGTTAAATCTAATTTATAAAGAAAAAAGTTTTGGATTTATTTGGAGCAGCCTTAGATGGTGATTCAACCACTCAGCTCAAAAGTAAAATCTCTGTATTTCTGTATATGAAGCATCAAATGTGGGTTTGATGGGCTGATATGTGATGGTCATCGATGTTTCGATCTCTAGTGGTAATAATCCAGAAGGCCATCTTCAGGATGCTGAATACAATAAAGGAATACTCAAATTTCAACAGGTCTGAATTCTAAGGAAAACAATGGGTAGGCAAGACACCTAATCCACAGCAGAAATACTGTTCACATAAAACAGCTTAACACTGTTTTCTCCCTAGTGATATTGAACAAAGTTATTCCTATGTACTTGTGCCACTTAGATTTCATGAAACCGTAGTGCACTGTCCGCATGGGCAACAACAGGATTCAGCTCTGTTCCTCAATGGTGTTCACTTCACCAGGATAGACATTGGCCAAATGTTGAGGGCCTCTGGGTGATGTGACTGCCTATAATCCTGCTTCTAGGTCAGGAGGGTGTTCACCAGTAATGTTGCCGGTCTCACCGGTTTATCACAGCCCGGGAACGGGGTCGGGTAAAAATGCCTGTAATGCTTTGTCCCAGAACTTTGCAGAAGCAGGGAAAACCTGGCACTCTCAACCGCTATATGCTGGTAATTCCAAATATTTAGGGCACTGGTACTTGGTCTGTGATGGAAAAACTGGCCCATCATGTTCCCTTGACTTTCCAGAAAGGCATGGATGGGCAGTCAAAACTGAGCTCAAAGATTGGTAAAGGATTGACTCTTAAAATGCAGCACAAATAGCTAGTACAGCTGCAATAAACATGCATGCCCAGCCAGAGTTCTGGGTTTTGTAAAGACACTTTAATATTAGCTCTCTATATAAATATACACAAGTCATTTACACAATAAAAATACAAAATATGCACTAAAGCTGGTAATGCAATAATAGTTTATTTATAAGATCAGGTCCCTCAATAGACAAACTATATTCGGTTTGTGATCAGCAAATGATTACCAACATTGCAACACACCTGAAAACAAGAAACATACAAGTACACAATGCATTTACCTTAAACTGCCAGAAGATTCAAACAATGTTTCAGGTTTGTGACATTCACAATCACCTCTTGATCTCAAACCTTGTACTACAACAGGGAGAATTGCAACTCTCTCCCTGAAATGGTAACTTTGTATCTGGTTTTCAAATGTTTACCAGTTATGATCCTGGTAATTGCAAAGACAGAAAACAAAAAAGCAACACAGCAGCAAATCAAACGCTAGCATTAAGGTGATCCTATAAAGGTTAGCAATAGTGTTTCAGAGTTCAGGAAAGTGAGCTACAGTATTCAGAAAAATAAGCTTATTTCCTGGTTTAGTCTCAATGATAGTCGGTCCTATAAATGGGGTATCTCATGACCTCCTGACCTGGGGGACGGACTCAGATGATGAAGTGGACAGCCCAGCCTATCCCAATAACATGGTGTTTGAGACCACACGATAACAGATGGACACAGAATTAAACACTTGGGTCCTTCTCAAACCAGCTAGCATGATGGCCTGTCGGTCAGGACACCATCAAGGTGTTGAAACTTTGCACATAAAGCTGGGATGGAGGTCAAAACCAACAGAATGTGGTGGCGGGGAGATGTGTGATTCCAGGAAGATTCAACACACAGCTTACCTCCACGTGTAACACTAGTTACATGAAACAGCCCTCCTTTGATTTCTGGTAAGTGGTCGAGAGGGCTTGCTTAGACTCCTTGGGCCTCATTTATGTTTTTTTGCCGTACGGCAAAAGTAAAGGGCAGGAATGCGCCGTATCTATTAGATATGATGCATTCCTGTCCTTTTCCCCTGCGTTGGCGCACAAGCGGCTGCCGTGCGCCAACGTAGGCACCTTTGCACCATGGTGCATGGATGCCTGCGTTGCGGGGATTATTATTTTTGTGCAGGAAGGTAAACCTTCCTGCACAAAAAACAATCACAAGAATAGGAAGAGGAAAAACAAGGAGAAATAAAGATATTTCTCCTCGTTGTGCCTCCCTTACGCCTCCCCTGGGGAGGCTTAAGTTTTTGGCGCTGCCTCAGACTTACGATTTCTCTTAAATCTGGGGCAGTGTTAAAAAGCCATGGATGTTGTCCAGAACGACCCCAGCAACACCCATGGAACGCCCCTTTCACACAGTTTTCTGCGTGAAAGGGGCACATATTTATAAGGCCATGAAAAGCCACGTAATGTGGCTTTACATGGCCTTATAAATATGCCAGTGGCACATTGTGCCACTGGAACATCAAAAAAGTGATGTTCGGGTGGAGCAATAATGCCGGCAGGGCCTCATACTGTAGGCCTCTTGGGCTTACCAGGGATTTCCACAGAAACGTGGTCACCAGCAGCAAGGCAGGCCAAAAGAGTTTCGGAAGTGCCCCTTGCTCTCAGCGAAGTGAAAATAGGAAGCACCCAGCTCAACGCTCTTGAAGCGCCATCAGCAGGGTTCACAGAGGTGTGCTGTTGAAGGATGTGCTCGAGAGAAGGTCAAGTAAGTATTCCCAAGTTCCGGCAGATGGGACTCAGTCCGCAGTCAATCCGGGTAAATGCATCCTTTCATGTTCAAAATGTCAACTAATCATGTTAGGACAGAGCTTCCCTCCTCTGGGATTTGGGAGTGGCATCCTTACTCTCTTCCCAGGATGCACTGTAGTAGCCAACTGCCTATCAACAACTGGCCATCGAAAATCAGATAATGATAACTAAAAGGGTGCACCATTAGTGATTGAAAACGATCCATTGTGCTAAAAGTGTGGGAATACTTCCAACTATACAATAAAAAAACATTTGCAATGCAATCGGTCTGGCACTTGTGAAAGTTAGAGCTATTGGCGTTGTAAATGACAATGGTTTTTTCTTTGCAGTGGAGTGATCATTTAGAAAATAAGTGCACTCTACACCAAACAAGCTTGGACACTGCTTTTATGCAGTAGAGACACTACTTCACTAAATTAGGCACCAATATAAAACATACACAATCCTGGCACCTATGTAACACAAAAAGTAATGAGGACTGGCAACTATGAACCCACCAATATAACTAATGACAATATCAGACCAAGAACACCTACACACGGCCATATCTCTTTTTCCGTTGAGCGTTCAGCTACTAAATAGACCTGATCCATAAAGATTTTGCTTAGCGAACGTAACACTGCTTCTGTATCAGACAAAATTGTCAGCATCATTTTAAACAAGCAGCAAGGTCACCTAAACGGTAACAAACAGTAAGTTTTACAAAAAGTGTCTCTTTGCAAGCTCTGTGTTTTTGTAGAGTTCTGCAGGAGCGGCTCCTCCGCTAAGGTGAAGGAGCATCGCCCCACTGCCTTTCAGCACGGCAAAAAAGGAAAAATAAAATCATAATAACAAAATGTTATTATCATTTTATTTTTCTGTGCTGGGGCTGTTTTGTGGGGGTGGGCTAGGTGCCGCAGGGGGAGGAGTGGTGGCACCCTCCTAAGTGTGCATGAATATTTGGCCGGCCCTCTGAGGCAGGCCAAACATTCATGAGCACTTTGCATGTTCTCCACCCAGGCTGCATTATAGCCTGGGTGGAGAACATGCCCAGGCTTCCATTCCCCATCTGAACCACGGCGATCAGACCCATCACAATGCTGCATTGCAGCATTGTGATTGGCTCAGGGGAGCCTGAGTGCTTACCAATTTCAACGCTGCATTGCCTCGTTGTGATTGGCTTAGGGAAGCCTATCCTGCTTCCTGTTCCAACAGAAGCCAGGAATAGGATGGAAAAGATGTTAGAATTGAAAATGTAATCGCCTTGTTGCTTATACATCGTTCTGTATTAAGTTAGCATTCATGGCACCATTTTATTAGTAGCCGCCATTTTGTTCCATGATCAAAGCTGGGTTTCTGTCTCACATTGCTTGCCTCAGCAGAAAACTGCCTCGATGTATCCTTAGTTGTTATTTCTCCAAGGCCGAGTTTCGCTGCACTAATGAATGTACTCTCTATTATGGCATACCTTTGCTGTTAGATAGGCTTGTTCCCACCTTCCATAATGGCGGGTGCGGGCAGAGTAACCTTGAAGTGGAGATAGCATGTACCCGGTCCCAGGACCATAGCTCATCCTTCTGTGCCTCCTTTGTTCGCTGTTGCCTGGACCGGAATTTTTCAGCCTGGGCGGTGTTCTTGGGGAATTGGAAATGTATAATATCGGATGTTATGTTGGTCGGAGTCAGTCCCTCGGCAGCTATCTCATGAGGCTGGTCAGACTGGGCTCCGCTGCAGAGCAATACTAATAAATAACTTTGGTTTGTATTCTCTACTGTCTGACCGACTCTTCATTTGTTTGGAAGGCCGGGAGGTGGTCACAGGTGACCCTATTTGGGTCACTTCCTTCAGTTGGCGCCCGAACAGGGACTCCATCGGGTGACCCATTCTCGCCCGCGGATGGGTGGGGAGGACGGGCCATGTCGGGTCAGATGGGCGGATCGGGGATCCCTGCACGATAGAGCCTAGTACTCGCAGCTGCCCCGCCTGTTTGATCGGGCAGTGCCTCGCGTAGTGGTCATCCCGGCTGGGGTCCTGAAAGGCGAAACCCTTGGATCTGACCGTTTGGTCTGAAGAGTCGGCAGATGAGAATAAATTTGTCGACCTGTGTGCACCAGGTGAGTTACTTTGGTTCTTTGTGAATATGGTGCCCTTTTGAATAATATTTGGTATGGTCTGTGGACCATTTGCTTTGTACTTGGTAGGTCTGCGGACCGATTTGGGTGCAGAGTGTCTGCGGACACTTTGCCAGGCAACATAATGGATTTGGCTTACTTTTGAAAATGCCTGGAATTTGGCTGATTTTTGGTTTTATGGTATCGACTTTGGTTTGTCTCTTTGGTGCAGTCTGAGAACTGACTTTTGGTTTTCTTTGTTTGACACGGTCCGTGGACCGATCTTTCGAAAGATATTTGCGAATTATTCGTCTGGCACGAATAGTGAACTTGTTTCCTTTTAAGATGCCCTGCTGGAGCAAGTTGTGTTGTTTGGGGTGCCGTTGTTGTTCTGCTGATGCTCGATTGGAAGAGAGGCAACCTGCGCCTCCGGAAGGCACCCCGAACTTCGATATGTATGTGAAGCATGGCCTTGGCCCTATTATGTTTAGTACATTATGGCACAAATATACGAGGGACAATGCTGAGTTGCAGTAGCCGCTAACAGGTACCTTTGATGAACAGAAATTGAATTTCCTGCAGGATAAATTGTTTGCAAGACGAAGTAGGCAGTCGATGTTTGATTATTTCCAAGTATGGCAAAAGGAAGCTAAGCAGAGACGAATGAGAGCAGAAAAGGAGGTTCAAAGAGGAAAGATGCAGACAGTAACCCAGAAAGCAGTAGCGTATGATAGAGAGAAAATAGAGAAGGGTATAGAGTGTGCTGATAGAAAGTTTAGGTTGCAATGTGACAAATCCTATGTTGCTCAACAAGAAGGTAATACATTCGTAGAGGATCTGTTAGATACCCGACCCCCACCTCCTCATGCTCTGCAGAGAATATATCCTGCTGTCCCACAGCCCCAATCTTCTGTCTCTCCTGCCCCTGCCTCTGGTTCTCCTGCTATTGATCTGGCTGCTTCGGCTACAGCACCTCCTGTTTCTTCTTCGGCTTTGCCTGTCACGCCTGCAGCGACTGCAGGTCTCTCTGCTACGCCTATTGTTCCAACTTCTTCCCTCTCTCCATCACTTACGCCTACGACACAGTCGTTAGTAACTCTGGTGCCTGCCTCTTCAACTATTGTGCCCTCTCCGCATCTCCTCTCCCCGACATTGTTGAGCGTTGGAACGCCGGTGCGTGGACTGGATAACGGGGACTGGGCAACTGCACGGGAGCGAATGGGACGGGTGTTGATTCGGTCTGATGTGGGAGATACAGAGAAACAGATGGTAGCTAACCAGGCTGCCCAGTGGGCCCAGAGTCCGATTTACAGTGTGGAAGATGTGTGGAGCGTGCTGAAAGAGTATGAGCCGTTTGTACAGCAGCATGCCCTCAAACATATGTCGGCTACTTTGATTGGGTCGTGGGAGCAGTGCTTTAATGGTGTTGCACCCCAAATTATTTATGACATCCAGGACCGTGTGAATGCTGCAGATATGGCCCCTAATGACGTTTTTAGTAATGTCACGACGCTGATTGGGTACCGAGGCAGGGATCACTGACAAAATATCGTGTTCCCAAAATATCGGGACATAAATATCGATGTCAAAAATATCGACATCCTATCTACATAATGGTAAGTACTAAAATATCGAGAAAAAAATATAGTTGTTAAGAATATCGAAGTAAAAAATATTGTTTTTTTAAAATGTATAAAAAATAACGTAAAATAAATTAAATAATACATATAACTTAAAAAAATATTTAGAATTATTAGAAAATGTTAATTATAAGTAATAAATGTAATGTAAAAATAAATTAAACATACATATATAACATGTAATATATATATTTACTTAATAATAATTAATAAATAATTATTTTAATAAATTATACATTGTTAGAAATATTTTAAAATGATAAATACATATATACATACATATATACATATATATATATATATATATATATATACACACAGGTTAACAATTGTTTTTGTATATATAATAATAACCTATGCCATGCGCCGCGCGTATTGAGAATTTTATTGGAATGTTATATTGATTTTGAATGCCAGGATGATAAAAGCTTGTCCAAATGAATGACATCAAGGTAGCATCTGGCACTGGTCATAAGAATGTATAGGAAACGGAAGACATGTCTAACAATTGTATTTACATATAATGTGAAAAAATGCGTCCAGCGCTCCGCGTCCTTGGGAGCGTAGTGCAATGTCATATTGATATAGTATGATGAGAAGATATATCTAAGGACTTTGCATTATGGTAAAACGCAGAGGGGCATTGCACGATATTCCATGGTCAAAAATGAGGTATGGTGGGACAGGTAGTCCCTATAGCGTGATGACTTTGTCGTCCCAGAATGCCGGGAGTAAGCATCGCCGATGATAACTTTATTGTCCCTGATTGCCGGAAACACTGCCCGTAATTCATATTTTTAAATGGTAATTAATGTTATGAATTATGATTCCGGAATGAATTACAAACTACTTTGTATTCCTTTATAATAAGAGATGTTTAGTCCAAAAGTTATGCATTATTAATTGTGAAGCACAAGAAATACGCAAAGTATGCTTTCTATGTTTATGAACTCTGAAACTTATTTCTATGGGAATTAGCTGTACAGGAAGTAACTTGACAAAGGCGAAACGCCGAAACGGGTCGTCCTTGACTTTGGTGCACAATAAAACTATTTGTTCTGTCCCCCGGTGTGCCGCCTCCTGTTGTGTTCTGCCATTGAGGTAGAGTGAAGGACTCTGTAGTAATATATATATACACATACACATGTAACATAAAAAAACAAAAAAATATATATATTATAAATTAAATTATTAAAATATTTATTAATTTATAAAACTACATTTTACACTACATTAACTGCAACAGTAGCGAAAGTGTTGGATAGCGGAGGTAAATAAATTACTATTCCCACTCCAGCGAGTGCAACAGTAGGGAAAGTGTTGGATAGCAGAGGGGAATAATTTACTATTCCCACTCCAATAAGTGCAACAGTAGGGAAAGTGTTGGATAGCGTAGGGGAATAAATTACTATTCCCACTCCAGGGAGTGCAACAGTAGGGAACATGTTGGATAGCCGAGGGTAAAAATTACTATTCCCCCTCCAACGAGTGCAACAGTAGAGAAAGTGTTGGATAGCGTAGGGGTAAACATTACTATTCCCACTCCAGCGAGTGCAACAGTAGGGAAAGTGTTGGATAGCGGAGGGGAATAATTTACTATTCCCACTCCAATAAATGCAACAGTAGGGAAAGTGTTGGATAGAGTAGGGGAATAATTTACTATTCTCACTCCAATGAGCGCAATAGTAGGGAAAGTGTTGGATAGTGGAGGCATAAAAATTACTATTCCCACTCCAGGGAGTGCAACAGTAGGGAAAGTGTTGGATAGCGGAGGGGTAAAAATTACTATTCCCACTCCAACAAATGCAGCGTTAGAGAAAGTGTTGGATAGCGTAGGGGTAAAATTACTATTCCCACTCCAGCAAGTGCAACAGTAGGGAAAGTGTTGGATAGGGAAGGGAAATAATGTATTATTCCAACTCCAGCGAGTGCAACAGTAGGGAAAGTGTTGGATAGCGGAGAGGATACAATTACTATTCCCACTCCAGCAAGTGCAACAGTAGGGAAAGTGTTGGATAGCGGAGGGGAATAATTTACTATTCCCACACTCCAGCAAGTGCAACAGTAGGGAAAGTGTTGGATAGCGGAGGGGTAAAATTACTATTCCCACTCCAGCAAGTGCAACAGTAGGGAAAGTGTTGGATAGCGGAGGGGAATAAATTACTATTCCCACTCCAGCGAGTGCAACAGTAGGGAAAGTGTAGGATAGCGGAGGGGTAAAAATTACTATTCCCACTCCAGCGAGTGCAACAGTAGGGAAAGTGTTGGATAGTGGAGGGGTAGAAATTACTATTCCCACTCCAGCGAGTGCAACAGTAGGGAAAGTGTTGGATAGCGGAGGGGTAAAAATTATTATTCCCACTCCAGCGAGTGCAACAGTAGGGAAAGTGTTGGATAGCGGAGGGGTAAAAATTATTATTCCCACTCCAGCGAGTGCAACAGTAGGGAAAGTGTTGGATAGCGGAGGGGATAAAACCAAATATTACAGCTATTGAACCAAAACCCACAAACAAAATAAAAACAAAACAATTACCAAAAATATTTATAAATTAATAAATGAATATTAATGATCAACTATTGATTAATTTATTTAAACTAAATTACTTTCCACCCTCTACCCCATGAAACACCAAAACACTCACCTAAAAATATTTACACAATTTCCAGAACTAATTTTGCATTCATAAATTAATAACAATTAACAACAAATCATTAATTAATGTTAAAAAAATTCTTCCCAACATTTACAACTATAAACCCCACAACTCACACATCAAAATAAGCACACAATTAGCATATTTAATATTTAATTAATTAATTAGCATTAACAAATAATTAATTAAATATAAATAATTTACCTACCACCATATTTCCCTATAAATGACACCACCAATGTTGTAAAACATGACACAATTAACATAATTAATTAACAATTAATAATTAATTGATAACAATTAACAAGCAAAATAAAAACAATTAATTCACACAATAAACACTATAAAATAACATTAAATAAATATTATATTAAAAATATAAAAAATGTATTAAAATTAAATTACTTCCCACCCTACTCCCCTATCAACCCACAACCCACTCCTAAAAAATTACACAATTAACGCAATTACCAATTAATTAATAATAATTAACAGCCAAATAATAAATTAATAATAAATGAATTACCACAATTAACAAAAAATATTAAATACATAAATATTAATTAATAAAAAATATTAATTAATTAATTGAAATTAAATTACTTTCCACCCTACTCCCCTATCAACCCACAACCCGCTCCTAAATAAATGACACAATTAACATAATTACCAATTAATTAATAATTAACCAATTAATAAATAAATAATAATAAATTAATTACCACAATTAACAATAAAAAATATTAAATACATAAATATTAATTAATAAAAAATATTAATTGATTAATTGAAATTAAATTACTTCCCACCCTATTCCCCTATAAACCCACAACCCCTACAGAACTAAAACACAAAATTTAATTTAAATAAAATTAATAACTTCTAACAATTTAATACATATATTAAAAAACAAATGCAATACTTAGACAAAAAAAAGAACAAATACATTTAAAATACATACTAAAATACATAACACTAACTTAAAAAACGATATTTTTAACAACTATATTTTTTCTAACGATATTAATGACTTCAATATTTTTTAAAACGATATTAATAACTTCGATATTGTTAAAAACGATATTACTTACCTTAGACTCGATATTCTGTACCACGATATTCTGACAGTCGATATTTTTGTATCTCGATATTTTGCACTCGATATTAGTGCAAGTCGACAATAAAAACTCGATATTCTGACTGTTTACCACCGAGGCAGGTTGCGCCAGAAAAGCCCAACAACAGTGTCCCAGTTTCCGATGAGGGAAGTACATCTGATCTTCCACCCTGAGATACCGGAGCTGCGAGACCAGAGGGATGCTGTCATCAGACAGCGAGTAGAGGCCCGCTTCCAAGAACAATGGGTTTATACTCCTTGGAAGAGGAGTGAGGTCTTGTCTCTTAAAACTCAGTTACCCGACCCTAGGAAAAATCCAACTGCATACTATAAAGAATTAACAGAGGCTGCGTCGTCGACGGTAATGACGTTGGCAGACATTGAGATGTTTTTCGGTTTATTGGAGCCAGTTGATATCTGGCGGCAGGTGCATACGCAGGACCATGTTGTCAAGTTGGGTGGCACTTGGGATGAGATCAGGGCATGGGATAAAGAGAGGAAGCCTGTGAGAAGCCTAAGGCTGAGATACTAGCTTTGCCAGGTAAAATTATTACTTACATGCACTCTCTAATTCCACCTAGAAGAGTAGATTGAGACAAGTTAACAACATGTCGTCAGAAGAAAGATGAAAGTGTATCTGATTTTTTTACTAGGTTTGAAGGTGTGTTTTTGGATTTCAGTGGACAGGACTTGTCGATGGAGGGAGGTGTCCGACTGTTTGTTAACAGATTTGTTACGAATCTGCTTCCCGAGATCGCGACTCGGTGGCAGGCTTCAGAGAGCACTTGAACTACCTCCTCCCCATCAGTGATATTAAGCATGGCACAGTATTATGAGCATAGAGAGAACGAAGAGAAGGAGAAGGTGGAGAAGAAAAATAAGGAGTTGAAAACGAAGGTGTTGATACAGCAAGTGTCCAGGGGGAATGGTAAAGGACCAGGCATTGGTCCGGCTCGACAGCTGCCCGGCACTGGAAAAAATAATGCACCTGTGGGGCCGAACCTGTATGCATATTGTAAGGAGGAAGGACATTGGTGCAGTGAGTGCCCAACGCTGTTGCAAAAGGTTGCAGCCCCTAGAGGACGGGGTTCTTGTGGACGGGGTCGTGGAGCAGGTGGCCATGACGGAGGCCAGGGAAATGAGGAACAGCAAGGTCGCTCTGCTCAGAACTATTTCGATGACTCTCGGGGGCGACAGTACTATCATGATGACTACGATTTGGATGAAGTGACTGGGTTAACTCATGGTTAGGACAGCCAGGGACAGGGTGAGGGATCAGTTCAGATACCTGTAGATCAGCGCGGACCTTATGTTACTGCTGATTTGCAGGGCTCAGCTAAAACTTTCTTGGTGGATACAGGCGCAATGAATAGCTCTGTTTCTCGTTCACTGGTCCCCGGGGCAGCCCTGTCCGGCCAAAATAATGTTTTGGTAGGCTTTTCAGGTATACCAGTTGTGAGCCCCATTTCTGAGCCACTTGCCTGGACTATTGGTCCTTTTACTGTAGATTCGCCCTTTCTATTGACATCTAACTGTGGAGAAAATTTGATGGATTTGGACTTGTTAAAGAAGTTGCACGTGACAATTTCTTGCTCCCCGGATGGTGTCTATATGACAATCGGACCCAATGTAGTGAGTTCCAAGCAGTGTTTGTCCAAGGATGAACCCCTTCCCGCTGAGTTTAAGGATGTGCCAACAACGTTATGGGCTACAGGTGATACAGACGTAGGGCTGTTGCAGATACCTCCAGTTTCTATCAGGGTCAAGGGCAACGCTGTTCTCCCTCGTATCTCTCAGTACAAAATACCGCAAGCAGGGGAGCGAGCGCTATTGCAGATTATACAGGATTTGATTAGGTCCGGGGTTGTTGAATAGACGACTGCGAATGTGTGTAATAGCCCTATTCTTCCCATTCTTAAGAGGACACCCTCGGGTTCCTCTGATGACCATCCTGATGTCTATCGTTTTGTGATTGATTTGCATGAGGTTAATAAGATCGTGGTCCCTCAGTTCCCAGTTGTCCCCGACATCACTGCCCTTCTGACTATGAATCCTTCCTCTGCCAACTTCTTTTCTGTCATCGATTTGAAGAATGCGTTCTTTAGCATTCCAATCCATCCAGATAGTAGGCATCTGTTTGGATTTGCCCTTGCCGGCAGAAGGTTTAGATTCTGTCGGGCTCCTCAGGGCTATACTGAGAGCCCTAGTATTTATAGTCAAGCTTTAAAAGGCCAATTGGATTCCCTCACACTTCCCCCAGATAATGTATTATTGCAGTATGTGGACGATCTCTTGATCGCTTCTGACACTGAAGACAGTTGCAAAGATGCAACGGTTAAATTGTTGCTACATTTGGCCCATCACGGACATAAAGTATCCCTTTCAAAATTCCAATATTGTCGACAGGAGGTCACCTACTTAGGTCACCTACTGTCGAAGGAGGGAGGGAGACTAACACCTGAACGTATTAGTGCTATTGTCAAAATGCCCGTCCCTAAGACTCAGCGGGATGTGCGAGCTTTCATAGGCATTACTTCGTATTGTCGTCACTGGATCCCTAACTTTTCCCTACTAACAAAGCCGCTGTTGCAGCTAACCACTAAAGATGTGCATGAACCCTTGCCCTGGACGCCTGAATGTCAACAAGCTTTTGAACAGCTAAAGGTCGCGCTTTGCTTTGCGCCTGTGCTTGGCACGCCTGATTACCAGAAGCCGTTCGTGTTGTATGTACACCAGACGGCTGGCTGCGCACTCTCTGTCTTAACACAGACCTTTGGAGGTAAGCAGAGGCCGTGTGCTTATTTTTCTGCACTTCTTGATAACGTCGCGAGAGCCCTCCCAAGCTGTCTAAGAGCGGTTGCGGCTGTGGCTGTCTCTATCCGACAATCGGCAGGGCTCGTCCTTGATACCGATCTCACAGTCATGGTACCGCATGCTGTGGATACACTTTTGAACAGAACAAAGACACAGCACCTTACCAGTGCATGTCTGACTGGTTACAAATTGACCCTTTTCGCACCACACGTCACCATCAAAAGATGTGCCACCCTGAACCCAGCCACGTTACTAACCCTCCCTTCTGAGAGTGAGGAAATAGACGTGCATGATTGCATCTTCCGCACCGAGGAAGAGACGAAGGGACGGGTAGACCTGACTGATGTTACCCTATCTGAACCCCAAGGGGAGCTATATGTCGATGGCTCTTGTTTCAAATTACCGTATGGCACAACAACTGCGGCATATGCCATAACTACCTTGCACACAGTAGTCAAGACATCACGAGTTCCCTATCAATCGGCCCAAGCTGCAGAGTTAGTTGCCCTTCTTCGAGCTTGTGAGCTAAGTGAGGGACTGACTGTCAATATTTATACTGGCAGTCAGTACGCCTTTGGAGTTGCCCACAACTTTGGGCAGCTCTGGGCGGAGAGAGGATTCCTGACTTCACATGGGTTAAAGATCCAGAATGGCTCATTGATACACAGGCTTTTGTCAGCCCTGACACTTCCCAAGAAGTTATCAATAGTGAAGTGCAGTGCCCACAAGGCAATTACTGATGATGTGGGAAGGGGAAATGCATTTGCAGACCTAACAGCTAAGGAGACAGCCCGAACAAAAATGAAAAGAATTTTTGTGGCAGGCCCTGCTAGATGGATACCTGAAGTTACTATGTTTGAGGATACACTGGATAGTGTCAAAGAGATACAGAGTGAGGCAACGATTGAGGAGCTAGCAGTATGGCAGGAAAACACAGCACGTTTAGACGAAGATGGGTGCTGGACGGATAAGTCAGGAAAGCAAAGTTGGATGTTACCGGATGCCTATGTCCTCCCTGTAGTCACTATGGCGCACGGGCCAGCTCACATTAGCGCCAAGGGCATATGCAAGCTATTGGACCCTGTGTGGCAGAATGATAACATCCCAAAAGTAGCTGCCCATTTGGTTAAGTATTGTATGGTATGCATGATGTTAAATCCTGGGAAGGGCACTCCTACACCCCCTGGCAATTTTGCACCCCCTTCGTTCCCTTTCGAGGTCCTTCAGATGGACTATATTGAGATGGAACGGGTTAACAATTTGAAATATGTGTTGGTGGTTGTTTGCGCATTCAGTAAATGGGTTGAGGCTTACCCCACTAAGGAGAATACAGCTTTGGCGATGGCGAAAGCCCTCCTGAAGGAGTTCTTTCCCCGTTTTGGTTTGCCTCGTTTGATTTGGAGTGACAATGGCAGTCACTTTAATTCAAAAGTTATCCAGTTGGTGTGTGATGGGTTACACATTAGACAGAAGTTCCACGCTGTACACCACCCCCAATCAGCAGGCTTGGTTGAGAAGTACAATGGTACTCTCAAACTGAAAATGGCAAACATTCAGGAAAGCACAGGATTGAAGTGGTCAGATGCATTACCGTTGGCTCTTTTGTCAACCAGAGCTACGGCTCACACTAGAACAGGATTGTCCCCATATAAGGTCGTGTTCGGCTGCCCAGCAAATGTTTGGGGCGTCCCTCGACCAAAGCACTTCTCTGATATTGAGTACCATTTGTTAGTGGACTATCTTTTTGAGTTGACTAAAAATGTGCGTTCTATTCATCAACAGATACACGAGACGTTGCCACTGCCAACAGAGGGGCCTGAGCACACCATCCGACCCGTCGATTTTGGTCTTATACGGCACTTCCAGAGACGAGGGAGCCTGGAGCCTCGCTGGAAAGAGCGTCCGCAGGTGCTTCTTGCGACCAGAAGTGCCGTCAAAGTGACCGGTCAGAAGAACTGGCTCCATCTCAGCCATTGTTGCAAGGTGCCGTTGCCTCTCCCCTATGATCGGTGGTTGATCGATGCCACAGGTGACCATGAGACGGAGAAAGTGCCACGCTTCATCCCTTTTTCGGATGCCCGACTGACGTGGGTGCAAACAGAGGAGGTGAATGATGCAGCATTGAATGAGGCGGTCCCACCAGAAATAAGGGCCGTCCTGGATCCCCCTCCACCTGACCCACAAGTGCTTGAGCCTCAGTC
Source organism: Calotriton arnoldi (assembly GCA_963921515.1). Lineage (NCBI taxonomy): Eukaryota > Metazoa > Chordata > Amphibia > Caudata > Salamandridae > Calotriton > Calotriton arnoldi. The sequence continues at coordinate 1,317,247 of CAWUFW010005392.1, read as the reverse complement.
CCTTGGCTCCTCTGAATTTGAGCCCCTGTTTACTGATCACTCTGTGCCCGGAGTGGCTAGGTACAATTTGCGTCCCCAACGGAGGGACAGTTACACCAAAGGAAAAGTCCGATTAATAGGGATGGACTGCATGGATGAAGAATAGGGTGTATGTACCCTGCCCGCGGTACCAACGATAGCTTAGGTAAGGGAGTTTGGTGCATTGTCCGAGACACTAGACAGGATCAGCTGAGGGTGTCTTCCCAGAAGGGGGGTGCCCTATCCTGGACGGCCTGGGATTTCTTCAAAGGGCCGCAATCACGCTGCCCCACTGCTGTGCTCAGTAGCACCACCGTAGATGAACAATAGGAGTCTCCCAGCGAGGCTCAGAAGGACGCTGGAAACTCTTTGCCCATCTTCTTGTTTCCATGTCACCAGCCCCATTGCATTGCGTTTTTCCCCTCTGATCACCATGTATCCTTTTGGCTGCCCAATCGTTGAGAAGGAACAGCCTTTTGCAGCACCACGTTTGGAGGAGAATGGGGTTGGTTGGCCCAGTTGGTCGAGAAAGAGTAAAATAATGTTTATGCTAATTGTCCTGATTTCTCTTATAGCAATGCTTGGAATAATGTGGTTCCTTGAAGAAAAATATCCTGTGCATTCCTTGATTGGTACAACACCTGCTCCCCCTGAACATATGTTTGTAACTTTGGCACCTTACAAGGGCCAACACCGAAAGACGTATGTGAATAATGTGCTCCTCCAAATGTTGCGCCAGGTCCATGGTACGTCCAACGTTACCAATTGCTGGATCTGTGGCCTCCTCCCTTCTGTGACACACAAGAATGATGTATTGTTCTCAATGCCTTTCTCTTACCTCGGGAGTTGTGAAGGCTGGTTTCAGCTCTTCACTATGGTATACACTCATTATCACTCTGATACTATGAATATGACATTAGCTGACTATGAAACAGTCTTAGAGTATATACGTGTACATCAAGGGTTTACCCCAGGGGAAAAAGGAACACAGGACACCTTGTCTCCAACAGCTTGCATGAATGTTTACGAAAGAGAACAAAATGTAACATGGCTTCAAAATGAGATGTCTGATTTTTGGGATTTTAATGTCACTGAATATTTTAGATAATTTCAGATGCGCAATGTTACTCATGACGTGGCAATGCCGGTGCCGGTGGTTAATATGACAGCAAGTTTCTATGTTAAGGGAAAAGGGAAAATAGGGGTAGGGGTGAGTAATTGCAACTACACCTATGTACTGAGCACCACAAATAGCCCACCTCTGCTACCCCCTCACAACGTTTACTTTGTTTGTGGATCCCAGGCCTACGTTTGGCTTCCCCGAGGGTGGTCTGGAATATGTTATCTATCTTTTCTCCTTCCCCCAGTGTATATAGCGCCATCGAACTACCATAGGGACCACCGACTACAACGCAGGGGTGTTCATCTGTCACTTGTTAGACGAGTCATGGAAACTGCAGACATAGATCAGACAGATACCACATTGCAGCAGTTCACGGATACCATGAAGGGTATTGTTCCCTTGGGGTCCAAAGTCCAACAGTCTCAATATTCGAAGACTCACTCGGGTGGTGGAAGGAGTAATAAATGTAACGGCTGGAATTCTGACTAATATTACAGCCGAGCTTCAGGCTACGAGACTTGTTGCCCTTCAAAACCGGATGGTGTTAGACGTCATCCTTGCTGACAGGGGTAGGGCCTGCCGCGTTATCGTAAGTAGTTGCTGTGTATACATACCGGACCACGCTGTGAATGTATATGCTGCTATACAGAAACTCAATAGGCTTGCCTCTGACATACACGAGGAGAATTGCACATGGTCTCTCAAGGGGTGGTTTTGGAGCCTATTCGCCTCTTGGGGTTGGAAAATGATCATTTTCCTGGTTGCCATAGCTGGTATAATTTTAACATGTTGTCTGTGCATACACTGCGGGCCTGATTCACAGAACTAACTTACGTCAAAAACGTAAAGTTAGTACTTTTTGGTATTCACAGAATACACTTACTCATTTTGGTATTCACAGAATGAACTTACTCATTTCGGTATTCACAGAAGGCATTTAGGAGTCCTAAAGTTAGGAGTCCTAACTTTACTACTCCTAAACGGAGAAAAATCCTAACTTTAAGACTTTCGGTATTCACAGAAGGCATTTAGGAGTCCTAAAGTTAGGACTACTAACTTCTGTGAATACCGAAATGAGTAAGTTCATTCTGTGAATACCAAAATGAGTAAGTGTATTCTGTGAATACCAAAAAGTACTAACTTTACGTTTTTGACGTAAGTTAGTTCTGTGAATCAGGCCCTGCCTTCCTGCCTCTTGTGCCTGCTGTGTACAAATGTTGACGCCTCGCCCAAAGCCCTTGGAAGATGATTCTAAGAACAAGGCCATGATGATGCAGGACATCCAGGATATGATGTGTATTGACGAGGGCATTTTTGAATATTAATGTTGTATGTCTAGCCTTAAAGGAGTTTTAGTTCTTGCTGGTAGCCGCATAAATTAGCAAACGTTGCCTATGATCAAACATTCTTCCTATCTTTAGAATTGTACGGCCCTTACCTGATAGCAATAATAAAATGTAGCTATGAATGCTAAAAGGAGGGTCTGTTAGAATTGAAAATGTAATCGCCTTGTTGCTCATACTTCGTTCTGTATTAAGTTAGCATTCATGGCACCATTTTATTAGTAGCTGCCATTTTGTTCCATGATCGAAGCTGCGTTTCTGTCTCACATTGCTTGCCTCAGCGGAAAACTGCCTCGATGTATCCTTAGTTGTTATTTCTCCAAGGCCGAGTTTCGCTGCACTAATGAATGTACTCTCTATTATGTCATCCCTTTGCTGTTAGATAGGCTCGTTCCCACCTTCCATAATGGCGGGTGCGGGCAAAGTAACCTTGAAGTGGAGATGGCATGTACCCGGTCCCAGGATCATAGCTCATCCTTCTGTGCCTCCTTTGTTCGCTGTTGCCTTGTCTGGAATTTTCCAGCCTGGGCGTGTTCTTGGGGAATTGGAAATGTATAATATCTGATGTTATGTTGGGGGGAGTCAGTCCCTCCGCACCTATCTCATGAGGCTAGTCAGACTGGGCTCCGCTGCAGCGCAATACTAATAAATAACTTTGGTTTGTATTCTCTACTGTCTGATCGACTCTTCCTTTGTTTGGAAGGCCGAGAGGTGGTCACAGGTGACCCGGGTGGCCCTATTCGGGTCACTTCCTTCAGAGAGGCGGCGACTAGCCAGGCGGCCGGCCGGTAGGTAAGTGATTTTTTTTCTCCCCCCTTGCCTCCCTCCCCACTACTGATTTGCGGGAGCAGCCGCAACTGGAGTTCTGATCATTGTTCCACGAAGCAGAAGGCCTTTTTATGCAATGCATTTTCAAATCGTCTGGGAAGAAGCATGAGTGTGTGCTATAAACACCGAAGAGCATGTGTTTTGTGATCATGTCATGCATTGCTGACTCTGCACTGATTATACAAGTAACTGCTGGTGATGGCAGAGGTCTGCAGCCTGCCCTTTCCGAAAGAACTTGAGGCTTCCTTGCATCCACATACCTTTCTTATGCGTGGGAAGAAAATGCAGCGGGAGACGGCCTCCTGCAAAGAGGGCTTGCTTGTGTGTGGCCTAAAATCGTCAAGAAAGAGCGAGAATTTTGCAATGAACATTAAATAAAGCAGGGACAATTCATTAAAAGGAAAATAACAGGAACCGCTGGGGATTGAACCCTGCGCCTGTTGATTGTATGACCAGATAACCAACTGTGTGAGCTGTCCTAGACTTAAAGATGATGCACCTGTGAAGAAGCCACACTTGCCAGAAGTAAGGTTATAAGGGGCTACAAAGTGCAACAATGCGTTAATAGTAGTAGACAGAGCAGTCCTTACTTATGCATGGATAGAAAATGCAGCCGGAGGCTCCCAATGTAAGCAGACTGGTGTTGTCAATTAGAACAGCAGTGAACTCCTGATCGGAGAATTGCTCATCAAAGGATGGACCCGCTTGTAAACGCGCGGGAAGATAAGGATGTGGCACCCAGGCGGAGCTGGGTCTTCGAGGAGGATGAGAGCTGGGGGGTGTAGTAGTCGGAGCAAGCATACGTCTCCGTGTATAGCCTGGGACCCAGACAGCCTCCAGCAAAGAGGGCTAACCTGTGTGCAGTCCTAAAATCATCACGAAAGGTGGGAGGCCGCCATGTTTAAAGCTAAAGTCGGCATACAAGCTGCAAAGCCAGCAATGTTTGCAGCTTGTACATCGATCGGCTTTAGCTTTAAACATGGCGACCATCCTCCTTTCTTTTCTATTTATTTACTTTTGTAGCATTTGCGGCATGCCGCGCTTTAGCTTCACATATTTAAAGCGCAGAGTGCTGCGAATGCGACAAAAGTAAATAAATGGAAAATAAAGGTGGGTGGCTGCCATGTTTAAAAAGCTGATGTACAAGCTACAAAGAGTGCGCAAACACAAAGGACAAAGCCATGAGAGAAAGGCTCCGATAAGAGGCCAGTACTCCAGGGGAGGAGTAAGACACGAGGAGGTGGGACATATACCCACAAGAAACCATAGAGAAAAAAGCTTTTTGGAACGACACACACTTTAACCAATTGGCAGTGAGGGCATGGCCTTAGCCCATAGAAGTGGATACAGCATGCCTTGCATGCGCATTGCTAGACTCTACCTAAAAAGCAAGAAGGAGACCCATATTCCCCAGGTCACTAGAGTTAGTTGAGCAGGGTGATGATTAGGCATCACCCCAAGGTGCTGCTACTTGCAATTGCTGACCTGGTCTATACAGAAGAGAAGGAGTGGGCCATTCCCTGAAGACTAAAGGGAAAGAAACATAATGGTACCCTCTCCAGCTCTAAATGCACCAGGTGTGTCCATGAATAGCACCAGATTTGCAAATTGAAGAATACCTCTGAATTAGGAAAAGTCCAAGAGAGAAATGTTGGGATGTTACAGCTGCACAGATGGTTGTCCTTCCAGTTCCAGTGCTGGAGACCCAGTCTTTTTGCCCCTCACACCTATGGCAGAGCGAACAGTCTGGTACATACTGCCAAACTCTTTTTTTATTCCAATTGACCACCTTTTGCAGGTCCGGCATTAGCCAAAACTTTTGATTTTACTATAATATGTATACTACACTTACATATAGGGGCTTTCTGCTACCTCTCTTAATCCATTGGTCTGTTGTTGTGTCATTTATATTTTGCTTCTGCCCACTACAGCATATAGCACGTGTCAATACATCAGCCTACTTAAACCACAGGTTAACTTCATTTAGAGTGACAGCATTTTGCTCTGTCACAAGGAGCACACATAAGCTAGTTCTCTTCAGTGTTTTTGTTTTTACTTTATAATTACTTTAGTGTTGCCTTTGTGTTTAGAGGCTGATGTGATAGCAGTAAGCTTTTCATGTAGCTCAGGCCACATTCCATCTTTATCAGAACCCATCTGGCAATGCTGTTGATAATTCCTTTTGGAGTGTTTTGCTTTTTTGACCACTGCTATTTCACTAGATGCTAGATTGTGTCCCTTTGAAATTGTTCTGTATTAAGTAACCCTCTTTCAAATTTTTTCTTTATCTCCTTCTTTCTTTCCTAATTTCTTTCTTTCCTTTCTTTGACTCTTTCCTTCTTTCTCTTTCTTTCTTTCATTCTTGCCTTCCTTCATTCTTTTTTCTCTTTTTTCTCTTCCATTCTTTCTTTCATTCTGTCATTTTTGTTCATTCGTTCTTTTTCTTCTCTTTCATTATCTCTTTCCTTCTCATTCTTTTTCTTTCTTGCTCTTTCCTTCTTTCTTTCTCTTGCCTTCTTTCATTATTTTCTTCTTTTATTCTCTCTTTCCTTCTTTCTTTCTTATTCCTTCTTACTTTCCTTCTTTGGCTTTTCTTTCTTAACCCTTCTCTCTTTCTGCCTTCATCTTTTCTTTCTTTGTCTTTCTTTCTTTCTTCTTTTCTTGATTTCTTCATTCTTTATTTCCCACTTTCCTTCTCTTTCCTTTTTTCTTTCCTTTTCTCCTTCTTTTTTTCCTTCTCTTTCTTTCTCTGTCTTTTCTTCTATTTATCCCTTTCTTTCTTTCTTTCTCCCCTTCTCCCTTTCTCGTATTCTTTCCTTTTTTACTTCTCCTTTCTTTCCTTCTCTCTTTTCTTCTCTATTATTCTTTCCTTCTCTCGTTCTTCCCTTCTTTCTTTCCTTCTGTTTTTCCTTCTTTCCTTTTTTCTCCTTTCTTTCTTTTATTCTTTCTTCCTTTTTTCTTGCTTTATCTTTTTCCCTTTTTCTTTTCTCTTTCTGTCTTTCCTTTCTTTTTTGCTTTCCTTATTTCTTTCCTTTCTTCTTTGTTTCTCTTTCCTTCTTTCTTTTATTTATTTCCTTCCTTCTTTCTTTCCTTTTTTCTCTTTTGTTCCCTTTTTCCTTATTTCTCTTTTTGTCCTTCTTTCTATCTTTTTTGTTCCTTCCTTCCTTCTCTCTTCTTTCTATCTTTGTTTGTTTCTTTCTTTCTCTCTTTCTTTCTAAGTCAAGAGGCTTGCAGCCAATGCCAGACTGATTGTCTTTTTTTGGTTTGTGTTAGCCAAGACATTTTGATTTTACTAAAATGATGTTTACAACATAGTTACCTTTAGGGGTTTCAGCTAGACTTCATCCATTATTCTGTGGTTGATGTCATTCACAATTTTCTTCAACTCACTCCAGCATGCATTAATGGACATTGAATCAGCCTACTTCAGTCATTGGCTGACTTCACTACGAGCTACGGCATGCCGTTCTTTCACAAGGCACAAATCCACACACAAAGTAGTTCCCTTTAGTGCCAGGGAGTTCTATGGTAACGTGGGTTTCTTTTGAGACCCCCAAAAACTTTCTTGCCTGTAGCAAATGCTTTTTTTTTTTTTTTTTTACATTGATGAGGGCCCAGCTTATAACCAAACAATAATGTTTTGCAAGAACCATGACAAAGCAAGTTTAAAATTGCCAGAAGGCTGGCAGCCAATGCCAGGCCTATTGACTTTGCCAATACTTGTTAGTGTTTGTGGCGTAAATTATGATGTTAAAAACGATTCTTTTTTGTTTTTACTACCTTACTATGCTCTTATTGGTGATTTCATTGTTATCAGGCATTTTATACCTTCTTTCACTGTAGTTGATAATAATGATTACCAGAAAGATCATTTCCGAGGTTGGGTGCCGAGCAAAAGCTTTTGAGAGTGGAGCATTTAGGCTCTAACTCCCTAACGTCAGCCATTATGTTCTTCCAGTTAAACAGGAAATGAATCTCGATAGGAAGCAGGAAATGTTACCAGGGGTCATCCCTCAAATGTGTGTGTGAACCAGCATATAAGTTTGAGTCCCTACTGCAGTCTTTATTAGTTGGTTATCTCCATATCATAGTACAAGGGATAGTGGTTATTTAATGTTGGTGATGTAATAAACACGACAAAAAAAAATATTCACTCATCCTAATATTTTTTACTTTCTGTAAATAATAATTCTGTCCCGTGTTATAGTTTATGATTTATGAACTGGCTGTTAGTGCTTGGAAATGATCTGGCGATACTTCTAGTGGGTAAGGGAGGGTACGGTAGCTAGGTTCCTGGATTTTATGTGGAATGGGAAGCCCATGATCAGGCACCAATGGAAAACATTCTCCCAAATTCCAGTCTGTGAATCACCGCTCCAGAACTACCACAGAAACCTGGGTTGTATTCCAAGTAGGCAGCAGAGGCACAGTGCCTGAGGTATGTAAGGGGGCCATCGTGCCCAAATTATGGCTGTATTTTACTACCCAGTCAGTGGCCCAAGGGCCTATTATTGCTTGCATCAGACCTGCGAACTCACATGGTGCCACCATGTTCCACAAGATATCGGCTCCCTTCACACGGTCACATGGTGAGGAGCTGATATCCCACAGTGGCAGGGAAAATGAGCTGGTAACATTCCAAAGAGTGGATTTCCATCACGTCTTTGGAGAATTATTGCAACCAATGGCCATTAAGGGGAAACACCCCTGGACATCAAAACCAGCCTCAATAAGTCGTTTTTTGCTAGAAGGCATTTGGTTGGGGTGAAGGGCAGACCAGCCAACTCAAACGGCGCCACTGTGTGTAGGGTGACCAACCGTCCGTAAATTTCACGGACCGTCCGTAATTTGGATCTCACGTCCGTTGTCCGTGATGATCCCTTTTTACGGACGCCTTTTGTCCGTAATTTTAGGCATTGCAGGGAACAGCACTGTTTCCTGCATAGAAGCCTCAGCTCCCTGATGGGGCCGCCTCCCACTCCTCCTTGGAGCACAAGAGCAGCCCCATCCTGCCCTTTGTCATTCTGTTTGCGGCTGATGATTGCCACATACAGAATGACAATGGGCCAGTCTGGGCTGCAAAGCATGTGGTGGCCTCCTCCAGCCTCTGTCTAGGGCAGGGCATTCTGTCAGATGGAAAACGGTGAAACAAGTTAAAAAGAAGGGGCTAGAGTTTTTTCACAGTCTCATCATTTTAGAACTGAGGCATTTTCAATATTATATTCAACGAAGCAAGGGTTGCTGCTTTTTTATTTTATGCAACTAACAACCATTGACAAAGCCAATAGTTCTCGCTTGTTGTAGGTGTAACGTTACTTGTTGTGTTATGTATCTGGATACAATGACAGAAGAGGCAAAATACCAGTCGGGCAGCACACTATACTAAGCACAGATTTTTTGCTTAGGTGTTTTAAGCCACGCCCTTAATTACATCGATCACCCCCTTTGGAGAGACTACCCAGTTTTTTCATTCCACTTAAAGCCCTGGAAACAACACCATGTCACAGTCACCTCACGGCCTGGCACTGTGCATCATGCATGACTCAGGACTTCCACTTTTTCAGATTGCCTATGTGCAGGGGCATAGTGAACCCTACCCCCACCCCACCCCTTGCTTTAGGACCTAAAGCAAGGTTGAGATTCTTGATGGGCCTCTTCTGTCTGCAACTCTGCAGACAAAGGTTCAGCTCATAATTAATATGAAAAGGTGGGCGAGTGAGTAAGTGAAAGGATGGATGGATGGCTGGAAGGATTAGTGAAAGGGTGGATGGATGAATGAAAGGGTGAATGGATGGATAATGAGAGAGAGGATAAATGGATGGATGAGTGAGTGGAAGGATGGATGAGAGAAAAGGTAAATAGATGGATGTATGGGTGGAAGGGTAGATGGATGGGTAAAAGGGTGGGTGGATAAGTGAAAGGATGGATGGATGGATGACTGAAAGGGTGGACGATGGGCGATTGAATGGGTGGATGGATGAGTGAAATGATGGATGGGTTGATGAATTGATAAGTGAAAAGGTGAATAGATGGACGGATGAGTGAAAGGGTAGATGTAAGGATGGATGAGTGAGTGAAAGGGAGGGTAGATGGACAAAAGGATGGATATATGAGTGAAGGAGTGAAAGGGTGGATGAATGTGAGAAAGGATGCATGAGTGATAGGGTCAATGGATGGATTCATGAGTGGATGAGTAGATGGATGGGTGGGTGGATGGATGGAAGGAAGGATGGCTAAGTGAAATGTTCGATGGAGAGAGAAAGGGAGGATGAATGGATGACTGAAAGGGTGAATGGGTGGAAGGATGAGTGACTGGGTGGATGGATGAGTAAGTGAAAGGATGGGTGGAAGAGTGGATGGATGAGTGTACGGATGGATAGGGTGAAAGGGTGGATGGATTGATGAGTGAAAGGGTGGATGGAGGGATGTATATGTGAAATGATGGATGGAAGGATACATGATGGATAGGTTTGCAAATGGTTGAATATGTTTGGATATGAATGGGCTTACTTATATACTATTCCGTGACCTCCTCTGATGTGTCTGTAAAACCTACCTTTTGTCCTGAATTTTGACCTCCTGCCCTGAATTTTTGTCCTGAATTTTGACCCTTTGTCCTGAATTTTTACACTCACCGTCCTGAATTTGCACCCATGCCAGTTGGTCACCCTAACTGTGTGGCACACGATATGGGCTCTCATCACATGGTCACCCGGTGACGAGCCTAAATTACATGGTGTCAGGGAAAACAAGCTGAAAACCACTGTAAATAGTGGATTTTCAGCTCGTTTTTCGAGGCTTTGAACTGCCGACGTCCGTTAAGCCGTGTGAAAACATCCCAGGACATCGGTTACCAGCCTCAGCAAGCTTTTTTTTTGTTTTTGAAGGAGGGGGCTTGGAGGCAGGGTGGGGGCAAAAGTGCCTCATAGGTACTACTTGGCACGAGGCCTGCCTCCCTAGGACCCGAGCCCCTCCTCACACTGTGAGATTTTTGTTCAAGCTGGGAGGTAGGGAAGTGGCAAAAGAGCCTCTGGGGTGCTTCTCAGAAAGAGGCAGGGCTTTAAGGGGGCTGGGTCTCACCGGGTCTGAGCACCGGCAGTTTTTTTAAGAGGGCCTCGAAACGGGTCTCTATCGGGCTCTGTTTTGTGCCCTGACACAAGCGGTCAGTTTTTTTTCCCGCACTGCAGTGACAGCAGGCACATCGATGTGCGCTGCTCACTGCTCTTCTCACTAGTGGAGAAGTTAAGGCATGACATCATGCCAGGTGAGCGTTGTGGGGGAAGGGAAATCCTTTAAAGAGAGTCATTTTCTCTCTGGATTTCCCTTCTCTTTTTGAAACTCAGGAGCAACAACATTGTTTCATATATCTGGATGCAATGACAGAAACAGCAAAATACAAGTCGGGCGGCACACTATGCTAAGCACAGATTTTTAGCTTATGTGCTTTTACGCCATGCCCTTAATTACATTGGCCACGCCCCTTTGAGAGACCCCCCAGTTTTTTCATCCCACTTAAAGCCCTGGCAAGAGGACCCACCCACTCCTTGCACAGTGAAATGATTTTGTTAGTTGCACCAGGGCGAATGGTACCTTTGCTAAGCCATTGCCAGAAACATGGCTATCGCCACCAGGTGGGGGCTTTGGAAAGACCAACGCAGCGCACTGCTGCAAGCTATATTCCTTCCAGCAAACCTCATGCACAGTAACGAACTGAGAGGGACGTGGAGGCACCGCAGGCGGCAAGTACTCATTTAAATTCATGATGACATTTCATCCAAGGATGGTTTTGTGTGATTGACATTAAGCATTGCTGCCTCAAGGGACATTAGCAGTGGACTGTGCGAGAAAGGCTTTCTTGCAGAGCCCGGGCAGGTGCTGTGCAAGGACAGGGCACTGCTATCAAAGAGGAGCAAAATCCAACTGTTGCTCTGGACCCACAAACGAGCTCCACTTGACGTTTCATGCTATTTAGTCTTATTAATTAGGAAGGATGCAGTCTGTATTAATCAGTCACCTTTCACATTAAAAACCGCAGAAAGCCCAATTCACAAAGCCATTCAATGCCGTAAACCTATGCTTATAGATGTAATGGCTCCATTTACGCCTGACAGCTTTCTGATTTAATTTGATTCTCGTAAAGCGCTCTACAACTAAAGGCTTTTTTGTGGTAAAACTGAAAAAATAGATCAAATGATATAAACAGGGCCTCTGGAACTATGCAGTAGGTGAGGGACAAATTATGTGGCAGACGACTAAATTATGTGGCAACAAAATGGACATAATTCAGCATATTTTGTGATAGTATTACTTCATTATTTTCTCATTTTTACATTTGTTAGCACTGTCTGGGCATAGTTTTCACCTCAGTAGTAGTGATTCAACATCCAAATATAGCACTAAGCAACAGAAAGGTGACCAATCAACCTCTGCAAAGGGGGTTCCACTGCACGGCAACACATGTTGCTGTGTTTTTAGCAACTTTTGAACCGTTTGGGCTTGAATTTTTCTTTTTTGTTAAAATCTGCAGATTATGCAGAAGATTATATATTATGTGGCTACTGCGGCAAATCCATATTTGTGCAAAAACGCTGTGGCCCCACAATCACATAGTTCCAGTCGCCCTGGATATAAGAAACCAGCTTTAGTGTATTTTCGTGTCCCTGTATATGTATCTCCATTTATCTATGTCTCAGTCAGTGTATTTCACCCACCATAAGAGTACCAGATTATACCTAATAGTGGCATGCTATGGGAGAAGGGGCAAAACCTCACTGTGCCTAGCATAACAAAAGCCCGTGAGAAGAGTAGATTTAAATAAGCATCTATCGGGTTATCCAGTTCCATGGAAATTTGCAGCTCTAATTGTATGAGGGTGTGTGCGATGTTTTACTGTGTTTACACAGTATGGTAGATTGTGAGTCAGTTTTACGAACTAACTTGGCAAAAGCTGCACAATGCTATGGGTGTGCAGGATATTCACAATTTCCTGTCACATAATTACACAAACTTTCTAGAAAATTACCCAGAATTGTGTGTAATTACATGAAGTCAAACATGGCCTTTTGCACTATATTTTAGCACAAAATGCCTTCTTATGTCCATTTTGGACTCTTGTAGGCACTGCATGCTGAGAAATAGCGCCAAACCACAAATAAAGCGACTAATAGCTGCTCGGGTCCTGGCAATTTGCATTGTTATTGCTCTTCCGCACTATAATTTTGCCATGAAAACGCAACAAGAGTAACAGTATAATTTCAGGAATTTTGCATAACAAGCATAACACGAAGTTCCCAAAATTGAGCAAATTTCGGAGACGTAATTTTAATTTCTTCCAGGCCTACACATTACCAGGTGCGATGGTGTCCACCACTCTCTAGAAAGAAGTCCAGAAGCCCAGCAGCACATACCTGAATTCTACATTAGTGGCTTGCATCTCCTTTCAGCATGGGAGTGAACATTGGTTACAGTACTAACATTGTGATTTGTTTTAATGCTGGAATTGAATTCTGGGCACCTGCTGGTTGTACATCCCCCCTTCTAAAGACTTTAAATTTTCTTTCTCCAGGGAAGCCCTGTCTGCAGTCAATCACCATGTCCTTTCATACGCAAATGAAAACGTACTTCCAGCATCACCTACTGCAAACCCACAATTCTCCTGTTTTGAGACATGCAAGAACTAAGAACCTGGCCTGGGGAAGGTGTTATCGAGAAGGACAAGAGGTGTGCAAGGTTATTATGCGAGGGATATTTGAATATTTACCCCTCGTGGCTCCCGTGTAGATTGTGGGGCTTATTGGTTTTTTTCAGTGTTTACACACGTGCATGTTTTTTTCTCCTCAAAGAGCCTATATTTCTTCACAAATGTTAGTTGGCCCTGAAAATGGATACCCCGTTTTCTTGTTAGTTAATTTCATACCATTTTCTGTACAGCAAGAAACTTGATGGATTTTGGTGATTTTTTTTGTTATGGCAAAAAACTTACAAAACTCTGGGCCTGACCTATGAGGCTGTTTAAGGGTCAGGGGGTGCTTTAAAAAAAGTCTGTGTTCGACAAAATGTAAGCCTAGGGATTAAGCTCTGATGTTCCTCTCTACATTCGCAACCCTTCAGAGGGGATTGCAAAGGGGTTCCTGCCCCATACATAATAATGAGTAAGGAGTTTTTATGACAGTCTGGGAATGGGCAGGTATGTCGCAAAAATGAGGTTCAGGTCTCAAACCAGTCGATGGGAAAAAAACACCACCTGCATTGCGACCTGACTTTAGTACTACCTGAGGCCACTTTGAGTACTAAGGGGCATATTTACAAGGGAAGTGGCGGAGTGAGGCATTAGCCTTCCTGGCTTAAAGCCTCACTCCGCCACTTCAGATACGCAGGGGTGCACCATATTTACAAGAATATGGTTCAGCCCTGCGTTTCCCCCTGCGCTGGCGCTATACTTAGCAGCCTAGCGCCAACGCAGGCACCCTTGCACCATAGTGAAAGGGTAAAAAGTCCAATCCTGTGCACACACGTTCGTGTGGCTTGGAAATCTGATTCAAGGTTGAAATCAAAACCAGTTTAGCCCTTATGCAATAATTCTTTTTCTCTTTATTCCAGAAGCACCAAAAGGTCCAGCCAACACGTGTTTCGTCGTTGGGGTGTTAACCCTCGACTTCTTCAGGGCTGTATGGCTACCCAAACTGACAGCTCTATGCCTAGTATCCGGTTATACTTCCGACCCGGCTAGGTCTTTCCAAATGTATATCTTGTGTCCCAAAGAATGCAAATCACCAATCTCTTAAACGTTAAAATTCTTAATTCACACAATTATGTAGGTGTTTGCGGCACAATCCATAAAAGCGGTATGTGTCTTGTATATCTGAAACTAGTACGTTTCTTTAAACAAGACACCGGGCGAAATATGCCCCGAGATCTGAAGCGAATATCTGATCTGACAAGAATATGGTGCAACCCTGCGTTTCCCCCTGCGCTGGCGCTATACTTAGCAACCTAGCGCCAACGAAGGCACCCTTGCACCATAGTGAAAGGGTGTCTGCATACAGGGGAAGATTGTTTATGTGCAGGAAGGTCCCCCTTCCTGCACATAAACAATCTTTAAATTCCATTTTGTAACTTCTATGTGTGCTGCTTAATGCAGCACACACAGAAGTTGCAAAACTGCATTTTAAAAAACTATTCTTTATGTGCAGGAAGGGGGACCTTCCTGTACATAAACAATCATTAGCCTTTTGCTGTTTTCATGTGTGCTGCACAACGCAGCACACATGAAAACAACAAAAATACACATGAAAACAACAAAAATGAGGAGCATTGCGCCAGGAGTAAGACCAGGTTTTCCCTGGTCTTAATTCTGGCGCTGCCTCCTATTTACTCCTCCCTTGTAAATAGGGGGCAGCGTCAGAATCAATGGGTGTTGCGGTGGAATGCACACAGCAACACCCATTGCCCTCCCCTTTCATGCTAAGCATAGCGTGAAAGGATGCGTTATTTACAAGGCAGAGTTAAACCATGTTAATTGGCTTAACGCTGCCTTAAAGCTTCCTTGTAAATAAGAAGCCCCTATCGCCACAGGGAACGTGGCGATAGGGGCTTGTAAATATGCCCCTTAGTGTCGTGTTCACGAGAATGACGAGAGGTTTGTTAGAGAACTTTTCAAACCCCTAATAATTAACATTAGACCTGGGCGAAATAGTCACTATGCCAGCGTAATCCCAAATAATTTCCGGCATTTCACAATACGCTTGTTATTCAAAAGTTCTAAAATTATTCCGTTAACCTACGTGATATATTTACAAGTCCGTTCGGGCGAAATCCTTTGAGCGAGCATGGAAACAATGGAAGTGAATGGAATGCGAGTATCTGTTGTTCACAGCCCTTGTGCTTTTTGCGCTATTTTTTAATCAGAAATGCGTCATAAATGTTTGAGATTGCTTGGACATGCATCATTTCAGTCTTTATATCGTTCTGACGTCACCACAGAGTCGATGCAGCCTAGCTATCATCCACATCAAGCCAAAACCCCGCAAGAAAGTTAAAAGCAAACTCTTGGCCTGGGTCCCACCTCAATATAGGTCATTACTAACGACTTTGACCCTCATTGCCGAGGTCGCCCCTTGTCCTGCGCGCTCTCCTTTCCTCCTGCCAAGTGGAGACGAGTTCTCCTTCTCTGCTTGCCTCGTGAGATTAACGAGGCTCTAATGAGCACGAGGGCCTTCTTTTCTAATGCGCAATTAACACAATGACTATCTCTGCCTAGACCTCAGAATAATGGGAGGTGACGGCATCGGCCTTAATTAATATCAATTTTGCGGAGATTCTGTAGAGGGGGTGGACATTACAGACCGTCCTGGACCAGTTAATGTACTATAATGATGTCGCACAAGGAGGCCTCACGTGTGAGACTGTGTGCACCCGTGTGCCATGGGGAACTGGGAATGCCGGGGTGTGCGCTTTAATCCACAACTTGTAGGAGGATAAGTAAAAATACCTTACCCAGCTCAAAAGAATAGAATGGGACGTGTGCCATCTTTGCGGACCAGAGAACACGTGCCCTGAGGCGCACTATTTTTGCAGATCAACGAGCATGCCGAGTTGGTGTGTAATTTTCACAGGCCAGAAATACTGCACCCTGGCTGTGTGTCGTCTTATTGTGATAGCATTATTAGAGGTGCAGATCAGTCTTGACCCTGTTCTTCATGGGAAGAGTCCAGACCGAGCTGCCAAGCCAGGTCTTCCCTGGACTAGAAACAAGCATCCTGGAACCGGTTTCAGGGCTTCACCCCTCATCAGCCAGGCTAGCTTGAATCCAGCGGCACGGCAAGCAAGGGACCCACGTCTGGGCATACCCTACCAATTTAGGGTGAACAAAGCAAACACAAGGAGATTATGGACGGAGTGCTGAAACTTTTCAGACACTCACCCCCAGTCACAGATCGATAATGGATTCAACCCAGATCTGGATTCAAGCTAGCCTGGCTGATGGTTGTTACCCTGAAACCGCTCCCAGGATGCTTGTTTCCGGTCCAGGGAAGACATGGCTTGACAGTTCAGGCTGGACTGTTCCCATGAGGCACAGGGTCAAGACTGATTTGTATATGGCTGTGTCTGTACTTGTGTGGCAAAGTGAGCTAAAGAATGATGATGGATTCAACCCAGATCCGTGACTAAGGGTGAGTGTCTGAAAAGTTTCAGCGCTCCGTCCACCATCTCTTTGTGTTTACCCATTACATTAGCACAATTACATTATCTACCACTACACTGCCAAGTAGATGTGGAGTAAAGAAGTCTAAATATATGCTTAATTTAACAATGTGGCGTTAGGAGATGTGGTGAACATGATATTATTGTAGGTCAATATTGTTAAACTTTGATAGTGAGATACTACTGACCAAAACATATGAAAATAGGTTCAACTAAAATTAGCTATATGTAAATTAGCCAATATGGCTCGATTTTAATATCTGGTAAGTTGCCAAGCCTTTCCTTCTGTGTTATCTACCATGTATCTACCATCCATGGGGTCTCCTAGGAATTGTAGGCTAACAGTGGTGAAAATATCAAATTTTCCAGCGTGTAATATGCATAATTCTGGGTGCAGTTGCATGTTTTCTGCATTTTGCACGTGGATGGTTGTTTGAGTCAAAATTGTCTACGAGGTATGCACTTATGGACGATGGACTCAAATGTAGCCCAGAATAATCACCATTGTTTGTGATTAATCCAAGTGATTCACCCATTACTTTTTTGTTTTCCTCCGTGCAATGCCCTAAGTACAACGGGTTTGAAAGCCCAGACGAGGGTCCTGTGCTCTCTGTGCCATAGGACTCAAGCTGCATCTTCCCTGCGAGGCCTAGATAGGCCTAAACGTAGCTGGGGTTGCTGTGTTCCCATTCAGAGGGGATAGGTCCTGCACAATGGCTTGACTGCTCCTATTTGAGAAGGACTGTAGGACTTGGCCTTTTTGGCTAAAGTTCCCTAAACTTTTTGCTTTCCCCCTAGACCGTTTTCCTGACAGAGTTGCCAATTTAGATGCTTTGGGTACTTTGCCACTGCTGATCAGTGTCAAAGTACAAGGGTTCCCTATATAAAGTACAATGGTAATTGGTTGGCCATGATTGGTATGTTTGCCTTACTAGTAAAAGTCCCTAGTGATGTGCACTGTGTGTGCAAGGGCTAGTAATGCAAGGGCGCGCAGAGAAGGGAACTCAGGCCTTCAGTGTAGGGCCTGCGCGCAGTTTGCTAAGTAGCATGTTGTCCTGACAAGTGCAACCACTTGTCAGGCCTTATTTTCCCTTTTGCATACACTGTGGGCACCCCTGTGGTAGGTCCCGGGTAACCCCTGGGCATGGTGCAGTGTAGGTAAAAGGCAGGACATATACTGAGGTGTGTGCTATGTCCTGACAGTGAAAAAACACACCATTTCGTTTTCACTGGTGAAAGGCCATTCTGCCCATAGGACAGAATGGGGGACGCTGGGTATGGTGTTTTGTTAGCCTAGTTTCCTATACGTTTATAATGGAGAGGTGAAGTTTAGTATGTATGAACTCACAGTGTCATAACACATCTTTCTATGAAAGTGGTTTTGTCACTGTGTTCAGAAGCCACTCTTTTAGAAAGTGGCTGAGTTTTGTTCTTTAAGCATTTCTGTGTGTCTCTGCTGAATGTGGATTGACTGTCTGGATCTGAGATGGGAGGGGGTGAGATGGCACCTGGCTGACCTGC
This sequence comes from Calotriton arnoldi, assembly GCA_963921515.1. NCBI lineage: Eukaryota > Metazoa > Chordata > Amphibia > Caudata > Salamandridae > Calotriton > Calotriton arnoldi. The sequence goes on along the minus strand of CAWUFW010005392.1, from coordinate 1,299,211 downwards.
ATCTGGAGAGTATGCGAGGAGAAACCCGGGAGGTGAAGAAGCCTGGGTTGCAGCTATAAAACAATTGACCCATCTCCTGCTGAGTGATTAAGGGTCCAGACCCCCAGTATCAAAGGGAGAAAGGTGACACTGGGAGGGAGACACCCAGAACTGATTTAGGCAGGGGTCAGGGACCCCTGTGCACAACGAACTTCAAAGACATGAAGGGGTATAACTAAGAGAACTGAAACCCCTAGAATTTGGTGCAATTTTGAATGGCGAAATGGACAGGTTGAGTCTGCAAAGGCTTTGACCTCTTTCGTGGTCAAGAAGAACCTCTGCCAAGGAAGAAGTTGCTGAAGAGACTGCTGGATAGGTCTGACCCTTGCTTCGTGATCTAGGGCTGGCCTGTAGTTTGTAGCTTTTACTAAGGAAGAGACTGAAGGGACATTGCAGTGGGTGGTGTCCCCCCCTTCTTGAACAGGACTGTGCTTTGTGCTGTGTCCTGAACCCCAAGGGCCCGAGGTGAGCTGGCTCCCTGTTTGGAAACACAGGAACATAAAAGTTTCCGGAGAAGTCCCAAGCAACGCGGTGTGCGCATGCTTTTGCAGCTTGAGACCCTCAGAAGTTGTGCCTTGTGATCGTGGGCACGCAGGAGTAAACTGAGTCTCAGACGCGCAGGGTGCGTGTCGTGGTGCAAGCCGAGGCGTTGGTGAGGAGCGCCTGGTCGTTGTGTGCACCGGGAGACGAGGTGAGACTCGGACGCGCAGGGTGCGTGTCATCGTGCAAGCCGAGGCGTTGGTGAGGAGCGCCTGGTCGTTGTGTGCACCGGGAAAAGAAGTGAGTCTCGGACGCGCAGGGTGCGTGTCGTGGTGCAAGCCATGGCGTTGGTGAAGAGTGCCTGGTCGTTGTGTGCACCGAGAGAAGAGGTGAGACTCGGACGCGCAGGGTGCGTGTCGTGGTGCAAGCCGAGTCATTGGTGAGGAGCGCCTGGTCGGTGTGTGCACTGGGAAAAGAAGTGAGTCTCTGATGCGCAGGGTGCGTGTCGTGGTGCAAGCCAAGGCGTTGGTGAAGAGCACCTGGTCGTTGTGTGCACCGAAAGAAGAGGTGAGACTCGGACGCGCAGGATGCGGTTCATGGTGCAAGCCGAGGCGTTGGTGAGGAGCGCCTGGTCGTTGTGTGCACCAGGAGAAGAGGTGAGACTCAGACGCGCAGGGTGCGTGTCGAGGTGCAAGCCAAGGAGTGGTGACGATCGCCTGGTCATCACGTGCACCAGAGAAGAGGTGAGTCTCGGACGCGTAGAGTGCGTGTTGCAGTGCAACCAGAGGCGCTGGTGAGGAGTGCCTGGGTAGCGTGTGCACCGAAATCGAAGTAAGTCTCCACAAGTGCTGAGGGCGGGTCTCGGTGTCCACTGAGACCGCCGGAAGGAGGGCCAGGTCATTGGGCCCTCGGAGTGTCACACTAGTGGCCCGGACCAGCAGTCCCGGAGGAGCGGAATCGCCGGCCCGAGCTCGCCGTGCCCATTGACGGAGTTCTGGATCAAGGCCCAAGTCGCTGAAGGAGGGGAGGAGAGTGGGGTCGCGCCCCCCCCAGGTAACGTGGATCACCACCTGGGGTGGAGTGCGGGCTCGGAGGGACTCTCTCTCGGCCTCTCGCTCCTGGCAGCTGCGTGAGCCTGTTGCTTCGGCTCGGATCGAGGCCCGTGCTGGCCCAAGGAGGGGCAGTACTGGGGCTGGAGTGAGAAGCGGTACTTTTGTGTCATCATTGATCCATGTCGGGGGCAACTGTTAACGGAGCACCTAGACTGTCGTATTACACTTTGCATTATTGCTGCTAACGAACTATTGAACTGTCGTATGATGCCTGACTCTATTTGTGCCTGACGAACTACATGCTGGGTGCGCTACGCACTGCATTATTTTCCCTTGCGGAGTACATGATTGTAAGCGTGGCGCATTGCATTATTTCTTCATCGCACAGTACCTGATTATAACGTGGCGCAATGCATTATTTCTTCAGTGCACAGTACATGATTGTAGCGTGACGCATTGCTTTGTTTCTTCCTTGCACAGGGCATGCTGGTGTTGATACGCATTGCATTATTCCTTCTATTGCAAAGTACATGACTGTGGCGCTACGTATGGCATTGTTTCTCTATTGCACAGTTCAGGAGTATATAGTTACGCATTGCAGTATTTCGTTTCTTTTGCAACGTGTGTGATTCTAGCAATACGACCTACCTAACCTCTTGGGAACGGTTAGAAGTCAGCTTAACTGTTGGTTAGAAGCGGTGGTTGGGATTAGAACCTACCAATCCACCGGAATAAATACTAACCATTATTATATGTTGGTTTTGTATCGTGTGGTCATATCGTATATCTTCTTGTATAAAGATTATACTCGTTTTATAAAAACTTGTGTGGAGTCTATTTCTGGTGACATCATTGGGTTGCTGTGAGTGTGGTTGCACATACTGTACACTCGTGCCTTGGAAATAAGCCTGGCTGCTCGTGCCAAGCTACTAAGGGGGTGAGCAGGGCTATCTCAGACGGTGTCCTTACTTAGCCTAACTTTGAAACGAGGGGTCCGGATCTCGCACCCGGCAACAGCGGTGTGGGACAGGGACTCCCGCCTCCAGCATTTGGTGGCGGCGGTGAGGGATAAGGACCCCCACTTCCAACAAGGACCAAAGGTGATTTGTACATGGTTGATTCATGCTGATGTGGCTGACCTGGTAATGCCATGGACTGGATTGCAACCCAGAGTATTTACCAGTGGATGTGATTAATTCGATCATCACTTTTTTGGCTTACCTTTGTGTAAAAAAGGCACACAAAATACCAGTGCAGAGTATTGGCCATAAAGTTTCTGAAGTCACATGGTAACTTCAGTGGCGGCTGGTACGGGACGGGGGTGGCGGGGTGGGAAGGGTGGTGAAAAAGAAAAAAACCACTTACCTCTGCATGCTGCCGTCTCTCATCCGTCGTCTCTCCTCCCGGAAGCAGGAAGCACACAGGCTCCCCTAAGCCAACCACAACGCTGCAGTCACCAGTATGACAGCAGCGTTGTGATTGGTCTGAACGCCATGGATCGGCGCTCAGCTGGGGACTGAGAGCCTGTGCATGTTCTCCAACCAGTCTGTGCAATACAGCCGGGTGGAGAACATGCTAAAAATGCATGACTGTTTTGCCCGCCCAAGACTGCCTGCCAAACCGTCATGCGGACTGAAGTGCACATATTTCCTCCTCCCCCTGCTGGCTTTGATGACAGCCAAGCCTGCCCCAAAACAGGCTTCAGTACGGAAGAATAAAATGATAATAACAATGTGCTATTATCATTTTATTTTTCCTTTTTTGCACTGCTGAAAATCAGTGGGGCAAAGCTCCTCCGCCTTAGCGGGGGAGCCGCTGCTGGGTAACTTCTGCCAGTGCAGCATATACAGCCATGGCAAGTAACCATTTTCAGAGTTACAGCAAGACAATTTCTACTCAACCCAAGTCTTCTGCAATCAAAAATTACACAATCAGTGCAATCAAAAGAAAAACAGAAATTACCTAAAATAATGGTAGTCGTATAATTCTAATTCATACAAGATTGTGTTCGCGCAAAAAAAATTCCGTACTGCCCTTCTGTAGCCTAACCTGATGTGCCTGATTATACCTGTTGTGTGCTGCTTTGGGTGTGCATTACTCCTGGCTTCTTGGCTGTTTTAGTGTTCACTGTTACATGGCCTGAGGAGGCCTGCTCACATGTCCTATATATCTGGAGAAGTTCAAATACATGGATGTTGAGCACATCTAGAGGTTCACCCAGTAGGACAGGCAGCTGGGTACATTGGCTTCTGAGTTTGGCTGTAGTAGGACAGCTGTGAGCCTATTCAATGTAACCCATTAGGAAGAGATTATCATGTTTTTCTCTTCTCCTGTGGCACCTAATGTCAAAGGTTGGTCTACAGTCTTAGGCACTAGTCCCATGCAAGTCTTCCATTGCACATTCAGAGCTATCCATGGGATTTCAAGTCAGCTCATGCTCAAAAAGAAGTTTTTTTTCAGACTGCTCCACACAGTCCAGTCAATGGATGCCTTTGACTACTGCAATGAGATTTATTTGGACCTTCCTAAGTTTAGTGTATTTGGAATGTGCAGGCCACTCTGCTGCGGCAAACACAAGGAGATGATGGACGGAGCGCTGAAACTTTTCAGACACTCACCTCCAGTCACAGATCTGGGTTGAATCCATCATCGTTCTTTAGCTCACTTCACCACCCCAGTTCAGACCAACCTAGGGAGTAGTGGGCCAATGACACCATACTGCATTGGCTCCAAGTGACAAATTAGAGACCGATTCATGGAACACTACTCAGGTGTGCACCATGATAGCAGCTCAGAGAAAGCTACCTGAATGTAGGGCAACTTCACAAAATTAGAAACCTCTTCCAAGGGGGGGGGGGGGGGTTGTATTTATAGTGCAGTTACCTCACTGAGGAGGAGCCTCACTTATGCAGATCACAGAGTATCACCCACAGATTAGGGAAACTGGGACTGACGTATCAAGGGGTTTAACCCATTCTATGCCTTTGGGGATATAAGGCATGCCATGGCTATTGATTAAAGCCCTCACCCAGAGATCCGTCATCTTTAGGTTCTACAGCCTGAGCCCAAGAGCTGCACTGCCTTTTCCCAACAGAGACCCCTCACCAAAGGGGTTCTTCAACCTGTACAAATGAGAGCTCACAACTCTTTCTGAGGATCTCTCCTTTTATATCGAAGGACCAGTGTTTAATTTGTAAATGAATAAGTGCCGGGGCACAAAGTTTTCTTCAGTGCTCTCAGGATGCCCAATACCAAGGCTGCATAGTCTTGATTTCAACTCTGCCTCTTTCATCCACCACTCGACACTTCCTTTCTCTTTATCACACTCTTGCAGGTTTTTCTCAGCCCTGCGTTCTTCCTTTGTCACTCCTTTCCCATTATTCTCATCCTCCTTCTTCTCCTCTTTGATGCTTTTCTCTCTCTTGTTCTGGCTCAATGTCTGATAAAAAATAAGTTCAATCCATCAAACAAGCATAGGCAAAGTCAATACATCTCGCCTATGCAAGAGTTATTTGCTTTCCCAGTGTCTTTTAGCCATGTTGTTCAGCAGCACTGCTGCTGTGCAGCATGATTAAAAGTAAAAAAAAAAATAAAGTGCTATGACACTGCCTGCGTTGGCTGCGTCATAGCAATTTTGTTCTTATGGCAGGTGGGGGTGGACAACAGGGACAACGGGAGGTAATGGGTAACACGAACAACAGGAGGGAGGGTGGGAGACAATGGGACAGTTGAAGAAAAAAACAATATGATGTGGCCAGCACTGGCTGCACCACATCGCTTTTTTTCTTATGGCAAGTGACGAGGAGGGGAAGAAGCAACACGAAGAATAAATAACAAAATGTAAAGATAGCACCTCGATCAGTGGAAGGACAGCAAACAAGCTGAAAAGCAATCTGTACTTGCCCCATGCCCCAGCCGAAGAAGAGGTGACGCCGGCACATTCTGCCCAACTGCAAGTCAGCAAATAAGAGTGACAAAGAAGCCAACGAATGGTAAGTAATGGACAGGCTATAAGCCCCTTGTTGTATACATTACATCTCGTAAACGAAAGTGGATGCTCTGTCCCAGGCGAGACCTAAACAGAGTGCCGATGGGCCCCACCTGCAACCAGTAGTTCAAATAAAGCACTGTGCAGTACCCAATAAGAAATATTAAATACTGCAGGTTGCTCAATCCAATAGAATTTCCACAGACACCAAGACCCTCATGGCTTAAAAAGCAGTAGTATATGAGACAGTCAAAATTCCAACGCCTGTCCAGCGTTATGCTCTTGCCTGTTGCAGAAAAACAGGACCTATCCAGCAGAGTGCTGCCTCATCCTAAAACATTGAAGGTGTAGCACTCCACCAGGTCTGAGCCAACCCAGACAGAGTTCATATGGAGGGACACATGCCCTACACCACGGGTACTCATAGTACGGCTCGCGGGCCGCCAGCGGCCCGGCAAGCCTTCCTTGGCGGCCCGCGGACCTTGCAGACATCGTACCTGTGTTTGCAGCGCGGACTCCGAGAGGCTCTGCTCTATGGGGGCCAGGCGATTCCAGGATAGTCAGAGTGGAGATGCAGGGGCGCTAAGAAGAGGTGAAATACAACAAAGCCTCATTAACAAGTAAATGGACTTTTAAAGACCTGTGAAGTACTCGGGTGCGGCTGTGTGTGTGCCCGGGAAGCTGCCTCAGCCCAGGCTGACACACACGAGGGGGGGGGGCGGGGGGAGGCTGAAGCCCTTTGAGCCCGATGGGCGTTGCGCGCCTGGTGTCCAGTGCTACTTATCATTCGTTCACCAGACAGTTGTGACTGAATCTGAACCAACCCACCCCCAGCCTTTTATTGTCACACCTGTCACACGACTCACACTTGCCACGCGATAGTGGTCTTTTCCAGGAGAAAACGAGCTGGCTTTTACATTACACAGGGAGAGGGGGGAGTGGGGGGGCTGTCTCTGGGCTGGTGACGGGGACGTGTAGACACAGTACGTGTGCACTGCCCGAGTCACAGAGACAGATAGAGACAGAAACAGACAGAGACAGATAGAGATAGAGACAGAGATAGACAGAGACAGACAGGGACAGACTGACAGATAGAGGCAGAGACAGATAGAGACAGATAGAGAAAGAGACAGAGACATATAGAGACAGAGCCAGATAGAGGCAGAGACAGATAGAGACAGGGCAGACAGAGCTAGATAGAGGCAGAGACAGGGACAGACTGACAGAGGCAGAGACAGATAGAGGCAGAGACAGATAGAGGTAGAGACAGATAGAGGTAGAGACAGATAGAGGTAGAGACAGAGACAGAGAGAGATAAAGGCAGGGACAGATAGAGGCAGAGACAGATAGAGGCAGAGACAGACAGAGACAGATAGAGGCAGAGACAGACAGAGATAGAGACAGAGACAGGGACAGACAGAGACAGATAGAGGCAGAGACAGGGGCAGACAGATGGAGGCAGAGACAGACAGAGACAGAGAGACGGAGAGGGAGACAGAGGGAGGGAGACAGAGACAGGGACAGACAGAGACAGAGGCAGAGACAAGGACAGGGACAGACAGCTAGAGGCAGAGAGACAGAGAGATGGAGAGGGAGAGGGAGGGAGACAGAGGGAGACGGAGGGAGGGAGACAGAGGGAGGGAGACAGAGGGAGGGAGACAGAGGGAAGAGGGAGGGAGACAGAGGGAAGAGGGAGGGAGACAGAGGGAGGGAGACAGAGGGAGGGAGACAGAGGGAGGGTGACAGAGGGAGGGAGAGGGAGGGAGAGAGGGAGACAGAGGGAGACAGAGAGAGGGAGACAGAGGGAGACAGAGAGAGACAGAGAGAGGGAGGGAGGCAGAGGGAGGGAGACAGAGGGAGGCAGAGAGAGAGGGAGACAGAGGGAGCGAGTCAGGGGGAGACAGAGGGAGACAGACAGAGGGAGACAGAGGGAGAGAGAGGGAGGGAGAGAGGGAGGGAGGGAGACAGAGGGAGGGAGACAGAGGGAGAGAGGGAGGGAGGGAGAGGGAGGGAGGGAGAGGGAGAGAGACAGACAGATGGAGACAGAGGGAGGGAGACAGAGAGAGAGGGAGACAGAGAGAGGGAGACAGACAGACAGAGGGAGGGAGGGAGACAGAGGGAGGGAGACAAAGAGAGAGGGAGACAGAGGGAGGACGACAGAGGGAGACAGAGGGAGGGAGGGAGACAGAGGGAGGGCGACAGACAGAGGGAGACAGAGGGAGACAGACAGAGGGAGGGAGACAGACAGAGGGAGACAGACAGAGGGAGACAGAGAGAGGGAGACAGAGAGAGGGAGGGAGACAGAGAGAAGGAGACAGAGAGAGGGAGACAGAGAGAGGGAGACAGAGGGAGGGAGACAGAGGGAGGGAGACAGAGGGAGGGAGAGGGAGACAGTGGGAGGGAGACAGAGGGCGACAGACAGAGGGAGACAGACAGAGGGAGGGAGACAGAGAGAGGGAGACAGACAGAGGGAGGAGGGCGACAGACAGAGGGAGACAGAGGGAGGGAGACAGATAGAGGGAGACAGAGGGAGGGAGACAAACAGAGGGAGACAGAGTGAGAGAGAGGGAGAGAGGGAGGGAGACAGAGGGCAACAGACAGAGGGAGACAGAGGGAGGGAGACAGAGAGGGAGACAGACAGAGGGAGGAGGGCTACAGACAGAGGGAGACAGAGGGAGGGAGACAGATAGAGGGAGACAGAGGGAGGGAGACAGATAGAGGGAGACAGAGGGAGGGAGACAGACAGAGGGAGACAGACAGAGGGAGACAGACAGAGGGAGACAGACGGAGGGAGACAGAGGGAGAGAGAGGGAGGGAGACAGAGAGAGGGAGACAGAGAGAGAGAGAGGGAGGGAGACAGAGAGAGAGGGGGGAGACAGAGAGAGAGAGAGAGAGAGAGAGGGAGACAGACAGAGTTAGTGAGACAGAGGGAAATGAAATGAAATGAAATGAAATGAAATAGAGATTTGTAGAGCGCGAAACAATCACCCAAGGGTGTCAAGGCGCTTGCTCATCAAAAACAGGGTTTAAACTAGGAGGTTCGCAGATATGTTAAAGATTAAATAGCCATGTCTTTAGTGATTTCCTGAAAGCTAACAGATGTGTTTCTTGTTTCAATCCTATTGGGAGGGAATTCCATAACTTAGTTGCGCCAAACAGAAAACTTCTACCCCCCAGGAGCATTTCTTTACCCTGGGAATAATCAGATCATGGGCAGAGGATGAGCGGAGACAACGGACTGGAATGTAGGGTAACAAGTTCCTCTTTAAAAAACCTGGTCCTATATCCTGTGTGGTCTTAAAAACAATGCATAAAACCTTAAACTCTATACGTCTTTTTATAGGCAGCCAATGTAAATCCTTGAGCACCTTTGACACAGATTTGTGTCTTGGAATGTTCAGCAGCAGCCGAGCCGCAGCATTCTGTACAACCTGCAATTTAGACAGGCATTTTTTCCGAAGATTGATAAAAAGCCCGTTACAGTAATCGGCTCTTGACAGAACGAGTGCGGAGATTACCAGTTTACGTAGCTCGGCTGGAATAAATGGGAGGATCTTTCTCAAAAGCTTTAGCGTGTAAAAAGAAAGAGAAGTAACCTGGTTAACATGGTTTTCAAATGAGAGTTTGGAATCAAAAATGACTCCCAAATTCTTAACCTTGGCCACTGGCGTAGGAAATGGCCCAAGCTCCAAAGGCCAGAGATCAGGTGACCAGAAATCAGTGTGAGCACCAAAAAGTAGGACCTCCGTCTTACCAGAGTTAAGCTTTAGACAATTGGCAGCCATCCAGTCCCCAACCTGACGAAGGCAGGTATGGAACTGTTCCATAGTGTTAGTGGGGGATCCTGACACTGAGACGATGATCTGCGTGTCGTCGGCATAAGATACAGCCGAAAAGCCTAGGGACCTGATTAACTTCGCCAGTGGTGCCACATAAATGTTAAAAAGAGTCGGGCTCAAGGACGATCCCTGTGGCACACCGCATGGAAGTATAAAATTGGGTGATTTAAAATTTTCTAGGGCCACAAATTGTTCCCTGCCAGACAGGAATGATTCAAGAAGGGAAAGTGCATTTCCTTTGACCCCAATTCCCCTCAGAACTTCCAAAAGTTTCTGATGGTTCACCGTATCAAATGCGGCGGAGAGGTCAAGCAGCACAAGTGCTGCACTGCCCCCAGCGTCAACTGTCTGCCTAATCATTTCAGATGATGTGATCAGCGCCAGTTCGGTACTATGATGTTTTCGAAACCCGAACTGAGTGTCATCGAGAAGGCCATGCTTTTCAATATAGTCTGATAGAGTATTATTCATGGCCTTCTCCACCATCTTAGCTGGCAGCGGAAGTGTGGAAATTGGGCGGTAATTATTGGGGTCAGTCTCATCAAGATTTGGCTTCTTCAAAAGTGGAAGCACGGATGCCAATTTCCAACTAGTAGGGAATAGACCAGAAGAGAACATTTGATTAAAAATGGGCAACAGATGAGAGGCAAAGATCTCTGGTAGAAGATGAAAGATCTTTGGAGGGCATAAGTCCAGTGGAGAGCCTGATTTAGTGGATCTCAACAAGTTAATTGTTGCTTCCCTTGTCAGTATTGGAAAGGCTGATAGTTCAGGATGGTCCCTGTAATCAGCGTGAGTACTGGGAATGAGTCCGGTGATCCCAGGTCTAGCAGCAGCCTCTAAAGAAGGAACCATTCCTAGATCCGCGGACTTGATGAGTCCATTATAGACCGCCTTAACTTTATCCTGGAAAAACATAGCCACCTTGTCGCAGAATGCCTGAGTTTTAGGTGAGTCAGCCGCTACAGAGCAATTGGCTAATCGTTTAACCGTCAAAAAAAGTTCCTTTGACGAGTTTTTTGCTGAAAGTATAGCTGTGGTAAAATAGCTGGTTTTCTCCTTATCGATAAGTTTTTTATACTCAAGCAGAGCCAATTTATAGTTAGCTTTATCCTCCAAATCGTCTGAGGATCTCCACTTCCTTTCCAGACGACGACATTTTTGTTTTTGTATCCTAAGCTGTTCTGAGTACCAAGGTTCGGTAGGTCTGGACCTATGACTAGAGATGCATTTAGCTGGTAGTACCTGGTCTATTGACTTTTTTAGCCAGTCCTCAAAAGCAGCAACAGCTTCATTTGAGTCTCCCGAGGGAGATGGAGAATTTTGGGCTAATGCAGATTCAAACATACCCACTGGCAACTTATTCCAGGGCCGGATCATTTTCCACTGCCTATTTATCAATTTCTTTGTCTGGGGGTATTGTACCGGAAACGAAAACATAATAGCTTTATGGTCCGACCATATAATAGGCAATGGAGGAAGACATTGTAGATGATCATTACTGGTAAATATTCCATCCAGTAAATGACCCCCCAAATGTGTACTGCCAATCACCTGCTGAGTAAGGCCCATACTATTTGCAATATCAATAAAGTGTACAGCATCACTATCCAGTGGATCCTCCAGGTGAATATTGAAGTCACCTAGGAGTGTAAAGTCCGATGACTGGGATATAACATCCAGAGAGGTACCTATATTCATCAGAAAGTTAGCCCGGGGACCTGGGGGTCGGTAGCATAACAAACCATTAAAAGCGTAATGGTTACCTATCGTTAGTTTAAAAAGTAGGGATTCTAAGGTGGGCCCATTGTACTGAGAGGTAAAAACCCCTTTCCATGTACTTGGGAACACGACGGCCAGTCCTCCTCCTCTTTTACCTACTCGGTCTTGCCTAAATAGTGTGTACCCTGAGGGAGTCGCCAATGCCAAGTCAGGACCTGCAGAGCTATCTCCCGAGGTTTCAGTAATAAAGGCCACATCAACACCATGTGTTTCAATAAGCAGAGCAAACTCAGACGCGTGTTTACACAATGACCGTGCATTGATAAGACAGCCTGACACTGATTTTGTCACATTCTTTACAGCGGATAGATGCTCCTGACTAAGAGATAATTGGGGTAGGTCAGATAAATGGTAAGAAAACCCACAAATAATACATTTAAAATGTATCAAACATGGATCGATATTAATACCAGTTTTTCGGTCACACCTATCCTTTATGTTAAAGGCTCGTAGTTGTTCCCCAGTATAGGTGATTATAGAGGCAGGATGGGGCTTAAAACTGGCAGCATCCCCAGCCCTAAGCCCGGACCAAGCGCGGACGGGCGCAGACGGGCTTGCCTTGCGCGCCTCGGCGCGCCGGCGCGCGCCGCTGCGCGCGTCCGCTGCGCGGCCGCCATGCGGCCGTGCTTATATCCCCCGGTAAAGCATCTCGGGCGGGAAGGCCCCTGCTTACTTCCGGGCCAGGCAAATGTCCTAATGGACAGGCGGAAGTGATAACGCCACGCCGTCCGTCCCCGTTATCAGCCCAGTGAGGTGCAAGTTCACTGAAGCTGAAAGCGAGTAATTTTAAACAAATAAAAACAGATAAGATTCGTTTTTTTTAAAAGTGGACAGAGGACTTCAAATTCAATTGACAGTAAGTACAATTCACACACATTAAAAAGGATACGTTCAGCTCCTGGCCGTGTAGGTACCACTCTAATGTCAAACAGTGCAACCCCCTGAATCTTCCCCAAGGTTTTGGCAAGCAATCACAAAAGTTAGATCAGCATAAAAAACGAGCAATAACGGACCTAGCGTCCTGCAGAAATTCACCAAATAAGCAGGTCTAGCGTCCGCTTGCGGCCGTGCTTATATCCCCCCGGTAAAGCATCTCGGGCGGGAAGGCCCCCTGCTTACTTCCGGGCCAGGCAAATGTCCTAATGGACAGGCGGAAGTGATAACGCCACGCCGTCCGTCCCCGTTATCAGCCCAGTGAGGTGCAAGTTCACTGAAGCTGAAAGCGAGTAATTTTAAACAAATAAAAACAGATAAGATTCGTTTTTTTTAAAGTGGACAGAGGACTTCAAATTCAATTGACAGTAAGTACAATTCACACACATTAAAAAGGATACGTTCAGCTCCTGGCCGTGTAGGTACCACTCTAATGTCAAACAGTGCAACCCCTGAATCTTCCCCAAGGTTTTGGCAAGCAATCACAAAAGTTAGATCAGCATAAAAAACGAGCAATAACGGACCTAGCGTCCTGCAGAAATTCACCAAATAAGCAGGTCTAGCGTCCGCTTGCGGCCGTGCTTATATCCCCCCGGTAAAGCATCTCGGGCGGGAAGGCCCCCTGCTTACTTCCGGGCCAGGCAAATGTCCTAATGGACAGGCGGAAGTGATAACGCCACGCCGTCCGTCCCCGTTATCAGCCCAGTGCGGTGCAAGTTCACTGAAGCTGAAAGCGAGTAATTTTAAACAAATAAAAACAGATAAGATTCGTTTTTTTTAAAAGTGGACAGAGGACTTCAAATTCAATTGACAGTAAGTACAATTCACACACATTAAAAAGGATACGTTCAGCTCCTGGCCGTGTAGGTACCACTCTAATGTCAAACAGTGCAACCCCCTGAATCTTCCCCAAGGTTTTGGCAAGCAATCACAAAAGTTAGATCAGCATAAAAAACGAGCAATAACGGACCTAGCGTCCTGCAGAAATTCACCAAATAAGCAGGGAGACCGAGAGAGAGAGAGAGAGGGAGAGAGGGAGAGAGAGAGAGGGAGGGAGACAGAGAGAGAGAGAGGGAGGGAGATAGAGAGAGGGAGGGAGACAGAGAGAGGGAGGAGAGAGAGAGAGAGAGAGAGAGAGAGAGAGAGAGAGAGAGAGGTGTGTATGCCGGGTCTGGTGACTCAGTGGACGAAGGCGTCCGCTGCAGGGGCCTGTGTTCAACCTCATGGTCACAGTTTTTTTTTTGCTCTAGCCCCGCCCCCTCCCCCACAGACCTTGCCCCCACCGGTGCAGCCCTCGGCCACAAACCACACTGTAAATTTGGCCCCCGGGAGAAAGTTTGTGAGTACCCATGCCCTACACAAATGAGATGTACCCAGGAATTTAAGTTGGCCGGGTCCTCGTGGTGCTAGATCTAAAAAGCAGGTGCTGAGACGAGTCCCTATCACACTCTCCATTTTTGCCCTCACCCTCAGGCTGAAAAAGAAATCTTAACTGTGCAGCAATATCATCCTTTACTGCCTTTGATGTAACTTCGAAGAGATTCGTTACAGTTCTTTCACAGCCTCATCATTTCAGAACTGAATCATTTTCAACATGCTCTACAACGAAGCCATAGTTGTTGCTTATTTAACTTATGCAACTAACAACCATTGACAAAGCCAATAGTACTGGCTTATTGTAGGTATAATGTTACTTGTATTATATATCTGAATGCAATGGGAAACAGCAAAATACCAGTCGGGTGGCACACTATACTACGCACAGATTTTTAGCTTACGTGTTTTTAAGCCAAGGCCTTAATTTCATCTAACACGCCCCTTTCAGGGACTACTCAGTTTTTTCATCCCACTTAAATCCCTGGGTGTACCCCCTTTCTACTTCTGGAAGCCTGTTACTCTTTGGAGTCAAAGAAAGACCAGGTTTCTAGGTTTATATTTCCATTTTGGGCTATGGGTAAGTCGACAGGATAGCTCAGTGAGCTTAACGCTCCTCTGTGAAACATGCAATTATCTGCAGGTCAAAAGTTCGAATCCTGGCTAAGACTTCCGAGGTCAGTGAACAAAGTAACATTAATAAGAATAATTGTAACACCTATTGTTTACCGTGCTTGTTACGAACAAAAGAGCGGCATAAAGCGCTATATAAAAAAAAGTTACATTATTAAAATATCAGATGCAATGGGGGTCTTCTAAGTACGCCCTAGGGTGCAGGGGACCCTGCTCTTCCCTAGAGGGTGGGCCCTTAGAGTCCACTTTTCTGGGGGCGGGCACAAACTGAAAAAAACCTCTTAGCAGTGAAAATTCAATGCAGAGCACAATGCCCTTTTAGAGGACTTTTATCCCTCCCAAAAGCAGACGGGTTACATTTTCGTGATCATTAATTGTAGCCTAAAAGGTTTTTATCGTCTAATCCACAGTGGCCTGAAAATAAGCAGTGGCATATATCAAAAATTCTTGAAAATGTACTCTGCCCACCCACCAAGCTGTCCAGTCATCTTTGTCATTTCACGACAGCGCTGTTTACATGTGCTTGTCTGTCAGTGCAAACCAGGTGCCTCGGTTCAGACTGCTTCATCTGTGTCCCTGATGGAACTGGGGCAAACAGCCCGCCTGCCGGTAGTAAACCTTACCCTTGATAAGAGGCCCATTACCCATGCCAGCCCCTCCCAACGCCACCTCCGTTCGCGGGAATTAGGGCCACGCACTTCTACCTGCCCGTTCCCCCGTCCACCTTGGTTTTAGGACCACGCATAGGGTGTCTCATCCAACCACCCGGTGACCTCAGTCGATTTACCGACACGCTTTAAACAGCCTTCTCATTCTCCAGGGGCACACCTTGGACGAGGTTCTCAGGCCTTCACTGGCTGTCCCCAGAACAGGTAGGGACACACCTGATACAGGGTGTAAGGCAAGTCCCTGCGGCGAAGGGGGCCACAAACCCTTCGGGTGACCGTCATTCAGCCCCAGCCAAAGACTCAAGGGGTCCTTATCACATTCTTTTTTTTTGTTGGGGGGGGCTGTAACTCACCATGCGCTATTCATTTGGCGACGTCGATTTACTCTCGGCAGCAAGCCTTCAGCATCGCGAAGGCTGCTTGCATCTCCGCCGAGTCTCATGCTGGTCCATGTCGCCATCTGCTGGGCAGTCACTGCCGTAGCTGCTGAGCTGCAGTTTCGTCCATCTGCATTCAATCATCCAAATGCCGTGTATGCAGAGACGCGTAAAAAAACCGCCAGAAAGCTGAATAAAAATGCCCTTCTTAAGGGCGTGACATGCATGCAGAAACGTAACCATAGCTGTCAAATTGACAATTGTCACGAGGGAGACACTCAGACAGTTCTGTTTTTGTTGATGTTTTTTTGTGCTGCCAAGGACTGAGCGTGAAGACTCTTAGGCCCATACCTCAAACTAGTGTCACTGGAATTATGAGGCACGCGAGGACCATATTATACGGCAAGGTCGACTATTTCACGCAACAAGAAAAGGCAAATTATGTGGCGTAATAGAGCACGTTTGGCAATATTTTATTTGGTAATGATCAGGAACATGTTATTAGGTAATGCCTAGGAACTGTTGCCATTCTAATGTGTGTCATGGCATTCAAAATGTTGTTGTTATGGCACTGTGAGATTCCAGGTGGGACAGTTGATGCTGCCCTGGCTGATGTCGGTTGTGTTCCTTTGTCCTAAAAAATAAACTTCTCAAAACACCGTTCGTGTGTGTAAAGATAGGCGCACACAAGCTTGTAGGTGAAGTAACGCCTTTATTAGCACCAACACAGGCTCCGGTAAGAGGAGCGTAACGAGCATGTAACTGTGGGGGATATTAGCAACAACTTGCGATAATTATCGCAAACCGCGCTTAGTGCGTTTTTTTTTATCGCCGCGTATCGCTGGATTTTATCGCGGAGATAACACGCTATTAGCAAAGTTTATCTCCAATGCGATAAAATATCCAGCGATAGCGGCGAAATGCGTGAATATCGCTGGAAATCCAGCGACATTCACGCATTAACGTCATGGGGGACTTAGCCTGACAATCCACCTCCCATTGAACAAACAGGTAAGTCATGTTTTTAGCAGGTGTTAAATTCTAGCGATAATCGCGCTTAGCGCGAGTTTTTTTATCGCTTCGCCTGCGTTGCTAATAGGGGGAAGTTGTGTTAGCGACTGTTTTCAGTCGCTTTTAGTTGGGAACGCCTACCTTGCATGTCATTAGAGATAATTATCGCTGGCATGCAAGGCGATGGGAAAACCGGCCGCTATCGCCAGAAAGCTGTCGCTAACGCCTGTTAGCGACAGCTTGCTGATAGGGCGATAAAAAAATCGCCGCTTTAGCGGCAAAAAGTGCCGCTAAAGCGGCGATAAGCCCTTGCTAATATGCCCCCGTGTACGCAGTCAGCTGTCAACTGTCATAACTGACAGTTAAGAGCTGATGAGGCACAGCGATACGGTGTCCGCGCAGGGACACAGCATAGCCAATTACAGTAAGGTGTCCACGGAGGGACAAACAAGAGGGCGATACAACACATCTCCCTTCCCAGAAAGACAAAGGAAAGAAGAGGAGGAGAGGGAATGATAGCTGAACGGAAAGTGAGCGGAATAGGGGCAGAGAGAAAGGGAGAGAGAAAAGGAAAAAGGAAAGAGGAAAGTAAAAGGTCCAGAGAGAGAAAAACAAAGGAGAACATTAACCAGCCGGGGTGAGCTACTCGCACACAAAGTCCGATAACCTGGTAGGGGGCATGATTCTTCTGCCGGCCCTACTGGTGATAACCGGTGGGTAGGTGTCTAGAGAAGGAATCTCGGGTAACTGTCTTCTGATCCTTACAGAATGAGAACTACTGGGATCATCCAACGATGGTGTGGAAGATGACTGTGTCAATGTCCCATGGGCTGTGGCGTCGAAGGTAGGTTGATCTAACTTGGTATCATCGTCAGACCATATCTGGTGCTTGACCTGTGATTTCTGACCACACTGTGCATCTTCTAAACCAGGTAAGTCAACAGGCTCCCTTCTCTGCACGGAAAGGGCAGAGAAATGCCAGACTCTTCCATCACTTAGTAGGGCAGAATTACAGAATATCTTACATACAGTGAGTGGCGGAGTGTATCTGCTCTGTCCTTTTCCTAATGTGACCACTCCTCTTGACTCTGACACTGTCGCCAACTTTTATTCCAACGGTCTTGCACCCATGCTTGATGTCGTATCTGGACTTGACGTGGGCTTGGGCTGATGCACTTTTTTCCCTGACCAGTTCAGCTGTCCACTCGACTCTCTTTGCTGCCTTGACCCAACCCACATTGTCTTTCGACAAAGGTGTCCTACCATGCATAAGTTCCAAAGGGCTGTGTCCAACTGTGTCAATGGGAGTAATGCGGTAAGCCCAAAGCGTCTTAAGCACCCCTTTCCTCCACTCCAATCTGTTGTTGTTCCCAGCTGGATAATACCTTTGATCACCCTATTAAAACGCTCGACAGCGCCATTACCAGCTGGGTGGTAAACAGATGTTGTTTTGTGCTCGATCTGATTCCTTCTCACATAGTCTTTAAAGATGTCTGACATAAATTGTGGACCATTGTCGCTTACAATTTGTTAGGGGAGACCCTCATGCGTGAAAATGTCATCCAGGAATTTGACAACATGGCATGCGTCAGGTTTGCTGACCACTTTGAGTTCCGGCCACTTACTGAAATGATCAATCACAACCAAAATATACCATTGATCTTGCCCGTCTGGAACGGGGCCCATGATGTCAATGCCAATTCTTTCCCACGTCATGGCTGGCGTAGGGATTGGTTGAAGAGGGGGTCTGTACGTTATTTGAGTTTTATCCGAATTTACGGATAGAGAACAATCACGGACCATTCTTTCAACAGCTAAGCTGACTCCTGGCCACCAGTAACTGTTCTTGACCCTGCTCTTAGTTTTGCATATGCCCAGATGGCCCTCGTGACATAGATCGAGTATTTTCCTTCTCAGTTTGTTAGGTGGCACCACTCTCCCGCTCCTGAACAGGAGTCCGCCTTCAAATGAGAGTTCATCCTTTACATCCCAAAAGTGTTTGATGTCTTCAGGCAATTCGCTTTTTTCTGACCACAACCTTTTCTCAGCAGGTCTACCACCTTAGACAATCCTTGGTCCTCCTCTTGCTCAGCGTGCCATTTCTCTTTGGTAATTCCTTCCAACTCTTCATGCACATTTGCTATACAGAGTTCTTCTTTTTCTTCCTCAATATCCTCTTCATTGTCCTTTTTAGGCATCCTGCTTAAAAAATCGGCTACTACATTTTTTACACCGGGCACATATTGAACCTTGTAAATATAGTCGAACAGTCTTACTGAAAGCCTTGCTAATCTCGGAGAGGCATTGTACAACCCTTTTGTAGTGAAAACTTTTGTCAGTGGTTTGTGATCTGTGCATAAGGTTACATTCCTGCCCCACACAAACTGCCTGAAGTGCTCCAATGCCCATACGCACGCCAATGCCTCGCGCTCAATGACAGAGAACTTCTCCTCCGCTGGCGTAAGGGAGCGCGAGGCAAAGGCTATGGTATACTCAGTGCCCTTGACGTCTCTCTGGGTGAGCACTGCGCCAAGCCCTTTGGAGCTGGCATCGATGGTGACAAAGTTCTCCAATTGTGGGTCAAAACCTTGCAGCGGAAGAGCAGCGCACATTTCGTTCTTGAGAGGTCCTGAATATTTGATCACAGTCTTCAGACCACTCAAATCTGTTTTTGAGTTTAAGCAACTGGCGTAAACCAAAGGTCTTTTGTGAAAAGTTACCAATGAACCTTGCATAGAATTCTAGAAGCCCCAGGAAGGACCTTAATTCATCCTTGACTTTTGGCAAAGGGGCTTCCTTTATGGCCTTCAGCAGATCCTTTTTCGGGCAAATGCCATCGCCAGTGACCTTATGACCCAGATACGTGACAGAGTTTCTTGCAAATTTGCATTTGAGATGTTCCGCTGTTAGCCCTTTTTTTTCCATGATGTTTAATACCTGCTTAACTCTATGGTCATGCTCATCTCTGGTTTTGCCCATCACCAGTATGTCATCCTGGAAAAGCAGTATTCCATTAAGACCATCGAAGACATTGTGCATCAGCCTCTGAAACATTGCAGCTGCGGAGGCAAGGCCAAAAGGTACCCTTGTGAAGCAGAAACACCCGAAAGGAGTTATGAAGGTTGTAAGGCTCCTGCTTTACCGATGCAGTGGAACCTGGTGATACGCAGATTTCAAATCTATTGTAGAGAACCACTTCACGCCCTTGGTGCCCGCCAGCATCTCACTGATTTTAGGGAGGGGAAATTGTTCAACCACAATGTTACTGTTCAGGTCACGCAGGTCCACGCATAACCTAAGTTTTCTGTTTGGGCGTTTAGCAATCACCAAGGGGGCGACCCATTCTGAGGCCTCCACCTTTTCTATGATGCCTTCCTCAAGCAGTTGGTCCAGTTGGGCCTTCACCTCCTCCTTGATGGCAAACGGGATGTTGCGTGTCTTATGTACTGTGGGTATATAATCAGGTTTGAGTTTAATCTTATGTTGGTACCCTCTGAGGGTGCCAATGCGCCCAACAAACACCCCTGTATACGTGTCCAATAATGTTTGAGCGTAGTCGTTATTGTTGGTTACAACCAACACAGGGTCATCTTTACTGGGATCCAGAATTATGCCCAGGCTTCCCTGGTCCATCCATCCTAGCACAGATGGTCCCACTCTGGATACATATAGCTTCCCCACGGATTCTCTACCTTTGAAGCTGAAAGTAAGTTCCCTGAAACCACACACATCGATGGGTTCACCAGTAAATGATTTTATAGTTGTGTCTGATTTGGTTAACTGGTTTCCGATTTTGGACGTGAACTTTTCCTCCCATATCTTTTTGTTTACAATGATGTACGGTGAACCTGAGTCCGCAACAACACTGATGTCCACCCCACCAATGTTCATGTTACACAGTGGTTTCTTAACTTTGGATGTATTGGATGTATTACCGTTCTCTATAGAATCACTGTGAATGTTTAAGACAAACATGTTTACATCCTCCTCATCAGAGGTATGTTGGTAACTGGTTTCATCCTCTTCAATTACTCTCACCGTGCAGGAGTTTCTTCTCCTGCACGCTTTCTGGAAATGGCCCATGACCCCACAGAATGTGCATTTAACGCCCCTTGCTGGGCACTTCAAATTGTCTGCCATGTGCGCTATGCTACCGCACCTGTAGCAACGACTTTTGCTGTTGAATGTCGGTTTGTTGGGTGTTGCCCTAGTATATTTCGGATTCCTGGTTTGATTCTGACCACTTTTGTTTTCAGACACTCTCCCCACAACGTCTCCATCTCTCTTTTCTTTGCTTTCCAAAAGCACTGCCTTAGCGCATCTCCCAGTGAGTTCCGCCTTCCTGGCAATGTCTATAATATTTTGTAAAGGATATTCACCTTTTGCCCACAAACTGTCCTGTATATTTGCGTTGGAACCCTGCATAACTATCTGGTCCCTTATGAACTCATCATGCAGATCCCCAAAACGGCAATTAATGGCAAGATTTTTGAGTGTGGACACATAGTCATCGATTGTTTCTTCCTTTCCTTGTTTCCTATGGAAAAATGTGTACCTGTCAACTCCCACTCATACCGTGGGTTTGTAGTATGTATTAAGGTCATCGATGGCATTTACGTACACGTCACCCTCGTTTTCTGCTCTTATTTTTTTGTTAATAGTGTTATAGACTTTTATCCCACCTGCACCCAGACAATGCATGAGTAATTTATATTTCTTTTCTGGTTTCAAATCTTCATCATCCTCCAGTGTAGCGATATAGTTTATAAAGTACTCCCTCCACTCTTCCCATTTGAGTGTGGGCTCTCCTCCTGCCCTTAGAAATGTTTCAGGTGGTGACAAGTTCCAGACATACCCTGATGCCATACTTAGTTTAAGTCTAAGAAACTGGGTAGCAGGTGGATGTGCTTGTTATTTTTTAAAACAGTACAGTGAGTCCTCTTTAATGGTGAAGGACACGGTTAATTTGTGACCAAAACTGTCTGAGGATAACTTAAGTGTTTTGCTTTATGCGCTGTTGCACGTGTGATCTAGTCATCAGAAAACAAATATCAGGTAATGCTCCTTTAATTTTAATAGGATATGTCCTTTGTATATCTCATTTAGAAAGTACCTTTTATTGTTAGTCCCAAACGTTAGGTTCCATCGCCGGTGCACAGTACTTTTCTGGAGTTGCGATCGGTCCGGTATGAGGACCAAAACAAAGATGGCGTCACGTCGAGTGCTGCGTGCGTGCAACACTAGACCGTGGCTGTGGAAAGGAGAATGGGGTTTCCAACACACCAAGATGGACGCCTGTACGTGAACGCGTACGTGAGGATGCTACGGGTCACGCGCCCTGTTGGTGTAGACGTCACGAACAGCTGACGGTTGAATAGCAGGAGTGACAGTTGAACCGCTCTAATCAAATTTCCTGCAACGATCTTCTCCTCACGTCTGCTGACCTACTGCCCGTTGACACACAGCCAATGAAGTTTCACACACAACTCGTAGACTATAAACGTTGGAAGCCAGAGTGCACTGACCGTTGCTTCGGTCGACCGCTGTTCCAAAAACTCTTTCGCTTCACATTCCACAGAGCGTTCTGCATAACGCCTCTTCAAGTCGCATATCGAGGTACACAGTTCACCCGTGACAGAAGACACAATGCGTTTTCCTTATTCTCTGTTTAAACTGCAGAACCAGTCCTCTGTATGAATTTCTTGCTCTCGAATATTATCCAGCGAAGTCAAGTAATTACACTCTGGGTCCGCGTGTTGGTGCTCCTCGTCGCCAGCTTGTAAAGATAGGCGCACACAAGCTTGTAGGTGAAGTAACGCCTTTATTAGCACCAACACAGGCTCCGGTAAGAGGAGCGTAATGAGCATGTAACTGTGTACGCAGTCAGCTGTCAACTGTCATAACTGACAGTTAACAGCTGACGAGGCACAGCGATACGGTGTCCGCGCAGGGACACAGCATAGCCAATTACAGTAAGGTGTCCACGGAGGGACAAACAAGAGGGAGATACAACAGTGTGTGTCTCAAAACTGGTGACGAGGATGGGATCTCCATAAGAAGGCCTTAGAGGTACCGACCCCACATAGTTACTCGTGTTGTGAGTAACGGTGTGGCTGGCACTGGCTGGCAGTTCGCTGAGCATTGAAGACCATCCCTTAGATGTAGATGAGGCCCCACTTGGTATGCTGAGGCGGTGGTGCGGAGATAAACACGACTTTTGAGCTTTTTGGGCATCGAACCCTGTATCCTGTACTCCGCGATCCTAGGAGCGCTCGCACTCTGTTATGAGAAGAGACTGCTGCTTGCGCAGGCCGTGCTGCATTCAAACAGAAGCCGTGATACCCAGTGCTTTAAGTGGGATGAAAAAACTGGGTGTCTCTCAAAGGGGCGTGGCTAACTGTGCTTAGCATAGTGTGCTGCCTGACTGGAGTTTTGCTACTTCAGTCATTGAATCCAGATATATAATAAAATAGGTAAGATTACCTACAACAAGCTAGATGAGTCCCTTTGAAGTTATCTCAAAGACAGTGAAGGGTGTTACTGCTGCAGAGTTTAGATTTTTTTTCACCACGAGGGTGAGGGCAAAATGGAGAGCCCGATAGAGACCTACTTCGGTACCTGCTTTTTAGAACTGCCGATGCTGAGCACTGGCAGGACCTGGCCCACTTAAAGCCCTAGTGATACTTGTTCACACTTCACTGTGTGTACAAGCGTCTCTTCTAAAGGCTTGTGCAGGCTGCCACAGTGAGCAGAAAAACAGCCGCTGTGTGCGCTGCAAACTGAGGAAGACCGGTCTCCTCTAGGGACTCGTACAGGCTGCCCCAGAGTGCGGAAAAGCAAAGGAGAACCTGCTGCAGGGTGCTTCCTTTTACTTCTACTAGGCTGACCTCATTGCCTAAAACTCAGAACTGGTCCAAACTTAATATGACGACACTCAACAAAGTGCTTCAGGATAATATCCAGTTTCTTGACTCCTCCCCTGACCAAGCCCAGCTTTCCGTGCACCAATGGCTCACAGCGGCCACTGATTCTGCACTACCTCTTTCTGGAAAGCCACAGTTTAGAACCCATCTTCCTGCCCCTTGGTTTACTGATTCTTTTAAACAAGAGATAAAACGCTGCAAAGACTTTGAAAGACAATGGAGGAAACATTACTTGTCTGATGCTAAGTTGGAATATATGGGAGCATTAAAGAGATATCATGCTCTCTGCAGATCGGCTCGTGCAGCCTTTTTTATTGAGAAGATTTCTAGCTCTCAAAACTGTCAGAAAACTTTGTTTAAGGTGGTTACGAAACTCTCAGCTGCCAGTGCATTTTTGTCCCCTACCTCGCTCTCCCAACCTCAATGTGATGAGCTAGCACTGTTCTTCTACAATAAAGTCAAGTCCATCCATGACCAACTTGCTGTGGATGCCTCCCAACAAGGGAATCTAATTTTTCCTGTCAGCCCCATGACTGGGCCCCCTGAATTTTCTCCCCAGACTCCTGCGTCTCAGTTTTCTTCACAGATTAGTCCCTGGCCTCTTTTGGATTCACCTTACTCGAAGCTATTGTTGAGTTCTATTAAGTCTGGTTAACTTCTTGATCCTCTCCCCCCTCCTAAACTTAGTCTCTTGGACGAGGCTGCCCTTTCTGTGATTCTTAATCTACTTAATACTTCCCTAAGTACAGGTTTGGTACCTCAGGGGCGGAAACATGCACTCGTCCTTCCTCTACTAAAAAAAGAAGGTCTTGACCCTCTCTGTTGGTCTAATTTTCATCCTATTTCTCTTTTGCCTGTGTTTTCTAAAATTTTGGAACGGCACATTGATACTCAACTTTCTTCTTTTGTCACAACTCGCAATCTGCTCCACCCCTCTCAGTCTGGCTTTTGACCTGGCCATGTTACCGAGTCGGCTTTTCTCGGGGTTACTGAGCACCTCAGGCTACAACTTGACTCCGGAGGTACTTCTGCCCTCATCCTGCTGGATTTGAGCATAGCTTTTGATACGGTGTCACATTCCATTCTGATAGACCGTCTCGAAGCCTCTAGCATTGTGGGTCTGGCTCTGAGGTGGTTGATCTCTTTTTTAAAAGACTGTACCTTTCAGGTCTTCTCGAATGAAGTGAGATCTAACACTCTAGCTCTAACTTCCGGAGTACCTCAGGGTTCTATTTTGAGCCCTTTACTTTTTAATATATATGTTCGCCCTTTGGCTGACATTGCTGAGAAGTCGGGACTGACTATTTAGCTTCTCCCTTTCCGCCGCCCAGCACCTAGATCCTTCCCTGCTGCAGCTTGGCCTGAGGAATGTTTCCTCATGGCTGACCAGTAACGCTTTGAAGCTAAATAGCACCAAAACTGAGGTGCTTATTCTGGGTAATAACCCTGAGCTTTGGGGAATCAAACACTGCCCTGATATTCTGGGCCCTGTGCCTGCCTCTGTCCCTAAAGTTAAAAACCTGGGTTTTATAATTGATAAAAATCTCTCCCTTAAACCTCAGGTTTCCAGGGTTGCTGCATCCTGCTTTGCTGTTCTGAGATGGATCAAAAAAATCCTCTGGCTAATTCCACCGGCAGCTCTAAGAACGGTTCTGCAGGCTTTGGTGATGTCCAGGCTGGACTACGGCAATGTGCTGTACCTGGTGCAGACAAAGCTTCAATACATCGGCTGCAGGTCAGTCAAAATGCAGCTGCTCATCTTCTTTTCTATCTGCCTAGATGCGCCTCTGCGTCTCCTTTGCTCCACCAACTCCACTGGCTTAAAGTCAATAAGCGCATTGAGTTCAAGGCGCTCTGTTACATGTGTCGTGCCAAATGTGACCATGCCGCTTTCTACATTCAAAGTTTGGTTACACCTTATGTTCCGGCTCGACAGTTGAGATCCTCCAGCATCACACTGTTTTCAGTTCCCAGGTTTCGACTTGCCCGTATGAGGGGTCGTTCTTTTTCCTGTATTGGCCCCAGGCTCTGGAATGCTCTTCCAATTGACCTTAGGAACTGTCATTCTCTCTTAGCCTTCCGTAAGCGCTTAAAGAAACTGCTGTGTAGTGACCTGGTTTGATTTCCTTCTCCTTTTCCTTTCGCCTGCTGTCTAAGTTGTTCTGCCTCCACATGTTCAGCGCCGGGAGACCCTGTTGGGTAGCTGCGCGCTTTATAAGTGCATTATTAATAATAAAAGGCGGACTTAGGAGGCTGCTAAGAGCATTCTTGAGACAGGGTTTTGCTGTGGGAACAGCTGTCTTGATAAGCTGCTCAGGGCGCAACAGCGATAAAGAAAGGATATAAAAAAAAATTACAAAGGAAACTTACCTATTCTGGGAAGTTTAAGCCGGGAGAGCAGGGCAAGTGTGCTAAAGGCACTTCAGGACATGCTCTATGGGTGGAGATAATGGAGAAGGAGTATCTCGAGGGATCAAAAACAGCAAGGAGGTAGTAACATCAGTGTGCTGCGAACAAGGAAGAAGGACCAAGGAATCTGAACAATGGAAACAGTCCATCATCATAGAAAGAGGACCCTGTGCCAAATATTCTTCTTCTGCAGATTCTGAATAGGGAGTGCGCAGTAAGGATGATTCGGTGACAATGGTGACTACTTTTATTGTGTTATTTTATTTTGTTTAGAAAGACAAGCGTGCAAGTGTACTTATTTGTGGCATTGTATGCATATTTGAACTCTTAATTTTGTTTTCCCCAACATGGCAATGCAAACAGTAGCTGCTCCTCCTATGTTCTTGCAAGATCCAGGGTCTCCTGGATTGGCATGGGAGGATTGGAAGGAGTCATTCAAGACGTATTTAAAGGTTATAGGAGGGAACTTTTTTGTGGCAAAAAGAAAGTTAGCTATGTTGAAACACAGTCTTGGGGTTGAGGGCAGGAACATTACCTATACTGCATGGGTTTAATAAATTAGATGGGTGATGAGTCAGATGTGGAGGAAGGTCCTGAAGATGAGTATGTGATTGCTATGAGGACACTGGAAGAAAATCATGGCAAAAAGTTGAGCATTGTGGTAGAATGCCACAAGTTTTTTTCACAAGCTCAGCTCAGCTGGTGAAATGATAGAGCAATATGTGGCTGTGTTAAGGATGCTATCTGTTTCTTGTAAGTTTAAGGACTTTCAAGAAGAAATCATTATGGACCAAATGATAAATAGGACAAGTAATCTTAAAATTCAAGAGAAACTATTGCATATGAAAGACCTGTCATTGGAAAAAACCATAACCATTGTGCGCCACATTGAAAATACGTCCCGCTACCTAAAATAATTAAATGAGAATCATGACAAGAATAAGTCTGATGAAGGTAATGTGAATGCAGTGCAGAAAGGTGGGTTTAGAAGGGACAAACAAAAAGGAGGAAAAACAAACAAAGAACCCCAAAGGAAAGTGTTAAGAGAGCAATGTTACTGGTGTGAAAGCACACGTCATTTGGCTGAATCTAATGCATGTCCTGCTATTAATGCTCAATGTTATAGGTGCAAGAAGGCGGGCCTTTTTTCAACGGTATGCAAATTGGGAAGCAAGGACATGAACAAAAGCAATGTGAATTTAATAAGAGAACATCTTGAGGAAGGTGATGCTGACGACTCTCACAGCGAGGACATAGATATATTGATAGTATGTGGATTCCAAAAATGTGAATACATAAAGGAAGATGTGTACTGTCCCCCCAAGTGTATGATCGGAGTAAATGGTATGGAGGTATCCATGTGGGCAGACTCATGTTCCCTTTATACATTGGTGGACAAATCCATTTGGACGAGCATTAACAGGTAAAGTGAGTTGACTTCTAGTGACGTGGAACCACAAGTGTATTGTAAGGTCAAGCTACCGGTGCCAGGCCATTTTATGGCAGATTTAGTGTACAAAGGAAGAAGTGCATGTGGAGAGGTTTATGTTGTCGAAAGGGGGAAAACTTTGTTGGGATGAGAGAACAGCAAGCGTTGGGAATTGTGTTGGACCCCAACCATCCTGGTCAGGTATTGCTGACAGTGCAATCGGAGGTGGAAATGTGGAAGAACGAATACCCAAAATTGTTTCCCCAGAAATTGGGATGTTTGAAGAAATTTGAACATTGCATTAATTGAAGGAAGGGGTGGTACTGAGGGTGCATAAGGTGAGGAATGTGCAGTTGGCCTTGCGGGAACAGTTATCTGAGGAACTGAATCGATTATGCACAGAAGGGATTATTGAGCTAATAGAGGCATCTGCTTGGCTGAATCCAGTAATGTTAGCGAAAAAGGCGAATGGAAAGATTTATATGTGTGTTGATCTTCGTGACGTGAATGAGAATATCTGGGTGGATAGGCATCCTTTTCCTAAGATCAGTGAGATGCTGATGAATGTGAGGTGTGCAATGTATTTGATCACACTTTATCTTTCCAGAGCTTATCATAAGATGCAACTACATCTGGGATCCAAGCATCTAACATCTTTCATCACACCTGAAGGAGTGTCTCAGTTTAGATGCATGCCCTTCAGGGTATCTTCTGCATCCACTGTGTTTCAGAGGGCCATGCAGAAGGTGTTGCAGAGACTATCCATGATGTTGGTGTTTCAAGATGATATTTTGGTGTGGGGCAAGGATAATGAACATGATGATGTAGTGTTGCGTAAAGTGCCGGACAGGTTGGAAGCGGCCGGATTGGCAGTGGAGTTGAATAAATGTAAGTTCCAAAAAGATGAAGTGGAGTATTTAGAACACACTTCATCTAATAAAGGGATCAAACCTAAGTTGAAGTTAGTTTAAGCAATAGAGAATGCTCCATTGCCCAAAGATAAAGAACAGCTGAGGTCCCTCTGGGGTCTTGTAGAGTATTACTCTAAATTTGTTTAGCATTTTTCTGATAAGGCACATGTATTGCATATGTTGATGAAGAAGGGAACAAGTATGAGTGGTCAGAGGGGTGTCAACGAGCGTTTGACACTATAAATATGGCAATAGTGAAGGCAGACGTATTGGTGCCTTTTGATCCTGCAAGAGGGTCCATTGCTGTAACAGATGCTACTTGCTATGGTTTGGGTGCTGTTCGTATTTAGGAACATGAGAGAAAAAAGAGTTATAGCATTTGCATTGCAAACATTGAAGGGTGCGGAAGGCTCATATTCAGTCATTAAAAAGGAGGCTTTAGCATGTTGGTGGGGAGTGCAGTACTACAGAATGTTTGTATGGGGAACTCATTTTGAACTGAGAACAGATCATCACCTGCTAATTGATTTATTTACCACAAAGGGTGCTGGAAAAGCCATGCCTTGTATAGCAAAGTGGTTATACAGGCTGCAGGAATATACTTTTATGGATTAACTCTTTTTATTGATTTATTAGTGAGCAAGCAGTGTCAACATCATATAACACACATACCCAACTGGGCCAGAATGCATAATCGAAAGCATATATGCTAGCAAGATTCAGTATGTTGACTGAGGAGGGTCAGGGGATAGGGATGGAATACACAGTGATGAGCCTACAACCCAGTTCGGGCCGGCCGCGTAGGGGAACCCCCCCCTGCCATGAGCAATTAACAGTAGATTTATGCACCTAGTGGAAGAACCCAAGATAGGGGCACTCGTTGCACTGTATGCAAAGTATGCATAGCCTTGCACTAAACAAGTAATCAATATAAAAAAAACAGTAAACGTTACAAAATGAACACTAAACCCACCCTCACCCTCCCCCTCCCCCCACCCTCTCTCCTTCCGCGGATGACCATATACCTGTGATCCAGCAGTGGAAAAAGCCGTACTTCTGCAAGATGCTACCACATCAGGACCGACTCCTACCTACGTAGGGGGGACCAACCTAAGGATACGCAGGTAAGCCGGACATGTCAGTTCTCTGAATTCCCTGGACAAGATGGAGATGAACAGAGCCCATATTTTCGTGTAGGTCGCTTGATCAGCGGCTGCTGGCATGGATAAGCGCTCCATACCTAGCAATGACCACAAATGATGGAGCCATTGCTGGTGATCCGGGATCTCATCCGTCCCCCACCGAGCCAGGATAACTCTGTGTGCTGCGTTAAGGGCCAACGCTATCTGACGGCCCCTAATGGACCGTAATGGGTAAGTAGGTGCGTTGGGAAGGCCCAGAAGTATATATGCGAGGAAGTGCGGGATTTCTGTCTGAAGGGCGTCGTCCACGTCGCCTAGTACCTGTTTCCAAAACCTCGTTAACTTGGGGCAATTCTAAAGCAGATGTACTAATGAACCCGGGTTCCCACATCCTCTCCAGCACTGGCCATCGCAAAGCGCATTCCATCGTTGGATGCGTGAGGGGGTATAGTACCAATAGGAGGTCATTATGCAGTTTCTGTGTGGCCTACATTGAAGGTAGAGTGGTGAGTCCTGTAGAATATGTCCCCCCACTCCTTATCAGAGAGACTGCATCCCAGCTCTGACTCCTAGCACCTCTTGCCTGGCGTCCTTTGTGCGAGTGATGTTTTTGTTAGGAAGCGGTAAAGCTCGGAGATAAGTTTCTTATCATCCGATTTTAAGATTAGCCATTTCTCGAAAGGGGTCATGGGTCTACTTGCACCCGGGTGTGTGTTATAGCCAAGAACCCAATGGGTGAGCTGTTTGTGTGTGAACCTCTCCTGTTCCGACAAAGAGTATTGGGACTTAAGCTCATCGAAGGAGATGAGGCCCTTTTGATCGAAGAGGCAACCTAGTCTTTTACAGCCTCCTGCCACCCACCTTTTAGTCACGTGTGATGACAGACCCGGTGGGAAGTCCGGGTTGGAAAACAATGGTGTGAGTGGGGGGGGGAATGAAGAAAGACCTGCTGTAAGCGCCACTTTATCCCATACTTTGAAAGTGGTGTTCGTAACCGGGGAGGAGTATAGACCCCAGATCTATGGGCTCGAGGGAGCCATGTTTCTCTCCAGATGTGAGCGCCCGCGACCGTTTGGTCCATAAAGACCCAGTGTTTTTGAGTCATGGTGCGATTCCACTCAACCAAAAATCTAAGTTGGGCGGCTTGAAAATAACAGGTTATGTTGGGCACCGCTAGACCTCCTTCCAGTTTAGAACGCTGCAACAGCTGTCTTTGAAGTCTAGGTTTTGTCCCATCCCAGATTAAATGATCTATGCATTGTTGGATCTGACGTAGTTCCCCAGGTGGGGGAGAGAGGGGAAGTGCCTGAAAAACATAGAGGGCCCTCGAAAGTATATTCATTTTGACTGCGGCTATTCTGCCCAGCCAGGAAAGCGGCAGCCAACGCTCCAAGTCCTTACGAATCGAGTTTCTTAGAGAGGAGAAGTTGGTTCTCGCCGTCATAGAAAGGTTTCTGTCCAGTGTGATTCCCAAGAATGGGAGCGCGGCGTCAACCCATTGGAATTCATATTTCGCGCAGAGAGCTGATTCGGTGTCTGTCCGGACCGTGAGGTTCAGTATTTGTGATTTGGCCAGATTCATCCTGAAGCCCGAAACTGCCCCAAATGATTTCAGCTCGGAGATGATCGTTTTGAGCGTAGAGAGCGGTTGGGCAATGGAGAAAATGATGTCATCTGCATAAAGGCTTATGAGATGGTGGTCAGCCCCGAATGTAATGCCCATCGCCCCTGGGTTGTCCCTTAGCCTCTGGGCAAAGGGTTCCATGTAAATGGCAAATAAAAGTGGGGAGAGCAGACAGCCCTGTTGGGTGCCACTCAACCCTCAATCCCTGCGAATTCATCCCATTCACCCTGACCGAGGCAGTGGGGGCGTTGTAAATACTGCGTGTCCAGTTCAAGAACCGAGCACCCTGCCCAAAGTGTTTAGGGGTTGCAAATAGATAGGGCCAGTGCACCCTATCAATCGCCTTCTCTGCATCCACCGCCAGCAGAAGGGCTTCCTCCCGGGACCGATTAACTTTGTCAATGAGGTGGCATAAGCGTTTGGTGTTATCACCGCATTGGCGTGCGGGGATAAAGCCTGCTTGATCGGGATCGATCAAGCCCGGCATTAGAGGGTTAAGACGGTAGGCCAAGATACCCGTAAACAACTTTGCATCAATATTAAGTAGCGAAATTGGGCAATAAGAGCTGCAGAGCTTGGGATCTTTCCCCGGTTTCTGGATCACCGAAATGGATGCGTGCAACATGGATTCCGTTAACGTCCTAGTTTCCGCAAAGGAAATAAAAAGACGGGTCAAGAAGGGAGCAAGTTTAGCGCAAAAGGTTTTGTAAAAGATGGCACTAAAACCATTGGGACCCGGGGCCTTCACGGGCTTAAGTCTGGCAATGGCGGAAATTACCTCCTCAATCTTAATGGGTTGGTCAAGTGCCTCAGAGTCCTGCCTGGGCAATGGAGTTATAGCGGCCGACTGGAGGTATGGGAGCGGATCGGGATCCTCCGCTGGATCATGTGCATATAAGTTTGTATAAAAAGCCAGAAATTCGGCTGCTATATCTGTATCGCTCTGTACCATAGGGCCCGCACATGATCAGATAGTCTTGACAGTGTTGGCGTGTTGGGTACTTCGCAGGCAATGGGCTAACATCCGACCCCCTCTGTTAGTGCCCAGGTGAAATTTATGTTTGAGGCAGAGCATGGCATATTCTGCCCTATCGAGGTCGAGACGTTTAAGCTGTAGCCGAGCTCGCTCCAATTCCCGCCACACTCGAGGAGCACCCGTCCGCTTGTGTATAGACTCAAGCTCTAGGACAGTTTTCCCCAGTTCCTCCCTCTTATCCCGTCTGAGTTTGTTTTCATGTGCTGATTGTGCTATGAGGGCGCCTCTGGCAACAAGTTTAAGGGCTTCCCAAATGGAGGAGAGATGAACTCCCTCAGTGTCATTTGCCGCTAAGTAGTCAACGATCACGCGTCTAATCTTAGCTACTGTGTCAGGGGAGTGCAGTAGAGTCTCGCGAAGACGCCAGGGAGGGCGCTGAGGTGTGCCAACGGGGATCGTAAAAGTGAACATAATCGCTGCGTGGTCAGAGAGGGAGCGAGGTTCAATGGAAGAGTTTGTGGTGAGTTCCCAAGCTCCTGGAGAAGCTAGGAAGTGTTCAAGGCGGTCGTAAGTATTGTGGGCTGCTGAGAAGAACGTGAAATCACATACATTCGGATGGTGAAGCCGCCACACGTCGTGTAAACCACATTCGGTCAGCCATGCCAGACTTTCTGTCGTGAATGCCCCGGTCTGGCCAGTCCGGTGTGTTGAGCGATCCATTCCCCCGTCCAAAACCAAATTGAGATCCCCTCCCATGAAGATAGCCCGATCAGGGTCCTGGAGCACCCCAGCTATTGCTTCTGTTATAAAAGCTTCTTGATGATCATTAGGGGCATAGAGGGAGGCTACGGTAAATTGTAGTGACCCCATCTGTACCCGCAATGCCAGCGCGCGACCCTTAATTTCAAAGCACGTGCCCAGAGTAGATCCCCGGAAGCGGTGAGAGGGAAGAACTGCGACCCCACCCCTCTTCCCATGGCCTGATGATCAGAATTGTCACGGAAATTTCTTAGATTGCATTCTGTGGGTGTCCTGCGCTAAAAAGTGCGTCTTCTGTAGCAAGCAGATATCGCTCTGTGAATGCTCTAGTAGGAAAAGAATAGCTGCTCTTTTGGTGGGGTTATTAAGGCCCTTTATATTTAGGCTAAGTAGTTTGACCCTCATAGTGTAGAGTATCCATGTGTTGCCACTGATATAGGCCTAGCCGGCAGAGAGGTAGTAGAAAGGTCCCCGAGTATTGAAGTAGAGGGAAGGGGAGCCTAATGGACGCATGCGCAGTCAAATTCCTAACTGAAGTACCTCGGAAGGAGAGCCCCAGAACAAATAACCCACCACAAAAACATGTGAAAAGGAAGTACAACAAACAACATTTTGTAAAGTCTTTCGTGAAAAGAAAGTCTGGATAATGGGGGGCAGTCAAAGAGCCAGTAGCCATGACGAAAATTGTCCGCAGGGCTTATGCCGCCGCTCCGCCCCAGGGGGATATACTCGTTGCAGTCGAGATACCCTAAGGAGGAAGCCTGAGAGAGTCTCTGTGACCAGTGTCAATCAACATTAAGAGTTTCCTCTTCAAGGGTAGCGATGACTGCCTTGCGTTCTTTTGCGATGGTTTCCGGATCTGGTCTGAGATGCAGCGGGGTCCTGCCCACCCTCTGCCATCTACCTGCCTTCGACGGTTTGTTGTCTGCTTCTGCGTGTGTGCAAGGCCCGCACTATCCTCCGGTAGATTCAGAAGTTGCTGCGCCTCTCGTAGAGATCGAATGTGGCGGGTTTTATCCTCCCATTTAAAGATCAGACAAAACGGGTGTCCCCAGGAGTATGGAATCTTGTTAGCTCGCAGATGTGTAGTAACAGGCCTGAACTCCCTTCTCCTTTGTAATGTAGAGGCCCCCAGATCCTGGAATAGCAGAGGGCGCGCGGCCCGGAACTCAAGTGGTTGCTTGTCTCGTGCCTCCCAGAGAATACGTTCCTTAAGTGGGAAGTCATGGACGCATGTGAGTATATCTGGGGGAGGGGCCGGTGCTGCTCTTGTTGGGCCGACTCTATGGGTGCGATCCAATATGATTTGTAGATCGGGAGGATCGCCCAATATGAAGCGGAAGAGATCCCTCACATATGATTCAATGTCCGATTCCTCCGCACCCCGGGGAACCGCACGAATACGGATGTTATTGTGGGGGGAGCGGTTTTCAAGGTCCTCCGCATGCGCCTGAAGGTCAAGGTGCTGATCCTGTAGGCGGAGAATTTCCTGTTGGAGTTGGTGGATTTCCTCGTCCCGAGCCGAAGTTTGTGTCTCCAGGGAATCCACTCCGTCCCCCACTGACTCTAAATCCTTCCGTATGTCTCTGATCTCTTGCGCCAATTCCTTTTTGACCGAGTGTAGATCGTCCTTCAGAGATGCAAAAAATGTCTCCATGAAAGCACGTGTTACCGGGGCTTCAATTTCTCCCCCGTCCGTGCCCGTTACTCCCCCAGCCTGGAAAGGTGCCGTGTCCATTGTGCTTGGCGCGGACTTGAGTAGCAGATCTTTTACAGAGCGATCTTTCTTGGCCTTCGCCGTAGCCATTTGGAAGGAGAGATCAAGAGTGGCTAGAGAAGCAGGGTGAAGGCGAGATACTTGCAGGGAGTCCCTCTTTTCCCGTCGTGACGCAGCGGTTCGAGATCGCTCACTCCCAGAGTTTCATGCAGACTGCTGGCGATTGAGGAGGGGTCCAGTTGTGTGATCTCGCTCTCCAGATCAGGGTCTGGACCCCTGGATGCGGGTCGACTGCCAAATCACCCGCGGTGGTGCCGCCAGCCCAAGGAGGGTATATGTCCCTCAGCCTCCTTCCAGACTGTGGTACGAATGCGTTAGGTAGGACTTTCAAGATCTGCTAGGGGAGTGCTGGGGTATTCCTGTGACCAGCGTCCATTCCGCGGCGTTAACACGAGGTGGCCCGCTAAACCCCGCAAGGACCCTTTGATGTCGGGGTCTGAAGGTAGGACACTGAAGTGGGCTCTTGTGCTCTATTCTGTGGGTATAATGGAGTCGACCCACCCGGTAATTATGTGGTTATTGGGCTGCAGGTCCTCCAAAGTCAGGCAGGCGCTGAGGCGAGGTTTCTGAATGGGGCCCACACCCATATGCTCGAAGAAGTCCGCAGGGCCTCCTCCAGAGTGTAACAATTAGTGTTCCACCACCGAGGACTCCCTCACTCCTAAAATGTAGCCGGAGCAATTCCCGTCTCCGGGGGCCCGATCGCACCAGCAAAGCCGGGGCCCCTTCACTTGCTCCAGCTGCAGCTAACCTGCAGGTGAAATGTCAGGCGCCGGCCCCCGACCAGGGAGCCGATTATGTCCGCACCCCCCAGGGGGGCCCACGAGGTCCGGCGAGTCTGGCCCTCAGCGCAGGTACTTCAGTGGCCTAAACCCAGCAGTTGGCCTCCGTGCCGTTGTTTCTAGGGAGGGGGAGGGGAACGACACCTACCCTCCCCCCTTCTGTGCCAAAGACGCGTCACGGGTCTTCCCTGCCTCTCAAAGGCCTAGCGGGCTCTGCTGGGGGAGCCCCTGCTCCCCAGGCCGTACGTCTTCCAGCGTGTGGAGCCATACCTTTCGTTGGCTTCAGATTTCGGTCTGAGGAATTTCACCGCTGTGGAGCGGGGTCCAAGCAGCCCTCGGTGCTTCTCCACACCAATGGAGAAGTTGGTGCTGCAGACCGCTGTCCCCAGCTCAGCAGAGCAGGAGGGTGACGCTCCGCTCCAGTGCCGTTCGCGCTCTCGGCTCCACCTGGGTCTCCATGCCAGCTGGGCGGAAATCAATTCCGGGGCCGTTCCTGGGCCGTTCGCCGAGCGCGGGGGCTCCGAGCCTCTGCAATCAGTGCTGGGGGTAATTCAGGCGATTTGGGTGCTCCCCCCTGGGTTGCTACTCAATGCTGTGACGGCTGTAGGACGGAGCAGCAAGCAGGCACGTTCTTACCGTCCGCCATCTTGGCCACCAGGAATATACTTTTAGTGTCAAATATATGCCAGGTCACAAAAATTTGAATACAGACTGCTTGTCTCGTTTGCCCTTAGATGGTGATGTTTGTTGCAATGAAGATAATTGGGTGGTGGCGGAGAATCGCCTAACATGCAAGGGAGCTATATGGAAAGATGAGTGGCTAAAGGAGTTAGCCAATGAGGCGTACATAAGGTTACTGATTTACAAGCTACCCAATAGGGAAAGATTGACTTAAGAAGAGAAGGAAGGGCTAAGTGAGTACTTACCTGTGTGGGATGAGTTGTCTGTAGTAGAAGGTATAATCAGGAGCAGTGACAGATCAGTTGCACCTGTTACACTGCATAACCGAGTTTTAGAGTTATTACATCAAGGACAATGGGGCATTTCTGCAATTAAAATAAAGGCCTGAAATTATTTTTGGTACCCAGGCATGGATAAGCAGATCGAGAGGTATGTTCAGAGTGGTGAACCATCTGTATGCAGCGACAGAACACACAAAGGGGCCGATTCCGATTCGGGTCGGAAATCTCTCCGACCGGAGAGATTTCCGACCGAATCGGACCCTAGCAGCCCGACCGAACGAGTACGATGCGCACGTATGCCATCGGACTCGAGTCGGTCGGACTCCCATTGAAGTCAATGGGAGCCTGTCGTACAACACGTACGCGGGCTCCCATTGACTCAATGGGTGCGAGGCGGACACGGGCGCCCCCTACAGCGTGTACGCGGCGAAGCGATTCGCGCCGTACACGCACAGGTAGGGGGGACCCATGTGTGCGACTCGCGCGGCTACGCGTACAGGGGGTCCGACACGGACCCCCAAAGTACGGCTCCGACTGCTTCTTCGGGCCGGACAGCGCGAGTCGGTCGGACTGCTCGCGGCGCGCATCGTACTTGCCCGGCCGGGGAACGTCTCCATTGCGAGGTGCGCTGCGCATCCGTGCGAGTCGGTCGGTGCGGTTGGGACGGGCGTACGAGTCGGTCGGCGAATTTGCACGCGCTCGCATCGTACTCGTTCGGCCGGACGCATGTACGAGTCGGTCGGGAATAAGGCCTCCGAATCGGATCCGGTTCAGCCGAATCCGATTCGGTGCCCTACCGGCCGAGATCGGAATCGGCCCCAAAGTGTCAGAAACACCTATTACTCTGGTGAAGTTTCCAAAGAGACCCTGAGAAAGGGCTGCAATTAACATTTGTGGACCTTTTAAATGCTTGGGGCCTGACAGTAGGTTTGCTTTAGTCTCCTACCTACTGAGTAGCAAAGTTACATTTTTTTAAATAATTACTCAAATAGCCTGAGATAGCATTTGTCAGGGACATCAAATCTCACAATATTGTGGCATTTTGTGAATAAATCTTCCAGAGAGCGGGATGACCGGAAGTAGAGGTGTCAGACAATGGACAATGCCAGTGAGGAATTTGAATAATTTCTCAAGCATGAGGGAATTAGACATCACAAAACCACGGTAAATAATCCCTGTGAAAACGGTTTAGTTAAAGGTTCAACCGAGTTTTGGGTAAATGCATTCAATTAGCTTTGGGAAAGGGTTTGAGTTGGAAGAAAGAAGTAAGAAATATGTTATGGAGTTACAGAGCAACTCCTCATTCAGTGACGAAGAGAACTCAATGGGGGATATTCACAAGGAAGTGGATGAGAGAGGCGTTAGCCTTCTTGGCTTAACGCCTCTCTCCGCCACTTTGGAAACGCAAGGCTGCACCATACTCACAAGGATATGGTGCAGCCTTGCGTTTCCCCTACGATGGCGCTAAGTTTCACAACTTAGCGTCAACGCAGGCACCCTTGCACCAGAGTGCACGGGTGTCTGCAAGCAGGGGGGTTTGTTTATGTACAGGAAGGTGTCCCTTCCTGCACATAAACAAACCGAAAATGCCAGTTTGTAACTTACATGTGTGCTGCTCCATGCAGCACACATGCAAGTTACAAAACGGCATTTTAAAAAATGGTTTGTTTATGTACAGGAAGGGACACCTTCCTGTACATAAACATAACATGGCATTTTGCTTTTTCCATGTTTTTCCATGTTTTGCTTTTTCCATGTGTGCTGCACAAGGCAGCACACATGGAAAAGCAAAAACGAGGAGAAATAAAGCATTTCTCCTCGTTTCGCCAACTTAAGACCAGGGTTTTCCTGGTCTTAATTTTGGCGCTACCTCCTATTTACGCTGCCCTTGTGAATAGGAGGCAGCGTCAAAATCAATGGGTGTTGCTGTGGAACGCCCACCACAACACCCACTGCACACCCCTTTCACGCTAAACACAGCGTGAAGGGGGCCGTATTCACAAGGCAGCATTAAGCCATGTTAAGTGGCTTACCGCTGCCTTGTGAATAAGGCGAGGCCCCTATCGCCACCACAACGTGGAGAAAGTGACGTTGTGGTGGCGATAGGGGCTTGTGAATATGCCCCAATGTTTCTTGTTGGAAAGGAAGAGCGGTGTGTACTGTGATTGTTCCCGCACGGATAAACAGAATGAACACTGGAAGTTTGGATAAGCAGGCTTTGAAATTAAGAGTGAAACAATATCAGGATAAATATACCCACA
Organism: Calotriton arnoldi; assembly: GCA_963921515.1. Lineage (NCBI taxonomy): Eukaryota > Metazoa > Chordata > Amphibia > Caudata > Salamandridae > Calotriton > Calotriton arnoldi. Next base: position 1,261,080 of record CAWUFW010005392.1, on the reverse strand, counting down.
AACATAACACAGGTTTGAAATGAAAGGAGTTTGAGGAGGGAGAATGGGTTAGAGTGCGAGTTGGAGCAGGTGTCCGGAAGAGTGACTCAAAACGGTCCAGTCTCCAGAAGGTGTTGGATGCGCGTGGCAATGTGATTTAAGGTGGCAAGTGGTGAAACATGCGGAAAGTCATCAAATGCCCTGAAATTGAAACTGAAATGTGGAACAAGGGCAAAGAATCATTACAAGGTGGAAAAACTAACAGTAAGGGTGAGAATTAAGGTAAAGAAAGACGAAGTGTCCGTACTAAAGTGATACCAAAGAAATATGATGATTATGAATGTAAATCGTTTTAGTGATGTTATGATGTAGGAGGTATAGTATGCAGGTTTTATTTACCTTAAAAGTCAATAGCAGATTCTGTGACACGCAAAGATAATGTAAATATGCAAATTAGTCAGAGAGGTCTACATATGTCCTGATGTAGTTTAGTTTAAAAAAATGTTTTTTAAGGGAAATGTTGTATCAGGTAATGCCTAGGAATTGATGCTATTCTAATGTATGTTTTGGCATTCTAATGCTGTTGTCATGGCACTGTGAGATTCCAGGTGGCACAGTTGATGCTGGTCTGTCTGGGGTTGGTTGTGTACCTTTGTCTTAAGAAATAAACTTCTCAAAACACCGTTCATGGGGGTCTCAAAAAGTATTATTTCATTTTTTTGCTCATGTTAGCACTGTATGAGCAAAGGTTTCACCTGATTAGTCACATTAATACTCAACTAAATCTGACCAGCCAATCTTTGTTTGGGCCTTTGACTGCGTGGTAACACGTGTTGCTTCCTATATAGTAACATTTGATCAGTTTGAGCTGGAAACAAATTATTATTTCATTTTGTTCGAATCTTCAGATATTCAGCAAATGATGGATTATTGACTATTGCAGGAAACCAATAATTGTGCGGAAAACGCCAGTGCCGCAGAATCGTATAATTCCACTGGCTTCTGTATAACCGAAGAAATGAAATGCAAGTCAGAGCATGTTATTGTTAGTGTTTAGTTCAGTTCTGGTGATTGAGAAACCAAGCATGGGGCCAGAAAACTCAGGCCCTGATTTAAACCTTCATGCAGGTTTAGGCACTCTGCTGCATAAACCATCCTTGTGGCTTTTGGATAGTTCAGAGAGTAAAGAAATCAACCCCCCCCCCAAACTGCTGTTTACTCCCACATTGTTGACTCAGTGCTTAAATTGAGCCAGTGGTTTCCAGTGCTCGGCATCAACACTTAATTGTCAACATCAGTACTTATGACATCCTGCCACATGGTGGTGCTGTCTGTCTATTTTTAGATGAGCATAAGAATAGTCGTTTTTAAATTATATATACATAAAAAATGAGTTATACCTGCCACCCAATCCATTCTTATAGCTTTGGGGGACTGGAATAGTTTGAATTGTCACAATTGGAACTGAGTGATGGTTAGTGGTTGTGTTGGTACTGTCATTGGCAGAGCTGGCCGGGGCAATGGGTGTTGCAAACTGCAGTGATATCCTGAAGAGGATCCTGGCGCTTAGGGCCATATTTATGACCTGGTTTGTGTCGCATTTGCACCATGTAACTTGGTACATACATGATGCAAATCTTAAGTGAGATTTATGAAGCCACGCAAGGCCTCTTTGCGTCCCTGACTGGCTCCATAAATCTGGAGTAAAGCAACGCAGCGCAAATTGCTGCATTGCCTTACTCTGCCCTGGGAAGGCGTTCCAGGGGTGTAGCGTGGGTGTTCCCACGCAACTCCCATGGATGGTGGATTCCCTGATTTGCCAGAAATGGTAAACCTGGGATGTGCCAAAAAGATACTCCTCCCCAGGGGAGGGGCAACAAGGAGAAATATCTTTATTACTTCTCGTTACTTCCTCTTTCTATGTGTGCCGCATTCTGTTGCACACATAGAAACACTGGCGGCAGGTGGAGGAGCGTCGCCACACTGCTTTTAAGCAGTACCACTAAAGGAAAAATGAAATGGTAATAACTCTAAGTTATTATCATTTTATTTTTTCCTTGTTAAGGCAGCTTTGCGGGTGGGACGGGACAGGGCTGCTCTGCTGACAGAGCAGGGGAGGGGGGGGGAGTGGTTTGCACTCCCTAAAGTGTGCATGAATGTTTGGCCGGCCCTCTGGGGCCGGCCAAACATTCATGCGCACTTTGCATGTTCTCCAAGCAGGCTTCATTACAGCCTGCATGGAGAACATGCCCAGCCTCCCATTCTCTGACTGAGCGCCGATCCACTGCGCTCAGACAAATCAAAATGCTGCATTGCAGCATTGTGATTGGCTATCAGGAGCCGGGTGCATCCTGCTTCCTGTTTCCTGCCCTGGAAGTGGGTAAGAGGACCGAGAGGAGGCGGCGGCGGTGGGCGGCAGCGGTAGACAGTTATGTGTGTATTTTTTTATTTCATTCCCTCCTCCCCACCGCCTCTGCGACCCGCCCCCCCACCGCCTTCAAATACCAACCGGCACTGCATAGAAAGAGGAATATGCCTCTCATGACTGTTTTTGTGTGTGCAACGGAGGCACCCTTGCACCATGGTGCAAGTGTGCCTGCATTGGCGATAGGCTGTCAAAAGGGTGCCAGCACAGGAGAAAAGGCAGGAATGCGCCATATTGACTTAAATACGGCGCATTCCTGCCCTTTCCCTGTTGCGCAGTGCAGCCAGGTGACTTGCTGTGCTGCACTGTGTGACAAGCTCGTAAATCTAGCCCTTATTTTTTTGCACAAATTAAGCACTGCCGCTGATCCCGACATACTCACCCTGTTCGCTGTCTACAGGCATATTAACCACCTTAATGAAGACGTGATACCCCAAGTCACACACAGCTTTATGGAGTGAGGAGGAAGTTGTCTTAAATAGAGGCAGCTGAACATGTGGCATTTTTGACAACTTCTGGCCTTTTAGTGGAGAGAGCATCGCATTGTATATTATGTTCTGCAAGCAGCATTCGTAAATAGCCATGTTATCCAAGATGGAATCTTTGGGGGATGTGTTGGTGTCATGGTGACTGAGGCACACGACTGTTCATCTCTCTCTCTCTTCACATGGGTGAACCCCGGTTGTCTATTGCCCAGCCAGTTGTGTTAGGCTGCGGTTTATTACCATTTTTTGATTGTAGGCCTATACTTACAATTGAAAAATTGAAACTCGTGGTGCTGCGTAAATATTCAATTCTGAATGATTACGTCACACATGAAACAGGGCCATTTGACTGTACTAGGCCCATGCTACATGTCCAAAGGGCTAGAGGTAAACCCGCCTTTTACTTGCCACAATCAGACTGTGCATTACCCTGTGAAGGCGAGGCCAAGCTTTACACACATTTCAGCCTGCATCAGTACTGGCCCTCCCATCGGAACTGGCGAGTGATAGTGCCTTGAAGTTGGTGAGTCCAGTCCTGCCTGGTGCAGAAGTATTCGCGAGACTCTCTTTGACGGGAAGGATGTGACTGTACTCTCGGAAACTGAAAAGCAGACGTTGCATACCTGCTCTTGGAGTGTGACTCTGAGATTTGGCAGTGATATTCAAGTTTGTAACATAGCTCAGTGGACTAATAATGCATTGCAGACATTTGTGCATTGCCTGAAGACTGAAGCCATTTATCCTTCCGAGGTGGATAAAGTGAGTACCACAGAGTTCTAATAATAGTTAAAACCTGTTATCAGCAATTAGGAGATAAATCGTACTATATGCAGCATGTCTACTTAAAATTTTGCAAAAATGTTACTATTATATGGCCAAGGATGGCACACTTTAGTAGTCTTACTCAAATGCTACAGTATTTGGAAAAAGCCAGTATTTGATTTACTTTGTTGAACACTTGCTGCTAACACTTGCTATGATTGACAGGTCACAAGGTTGGAGCGCAGTAAGGGCAATTCAGCCTTTCATCCTTCTGAGTTTGATAAATCCATGTCTTTTATGAGAATAATCCTGTGAGTTGCGTCACAGTTTCACACCCAAAGTTGCAACCTTTCACCCTCAACTTGTTTAGGTTGGTTAATGAATGACATTTGTGCATTCATTCATGCCACCTCCTTTGGGTACATAATAACAGGATTCATTAGGGTGCTTCGCATAAGACTGCAGACTTTGTGGTAGTCTTAGCAAGAGAGGTATGGAGCATAATGCTTTAGGAGATGAGTTTAACCCTTGCCATTGGATAAGGTGTTATCTGCTGTTTTCTTTGGCAGTGCAGGTGGAAGTGGGCGTGTCCTTGCAGTGGCCATGTCTGCCTCATTCGCTGATGTAATCTCCTGCAGTGCTGAACACACTTCCTAACTAGAAGAGGTGTCTGTGTGTTTTTCTTAATTAACCAAATATTTCTATTGAGTGTCCTGTTTTACACTGGAGGCATTCAATTTACTACAGATGTCATAAATATGGGTTGTCATGTTTAAATCATTTATTGTATGTTTTCAAAGCTTGTAACGATTTTTTTGTCCTAAGTGTAGGGTGCAAAAAAAGAATATTCTGGCCATATTTCACAACACAAACTGTAGTAACAAGTAAGTATAGGAAAACATGTTAAATCCGCTGAAAAGCAAAAATTAGTCAAATTGTCTACATCACAGTGACCAATGTATGTGTTTCGTTTAATTTTCATCTCATCACGTGTGCGTTGCTCTTAAGGGAATTGTAAACTCAGACTGATGCTGACACATCACAGCACACAACACAGACAGACAGATTTTGAGATGTTGAAGATAATGTGAGGAGATTAGGGCTGAGAAACCTTTCTTAAGGTAGCGATGTGCTTTACAAATTCCAAAATAAGTTACAAAATAGATAAAAAAGGTTGAGAGACTTGTATAGTGAAATAATACGAAAGCATGTGTGCAGCACATGCTCTACTTTGTTGCACGGTACCAAAAAGTATGTAGGTACTTTGAAAATGGCAAAATGAAAATAAGTGAAATTGTCAAGGTCATAAATACCAAAGGCAAGTTTTCTGTGGAAAATTAAACCTGGTAAAATGAATAGTTGCAGGTTGATGTGCAAGTAGCATTGCTACACCACTCAGTGTGCACTGAGCACCGCATTTAGTCCTCCAGTTTCATCTAGGAATCCACTAGATCTTTGGTTTTGAAATCATTAATTGTTTAATTTGAAGCGAAAGCTAATAATTGCCTGTGAAAATAAAGGCAAGGACGCAGTCGCAGCTGGCATGGCTCGCGGGTGGGGGGGGCAGATGCGGGGGGCGCAATTGCGGAGGAAAGGGGGGAAAAAATCACCTACCTTGCCGCTGCCAGGTCCTGCGTCTTCTCTGCTCCTGCTCTCCTGCTTCTGACACAGGAATAGGAAGCAGGCAGCCAGGCTCCCTCCCCTAAGCCAATCACAACTATGTAATGCAGCGTTGTGATTGGCCTGGGCGCCGTGACACGGTGCTTAGCCAGGGGCTGGAGGGGTGCGCATGTTCTCCATGCAGGCTATAGTGCAGCCTGCATGGAGAAGGGGAAAGTGCACGAGACTGTTTTGGGTGGCCCAAGAGGGCCGACCAAACAGTCATTGCGCACTCAGGTGTGGGCAAACTACTCCTCCACTGCCTTGCTCGCAGAGCAGCTGCCCGCAAAGCAGCCCAAAACACATAAAATGATAATAACTTTCAGTTATTATCATTTCATGATTTTGCTTCTCACACTGCTTGAAAGCAGTGGGGTGAGTCTTCTCCGCCATAGCGGAGGAGCCGCCACTGCAAGGGCGTAATACATGGTGGTTCGCATACATGGGCCGATCTGGCAACTATTAGTGTGTCTTATGTAAGTACTAGCGAAAAAAGGTACTGATTTGGAGTGCAAAATTAATGTGATTTTATCCAAAAAGCTAGGGATGAAATGTGCATGTAGAGTGTACTGCATTTTTGTCTACAGTTGATCATTCTAAAAAGGGCAACAACTGTATGGGCATGTGCACTGAACTATTGTATCACCCGGTAGAGGCGACGTCACCCAGGAGAAGCTGTAGATTGAATGGGTGGTGACAATTCATTTTTTTTCCCCACCTAAAATGTAGTTTCATCCATAAAGCGGCAAAAGATTAAGGGCCAGATGTACATAGACTTCCATTTGCGATTTCCTAACAGCAAATGTTTGCGATCCGCTATTAGGAAATCGCCAACAGCTATATACAACAGTGTGTTTTACACTGTTTGCAATTCCCAATGGGTCGCAAGGAACATGCCTCATTAATATTCATGAGGCAGGTCACAATTTGCGACCCATTTGAAATGGGCGGCCTGCAGGGGTCAGCAGACCACCATGTCTGTGACTGCTTTTTAAATAAAGCAGTTTTTATTTTGAAATGCAGCCCGTTTTCCTTAAAAGAAAACAGGATGCATTTAAAAAAGAAAAATTAAAAATGTCCATTTCATTTTTAAGAGTTGGCGGTGGTCCATGGGACCACTGCCTGCTCTTAAAAAATGTTGGCGCCCACAATTACAAAGGGGAAGGGGTCCCTACGGGACCTCTTCCTGTTTACGAATGGGTAACTGTGAATGTTTTACAACCGCATTCCCGGTCGCAAAACATTACTACATACCAGTGCGACTTACTGTTAGGAAGGGACGCCCTTGGCAGGCCCCTTCCAAATAGCGACTCGCAAACCCAATTTACGATTCGGTAATAGATAACCAAATTGCAAATAGGGCTTTGTACATTTAAAAATACTTTTTTCAAGGCGTAAAACGGCTCGATTCTGAGATTCGGACCATTGGTGAGCTGAAAAACGCTTCGTACATCTGGCCCTAAGTGGCATGAACCCCGCACCCATCAGGTTTGCCATTTATCTAGCTCTCCATCTCCCTCTCTTGTACATCTATATGGGCCTGCATTTGTGCACATGACTTTCTGTATGGTGTGTGCTTGCAGTTAAGTATTTTGTATGTGATCGTGTGAAACTGTGTTTCTATGTGTATGGGCACTGGTATATCCATTGGTCTGTGTGCTTGATTGATGCATGGGGTCTGTGTGATTTGGGGCCTGCAGATGTGTGTATGGATGCCTGTGTCGGCTGGTCTATGCGTATATGTCTGTGAACGCGCTACTCTGTCAGCAATTGTGTATGTATGTGTGATCTTTTTGAATGCGTGTCTGGATGTTGAGTGTCTGGTTGCATTCAGGATAAAAATGTCCTCCTCATTTTCTTTGCAAATGCCTATTCGATTTATATTTTGGCGCTGGCATTTAAAATGTAAAAGGCAAAATATCAGCATGTCAAGAAAAAACATACAGGACTGGATTATTTGCATCTGACAAAACGAACTTCAGATCTCTGCATCTTCCATCTCGAAATATGTACTTTCCTTGAAGACTTGGCACATTCATCGATGTACCCAACCACAAAACAAACCTCCTAACTGGCTTACAGGGCTGCATAACAGAGCAAACTGACAAACAACAATCTTCCAAAGCAATTGTGAGGAGCCACGAGGAAATAGCATTTGGCCCTGAGAATAATCGGAAAGTCAAGCTCTCGGGCTGCACCTAGACAGGTGCAAGCTTCTTTTTAATCCATTTATCATCTGATGCTTGCGAGTGAAGAGGGAGCACACACAGTCTATCACAGGAGTAGCTACATTGACAGCCCTCTGTTTAGACTTATGTGCAGAAATGTCCTATTACTTACCGGTAATCTTCATTACTCCTGGTCCCGTTGTCCTCGTCCCCTTCATAACTAATGAGATAGTCCTATCTCGCATACAGAAAAAAGAACGAAGGAATGCTGGACCTACCCCTCCCCCTCCCTCTGGGAGTACATAAGCGTACAGGTCCCAGCATTCCTCCTGACAATACCAAGCCCAGATGAAGGCCGGCAAGGCAGGGAGGGAGGGAGGGAAGCCATGAAGGGGACGAGGACAACGGGACCAGGAGTAATGAAGATTACCGGTAAGTAATAGGACATTACCCCCAGGTCCCTCTAGTCCTCGTCCCCTTCATAACTAATGAGAATACCCAAGCAGACACCGGCATTCATCAACAATAAACCACCAGAACCAACAGAAATGCAAAAGACCAGGGATTTATTGAACAGCAAACACAAGAAATTCAGGAGCACACAGCATGCAGTACACCCAAACCAAAATTAACATCATCCCCCAACAAATTCTGAAGGCGATAATGCCGAATAAAGGTATTAGAGGACGCCCAAGTGGCCGCCCTACAGATCTCAGAAAGGGGAACACCACCAACCTCAGCCCAGGAAGCAGCGATCCCACGGGTAGACCTCCCCTGAACCCCCGCAGGAGGAGGAGACCCAGAAAGAGAGTAAGCCAAAGCAATGACCTGCTTCAGCCAATGACCAATGGAGGCAGAAGAAGCCTTCCCCCCACGAGAAGAAACCCCAAAGGAAACAAAAAGGGAGTCAGACTTCCGAAATTCCGCAGTGCGCTCCAAGTAGAAACGCAACGCCCTGCACACATCCAACAAAGACCAAGGAGGATCCCCCGGAGAGTCCAGATCAGACCCCAAGGCAGGTAACACCAACTCCTGAGAACGATGAAACTGGGAGGAAATCTTCGGAACAAAAGCAGAATCCAAACGGAGAACCACCCCATCCACGGAAAAGGACAAAAAAGGCTCCCGGGCCATCAAGGCCCCCAATTCCCCCAGGCGATGGGCAGAAGTAATAGCCACAAGAAAGACCACCTTGAGAGTCACAAACTTAACGTCCACCTCTGACAGAGGCTCAAACGGAGGAGCCACTAAAGCCCGAAGAACCAAAGGCAGATCCCACAAAGGAAAGGAAGGACGAAACAGAGAAAAACTTCGAAGAAGACGTGAAACCAGATCTTCGACATCAGACAAATTCCCCCAAGGGGAACGGAAAGCCCGAACAGCAGCCCACTGAGCCCTTAAAGTGGAAACAGCCAAACCCTTCTCAAAACCTTCCCAAAGGAATTGCAGCACCACCTGCAAAGAGCACACCAAAGGGGACAAATCCAGAGCCAAACACCAACGACGAAAATTACCCCAATGACAGTCATAAGATTTGAGGGTAGACGAACGACGGGACCCCTGAAGAGCCACTGCTAAATGCTCAGGGAAACCCCTCCGACGCCAACCCTGCCTTTCAACTTCCACACCGACAGACGCAACCTCAGAAGAGACAGCGACGGAGCAGACCGCAGGGGGGAAGGAGACAGAGGAAGAAACCAGGGACCCTGTACAGCCAACAACCGCAGAGTCAGAAACCAAGACCTCCGAGGCCAAAATGGAACCACAACTACCACCACTTGATCCTCCCGACACAGGCGGGCCAAAAACCGGGGAATCAGCGCTAGAGGAGGGAAAGCATAGAGGAGCCTGGATGGCCAGGGAATGGTCAGGGCATCCACTCCCCAGAAACCCTCCTGAGGACCCCGGGAGCAAAACCGGGGCAGCTGGGTATTGAGCCGGGAAGCAAAGAGGTCGAGAAAGGGAAGACCAAACCTCCCGCACACAAGCCGAAAAGCCACCGGAGTCAGAGACAACTCCAGAGAGGCGGGGAAACAACGGCTGAGGGCATCCGCCACCCCGTTGTCCACGCCCCGAATATGGACTGCCGACAGAGACAACAGATGCCCCTCCGCCCAACAGAACAGGGGGATCACCACCGAGTTCAGGGAGGAGGAGCGAACACCCCCTTGATGATTCAGGTAAGCAACCGTCACCGTGTTGTCTGATCTCACCACAACATGGTGACCGAGTAACCGAACCCGAAACCCCATCACAGCCCGGAACACAGCCGACAGTTCCCTCCAATTGGACGAACAACGACTCTCCGGAAGGGACCAACGACCCTGAAGGGACAGGGAACCCAAGGTCGCACCCCACCCGAAAGAACTGGCATCCGTAGTCAGGACGACCGGAGAAGACGGTTGCAGAGGCAGGCCCCGTGATAGATGGGCCGACACCGTCCACCAAAGAAGGGCAGGGCGGACCGAAGGGGACACAGGAAGAAGACAATCCAGCTCGCGAGACACAGGATCCCAGCGAGACAGAAGGTACAACCAGAGAGGACGGAGGTGAAAACGAGCCCAGGCCACAGTAAACACCGTCGCCGCCATGAGGCCCAGAAGACGCAACCAGAGGCGAACCGGAAAGGAACCCCCCCGCAGGAACCTCCGAGCCAGAGACACCAACGTCAAGACCCGAGGCACGGGCAGAAACACCCTGCCGAGATCGGTCCGAAACCGGGCTCCAATGAAAGTCAAGTCCTGGGAGGGCGACAGCTGACACTTGGGCAGATTTAGAAGAAACCCATGATCCCTCAACACAGAACACACCACCCCCTGAGCCTCCAACAACAGGGACCGAGCTGGAGCATGGATCAACCAGTCGTCGAGGTAAGGGTACACTAGGATCCCCCGAAGATGCAACACAGCCACCACCGGAGCCACCACCTTTGTAAAAACACGTGGAGCAGACCTCAGGCCGAACGGCAGGACCAGAAACTGAAAGTGACGTCCCTGAACACAGAACCTCAGGAAGCGACGGGACCGGGGATGAATCGGGACATGGTAGTACGCGTCCTGAAGATCGAGGGTGCACATGAAATGGCCTGGAAGCACCAACGGAATCACCCGCTGAAGAGTATCCATGCGAAAAGGCAGACGAACCACCCATTTGTTCAGGGCCTTTAAATCCAGGACCAGGCGGAACCCCCCTGTCACCTTGGGAACCAGGAAAATCCGAGAGTAAAACCCCAGCCCGACTTCCAGAGGAGGAACCTCCTGAATCGCACCCTTCCGAAGAAGAGCATCGATCCCTAGAGACAGCTCGGACCTCCTGGACAGACAGGACGGCCAAGGAGTCGGACGAACCCCCAAGGCTGGAGGAGGACAGGAGAACTCTATGACATGACCCATGCGAATGATGTCCAACACCCAAGCGTCTGAACAGGACTGCACCCAGGCAGGCAGGAAGAAGCGCAGCCGACCTCCTACCAATGATCCGGGATCCCCAGCCATGTAGTCAGGAACGCGGCTTGGGAGGGGGGGACTTAGCCTTCCTATCCCGGCCACGGCCGGAAGAAAACCTTCCCCGTCCCCCAGAAAACTGCCTACGAGAGGAAGGACGGAAAAAGGATTTAGGCCTAGAGGAAACAGAAACAGTAGAGTCCTGCTTAAAAGAAGAAGAATGCTTCTTTTCCTTAAACAACTTATGCAACTTATCCTCCAACTCCTCCCCAAACATCATTCTCCCATTGAAAGGCAGACGTAAAGCGCAAGCCTTCTGGGCAGAGTCTGTCTTCCAGTCCCGCAACACAAGATTGCGACGAGCAGCCACACATGCCCCACTGGAAAGGGCAGAGGCCCGCACCACATCGAAGGACACATCCGACAGGAACTCCACTTGTCTCTCAATATGCTCCAGAAGACCGGAACAGTCAGGAGCATCATCCATTGATTGGTACAGGGACTTGAGATCCGAAAGCAAGGACTGCGAAACATAGGTCCCATAAATGCCAGCCCTCAAAGCCAAATGAGAACCAGAATACACCTTCTTAAGGGAGGAATCAACCTTCTTATCAACAGGATCCTTCAGCACCGCATCCTCCACCAAGGAAGTGCGACCCACCAGACTGGCCACAAAGGAATCAATAGGGATTGAGTCCGGCAAATCCGAAGCCATATCCTGCAAAGGATAAAGTTTAGCCATGAAACGAGGGAGCAAGATCCGATCGGGATCCACCCACTCCCGCTGCAGGACATCCTTAATAAAAGGATGAACAGGCACATCAACAGTAGCAGAGCTTTGAAACTGGCGCAACAAGGGACCACCAGACGTACTGGGAGCCTCACCATCCGGAAACCCCATGTTAGACTTGACATGTTTCAGTAACCCAGCCAACACGTCCTTGTCAATGTACTTGCCCTTGTGCTCAGAATCCCCCAACCACTCAGCCTCGCCACCAGAGGAGCCAGAGGACACCGGACCAGTGCCCTTAGAATGAGCACCATCACCTCCCATCTCGCTAAGAGTCTCCCTGATGAGACGCTTAATTCTGGCATCACCGCACTCCCTGCGACGCCGAGACCTGGCAGGAGAAGGGGAGGATGAAGAATCAGAGGAGGAGGAGCGCTCCCTATGGCGGCTCTTACGAGCATGTTTCCCCATGTCGACTGTGCGTCAGCAACCCAGCCAACAAGGAATCCAAGAGCCCACCAGGAACAGGCGAAGACTAGAAGAAAGCACCAATGCCCCCAAAACTGCAGAAAGCAAGAGATCGGCAGGAGAAAATTACACACAGCCAAAACCGCTATGCGGTACTCACCCGCGCGGGCTCCTAAAAGCTCTCAAACGAAGGAGCCCGCCTCGAAATGCCTGACTTCCGCCGCACTGCTGAACCCGGAAGACAGGCAACACGACCCGGAAGGCGGAACCACAGCAACCCTCCTTCCGTCGGCCGTATACGCCGCGCTCCCCCCGGCAAAGCCCGCCAAGCCAGGAGGGGCGGCCAGAAGACCCCAGCAACTCCAGGAGGTAAAACGGGGCCCGTACCACACCCCCCAAGCCCGGCAGGGAGGGTGAGGAAACAGCAAAAAACACGAGGACACTCGCCCGGCAGCATCCATGTGAGTACACCAGCACAGACAGGAGCAAGAAAGCTCCTGCAACGTTCTCTCTCCGATAGGCAGAGACAGAAAAAAAAAAACAGGAGTAATGCTGGGACCTGTACGCTTATGTACTCCCAGAGGGAGGGGGAGGGGTAGGTCCAGCATTCCTTCGTTCTTTTTTCTGTATGCGAGATAGGACTATCTCATTAGTTATGAAGGGGACGAGGACTAGAGGGACCTGGGGGTAATGTTAAATGGTCTGCCCAGATCACACAGTAAATCAAAGCACAACACCAGATCATAAATTTAGGTTTCTGGCTTTCAACCCATGGTTTTCATAGATAGAGAAGATCTCATGTGCTGCAAGTACCAAAGTGTGCGCTGTATAGATCACTCAGGCCATATACGGAGACTAGATTTAGATTACAGCTGTAGACTGGATGCGGTGCACCACAGCTCACACTTCTTAGATCGAATGTGGCATTAATCCCTATGGCTCAGTGACCGAATGGATCCAATTCATGGATCTGTGTTTGATCTCGCGGCCACATGTTGAATCCTGGTGGGCCTACTCTGCCTTTTATCCTTTCGATGTCGGTAAAACTGAGGTGGCTAGCATTATGCATCTGTTGCTCAGCACCAGAATACAGATGGCAGAGCATGCCCTTTAGAAATATGCATTGTATGTTATGGGTAAATACATAGATACTTGGCCTCGAGTTTTGTGCACTCCACTACAGCAGTTACCCTCCAGTGTCCACAGTATCACATAATAGTTGGGAGGCGAGGTACCGCCATTACCAGGGCCGGACTGGGAACCAAAACCGGCCCTGACAAAGTGCTCGGCCGGCCCCCCCCCCCCGGGGGGTTGGGGGTGCGGCCGAGCTCTTTGCCACGGCCGGTTTTCGGCCGATTTTGTTACAGGGCCGATTTTGCAGCTATGCTGCAAAAACGGCCCCCAGGGGCCCAAAACCGGCCCACACCCGTACGGCGCACCGGGGGATTGCCCGGTGCCCGCTACGGCCAGTCCGGCCCTGGCCATTACTAAGCACAGTCAGATGTGTCTTCTTAATGATTTATTCTTTTCATTTGGCATCCTCTTCCTCATACACAGCTGACACGTGTTTCGCAGTGCATACCAAGCACTTGTTTCAAAGCTTAATGTTCTTCTTCAAGTATGTTCCTACATTAACCTTAATAGATTTGCTTCCTACCAAGACATTGTCTCTCTTCTGTGTGGGGGTGTTTTTATTTTTTAGAATGGATCTTATGGCAAAGTCAGGTTCCCTTAGTTATCTTAGTCTCAAATATAGTAAGCAGCAATGATCAATCGTGCAAGGCACATTTATTTTTAGTCAGTATCCACAATAAAATATCAGCAGGAAATGTATTTCCCTAGTGTGTCGGTCTTCTTTCCATTTTGTTTTAAAGAAACAGACCTCTGTACAAAAAGGGGGTGGTTTGGCTATAAGATTGGTGGCTGTAAGAATATGGAGCTTAGATTAGGGTGACCAGATGGCTCCATGTCACCGGGACACCACTTTTCCATTTCTGAGCTTTGCTTGTGGAAATAATGTTTTATCAGTTGTGTCAGTTGAATTTGCTCAATTTAAATGAACCAAGACTACAACTCCCAGAATGCACTGATATATAAAAGCAAAGTCCTGGAATGGAAAGATGGTGTCTAGGGGACATGGAGACGTCTGGTCCCACTAGCTTAGGTAGGAGAATGGGATTCAGTATTGTTTGGAGATGGAGATAGTGGTCAGTGAGATTATGAATTGGATTCACCGAGTTGATGTGGGAAGAGAAGTGTCTCGATTTGCTCGAGAAGGAGAGAAAGAATGGTGCTTGTAGTAACCGAAGAAGGATCTTGTTCGAAAAGTCTACATGGAATAGATGGTTTGGTGTCAGGTTGTCTCCATCTTTTGGTGCTCTGCACGTGCACAGTTAAATACAGGGTCCCCCATCTGGAAAAAAATCACCCTGCTTCCTTCTGCGATCATCTAGTTGGCATGCGTGTCTTTTTGTTTTCTGGCCGTGGCGTTTGCCGCAAAATTAAGAATGTGCCGCATTTGCCACTTAATCCACCATCTGCTTCATAATGTGCAGATTTTAATCTAAAAACAATTTTCATAGTTCAAAGGGATCAAAAGTTTCTAAAACATCAGTGACGCGTGTGGTCACATAGTAAAAAACCCTTTACAAAGGTTGCTCATTTCTGTAGTTGGGTGTTAAACTGGTACTAATGAGGTGTATCATTTGCCCAGATAGCGTAATTGCTAAAGTGTACAAATGACAAAATAACAATACTATAAAAAAATGTGCAGCATTACGTCGCATAATTTGCTTTTTCTTGCAGCATAATTTCATCGCCCGTGCCACATAATTTGGTCCTCACCTACCGCATAATTCCAGTGGCCCTGGCTTAATATTCAGCCTCTTTTTCCATCTGTGGGTCTTCTGAGGATACGCGAATTTTGGACGAACCAACAGCTGGAAACATTTATAATAAAAGTGAGGCAAGGTGTGCTAAAGGCAGCACTCGCTCCCGAACGCACAATGGAGTTTGGACGAGAAGTGCTTGTCCTATTGATACATTTAAGCCTGCCTTGCTCGGTGCCAGTGTTTTTTTCCCATGCCTTTTGCCTGTCACCGGCCTGGATGCTGATTTGTATTCTGGACCGCGTCTGCACAGGTGTTAAAAAAACAGATGCTAGGAGGCAACGAGATGGAATTGTTAACGGAAAAGAAAGAGCGGCTAATTGGGCTGCTACGGCAACACCTGCCCTTCCAACTGAGGACAGCAGGGGGTGCTCTTAACACAGGAAGATGGATGGTGGGGAAGGGACTTGGTTCTCGCCGCACACGTGTTTCACATGCCCAACCTGCACTGCGCGAGGAGGACTGAAAGGGCTGGCATTCTGGGAAAGAGGTAAACAGAAGTACACAGCTCGATGGCAGTTTCCCTGCTCGAAACTGGCGTCAGGAAGCATAACATGGCGTTGTTTAGTGGACAAGTTTATACCACGAAATCCAGAGATGCATAAAGATGCAAACACCATAATATTCAATATTTTGTCATAAAGCAAAGTCAAAATCATAAAACATAAAAGAAATACAACGTAATTTCAACAGCACAGGGTCCTAAGGTCGGAACAATTGGACCGCACATTTTCTGTAGGATGCCCTGAAGGACTGAGTCGCTAGAGCGATGAAAAACATGGCCGCCAAGGTGTAAGATTGTGAGCTAAACGGAAGCCGCGCAGAGAGATACGTGAACTTAAATAAAGACAACATTTGATAAGATTCACACCACGCAGCGCAAATACCAGCCGCCTTGCACCAACCCAGACACATTGAGCAGCATCAGACAGATTTACTGTGCGTTGTGCTGTGATGACGTCACCGATCAAGCAAACAAATGTAATATCAAGCTACATAATGTAAAACGCCAAATAGCATAGCACAGCTGCGACAGCCTGGCGTGTGGTATCTTGTAGAGGTGGGCAAGCCAGAGAATTCAAAGGAAGGGTTGAAGCCCGAGGCAAGCCAGGGCCCAAGCTGGGCTCCAAGAGCCAAAACACGAGTCGAGCCCGCAAATAAAACGTCACGTGAATCCTGATTAGGTCTCGGCCTGCACCAGCGCTTGCGCTGGTCTGGCCGAGAGTTTTAGTAAGCGGGTTTTGGAAGTGCAAACACTGGCTTTCGGCTGGCGACCAGCTTGAGTTCACGATGGGCGTGCACGCGCGCAGCTGCCATCTGGGGTTTCCTATCTCTTCCTCGTTTCCTCGTCATGGCTCATTAACTCTCTGGACTCTGATGTTTCAATCGCAGCAGCAGCTCACATTACCAACTGACGGCCCTGGACTACAGTCACATGAAAAACAACAGCGATTAGCATTGAAATGCAAGCTTTTTTTTGTCTACTTAGAAATATTGCTTCGGTGGGTTGATTTCACCTTATATCGCTATTTGTTTTATATTGGGAGTCACAGCCTAATTACCAGTATTTTTGTCTCACTGTTTTTTTTTTAAATATTTATTCGCGCAAAGCACAAAGCTATATTTAAGGTTACTTTTTCCACGTCACTTCTTCACTCTATTTAAACTCCACACCCCCCACTCTTATTGTCTCTCTCCTTCTCTCTCTCTCCCTCTCTAATTCTCTCTCTACTTAATTAACTCTCCCCTCTATCTTTTTTAGCCTTTCATTCTCTCACCCCTTTATCTGTTTCTCTTTCAAACTCCTTCATTCACTCTCTCTCCCCTTCTTTCTCTCTCTCTATCCCGTTCCACTCTTTATTCTATGTACACCCTTTCTCTCTCTTTCTCTCTCACCACCCTCTCTAATTGGGCATTATATCTTCACTCTATCTCTCACTCGGCAACACCACAGCATCACTCAGGGCAACCACAGCATCAATCAGAGCAAGCACAGCATCAATCAGAGCCAGCACAGCATCAATCAGAGCCAGCACAGCATCACTCCACACCAACACATCACTCAACGCCATCACAGCATCACTCAACGCCATCACAGCATCACTCAACGCCATCACAGCATCACTCAGTGCAACCACAGCATCACTCAACGCCATCACAGCATCACTCAGTGCAACCACAGCATCACTCAGTGCAACCACAGCATTACTCAGCACAACCACAGCATCACTTAGCACCACAACAGCATCACTCAGCGCCACCACAGCATTACTCAGCAGCACCACAACATCACTCAGGGCCAACACTGCATCACTCAGCACCACCACAGGATGACTCAGCACCACCACAGGATGACTCAGCACCACCACAGGATGACTCAGCACCACCACAGGATGACTCCGCACCACCACAGGATGACTCCGCACCACCACAGCATCGCTCAGCACCACCACAGCATCGCTCAGCACCACCACAGCATCGCTCAGCGCCACCACAGCATCGCTCAGCGCCACCACAGCATCGCTCAGCGCCACCACAGCATCGCTCAGCGCCACCACAGCATCTCTCAGGGCCACCACAGCATCTCTCAGGGCCACCACAGCATCACTCAGCGCCACAACAGCATCACTCAGCGCCACCACAGCATCACTCAGGGTCACCACAGCATCTCTCAGGGCCACCACAGCATCACTCAGCGCCACCACAGCATCACTCAGCGCCACCACAACATCACTCAGGGCCAACACTGCATCACTCAGCACCACCACAGGATGACTCAGCACCACCACAGGATGACTCAGCACCACCACAGGATGACTCCGCACCACCACAGGATGACTCCGCACCACCACAGCATCGCTCAGCACCACCACAGCATCGCTCAGCACCACCACAGCATCGCTCAGCACCACCACAGCATTGCTCAGCGCCACCACAGCATCGCTCAGCGCCACCACAGCATCGCTCAGCGCCACCACAGCATCGCTCAGCGCCACCACAGCATCGCTCAGCGCCACCACAGCATCGCTCAGCGCCACCACAGCATCGCTCAGCGCCACCATAGCATCTCTCAGGGCCACCACAGCATCTCTCAGGGCCACCACAGCATCACTCAGCGCCACCACAGCATCACTCAGCGCCACCACAGCATCACTCAGCGCCACCACAGCATCACTCAGGGTCACCACAGCATCTCTCAGGGTCACCACAGCATCTCTCAGGGCCACCACAGCATCACTCAGCGCCACAACAGCATCACTCAGCGCCACCACAGCATCACTCAGGGCCACCACAGCATCACTCAGGGCCACCACAGCATCGCTCAGCACCACCACAGCATCGCTCAGCACCACCACAGCATTGCTCAGCACCACCACAGCATCATTCAGCACCAACACATCACTCAGGGCCACCACAGCATCACTCAGGGCCACCACAGCATCACTCAGGGCCACCACAGCATCACTCAGGGCCACCACAGCATCACTCAGGGTCACCACAGCATCACTCAGGGTCACCACAGCATCACTCAGGGCCACCACAGCATCACTCAGCGCCAAGACAATATCACTCAGCACCACCACAGCATCACTCAGCGCCAAGACAATATCACTCAGCACCACCACAGCATCACTCAGCACCACAGCAGTATCACTCAGCAAGACCTGAGTATCATTCAGCATCGTCTCTGCAACAGTCACCACCACCACCACCACCACCACTACCACCTCAGCATCACTCAGCACCACCTCAGCCTGCTCTCGGAATCTGGCATCTGTTGATTCTCCCCTAGCGTCTGGCCGCTGCTAGTGTTATAATACAGGTACTAGTTCCCAACCTTCACCCTCCGATTGTTTATGCCCCCTCAAAAAAAAAGCTTTAACAAACAACCATTGCAATAGGCAGAAACAAGTTGCCAGCATTGCAAGAACAAAAGAAAACTGAGGATTTTTTTTTTTATTGTAAATACTTTTTTTAATATGGTCATTCAGTTTTACATAATGCCTTCTTGGTCATATATAAAGTAACAAAAATGCTTCTGACACTTTTTTATTATAACTTCTCAGCAAGCTGCACAGCAGCCACACTTCTCTACAGCACAGCTTGAAGACATTGGCAAAGTCAATAGCTCTGGCTAAACACTTATAAGGCCCCAAAGGCGAGACCTATTGGCTATGCCAATGCTTGTTTTTTTTAAGTCACAGAAACGAAGCAAGTTTTGGTAAACAGATGTGCTTAGAAGCCAAATAGGCAGCTACCTAGCATACTATAGAGAACAGCAACCTAACATAATCAGCAGCTACAAAACATAACAGGCAACATGAGACAGCGGCTACATAACTTTGACAGTTGCAATGTAATGTAACAGACTGCAGCCGTTAATATATCCTACAAAGCAGATACATCTTACATAAAATAGCATATCATAATATAGAAAGTAACTACATACCAGCAGCTCTAAATTACATTGCTAAACAGCAGCTGCATACCATATACAACATAACAACACATAAATGGCAACAGAACATAACCTAGAGAGCAGCTACATATCATAAAATTAACAGCAGCTATATATTACGGGTCTTATGTACAATATTTTGACGCTTAGCAGTGCAGCAAGCCTTCCTGCTGCGCTGCCGTGCCTCAAAATAAAAGGGCAGGAATGCGCCGTATCTACAAGATACGGTGCCTTCCTGTCCTTCTCCCCTGCGACGGCGCACAAACAGCAGCCAGCACCAGTGCAGACACTCTTGCATCATTTTGCAATGGTGCCTGTGCTGAAGGGATGATTGTTTATGTGCAGGATTGGATCCGGCACAAAAACAATCATTAAAGGCATTTTCTTTCTATGTGTGCTGCAGAATGCAGCACGCATAGAAAGAGGTAAAAACGAGGAGAAATTAAAGTATTTCTCCTCGTTGCGCTTCCTTATGCCTCCACTGGGGAGGAGTAATTCTGAGCATTGCCAGGATTACACAAAATGTTGTAAATCTGTGAATGCATCTAGTTCCATGGATGTTGCGTGGTAACACCCACAGCAACACCCATGGAACGCCCCTTTCACGCAGAGTATGCATGAAAGGGAATCCTATTTACAAGGCCATGAAAAGTTACGCAGTGTGACTTTACATGGCTTTGTAAATATGGGGAAGTGCCAGTGCGTCAATAAAAGTGACGCACCAGCGTCGCAATGGGCTTGTACATAAGCCCCTCTACACATAAAACATGACATATCTTCTACTGGGAGTCCTGGAGGGGGTGTACGACGCCAGTAGGGATAAGATTTTGGGGATGATTGAGGTGGCACTGGCCAAGAGAGATATTGCTAAATGGAAGGCTGCCCTCTCTCCTCCAATATCTCCCTGGAAGCAGGCAATGGATTGGTGCACAACATAAGAGAAGGCTGTATACACGTCTAGGGGGTGCACTAAAGAACATGTGAAGGTATGGGGAAAGTGGATGGAGTATTGTGGATTTCTTTGAAATGTATATTTGGGTGGGATGTGTTAGTGTACAACAGATGGTATGTTTTATTGTATTTCTGGGGCTGTGAAATTGTTGTGGGTTGTTGGCTGCTTCAAGAATCAATTAAATGCAGTCTATAAAAAAACATTAAATATAATGGCCAGAAATTACATTACAGAAAATAGACAGCAGCTAAGAGGACACTGGGGTCTACTAAACATGCTCGTGTGTAATGCTGTAGTGCCCTCTAGGGATGGAGGCATCAATGGTGCAGCAGGTGCAGTGGCACCAGTCAACATTTTGTTTTTAAGGTGCCATCCTCACTCCAATTACCAATATTTACACTCTCAGCAAGGTAAAATGGTAGCCCATTTCCCTTGCTTGCTTTGGGGCTAATGGCACTCGCATTGTAGGAAAGTGTAATATTATGTGGTATGGCTGGGTAGCCTTACCATGCAATATTATCACAATACCCCAAAGATGGTCCTAAAATTCTCAATAATAAATACTTAGTTCAGTCCTGGTAGTATGGCAAAGAGCAGCCAGGCTTTACTGGAGGAATACGTGTTAAGCATTTTACAGTACCATTATGGTTCATAAGTAATTGGCACGACTCAATAGAAATCTGACACCAATTCATAAAAATAGAGTGAACACAATAGCATACATATAACCAGAGTTATGAATTTTCAAAGCAATATAAAATCAAGTAGTAAAATATAGCAAGACTTTATCATTGCGGTCGATGGCAACAACTACTAGTGATTTGGTCACTTAAGGATTGAGTTTCCTTGTACCCTTGCAGGGTAAAGGTAGTGCAGGTCCCAGGACCAGGCCACAACAGTGAGTTCATTTTTACCTGGCCTGTGGAATGTGGGTGTAGAGTTGTCCTGGCTGTCCCTGATGTTGAACGTGACCCGTGGTAAAGCCGCGTTTACCACTCACACAGTGCTGTTGAAAAGAAGTTGCAAAAACACAAGAGTGGGGTCATTGCTGACATCGGTCACAGGTGTTGTGGAATGCCCTCTTAATACAGCATTGAGTAAAGGGGTTGGTTACCGGACTGGCGACCAAGAAGCCTTATCGGAAAAAGTAGTGGTGTTAGAACCGGGGTCTCCAGTTGGCCCGGGTCTGCACCCGAGTCCAAGTAGGGACCATCGATTCCGACAAGGTAGCTTGGTGCGAGGCAGGTAGGCACGCACGAGGCAATGTGTAAAGCGATTACGCAGCACCCTTCCACACTGACACAGTAAAGCACACACAAGAAGGCAACGCTACTCCAGTATTATGCAGAAGAACAAGTATCTTTATCTTAAGTTCAGAAGAAATCTGCCTTGACGTAATGCACATATACCCAGGACTTTCACTGGGCCAGATAACCATGAACAGAATACATAGCTCAAGGAGACGGTTCTTATACAGTGCTGTAGGGTAGATTCAGAGTGATGTCATACAGTTCCAGGACAATGTAGTACAGTCTCAGGACAATGTAGTACCGTTTCAGGACAATGTAGTACAGTTCCAGGACAGGCCCTTTAGCAGGGGGTACTTATGATCTGGCTCCTATTTGTGCCCATCCCCCTCAGTACGATGCACGGGCCCTCCTCACCCCAGGAGCCCCTGGGGCAAGCCCTGATACAGATCAGAGGGTTCTACAGGCAGGTGTGAGCCTCAGTCCCCTCGACTCACCATTGCAATCCCGTGGAGAGTTCCAGGCGCGACGAGGCGGAAGGGGGAAGCATCCGTAGGGCCCCTCCGTGGAGCCCTCTTCGTCCAGGCAGCTCCTCCCTCAGCCAGCCCTCTCTGTACTTCTCACAGGCTGTTACCGAGGGAGAAGGAAGAGACCGACTACGTCCCCGGGGCTCCCCACAACAGGTGAACCGGTCCGGGGGTGCCAGTAGCCTCTAGCGCTGTCCGGGGGCTCTTCGCGATGTCGTCTGGGCGAGCCCCCGGGTTGCTGGGCCGCCCTCCGTTCAGGGTCCAAACGGAGCGCGGCGCTCAGGAATGCCGCCGATGATGCGGCGGGCCGGAGTCCCGGTTGCTGAGCGACGCTCTCCCGGCCGCTCCAATCTCAGCGCGGCTCCTCAGGAATGTCGCCGATGACGTTCCTCGGCTCTTGAAGCGCCCGGCCTGCGGCGGTGATCACTGGGTCTCTCTCACCTCTCAGCCCACACGCAGTTAGAACCCTGGGCAGTGGCGGTGAGTTTCCAGCAATCCTCGCTTCTTCTCCCAGCGCGACACAGCACAGCCAGGCCCCCAGGCCGCGGCGGGTGATCGTTGCACGGCACGCTAGCAGCGTTCTTCCTCACAGCGCGTTCCTCTGCACAGTTCATGCCCCGGCCGCGGCGGTGATTTCCTAACCAGGCAGCCTGGCCTGTGTGTGGAGACACACTGGAGATGGTATTCTTGGCTCCCCTCTTGCAGGGCAAGATCAGCAGGCAGGCAGGGCAACCCAGCTAACTTGGAGCAGCAGTTCCTAGGAGCAGTCAGCCTCAGTAGTGTAGCAATCCTTCTCGCGCTGCGTCTTCACTCCAGCAGAGAGTCTCCAGGTCCAGCAGTGTAACAGAGATGTGTGGCCAGCAACCCCCCTCTTATACCCTCAAGTCAGGTGACCAAGGAAAAAGGCAGCAAGTTCTGGCGGCAACCTGGGGGGTTGGAAGGTTCTGGAAAAATCTAGGGCTCTATGGTGTTCCCTGTCCCCTCTGTCCTGTCTGTCTATGGTGACAAGAGGCGGGGTCGGAAGGGCTACAGTAACATCCAGTCCCAGTATAATCCAACTACTGGCGCGCAGACAGGACAGTGGCCTCACCGCAGTAGCAGGGGCCTGTGGCAACCATGTTTTTAGGAGAGAGCACCTGCACCTCAGCACTGTTTAGCAGCGGTAAGGTGCCCAGAGTCCTATGTCCAGCAAAAAGGCGGTAGATAAGAGGCACAGAAAGGGGGAAAAAAATGTAGGGGAAGACCACCCCAGGGCTGACAGGTCTAACATGCGTCCCCCCCAGCCGAAAGTGGGGAGAGCTACCCAACCTCTAGGGAGTTCTCGTCACTAAGGCGGAAAAACCTAGAGAGACCGTCAGCATTGGCGTGGTCTACTCCAGGTCGGTGTTCCACCCTGAAGTCCATACCCTGGAGGGAAATGGACCACCTCAACAATTTAGGGTTCTCGCCCCTCATTTGCATGAGCCACCGGAGGGGCCGGTGGTCGGTCTGAATCAGGAAGTGGGAGCCAAAGAGGTATGGCCTCAACTTCTTCAGAGCCCAGACCACCGCAAAAGCTTCTCTTTCTATTGTACTCCACCGTTGTTCCCGGGGGAGTAGCCTCCTGGAAATGAAGGCCACGGGTTGGTCTAGGCCCTCCTCGTTGAGTTGCGAGAGCACTGCCCCAATGCCATGTTCAGAGGCGTCCGTTTGCACAATAAATTCCTTAGCAAAGTCCGGGGCCCTGAGCACCGGAGCAGTGCACACAGCCTGCTTGAGGGACTCAAAAGCTTTCTGGCAAGCTTCGGTCCAAATCACTTTCCTCGGTTGTTTCTTGGAGGTTAGCTCCATCAAGGGGGCCACAATACTGCCATACCCCTTGACGAACCGGCGGTAATATCCAGTGAGGCCCAGGAAAGCCCTGACCTCCGTCTGGGTCTTGGGGGGGCTCCCAGGTGAGGATGGTTTCGATCTTGGCCTGTAGGGGTTGCACCTTACCCCCGCCCACCAGGTGTCCCAGGTAGACTACGGATCCCTGTCCAATCTGACATTTGCTAGCCTTGATGGTCAGGCCCGCCTGCTGCAGGGCCTGCAGCACCTCCCGCAGGTGACCCAGATGCTCCGCCCAGCTGCCGCTGAAGACGGCTATGTCATCCAGGTAGGCAGCGGAGAAGGCCTCTAAACTGGACAGTACTCAGTTCACCAGCCGCTGGAAGGTGGCAGGAGCGTTTTTCAGTCCAAAGGGCATCACCCTAAACTGGAAGTGGCCTTCTGGGGTGGAGAAAGCAGACTTCTCCTTGGCCCCTTCCGTCAGGGCGATCTGCCAGTACCCGGACGTAAGGTCAAAGGTACTCAAGTATCGGGCAGCGCCCAGCTGATCAATGAGCTCATCCGCCCTACGGATGGGGTGAGCATCCGTCTTGGTCACTGAGTTGAGTCCTCGGTAGTCCACACAGAACCGAAGTTCGAGTGTGGTGCCTGGTGGGGCTGCTTTGGGTACCAAAACCACCGGACTGGCCCAGGGGCTTTGGAGGGCTAAATCACCCCCAACTCCAGCATCTTTGTAACCTCGCTCTGGATGCTGGCCTTCACTTTATCCGACAGCCGATAAGACTTTGTGTTGACAGGGAGGCTGTCCCCGGTGTCCACATCATGGGTACACAGGTGGGTAATCCCAGGAAGGAGAGAGAACAAGGAAGAGTACTGCTCCAATACCTGGCGGCAGTCCCTCTGTTGCTCAAGGGTCAAGGACGGGGAGAGAACCACTCCCTCCACCGATCCATCTTTCTCTTGGGACGCCAGAAGGTCCGGAAGAGGCTCGCTCTCCTCCTCCTCGCTCCCATCAGTCACCATCAGAAGGGTGAGCTCAGACCTCTCCTGGTGGGGCTTGAGGCAGTTGACATGCAACACTCGGTGGGGTTGCCGTGGGGTCTTAAGATCCACCAAGTAAGTGGCCTGGCCCTTCTTCTCCAGTATTTCATATGGACCAGTCCATCGGTCCTGGAGGGTGCTAAGCTCTCCGGGCTCCATGACCCACACCTTCTGTCCAGTATCCAGCTCCACAGGATGGGCATTCCGGTCATACCACTCTTTCATGACCGCCTGGCTGGCCTCTAAGTTGTCAGATGCCTCTTTCCACAGCTCTGCCATCTGGCTGCGGAACGCCAACATGTAGCTCACTACATCTTGGGGGAGCCTCCTAGGAGGCTTCTCCCACCCCTCCTTCACTAGGCTGAGAGGTCCCCTGACAGGGTGTCCGTACAGAAGCTCAAAGGGGCTGAAGCCCACCCCTTTTGCGGCACCTCCCTGTAAGAAAACAAGAGGCAGGGCAAGAGGACGTCCCACTTCTTCCTCAGGTCCTCAGGCAGACTCCTGATCATGCCTTTCAGGGTCTTGTTGAATCTTTCAACAAGCCCGTTGGTCTGGGGGTGGTAAGGGGTGGAGAACTTGTAGGTCACCCCACACTCCTTCCACATGGCCTGCATATAGGCGGACATAAAGTTGGTGCCCCTGTCTGACACCACCACTTTGGGGAAGCCCACTTGGGTAAAAATCCCCATCAGGGCCCGCACCACCGCAGGTGCAGTGATGGTCCTCAGAGGGATAGTCTCCGGGTACCGGGTGGCGTGGTCCACCAGGACCAGGATGAACCGGTGACAGCAGAGGTCGGTGGATCCATCGGTCCCACAATGTCGATGCCCACTCGCTCAAAGGGGGTACCAACGACCAGTAGTGGTTCCAGGGGGACCTTCAGTTTTGTCCCTGTCTTTCCACTAGCTTGACAGGTCACACAGGTCCTGCAAAAGGTATCGGAAGAAATCCTCATTCGGGGCCAATAGAAGTGTGGAACTAGACGAGCAAAAGTTTTGCCTTGGCCCAAGTGTCCCGCCAACGGGATCTCATGAGTTAACTCCAACAAAAAGGCCCGAAAGCACTGGGGGACCACTAAGGCCCTAGATGACCCATGCACCGGAGCCTTGGGCTCACTGTAAAGGAGGCCATCCTCCCAATAAATGTGGTAGTTTCCTGAAGCATTTCCGGCTGCTTGGGCTTCGGCCTGTCGCCGCATGCCCTCAAGGGTGGGGCACTCCTTCTGTGCCTGGCAAAACTCCTCCCGGGTAGGCCCTCCTTCCACCTGCCACTCTGCAGGGATTGGCAAGTCCCCCACGGGAACAACGTCACCCTCCGTGGACTCCGGTGGACCACCGCAGGTGCCCCATCCATCTCACGTGGTGCGTTCTGCACAGCGTTTTCCTTGCTAGCAGCTGGCTGGGCCATTGTCTCAGGCTCCAGCCCTGGTTGACTCCCTTTTCGGGTAGCCATGGACCGGGTATTTACACAGGTCCACTCTGGTAATCCCAGCATCTCGGCGTGCGCTTTGAGCTCTACCTCCTTCCAGGCAGTATACTCAAGATCATTTCCCAACAGACAGTCGATTGACATGGCAGGGCTTACTGCAACTCTTAGAAGGCCTGAAACCCCTCCCCACTCAAAGGGAACCTGGGCCACTGGATAGTGGCGCTCCCGGTTGTCAGCCATCACAACTGGGTGAAATACGTCAGGCACCACTTGCTCCGGGGACACCAGCTGACTCCTTACCATTGTCATGCTGGCACCTGTGTCCCTCAGAGCCTCCACCCGGACCATTGAGGGTGACCCACTGCCTATACTTGGTAGTATTTGCGGGCACATGGATCGTTGGGATCATCTCACTGTCTCCCAGGGATACTAGCGTCAACCCTGCCCACTCCCCCCCATTATCTAGGGGCACCTCCTCCTCCAGCGCTACACTCGCCACCCCGAGGTTCTTACCTCCAGTAGGGGCTGGGGTCCTTTTTCGACACTGAGGATCCCCCTTGTAGTGTCCAACCTCCCCACACTTTGTCAGGATAAGTGGGCTTCTGGTAGCCAGATTGGGGCTGGGATCCAAATCCTCTCCCTTGCGATCTGTTTTGGGGGCCTTTGGAGAACTCCTTTTTATCTCCCCCCTCTCTCTTCTGGGTGAAACCCTGTCCACCCTTTTGGGGGTCCCCCCCGATCCCCTGTTGGACACCCTGGTACTGACCCAGGTGTCCGCCTCTTCCGCAAGCTCCCTCGGGTCGGTCAGATTGCGGTCAACCAGGTGTTGGCGCAGCTCTGGAAAACATTTCTCTAGAAGGTGCTCTCTTAAGAACAAAACCATACAGCCCTTCATAATCAGTTACCTTGCTGCCCGCACCCAACCCTCCAATGCTTTGCGGGCGTAATCCAGGAAATCTACCCAGTTCTGTGTGGGAAGTTTGTGGCTATTCCTAAACTTCTGCCTATACTTCTCAGGGGTAAGACCAAACTTCTTGACTAGCACTTCCCTCATAACAGGATAGTTGGTCTGATCTGCCTTGTCTAGTGTAAGGAGTGTGTCCCTCCCCACCGGAGGCATGTACCTATACAGGCTACCCCCCAGTAACTCTCAGGGACCCCATGGGCTCTTAAGGACACCTCATAGGCCGCTAGCCACTTGTCAATATCATCCCCCACATTAAAACTGGCCACAACATCTTTAGGCATATAGAACCTGGACTCACGTGAAGCTTCAGTAGGTACGCTGCCACCATTTTTGTTGCTGTTAGCCCCCATTTGTAGGGCTCTAAGTTCCAGCTCCTTCAGGCTGAGCTCATGGGCAAGTTTTCTTTCCTCCATAGCCAGCCTCTTCTCTTCGCGCTCCTGCTCTACCCTGGCAAGCTGTAGCTTCAGCTGTCTCTCCTCCCTTCTGTCCTCTAATTCTTCTGACGACCAGCTCCTCACTGAGACACTACTGCCTGCCCTTGAACGCCTTCCTGGCCCTGCCAACACATTGTCGCTCGCATCTATCTGCAGTAGGTCCAACTCTCCTGGAGCGTCATGCTCTACCCGCTCCTCGCCCCTTTCCCCTTCCGGGTGGGCCAATGCCCATGCTCTGAAGGATTTTTGAAGCTCTTCTCTCTTGGCTCCTCGCTTGAAGAACACCCCTTTTCCCTGGCAGAACTCCTTAAGCTGCGCCACCGTGTACATTTCCAGGTTGGCCAGCTCGAATTCCATCTTGCTAGGTAGGGCCTCCGATGCTCGTAGGGAAAACCACTGGGACTTAGGCAGACAGGCTTTAAACAAGAGCACTTGCAATCAGGCAGTCAGGGAGAATTTCGAGCTTGCGTTGCATCAGGTGTAGGATCGTGGCGCACACTGGGTCACTGCAGGGTGCTGCACAAGCACAAGTCCTAATCCCACCGCTGAACACCAATGTTAGAACCGGGGTCTCCAGTTGGCCCGAGTCTGCACCCAAGTCCAAGTAGGGACCACTGATTCCGACAAGGTAGCTTGGCGCGAGGCAGGTAGGCACGATGGCACTGTAAAGTGATTGCTGCAGCACACTTCCACACTGACACAGTAAAGCACACACAAGAAGACGACACTACTCCAGTATGTATGCAGACAGAACAAGTATCTTTATCTTAAGCTTCTAGAAGAAATTCTAAGCCTGGACAGTAATGCACAATATACCCAGCCACAGTTTCACTGGGCCAGATAACCATGAACAGTAATATCCCATAGCTCAAGGAGACAGTTCTTATACAGCGCTGTAGGGTAGATTCAGAGCGATGTCATCAGTTCCAGGACAATGTAGGACAGTCTCAGGACAATGTAGTACAGTTTCAGGACAATGTAGTACAGTTCCAGGACAGGCCCTTCAGCAGGGTGTACTTAGGATCCGGCTCCTATTCGTGCCTATCCCCCTCACTGACGATGCTCGGGGCCTCCTTCCCACCCCCAGGAGCCCCTGGGGCAAGCCCTGATACCGATCAGATGGGTTCTCCAGGTCAGGCGTGAGCCTCAGTCCCCTCGACTCACCAATTGCAGTACCGTGGAGAGTTCCAGGCGCGACGAGGCGGAAGTGGGAAGCATCCGTAGGGCCCCTCCGTGGAGCCCTCTTCGTCCCGGCCTCCAGGCAGCTCCTCACCGCAGCCAGCCCTCTCCGCACTTCCCACGGGCTGTTACCGGAGGAGGAGGACGAGGCCGACTACGTCCACGGGGCTCCCCACAGCAGGTGAACCGGTCCGGGTGATGCCAGTGAACCTCTAGCGCTGTCCGGGGGCTCTTCGCGATGTCGTCTGGGCGAGCCCCCGGGTTGCTGGGCCGCCCTCCGCTCAGGGTCCAATCGGAGCGCGGCGCTCAGCAATGCCGCCGATGGCTGCTGCCAGCCGGAGTCCCGGTTGCTGAGCGACGCTCTCCCGGCCGCTCCATTCTCAGCGCGGCTCTTCAGGAATGTCGCCGTACTGACGTATCCTCGGCTCCCGAGGCGCCTGGCCTGCGGCGGTGATCACTGGGCCTCTCTCACCTCTCAGCCCACACGCAGTTAGAACCCTGGGCAGCGGCGGTGAGTTTCCAGCAATCCTCGCTTCTTCTCCCAGCGCGACACAGCACAGCCAAGCCCCCAGGCCACGGCGGTGATTTCACGGCACCTAGCGCTTCTTCCTCACAGCGCTTCTCAGCACATTCATGCCCCGGCCGCGGCGGTGATTTCACGGCACCTGGTGTGTGTGGAGACACACTGGAGATGGTATTCTTGGCTCCCCTCTTGCAGGGCAAGATCAGCAGGCAGGCAGGGCAACCCAGCTAACTTCGGGCAGCAGTTCCTAGGAGCAGTCAGCCTCAGTAGTGTAGCAATCCTCCTCGCGCTGCGTCTTCACTCCAGCAGAGAGTCTCCAGGTCCAGCAGTGTAACAGAGATGTGTGGCCAGCAACCCCACTCTTATACCCTCAAGTCAGGTGACCAAGGAAAAAGGCGGCAAGTTCTGGCGGCAACCTGGGGGGTTGGAAGGTTCTGGAAAAATCTAGGGCTCTAAGGTGTTCCCTGTCCCCTCTGTCCTGTCTGTCTATGGTGAAAAGAGGCGAGGTCGGAAGGGCTACAGTAACATCCAGTCCCAGCCTAATCCAACTACTGGCGCGCAGACAGGACAGTGGCCTCACCGCAGTAGCAGGGGCCTGTGGCAACCATGTTTTTAGGAGAGAGCACCTGCACCTCAGCACTGTTTAGCAGCGGTAAGGTGCCCAGAGTCCTATGTCCAGCAAAAAGGCGGTAGATAAGAGGCACAGAAAGGGGGAAAAAAATGTAGGGGAAGACCACCCCAGGGCTGACAGGTCTAACAAGTGGAAAGTAACTTTGACGTCTGGAGCTCCAGGGGAGTTCAGTAGCAGCTTAAAACTTTGGGGAAGGCCGAACTACAACACCCACAATGCACTACACTACCTGGATTAGGGTGATCCCTCGGAGGGCCCAATGGCCTGCGTTTCATTGGTTTCTGAGCGTCGTTTTACCTGCAGTTTGCAGGGGACTAGTCCCACTAGTCCAAGGGAGTCTGAGGGTGTTTTTGGTTTCTACAGGGGTCCCTCTTCCAGGGAGTGCCAAGTTTTAGCCAAGGACGAGGCTCTTTCATACAGTTCCAAGAAGTGTTGCCACAGGTTCAGCTTATCCTTCCTTTTGTTTGTAGAAAGTCTTGTTGTCGATGACACGGTCTCCTCTGTGTCCTTCCTTGATGCAAGTTGTTCAGATCTGAGGTTCTGGTGTCAGGGTGGTCCTTTAAAATGCTAGATTTAGGGAAGTTAGGGGTGTGGAAGCTAGTAGCGAATGGACAGCTAGTCCCTGCAGCTAATCCGCCCCTGAGGTGACCACATCCGGGGGTGTAGGTCACATTTTCTAACCAGAACCCTCTATTCTGCCACTCCTAAAGATGGCAAAAAGTAAATTGTGGTGTAAAGCCCAGGCTGCTCACCCTGGAAGTGTGGCTAGCCTTCTGGGGTGTACACCTCCCTGCATAGCTAATTTCCTGCCTGCCTGGGTAGAATTGTGCCTGGCCAGGGGAGGGCAGTTTACTCTTCTGGGAGTCAGCCCTGATGCATATCAGAAGCGGTGTAGCTTTGAAGCTCTCCGCCTTGATGTGCCACTTCACTAGCCTGCTTTGCAGGATGGAGGTGTGACCTGCGTCCTGCCCAAGTCCTTGTTTCTGACTCCTGGGAGTGATATCACTGTCTGGCAGGATGTCATAATCCAGTCTTGGTGGCAGCAGGCGCAGGAAAGAGCAGGCTGGTCAGCCAAAGCACAGTGAAGCTGGAGCACCAGGTGGGCAACCTCTAAGGTGCCACCTGGGTACATGCCATGTTACCTAGGGCACGAGAATCATGTCAGGGGTGAGAAGGCACGCTGTTTGATACCAAACATGACTTATTTTAGTGGTACCATGATGGAGCCGCCAATCTCGAGAGTGCCCTGTTGGCAGCCCATGGTAAATTATGGACCGCTAACACTTAAAGTAGTTTCCAATGGGGAACACCACTATAGGGACATATAGACTTGCACTTACCTGTTCACACCTTTTATATTATGCACCCTGCCCCCCTGGGCTGAGGAGGCCTTCCTTGCATGTGCCTGACATATATTAAAGTGAGTGCATTGACTGTGCACACATGGTGAGGGCACAGTTGAGTTTGAGCAGTTTCCACTGCTCCTGCAGTCTGTAATGGCAGGCCTGCTGTCAGTAGTTTGCTTGGGTCACCCAGGGTGGCACAAAATGGTGCTGCAGCCTTTGGGATCCCTTTACCACCTACGCCCTGGTACCATATACTAGGGACTTATAAGGGGGTACAGTTTTTGTCAATTTGGGATTATCAAGTCGAACATAACAGTTTTGGGAGAGAGCACAGGCACTGGGGCCTGGGCAGCAGACTACAGTGCACTATCAGAGTCATAACCATCAGCATTTGGTAGTCTAAATGGGGGCAAAAAAGTGAGGGGCATCTGCAAAAAGCCCTGTTTTCTTACATGCGCTATGTCACTGGTGCTTTCCTACCCAAGGATATTAACCAGTAGCAAAGGTGCAGTGTTCAACTCACCTTTAATCCGGTCCTCCACCCCACCTCCATCCCTGTCCTCCTACTCCAGATAGGCCCTCAGGGGGTTAAATGTAATAAACCATCAGCAGTGAATTTGCTGTTGGGGGGTAAGATGTGCAATGAAATAGCTGGGTTGTAACACCCTCTTTAAGTTTCCTGCTGTGCTGCCTGCAAGGTAAAACAACATTTCCCTGCTGGGGCCCTTCACTGAGCGGAATAGCCTGCCTGATGGAGCGTACTGGAGGGGCAATCAGGAATGGTAAAAGCCCATGCCTTCCCCAAGGCACCCAAAAAGAAAATGTTTTCGAGCATTCATCTTCTCCTTTCATGGCGCACCCAGCCTGTGTATTCTTTTTACTATCGTAATAATACACAATAAATGTTAGGATCTGGTTGAAAGACTTCTAAACTGTATTGGCTTGTGTTTTTCAAAGGGAACTCAGCCTAACACAATTACAACCCTTTAGAGTAAAAAACTGTGCAAAATAACCTTAATGGATGGCTATATAGTCCTTAGCTGTGGACTGTGGTTTGATGTTGAAGGATGTGACATGGCCCAATAAATCAACAATAAAAGCATCATGTCCTTATGCCAGTCCCAATCGTTGTGCACATCCAGTAGTTTCTGCCAAAACTGTTGCTGTTTTCAGGAAAATGTGCAATGAAGTTCATTTTCATCCTTGCCAAAGTAGCGTTTTGTTAGCCCAAAAGCACTATTGTGAAGCCCCATGCAGAAGCGGTACTCGCTACCAGGGTCTCACATCTGCTCTTCACATTATTTGCAAAACGCAGCTTCTTTTGTGGTCAGCTTGATACAAAAATAACACACAATGCTGTGTTCAGGGGTATGGGCAGTCTCAGGCAGTAGGGTAGCGTGGGCGGGGCCACCGGCGTGGTTGCCGCAGGCGTAGAATTCTTAAGGGCATTGTTAAGGGCACAACATTTTAATAGGGGTGCAACATTTTGAAAGAAAAGTGGAAGGATATCTGCCTTGCTGGGAACCACGCTATGCCTCAGGTCTCAGGATGCTTCATTTTTGCTAATCTGAAGGCGCACTGAAGACAGCGAGAGACAGTTTGAGACCACGCCCTGCCTACATCGTAGGAGAGGCATGGAGTAAAAAGGCAGGATGAGCTTTGTCAGAGAAAAGCCAGGCTCGGCTCGTTTTCGGCTCGAGAATGTCAGAGGACTGCGAGCTGAGCCAGAGGCAGGTATCGAACTCGGTGCGCAGTCAAAATATCGATTTTTTTATATCGATCTACACTAATATCGAGTTTTTAATATCGTAGGGACAGAATATCGATGTCAACAATATCGGTGACCAGAATATCGACCTTAAGGTAAGTAATATCGTTTTTTTATATCGAAGTAAGTAATATCGAAGTAAGTAATATCGTTAGCAAAAATATCGTTGTTAATAATATCGATATTTATATTAGTGTTATGTATTTTAGTATGTATTTTATATGTATGTTTAACATTTTTTGTAATTTATTTTTATTATTTTTAAATATATGTATTAAATGTTTAGAAATAACTAACTTTTTTAAAGTAAATTTTGCGTTTTAGTATCAGAGCGGGTTGTGGGTTTATAGGGGAATAGGGTGGGAAGTAATGTAATTATAATTAATCATTTAATATGTTTTTATTTATTGTTATTGATTATTAATTTATTGTTAATTAATTATTAATTGGTAATTCATTTTTATTAATTGATTAATTTATAATTATATTAATTTATTATTATTTTTTATTTATTCTTATTGTTGATTAATTTATTGTT
The DNA here is from genome assembly GCA_963921515.1 of Calotriton arnoldi. Lineage (NCBI taxonomy): Eukaryota > Metazoa > Chordata > Amphibia > Caudata > Salamandridae > Calotriton > Calotriton arnoldi. Next base: position 1,227,224 of record CAWUFW010005392.1, on the reverse strand, counting down.
AATTTATTAATTGGTAATTAATTTTTATTAATTGATTAATTGATAATTAAATTAATTATGTTAATTTGTATGTGTGTCGGGTTGTGGGTTTATAGTTTATAGGAGAATAAGGTGGGAAGTAATGTAATTATAATTAATTAATTAATATGTTTTTATTTATTGTTATTGATTATTAATTTATTGTTAATTAATTATTAATTGGTAATTCAATTTATTAATTGATTAATTTATAATTATATTAATTTATTATTATTTTTTATTTATTCTTGTTGATTAATTTATTGTTAATTTATTATTAATTGGTAATTAATTTTTATTAATTGATTAATTGATAATTACATTAATTATGTTAATTTTTATGTGTAGTGGGTTGTGGGTTTATAGGGGAATAGGGTGGAAGTAATTTAATTATAATTAATTAATTAATATTTTTTTATTTGTTGTTATTGATAATTAATTTATTGGTAATTAATTATTAATTGGTAATTAATTTTTATTAATTGATTAATGTATACTTATATTAATTATAATTAATTTATTATTATTTTTTATTTATTGTTATTGTTAATTAATTTATTATTAATTGATAATTAATTTTTATTAATTGATTAATTGGTAATTACATTAATTGTGTTCTTTTTTATGTGTAGCGGGTTGTGTGTTTATGGGGGAATAGGGTGGGAAGTAATTTAATGTTATTTAAGTAAATATTAATTTAATTTTATTGGTATTTATTATTAATTTTTTAGTTAATTAATTATTAATGTTAGTTATTTTACAAAAATTATTTAATTAATAAGTATGTTAATTTAACCCCTACACTATCCTACATTTTCCACACTGTTACACTCACTGGAGTTGGAATAGTAATTTTAACCCCTACGCTATCCAACACTTTCCCTACTGTTGCACTCACGGGAGTGGGAATAGTAATTTTTAACCCCTACGCTATCCAACACTTTCCCTACTGTTGCACTCCCTGGAGTGGGAATAGTAATTTTAACCCCTACGCTATCCAACACTTTCCTACTGTTGCACTCACTGGAGTGGGAATAGTAATTTTTACCCCTACGCTACCCAACACTTTCCCTACTGTTGCACTCACTGGAGTGGGAATAGTAATTTTAACCCCTACGCTATCCAACACTTTCCTACTGTTGCACTCACTGGAGTGGGAATAGTAATTTTTACCCCTACGCTCTCCAACACTTTCCCTACTGTTGCACTCCCTGGAGTGGGAATAGTAATTTTAACCCCTACGCTATCCAACACTTTCCCTACTGTTGCACTCACTGGAGAGGGAATAGTAATTTTTACCCCTACGCTATCCAACACTTTCCCTACTGTTGCACTCACTGGAGTGGGAATAGTAATTTTTACCCCTACGCTATCCAACACTTTCCCTACTGTTGCACTCCCTGGAGTGGGAATAGTAATCTTTACCCCTACGCTATCCAACACTTTCCCTACTGTTGCACTCACTGGAGAGGGAATAGTAATTTTTACCCCTAAGCTATCCAACATTTTCACTACTGTTGCACTGTTTGGAGTTGGAATAGTAATTTTATTACCTCCGCTATCTAATATTTTTTGTATTATTTTAGTTAATGTAGTATATAATTAATTTAAAAAAGCTTAAAAAGAATTTTAATTTTTTTAATTTGTTATATATATTTATTTAAATTGTATTCATATTATTGTTTTATGTGTATAGATGTATTTATAATTTATATGATATTTTTTTATTTTATTATAAGTTATTAAAATAATTATTAAAAATTATTAGTAAGTATATATATTATATATTATATGTATATGTTTAATTTATTTTACATTACATATATATTACTTATAATTTTTAAACATTTTAAAATATTTTTAACTATGTTTATTTTCATTATATGTATTATTTACTTTATTTTACATTATTTTTTTAACTTAAATAAAAAACGATATTTTCAACAACAATATTTTTGACATCGATATTTTTTTTCCGATATTTTTGTACTTACCATAATGTAGATAGGATGTCGATATTCTTGACTTCGATATTCTTGCGTCGATATTTCTGTAGGTCGATATTCTGACCTTCGATATTTTGTCAGTGATTCATCGAACTCGAGCCAAGCGCGAATATTCAGTGGCTCGCCCACCTCCATTAACGTGCATGACTATTGTACTCAAGCATACCTTCGAGTACAGTCTTCAGGCATACAAATGTCCAAGGGTAAATCATGTAATGTATATAATATTAGTGAAAAGTACACACATTATGGAGGAAAAAAGCACGTAATGCCACCAACTGCTGCTTTTGTACATCATTTTACTCCAGTTTTCAGGCAGCGCTAGTCTTTCTACACAATATGCACCAACAGTTAGTTCGACTTTGCATGATTTTGTATGAATAACCAGTGGTCGAAGTGCATTAAAAAAAGTAAGGGAACTGTGATGCTGTGTGCAATGGGGGCGGGGTAGTGAGTGTGGGGGCAGGGTCAAAGGTGTGGCTAAAAAAACAAAATATTCTGTAACTTTTTTCGGTCTTTCACTACGTACAAAAAACACAGCTTAAATGAAAAATAAGTGCAAGTTAAGTTAATTAGTGGGAAATGTACCATCGCACATTATGAAACCTTTATTAGTTAATACACTGCAGAGTCAGTGGCCTAACATTAGCACCTGCGGAGCTGAGGGCCCCCAAGATCCAGGGGGCCCCCTCCGCTACTGTGCAGGGGAGGTGCGCCCCTGGCCTGAGAGTTCCTGATGGGGTCCGGAGTGTGGGCCCCCATGTACTCTGCAGGGGGGGGGGGGCTCAAATTTCATTACGCCACCGGCAGAGGTCTGTGTCTGTAACCAGAGAGCCACAGAATTGAACCCTGGTTGAGAATAGTGACTTGTGTATGCTTAGTGCTACGAGGTCCCAGTCTGTGACAGAAAGCACTGTGAATATGCAAGTCATTATTTTAAACTTGAATTACACACAATATAAGATAGGCTGCAACGAAATGCACAAAAAAAGTTTAGGATAAAGTGCTTCCAAAATATAGATTTTAATAATACCCAGACTGTACGTGGTGCAATTTTATTTATAACTGTCCTTTAAAAGCACACACTTTACAGCTCATTTGGTAACCCTCTTGCAATACCACTCAAAAATAATAAATCTGTCATCAGGAAGCTGTAAGTGATTCCATTAATTAAAGCCAAGCACCCTTTACATGGGCAGGTTAACCAGTTGCAAACATTTACATTTATTTCAAGCAGCAGACACTCCGACAAGAAGGTTTGTTTAGCTGTCTGCCCCTCCTTAGATTTCTCAGTACAGCAGACTCCCTGCCTTCAGAGTTAGATTGCTACAAAAAATTGGCCCGGGCACCAAAAAAATAAAGTGGCCCACATTTGTGGATTACTAACTTTCATGAAGTATTGCATATTTAGTATCATGGTGCTAACTTTCGAATAGCTTTATAGTAGATACAGTTTTCATAGCTTCTAGGGCCAGAAACATTGGTCAGGATTGAAAACATCATTATTCCACTGCACTCACCCACTGGTCTCCTGGCATTCATCTTCAGGTCCACGAATCTCTCTTCACTAATGTGTCCGTCTTCCACCCACTCTCAGATCCACGACTCCTTCCTGGCCATTAGGTACTAAAGCACCTATTTGTTTTTATGGATCCTCACTTTCCATTAAACAACAGGTCACCAGAGGGTCATGCTCATCTTTAGGTCTGGCTTCTATTCCCTCTCAAGGACCTGATGCCTTGCTCACTCGAAGACAGCAGGGCTCTTGTTCATCATCAGTTGGTCCAAAGACTAGCCATTCACCATCAGGAATCTTAAGTTCATTTCAACCCTTTGGTCCCCCGCTGCTCCTGCTCAGCCGCACATCCCTCAGACTCCTGCTCACACTAAGATGCCAAAAGTCTTCTGCACACTTTCACATGCCCTTGCAATCCTGCTCACCCTCAGGTCCGCTTATATCCCCCTTCACCTGTAGGCCCTCTATCGCTTGCTCACTCTTTTTTTTTTTTTATTGTTTTTATTGGCATTTCAGTACAATGCAACAACAGTGCAGAGACAAAGGAAAAACAAACAACAAAAAAAACAACAACTAGCCAGTACAGTCCCATTACCTGAATGATCATATTACACGTAGCATGACAATAACAAATATACTGTTTGTGTGCTCTGGTCATAGTTCTGTATGGAATAAAAGTAAGATTAAACAGTGTACAGGTGATCATATCCATTAAGCAAAGACCAGACAATTGCTATACATGGAAGGCTTTATCTACCCTGTCTATGCTATGCATACCTTGTGAAGCCCTATATATGGAAGTGACCATAACCTTGTCCTCCAACTCCCTTGCGCCAGTATCCACGTGTAAGGATAGCAACTCCGTCCAAGCCACCCATTTCATATCACATCGGTTCAACATCACCTTCAGCACTACGCTCGCGGGCCCACGTTACAAACGGTTCCCATATATCCCGAGGTCTAGATGTGGAGAGCATAAGCTCCCCAAAATGAGACAGCTGTGAATGGCCATATGTGACATCCCTAATCCATTCATTTTGAGAGGGGATCTTTCTCCGCCCCCAGTGGATGGCGATTTGGCGTTTAGCAAACAATAGGAGCATGGCATGCAACTTTCGGACCTTGACCGGGGTATCCTTTACATATCCTAGCATGCCCAGTAGGGGATCAGGATCAGTAGAAGTGGCTATATCGCTTGCTCACTCTTAACCGCACCTCCTGCTTACTCCCATGTCACAGACCATGCTCACCATGAAATTCTCTGAGGCATCTGTTTTCTCTCAGCTCAACTGATGCTCTGTACAAACTGTGGCCCTGAGGTTCCCACCTACCTCTACATCTTCAAAGCTCGTCCGCAAACTAAGCCCCACAGGCTCCCTCTCACTCTTAGGTTCCCAGCAAATGCCCTGCTCAGTTTAGCTCCTTGAGGCTCAAGCTTACACTCAATATCTAAGTTTCCAGCCTCAATCGTATTTTGCAGAGGCTCCTGCTAACTGTAGTTTCAAGAGACTCCTGCTCACCCTTCTTAACCTCACTCGCCTAAGACCTCTCACTCTTAGGTTTCTGAAGTACTTGTTCACCTGCGGATCACTGCCTTTCCTAGTTCCATACGAATCCCCAAACTCCTGCTTATTCTGTTTGCTGGAAAGCTCTAAGTGGTCTTCAGGTTTACTTACACTTATTTTCCAGTCCTTGACTGAAATGCCATTCCACAGAATAAGACATTTCTGCTCATCCCCAAATGCTAGCTTCAGTCATCCACCTCTTCTAATTGGCAGCCTGCAGTGGAAGCTTCCCAAGACTGCTATTCAAGTCAATGGAGCCACTGAGAGTGGCCATCTTGCCATGTGAAGATCTTAGTACACTTGGAAAGTTGCACAAAAACCTACTATACACAATCAGACATACTAGACTGCAAGACTCTTGCCTGTGAGTAAACAGGTGACTAGGACAGGTGGATTACAGTATTTTGCAAGCCTGTAAAATCACTGAATTATTTAAATGGCTGTTAAGGAAGCTCATGTGCACACTTCGGGGCACAGTTTTGACTCTGGCAGGCCCAACTCAGCCTTTTATCCTTTCAAGACTGCCAAAACTAGAGCCATTCATGTGGATAATGGCAAGGCACATTTAAAATTGTATGAAACACATTACACAGCAGGCTTTGTGTATGTCCTTTCTGAGATTTTTTAAGCAGAATGAAAGGTTAGTTGGTTATTGGGGGTGTTACTTCTGGCCTCTGTTCCTGTAATAAAGAGAGGAAGAGAAGAATGTGTGCACACATTAAGCTCTTTATTTGCGCTGGGTGTGACTATGTGTCACCCAGTTGCACTGCCCTTTCTCCAACTTCACATTGGCCTAAAAAGTTCTTAGTAGAGTTGCTTACTAGAGTACTTCTAAACTAAAGTTGATTTTAATCCCAGTGCACTGCACACCTGCTTCAAAAAAGACCTGCTTTAAGTCAACAGCACGTTTACCTTGAGCATAAAGGGACATACCTGGGGCGCAATCGGCTCCTTACCCCTCTGGCATTCGGTGCTACTGCACCTGCTGCACTATTTGTACCTACACCCCTGCATGAGAAGCATATCTGTTGGCAATCCAACCAAGAGAGTAGCAGTAAGGTGATTTCCCGTTGCACCAGCTCTTCACAGCATCCGCAAAGACAACAGTAGCATTTACATTTATAAAGCCACTGCCTCACCTCTAGTATACCCCAAAATACGCTGCTGTTCTTTTTTCAGCAAACATTCTGTCTCATTTAAGAGAAACATCATCGTTTCCCTGTTCATATTTATTAGTAAAATATTCCAACAGCTGGGCTAAAATAAAAAGAAGAAAACGTTAGTGCGGAGGCAGAATCAGTCTGGGTGGCGATACGGCTTAGGTAATGCACATCTCGGCTGAATATGAAAAACTGAGGTAATATACAAAAGGACAAGTAATAAAATGATCCAAGTCATTTTAAAGAAATTTGTATCTTCACCAGGGAGTGGAGAGAAATGCCCATGTTCTTTTATCATGAACTGAAATCAATTTCCTGAAGCCTGGCACTGCTTCTACTCTCTCCCCCTCCTAAGCTAACAGTCTCCAACATCCTTAAAAAGTAAGCGGTAAAAAACGGCCCACAGCAGGTCTCAACCAATGGGCCTCTGCCAGGCTGAATGCCCGCTTTGCTAATCCGACCCTGCGCTGCCTGTCTGAATTAACCGTTCCAGGAAGCAGGGCTGGACTGGGAACCGAAACTGGCCCTGGCAAACTGCTCGGCCAGCCCCCCTGGGGGGTATGGAGGGTGCGGCCGAGCTGTTTGCTATGGCCGGTTTAGGCCGATTTTGTTACAGGGGGCTGATATTGCCGGCCCGGTAACAAAAACGGCCCCCCAGGGGCCCAAAACCGGACCCCACCCTGGCGGCTCACCGGGGAAACGCCCGGTGCCCGCTACAGCCAGTCCGGCCCTGCCAGGACGGTTGTCTTTTTACGAAAAGTAGGGGAACATTTTTCCTTGAATTATAAAAGTATGGGCATGTTGTGCCCCTCTGATCCTGCCCACTTCGACCACTGTATATAACAGTGTTTATGTCTGTTAATGCCTACAAGGCTGACCTTTAGCATGTGCGAACTTGGCTCTCGCACAGGGCCCGACCTCTGGAGGGGCACTAGAGCTCTCTGCAGCAGTCACCCTACGACTTAGGTTAAAAGGAAAGTGTGTTTAAACACTTTTTCTAGAGGCTGCTGGCCCCTTGCCTGCTTTTTGTTTGTTTTACTTTTCATAGTGCTCCTTAATTTGCCCCCTTACCTTCCTCCTGCTTCTCCCGAATTTTCAATATATCCACACTTAAAGAGGACAAGTGGGAGAAGGCACCAAATTTGGGGGCAGATTTACAAGAAAGTGACGCATCTGTAGAGATGCGTCACTTTCCCTGCGCCACCCTGAGAAACCCTTGCGCCACCATGGATGCACCGTATTTTACGAAACGGCGCACCATGGTGCAAGGATTGACAGATGCGTCAGAAATTCTGACACATCTGTTGGGGCAAAAGTTACACATTGCTGGAGTTGTGTCGCAAGCACGACGCAACTCCAGCAATGCATTTTGAAGCCCATTCCCACCACACTGCTTCACTCCTTATGCCTGCTTCAAGCAGGCTTAAGGTTTTGACGCAGTGGCGTCCTAGAAGTGGCGCTGTGAAATCTTGTAGATTTCACTGCGTCACTTTTACGAGGCTTTCCTGCGTGGGAACGCCCACCCTGCATACATTATACCTGACGAGGTATAATGTGACGCAGGGAGCTTTACAACGTGACGCATCTCCCTAGATGCGTCACGTTGTAAATTGGCCGCATTTTTTACGCAGGCGCTGCGTCACAAAAGTGACGCAACTGCAGCACAAAAGTGTCACAAGGGGCTTGTAAATCTGCCCCTTAGTTTCTCCCAGTGCACTCTCTGAGTACAGACTAGCTATGGAAGTCTAGCAGGGGCAGTTCTAGGATTTTTGGGGCCCCAGGCAGAAAGGGAATTTGCGAGGCTCCTCTAATTTGCATACAACATGCGACATTGAGGGTTGTTTACATCTCTGTAGATGACCCTGCTCCTGAAGCTGCTTTATGCAGACCCATCCTGAGCTGCAGCCCCTCCTTCTCAGCCACCTACAGAGACCTCTTATACAGCACATAAAGGGCTGACGATGTGAAGTTTGCTCAGAGCTTGAGAGGGTTCAAACTGCTGGGGCACTCAACTGCGGGACAGTGGGTGTCCTGGTCCCTCTGTATGGGCAGCAGGGTAGGAGGCATGATTGCAGGAGAAACCTGCAGAATCCGTCCCCTTCAACTGGGACCATAGTGGGAGCCCCCCCTCCCTCACCTAGACCTCACTTTGCTGCACCATAGAATCGAGGCCCAGGGGAGGGGGGGCCTGGGCCTCCCCTCCTGTGGGAACAAATACAATGAGACACCATGATCTCAATTAGAAGAGCAAGAGGACCGGTGTGCGGGCCCCATGTTGGTGAGCTGAGTGCGGGACCTGGGCAGCTACCCTCACTGCCCATGCCTAGCACCAGCCCGGATGCCTAGTGTTGTCGTTCCGTTCCAGTTCTATCTTGCCCAACTTGCATGCATTACCAGGTATTTCGTGCAATCCGACGCAATGCTTTTTGCATGCTGCAACAATCCACTCAGTAACGTTTGTATGATAAAGTTGATCAGCTATCGTTTGTGTTGCTTTATCACACGAGCACCCTCCTTGATGCTATTTTGAGCATAGATTAGAGGTAGTTGTTGCTGTGCTGAGAAGGGGACAGACCCCTACTGGAAAATGCAAGATCAGTCTAGAAGCTAAGGAAACTGCATGGGGTAGACACTGCACAGGATTAATGTAGATGAAACAATGTACATAGATGAAATGGAACCTTGACATTTGTTTTCCTCTATATTTGTGGAGTGTTGACTCACCACATAACCTAGGTCTTGACTGCGAGACACATGCCTTGTTTTCCACTACCACAAGTGAGGCTGCTGGGTTGTTCCAGATGCCCAAAAATGCAGGTGCAATGCTACCCTGTGCTCAGCCACCACCAAAATGATGAGTGTGGCGATGCATTCAGCTAATTGGACTGAAGTATACAAAAAAATGATAGATTGAATGCTTGAATTAATCTCATCCACTGGTAATTACTCTGGGCCACATCACAATCCATCGTTATTTTGCACACCATGCCACCTCAGTTTAGATCCAGCCATATGCAAATCAGTCTTGACCCTGCTCCAATGGGAACAGTCCATCCTGAACAGTCAGGCCAAGTCCTCCCTGAGCACAAGCAACCCAGGACTGGTTTCATCCTGATTAGGGCTTATGAGCCAGGTATAGCTTGCTTCCAGTGGCACAGTGTGTACGGGACCCACGCCTGGGCATACCTGTCCCACTTAGGGTGCCGTGCGCACGAGACAGGAGGCCTGATTTCATTACATTGCATTCCTCCTCTTGAGCTCCTGCTTGTTCAGCACTGTTCAGAGCGCAAGAGAACTTAAAGAAAGTCCCAAAGCATCCAACACAACCCATCATCCAGTGCTCTACACAGTGACAATTTACTGGATGTCTCATTGCCCCCACAGAGAGCTTCATGCCCTTGAGAGGATAGCCTCCTGCCTTGCCAGAGTACCCAAGCCGCAGCGTAGGTAGTGCTGTCTTCATCCATGTCTCTGGGACCCTGCCAAACTTGTGAATATCAAATGATAGTTTCTGAATATTTGTGATCATCCTGAGAAATTCTGAGAAGAATTACAAACTGTAGTTGAAGGTTTTAACCCTAACTAGGATAATGTGAATCAATTGTTGCATTTTATTGTGCCTAGTGAAGTCAAATATCATCTGTTAGAAAAGAGAAATCAGCTACTCCAGGACCCTGGTGATGCAGCTGCTTTATTGCTGCAAGAGAAGCACTGATGAATGTGTATTTGATCAAGGCTGTCTGGAACAAAATTAGCAATTCCAAACGGAATAAGGGTGACACCTCTTGTTGGGACAGGAATGTCTCCTGCATTATGTACAGTCGACACCCCTGCCCTGCATGTCTGAACTGCATACCTATGACCCTGGTTTTAGGATTTTCGGGCATGCCACGCAATAATCCCATGTGCGCACATTGATCTAGACCTGGTCTTTTGACAATGATAACTTTTGGGCCTAGTCCCGAGCTGCGAGAGCACCATCATAGTTACAGGGGACTCCCGTCTCAGTAGCCGGTTTCATAGGAGGAGCACTGTTGTGGCAGCGTGTCGTGATTGGTGAATTATAATAAAAGGCTTTTACCTGTGAGATATAAATGCACACATACAGGCCCATTCATCGAAAATTCTTCAGCTCATGATGAACTGAGAATCCTGAAGGTAATTTTGCATTTGCATGTGTGCTTGACGTGATAGTGTGCTGTGCATGAGTGATGCGGGCCTGTGGGCTCCATTTTGAAAGCCCACAGCCTGGACCAGAGTACATGGTGGAGGAGAGGTTGTTTTCTCCACACAGGATATATGTTTATTGCTGGTATCTCCCGGAGGGGAGGGAGGACCACCTGATGCTACGGTGAGGCTAGAGGAGACAGGCTTTCCTTAGCAGTGACAGGGCCTTACCTGATAGATTGTGCTGTAAATGACTCTGACTGCAGCTATCATTGGGTAGATGGCAGGGGTGCAGGGTGAAGCCTGCAATATCTGTTGGTAGGGAAAGGAGGCCTTTGAAGGGTCACATATTCCCATTTCTCTACCGTAGCTCTGTGAGGAGGGTTCATAAATAGCTGGGTGTAGCCTGTGCTCCACCTGGAGACTGCCCTGCTGGGCAGAGATACTGCCAAGGACACATGAAAGGGAAACCAACCCAAACTGGTTCCAAGGAAACAGAACCTGGAATACACATCCTAGGTCTGTGAAATCAGTATAAAGATGGGAGCTCAAGACCCATCGTTGTTCACTGTTGTGGTATTTTCTACTGAGGAGAGGGGAAGGATATGTTGCAGAGTATTCAGGGACTACTACTCAGCCAGTCGTTGGTGTCGCACTGACCGCCAGCTCCCCAGAGGCGAGGGAACATCACCTGGAGTCTCATCTAAAAGATGAATTACTCGACTGTCCTGAGTGCCAGAATATTCTACCTGTGAGGGAGGGAAGGATGGGCCAACCCTGCAGGAGGAGCCTATCATGGAAAGGACTAGGCATATGTCCACCTGACAGAGACCTACTAAGCAAGTGAGGCTCAGGACTCGTGGCACTGCCGGATCGGGCAGTGTAATCTTTGTCATTTATCCCTGCTGTAGCCTCCAGTGCCAGTGTAGTGGGCACTGCTGAAGCTGAGATAAGCACCTGCTGTGGGTTTGTGTACCCCATAAATGGACAGCGTCAATGCGGCACTGTATGGTCAGAGCCAGTCTGAAAAATTAAGTGTTACGAGAGATACCCAGGGGGTGCCTCTTGAAGAATCAGGGAATCACTTTGAGGCACTGTGTGCGGAAGATAGTGCCTGGCAATCACTACGCAGAAGGATTGTAATTTGCAGGCATGTGGCTGTTGCACCGAAGAAGAAACACCAACTATTCATCCGAGTGTTAGAGTACGCCATGTCGCGAATCAAGTGCCCACGATCTGCAGTTTGGCCTCAGCTCCTGCTGCGACAGTCCAAGCAGCGCACTACATGACTGACTGTCTTGTGGCTCCCGAGAAGACTGCCAAGTGCTAACTGGATTTTAAAAAACAAATTCTATGCCAGAAGATCCAAATGGATATATACATCTATTTATTCAGTCATCTAACGCACATAAAAATAAAGTGGGGAGCAACAAACCAAGAAGGAAGAATTTCAAAGCACAGACATTTCTTAGTGACTGTAGAAATAATAAACAGGTCATGTCACATGTCAGTTTAGAGTACCAATGCTATCATAATTTTAAAACATTTTCAGAAGTCATGGTACTATTTGTCGACGATGTTTCGATCCCTCCTAACAATATTGGGATCGTCATCAGGACTTAATTGAATATGCCTGAGACACAAAAAATGCCTATACATAAGCACCCATTGGAGTACTGTAGTTCCTGGACGGGGTGGAAAAAAATCAGCAACAATCGCTTGTAATGCATATGGGCACCATCCGGCCGACTGCGGTCCACTAATTGAAGGCTGCATGATTCATGTGCAACTTCCTCATTACTCTCGCCAACCAGATGGTGCACTCTTGGCATCTATCCCTCAAATTAGCAATAGTTGGGGATTTTATTTACAAATGATCTGCAGCCCTACCATCCTGTCATCATCTCACTGGTCATTTTAAGTCTGCTCGAACTATTCACTTTGCCATCAGAATATATAGCACCGCTGCGACAGTGACTGGGCTTCCGCTCCTCCAGGAACTATAGTACCCCAATGGGTGCTTATGTATAGCCATTTATTGCTTCTCAGGCATATTCAATTAAGTCCTGATGATGATCCCCATATCGTAAAGAGGGATTGAAACATCGTCGACAAATAGTACCATGACTACTGAAAATGTTTTAAAATTATGTTAGCATTGGTACTCTAAACTGACATGACATGACCTGTTTATTAGTTCTACAGTCACTAAGAAATGTCTGAGCTTTGAAATTCTTGCTTCTTTTTTTGTTGTTCCCCATTTTATATTTTTTGTCCATTACATGACTGAATAAATACATGTATATATCCATTTGGATCTTCTGGCATAGAATTCCTTTTTCTTCTATGATTTATGCTTAGAAATATTCTGCATAAGGGAACTTTTGTTCCTATATATATACTTGTACCCATGGTCCCTTATATACCTTTCGGTTCCCTTGTCTATTATAAACAAGTGCTAACTAGAGGCTCTTGATGCTGGTGAGATCCTGCTGATGCAGGAGGGCCGAACACTGCCACGCACTGCTACTACGAACTTGGTGAGAAACTGAATGGGCATAGTCTGAAAAACTGAGAACTGGGACTAAATCAAAAGGTGGGGGAGTGCAAACTGCACTCACTGATCTACCTTGAATGTTAAATCCGAGGGGAGAGCCCAGAGACAGGGGGGACCCACGAGGGGAAGGTGGAGGTCCAGTCGGCAAAATCCTCTAGAGCACAAAGACTCTCACTTGTGAAACGGGCATTTGTGTGTTTTGGATTGTGTAGTGGCATTCTATGCTTTCTGTGTAATAAAATACTTGTCTTTTCTACTAAAAGAAGCACTTGGCTGGACATTGATATTATTAAGCTGCTTGAAGGGATGGTATTGAATCTGGAGCCTGAGTAGCTGCCAGACTGACCTCCCTGAGAAGCCTGTGACTCCTCGCCCTCAACTACTACTGAAAGTCAAGACCAGAAAGGGTTGTACTTGGCCCAGGATCTATTTTATTATGTTGATGTTTCTTGCCATAGAAATGACAGGAGCTCACTAGGGGGCAGATATGCAATCTGTACTCTGTATGAAGTAGTTGAAAGTGTATGTTTGGCTCAGGTAGACTCTGCTCAGATTGTTGATTTGATTGCTCTCACACTTGCCTGTGTTCTTGCTGCTCAGAAAAGTATTTCAATAATCACAGACTCAAAGTATGCTTTCAGAATGACTCACTGTTTTGGGCTACTCTGGATGCAATGGGGTGTGCTCCATACTGCGAGGACCCCAATTAAGACCGGTGCATAGGTTAAAGGATTACTCGATGCACTCTTGTTACCTTCCAAAATTTCTAATGAGCTGCACACTAATCCTCTTAAGATCAGGAGTCTAGGGGAAATCCATTTGCTCACCAAACTGCTAAAAAGGCTGCATTATCTTTGAGTACTGAAGTAACACTTTACATCTCTCAAACTTGTGAATCTCTTATGCCTACTCTGAAAGATTTGTCTGAATTTGTCTGAATTGTGGGGATGTTCCTTGGAGGCAGAGAAGCAGGCTTGCAGAAAGAGAACTGTAAAAGGAACACTGATGGAGTTTGGAGGGACTGCGAGAGTTAGTGCCCAGTAGTTTCTTCTCCGTAATCCACAATTTGGTATGTTTTTCGCTTCAGTTGCCCCAAAATAGTGCGACCCTGTACCCATTGCTGAGCCCATCATTTTGAAAAGGGAATTAAAACCTCTCCCACTGTCTACCCTTCTCCTTAGAGCCCTGTCATCCACTTTCAGATGGACTTCATCCTGAAGCCCAAATGTTGTACCTACATATAGGTTCTTGTTTTGGTCTGTATGTTTTCAGGTTTGATCAAGGTTTATCCATGTGCACACAATGATGCAATTAAATTTGGATAAAGGCTGGTCCGGGATTTCTTACCTTGGGTTGGGGTCCTTTGTTGGATTGGAAGTAGCAACGATACCCACTTTTTCTGTCCTCTGTAGTCCAGGAGCTATGCAAAGCCTTAGGGATTAAACAACACTTACACTGCATGAATTACCCCAAGTCCTCAGGGAAGGCGGACCATGTTGTCTCTGCCTTACAAGTACAACTTGTCTCACAAGTACAACTTGTAGCAGTGGGGAGCCTTCCAGGCAGCTACTTTATTCTCTGATGGGTCTGGCTAATTTCCTTTGCTGCATGCCTTCTTTTTTGGCTCAGTCTATGTCTCTTCTTAGAAGCACCAGGTGTGAAAAAATCAATAGTACCCTGACTGCTGCCCACCTTTTTACAGTGAAAATACCAATTTCCATTTAAATGAACAGCATTGATAATGTCTTAACCTCTGTTCTTGCTGGATCTTTGCCCACTTGCCCAATGATGCCTGAGAGCGCATGCCTATGGTCGCCATCCCCTTTGATGAAGAGCTATGGCTCGACTTAAACTTGAATGGACACTACGCAAATTAATGTGATAATGTCTCCCTTTTTTTGCTCTTGTCAACTGAAATCTTCTGTTTGAGTTCACTGAATATCTGAAACAGAAGTATCGTGTGGACAGAATATTGTGCCAAAAATATTGAGAACCAAAATATCAAGAAGGTAAGTGCAAACAGGTAAGTATAGATTTACTATTCTTAACTCCGCATCTATGTACCTTGATGATATATATATATATATATATATATATATAGTGTGCAGACAAAATATCGGAGAAAAAATATTCGGAGGACAAAATATCGTGTCAAGAATATCGAGGACACAAATATCGTGAAGGAAAGTTTCTATAGGTAAGCAAAGATTTACTATATATGACTCTCTTTCCTTCACAAAATTTGTGTTCTTGATATTCTTAACATGATAATTTGTCCACAGAATATTTTTTCTCCGATATTTTGTCTGCACACCTCTGTTTTCCTAATCAGCATACTATGCACTCTGCTATTCTCCTTGATGACACAGCCTGTGGATGTCCTGTGAAACACAAAACTGCTGCACCTTTGTGGGCCTTAGTAAACATGATTTCCCCTTCACTGCCTGACCTGATTCTGAACTCCATCCCTATTATTTCTGCTACTGTCTGGAGTCCTCTATTCTTGCAGCTGCTCCTGTAAACAACTTTACGCCAAGGGGCATATGTACACAGAAATGACACAGTGCAGCGCTGCAAACAATTCAGCTGTGCCGCGTCATTTAAAAAATGCAAGGATGCGCTGTATTTACAAAAATATGGCGCATCCCTGTTTTTTCCCTTGCCCTGGCACTGAAGAATCTGCCTAGCGCCAGCACAAGCACCTTTTCACCATGGTGCAAGGGTGCCTGCGTTGCAGTGAGGATTGTTTATGTGTTTGAAGGGGCACCTTCCTGCACATAAACAATCTTTGATGGTGTTTTGCTCCTTCTATGCGTGTTGCAGAATGCACCACACATAGAGCAAAAAACAAGGGGAAATAAAAGTATTTCTCCTCGATGTGCCATTCTAGCGTCACCTTTTCCTTGGTGTTAGTTTTTGCCGCTGCCTCAGATTGACCATTTCTTGTAAATCTGGCGCATTGTCAAAAAACCAATGGGTATTGCGTGGGTACGCCCAGAGCAACACCCATTGCACGCCCCTTTGACGCAGAACACTGCATCAAAGGGTACGATATTTACAAGGTGGCATTAAGCCGCGCAAAGTGGCTTAGTGCCGCCTTGTTAATATGGAGAAGGGCATTGCACCACTGGAGCATCATAAAAAGTGATGCTCCGATGGCGCAGTCCCCTTGTAAATATGCCCCCTAGTTTGTCTGTGTCAACTGTACATGTACCTGATTACCCAAAGACTGGTTTGGCTCCCGCTCCCCTGCTTACATTGTCCCAGTAATACAACACTCCCCTGCTATAAATGTCCAAAACTGCCCGCTTCTTTGTTATTTTCTTTCCCATGTATGGAATAGGATGATCAATACAGGATGTTCGAATTGCAGCTAAAGATCTTGAAGAAGCTGCAAACTAAAGGGCTACTGCTTTAGCATTAGTATCTGATCGACTTGAGGCCCAAAGATCTGTCATTTTACAGGCTTGACTGGCTCCTGATTGTGTCCTAGCTACTAAGGGTGGGGCCTGTTCAACTGTAGAATCACAATGTTGCTCATTTATACCGAATACACCTTTAAGCATACACAGAGAAATTGATCATATCTACAAAAGTGTCCAGGAGCTATAGAAAATTAATGGAGGTTTCAGTCATATTTGGAGAGTTGCGATTGAAGATATTAGGGTTTGTTTTTGTGGTCTCCTTATATTGCTTTATATCCTTGTCAAACTCTGTATTTGTTCCATTAATCACACTGCTAGAAATAGAGATTCCTGTCCTTCCTTCCCCCTTCAAAATATATGAAATTAATGATGACTTAGATGAGAAATTGGACTGTGGATCGCTTGAGTATGCCATGACGATGTATCCCAGGCAGTGAATCAATTGATGGTCATTGATCATCACAAGAGGTAGAGTTAGAGGCCCACAGTGTGATTATATGTTTCCCCAAATGCCTGAGTATGGTCCCCTACTTCCCAGAGAGCCATAGTTTGTACACAAAGTATGCTTAGCCCAAGCGGTGACAATTGCTCGTCATTCAGATATTCCGAGAATGCCCCCGTTAATTGTAGTTGTATTTATATAGCGCTTACTACCCCATATGAGGCGTTGAAGTGCTTTTTCGGTGAGTAGCACGCTACTCCGGAACCTAAAAAGGATTAGTGGTGAATTAGTATAGGGAGATATGAAATTAATTTGAGCTGTGGTGTACAATTTGTCATTTCACCAGTGTGACTCACATATGGGACGTTCGTGTTCCATGATAACCAAACTGGACACATTAAAATGTTCATGTATATCCGTTGTGCACCAGTCCAGATTGTGGCCCTGCCCCCTCCTGTGCATATTCGAGCTACAGCTCAGATATGCTGCCCACGGACCACAGTTTCTGCGTACATAAAGGGAAAATGTGGCTACGAAGTTATCTACAGGGGTTGTTATTTGTTGTCTCTTCTGCTGGCAGTGTACTTATACACACCATACAGTTATTGGCAATATTGATGGAATAGTCCATAAGATTCTCTTCAGCAGTGACTACTTCATAGATGCCAAGTTTTCAGTTTGCTTGTGCGCAACATTTCCAGGTCTGTAGTGTGCTTATATGTGGCATTTCAATCCTTATGTGTGACATTTTATTACAAGCTTATCAAAGCAGGTGTATCCAGGGAATGAGATTAATTTCTCAAATCTCCCCCCTGTGGCGCAAAGTAATAGCCTAGAAAGGGCTTCAAAACAACTGCTGCAATTATGTTAGGTCAGCATACTAATGGAATATTCTAACATGACAGCCCTGGAAACGTGTGTTACCGGAAAAAAAACAGGCCTATCATTTGTAGCAGCTTGACCAATGTGTAGAGATGGCCTGACACCCATTACCCACTTGCGATTCGCAGAGTTCCATCTGACATCATGTGTGCAGAGTAGACCTGGGCAGAAATTGCAGAGTTCCGCTAAGTGGAACTCAGCAAAGTGACCACAAAACTCTGCCGTGCTAAGCAGACTTCCACAAGTGGCAGATTGTGCTAGGTCGTGCCGTTCGTGCTAATTTGTAGTGCTGGGTTTTTGTCCCCCACTGGAATATCAGCACGAACGGCACCATGCGCAGCACAAGAGGGCACTGCTTCTTTCTGCCGCTTGAGTAGATGTTCTACTCGAGCGGCAGCTTCCTCAATGCGAACAGAAGATTTCTCAACGCGAGCAGTTGAGGCCATCCGCGAACGCCCGCGTTAAGAAATCTCGCCGGGAGGTGGTCTGGAGTAAGATTTTCTTTGCTCGTGCTCACCAACTTAACATTGGCGAGCGCAAGCGAGGAAAAAGCTTCCCTTCACGGAGCAGAGTTTATAAGAACTCCCTGCGCTGTGCGGAGTGGGAAAAACTCTGCGAGCAGAGCTGAATTTCACACCCAGGCCTAGTGCAGAGGACCCCTCAAACTCCATCCATCCTTTTCCCAGCGAACCTTAGACCATTCCACATACTTACTATGGCAGAACCTCTCTGCTATGCCATAGAAGCATATATTGTACTATAAACCCTGCCATACACTGATACCTGTTATAATATTTGGCACTTGCCTGTCATCCTCATAGACCCATGATTCACCTCTTTGAATATTCTTTATGTCATAGCTTCATTGTACATGGAAATCAATAGTTTTCTTTATTTTTTTTGTTTTGTTTTTCACTGCCCCCGGCTTTAAAAAAAATGTTTTAGTCAGGACCGAGAATGCAAGCCAGACCTTTCGACTTTGCCAAAGCTTATTTGCGAAGCCTACATGTGGGCCATACAGCACTGTACTGGCCTCTGTGCTCTTGATTCCTCTCTGACTCAGTCACCTCCTTCATCTAGTCCTTCTCACTCCACCCTTCCTTTCTGTGCCCATTCTATGCTCGGAAGCATTGCCTGGGTATGCATGTTTAGCGTGCTGTAGTGCTAAATAAATCAATACATTGAAAGTATGTAATTCCTTTTTTTATTGGGCAGAGTATCTTAGCAGAATGCTTCCCAAATATTTTGGCCACCGCTGTGCGGGCGGGATATTACTTAGATTTCCGGTGGACAGGGAGAAGGAGGTGACGTGATAGCTGAAAGGCTGTGGGGTGGAGTCAGTGCTTAATTTGAACCGGTGGTTTCAAGTGATCAGCACCATACTTGTCAGCACTGGCTCAAGTGATAGCCACCACAAGGTGGCGCTGTTTGTCTAATTTTGAGAGGAGCACAGCAAACGTGTTTATTAAGTCGATATACATTAAAATGGATAATACCTGCCACTCACATCAATATTTTTGCTTTGGGGGCCTGGAATATTCGGAGTTGTAACACTTGTAGAGTGTGGTAGTTAGAAGTTGTGCTGGTACTGTGATTGGCAGCACAGGCAGGAGCGATGGATGGGGCAGCCTGCAGTGGCCTTCCAAGAACGACCCTGGTGCTTACTTTTTCGTGAATTAAGCACTAGGCGGAGTGTTGAAACCCATTTAAAGGTCTCTTTTTTCCAAAGGCACATTCACACAATGCACCTTTTCCATGCACGCATGAGAAGTTGGTGGTCCGCAGTGCAGGCGCTGTCGAATTTTATCTGGTGGTTGGTAGACCTCTCACTGAGGTGCAGCATAAAGCACTGTACAGCCACATGAATGTACAAATCAGTGCACAAGCCTCCTGTGCACCTAATAAGAGGTTTAAGTCCCCGCCTCCAGAGAAAATGTAGGCGCATAGAGCTTGAGTCCCCTACATCCCAATAGTAGCCTAGAGCTCTGATAATAGAACCCTGTAGGGCCTCACTTACGAGGTTTTGGTGCAGGGCAGCACCGCAAGGAATCTTGCTACGCTGCCCTGTGTCAAAAGAAAAGGGCAGGAATGCACCGTATCTATGAGATACAATGCATTCCTGTCCTTTTCCCCTGTGCTGGCGCACAATGGTCTGCGATGCACCAACGCAGGCTCCCTTGCACCATGGGGCAAGGGTGTCTGCATTGTAGGAGTGATTGTTTTTGTGCAGGAAGGGACACCTTCCTGCACAAAAACAATCACGAGAGGTTTTTTCCTCTTTTTATGTATGCTGCATAATGCAGCACACATAGAAAGAGGAAAAAACGAGGAGAAATAAGGATATTTCTCCTCGTTGCCCCTCCCTAATGCCACCCGTGGGGTGGCGTTAGAATCTGACATATTCACAGGTTTACAATGCCTCGTAACTCTGAGAATGTTTCAGATTCCAAGGGTATTGCATGGGAACACCCACAGCAACACCCATAGAATGCCCCTTTCACGCATTGTTCTGCATGAAAAGGGCACATATTTACAAGGCCATGAAAAGCCACGTAAAGTGGCTTTGTGTGGCCTTGCACATATGCTGCAGCACATTACACCAGCGGAGCATCAAAAAAGTGATGTGATAAAAAGTGATGCACTGGCGGCGCAAGGGGCTTGTAAGTAAGCCCCTAAGAGTTGGGGCTTCTGAGTATGCCAAGCAGGGGAACTTTTGGAGGGAGGGGCGCATAAATAACAAGGTGTAACTAGGACAAATGGGGCTGTCAGCTTGGGACTTTCCTCCTGTCACCATGATTCATGGTCTAACAGACATGTTTCAGGACTTGATATTGATATTGTGTGGCTAGGAGGGAATGCGTCGGTAAGAGGAGTGTAATAGGAATATCCCTGACATGTGCAGTCTTTTATCTTTCACTCTTATTTACGTCACTGCTTTTACTTATTGGTAATGCGTCGGTAAGAGGGGTGTAATACGACTATCTCTGACATGAGCACTGTCTTCGTCTTCTACTCTTATTTACGGCACTGCTTTTACTTATTGGTAATGCTTAGGTAGGAGGGAACGTAATATGACTATCATTCAAATGAGTGCAGTACTTTATCTTTCACTCTTACTTACAGCCCTTCTTTTACGTATTGGTAATGCGTAGGTAGGAGTGAGCTTAAGTGTGCGTGCTGTCTTTATCTTATTTACAGCACTGCTTTATTTCTCAAAAGTGAATTGCTCATGGATAATCCTTCGGTGGAACGAACCGCTGCAATAAAAATGTGCAATATTAATACATACATCTGTAATTGCGTGGAAGTAATATTCAAGAAAGAGCCTCGTTCTGGTGGATATTGTACGTGGGCGCTTTGTAGAATTGGCGTGCTTCTGTCACAGTATGAAAGAGGCCCGCTGGTTGTAATTGCAGGTTAGACAAACTATGTGATTCATAAGGAGGAGCGGGCACACAATTCTTTCCTCTGTAGGTGGGTGGGCTAAGGCTTTCTCCATTCGCGACTTGCTCTCATACCATGGTATGTTCCTCTTTTTGCTATGGCCAGGAGATCTTACTGCCTGTTTTCTTCATAACCACTCGACCTTTAGAAGTGTCTCTTCTGAACCTCCTCGATGTTGCTAGAACTGTTTGCATTCAGCTTTCATTGGCATCCTCTTTTCACAACTGTGAGGAGGCGATAAAGACAATGGCCACCTCCTGAGGTTCTGCGTATCTCCCTGCCAAACCTACTGGAAGACCTGGCCTGGAAAGTTCTGGCATTAGGAATGGGGACGTATGCAGCTTGTCGGGAATATAGTAAACCGCGTCTGTATTTGGTAGGCTCATATCCCCACGTCTAATAGAATTGCGTACAATGGAGTACCATAAAGTGGAGTGGCATACATTGGAGTGGTGTACAGTGGGGTAGCATAGAGTGGAGAGGCATACAGTGGAATAGCGTTCACTGGAGTATTGCACAGTGGAATATCGTAGAGTGGAGTGGAATATAGTGGAATAGTGTAGAGTGGAATGGCATATAGTGAAGTGGCGTAAAGTGGAATGGTGTACAGTGGAATAGAGTACAGTGCAGTGGTGTACACTGAGTGGCATGCAGTGGAGTGGTACAGAGTAGAACAGCGTAGAGTGAAATGTCATAGAGTGGAATTGCATACAGTGGAGTAGCGTACAATGGTCATTTATCACATTATCACAGTTCTGGTGGATTTTTCGGTCTGCGTTTTGCTGCCTTCTGGGTTATGGTCTTAGATATAGGTAAACAATAGGTTTTATAGTTTTTCACTAATTTTTACCACTTTATAAAAGTGGTAATAGGCAAGGAAATGTATTTATATAATTTTCTATACATTTTTATACCACTCTAGGGACCCCCTACCCTTTAATAAAAAGGGGTGATGGGGTCCCTAGTTCCAGGCACTGTGGCCAAACCCCGTCCGTTCACAACCAAGGCCCAGCGCAGTGTAGGATTGGCTGACCCCTGCAGCCAACTTACTGTACGTTAAAAAAAAACCTAGAAATTCACTGAAAAAACCAAAGGTTAAAGTAACGTTATAGTTAGGTGTGATAAAAAGATCTGGTTTTTTTAAAAACCTTAGAAATTTACTGAACAAAACAAAGGTTAAAGTAACGTTATAGTTAGGTGAATTTGTCAGTGACAACATTAACGTTTTGAACAAAAAAACACAGAAATTAACCATTTATATTAAACAGAGCCAACTATAACTTGCGCACCCGCCATGCTCTGCTTATGACCTCACATATTACATCACTCATGACGTGTTCTATGACATCATTTATGACATCATTGATGATATCTCAAATGACATAATTGATGACATCATCTGAGCTTTTTCTTTTACACACAAGATTCTATAAACTAGCATGGCATTAGAGGCCTGATTGTAAGTACAAAATTGCTCAGACTAATATGAAGCATCATTAATGCCATCACAGACATAACTCCCTTAGGTGTAGCAAGCATGTGTTATGTGCAACATATTTTATTACGGTATGCAAAGACAACCCACTGCCGCGCACGGCCTTAGGCCGCCAGGTCTGGCATCAAACCCCTCACAGGTAGCCAACCCCACACTGTGCATGGCCTTTTGACACACACACCGTGGGTTAGCCGCAGTGCCTGGATTGCAGACAGGTCCTGCATCCAACTCCCCATAGTCAGCCATCCAGAGTCAGCACACTCCACTCCACGCCTGCTACCAGGCCCAGTGGCCAAACCCAAGCAGGATGCCAACCCCACACCTCGCACAGGTTTTGGTGTGTGTAGGGCAGGGTTTGCCTTCGGTAACCAGGGCCCCCATCCCCTGGGGCCAAAACATATATATTAAGGTGAAGGGTGTGCAGCCCCCTCCCTGACCAATTATTTGGCCCGGGGACACCATCCTCCAGGGCCAAATGCAATAAAAAATGAGAGAGGGGCCATGCGGCTCGCCTCCCTGAGTCTTACTTGGGACCCTGAGACCTCATCCCACGAGGCCAAAATCGAAGGGTAGGGGGGTGCAGGCCCCTGCCCGAGCCTTATTACACCTCATCCCCCGGGGCCAAATATAATTAGAAAAGGAGAGGGGCCATTTGGCCCCCCTCCCTGGGAGAGTGGGACCATGTGCCCCAACCCCCTCCCGGAGCCATCACAGGCCCTGGGGACCCCATCCCCTGGGGCCGTTCTTTGCTTAAAAGGCTTCACGGCCCCCCTTCTGAGCCTTATCAGGTCCTGGGGACCCCATCCCCCAAGGATGTGTCTATTTTTAAAGGGGAGGGGGCCATGTGTTCCCCCTCCCCGAGCCTCATGAGGCCCTGGGGACCCCATCCCCCATGGGTCGCCAGTAGGTAGTTATAGTTAGGACCACGTTTCCTAAGGAAAAGCATTTTTTGACTTGGCTATAATGGCGTTGTTTGACCAATCTTCATGAAATTTTCCCAAAAAAGTGTCAAAGAGGGTTCTATTGAATTGGAAAGTTTGGGGGTGATCCGTGCAGTGGGGACCGAGATTATGGAGCACGAAATAAGGTTGCATTTGTAATGTTAATTTTCATAGGAACCTTTAGCCACACCTACAGCCCGAACTGCTGAACGGACTTACACCAAATTTGGCAGGGAGGTAGATGTAGGTTCAAGGGAGTGCCTTTTGCTTATTTGTTGTCAATCCGTTCAGTAGTTGTTGAGAAATGTAAGGTTAAAATTATAGTGATATATCTGGCCGTGGCTATTTCGTGAAGGTTTTGCGATGAATCGTGAATGCACGCGCCAACGGGAATGCTCTGATTGGCTGGACGCAACCTGAACAGAAAGTTGCGGCCACCATTTTATCTAGCGGGAACGGCTCCCAGGGCTGAAAATTTGTGTAAAAGCTCACATAAGGGGTCAGGGTGGAGATACTCTGACCCCAGGGTTGAGAAATGGAGGTGTTAGTGACACAAGTTATGCGTCCAAAATTGATTTTTTTAATCGCGCGCAATATTGGTGACGATGACGCGACCGCCAGTGTGGCCCACCCGTGTACCGTCGCGGGGACATCGTGACTACCAACGTCGTCGCGAATATTGTTGGATATATTAAAAAAATCAGTGAATCATTAATACGCATTGTTATAGAGATATTGAGATTCTGATAAATGTTTTTATAGAGTTATTTAGATAGATGAGTTATCTACTGTGATGGTTAGAATTAATTATATAGTTATATTTTTTTAATGTGGTGGTGGCTATTGAATTCCTGCTTTTGTTTTCCGTTTTCGAGACGTGTCTGGGGTTATCACGATTACCGACGTCATCGCGATCTCCGGAGTCACAGCAAAAATATAAAATATGTTTTAGAGATGGTTTTTATTGAAACTCTCTAGAAAAACATGAGTTTAGAGAATACTGTAAGAAACCCCTAGTGTGTAAAATACTGAAGTATGTGTGTATATATGTATTTAAGACTTTATGGAAAAGGCACGATTGTCGCGGTTAACAACGTCTTTGCGACATCCCGAATCACTGCGAAAACGGAAAATAGGACTAAAAGATATTTTTTTTAAGAAACGTAGTACAATAATATGAGTTTAAACATGCTTTGAAAGAAGTATGTATATAGTAATATGTGTAGTGGAATGTTCAGAATGGATTTTTTTACATATTATTTTTGGATGTGTTGGTGGCCAATGAATGTCTGGTTTTGTTTTACGCTTTCGCGACATGTCTGGGGAATCGCGATTACCGACGTCATTGCGGTCTCCGGAGTCACCGCGAAAACAGAAAATAGGTTTTAGAGACGGTTGTTCTAGAAATACACTAGAAAAACATGAGTTTGAAGTGTACAGTAATAAACCCCTAGTGTGTAGAATACTGTAATATGTGTGCATATATGTGTTTTCACTTTATGGAATAGGCGAGACCGTCGCGGTCGCAGACTTCACCTTACTGAGAGACTCAACTTTCTGCCTCATTTCTCAATATGGAGACAAAACTCCTCAGTGACTTGCAGCGCCCTTATGACATAAGGTGGCAGGGAGTCTAAGTCGCATGTATCATTTTATTGAGCAGCTCATGTAAAGCGCTACTACCACATAGATGGTGTCAACGTGCTCATAAGATAGTGAGAAGACCAGTGCTATATGAACGAACCAAACAAACGTATAGGAAATGCCACAGGTCTCAGTTTTAATATCATGCACATGCAAGTAAGACTTTCGCCCTGTAGAGATCTCTGTAAAAACACTTCTTTTAGTCACTTTGTTAAACCTGTAAGGGCGTGGCTGTAGAGAGAACTTATGTCTTCTTCATCCTGCATCAGTACTCTATTTTGTGGTTTACAATCACCACATAATAGATAATCACCAATGGGTTCTCTGCATCCCATTCAAAATGTGTGATCATGTGCATCTTGGAGTATTAGAGAGGTGAATGTGTAAGAGTTGACCTGCCAAGAGGACAGGACACACTAATCTTTCTTCTGTATGTTGGTGGGCTGAACTGTTCCTAAATGTGGGTCTTGCACTCAGAACCAAGGTCTGTTCTTCTTTTTGCTATGACCAGGAGATCTTACTGCCTGTTTTTCTCATATCCACTGGACCTTTAGAAGTGTCCTTTTTGTACCTCCTCAGTGTTGCTATAGCTGTCTGCATTCAGCTTTCATGGGCATCTTCTTTCCACAACTGTTAGGAGGTGATAAAGACAATGGGTGCTGTGTTCTTCCCTGTCAAACCGACTGCAAGGTCTGACCTGGAACATTCTGGCATCAGGAGTGGGGAAGATGCAGCTGGTTTAGAATATGGCAAGCCACGTCTGTATCGTGGTGGACTCAGATCTCTACACCAGAGGCCAATGGTCTTCAAAGTTTTTAATGCCCCTCCCCCCCCAAGTAAAAATAAAGGTTTTCAACGGGACCCCAGAACGAACGTATTTTCAAAGTATTTTATTCTATAAAATGGGCAATGTTTAAATATGACTAAACATATTTAAACACTGCAGTTATATTCAATTTTCCTTTTTAAAAATGCAATCAAATACATTATTGTTAAGTTACTAGTTTGGTGAGCCAGTACTTTCTAAAATGTAAAACTACACATGGCGTCATTGTTTACACACTGGGTTTTAGACACCCCCTCTTTGACATCTACCCCCAGCCAGGATATCAATGACATAAGATGTTAGTGATCGCCCATTTGCTGACTAAAGCTATTTTTTTAACTAAAAATAAAGCACTGCTTTCCTTGGCCAGTGCCTGGCGCCCCTCTTGAGATCAATTAAGTCCCCGTCAGGGAGGCCCGCCCTCCAGTTTGAAGACCTCTGCCATAGGGGGAACATGTCTGCCACAGCTCAGGGTCCCTTTATTAAAGCTGTTTTAAAACTTCACCAGCTCCCCAGTTCAGAAATCTGGCAACTTTTTTTTAATATGCAAAGTTGCAAACTTCTCAACTTCGTCAAGCTCACTTTTCCAGTACACAAACAGCTCTTAAGATCTAATTATTCACTGAATCAGCATTCAGTATTCAACCAATCAGCAATCATGAAATACTAATCAGTCGCATTGCAAAATGGATATTCACCAGTGGCGGCCGCAATGGCTCGCGGGTGGTGGGGCGGGCGCGGGGGTTCGGAGGGGGTGGCGTGTAGGTTGGGGGGGGGGTTAGGGATCGCAATAAAAAAATTATAATAAAACTACCTTGAGGCCGGGTCCCGCGTTTTATCTGCTCCTGCTCTCCTGCATCCGTCTCTGACAGGAACAGGAAGCAGGCAGCCAGGCTCCCTCCCCTAAGCCAATCACAATGCTGCATTGATTGGTCTCAGCCAGGGGCTGTAGGGGTGGGCATGTTCTCCATGCAGGCTGTAATGCAGCTTACATGGAGATGGGGTAAGGTCGCATGACTGGTTTGGGCGGCCAGAGAGGGCCGACCAAACAGTCATTGCGCACTTAGGAGTGGGCAAACCACTCCTCCCCTGCCCTGCTCCAAGAGCAGAGCAGCCCCGCCCACCCGCCTGCCCGCAAAGCAGCAGGAAGCAGCCTAAAATGATAATAACGCAAAGTTATTATCATTTTAGGTTTCTGCTTCCCACTGCTTAAAATCAGTGGGGCGACGCTCCTCCGCCATAGCGGAGGAGCCGCTCCTGATATTCGCAGTAGGGCTAAAAAAACTCCTGCCTCATGAATGTTATTGCGGCGGTAGCCATTTTGTGGCTCCGTGTGAATGCGAATGAATGCAGGGATAGAGGCTGTAGACCTCCATCCCTTTGTTCGCATCCCTGAAGAGGACACAGTTCTCAGTTCTTTTAAAAGAAAAATATCCACATTGATGGAATGACTTTGGGTGGAGCATGTCTGCTCGCTTGAGGCCTCTGACACGATTCACAAAGGGGAATCTGCCCCTCCATGATAGCTCCCTCTTTGCCAGTTCTAGATTACCAAATAGGCAAAGTAGGCACCGGCCTATAACCCCACTCCTTTTAGGGGCCCGCAAAAACGGATCAAAATAATATTGATTTGATCTTGAAAGAAAATTACAATCAAGCTTTCTTAAATTGTTTCCAAAAGATAGAAAAAAATTAATTAAACTCAAAGAAACGAAAACTTTACATTAAAGACTCTATAGAAAAAGATCTGTTTTAGTGTAATGTACCCATTGAATATTTAAAGTTTTGTTGGTTTATTAAAACATTTTAAATGTACTTTTTGTTTAATAACATTAATAATTGTTAATGTTTATTTTGTGCAATAAAATTGGTTCATTAAAATTGTTGGTTGGTAAAATTAAAAACATATTGGGAGAAAATTTGTGAGGGGGCCCCAAAATTTCGACTGCCTAGGGGTCTCCACAGGGTTTAATCCAGCAGTGCTCTTTGCGAATCACTTACCACCCCAGCTCGGGTGCCCATCAGTGATCAAGTGTTTACGGCCAACCAATTGCAGTGTAAAGTATTGATACATGTAATTGCTACTTGTAAAAAGGTGAGGGTGCACCTTTAAAGCCTTCTTATTTGTGACTCATATTGGGTAACAAAATTGAGTCAGAAAGATTTTTTCTGACTCACCAAATGACTTTTGTGAATAGCGGAAAGGCATTCTAAGGTTGCAAACACAGGGACCTATTTACCAAAGTGTCACGCAGTGCAGCGCAGCAAGTCACCTTGCTGCGCTGAACTGCGTGACAGGGAAAGGGCAGGAATGCACTATATTTAAGTCAATACGGTGCATTCCTCCCTTTTCTCCTGCGCTGGCACACTTTTGTCAGCCTAGCGCCAACGTAGGCACCCTTGCACCATGGTGCAAGCGTGCCTGTGTTGCATGCAGGATTGTTTCTGTCCAGGAAGGTACACCTTCCTGCACAAAAACAATCCTGAGAGGCATTTTCCTCTTTCTATGTGTGCAGCAGAATGCAGCGCACATAGAAAGAGGAAGTACCAAGGAGAAATAAAGATATTTCAACTCGTTACGCCTCACCTGAGAAGGCGTATCTTTTTGACGCATTCCCAGGTCTACCAGTGCAGGAAAATCTGGGAATGCATCAAAAACCATAGGAGTTGTGTGGGAACACCCAGGCAACTCCCATGGAACGCCGTCCTAGGGCAGAGTAAAGCAACACAGCAATGTGCGCTGCGTTGCCTTACTCTAGATTTATGGAGTCACTCAAGGCCATGCAAAGTGGCCTTGTGCCGTTTCAAATCACATTCAAGGTTTGGGTCGCTCTTACAACCAGGCAAAGGGTTTTTTGAGTTGCTGGTTTTGCAACTGCAAAATACCTTTCTACTTGAGCCCTTAACTTCCCTTCATCATTTGAGTACATTATGTGCACACCAGGGTAAGGGGAAAGGCATATTTAGCCAAGTGAAGTTAGAGTAAAACCTGATAGGACATTAGGTAGACAAACGAGAAATCTACAGGATATAAAAGATGTGAATGAATCATATTAAAAACCTAAGCTCAAGTGAGTGCCTTGAAGCGCCAGGAAAACACATGTTTGGCCGTCCTGCGTCTTAAGCAAGACTTCAGGCATTACATGCTTCAACGATCATTTACTATGATTTATCCAAAGCTAATCCTTGCCAAAAAGCACTTCACGTGTAGAACGATTTGAAACAATGTTGTACACGCTCGTTACAGCCTACTGCAAGACATGCATGAATATTTCAAATGCGATTTTAAAAATAAATGAGCCGAGAAACTCTTGTTAACAGACGAAGAAGCCGGAGCTGGGTTCTGTTCTCCCGTCCCCTTGTTTTAGTACCAGTGCCTCTTAGTGGGGAGTGCGGATGGGGGGGCGGGTAGGGTGAGGGGGGGGACTTGTCATTCTGCAACTGTGCAATACAGGCATCTGCGTTTAGCAGGGCCACTGGAATAATGCGATTCTGCGTCTGTGAGGTTTTAAGCAAAATTATGGATTTTCCACATTTGCCTCATAATCAATAGTCTACTGAATAATTTACAGATTTTGAGAAAAAAAGTTTAAAACGCATGTCTGCCTTGCCGCATATAGAAAGACCCTTCGCACAGGTTGACTGATCACCTTTCAGTTTCTTATTGCTGCATTTTTTTTAAATTGGTATTAATATGTGAATCCTTGGTCGAGACACAGTTAACGTGTG
This sequence comes from Calotriton arnoldi, assembly GCA_963921515.1. Taxonomy (NCBI): domain Eukaryota; kingdom Metazoa; phylum Chordata; class Amphibia; order Caudata; family Salamandridae; genus Calotriton; species Calotriton arnoldi. Next base: position 1,197,407 of record CAWUFW010005392.1, on the reverse strand, counting down.
AAAATGGGAAAATAATGAAGTAATATGGGGTGCACAAAATGGGCTGCTTTACGCCGTGTTATCTGCCTTTTCTTGACGCCTTTTTCAGTCAATGTTGCCGCATAATTTGGTCTTCCCTTCAGCATAATTCCAGTGACCGTGCCCTTTAGTGGGATTTTCACCATGTAAAAAATTTGAGACGTAATTGTAAACCATTTTTTACAATTAGTAAACAAAAATAGATTTTGAGAATCGTGTCCAATTACTGTGTTAGATTTACCAAGCTTTCGTGCACCGGCAACACATCATCGTGTGGGTTGAAAATATCTAGTTAGAAAGTAATACCCTACAATTTGTGCACACTTGCAGGAAAGACAGTGGATTTGGGTGTGATCTGGCCCAAGAAATGGAGAATCATTCCCCAAATGGAACATACTTTTGCATAACCCCAAATCTGCATTTCACAAGTAGTTTGTGCAACACGTAGGGGTCCTGTGTGACTCGTGGGTTTCCTGGAGCTATATCACTAAGATTACTGAGTTGAAGGCAACTCTGCTCATGAAAAACAGTGGAGGTATGCAAAGGAGTGCTTCCCTGGTGTGATATACATTCACGAAAGGCACTGTAAAAGAGAATCTAGTGAAAAAAAGGCCTTCACACCATTTCAAAGCGCCATGCAGCTATAGAGCAAAGCTTTTCGGTTCTCCAAGTAAAAAAATATTTTGTCTCTGGAGTACTCCCCACATACAGTAAATCGTTTTTTTTGGCCCTTTTGCTGTTATGTGGCATCACAGCTAGGCTGCTCTCTTACCTTGTCTTGTGAAAGCGGCGAGCCTGAGACCCAGAAAAAAGCAGAGGGGACTTACCTTTGATTTGTTAGAGGAGGGAGATCTTAGTAGAGATGTGTGACTGTGTCATTTTATAACGCGGATTACATGTAGTTAACGCACGAAGATGTGCATTTCTGTGTATATATTTCAGTCAATATTGTCCAGGCGCATAAATATGTAGTCTGTGGTATTTTTTGTCACAACTTTTTTTGAACTATTTGTTACAAAAGAGAATGGAATAAGTCTGCAAATCATAAGTAAACTGTACAAGGAGTTTTACCTATGATTACACCTGGGTAATAAAATACATACACCGCCCTAAATCATGTATTAAGGATTAAAAACAATTTGACACGGTCTTTCTCCTTACATTGTTCTTTTATTCGGGCTATTTTGTTATGCAGTTGACGATCCTCACATTTTTCTTAGATAGTCCTAGTGACATTAATTCAGCTCAGCACATTTGTTTAGCCATCATCTTGGGTTTTATCTTATGCCGTGCCCAATACTCGCGCATCTTTTCAGAGTTCATCACTGCTCGGCAATTGTCTCTTTTCTCTTAGGTACTATGGTCTAATAGCTATATCATAGAGTAAAAAACTAAACTTCAGTGCAAGTCCCGTTTCATCCCCTTGAGAGATCCTATGATCAGAGCTAGTACTTACAGGCTGTGTAGCACTTCTAGGTGGTGCCAAATCACAGGGAAATCACAAAATACCCCCCCCCCCCATGAATGTGGAGTACTCCAATGACAAAATGTTTTTTTTGTCAGAGGTGCCGAAAATCCTTGAACCATTCCAGTATTTGAATGTCAGTGTGTGTATTTTGATGTTGAAATTCAAGCTTAGCTACAAGAATGGCCACACAATAAGTTTATATTTTAAAGTTGTTAATGAAACTTGCTAAAGAGGAGGGTAGCAGCCCATCCAATTACATTTTTAGTTCGCTTCTGCTGAGGCCACCTGTGGACATATTTTGTTGCCTTTGACAACAGTAACAAACCCTCTCAGGGAAACCCTCTAAGCAAGTCACGTTCATTCATCCCCTACACTGAGTGATGACACTCAGCATCGCTCCCTCTTTCACACCTGGATCCCCAAATGAAAATACACTTTTCGATGGGCTTAACACGTATATAGCAGGTATCTCAGAGGCGATCCCGCCATCTTTATTAGTCACTAATGTCTAGTTCCCTGACAAAACAACAAGTTGCTACTTGTAACAATTGTTTCCGGGTTCAAATTGTCACGGGAACATCACATGCTTAAGGGTCAAAATATTTCTTGTAGAAGATTTATTTCCAGGTCGGAGCACGGACTCTGCCCTGTGGGGTTTCAGTTCATTGTACAGCATGGAAAGAAGCATGGATGTCCTTTCTAAAGGGGTGCAAGCCGGTCTGTTCAATAGGATGGTCTGATACATGGGAGTCTGAAATTCTTGTATAAAAGCCCATCACTAATTCGCTTATTGCTGCCGAGTAATGATGTTTCTAGTCACCTGTAATAACAAAATGGCAGAGCTGCACAACTGCTTGGGTCAGAGTACTTTATTACAGCTGCAGTTTAAACAATGAAAATGGGAACTGACTTTGCCTTCTGATTTGTTTTTCCAAAAGGAACAGTGATTAGAAGAAAGGAGATATTTATTTTTTGAATGCTATAGGTGATTACATCACAGACAGAATCTTTGCATGTTTCTACACAGTCTAAGCTACATCATTTTTAAATCTGATTTACATTGTACTGACAATACATTTTCTTGCAGCAAACTACTATTAACTTTTTGGTGTATTTAATTTCACACTATAGATTCCACTTTTATCCTTGAGATCTGCAACCAGACTACCAGTTTCATATCAAAGAGCAAGACACCAGGGATTTAAGTGCTTTGTGGGAAGGATGGTGGTGTTACCATGCATTATAAGGAATAACCTACACTCTGCTGTACATTAAAAGGATATTGCAAGCCACCTCAAATTGTCATAATCATATAAAGAAACTCAGCTCTTTGCTTCATTCCTCTATACAGTCACTGAACTCCTTTGTGACTTGCAGTATCCTTATACTGTATGGAGGGGTTCTTTATCCCATATTTCATAAATAATATTTGGAATAACATTATAGCATTTCAAAACATCAGCAATTTAGAGGTTAGTCCTCTCCTTTAAATTACACATTTCTGGGGTGTGTTTGAAGCAAAACGTCCTAGAACGTAGACCAAGAGTCAGAGATCTGGTCCCAGGAAATTTATTTTACCCGTACAGAACCTAGTGTCAGTAATTGCCATTTTGGTATGGGCGCCATTGCTTTTGTCAACATGGCTGTCATCAAAACTCTTCCACATGCCCCAATACACCCAATCACAGATTCTTTCTTCTTAAGCTTCTGATAGCTATTTATTATTGCTTTATAGTCGCATAGAAACATAATTAACAAGTTAGGTATACACGATGATACTATTCTGTTTTGTACTATGTAGGTGTCTGCAGGAATGGTTGAAATTTTTCAAAGAACAACAAATTTTGTGAAATCTGCCTGCAAAGAAAGAGAAATTTCCCATACGGATCAGATCTGCCACTTTTTTGCAAATCGGCTCCATTGGCTTGATTTTATGGAATCTTGCATTTCTTATGGAATTTTGACAGTACACGAACTAGCGGACTATTACGAACCATCGTATACCTTCATGAACTGTTGTGAACCAAACTGTGGCAACCTGCTGGTATTTCGCTAAGGAGAAACAAATACAAAAAAAATCAGTTTGTTGCATTTTTTGCACTTTCGCTTTTGGTGAAAAAAAAATATATCCCCCTTGCCTCGAAGTCTGTTCCTCCAGACCTGTTTGAAAAGTGAACTCTAACCCCTTGAGCTAGGTCCTAATTAGCTCTGGCCATTTCCCTCAATGCAAGCTTCGTAGCATGGTGCACCCCAATGGCAGACTTTGTGAAGTGGGGCTATTTTTCTCAATTTCATCTGATTCATTTGAGGCGTAGTAACGACAGACCTGCCTCCCTTTTTAAATTTCCTGTTCCTGGATGTCGTGCGGGCAAGACATCCTGTAGTAGGAGATCTTAGGGATCAACTAAGCATGTAGCGTGGCTGCAGTAGCACTTAAGAGGTATTGGGGAGGTCTGATTGGGAGGGTTCGGTATGTAAGAGCTCCAAGGTGGAAGTGGAAAGTGTGGCGCCCCTGCATGATCCACCACAGATCCAGAGAACTCGAGTTTCCCAGGCCCAAGCATGAGTTGCTCATCCAGTTCTTGTTTTTTAAAACAAATTCTGGACTTGTCCAAATTTTATATTGGGATAAAAAAAGACAACAGATCTCAGAAATCAAAGAGAAAAATCTTGAATGGATTTGCTACTTATGCATAGACCAACAGTCCTGGACTTTGCTCAGATAGCACTATGGGCAAAACCATAATTGGTGCACCCTTCCACTCCTCCTCTTTAATTGTCTTTGTATAGAAAATTTGGGAGGTGGAAGAGGAAGGTGAGGTGGGCTAGATTAAGGAGCATTATGAAAAAAAACAAAAAGCATACAAGGGTGCCAGCAACATTCAGAAAAAGTGTTTAAACACCCTTTTTCTTGGACCTAACTCATGGGGAGATAGCGGTGGGGAGTTCCAGCATCTCTTTGGAGGTCAGCGATCAGGGCGCGGGACAGTGCATACATGCTATAAGCTGGTAATCCCCCCACACACACTCTCACCCAACTGCCCTGTATGCTTATTTGCAGCAGCGCAAACGGTTTGCCACATCTGGAAAGAGCTATAGAAACTACCCCACTTTTTTTTAATGTTGGCTTTTTTTTTTAATTTCGATTTTGTTAACCCCTTCGGTGCTCATGACGGAATGGTTCCGTCATGAGCACCACTGCTCCTGTGCTCATGACGGAACCATTCCGTCATGAGGACAGGGGCACTAAATCCCTCTGCTGCAAACAGCAGAGGGATTTCCATTTTTTTGGGGGGCCTCGGGAGGTGGGGAAGAGCTTCCCCAACCTCCCAAGGCCCTTTGCTGATTTTCAATATAATGACGATCGCGCGCATGGCGCACTGTCGTCATTACATTGAAAACGAAACTAAAACTTAGTTTCAGTTTCAATGTTTTGGTGCTTGTGGGGCTATCTCAGCCCCCCGAACACCAAAACACTTGGGAGAGGTATTGTTGGGGAGAATCTCCCCTTTCCAATGGTACCCTTCCCTAGTGGATCCCTGCTTGGCGATCCCCAAGCAGGGATCCACCCACTAGCCACCAGGGAGGGGGGAGCGGCCTCTTGGGCAAGGGCCTTTGCTCCCCCCCATTAAAGTTTGCCAGACAGCCTTCCTGCCACCCTTGGGGGGCAGATGGGGGCAGTAGCCCCCAATCTGCCCCCCCCGGGGGGCAGAAAGCACTCTAGATGCCAGGGATTTTTTTTATAGGCCAGGGCTGGGGGCTGCCAGAATGGGCATGCCAAAGCCCCCACCCTACCCCCCAAAGAAGGCATAAGACTTTCTGTGCCCCTCCCAGGAGGCAAATGGGGGCAATAGCCCCTGATCTGCCCCCCCGGGGGGGAGCAGAAAGCCCACTAGGCCCCAGGGATTTTTTAAAAATATATACATAGGGGTGGGGGCTGCACAGAATGAGCATGCTAATGCCCCCACCCAAAAAAAATGCTACAGTCTTTCTGCCCGGGAGGGCAGATGGGGCAATAGCCCCTTATCTGCCCCCCCGGGGGGGCAGAAAGCCCACTAGGCACCAGGGATTTTTATTTTTCCAAAGCTCGGGCGGGGGCTGCCCAGACTGGGCATGCCAATGCCACCACCCCCCCAAAAATGCCACAGTCTTTCTGCCCCCCCAGGAGGCAGATGGGGGCAGTAGCCCCTGATCCCCCCCGGGGCAGAAAGCCCACAAGGCACTAGGGATTTTTTTTTTTATATACGTAGGGGTGGCGGCTGCCCAGAATTGGCATGCCATTGCCCACCCCAAAAAAAATGCTACAGTCTTTCTGCCACCCCTGGGAGGCAGATGGGGCAATAGCCCCTTATCTGCCCCCCGGGGGGGCAGAAAGCTCCCTAGGCACCAGGGATTCCCCCCCAAAGTTCGGGGTGGGGGCTGCCCAGAATGGGCATGCCAATGCCCCCACCCCCCCAAAAAAATGCCACAGTCTTTCTGCCCCCCCCAAGAGGCATATGGGGGCAGTACCCCCTGATCTGCCCCTCGGAGGGGGCAGAAAGTCCACTAGTTACCAGGGATTTGTTTTTTTTTATACGTAGGGGTGGGGGCTGCCTAGAATGGGCATGCCAATGCCCCACTCTCTAAAAATTACCACAGTCCTTCTGCCCCCCGGGAGGCAGATGGGGGCAATAGCCTCTGATCTGCTCCCCGGGGGGGGGGCAGAGAGCCCACGAGGCGCCAGCGATTATGCTGGCTTTTTATACGTAGGGGTGGGGGATGCCCAGAATGGGCATTCCAATGTCCCCACCCACCCAAAACCCCCCAAAAATAGCGACAGTCTTCCTGCCCCCCTTGGGGGCATATCGGGGCAATAGCCCCCGATTTCCCCCCTCCCCAGGGTGGCAGAAAGCCCACTAGGCACAGAGTTTTTTTCGGAATGTGCCTACCTGTGCATTTTGGGTCCTAGGGCAGCTGGCACCGAAGGAAACCTAGCAAACCTATACATTTTTGAAAACTAGACACCCAGGGGAATCCAGGATGTGGTGACTTGTGTGGTTCTCACAAGGTTCTGTTACCCAGAATCCCTTGCAAACCTCAAACTTTGTAAAACAAAACACATTTTCCTCATATTTCTGTGATGGAAAGTTCTGGCATCTGGCAGGATCCACAAAATTCCACCCACCCTGCATTCCCAAAAGTCTTCCGAGAAAAATAATACCTCACTTGTGTGGGTAGGCCTACTGCCCGCGACAGGAAATGGCCCAAAACACAACGTGGATGCACCACATTTTTACAGTGAAAACTGACCCTTTCTTGGCAAAGTGCCTAGCTGTAGATTTTGAACCCTAGCTCTGCCGGCACCTAGGGAAACCTAGCAAACCTATACATTTTTTAAAACGAGACACCCAGGGGAATCCAGGATGGGGTGACTTGTGTGGCTCTCACCAGGTTCTCTTACCCAGAATCCCATGCAAACCTCAAACTTTGTAAAAGAAACACATTTTCCTCACATTTCTATGATGGAAAGTTCTGGAATCTGCGTGGATCCACAAAATTCCACCCACCCCGCATTTCACAAAGTCTTCAGATAAAAATGATACCTCACTCGTGTGGGTGGGTCAAGTACCCGTGACAGGCAAGGGCCCAAAACGTACTGTGGAGACATCAAAATTACCTATCACAAAACGACCTGCTTTTGCAAGGGAGGGGGGGGGCACCTGGGTTTTTGGCACCGGGCCCAACGGCCATCTAGGGAATCCTACCAAACCCACACATTTCTGAAAACTAGACACCCTTGGGAGTCCAGGTAGGTATGGCTTGCGTGGATCCCCCGACGTTTCCCTACCCAGAATCCCCTGCAAACCTCAAATGTTACTGAAAAAAAAAATCACATTTTCCTCACTTTTCTGTGTGGGAATGTTGTGGGATCACCGGGCTGAAACAAATTTCCTACCACCTAGCGTTCCCCCAGGTCTCCCGATATAAATGGTACCTCACTTGTGTGGGTATGCATGGTGGCTGCAACAGGAAATGGCCCAAATCGTACTGTGGAGACTTCAAAATTACCTATCACAAAACTACCTGGTTTTGCAGGGGGGGCACCTGGTTTTTTGGCCCCAGGCTCAAGGCCATCTAGGGAAACCTACCAAACCCACACATTTCTGAAAACTAGATACCCTGGGGAGTCCAGTGAGCTATGGCTTGCGTGGATCCCCCAACGTTTACCTACCCAGAATCCCCTTCAGATCTCAAATGTAGCTGAAAAAATCAATTTTTCCACACATTTGTGTGTGGGATCACTGTGCTGGCACAAATGTCCAACCACCTAGCGTTCCCCTTGATCTCCTGAGTAAAATGATACCTCACTTGTGTGGCTGTCCAATGCAGAATCAGCTAAAAACGTATTTAAAAAAAAATGTAGTGCTTAGAACTTGCGGTGCTATACCTTTAATCCCTATGTTTTTGACTCTTCCCAGTCACAGGCCTTTGGCCCACCCATACAAGTGAGGTATCATTTTACTCAGGAGAACAAGGGGAACGCTGAGTGGTAGGACATTTGTGCCGGCACGCTGATCCCACGCAAAAATGTATGGAAAAAGTGATTTTATCAGCTAAATTTGAGGTTTGCAGGGGATTCTGGGTAGGGAAACATTGGGGGATCCACGCAAGCCATACATCATTGCACTCCCTAGGGTGTCTAGTTTTCAGAAATGTATGGGTTTGGTAGGTTACCCTAGATGGCAGCGAGCCCGGAGCCAAAAAACCAGGTGCCCCCCCTGCCAAACCAGGTAGTTTTGTGATAGGTAATTTTGAAGTCTCCACAGTACGATTTGGGCCATTTCCTGTTGCAGCCCCTATGCCTACCCATACAAGTGAAGTACCATTTTTATCGGGAGACCTGGGGGAACTCTAGGTGGTAGGAAATTTGTCTCAGCCCGGTGATCCTACAACTTTCCCACACAGAAATCTGAGAAAAATTTGATTTTTTCGGCAACATTTGAGGTTTGCAGGGGATTCTGGGTTGGGAAACATTGGAGGATCCACGCAAGCCATACCTCCCTGGACTCCCCGGGGTCTCTAGTTTTCAGAAATGTGTGGGTTTGGTAGGTTTCCCCAGATGGCCGCCAAGCCCCGGACCAAAAACTCATGTGAACCCCCTTGCAAAACCAGGTAGTTTTCGGATACATAGGGGGCATCTGTGTTTTTGGTCCCGGGGTCGGCAGCCATCTAGGGAAACATACAAAACCCACACATTTCTGAAAACTAGACACCCGGGGGAGTCCAGGGAGGTATGGCTTGCATGGATCCCCCAAAGTTTCCCTACCCAGAATCCCCTGCAAACCTCACATTTTGTAGAAAATATCATATTTTTCTCACATTTTTGTGTGGGAAAGTTGTAGGATCACCGGGCTGACACAAATTTCCTACTGCCCAGCGTTCCCCCAGGTCTTCCAATATTCCAATAAAAATGGTACCTAACTCGTGTGGGTGGGTCAAGTACCCGCGACAGGCAAGGGCCCAAAACGTATTGTGGAGACATCAAAATTGCCTATCACAAACCGATTTGCTTTTGCAAGGGGGGTCACATGAGTTTTTGGTCCCGGGCTTAGCGGCCAACTAGGGAAACCTACCAAACCCACACATTTCTGAAAACTAGAGACCCGGGGGAGTGCAGGGAGGTATGGCTCACGTGGATCCCCCAACGTTTCCCTACCCAGAATCCCCTGCAAACCTCAAATTTAGCTGAAAAAAATCACATTTTCCTCACTTTTCTGTGTGGGAAAGTTGTGGGATCACCGGCCTGACACAAATTTCCTACAACCCAGCATTCGCCCAGGTCTCCCGATAAAAATGGTACTTCACTTGTGTGGGTAGGAATAGTGGCTGCAACAGGAAATGACCCAAATCGTACTGTGGTGACTTCAAAATTACCTATCATAAAACTACCTGGTTTTGCAGGGGGGGGCACCTTGTTTTTTGGCCCCAGGCTCGCGGCCATCTAGGGAAACCTACCAAACCCACACATTTCTGAAAACTAGACACCCTGGGGAGTCCAGTGAGGTATGGCTTGCGTGGATCCCCCAAAGTTTTCCTACCCAGAATCCCCTGCAAACCTCAAATTTAGCTGAAAAAAGCACTTTTTCCACACATTTTTGTGTGGGATCACTGTGCTGGCACAAATGTCCTACCACGTAGCGTTTCCCTTGGTCTACTGAGTAAAATGATACCTCACTTGTGTGGCTGTCCAATGCAGAATCCGCTATAAACGTATTTATTTTAAAATGTAGCGCTTAGAATTCGGGGTGCTATACTTTTAATCCCTATGTTTTTGGCTCTTCCCAGTCACAGGCCTTTGGCCCACCCACACAAGTGAGGTATCATATTACTCGGAAGAACAAGGGAAATTCTGGGTGGTAGGACATATGTGCCGGCACGCTGATCCCACGCAAAAATGTATGGAAAAAGTGATTTTTTTCAGCTAAATTTGAGGTTTGCAGGGGATTCTGGGTAGGGAAACTTTGGGGGATCCATGCAAGCCATACCTCACTGGACTCCCCAGGGTGTCTAGCTTTCAGAAATGTGTGGGTTTGGTATTTTTCCCTAGATGGCCGCGAGCCCGGGGCCAAAAACCCAGGTGCCCCCCTGCAAAACCAGATTGTTTTATGATAGGTAATTTTGAAGTCTCCACAATACGTTTTGGGCCCTTGCCTGTCGCGGGTACTTGACCCACCCACAAGAGTGAGGTATAATTTTTATCGGGAGACTCGGGGGAATGCTGGGTGGTAGGAAATTTGTGCCAGCCCGGTGGTCCTACAACTTTCCCACACAGAAATTTGAGACAAATTTGATTTTTTCTGCAAAATGTGAGGTTTGCAGGGGATTCTGGGTAGGGAAACGTTGGGGGATCCACACAAGCCATACCTTCCTAGACTCCCCCGGGTCTCTAGATTTCAGAAATGTGTGGGTTTGATAGGTTTCCCTAGATGGCCGCCAAGCCCGGGACCAAAAACGCATGTGACCCACCTTGCAAAAGCAGATCATTTTGTGATAAGTAATTTTGATGTCTCCACAATACGTTTTGGGCCCTTGCCTGTTGCGGGTACTTGACCCACTCACAAGAGTGAGGTAGCATTTTTATCGGGAGACCTGGGGGAACGCTGGGTAGTAGGAAATTTGTGTCAGCCCGGTGATCCTACAACTTTCCCACACAGAAATTTGAGAAAAATGTGATTTTTTCATCAAAATTTGAGGTTTGCAGGGGAATCTGGGTAGGGAAACGTTGGGGGATCCACACAAGCCATACCTTCCTGGACTCCCCCAGGTCTCTAGCTTTCAGAAATGTGTGGGTTTGGTAGGTTTCCCTAGATGGCCGCCAATCCTGGGACAAAAAACTCATGTGACCCCCCCTTGCAAAACCAGATCATTTTCGGATACAATGGGGGCATCTGCGTTTTTGGTCCGGTGGTCGGCAGCCATCTAGGGAAACCTACCAAACCCACACATTTCTGAAAACTAGAGACCCGGGGGAGTTCAGCGAGGTATGTCTTGCGTGGGCCCCCCAACGTTTTCCTATCCAGAATCCCCTGCAAACTTCAAATTTAGCTGAAAAAATCACATTTTTCTCAAAATTCTGTGTGGGAAATTTCTGGAATCTGCATGGATCCTCAAATTTCCTACCACCCAGCGTTCCCCCAGGGATAAAAATGGTACCTCACTTGCGTGGGTGGGTCAAGTACCCGCGAAAGGCAAGGGCACAAAACGTATTGAGGATACATCAAAATTACCTATCACAAAACAACCTGGTTTTGCAAGGGGGGTCACCTGTGTTTTTGGCCCAGGGCTCGGTGGCCATCTTGGGAAACCTACCAAACTCACACATTTCTGAAAACTAGACACCCGGGGAGTCCAGCGAGGTATGGCTTGCGTGGGTCCCCCAATGTTTTCCTACCCAGAATCCCCTGCAAACCTCAAATTTAGCTGAAAAAAATCAAATTTTCTCAAATTTCTGTGTGGAAAAGTTCTGGAATCTGCATGGATCCACAAATTTCCTACCACCCAGCATTCCCCCAGGTCTCCCAATAAAAATGGTACCTCACTCGCGTGGGTGGGTCAAGTACCCGCGACAGGCAAGGGCCCAAAACGTATTGAGGAGACATCAAAATTACCTATCACAAAACAATCTGGTTTTGCATGGGGGGTCACCTGGGTTTTTGGCCCCGGGCTCGGCGTCCATCTTCGAAAACCTACCAAACCCACACATTTCTGAAAACTAGACACCCGGGGGAGTCCAGCGAGGTATGGCTTGCGTGGATCCCCCAACATTTCCCTACCCAGAATCCCCTGCAAACCTCAAATTTGGCTGAGAAAAACACATTTCCCACATATTTTTGTGTGGAATCACCGTACCGGCACAAATGTCCTACCCCACAGAGTTCCCCTCAGTCTCCCGAATAAAATGATACCTCACTTGTGTGGGTAGGGCAAGGTCCTGTGACTGGGAATAGCCAAAATCATAGGGATTAAGAGTATAGCACCGAGAATTCCAAGCGCTACATTTTTTTAAAAATACGTTTTTAGCCAATTCTGCTTTGGACACCCACCCAAGTGAGGTATCATTTTACTCGGGAGATTGAAGGGAATGCTGTGGGGTAGGACATTTGTGCCGGCACGGTGATTCCACACAGAAATATGTGGAAAATGTGTTTTTTTCAGCTAAATTTGAAGTTTGCAGGGGATTCAGGGTAGGAAAACATTGGGGGATCTATGCAAGCCATACCTCGCTGGACTCCCCCGGTTGTCTAGTTTTCACAAATGGGTCGGTTTGGTAGTCTCCCAAGATGGCCGCCGAGTCCGCGGCCAAAAACCCAGGTGACCCCCCTTGCAAAACCAGGTTGTTTTGTGATAGGTAATTTTGATGTCTCCTCAATAAGTTTTGGGCCCTTGCCTGTCGCGGGTACTTGACCCACCCACGCGAGTGAGATACCATTTTTATCGGGAGACCTGGGGGAACGCTTGGTCGTAGGAAATTTGTGGATCCATGCAGATTCCAAAACTTTCCCACACAGAAATTTGAGAAAAATGTGATTTTTTTCAGCTAAATTTGAGGTTTGCAGGGGATTCTGGGTAGGAAAACTTTAGGGGGTCCACACAAGTCATACCTCGCTGGACTCCCCCAGGTGTCTAGTTTTCAGAAATGTGTGGGTTTGGTAGGGTTCCCAAGATGGCCGCCGAGCCCGGGGCCAAAAACCCAGGTGATCCCCCTTGCAAAACCAGGTTGTTTTGTGATTGGTAATTTTGATGTCTCCTCAATACGTTTTGGGCCCTTGCCTGTCGCGGGTACTTGACCCACCCACACAAGTGAGGTGCCATTTTTATCGGAAGACCTGGGTGAACGCTGGGTGGTAGGAAATTTGGGGATCCACGCAGATTCCAGAACTTTCCACCACAGAAATGTGAGGAAAATGTGTTTTTTTTTACAAAGTTTGAGGTTTGCAAGGGATTCTGGGTAACAGAACCTGGTGAGAGCCAGACAAGTCACCCCATTCTGGATTCCCCTGGGTGTCTAGTTTTCAAAAATATATAGGGTTGCTAGGTTTCCCTAGGTGCTGGCAGAGCTAGGGTTCCAAATCTACAGCTAGGCACTTTGAACAAAGAGGGTCAGTTTTCTCTGTGAAAATGTGGTGTGTCCACGTTGCGTTTTGGGCCATTTCCTGATGCGGGCACTAGTACTACCCACACAAGTGCAGTACCATTTTTCTCGGAAGACTTTGGGGAATGCGGGGTTGGTGGAATTTTGTGGATCCACGCAGATTCCAGAACTTTCCACCACAGAAATAGGAGGAAAATGTGTTTTTTTTTTACAAAGTTTGAGGTTTGCAAGGGATTCTGGGTAACAGAACCTGGTGAGAGCCAGACAAGTCACCCCATTCTGGATTCCCCTGGGTGTCTAGTTTTCAAAAATGTATAGGGTTGCTAGGTTTCCCTAGGTGCCGGCAGAGCTAGGATTCAAAACCTACAGCTAAGCACTTTGCAAAAAAAGGGTCCGTTTTCTCTGTGAAAATGTGGTGTGTCCACGTTGCGTTTTGGGCCGTTTCCTGTCGCGGGCACTAGGCCTACCCACACAAGTGAGGTACCATTTTTCTTGGAAGACTTTGGGGAAAGCGGGGTGGGTGAAATTTGTGGATCCACGCATATTCCAGAACTTTCCACCACAGAAATATGAGGAAAATTTGTTTTTTTTTTACAAAGTTTGAGGTTTGCAAGGGATTCTGGGTAACAGAACCTGGTGAGAGCCAGACAAGTCACCCCATCCTGGATTCCCCTGGGTGTCTAGTTTTAAAAAATGTATAGGCTTGATAGGTTTCCCTAGGTGCCTGCAGAGCTAGGGTTCAAAATCTACAGCTAAGCACTTTGCAAAAAAAGGGTCCGCTTTTTCTGTGAAAATGTGGTGTGTCCACGTTGCGTTTTGGGCCGTTTCCTGTCGCGGGCACTAGGCCTACCCACACAAGTGAGGTACCATTTTTCTCTGAAGACTTTAGGGAATGCAGGGTGGGTGAAATTTTGTGGAACCGCGCAGATTCCAGAACTTTCCACCACAGAAATGTGAGGAAAATGTGTTTTGTTTGTCAAAGTTTGAGGTTTGCAAGGGATTCTGGGTAACAGAACCGGGTGAGAGCCAGACAAGTCACCCCATCCTTTATTCCCCTTGGCGTCTAGTTTTCAAAAATGTATAGGTTTACTAGGTTTCTCTAGGTGTCGGTAGAGCTAGGGTTCAAAATCTACAGCTAGGCACTTTGCAAAAAAAGGGTCAGTTTTCACTGTGAAAAGGTGGTGTGTCCACGTTGCGTTTTGGGCCGTTTCCTGTCGCGGGCACTAGGCCTACCCACACAAGTGAGGTACCATTTTTCTTGGAAGACTTTGGGGAATGCGGGGTGGGTGGAATATGTGGATCCACGCAGATTCCAGAACTTTCCACCGCAGAAATGTGAGGAAAATGTGGTTTTTTGACAAAGTTTGAGGTTTGCAAGGGATTCTGGGTAACAGAACCTAGTGAGAGCCAGACAAGTCACCCCATCCTGTATTCCCCTGGGTGTCTAGTTTTCAAAAATGGATAGGTTTGCTAGGTTTCCCTAGGTGCCGGCAGAGCTAGGGTTCAAAATCTACAGCTAGGCACTTTGCAAAAAAAGTGTCCGTTTTCACTGTGAAAATGTGGTGTGTCCACATTGCTTTTTGGGCAGTTTCCTGTCGCGGGCACAAGGCCTACCCACACAAGTGAGGTACCATTTTTCTCGGAAGACTTTGGGAAATGCAGGGTAAGTGGAAGTTTGTAGATCCACGCAGATTCCAGAACTTTCCACCACAGAAATGTGAGGAAAATGTGATTTTTTTGACAAAGTTTGAGGTTTGCAAGGGATTCTGGGTAACAGAACCTGGTGAGAGCCAGACAAGTCTCCCCATCCTGGATTCCCCTGGTTGTCTAGTTTCCAAAAATGTATAGGTTTGCTATGTTTCCCGAGGTGCCGGCAGAGCTAGGGTTCAAAATCTACAGCTTGGCACTTTGCAAAAAAAGGGGCAGTTTTCACTGTAAAAATGAAGCGTGTCCACGTTGCGTTTTGAGTCGTTTCCTGTCGTGGGCTCTAGGCCTACCCACACAAGTGAGGTACCATTTTTATCGGGAGACTTAGGGTAACACAGAATTGTAGAGCAACTGTTATTACCTATTGACTTTCGATGCATTTCTGCCTTCGAAATGAAAGACAATGTGTAAAAAAGAAGTCACTTTGAAAAATGTCCTATAATTCTCATGCTAGTATGGGTACTCACAATTTTGGAAATGTGCAAATAGCTACTGTTTCTAAACTCTATATTTTGTTCCAATTTCAGAAATACATAGGTGTCTTTCATCCCGATTTTTCACTGTATATATTTTCCCAAATGAATTGCTATATACCCGGTATATAATAAAAAACCATTGCAAGACGCTGCTCAGTTATTGGCTCTGGGTTCATCGGGTTCTTGGTGAACCTACAAGTCCAATATATCCCCACAACCAGAAAGTTCCAGCGGATGTAATGGTATATTGCTTTCAACAATCTGTCATAATTAGAAGAAGTTACAGGTGAAAACGATGGCACAAATGGCTGTTTTTTTCAACTCATTTTCAATTTTTCCTATTTTCCTATTTTCAACTGTTAGTTTCTATAAAGAAACCTTGAAGGATCTACACAAATAACCCCTTGCTGAATTCAGAATTGTGTCTACTTTTCTAAAATTGTATAGCTTTCCAGGATCAATTATTGCTTTCATACCCATTTCTACCATTAACTGGAAGAAGGTTGAAAGCACAAAAATAGAAAAAATAGGCTATGTCCCAGTAAAAGGCCAAAACTGTGTAAAAATTTTTGTTTTTCTGACAAAAGTCTGTCAGTCCCTGAAAGCTGGGAAAATGGTGATTTCATCCCCACAAACCCTTTGTTGATACCATTTGCAGGGAAAAAACAGACGCTTTCATTTGCAGCACTTTTTTCCCATTTTTCAAAAAACAAAATGTAGCTGTATTTTGGCTAATTTCTGGGTCCCCTCAAGGGGAATCCACAAACCCTGGGTACTTTTAGAATCCCCATGATGTTGAAAGAAAAGGATGCAAATTTGGTGTGGATACCTTATGTGGTCAAAATGTTACAGGGGCCTAAGCGCAAACTACCCCAAATAGCCAAAAAAAGGCTTAGCACATGGGGGGAAAAGGCCTAGCAGCGAAGGGGTTAATATTCGCACTTTATTTGCATGCACCACTATTTTTTTAACCTACAGATCACCTCCAATGTGGAGTGGCTCTTTTTAATCCCGCCTTGTTTTGGGTTTAAACAGAGGTGCAGCCACTGTGTAGTCACACATATGCCCAGGGAGGGTAAGAATAAGAAGCGGCTGACGGCGAAACGAGACTTGCTTCGTGGATTAAAGTGTTCTGATATGTATACTAGTTCCTTCCCCTCGCGTGCTCCTTTCTACCTCACGCTCCGAGGCCTGTCCACGCTTGATCAGAACAACAGTAGCCTTATCTTGCTGCATCTGGTAATTGGAAAACTTAAATGGCTACAAACGGACTGACATGTTGAGCGTTTGTTTCTTTCCTTTTCTCTCAATTTTTTTTTCAAATTCTGCAGCCGGTGTATTGATGCTATAAAATGGCTCATTTAACTCGATTTCCCTGCGGCTTGTTTTTTTTTTCAAACGATAAAAACCGAAACTTAAATATTTAATTAAAATGCCAAGGCTTTGCGGTGCGCGGCTTCGCGCTCTGGCTGTGTTAGTTGTGTACAGACAAGCAATGGTTGAAGACATTGGTGATGCTCCTAAATATCAAGAGGTGGTAAGGTGGTGTTGTTTACCCAATGCTTACTTGTAAGTGGTCCATAAAGCCCCATGACTCTATAGCATCAGCATCCCCAGTATCCAGCCATGGGCCTTTCTTTCCCAAACTGTCGTATTCTGCCTTTTGCAGTCCACCTTCTGCTATTAGCATGTATAAACTCCCAGAGAGACCTGGTTTGGTGAAGAAATGCTGAAAAATGTGTAGGTCACCAGAGGTCATGAGTTCTGCTGCCTAATGTGAACAGAACTGGTTAAAACATGCAGGGACGTTTTATGACATGGGCAAAATGGGCAATTGCCCAGGGCCCGACCTACCAAGGGGACCCCTGGGAAAGGGAACTTTTTCTCTTTGGCCTCTTTATTCAATTTTTCCCTCTAAACTTCTCCCCCTCTCTGCCCGTCTCTTCCTCTTACTTTGTCTCCTATACTGCGTGTCATCTTAAGGATTTTTGGGGTCCTGGGTTAAGCATATTTCAGCTGGTTTTGTGTGACCCTGTTAATGTTTAACTTATAATGTAGTATTGCCTGCCATCTTGCAGGCTTGAGCTAGTGGGAAATGTGGTAGTAAAGTGAAAAATGTGTTTCTTACAGCCGTCCTCAAAATATGTCTTGTGCCCCCCCCAAATCCTTAAGTTGACTCTGAAAATATGGTTTTTGTTGTGGTGACCAGCAGAAAAACAAGCATTTGCAATGCAATCGGTTCTCGCATTTGTAAAAGTTAGAGCTATTGGCATTATGAATGACAATGTTTTTTTGTTTGCAAGCATTTAACACTGCTGGTCCGTAACCTGATCAATGAAAGTAATTTTATAGAAGACGCATATAGGTGTGCTCTGATGACCTTCTTACACGGATAAGCACTTTCCCTGACCACTTCTTCCGACTACGAAAAAAGCTTACATCAGCACGCATTGCGCATCCAACAACACCATCATTTCCACAGCTCACACCAGAGCTGGAGTGAAATAAAAAAAATCAGCCCTGGAAAAATATATAAAAAAAATAGCCCGACACTGCAAGAGGCCATGAAAAGTAAAGGTTCACCAGGGCATGTTTGGGTCATGGCAGTCCATCCTGCTCTGAGATTAGCCCCCGCCAGTAACCCACTGTGAAAATGCTTGCATGGCAGAATTACCATTCCAGCCCTGGCTCACACCCTTCTCACTGCACACCAAGGTTGACAGTCGGGGATCAACTCACAAAGAGCAAAAGCAAAGAAAACCCAATGCCAAAGAGAAAAACAACCACAAGGGCAGAATTTACACCAGACCGACAGAAATATACATTCACAAGACCAGACACGGTATCATAACTGAAGGTAAGAAAAACACAAGGCCTCAAGTTGAGGCTGAAAGGTCATGCCAATTTATCCCATATGTGAGCACCCTCCCTAATGGACCAACAGACAGAACACCAACATCAAACAGAGCCAGCCAAAGAGCCCTAGGAAACGGTGAACATTTACGATATATCCAGGGTCACTGGATTATGTAATTCTGAAGCTGTGGCATTTTCTATCTAATTTTGGATATATTGTGTTTGCAACATAATACACCATCTTTTGTATAGTTTGCATATTTTAACAAAAAATATTTTTAGTTCAACCAATCAAATGTTACTAAAAAAAAGTGACACATAAGGAACTGTGGGGTGGCAGATTGCTTGCTAGTCACCTGTAATTTGCCTATTGCTGTAGCCAGATAGTAAACTGCTGATGATGAGGAGAAACTTTCGTCCAGTGTAAATGTGTACTGAATAGGCCAAACAGTGAAATAAAACTGCCAAATAATGTGACTCAATACACTGAATAATTTACATTTAATTTTCTTGCTGGGTAATTGTGTCAACTTTGCCGCATAATATGGTCCTTGCCTACTATATAATTCCAGCGGCACTCACTATATTAAACCCCTGTAGCATAATTTAGCACGAGCCTTCCTCATCCTGTGACAGAGTATATGAGCACTCCCGCCCGCACATTAACACACACACTTGCTCTGTTTTTATTTGTGAGTTTATTGTTTTGTGCATGAGTGATTTGCGGACCTAACATCACCCATGATGACTTGGACACTTTTATATTTCACATGTATATATGTTTAGTGACTTCCTATGTGCTCTACAGAATTGTTTATTTTTCATCGCTACGTGGTGTCTGAAATTTTACGCTGCACGCTTACCACCTTTTATAAATATGTTCTGCTTGTAGACAACAGCTAATGGTGGGCATTTTTTAAAGTTTTATTTAGCGCAAACTCGACCCAAGAGTATTTGAGAGCATTATATGAGCACAGTTCCTACTCTTCTCACAAAACATTCCCTTAAAGATGAAGTGAAGAGGATGAACAAGTAGTTTCGAGTATACATGGTTTAATATTCCTGCGGGAACATAGGTCTAAGGAGCACTGCGCCCAGCTAGGAAATAGTTTTTTAAAAATAATACAGCCTAATTATTTTATCACATCAACCTCTCTTGTTCAAGCAAATGCCCTTAGTAGTGCTCTTGAATACTACATCCAGCTAGATTGATGCTAGAAAAATGTTTTGTTTATGTTTAATAAGGTTTATTAAGTAATAAGAAGTGTCACAAAGAGAAAGCAGAACAGAGTAAATAAATAAGCAAAAAAGATACAAAAATCGGCTAGCAATAAAAATAGAGGAGAATGCTATTTACGTTTTAAAACAGGAATCTGGGGTGAGGGAAGAAGGGAAGGAAGGGGATACTTTTACAATTGAAGAATGAGTTATATTGTATAACCTTAATTTTTTTAAAAATAATCTTATAATAATTGAAGAAATCAGCATACCAATAAGAAGTTAAAGAAGAAAAGAACAGAGAAATTTAAACATTCACGGAGGTTTAATATTTTCAGGACAAATATGGCAACATTTTGTTTTTGCAGACTTATCTAGATATAAAGTTAGTGGCAACCAAAATAAATCTCTGTTAACAAATGGTTTACAGGAGGAGGCAAAAGCAATATCTAATCGATGATAATGACACAGATTGTTCCACCAGTGCTGAACGGAAAGTTTTGTTGAGTTTTTCCAATTAAGTGCAATTTGTTGGAAGGCTATAGCCAGCATCAGATCAAATAACCTTTATTATGTGTAGGCAAATCTAAAGTGTCTAATAAACTACCTGTGAAAGGAGTCACATTAGAAAGAGGGATCTGTATCTTAAATATACGAGAAATGTAGGACCAACATTGCCCCCCAAAAGAGCTAACATTAGGGCAAAGAAAAAGAAGATGCAATAAATCGGCTGCTGGGGAACCGCAGGTCCAACAGTTCATATCAGTTGTAAGAGAAAAGGTAGCTATGGACATAGATGTGAAGTATAGTCTATGGTATAGAAAGAACATAGATTGAGTAACAGAGGCAGATCTAGAGAGTTTAAGTGATCGGCTCCAAAACTTGTCCCAGAAACCAATGCTCCACACACAACCCAAATCCGTCTCCCAGGCAAGTTCCACCTTACTCTTAGGTCGATAAGGGTCAGGAGATAAGGCGTGCTTGTAAATTAAGGAGGCTTTAGGAAGAACTGAAAGAATTTTAAGAAGAGGGTTTTCCTCAGAAGAAGAGGCAGTTGAAGGGAGTGAATAAAAAGTGTCCAGAATGATTGCCATTAAGTTGGAAAATTTATGCCAGAAAGAACGGGGGCACTTAAAAGTAACTTGAAATTGGGGGAATGAACAAGGATTTGTACCATCAAATAGGTCGTGGACCCAAATTATCCCCCGCGATCTCCAGGATTTCCAAAAAAGAGGTCCATTATTAATAGTAATGAGGCGGTTAGGCCATATGGGCGAAGGTAAAAAAAGATTCTCTTGAATTAATCTTTGGTTGGACTAGCGGTTTCATCAAGGAGCATGTGTGTTTGAATGAGGGGAGAGTAGTTTGAACAGTTTTGGATGAAAAAGCTAATATCTCATTAGTAGAACAGGGCGCAAGCAAGGAGTGTTCAATAGTAAGCCATAAGGGGGTAAAAGGGGAAGATTCTGAAAGGAGCCATTTAGAAGCTTGACGGAGACAAAAGGATTTATGGTAAATTCGAAAGTCAGGAAAATTAACTCCCCCATTAGATTTGGGCTTCCGGAGATGAGATAGGGATAGTCTAGACTTTTTATTTCTCCAAAGAAATTTGGAGAGAAGAGAGTCTAATTTCTTAAAATAAATAGAAGAAATAAGAATAGGGAGCATGGAAAAAATGTAGAGTAGAATAGGAGTAATCATCATCTTAATGGAATCAAGGCAACCCCACCATGAGAGAAATAGAGGGTTCCAATAGGAAAGGAGTTTGTCAATACGAGATAGAGCTTCCACCATATTTAGTTTGACTGACGCTACTCTGGAATTAGAGAACCATATTCCTAGATATTTAATTTTAGATCTGTTCCATAAAAATCCAGTAGAAGAGAAGGGATGCTGAACACAAAATTTGGTGAGAGGAAGAATTTCTGTTTTATCCGAGTTAATCTTATAACATGAGACAAGAGAAAAAGAAGAGATTTCTTGTGAAAGTGGAGGGATGGATGCTTCAGGGTTAGAAATAAAAAGCAATATATTGCCCGCATAGGCAGAAAGTTTCAAATGCTGATCACCATAGGGAAAGCCAGAGATAGTCATTATTGTGAATAGAAGATAAAAAAGGTTCAATAGCTAGGATGAAGAGAAGAGGGGAAAGAGGGCATCCCTGGCGAACTTCACGCTGTAAAGGAAAGTAGGAAGATGTACGACCATTGACTAACACTGACGCCCTCGGGGCAGAATATAGCAGGGAGATAAGAGAAATTATTTTAGGGCCAAAACCATGCCAATTGAGTGTTTTAAATAAAAGTACAAGTCAACCCTATCAAATGCTTTTTCTGCATCAACGGAAATTGCAGCAAGGGAATAATAGAGAGAAGGTATCTTGTTTAAAACATTGAGGAATAATCAAGAGTTATCCAAAGTTAGGCTACCTTTAACAAAGCCACATTGTTCTTTACCAATCAAGTGGGGCATAAGGGGTTCCAGCCTCAATGCAAGTAATTTAGCAAAAACTTTATAAACCACATTAACCAGGGATATGGGACGGTAATTTTTACAAAACATAGGGTCACGACCCTGTTTATGAATCAAACAGATCGTGGCTTCTTGAAAAGTACCATTCGTTTTGCCAGATAGAAAGAAAGATTGAAAGAGTTGTAGAGGTTTAGGAAGTAATAGATTAGAAAAATGTAAATAGAACTCAACTGTAAAACCGTCAGGGCCGGGAGTTTTACCCTTTTTTAGGACTTGTAAGGCCTTGTAAATTTCTTCAAGCGAAAGATCAGCTTCAAGGGGAGAAAAATTGAGGTGACCATTAGGAGGGACAGGAATGTTATTAAGATAAGATTGAATGAGGGAGATAGAGGGAGGGGACTCTGGAGTATATAAATCTTTGTAGAATATCATAAATTCCTCCAGGATATCTTGGTCCTTGTGGATAAGCTTCCCTTCTGAGGAGTATATGGAATCAATTAAAGTTTGATCTTTCCGAAATTTGAGATAATTAGCAAGAAGCTTACCGGCCTTATTACATCCACCATAGTAGCAAGCACTGCTACGGAGTAATATAGAGGATGCATTATCTGTAGTAACTTTATTAAAATTCAACTTTGCACGGACAAGCTCTTGCATAATAGAATCTGAATGCGAAGTATAAAACTTATGTTCCAGGGCTTTAATGTTCGCAAATGTAGATTTATGTTGTTGAAGGAAACAAAATCTATGATAAAACCACGGGCCGTGGCTTTAAAGGAATCCCATAATATATGAGGAGAAAGGTTGGGATCACTATTCAATAGGAAAAACTCTTCAACAAAGGCTGTAAATGAAGAAGAGAAAAAGGGGTCTTGTAAAAGAGCATTGTTAAAACGCCATCAAGAAGACCTGGGATGCAGAGGGAGCAAGTCAAAATCTGCAACAACCATAGCATGATCAGAAATGACAATAGGTTCAATTGAGGTAGAGATAAGATTTTGAGATAAGGATTGGGAAAGAAAGATATAGTCTTACCGAGAGAGAGAGTTATGCTGTGGTGAGAAAAATGAAAAGTCAATAGTGTCTGGGTGGGATAACTTCCATGCATCAACGAGGTGTGCTTGAGAGATGGAATTGAGAAATTGTTTATGGGATTTGTGAGGAATGAAGCGTACCTGGGTTTGGCGGTCAATAAAGGGGTCAACAATCTGATTGCAGTCGCCTCGTAAAATAAAGAAATCATCTCTAAATTGAATACATTTTTGTGTAATAGAAGGCCAAAATGAATAATCCGGTTGAGTTGGACCATAAACATTAAACACCGTCAAAGAAATATTATTAATGAGCAATTTAGCTAACATAGCAAAACCAAAGGGGATGATGGACGGAGTGTTGAACATTGCAAGCACTCACCCCCAGTCAACTGATCTGGGTTTAATCCATCATCATTCTTTAGCTCACTCCGCCACCCCAGTTCAGACATGGCCATATGCAAATCATTCTGACCCTGTGCCTCATGGGAACAGTCCAGCCCGAACTGCCAAGCCATGTCTTCCCTGGACCGGAAACAAGCATCCTGGGACCGGTTTCTGGCTTACAGCCGTCATCAGCCAGGCTATCTTGAATCCAGTGGCAAAGTGAGCAAGGGACCCACGTCTGGGCATACCCTGCCAACTTAGGGCAAACATAGCAAACCAAAGGGGATGATGGACGGAGTGTTGAACATTGCAAGCACTCACCCCCAGTCAACTGATCTGGGTTTAATCCATCATCATTCTTTAGCTCACTCCGCCACCCCAGTTCAGACATGGCCATATGCAAATCAGTCTGACCCTGTGCCTCATGGGAACAGTCCAGCCCGAACTGCCAAGCCATGTCTTTCCTGGACCGGAAACAAGCATCCTGGGACCGGTTTCTGGCTTACAGTCGTCATCAGCCAGGCTATCTTGAATCCAGTGGCAAAGTGAGCAAGGGACCCACGTCTGGGCATACCCTGCCAACTTAGGGCGAACATACCAAAACAAAAGGGGATGATGGACGGAGTGTTGAACATTGCAAGCACTCACCCCCAGTCAACTGATCTGGGTTTAATCCATCATCATTCTTTAGCTCACTCCGCCACCCCAGTTCAGACATGGCCATATGCAAATCAGTCTGACCCTGTGCCTCATGGGAACAGTCCAGCCCGAACTGCCAAGCCATGTCTTCCCTGGACCGGAAACAAGCATCCTGGGACCGGTTTCTGGCTTACAGCCATCATCAGCCAGGCTATCTTGAATCCAGTGGCAAAGTGAGCAAGGGACCCACGTCTGGGCATACCCTGTCAACTTAGGGCGAACATAGCAAAACCAAAGGGGATGATGGACGGAGTGTTGAACATTGCAAGCACTCACCCCCAGTCAACTGATCTGGGTTTAATCCATCATCATTCTTTAGCTCACTCCGCCACCCCAGTTCAGACATGGCCATATGCAAATCAGTCTGACCCTGTGCCTCATGGGAACAGTCCAGCCCGAACTGCCAAGCCATGTCTTCCCTGTACCGGAAACAAGCATCCTGGGACCGGTTTCTGGCTTACAGCCGTCATCAGCCAGGCTATCTTGAATCCAGTGGCAAAGTGAGCAAGGGAGCCACGTCTGGGCATACCCTGCCAACTTAGGGCGAACATAGCAAAACCAAAGGGGATGATGGACGGAGTGTTGAACATTGCAAGCACTCACCCCCAGTCAACTGATCTGGGTTTAATCCATCATCATTCTTTAGCTCACTCCGCCACCCCAGTTCAGACATGGCCATATGCAAATCAGTCTGACCCTGTGCCTCATGGGAACAGTCCAGCCCGAACTGCCAAGCCATGTCTTCCATGGACCAGAAACAAGCATCCTGGGACCGGTTTCTGGCTTACAGCCGTCATCAGCCAGGCTATCTTGAATCCAGTGGCAAAGTGAGCAAGGGACCCACGTCTGGGCATACCCTGCCAACTTAGGGTGAACATAGCAAAACCAAAGGGGATGATGGACGGAGTGTTGAACATTGCAAGCTCTCACCCCCAGTCAACTGATCTGGGTTTAATCCATCATCATTCTTTAGCTCACTCCGCCACCCCAGTTCAGACATGGCCATATGCAAATCAGTGCCACTGGATTCAAGATAGCCTGGCTGATGACGGCTGTAAGCCAGAAACCGGTCCCAGGATGCTTGTTTCCAGTCCAGGGAAGACATGGCTTGGCAGTTCGGGCTGGACTGTTCCCATGAGGCACAGGGTCAGACTGATTTGCATATGGCCATGTCTGAACTGGGGTGGCGGAGTGAGCTAAAGAATGATGATGGATTAAACCCAGATCAGTTGACTGGGGGTGAGTGCTTGCAATGTTCAACACTCCGTCCATCATCCCCTTTGGTTTTCCAATTTAGCTAACAACCATTTCCCGTCCGTGTCAGTTTCTTGGGATAAAACTTTACATTTCAATTTTTTATGACACAGAATAATTACTCCATTTCTTTTGTTGGGAGTGGGGGAGACTAAAACTGAGCCAACTCAACCCTTTTTTAATTTTAATGCTTCTGCTTCCGTGAGATGAGTCTCTTGTAAGAGAGCCAAATCTGCGTTATAAGAAGCAAGATGGGATAAACTTCTCTGTCTTTTAATTGGGTTAATGAATCCTTTCACATTCCAAGTAACAACTCTGAATGTAAAATACCAAGAATATATAAATAGCAACATGTTCAACAATGAAGTAATGATAAGAGAAGGTAGGAAAGGGAGAAAGAGAGAAGGATAAAGACTGCAATAATATCCTTAAAGGGAGAAGGAATAACCAAGTGCAAGAAATCAAGCATAATTGTAGCGTGAAAAGAACCACAGTGAAGAATAAAAAGGTATACATAGGGAAGGAAAATGGAACAGTGAGAAGAAAAAGCAGTGGCGTCAATGAAAGTAAAGGAAAGATAGTATTGGAAAGAAGTGAGAATACGGGGAAGAAAAGAAGGAACAAGGAGAGACAGTACATGTCAGAACCTGACAACTGTAATACATACCTTACAAGGAAACAGAAAGAAAGATGAGGGGTGGCAACGGACATACTAAGACAGCACACCCAACACAGGGCAACGCTTCACACCAGGACACCGTATCAACAAAAAATAGGAGCAGGAACATGAGGCGGGTAAACATTGAACTCCAAAGAACCTGTAATAGCAAAAAGGAGGCAAAGTGAGCAAAAACTTGATGAATCAGAGTAACATGCTTCAATATAAGCTAAAAAGAACAAGCATGACAGTAGAACTATTTAAAGTCAAGTGCCAAACGAAGGACCAGAAATCTCCATCGAGGATGTAGAGTGGGAATGAATGAATTTCCTTAGATCTGCAGGATCCTCGAATGAAGAAGTCGTGTTCAAAAAGGTGACTTTAAACAAGCAAGGGTGGAATAAGCCATAGCGAGCACAAAGAGAACAAAGAGCAGGGCGAAGGTCGAGGAACTCCTTTCTTCGTTTAGCAGTTGCAGATGAGACATCTTGAGAGATAAATAACCTTGCACCAGACCAAAGGAGCTGCTTCCTAAGTTTAGCTGCATTTAAGATTTTCAAAAGGTCTGTGAACTCCAAAAATAAGAGAATTACTCTGCGAGGTTTGGATGGAGCAGATGGAGAAGATAGACGTGGACCGAATCTATGAGCACATTGAATGTTCAATTTGGTCATCGTGGGAAGATCTAGAAGCTGTGAGAGGAAGGTAGTGAAGTAAGAAACAGGATCATCTCCTTCGAGGCCCTCAGGAAGGCCATATAAGCGGAGGTTATTGGTACGATTTCTATTTCCAAGGTCCTCAGTTGATTTTTTTAGTTGCAAAACCTCTTTCTCCAGGTGTGTAATTCTGACAGATGAATCCTGTACATCACTGATCTGTTGTTCCATCAAAGATAAACGGGAATCCATAGACGACCATTTATTATCCATAGTCTGTAGACGGGTATTTGTTTCTTCAATAAATGGCCATAGAGCACGTATCTCCTCTAAAACAATGTCCAAGGATACAGGAGACATAGATTTGGCTGGAGAAGGAGGGTCTTGTTTAACTCTTTTGTTGGTAGATGAAGGTAATTGTGCTTTAGGTGCAGTAATAGGCAAAGCTGCAGGTCGAGAAGACACCGGCTGCGCCATTTCCTCAGAGGACTGTGAGAAATTAATGACGGGACTGGTATGGATAGAGCAGGAGACTGGTTTGTTGGAAGAATGTCCCTTGGTAGAACGCAACAATTTTTTGCTCCTGCCCATGAACCAACGCAGCAAAATACCAAAAATCGCCTATGTGACGCAATAGAGCAGTCAGTGTAAAGCACCTTCACAAGTAGCAGACTTCATCCTAACAACTGCTCCTCTCAACGAAGTACACCAATCAATGATAAAAATTGAGGAATGTTGATGAAAATTGCAAGAAACAGCATTTTAAAGCGAAACCGGCAGCGTTCTGAGGAGAAAAATATGTATGTAAAGATACAAAATGGTGGCCGCTAGAGAGCTTGCAGAGTCACCTGGTAAAAGAAGGGTCCACCAGCAACATTCTTAAGTAAAAATATCATCCTCCTGTGGAGCAGGTGACAAAGTGGGGCCGATTCCGATCCCGGTCGGAGGCGCACCTAATACAATTCGGCCGGGGAAAAAGCCAGGCGGATGCCTGTTTCCCGAACAATTCGCACATACGTCCGAACGAGCAAGTACGATGCGCACAACTGCCCAAATCCCGACCCAGTCGTACTCACCCAATACAGGTCCTGTTCTCCGACCGAGGCGGATCCGGAAACGCAGAATCGAGTCGCACGGAAGCCAAAATGCAGCCCCGTCCGGCCGGACAAGTACGATGCGCCATCCGTACGCGCCGAACCCGTCGCTACGCATGGCACGTCAAAGCATCCGGGAGAGGCGCACATAAGCTCCGATTCGCGCCACAAGACGATCCACGGCTACGAGACGAACACGCCAGCGACGAGGACGAGGCGAAGCAAAGAGAAAGACGAACGAGACGAACCAACCATGAATCCCATCGTGCCGATCCTACCAATATTCTACATCTATTACCGGAACTGGCACGGACGCGTACGACGCAGAAGGTAAGTCAGACACCCACCACACAAACAAACCACACGTACCCGACAAATCACACACACACATAGGGATGCAGAAATTACTTACACCAGCAACAGCAGCACCATAGGGGCGGGATGGCTATCACCAATGCCACATATACACATAGGGGCCTGGATGCCAACCACTAACACCACCCCTACCCAGGGGGTGCTAGATGCCTGTCACTACTACCACCTCTACCCATGGGGGCTGGATGCCTACCACCACTACCACCCCTACCCAGGGGGTGCCAGATGCCTACCACTACCACCACCCCTACTCAGGGGGTGCCATATGCCTACCACTACCACCACCCCTACCCAGGGGGTGCTAGATGCCTACCACTACTACCACCCCTACCCATGGGGGCAGGATGCCTGTCACTACTACCACCTCTACCCATGGGGGCTGGATGCCTACCACCACTACCACCCCTACCCAGGGGTGCTAGATGCCTACCACTACCACCACCCCTACCCAGGGGGTGCTAGATGCCTACCACTACTACCACCTCTACCCATGGGGGGCAGGATGCCTGTCACTACTACCACCTCTACCCATGGGGGGCTGGATGCCTACCACCACTACCACCCCTACCCAGGGGGTGCTAGATGCCTACCCCTACCACCACCCCTACCCAGGGGGTGCCAGATGCCTACCACCACTACCACCCCTACCCAGGGGGTGCTAGATGCCTGTCACTACTACCACCTCTACCCATGGGGGGCTGGATGCCTACCACCACTACCACCCCTACCCAGGGGGTGCCAGATGCCTACCACTACCACCACCCCTACTCAGGGGGTGCCATATGCCTACCACTACCACCACCCCTACCCAGGGGGTGCTAGATGCCTACCACTACTACCACCCCTACCCATGGGGGGCAGGATGCCTGTCACTACTACCACCTCTACCCATGGGGGGCTGGATGCCTACCACCACTACCACCCCTACCCAGGGGGTGCTAGATGCCTACCACTACCACCACCCCTACCCAGGGGGTGCTAGATGCCTACCACTACTACCACCCCTACCCATGGGGGGCAGGATGCCTGTCACTACTACCACCTCTACCCATGGGGGCTGGATGCCTACCACCACTACCACCCCTACCCAGGGGTGCTAGATGCCTACCCCTACCACCACCCCTACCCAGGGGGTGCCAGATGCCTACCACCACTACCACCCCTACCCAGGGGTGCTAGATGCCTGTCACTACTACCACCCCTATCCATGGGGGCAGGATGCCTGTCACTACCACCACCCCTACCCAGGGGGTGCCAGATGCCTACCACTACCACCACCCCTACCCAGGGGGTGCTAGATGCCTACCACTACTACTGTTATAGGGTTTCTGCACATACAGAGCTATGCACAGGATAATAGGACCTCGGAATATAGTGGTGAGCCAACCATATGCCTTAGCACCCAAAACCCCAACCCAACTAGCCTTAGCGTCCCATTAGCACTGATGTACCAATGATTAGACAACCCAGAACACGGTTTCTCTCTCTCTCAGGACTCGCAGAGGCAAGAACACTCTTTCGTCACTCACTCGTACCTGTCCACAACATGCGTAAGAAGAGACACTGTATAGGTTAAAATGTTTATTTCAACTTACGTGCTCTAAGATACAGTACACGTGTCAGTACTAATAGCATAATACATATGAATAATATAATCAGCATAGTTACTACTCCATAGAATACGAACGGGGAAAGCATCTCATAAAGCAGTGGATATATGTCTAACTAACATTACCACCCTC
The DNA here is from genome assembly GCA_963921515.1 of Calotriton arnoldi. NCBI lineage: Eukaryota > Metazoa > Chordata > Amphibia > Caudata > Salamandridae > Calotriton > Calotriton arnoldi. The sequence goes on along the minus strand of CAWUFW010005392.1, from coordinate 1,167,664 downwards.
CCCGTGCTGGTAGCCAGTGTATTATGAAAATAGAAGACCTTTGGGCTTTGACTAGCGAACCCCCATACCTCAGTCTCTAGATGCAAAACTACATCAGCAGACAATCACAGCTCTTCTCTCTGGAAAGGTCGTCTCCAAGTGCCATCTAGAGTGGGCGACCGCATTATTAAAAGCATACTAATTTCTCCATGGCAGCTGTACATGGTGTTATGTCTAGGTGCGAGGGACGGGCCAAATCAGTAAGAACCAGGGATGTGTTATTCGACCTTGTAACTGTTGTTCAGACTGAGCCCAAAGGGAACAGGAGAAAAGGTGAGAAACAGAAAATGCAGACAGTTGTAAAATAACTTGGCAGTAGCAGAGGGCGACAGAACAACGGCCAAGAGTAACGTGCGCAAAAGTCATCGTGGCAGCCAGGCCTGTGCCAACGTAGCCAAGCAGGCCAGGAGGCCACGAGCCATAAGATACCCTCCCCTGGACAGTCCATCGGCCAAGACGAAAATGAAGACAGAGTTCCAAACACCTGAGCAGAAATGAGGCAGTCCACCGACAGTGAACGGCAAGTCAATCAATCCAAAAACGTGGAAGAGCAGAAAAATGCTATACCGTCCAAGAGGACATCATTCGAATCGTCAAAAAACGTAGACGCCATCCAGTCCAACAGGTCAAAGCTGCAGGAATGTTCCTCAGAGGATGGAGCATCCAAAAGCAATGCGGGACAGCTTGCGTGATATTCAATATAACTTCGTTGTAGGAGATTCTGAGCAGCCGCCCAGATATCCCATTGTGCCAAAATCCCCAGTGCAGCCGCACGCATCATAAAGCCAGCAGCGGAACAGTCCCGTTCATGGGCCTCTAAGGGACCCACCAACTGAACAAAATCCGGGACAGACAATGACGAATTGGAGAGGCAATAATCCATGGTCCATGTAAACGGACAGCGGATGCAAGACATCACAGGTTGCACGCAAGTGAAATACGCAAAGCGAAAGGAAAGGGTGTAGGACACACTGATAGTTGCCAAGGGCAGAACATCGAAGCCAACCAGAAGTCGCTCACGGAGCAGCTGGAGGCGTTCGGGATCGAGAAGGGCCCAGTGGTGTGCAGCCATTGCGCAGAAAACAGACCAACAGCAAGACACCAGCCGCCAAAGCGAGGATTAATGGGAAACCACCAAAGACGCTAGAAAATATAGAATGTATGAACGCCGGTATCACACCGAAAATAGTTTGGAAGGTGGACACCAGGCCAGACCCCACAATCTTAAAAAAGTGCACCAGACCCTCAGTGTTTGATGCGTTAAAAATACGATGAATCAACTCCCCAAAATGTTGGGGGAGGTCAGTGTTCAAAAGGGCCTGTATTTCACTGTGGGTATTCGCCACCTGGAGAATGAATGTCTCCCGGGCGGATGTGAGCATAACCTCCTCATTCAATAATAGGGCCTTTATTCTGCTCAACTTATTGAAATCTGCCTCCATGGTAGGAATGGAAGGCCAAATAGAGTTATCAACGATGTCGTGAGGGGGAGGAAAAAGCACATTCTTGCAGCAGACAACTCTGTGTGAGACCGTAACAATATACGGAATGCCAGCCTGTAGGCCACAACAGTCCTCGTTATTTAAAAGCAAATAGCTACCATTAGTAAGCAAAGTAAAAGTAGGAGAAATAGCAGGAGCAGGAATACCCTTTAATACACATGCAAGATTCGGAACTGAAACGCTACAAGCCCCGTGCAATTTAATATGTTTACAAATAAGCGAATGACCCACAGTTGAATCACAAGACTCCCCTGTGAGAAACACTTCCTTGCCGTCTCTAAGGCATTTATACATGAAAGGCAAGGACCAAAGTTCATGCAGGAAAGCACTACCCAAGGGCTGGAAACGGCCCACAGGATAATGTTTCATGCACGAGCTAAATTCAAACAGGGAAAAAGGTAAAGCTATAACCCCATGAACTAGCCACACCGCAGAATCTAGTTCCGCTACAGAGAATGGTAAAGGATCCACTTTCTCGATATGTAACAAAGTGTAAGATGCATCTTTCATGGACATAAACTGCTGTTTGTCAGTCAAATTAAAAGGCAAAAAAAGGGCAGTGGTGTTTAACAGATTCCAAGGAACTTTACCTAACTTAAGGGTTTGCAAAGTCCAGGCAAACTGCATCACTGAACGTAATTGATTCTGACCATGATACAACATAGAGACATCATCTTGTACAATATCAACAACAGAGGATACAATATTCTCTAATGTGTAAATGCGGGAAGACAGGGTATTTATACTATTGTCAACAACAGCAAGCACCTTTTCCAAATTTGCTTGGTCTATTTCCCTAAGGCGGGAAGCAGCTTCCATTTGTGACAGCTTCCAGAGTTCATTATACGCTTCATAAATGAACCTCTTCGGTCGGGGACCACGAGGTCCCAAGATAAAGTCGGACAAATCAATAGTGCCTGATAGGAGGGACAAATGTTTCTTAACAGAGTCTAAAGACGAATGTTGTATCCATTGTTTACATAATTTACCAACTGAATACGTGGTAACAGTACGAGTTTCAGTAAACCTTGGATCAGGCTTGTCCTGTATGTAGCCAGGAACTGTGCCATGAAAACGCAGTTGGCATGCATTCGATGATATGGGCCATGCCAACCAGGGTGACTGTATCAGTGCAGAAACGTTAAAGGAATTGTTTTGGAACTGAGCCTGTAACCTCAAAAGGGACATATTAAAACGCAAACTATCATTTGGAGAACTCGACAAGGATGGGATGGCTGGCGCATTTAGTTGTTTAACGGAAGCCAACCCCCAACATGTGGTCTGATAAATGGAAGCATTTAAAAACATAATTTGGGCTGGGATGAGGCAAGCGCGGTGCAAAGCCTCGGTGCCCTGCACCTGCCATGGCTTTGAACCCCAGATTGATTTTAAATCCACTGTATCTTTCCAATACTCATAACCACCCACCGCCAAGGCGCTCAAAAAGGAACCCGAATAAAGTAATTTGGTGTGGGTCAACATTATTTTTTGAGTCAATGGGGTTTTTAATTTAAAATAATAGGACCCAGGGTTCGATCGATTGAAATCAGTAAAATAGGTGAATTTATTTCGAAGAGTCTGGGAGCTACCTGGTATGGGGTTTGGGCAGTGTTCCCATTGGGTGTAAGTAACAGGGCTGCGTAGCGCACTTGGTTTGTGGAGAAAATGATTGCCCCAATGCTGGTAGCAATACAAATCGGCATAATTCGCAGAATTCATATACAAGTCCTCAGCATTAAAGGAAGCATAATATTTTAAATCAGCAAACAACGCTTCAACGGCATGCACATCCCAATCATCAGAATGAATATTACTTTTTACTACATCACCCATCGAGACTCGAAGGACATTTGGTACATTAATAATTTCCGTCGGGCCATGGATTTGAAAGTTTACCGCATCCCATACGATGCCATCAACAACTGGAAACGCTGAAATGTTCACAAATGTGTGGTCACGCTTCATGATGTGTGAAGAGGAATGTGGAGCCAAAGTTCCAGCAACACTGTTCACAGCAGAGCGTTCAGGTAAATAGTGACCATTGATGAGTAGAAAAAACACTGTGACAAAGCCAATGGACATGAACAAAAAAATCAAGAAAAGTACCATCCAAATATATGTCCAAGGTGGAATCAAAAAATTGTCTCTAAACCAGGATACAAAAAGACTAAACTTGGACGGGACCGTTGATGAGTTGGAATCCGAGTCAAAGGAATAACGTGTCGGGCTCAGTGGCGTTGTTGGTTGGTGTGCCACCGACTCTGTGGCGGGATAGGTATATTCGTCCTCGTCGATGCAGGGGGATGCAGGGGGTTCAAATATATTTTCAGGCAAATCAACCATCTCCATGGTAACATCAGTGACCGTTCGTGCAGGCGTGCCTCGAACACATGTCCGATAAATGGCAGGACAAGAGACCGCTGGTGTGACACTATTCAGGATCGGCCAGATGTTGTAGCTTGACATTTTCCACTGAGATGTATCTGTTTTCCTTGCGACCGGGAAGCGGTGGTAAGATGACTGTACGTGTTCCCTTCAAGCCCAGGACTGGAACCGGTGCACGAAAAGAAGGGCCGAATTCTTTTTTGTTCTCCACCTTCTCTCGTACCAGGTCGCCAATCTTCGGAAGCCAGCCGGCAACCGGAATCTGCAGAGCAGGGTCTGTGGCTGAAGGCAAATGTGCAATTGCTAGTTTGTCTCGGGCTTCTTGTAAGTCCTGCAACATAGTAGAATGATTATCTACATCAAACTTGGCGGATTGCGCCGCCATGTCTAGACCATCAAGGTCAGGCACAAACATTCGTATGCCAAAGAGCATTTCGTAAGGGGTCCGCCCAACCAGAGGCCTTCTAGGGAGATTATTAAGTGCACGCTGAACGGTATACAAGTGGGCCAGCCAGTTCCTGCCAGTACCTATAACTCTAGCTGTCAAGGATTGCTTTAAGTCACGGTTCATTCGTTCAACGATAGAGTTGCCCTCAGGCCTATACGGAGACGAAAATTTCACCCGCACCCCCAAGGAGCCCATTGCGTCCTTGTAAGCCTTAGAGGCAAACGCCGGACCTTGGTCAGAATGGAAGGTGCCGCATGCAAAAATTCCCACAAAGACACGCAAATCCCTAATGACATTTCGAGCGTCAGCACTCCGTTGTGGCCAGACCCAGATGAACCGTGTGCACGAGTCCACTGCCACTAAGATATATTTATAGGCAGTGTCTGAAGAAAATGGACCGCAGTGATCCAAGTAAACACACCCAAAGGGTCTGTTTGAAATTCCAAGCGAGGTCTGCGGTGGTCGTGTGACCGTGGAAGGCTTGATCTGTTGACAAATGTCACAGGAAAGCACATAAGTACGTGTATCTTTATATAAACCACGCCACCAGTAACGCTGCTGCAAAATGGAAATTGTCGCAGACACACCAGCATGAGCCGAAGCCATGCCTTCGTGTGCCGCTGCCATCAAGGAAAGTCTGCGGTCCGCGTTGGGGATCAGCCGATCACCAACGTCAGGTATTGTTACATAAGGAGCCTGATCGGGACCTATCTGGTAAGAATATTTGGAAGGGAAACCTCTAGGGTAATTCATTCCTTCTTTTGTTGCAGCAATAGCTGCTAAGATATCAGTGTCTATTTTAGACATGGATCTAGTAACTGCTGCTACTGAACACGTGAGTACTGCTGATCTGGCAGCTTCATCTGCCAAACTGTTACCAACAGCGTGTGCGCCCACCCGCTGATGGCCTAGGGTGTGAACCACCTGCGTGAGTGGCAGACGTCTTTGTAATTCTGCCACTCTAACCCAAAGCATTTTATGCTTGATTGTGTTGCCTTTAGCGTCTCTATAGTCATTTTGCGACCAAAAGAACAGATTGTCATTGTATGATTGAACACAGTAGTAAGAATCGCACACTATTAAAGTGGTCACATCAGGATTTACAAACTCAAGCGCAACCACCAATGCACGCAACTCGGCCAATTGTGCGGTACTGTCCCCGAGTGTCTGTGTATGCACCACAGTGGATTTGAACTTTCCGTTCACAAACGTACCTGCAACAATAGCACATGCGGCTGAATAAGCATGCTTGGACCCCGTGGCCGGTTGTGCCGAACCATCGGTGTAGATCACACAGTCGTAATCCTCAAGCGGCAATAAAGACAAAGGAGGAGGATGAAAGAATTCATACTGTAAAAACTCCTGAGTCTGAAGAGAAGAGTCAAAAATGAAAGTGACATCCGGAGACGTCAAAGATGTTGCCCATTGAATCCAACGGGGGTGCAAAGCTTTAGAGTTCGGTACACTTGCTTTGGTCACTGCCTCTAGAGCAGGATATGGTGTTACCACCAAAATGCGTTTTCCCTGTGCCAGTGCGCGCTCCTTCAGGATCGCCATTTGCACTGCTGTCAGAACTTTCTCCACAGATGAAAACCGCATTTCTGCGGAGGTGTACAGATGTGACTTGTATGCGATGGGTACTGTATCACCTTCATTAAAGGTTAAGTACGTGAAACCCACTGCCCCTGGAATGATTCTAATCACCAAATTTGTGTGGTTATCACGTGTCAAAAGGTATTTGGACTCAAGAAGGTCTGTCTGCAAAGACTGCAGAATGGAGGTATGCTCCGGAAGCCAGCAAGACTTCGAAAAAGTAGGTTGTATCAAGGCATACAGTGGCTTGATACGCTGGGCGTATTCGGGAATATATGTACGTCCGAAGTTCAGAAAGCCCAGCAATGACTGAAGTTTCTTCAGATTAGTAGGAGGGCACAGAAGTGCACATTTCTCCAGAAAATGGGGGCTAAACCCTTACCTTCATTGTTGAGCTCATAGCCCAAGAACAAAACGGTAAATTCAGCAATATGAGATTTGGCAAAGTTAATTTTGTAACCTTGAACCGCGAATTCAAGAATAATGCGGTCTACTCGGGTTAGATGCGGAAACAATTCGTCGTCCGTCAGATAAATGTCATCCACGTACGAACAGGCGTCTGGATCGATGCCGTCTAACAAAGAGACAACACGAGCGGCGAATACGCCTGGACTATTCTTGTAGCCCATAGGAAGACGCCTGAATTTGAACATTTTACCACCGGATGTAAAAGCGCACCATTGGCCACTCTCCGGGGCTAAGTTGTGCGTGTAGAATCCATTTGAAAGGTCAAGGGTCGTTTTATATTTTTTACGAACAAGACTGTCTACAAGCGCAGAACTATGGGTATTTTGCACCGCAAAGGTCCGACAATGCGAGTTCAAATGCCGGTAATCCAATACTAAGCGGTACGATCCATCGGGTGTAGAAACCGCGAAAAGGGGATTGTTCATAGGTGATACACAGGGTTCCATTACTCCCTGATATTCCAACTGAGTAAGAATTTCGGAAACGGGACCTTTGGCTTCACGTTTTATGGGATATTGGGGTTGTGGCTGCGGTAATGACCGCAAAGGTATTTCATGGGGGGGAGAATCTTCATCCCAACCCACGTGATTGCGGAATAACGCTGGAGCCAGGGACACAGCCCACTCTGCTGCAAGAGCCTCCGCTTTGTCCTTTGGGACATGTCGAGAAAAGCTCGGAAGGATTACCTCCTCCCCTTTACGCGCAGCAAGAACGAATGGGGGTGGCCAATCCGCCTCTGCTAACAAAATGTCATATGAAGAGGTCAGATTTTCCCAAAAAATCCCTTTAATTACACGCTGTATATCACCTTCAATTTGAATGACAATATTAAATAGTCTGTCAGGGGGTGCCACTCTGGTGTCTGCTGTTTCAACAGTAATGAATGTTTCAGTTGCTGCCGCCTCCATATGAGGACGTAGCGCCTCCCGCACTATGGTAACTTCCGCGGCGCTGTCTAGGAGGGTTACTGCCCACGTCCAATTCAGGAGCCTCGTTCTCACCGTCTGTGGCATATTTTGCTGTTACAGCGGCAACTTTCTTCTTCTGAAATTGTGGTCGAAAACGTTGAGCATCTTCCTCTTTTCCTCTGACTTGTTGTCAAGGCTGGTCTCGTCCCTGTGGGGCCTCACGGTCCCTTCCTCTATCCTGGCGGTCTCCTCCACCGGCCTGTGACGAAGTCTGTGCCTGTGAAGAACGAGGAGAACGCGTATCAGGGATCTGAAACCTATCCGGTGACTTAATTCTCGCTCTATCGCGTAAATCATAAGTGCGTTCAGAAGAAACTGAAACCGGGGATGCGCCTCTCGACCCCGGCTTCTTTTGTTGCTTACCCTGTTTTTTCAGCCTCCAGCTCTTTTTAGTGAAGACTAGTTTCTCATCTTTCTCAGACTGAGATTTGGTTTGTTGTTGTTGTGTTTGCGATTGTGTTTGCTGTTTTGCAAAAGGCTTATTACCCAGGCTATTTCTACCAATAGTTTTGTAAGCCTGGGTAATAATTTTCGGTAATTCGCGAGGCTTGTCCAATTCTGGGACTAGTGCCAAAGCGTTAGCTACTTGAAAGTTCACTGCATCGCCCTTGACATTCGCAAGGATCAGCTCAGCTACTACTTCAAACACTCCCACCAGTCTCATCCCTAATTCCACAGCCGCTTCAGGGCCATGTTCGTCCTGTACTTTTTTAATTACAGAGGGGAGAACCGTCATGGAAGGAGTACCAAAACATTTAGAATATACTGCTGCGAATATCTTACCCCAGTTGTCACATGCTGTCAACTCGGGAATTAAGTCTTTTGGCAAACTAATCGTTAAAATACGATGTTTATCCACTGGAGTTGTATGTGGAAAAACTGCCTCCAACTGATCAAACTTTTCTGCAAGCCAATAAGGAAAATCATCCTTATTTTGTGGACGTTTGCCCATCACCGAATTCACCATGACAGGACTTATGGTCACTCCGCCTGCAGCAGCTGGTTGGCCGGCAACTCCAGGAGCGGCTCCATGGAGGCTGCCTGTAACATATCGCACTAAAGCTCGATGCACTTGCACCAAGGCTGCATACATAGTGCGCAGTTCCGCGACTGGTATTGTCATATAACGTGGATGTGGGGTGTACCCGGCCAAAACAGGCCAAGTGGCCCCCTCAATTGATAAGGGGCCTAAACGAACCGTGGTAGTCGGTTGTGGGAGGGCGCCATTAAACCAAACACGGTGTTGCCAAGCCGTGAGCGGTACTTCAAGATTAGTATAAGGTCTATAGACAGCAGGAACAACGGTGGGTTCATATTCATGGAACAGATTATCGTTCGCGTTCACCGCTGGAAAAGTGATCCAAGAGTAGAACACTTCAAAGTGGAAAGCCGGATCGGCTTGAACCACAAAGACTAGTTCAACTCCCGCGTCTGGCACTCCATACACCCGTAAGTAAACCCGGAGTGCTGTGCGGCTATGCGCCGCTATGTCTATACCCGCCATTACTAACGGGTCTATTCAACAATCTTACACGAGGCAGCACAAAAAGGGTTATATTTAAAAAAAACTTTTTTAATAATATCAAGCTTGAAAGAACCTACAAAATCTACAATATAGGAGGTATCGCCGTCACACACGCTTCCGGAAGCGTACGTGAGGGGTTTGTGGACAAGCACAAGTACTACTCAAGCATCTCGCAAGTAAGCTGCCCCACTCGTTGGTCGCGCCATGTTATAGGGTTTCTGCACATACAGAGCTATGCACAGGATAATAGGACCTCGGAATATAGTGGTGAGCCAACCATATGCCTTAGCACCCAAAACCCCAACCCAACTAGCCTTAGCGCCCACTGACTAAGTACCAATGATTAGACAACCCAGAACACGGTTTCTCTCTCTCTCAGGACTCGCAGAGGCAAGAACACTCTTTCGTCACTCACTCGTACCTGTCCACAACATGCGTAAGAAGAGACACTGTATAGGTTAAAATGTTTATTTCAACTTACGTGCTCTAAGATACAGTACACGTGTCAGTACTAATAGCATAATACATATGAATAATATAATCAGCATAGTTACTACTCCATAGAATACGAACGGGGAAAGCATCTCATAAAGCAGTGGATATATGTCTAACTAACATTACCACCCTCCCCGTGCTGGTAGCCAGTGTATTATGAAAATAGAAGACCTTTGGGCTTTGACTAGCGAACCCCCATACCTCAGTCTCTAGATGCAAAACTACATCAGCAGACAATCACAGCTCTTCTCTCTGGAAAGGTCGTCTCCAAGTGCCATCTAGAGCGGGCGACCGCATTATTAAAAGCATACTAATTTCTCCATGGCAGCTGTACATGGTGTTATGTCTAGGTGCGAGGGACGGGCCAAATCAGTAAGAACCAGGGACGTGTTATTCGACCTTGTAACTGTTGTTCAGACTGAGCCCAAAGGGAACAGGAGAAAAGGTGAGAAACAGAAAATGCAGACAGTTGTAAAATAACTTGGCAGTAGCAGAGGGCGACAGAACAACGGCCAAGAGTAACGTGCACAAAAGTCATCGTGGCAGCCAGGCCTGTGCCAACGTAGCCAAGCAGGCCAGGAGGCCACGAGCCATGAGACACTACCACCCCTACCCATGGGGGGCAGGATGCCTGTCACTACTACCACCTCTACCCATGGGGGGCTGGATGCCTACCACCACTACCACCCCTACCCAGGGGGTGCTAGATGCCTACCTCTACCACCACCCCTACCCAGGGGGTGCTAGATGCCTACCCCTACCACCACCCCTACCCAGGGGGTGCTAGATGCCTACCCCTACCACCACCCCTACCCAGGGGGTGCCAGATGCCTACCACCACTACCACCCCTACCCAGGGGGTGCTAGATGCCTGTCACTACTACCACCCCTACCCATGGGGGGCAGGATGCCTGTCACTACTACCACCTCTACCCATGGGGGGCTGGATGCCTACCACCACTACCACCCCTACCCAGGGGGTGCCAGATGCCTACCACTACCACCACCCCTACCCAGGGGGTGCTAGATGCCTGTCTCTACTACCACCCCTACCCAGGGGGTGCTGGATGCCTGTCACTACTACCACCTCTACCCATGGGGGGCTGGATGCCTACCACCAACAACACCCCCACTCATAGGATGGGTAATGCATGACACAACAAGCACACACCAACATAAGGAATGCAACAAAAAGACATCCCCCCCAACACCATGACAAGCGTGTGTAGACTGTGTCAAATGCCTACAACACTGAACATGACTTTGAACATACAATGTGACCCCCTATCACATGTGTCACACATAAATGTATGTGGCCCCCACAATGCAAGCAGACCATGACCACTGTGGCAATGGGGTCCAACCCCCATCATCACAGTGACCAAAAGGTAAGTGTGGGGTCCATAGCTGAAGCACATTTTGAACATTGTGGCAATGGGGTTTAAACCCCCATCATCACAGTGACCAAAAGGTAAGTGTGGGGTCCATAGCTGAAGCACATTTTGAACATTGTGGCAATGGGGTTTAAACCCCCATCATCACAGTGACCAAAAGGTAAGTGTGGGGTCCATAGCTGAAGCACATTTTTAACATTGTGGCAATGGGGTTTAAACCCCCATCATCACAGTGACCAAAATGTAAGTGTGGGGCCCATAGCTGAAGCACATCTTGAACATTGTGGCAATGGGGTCTAAACCCCCATCATCACAGTGACCAAAATGTAAGTGTTGACATTGAAAAAGCTGCAACTGCCAAACTGCATGGATGATTCCTGGTCACAGAACAACAAACACATCAGTGGCAAAGTAGTGCTTGTGTCCCATAGCAACATAGATTGGGGGAGGCAAACAGTGCAGTGCAAATAAGACATACCTTTGGCCATGTGCAGACAAACATCACCCATGGGGGCTGACACTGTCAACATCCATCAATGACACAATGACAGAAGTGACCATCATACTGCAGACCCACATATTTGCACCAATGGCCACACAAATGGAGATACCCTGTGGAGACTGTAGATGTGAGGTGAACAAATAACATACCATGGCAGCAATGGGACACACAAACAATGATCATTGTGCTGACTGATGACCTAGGAGTCCCAGGGACAGCAGGTGAAACCCACCAAACAACATACAGCCAATGGCACACTAAAGATATGCCAATGCAGTGGTGCAGATGCACAAACACAAACAGGCAGACCCACACTGCACATCAAACACAACAGGTGAGGGGGGTGCCAGTGTCCCCAGGCAACCACACAACACATGATGAGGCCTGAATACCAATTACACAGATGCACATACAGTGCCACACAAAAGTAACTCATGGATCCAAATCCCCTATGTGGGCAATCAGGCATTGTTAGATGAGAGGGAGCACAAATTACACATGTCACACAAGCTTGTAGGAACAGCAACTAACAGAGCAAGAGACAGACCCACCACAGCACTACCCCCAGGGAACCCATATTGTGCTGACACTAGCCTGCATGATAATCCCACTGTGATGACAATGTCAGATGTCGTTCACACTGTGAACCCCAGCCATGTGTCCTGAGCAACTAACTACCATCACACCTACACAAGCTCCAATCAATCAGCACGGCCTGCCAGCCAAGGCCAATATGGAGGTAGGGGTCTGGCCGTGCAACAACTCACTTTTGCACACACTCAACACCACACACCCTGATCTCCACCAATGTGCAGCAGTGAAGCTCACATGGACTGGTGACATTGCACATGCACCCATGACAATACCAGGGGTGGTGGTGGGAACTAAGGTGCAGAAACCCATCACAAATGGCCAGTCAACAAGACTCGTCAATGTCTGACACACAGCACAGTATGCCGTACATGGGCATGATGTGAAATCCACCACAATCAATGGGATCCTGGCCATAGTCACACACCAATGAAGAAGCCAAGGTGACACACGAAGAACACACGTACACAACTACCAACATTGCAGCTCTGACCCTGAGCAGTGGCAGCAGTCACACACACAACGTGTCACAATCACTGAAAGCTAACACAAACTGTAAATCAGATGACTCGTGTAAACAACAAGTGCCAAGGGGAATCCTGAATGTGTCCCATCTGCGTTTGCCCACATCCCCAGCACTGACAACAAAGACAACCTGGGATGACAACCTCATGAACATTAGTTTGCCATGCACCCACATCACAGAGAAAGCAGGTCCAAGATGCTGGATGAACACAGAACAACTCAGCACGCATCACAAACAGGAACATCCCTAGGGACACAGCCTGTGTAGGAAAAGGGAAGGGAACACGCACAGACATGCTTACACAACACAGGCCCACGCAATGTCAACAGATTACACACTGCCATGAGGGCACTCCACTCCTGTGGAAGGTCCGCTGTGCCAAACCTTGTCTGTGCACGACCCAAACATGTCAGCAGAACACTCCGTCAGTGAGTCAACAACCACAACACACAGAAGGCTCTGCTCACATCAGCCTGGGTATGGGAGTGTCACGTCAGTCATCTGCACACACACCAAACATGTGTCAAGCAAGTTGCACTGTATACACAGATGAGTCCTTCGACATTGATGTGCAAAACTGCATGTCCAGTGGAGCTGGGCACACAGTCAGGGAAATCGGAACATTGAACAGTGGTAAGCCCACCAGATGTGCATCAGTGTAAGACAAAGATGTTCATTTACAAATGCAAAAAGGACATCCCTGTGTCAAATGCTGAACATTACACCCTCAGACTGTAGCAAAGGATGCCATAGATCCAGACTACAACAGGACACATATCCCATGGACCACATGGAGTCCATCACTGCAACACTTCTTCGTCCTGATGTGAACACTATTACAACTGCAAATGCAGGATGCTACTCATCCACATCATGTACATCAAAAGAAAACCCAAAAGTAAACAAAAAGGGGCTTTATTCAGCAAATGTCAGGGTAAACACAGAAGTCCAAAAGAAACTAAGGCCAATGGCCAGTCCAAAATCACAGTACCAACGGGGTGAGAAGTGACAATTGGTCACACATTGCTTGCCTGCACTGGTACGGTTGGGGGACATCCCCCTTGGAGGGGCATACAAGGGGCAGGCCAGGCACCGCAGGGACAGGATCAGGGGATGGCAGAGTGAGGCAGTGAAGGGGTGGTGGGTGCAGGAGTGTCACCAGCAACTGCAGTGGAGGTGTCTGACTCAGGGGGGCCGGCACCACTGTGGTACACAAGTCAGTTGGTGTGGGTGCTGCAACCACTGCAGTGGGCTGGACTGATGTAGTGGACTGGGTACCCACTGCAGTGCCCAAGTCAGACGTGGTGGTTGTGGACTCCACTGCAGTGCATGACTCCAAGGGAGTGGAAGGGTGGGCAGTTGAGGTGGGCAGGACAGAGGGGGGGAACCCGGTCCCCACAACAGTGCCACTAACAGGCAGAGCGTCTGGGTTGGGGGTGGAAGAGCAAGTGGCAGGGGGGGAGGGCCTAAGCAGTCTGGGGATGCGGTATCGGTGTGTGGGGGAACCTGGGGCAGGGTGTGGCGGGGGAACCTGTGCAGTGGTGGCCTGGGGGATGGAGGAGAGAGACTGGGCGCTGGAGCTGCATGGTGGTGGTGGTGGGGTCTTGCTCTTCCTGCTCCGGGGGGACTTCCTAATGGGCTCCTGTGTCTGCCTGCGCCTGGGGGAGGGTGTCCGGGGGCGAGGGGCACTCCTCTCTGTGTGGGTGGACTTCCTCTTCCCCTGGTATGCTGGATCAGCAGGAATGGAGGGGAAGAGGCCGAGGTCACACAGGAAGATCTGCTGTGTAGGTGGGGTAGCAGGCGAGGCAAGGGAAGGGGTCTTGGAGGGAGAGGATTTGGAGGACTGCGGAGTGAATGTGGATGCCTGTGTGTGTGTTGTCCCCATCCCCTGTGTCTGTGGTATCAGTCCCCTGAGGATGCTTGTGTGCACGTCTTGCCTTACTCTTGGGTGTGTCTGTGCTGCTCGTGTCTGTGTGTTTGGTTGACTGTGCAGGTGTGCATGTGCTTTGGACAGGTAGGGGGGCAGGAAGTGTGGTTGGGGCAGAGGTGGGAGGGGTGAGGGACTGTTGGAGGAGGGACACTGCTGCCTTCAGGGAGGAGTCCATGGACCTATTGCTCCTCTGTAGGGCAGACATACCCGTCGAGATGCCCTCCATGAACGACACCAGCTGTGTCAACAGAGTGGTGTGTGCATGGAGGACACTCAGCATTGCTGTCTGCCCTACATGGAGCTGCCAAAGGAGGTACACAGACTCCTCACTCAGGGCAGCAGGGGACACACGGGCAGGGGCTGCGGTGCCTGGCACGAAGGAGACACGCTCCCGAGCACGGGAGCCTCCATGGACCTCAGGAATGGGAGCCAATGGGAGGGCGGTGGTGGTGGTGGTGGTGGCGGGGCCAGACAGACTAGCTGGCCTTTGGTGGCTGCTGAGACCCGCCTCCACAAGGGAGTCATCCTCCGAGCTGCAGTGGTCCCCAGCTGAGGTGGATGGTGCTGAGGACTCCTTGGTGTGGCTCCCCTCGCCCTCCGTGCCACTGGGTCCCTCTGACCACTCGTCCGATGCTGACCCAGTCTGGCTCCGCTGCTCCTCCTGGTCCGTGGAGCTGTCCCCTCCTGTGGCCGTGGATGTATCTGCAAACAATTAGGGAAACAGACAAACATCAGTCACCTGCACTGACCGCACACACCACAGTAAGTGCAGCACATTACAGAGCAAGCCCTGGCATCCTTAGTTGAACATCGCCTAAAGTCCTCACACAGATTCGGGAAAGCCAATTGTCAGTCTGATGGTCAACCATGGGACTCACACCCCTCCTGCCCTTGCACCCATCTGTCTGGTGCCTGTCTGATGGTAAGACCCCAGTGTGGACACATGCACCACCTACACAGTTGTTGGACATTGCAGGGAACACGGTGAAGTATGTGAACATGCACACATCACATCTCTTGCCACTGAGTCAGTGCAAGTGTCCGGATAAAGGGATGGCCAGAGTCTAATTAGAAATGCATGTGATGCATACCAGCACCAGACACCATGATGCACCCATGTACGGATAGTCAATGCCACAATGGGGTGCATGTTGCACATGTCACTCCCCTGCAGGATCAGTCCCAGGAAGTGTAATGCCATGACACAGGAATGCGTGCAAAGTCATACATTACTGTCTCAAGTCACATGGCCATGGCAGCCAGCCAACAACAGTCTGCACTGTGTCACAATCCGAGGGCATGGGGAATGCAAGTTATGTGACTGACAAGTGCACATGTCCATCCCCCAAAAATCACATCATCTGTACTACTATTTGTCCACGTCATACCAACTGGACATATGGGGGACATGAAACATAACTCACTGAACATGAGCACCTCACAGTGTGCTGTGAATGAAAATACAGCTGCCTGAAAGTCACAGTCGCAAACACCTGTGTGCACAGTCAAGTGATCAGACACCTATAAGTCACAGAAGTATCGTCTATCATGGTCACATCTCAGATGGCATGCTGAGCCCTAACCGATAAACATACCAGTAGTCCTGACAACGAAGACACAGCACAATGAGACAGAGGCAGACACCTGAGGGTACATTTCACTGATCACAACATGCCAGATGATACACGGGAGTGGGAGTACAGAGTGTATTGTATGCCCTGGAGTAGGCATGACTGACCAGCTCCACCTGTAAGAGGGATGAGTCCTGGACAGTAGGCAGGTGGCTAAGCATGTGTGACACACTGGATACACATACTCCTGAGGCCCAAACATTGTTCCCACCAGCAGCATGGGTGTGTGCCAAATTCCCCAGGGACATGTGGTGAGTCAGAGCAGCAAGCGGACCACATATCAAAGTTACACCCAGATCACATGTCAGAACTTAGGCATTGTGTAAGCAATTGACCCACCCATGAATTGCACAACATAGTCACGGGAACAAATGCTGTCCCCCACCTTGAGCAAAGCAAAATGCAATGACACAGTCCCCAAATGACACAATTTCCTGACTATAAGGGCCACACATATGCGTATCAGAGGAGAAGTGGGCATGTCACAAATGAGGGACATGGGTCCTGGACCACATGACTGATGTACTGTGGAAGTTTAACCAGGCCAGAGGAGGGCACATAGCATGTCAGACAAAGTGCACAGTGCAGTCATGGACTCACCCCCTCCTTGCTGCTGTCTGTCCTTCAGCTGCCCATCCAGGTCAGGGAAGACCACCGCCAGGATCCGGAGCATGTGGGGGTCAGGGTCCGGTGTCCGACCCCTCCTGCGAGGAGGCGACAGCTTCAGCTGGACCCTTGCGATCCTCCGGGTCCAGCCCCGAAGGTCCTGCCACCTCTTCTGGCAGTTGCGGATCCCACGGATCTTACTTTCCGGGCGATGATCAGCCAGATGTCCTGCTTCTGGTGGGCATCAACCTGTGAGGATGACAAAGTGAAAAGGCCATTACTACACATGCACCATATACGTGCATCACACAGTTGGATATACATGTCTCAATCACAGGGGCATATGATGTACACAGGCAGTGCAACAATGGCTATGAACAGTTTGCCAGCAGTCACTACATGGTATCATTGCATGGGAAGTAAACCTAGTTGGAATGCACTGTTAATGCACTGTACCAGTTCAGTGCATGTAACTACACACTTTGGGGTGTGACAACTACTCAGTGGGCATGCTAGCCAGTGGTGTGCACACTGAAAGTCCTGCTAGTCAGACAACATGCACAATTAGTGATGCAGTGGACAGCACACTCACCTGCTCCCCTGGTTTCCCATACAGCTTGCTGTACTGTGGAAGGAGGCTGTCCAGCAGGGCCTGGTTCTCCTCAAGGCTGAAGGCTGGGGCTCTCTCCACAGTACGTGCCATTGCAGGAGCCAGAGGATGCATAAACAGCAGCAGTGTTGGTGGCAGATGTCGTCCTGGAGCATGTAGTGCAGGCAAGTGAGCTCTCAGGGGAACAGCCAGCATTATATGTGTGCTGCAGAGGCAGATACTGTCCCATGTGTCCAAAGTGATAGGTCCAAGTCGTTTGCATCTTCTGAATCTGACCAATCCATGGAATAGCAGCACTAATACACGCCCACAGCATCCTTCAAATCTTCACTTCATGACACCCATGATTTTGCAACATTGTTGTGGCTGGCCAACTGAATTCACTGCATCAGACTCGTTGGAGCTTCGAAAACGCGTCCGTTGCCATGCCAGGCCCCAGCCAATGTGTGCGCACCGTTCGGTCCATTGCTGTACAACGCGTACCCGGGATACAACGCGTACCCGCTCACATTGAATGCAATGGGCCGGCCGGGCACACCGATCGGTCCATTGCTGTTCAACGCGTACCCGGGATACAACGCGTACCCGCTCACATTGAATGCAATGGGCCGGCCGGGAACACCGATCGGTCCATTGCTGTTCAACGCGTACCCGGGATACAACGCGTACCCGCTCACATTGAATGCAATGGGCCGGCCAGGAACACCGATCGGTCCATTGCTGTACAACGCGTACCCGGGATACAACGCGTACCCGCTCACATTGAATGCAATGGGCCGGCCGGGCACACCGATCGGTCCATTGCTGTTCAACGCGTACCCGCTCACATTGAATGCAATGGGCCGGCCGGGCACACCGATCGGTCCATTGCTGTTCAACGCGTACCCGCTCACATTGAATGCAATGGGCCGGCCGGGAACACCGATCGGTCCATTGCTGTACAACGCGTACCCGGGATACAACGCGTACCCGCTCACATTGAATGCACTGGGCCGGCCGGGCACACCGATCGGTCCATTGCTGTTCAACGCGTACCCGGGATACAACGCGTACCCGCTCACATTGAATGCAATAGGCCGGCAGGGAACACCGATCGGTCCATTGCTGTACAACGCGTACCCGGGATACAACGCGTACCCGCTCACATTGAATGCAATGGGCCGGCCGGGCACACCGATCGGTCCATTGCTGTACAACGCGTACCCGGGATACAACGCGTACCTGCTCACATTGAATGCAATGGGCCGGCCGGGCACACCGATCGGTCCATTGCTGTACAACGCGTCCCTGTACAAGTCACTGGCATATGTCACCATGCCTGTCACAGGTGAACATATGCCAGCCACATATACTTCCCAGGGAGTGAGGGGCACACCTACAACACCACAGCCTGTCCACACTCTATCCTAAGGCATGTAAGGCTGCCTTACCTGTTCCGTGTATGGGGGTCAACATGTTGTTTTTTGGGTGGCACTTGGGGGCAGCCACTCCCAGGCTGTGCACGTGTTCATGGGGACAGAATCCTTGGTGTGTTGTGCACATGAACACTATGGTGTGGAACTGTTCATTTCAGGGCATGTGGCATGGTCACATTTCACGGTTGTGTATGTGTATGTCATGTCACATACCCCCTGAGTCCCATGTGGGACGGTATGTACGTCCCAGGGTGACCCATTGCCACAATTGTGATGGCCCTCCACAGTCTGTGTGCATGTTGTGTTTACAATGTCTCTGATTCCATGTGCACAATGGGAGACAGTCTCCACATCCACGTTGTTTGTGCATGGACTTTGATGTTCTGCGTGTGTGTGTCACAGATGTCCATGTCTGTCCTGCCGAGGCAACAGGGACCACTACCTGTGGGGGTCATGGTTGTTTAGCTGTGGTGTATTCATGATGCACCATGTCATGCCAGTGTCCATGTGGCAATACAGGGTCCCTGGGAATCTACCTGTCGATGAGTTGTGATGCCTGGGGCACATCTGTCCTCACATGTCACTGTGGTGTGTGTTTGGAACGTGACAGCAGTACATGGGTACTGTGACACAGCCTAATGATATCCCATAGCACAACCTGGGACTTGTTGAGGGAACATGTTGAACTGTGATGTTAGATGTTAGCCATGTAGGTGCCATACATGTCCTTACGGAACGGCACACGCATCATGTACTTGTGTCTCGTAATGATGTATCATGTGATATTGAGTCTGGTCTATGCCACATATGTGGGGTGACTGACAATCTTTCTTTCTTCACCTATGCACTGCAGGGCACCAGCTGTCCATCGGCCATTCCCTGACCTTGCAACAGTGGTTGAACGGGACTGCATCCGACGGTACCGCTTCACCAGGCCACTGATTGAGGAATTGACGGTGCAGTTGGCCCCACATTTGCAACCTGGCCGGACATACCCTACAGCGCTGACCCCCAAGGTGAAGGTGATGGCAGCCCTACACTTCTTTGCCACCGGTACCTTTCAACACACTGTGGCGTCTGCTGGTGGGATGTCACAGACCATGTTCAGCCGTGTGCTCCGCGATGTTTTGGAGGCTATGTTGAGATACCTGAACCAGTACATCTATTTCCCTAGACTTCAACAACTCACTGACGTGAAGAGTGACTTCTATGCCCTGGGGAGGATGCCGCATGTCATTGGCTGCATTGATGGGACACATGTGGCTTTGGTACCACCACAGGCCCAAAAGCAGGCATACAGGAACCGCAAACACTACCATTCGGTCAATGCACTGGTGGTATGTCTTGCAGATATGAGCATCTCACACGTGTGTGCCCGTTTCCCCGGTTCTGCACACAATGCCTACGTGATGAGGAGTAGTCGCATCCTGAGGATGATGTCACAGATGCGGAACCAGCGTGCCTGGCTTGTTGGTGTGTACTGACTTTGTACCATTGTGTGTGTTCTGCAATGTAGTGTTCCACCCTCTTTTCCAACTCAGCTAATGTGCAATTGTCTGTATGTAGGTGACTCCGGATACCCCAACATGCCGTGGTTGCTGACGCCCCTCAGGAACCCTGTGACACCAGCCCAGATGTGCTACAATGAGGCACATGGTCGGACCAGGAGAGTGATTGAGCGGACATTTGGTCTCCTGAAGAGCCGCTTCCGCTGCCTAGATAAGACAGGAGGGGCCCTCCCATATGCCCCAGCAAAGGTGTGCAAGATTGTCATCGTCTGCTGCATGCTACACAACCTGGCAGTGCGGAAGGAGTTGCCTCTCATCCTGGATGACGATGACCAACATCCGCCACCTGTGGAGGATCCTGGGCTGGACCACGATGCCAGTGATGATGATGATGATGAGGGTGATGTCCGCACACAGCTCATCACCAACTTCTTCAGCTGAATGTGAGTATCCAGGGATGTTATGTCAATGATGTGAGTTTGCATGATATGTGTTGGTGGTGCTCTGGTGCTGTTTGAGTGTGTCCATGTGCTACTTGACTGGATGCGTGCAGCGATGTGTCCTTACAGGTAGTCTGTACTCCCCAACAGTGTTGGCATGCTAACTTGGTTCTGGGTGGGTTTCTTGTGACATGTATTGGGCATGAGTATTGCAGTTCTGTCCTGTTCTTCAGTGCTTTTGACTGTGTGTCATTTCTGTCCTTCACAGGGTACTTTCAGAGTTGTTTGGTCAACTGTGATCCCCCGACACTGTGAATCAACTTCCAGGGTGGTAGCTGTCGTTTCCCTACAGGTGATGTGCGCCACACCCATGGACTTCCTTTCTTCTACACTTGTTGACTGTGTGCCCACTGCCAGGTGGGATTACCTTGCATCTGTGGTGGTTACAACATGTTGCAAATGTGTAATAAACCTGTGCTTCACTTTGTGATGTGCGTTGTCTGTGGTCACACATCTGACTGACATTTGCTTACTGCACCAGTGGGCTAGTTGACACAGACTGTGAATAGGTGTTGGGTCTGTGCATTGCACCGTATTTCCTGGCAACATCAGTGTAGGCGATGAGTCAGATGGCCCTGGTGTGTATGTGTTGTGTAGCCCTGGTGGTGTGTCTCCCTCATATGTGTCACCTTGCCATGACTCACATGCCGGTGTTGTACTTGCTGTAGCAGTTATCATGCACAGTGTCATTTCACAGATCATCATCTCCACTTCAGAAACAACGTTGGAGTCACAACAGAGGCAAGTATGGTGTATTAGTGAGTTTATTGACATACATGTGTGAGTATAGTGCACAGGATGGTGGGTGCTGTACATTGTGATTGTAATCCAAAGTTCCAAGATGATTTGGAAGTCCTGGTAGCAGAAATGTCCAGAGTAAAGTCCACAGTCATCTGATACATTGGTCCAACTTGAGCTCCCCATGTCATGTGGGAGAGTTGTGTTGCATTCGACAGGGTGAAGAGTTTGGGCACAAAGGTGATTTTCCAGAACAGGTGTTGGCTTCCTGGGGGTTGTGCATGGCCATCTGCCTCTCAGTTGTCCTTCCTCGGACGACCCCTCTTCTTTGGGGGGACCCTCAAGTGCAGGCTGCTGCGGTGCAGGGGACTCTCCGCCAGAGTCATCCTCCCTCCCTGTGGCAGTTGCAGTTGTTGCAGCACCAGATGTTGTGGGCACACAGGGAGGTGTTGACATGTTGGTGCAAATCTGGCGGAGGCATTGCAATATGTCCTTATGCACCGCCGTCTGTTCTTGCACTGTGTCCCACTTGGACTCCATGCGGGACATGTGTAAGTCCAAGCGGGGATGATGGGCAGCCTGCTGCTGTTGAATGTCCCTGAGGATCCCCACTACCTGGCTGAACACTCCGGTGCTAGTCTGGTATGCATCAGCTATGCGTACCAGTTGTGGGTCATCATGCAGTCCAGACCCTTCTGCAAGTAGCGACCTATGTCTACCACCCCTCCCACCACCCCTGGCGACACGTGAAGGACCTGCGGTGGCACGCACAGGTGACCCTGGGCCCCCTTGGGGGTTGTTGCTGGTGTTGTTGTCCCTAGCTCCACGTTGGGCCGGGGTCCGTGTGCTGTTGGTGGTGGTGGTCCTTGGTCTGTCCGTGTCGGCAGGGGTGGTCTGTGTGTTGGCAGTTGTTGGAGGGGTGGGTGCAGGGGGTGCAGCTGGTGGTCCTGCTGGTGCTGCATGATGACTAGGTCTTCGTCATCCGAGGTGGGCAGAGGCTGTTCCACACCAGTGAGCTCAGTGTCCCCCGGAGCCTGGGACAGGGACTCCTCAGCGTCTGCTGCTGTGTCCCCATCATCACCTGTATTTGGAAGAGACACACAATGTATGTAATGTTTCTACAGGCATCAATGGTTCAAACACCTGACAGTTGTGACTGTACCTCTGGATGCGGGCCTGTACATTGCATTGTCCTAAGTTGTCACAGTCAGCTGTTGATATTGGTGTAGCGCATTGTCCTGACAACATGAAGCATTTCAATGTGAATGTTGAGGTGTGTGCATGGCCAGCATTGGTGGTATTTGGTTGACATCCGGACATCCTTCTCCCTCCAGCCCAGTTATCCCACCATGAAGCATGCCACCCTTGCAGTGGGTGCAGGTTGACTCTCAGGATGTCAGTCAGTGGTGTCCTGCTGTTTGTTGGTGCCCAGTTCCCAGCAGGGCCTTGTGCTCCCCACAGCAGTACCCAGTGTCAGCCATCTTGTCAGTTGTTTTCCACTCCCTGTGATGTGAGCATGGTTCAGAGTGGTGTTGATGGGCCAATTGTGAGGGTGAGCAATATCTGTGACTACCACTACCATCATGCTATTGCCTCCACCCCCTTCCCAGCATGCCCATACTTCCTTCCTTTTGAGTGTACTTCACTGTGTGTGGGTGTGACAGCAATGGCAAGATGGCTGACAGTGGTGTCCTGCTGTTGGTTGGTGGCCAGTTCCCAGCATGGCCTTGTGCTCCCCACAACTGAGCACCGGTGTCAGACATCTTTGATGGGGCTTTCCACTCTCTGTGAGGTGTGCATGCTTCAGTGTGAGCTTGCTGGGCCATGTGGTTTGGGGATGTTGAGCTGTGACTACCACTCCCATCATGCTATTGCCTCCACCCCCTTCCCAGCATGCCCATACTTCCTTCCTTTTGAGTGTACTTCACTGTGTGTGGGTGTGACAGCAATGGCAAGATGGCTGACAGTGGTGTCCTGCTGTTGGTTGGTGGCCAGTTCCCAGCATGGCCTTGTGCTCCCCACAACTGAGCACCGGTGTAAGACATCTTTGAAGGGGCTTTCCACTCTCTGTGAGGTGTGCATGCTTCAGTGTGAGCTTGCTGGGCCATGTGGTTTGGGGATGTTGAGCTGTGACTACCACTCCCATCATGCTATTGCCTCCACCCCCTTCCCAGCATGCCCATACTTCCTTCCTTTTGAGTGTACTTCACTGTGTGTGGGTGTGACAGCAATGGCAAGATGGCTGACAGTGGTGTCCTGCTGTTGGTTGGTGGCCAGTTCCCAGCATGGCCTTGTGCTCCCCACAACTGAGCACCGGTGTCAGACATCTTTGATGGGGCTTTCCACTCTCTGTGAGGTGTGCATGCTTCATTGTGAGCTTGCTGGGCCATGTGGTTTGGGGATGTTGAGCTGTGACTACCACTCCCATCATGCTATTGCCTCCACCCCCTTCCCAGCATGCCCATACTTCCTTCCTTTTGAGTGTACTTCACTGTGTGTGGGTGTGACAGCAATGGCAAGATGGCTGACAGTGGTGTCCTGCTGTTGGTTGGTGGCCAGTTCCCAGCATGGCCTTGTGCTCCCCACAACTGAGCACCGGTGTCAGACATCTTTGATGGGGCTTTCCACTCTCTGTGAGGTGTGCATGCTTCAGTGTGAGCTTGCTGGGCCATGTGGTTTGGGGATGTTGAGCTGTGACTCCCACTCCCATCATGCTATTGCCTCCACCCCCTTCCCAGCATGCCCATACTTCCTTCCTTTTGAGTGTAGTTCACTGTGTGTGGGTGTGACAGCAATGGCAAGGCGGCTGACAGTGGTGTCCTGCTGTTTGTTGGTGCCAAGTTCCCAGCAGGGGCTTGTTCTCCCCACAGCAGTACCCAGTGTCAGCCATCTTGTCAGTTGTTTTCCACTGCCTGTGATGTGAGCATGGTTCAGAGTGGTGTTGATGGGCCAATTGTGAGGGTGAGCAATATCTGTGACTACCACTCCCATCATGCTATTGCCTCCACCCCCTTCCCAGCTTGCCCATACTTCCTTCCTTCTGACTCTGCTTCCCTGTGGGGTAGTGTGCCTGTGCTGAATGGATGGCTGACAGTGTTGTCCTGGCGTTTGTTTGGCTACAAGTCCCATGTGTGTCACTGTGCTTCCCACAGCATGACCCAGGGTGGTGGTTCTTTGTGGGATAATTAATTTTAGTGTGAGGCAATGCATTTTCCCAGGTGTGTTGTGTGTAGTTTGTGTTAGGGGTGTGTGTGGGGAGAGCTGCTGGTAACTATGGTCATAGCTGTCAGTCCTCCTTCCCACCCAGCCAGATATCCCACCATGGAACGTGCTTCCATTGCAGGGAGTGCAAGTTGTCTTTCAGGATGTCAGTCAGTGGTGTCCTGCTGTTGGTTGGTGCCCAGTTCCCAGCAGGGCCTTGTGCTCCCCACAGCAGTAGCCAGTGTCAGCCATCTTGTCAGTTGTTTTCCACTCCCTGTGATGTGAGCATGGTTCAGAGTGGTGTTGATGGGCGTATTGTGAGGGTGGGCAATATCTGTGACTACAACTCCCATGATGCTATTGGCTACACTGACTTGACCAGCATACACAGAATTCCTTCCTTTCTGTGGGATTCCCTGTGTGGTGGTTTTGTAGTGGTGGCTACATATCTGACAGTGTTTGTTGGTTATATTTGTGCCACTGCCTAGCTTTATTTGTTGTAGGGTTTGTACATGTCATGACACAGTTACATATCACTATGAGATGGCATGTGTTGTGTTTATCTGACTGACATACTCATCTTGGGATGATTCTGTTTTTGTTGCTGTGTATTTGCTAAGGGTGCATGGTTTGACTATCCCCTTGACAGTGATGTGTGTGTATTGTCACACAATATTGGGTATATTGGTTGTGTACTCACCAGGCTCTGGGATGTTTTCTAGTCCATATACGCTCACTGGTGGTAGGATGGCCCGCACCTTCTCCTCCCAGGGCCTGAGGTATAGTGGTTTGGCAGGAGGGCCACTGCCGGTGTGTTGGCTCAAGATGTAATCCTTCTTCAGTAGGTCCCTGACCCTCCTGCGCACATCATACCACCTGTTCTGGATGTCTTCCTTTGTGCGCAAACATGGTGATTGTGTGTTCACCCTGTCGACGATCCTCGCCCACATCTTGGTTTTCTGCGACATGGGGGTCTGTTGGACCAGTGTACCAAACAGCTGTGGCTCTACCCTGAGGATCTCATCTACCAGGACTTCCAATTCACTATCTAGGAACTTTGGATTCTTCTTGGGGGGCATGGTGATGGGTGGTGGTGGTGAGTGATGTGTGTTGGTGTGCAAGTGAGGGTGTGTGAGTGTGTGTTTTGCTGGGTGTATGTGAGGGTGCTATTTGTTGAGGTGCTGATGGTGTGTGGCTTGTGTGATGGATGAGCTGTGAGTGTGTGTGTGGTTGCTGTCTGTTGGTGTTGTGTGCTGGCAGGTAATTTGAATTTGCAAAGGATCATGGTAGAGATTTGTGTCCTTTATATGGGTGGAGTTGTGGGTGTGTCTTTGTTCCCTGTTTCCCCCCCCCAGTATTTATTGGCTTTGTAATTGCCTGTTTGGCCTTTTTTTTTGTGTTTTTCCCTTTGTACTTTTTGTGCATGTAGGAGACGTTCTTCTGACCGAGTCGGACCCTGCAGTTGTCTCGTGCGAGCTTCTCCGAGTCGTTCACGCTGTGTTTGTGCTGTTTTATGTGCTGCGTACGCATCGGTCGCGATGTATTGGGTTGCTTCGGCTCGCTGTTTTGCATGCGTGTCGGTCGTACGGCTTGTGCTCCGTGCGACTCGGTCGTGTTTTCCACGCGTTGCATCGTACTTGGCGGGTCGGAGTTCGCGGGTACGTTTCGTTCGGGATTCTTCCTGGTGCGTGTCGGTCGGTTCGATTCGCGTGCTTTTCCGGCCGGATAGCTGTTTTCCGCGCGGTTCGGTCGTTCGTATTGTGTTCCGTACGAGTCGGTCGGATTTTGCACGCTTTTCATCGTACTTTGCGGGTCGGGCTGCACCGGTACGTGTCGGTCGGAATAAATTCCGGCTCCGAGTCGGTCGGTACGTTTTCCGGCCCGGATCGGAATCGGCCCCAGTGTGTAGAAACACCCGCAGGGAGCCAAAAATGGCGTTGGAAACGCCGAAATCACACCAGCAGCTCCGATGCGGCGCGGAGCTCCGGAACTAGGCGGCCATCTTGGGTCACGTATCGCGCGCCTCCCCAAATGCTAGGAAAATGTTAATATTCAGCTTTGCAGTCCCTAAATGGAATTACATTGTTTACCGTTTAATTCACCAAAGTGGATGAAAACAGATTTGATCCCAAACATGCATGCTCCACTAGCTCATTTAGTAACAGGTGGAAAATATGATAACCAAAACCCCGATTTTAATTTGTGCGCACACCATGTTAAAATTAATGGTTGGGATGTATTAGTTATAGCGTTTGGTTGCAAAACACTTTGTGGCAAGATTTTTTCCACACCTGTCTTTAGCGGCAATTCCAAGTGGGCAGTTTTTGGGTGCTCACATGTTAGAAAGTTTGACATATTTCTCTCGCACTCATTCTTCACCGCACAGCCACTAAACTCAAACTACAGTGCCATTCCTCTATCTCGTTATTTCTTCGCCCATTCCTCCCTAAAGCCACCTTATCCACTACTACCGCTTTAAAAAGTATTTATGAGAACATTAGATCCAGAAGCAAGTGGTATAAGCATTGCGTGGCAGAGGCGAACAGTTGCTGTGGGTTAAGAGCCCGCCACACATCCCTAAACATGGAACCGGCAGATGACACAGCCCACCCGGCACCCTGTGCTATCTACTTATAGTGGCCACTCTCTTACCCAGGGCAGTTCCCAGCGCCACAAGACATACAAACGATACAATGTGATACAGTGAGGACTTTTAGAGCTCACAGCAGCTTCAGCACTAGCGCAGGCCCCTTCGTTCACGGCCCAGGTGAGACAGTTAACTTTTGAAGACTGCTCAAATTCTATAGGCTGAACGTACCCAGGGACATATCGATCTCCATCATGGTTGTGGACTCACCATCGCTCGGTTCCATTACCTCGCCAATGTGTGCACTTGCAGAATAAGCTGAAACAGTTTTCTATCGCACATTCATTTTTGACAAAAGGAGATTAAGTGAATCACCCAGAATCATGGAACGTTACGTCGAAGCCAAGACTAGAACCGGATTCAGCAGTTCCAAAGTCGGCAGCTGTGGCCGTATTGCCACATCCTCGCCACTTTTCACAACCTGTGCACAGTGTACACGGTGAAGCGATACAGCGACACCTATCTTTTGTAAACGAGCAGACACTAAAAACACTTATAGTAATGTCCTTAGTGCACCAGTGCACAGTTAGTGCACTCTGGCCACATGCGCAGAACCTTCCGTTCAGAAGCGGCTTGCATTAAGGGCAAAAAAACAGCACAAGGCAGGAAACAATTAAAATAAAATAAGCGGGTGCCGTGCTAAAATATAAAGCGTGGCGCCCATGCATATTTAAGCTATGTGCATGGTGGCCCGTGAAGTGGGCGCCATGGTGATAACAAAAAAAAAAAACATGAAACCGGGCGCCGTGGTGGCAATACTAAATAAAAGAAGTAGTCCCTAAACAGAACAAACGAAAACTTACAGGGTAACAAAACTGTAGTTGGTCGGTGCTCGTTGCGATACAACGGAAGTGATGTATCGGGAGCACCAACCAATAAGGAGCCGGCAAAGAAGACTGAAGCAGGAGTCAGCCTATGATAAGCAGCATAGCATATAACAGTGTCTCAAAGAGTATTGTTTAGTAGACAGTTTACAAAAAAGCACAATAAATTGCAATGAACAGGGGAAGGGGAGCAGGGAGGCAAAAGACCGGGAGACAAATGATTAAGAAATTGCTTTTCACATATATTTGGTTATATGGTCAAAAATAAACAATCATAAATGCACTGTGTTACATTAAATGTCATGTAACCTGTACCACACTGTGCACAAGTGCTCGTGAGAAAGTGAACAGCGCTGGTGATACATGAAGGGGTATATACGGCGGGAAGAGAGGCACAAAGAAAAAAAAAGTGATATATACAGTGTACTCTTAGCGACGCCCATATATTTGATACATTAAGAACAGATTGATTCTTCTGGGCAATCACGAGGGAGGCGCCGGAAATTGCGCTGTAGAAGTCGACGGCGTTTCGGCCTTTATACAGTATTAGGCCATCATCAGGATCAGGTTACAAAATTAAGTTACAGTGCTGTGGAGTCTGAGCAATGAAGACAACACAGAGAGGCACTGAAGGCTTGAAAGAGCAGGATGCGACCGGGGGAAGTGGGGAAATGGGGAGAAAGCGTCTTGCTGATTTAGGCGGCTGCACGTAGAAATAGGGTGCTTCCAAATTACGGTGGGTACCAGAAAATGTATTGAAATCATGGCTCAAGCGTCCATTCTGAAGTTGTGACAGGAGCATGGATCAATCCCGGAAGGTGAATTCAGGGAAGCGGGAGTGCGACACGTCACCGGCGTGGGTCCGGTAGTGAGTGCCAGCCTGGGAGGGGCTGCTCTGGAACTTTAATAGGATGATGCATCCATTATTAGAAGGAGATCACATCGGGTACAGGGTACAGTCTGCTGTGGTGGGCAAAGGATGGAAGAATTGCAGCGTACCTCCGGCGTGAAGGCATTTGCAAGGGCTGTACCAGTACTGTACCAGGCATGCAGACTCTTCTTATGACAGTGGTACCGAACCAGCACTTACTGTCATGACCTCCTAGACTTCACATTCAACTGATCAATGCCATTGTCTGTACCTATAGCTGTTGCCAATTGTATAGAACCGCTACCATTCAATATCTCAAAATTCTGTGCACCTACATAGTTGTAAGTTCTCACCACTGTGAAACAAGCACACTTTAAGGTGGATTAACAGACCACTTGTTCTTAAAGCAAAATGTAATGATTTATTTTTCATTATCTCAAATCAATTTTTTCCGTTGTGATGTAACATCGGTGAGCGAATCTTTAATAGATTCACCCACAACAATCAATATGTACTGGACATGTCACCCAAACTATTTTAGTATTCCTGAAACCATCATCAGGGGTTATCAGCAATATGTAATCTATAGCAGTAGACACAACCATTGTCAGGGACAATTCATTAATTATGTGTACAAACCACACTAAATCATTAAGCAAATCTAGAGAATTATTTGATAACCTTTGTGCCCAAAATGGTTGTTTCATACACTGCAAATCTGCTGGTATTAGATGCTCCATTGAAACTTCAGAGGACCGGAGAATGGTACGGTCCGATTCAGACTAGATTTACGGTTTTGAAGTCGTTACTCCTTCCACAGAGAGGACATTCACAGGGAACTAATGGAACTAATTGAAATAAAATTGATTGAAAGATTTGATGAAATAAATCTTAACGATTTAAATGAAGAACTCATTTTTAATATTTTTATTATCTTGTTGATGGCATACATTTGAAGTTTTGTGTGAAAATCTAGTGATGATTGTAACAGATTTAAATGTCCATTTGATGTTGGTTAATTGATCGTTATGTGTTTGTAATTGTCATTAATTTCTGATGTTTTGCTTGTTTTTATATTTGGTATTATTCATCTGCTGTATGTACTCATTTACCACATCATAAAGGTGTAATGAATGAGGTGTGTTCTAACGGAGAGCATGTGCAGAGATTAATTTTCGTTCTGCGCCGTGATTTACCTCTCAGAATCACCTTTGCTCTTTAATCTGTTTACTAGCTACTTGCAGGGATTTAAGTATTGCATATTTATATGTTATGATTTGTGTCTTTCTTTGATTATGAAGTATTTATTTCAGTGCATCATTGGGGCTGATGCTCTAGGAGCACTGATGTATGATTTCATGGTGCAGAATCACTAAGATAGGACTCGTTAACAAAGGACTGTGCTCTCTACATCCTTTTTTGGAAGATAAAGAAAGAAGTGGTAGATCATCCAATATCAGCAACTTTGCCATGTATGAAACTATTGTTCTGGACACAAAGGTTAGCACATCATTCTCTTCATTTGCTTAATGAGTTTAAGCGGTTTCTTTAATCTTTATTGATTTGTCCTTAACAGTTATTATAACAATTGTTATTCATTTTGGGGCAGATTTACAAGCCCCTTGTGACACTTTTGTGCCGCCGTTGCGTCACGTTTTATGATGCAGCGGCGGCGTAAACAATGCAGCACGTTACGACCCATTTACAATGTCACCTTGTAAAGCCCTGCACCACAAGGTGGGTGTTCCCACCCGAGAAAGCCTCGTAGAAGTGATGCAGTGAAATCTACAAGATTTCACTGTGCCACTTCTAGGACGCCACTGCATCAAAACCCAACGCCTGCTTGGAGCAGGCGTGAGGAGTGACGCAGTGCATTAGGAATAGGCCATCCCATGCATTGTTGGAGTTGCATCGTGCTTGCGACACGACTCCAGCAATGTGTGACTTTTGCACCGACGGGTGTGTCAAAATTTCTGACACATCTGTCAATCCTTGTCCGATGGTGCGCCGTATTGTAAATACGGCGCATCCATGGTGGCGCAAGGGTTTCGCACGCAGGCGCAGGGAAACTGATGCATCTATACAGATGCGTCAGTTTCTTGTAAATAAGCCTCATAGTTTTATAGGTAAACCCTGAAGAAGGTTTCAAGATAAGCAAAATATATTGGGTGTCATGTCCAATATATAATAAATTTTGTGGATGAACCCTAAAGAATCAATTGTTATGGAGAATCTTTGATGAACAATTACAATGAAAACATTGATTTGAGATTTTTAGGACTAAACAATTGGTTCTGCTTGCAAAATAAGTGGATTATTTGTTCCCTTTAGAATGTGCTGGTGTGGCAGGGGTGAGACCTTTCTCCGGTATATGTGAACCAAACCTGCACCTCCCATCTGCAGTCATCTGGACTCTAAAAGCCACTAGGGGCGCCCAAAAAGAATGTTGTATCGTATTGAACCCAGGGTGAATGTTGTTGTGGGAGGTCGTGTTTGATAGATTGATTAGGAACAAGAGCATGCAAGACAAAAAGCTACAAAGAAAGAGCGAGAAAACACGTGATCTTTTTATTTTTCTCTGATACGTGTCAAATTTTCCACTCAGTTTATTAAATTAGAGAGCAGTAGTCCAAAGCATGTTAAAGTAGGAAGCATCTTTCCATTGAGACGCTGCCTACATAAGGGGCAGCCATATCTGTATGTTTTTGTGAAGCACTTGAACACTTCTTACTGGACGTTTGCAATCTTGGGAAGGGCACCATTGATTTCTTAACTTTATATCACTGGCTCAGAACTTGAGAGGTTGCCTGGGACCAGCTAACAGGAACACATGGCTGGAAGCTGTGATTGATTGGGCAAATGGTTATTGTGATTAGTGTGAACTTCTGTGGCAACTCAATGCTTCATTGGCAAGGACAAAACACGCCCCTTCAATCCCTCTGAATGCTGTAGGATCTTGAATAGGTGTACCCCAGCTCTTCCTTAAAATAAACTAATTTTGAACCAGGGGAGCACACTTATGGTTGAGCCGTCACCTACTTAGTTTAATAAATCGCAAAACAGGGTAGCCATTTCACTCCTTGTCATCACAGATGCTGTTTCCATTATTGGACTTTACACTTAAAAATCACTGGTACAAGGTGTATTAGGCTACTTAGTTCAATAGAAGCAATCCAAGAGTAGGGTGGAATGAAGAAGCATTATGTAGCACCATGGCAACTGAACAAGCCATTAAATAAAACTGCGCCAGCTTCAAAAATCATGAACCTGGTAAAGTTAAAAATAAAAAGAGGCCCTGTGGTGCAATAGGATCCTTTACAGTGTGTGGCATTGATCATTTTTGGTGGCAGTGTTGTGCTCCAATTCCTTACCCACTTCTAGAAGGTCCAGCATAGGACTTTCATAAAACGAGAAAGGAGGTGTGTAAGAAATGGGGTTATTGGTTGAGGAGGAGGGTGAAACCCCATCCAGGCAACAACCACAATACTTGTTAGGGTGAACCAGAAAAGTCGCTAAATTAACATGTGCTTAACCCTGTGGTAGCAGTCAGGCTTAACTTAGAGGCAGTTTGTAAAGTATTTTTGTAGCACTCAAACAGTAATAAAGTGAAAACACAACACAAGAAAAATCCCACATCAGTTTGGAAAAATTGCGAAATTTGTAATAAATAAAATGACAGCAAAGCAACTTAAATCCAATCAGTATAACTGGAGTTATGAATCTTTAAAGTTTTTATTGAAAAATAGCACCTACAAAATCAAAACGCCAACCATGGCACTAGAGACACAGGCAAAGTCAAAAATTAAGGCTGACCGTAGTGGAGCGTGGGTCAGACACACGAGATGGATTGGGCCTGGACTCGGCTTACCTTCGGACTTAGAAGAAATTTTGGAGAAAATTTCCTGAGAAGGTACAGTTCAGCGGGGCAAGGCAGCAGGCAGTATCCGAGGAGGAGGCGTTGTTGGGGAGCCGTTGGGCGCAGAATTCTATCTTCCGAGTGTGTCACTTTTTTGGAAGACGAAAATCTCCAGTGTGGCGAAGATGCAGTCTGTAGTCCACAAGGCCAGATACCTTTTCCGAGAGGTGCCGCTGAACAGGATTTGCTGCTGTGGAACAGAATGTGGCGGGAGCTACTGAGAAGTCAGGCCAACTGGCGATGCACCTTGGGTGGATCAGCAAGCAGGTAGGTTCTGGTATTCTGTCAGTTCTGAGGACAGTTTTTGGTGAAAACATTTCTACGGCCCAACTTTTAGGGTCAGGCAGGAGAAGCACCTTTAACACCACAACTAAGGGTCCACCACTTAGGGGGCACCATTTGGCGGGTTAGGACTCACTCCATCAGAGGCTGGGTGCAGAGTTCAAGGTCTCTGGAGCTTGCTATGTCCCTGTATTTCACACAGGCCAGCCAACTAGCCTTTGGAATCACTTTTGCAGTCCTGGGTTCAAGCAGCAAGGATGCCTCAAGGAGCAGGGCAGTCCTCTGGTGGCACATGGCAAACCTCAAGGAGCAGGGCAATCCTCGGGGGGACAAAGCAAGCCTCAAGCGGTAGGGCAGACCTCTGATAGCAGCAGAGCAGACCTTTGAGGTACAAGGCAGGTCTCAAGCAGCAGAGCAGTCCTCTGGGGGGTCCAAGACATTTCTCTGAAGCCACAGGTCAAGGAGTGTACTGAAGGGTTGTTCTGAGGGCCCAATATTTATAACTGATGCCAACCTTTGGGGTGAGGGAATCTTCTAGGCTACCCCCACATCTGATTCTGGAATGTTCTTCCCTTCCCTTGCCAGGGCTCCAAACAGTCTGGGGTGACAAACAAGTAATGTCAGGTTCCTTTGTGTGTGCTGGAGGCAACCCCTTTGAAATATAAGTGTGGCAGGGAACAGCTCCACCCCGATCCATCCTCGCAGGATGGCCCATCCTGCCAGCACAAAGTGCAACAGCTAGGCTATTCACAGTCATGTGACCAAGGACACTGGCAGCAGGCACCAATGGTTCGGGCAAGAAAATGCCAACTTTCTAAAAGTGGTTAAGGAGAACAGTGGTCTCAGGGAGGCTTCAAGAGTCCTCGTGTAGCCTGGGCTACTGTAAATGAATGCAGAGTTAATCAAAACAATTACTTTCAATAGTAGTCCAAACAGGACTCATTAAGCAATATATGCCAGGACACAGGGTGCAGAATGACATCACATTTATTAACACCATAAATGGAGTATCATTCAATTTTCAACGTTTAATAGTTCTGGTGCTCACACAAAAAAGTGCAAGTGCGTGAAGTGAAAGTGCTTAGTGACATTTAAAACATTACATCGCATTGACAACAAGCTAAAAAACTCCAAACTATTCAATTACAATGAAGGAGTTTTTGGTTGTAAGGTCGACGAGCGTTTCGATCTTAATGATTAAAAGATCATCATCAGGACTGATGTGTGAGCAATTAGAATCTAGTCAATTAGGCGAAAGGAGAAAATGTCAACACGCGATTGGAACCCGCGAAGCTGAAGTCCCAGGGCGGGTAGATGGAGGATCGGATCAGAGATCAAGGAGGATGTAAATCAGCCGGTTAATGAGGAAGGGAATCGACGGCACCCCAGGGTTATTTTGAACCGGGATGAGTCCGGAGATCAAGGGTTCCACATCCGTCGCGGAGTGAATCCGATGAACTTTCTAAAAGTGGCATTTACAAAATCGTGACAAAAAATATCTTTACTATTAAAAAGGATTTTAAATTACAACTCATTTGAGTATAATCATAATATTTCTACCTGCTCCCAATCAAAAATTATCACTTATTAAATGTAATAAGTGTTATCGAATGGGAGATATAGGCCTTACAGTAATGAAAAACAAATTTAGGAGTTTTTCACTACCTGGACATATAAGCAACATCATCTTGCATCCAACACAGTCAGTATACCATTGTTTAAAATGATCAAGCTGCTGATGCAGCAGTAGATTGTGAAATCTAACCGCCATCATATAACCTCACCGCGTGTCTTGCTAACGAAACCTTATACACCTGCCCTTAAGTGCCCTGGAGTTGATTAAGCCCACGTGTCCCAAAACCTCACTGTGAATGCCAAAAACATAAACTAAATACTATCGTACTCCACTAGACATATGAAAGTGCCAGTCTGGCTAAAAACAAATTAGTAGACATACACCTACACAACAAATATACTGAAATTAACCCAAACCAGCACTTTGCCTAAATTATAAATGTATAAACATCAATTATAATTAAGGCTCCCTGTTTTCCGTTTTTACTGATTTTTACAGATAAATACAGACAGAAAACCATTTATTTTACTCTCTGTATTTATTTTTAAATGTTGATAAAAATTGAAATTGGGTTGTTTTTGAGTGATTCTAGATGCTGTCAATCATGACTGCCAGGCGAATAACTGTGCAAATCGACAGGCAGGGGGCTTAAAAAAATATAGGGATTTTAGTAAAGAGCCTTAAACAGAAGTAAATTAGCACAACCTTGATACTAAAATTTACATATTCTCTTACAAGTACATATTTTACCATCTGAGTGTGTATATATAATTCAAACCTGTCAGGCCATCAGGCATGAGTGTACATTAACTGGTTAAATAAATGCAGAAATATACACACTTCAGCTTAATTTTTTCACAAAACCTAAAATAGATATGGATAAATACAGGTAAAATTAGCAAAAAATAAATATGGATAAATGCAGACGGAAATGACAAAAATATAAATACCATAAAACCGGGAGCCCTAATTATAATGTTCTTTATGCTCATTTATCAAGCTGTCAAGACCTGTCACTGCAAGTTTCTTTTGCACACGACTACCTCGGTGTGTAAACGGTTCCAAAACCATCACTGATGCGATGCCATATGCCCCAAGCAGTGAAACAAGAGATTGATCTTCTATATTATGACTGGCTTGAATCTGCAATGTTAAACATTCAGGGGCAGATTTACAAGCCCCTTGCGCCACTTTTGCGTCACTTTTCCCATGTTAAAAGTGACGCAAAAGTGGCGCAAGGGGCTTGTAAATCTGCCCCTCAGTTTATAGTATGGGGTGCAGACGCTAGGTGGACAGAAAAACTTCAGAATGACATGTAAATAATGAAATGCACAACCTATTTGATCAGTTTCTTTTGCAATAGTTACACAATTTCTTTGAACGCTGTCAAGGCAAAACCTTCGACATGCAGCTCCTGGTTCGTGCTCTGTCTGTGCACGTGTAATAACTTCAACAAAAGCTGGTGTCCAGATGGTGCCCCGGTCCCAGGGTGCACAGCCTAAATGTTGGCCTGTAGGCCATTGCATTTCAGCAACATTCTTGTACTCATTTTAATCCATTTTAATCCATCTTAAACAAAACGAAACATGCATACTGAACTCTTCTGTGTTTTTATTTGCAACATGGGGATTACTATGCAAAAATTATTTAAAATGTAATTCCTCTGCTTGTAACAATGATGATGTCATCCAAATTCAAGAAAACCCAATGCATTTCGGGAGAGGTCCCTTCATCAGGGGTAACTAGAATATGGGAATTAAAAAAGGTCCTATGAGCATAAACATAAGTTAACATGTTTCCAAAAGACATGATAAGTGCAAAAATACAGTAACATTTAATGCAATACAAAAGTAAATCTTGCTATCAAAAACATATTTTAACGATCATGCTGTCCCTCAATAAAACCATCTAATCCTTTACAGATTTAGGATATATTCTATATATCACCACTTGTAAAAAAAAATGCCCCCCTAAACAATTAAAAGTGAATACCGAAGAGCCCACATGCAATCAGCTAAAACGAAAATTTTAAAATGTGAACCTGCGAAAATGTACTTGTTTTGTGAAAACAGAATATTACTAAGACTCTGTGAAGACAAAAACGGAAACATAGACTAACGGTGTGTATGCCATGAAAGCAACATGTTTATGCTCATAGGACCTTTTTTAATTCTCATATTCTAGTTTCCCCTGGTGAAGGGACCTCTCCCGAAATGCATTGGGTTTGCTTAAGTTTGGATGACATCATCACTGTTACAAGCAGAGGAGTTACTTTTTAAATAGCTTTTCCACAGTAATCATCATGTTCAGGCACTGGGGTTAACCTATGCTACCTTCTGGATAATCTCCCACATTGTAAATGGGGATGAATTTTGTCACAAGGACAGGTTGTCCCAAAGTCTCCCCGAGACCCAATTCCTTATGTATTTTTGACAGGCTAGCACCCTCCTGCTAGAGATTGCAGTGAAGCTGCAGGTGGCACTTGCTCCAAGGTACCTATGCCAGGTATAAACCTTAAAGAAACTTCCTGGAGTGACTGAAGCCAGAGTTCAGCCTGTCCTCCCTTTGCCTCATGTGTGAACAAACATCCTCCAGGCCACGTTGCAAGGAGGTGGTACTAAAAGCTATGGAGATTCATAAACCATTCCCTTCCTCAATCAGTAGAATTCCAATCTCCCGTGGATGGCTCCATTGTGTTACTGGGCTTTTGAACTGCCAGCTGGGGCAGCGGAGCAATTTAGACCAGGCATGCATAGCTCTCAAGAATAAGACAGATTCCCAATTTTTACTTTTGTGTATCAGTCTGCCACTACATGTTTCAACTATTCTATTCAAGGTAGATTTGGATAGAGAAAACTACTGTAGTTATGTGATCTATTAAATATGTTGCCTGTTGCCAGTGTTTTACAGTAGGAAGGGAAGGAGCTTTCATTTTTGTAATCTATAAATCCAAGGATTCTTCAAACTGACTAGCTGCATATCCACTGTTTACCAGTGGCGTAGCTAGGCACTCTGCCGCCCGTGGCGGTCCCTGCCTTTTGCCGCCGCCGCGCGCTGAAGAGCGGCGGGGGGGGAGGGGGGTGCTGGCGATGATTTTAGCTGCCGCCGCCGCCCCCAAAACTCATGCCGCCCGGGGTGCACCGCCCCCTCCGCCCCCCCCCTTGCTACGCCAGTGCTGTTTACCCACTCCAAATCCTGATCAGGCACTGATTTACGGCCTTATTATGACAACGGAGGTCCATTGGATCGCCGCAGTCCTGGTGGTGGCCCGTGGACCACCAGACTGGAGGGCCACCTTCCATATTCTGACTATGCCGGTCAGACTGCCACAGGACCACTGCTACCGCCAGGGTGTGAGGCTGGTAATATGCTGGTGGTGCTGTTGCGGCAACCCAAGCTTATTACTAGTTTCCTCACTGCCATAGTTTTCATGGCGGTGCGACTGATCCAGCGGGTTACTAGCAACAAGCATTCATACACCGAATACTCACCTGGGCCCATTCATTCATACTACGCTAGCAATTTCCGCTGGTGGGTCAGTTGTACTCTTTATCAAAATCCCTGCTACCAATTACTTTTCTGATTGAAGAGTAATGTCTTACCGATGGACCCTTTGCTAATTGGGAAGTTTAAAATGAGTGACGTTCATTACAATTCATAAATTCTAAAATAATCACTGAGTCAAGAAGTTTAAAATGTTTATCTAAAGTTTTAGCAGAGTAAAATACAGAACCACATGATACTTAATCGTATATCAAGGATGAAGCATAATAATAAATTATCGATCAATGACGGTTCCTCAGAAAGAAGAAGATAGAGACAGCAGCACAACTAAAGGTTGTATTTATATTTACCTAAAGGTGCGAGACACCAAACCCCTTGGCCAAGGAGTTGGAAAGGATCGGTCCCATAAAGGATGAAGATCAAAGACCTCCGTACCAGGTTCAGGACAGGTGACCTCTCTATCAACGACGCCTGCGTCGTTCCCCTCTCTGACACTTCGCTCCTCCTCGAGTTTCTCCGTGTCTTCCTTCTAATGGATTCCGCCGCCCCCACCTCAGGACCTCTCTGGACAGCGGTTCAGTCTGCAATCGATCAGCTTGTATGTCTGAGCTAGAGCGCCAAAAAGCCTGATCTCGAACTAACTAATTAGCTAATTCTATATCTATTATACCCTTCTATAACCAGGTACCTCCCATTAATGTTTCAAAATTATGGGCCCACTACTTCTGATTGGACGGGGACAGTGGGTTGATCCTCACACCATGTCATTTAGTTCAATTTCTTTAAGCCCATTGTTTTAAAGTACCGCCCATCACAATTAATACATTTGCTTTATTTCCCACCCGTTTCCCATTGATTCAGCAACACATTTTCGTATACAATTGTATAATTTTCAGGTACATTTCGGATGAACTTGTGAACCAGGCTTCGCGACCTTGGAGAGCTTCCAAGTTGACTTCATCACTTCCTTTGGTCAGCCTTTCAGGGCGCATGTGCAGAACCAATGTCTCTCGAGCTGCAGTTCAACCAACCCAGGCCCATTTTACGAACTAATAAAAGTCAAAGAAGAAAATATTAAAATCACAATATAAATGGTTTCACTGTATACCCACTTTGTCTACTCTATTCCCATTTATTTATAAATCTATTCGCATTAATAGCATTAGAATACCACAGCTTTAATTGTAGCGTATGCGCAAGCTTTAGCACGTGAAAACAGTAAGCAGCCATTTTAATACACACTGCGCAGAAGCAAAGATTTCCCTCCAAGCAAAGAAAGACGTCACACCACGTGATATGGTTGACACATGCACAATGAGATTCCCGCGCATTAGCGGCCATTTTAGATTTAGACAAGCGTTACTTGTTAGTTTAAACACATAGGCAAGCTTCCCTCGTTTTGTATTGATGTGTGCATTGGTTAGTACGGACATTACAAAGATTAATAATTAATACTGTGAGAGGATTGCTTACGAGCAAGTCTCATTGTGAGTTCTTGCTCCATCAATCCCCTCTCTGATGGCGTTTCTGAGCCATCAAATTACTACCCACAACCAGATGCCAACTTTTAGCATAAAATTGTCTGACTTTCATTTTTACACTTTCTGGTTTTATCATCTCCTTTCAGTTTCTTGTATAATTCACTTTTCAGATCTTCTAGTTCAATTTCGTCAAACTTTCGTTTTTTTCCTTTTCCTGTCATTCTATACGTCTCATTCTTTCTAAAACACTTGCACCATATTATTATTGATAGTACTATTATTGCTATCCCTGCTAAGGGCGCTAATATTTGACCTATAAGTCCTTTCCCTACATTAGCAAACCAGGTACCAATTGACGCTATACTATTCGTCAATCTTGCGCATACACTATCAACTTCCAGTGGTTTAAGTTCATTCTCAAGTTTTGTTATATTCTGTATATATGTTCCAATTTCTGCACTTTTGTCAGGTATGTAAGTGCAACAGTGTTTCGTCTTCAATAATTTACAGACTCCGCCCTCTTTTGCTAATATTATATCAAGAGCAAGTCGATTTTGCATAACCATAGATCTAATCGCAACTATCTCCGCATTAATCATAAGAAATCCTCCAGCAGTGTCCGTTGATAAGCGATCAACCACTGTAGATAATTTACATATTTTCCTTGAGTTCAGAATTATTCCCACTGAAGGTATCAATGCACCGAATATATCACCTACAATTTCAGAAAAACTAGCTCTTTTACTACGTGTTAATTCACTATTATTTTCATTGCTCCCAGTGTTTCTTTTTACGTGGTATATTTTTGGAAATACTATTCCAAAATAACAACTTCCATACCACCGTGCAGGAAGCCTAAAGTAAGCCTTATTCCCACACACATAATAGATTCCAGGAAAAACTGAATCTGTTCCTCCTTTCAGTCCCCAACCTCCAAGAATTAAGAAATTATGTTCACATTCACTGGTACCGATGAAAATATTGTTATACTCAGTCTTTAACCTATGTAGACAAATTTTCCCTGTCTTTACAAAATCCAGAGCCATAGCAGCTTGAGCCTTGCCAGGTGTGTAACTACCCTCTTTCTCAGCCCAAGGTGGCAGATGAGCCTTATGCTCAGATGCTTTCTTTTGGAAATCTTGTCTTCTATTTTCTACTAAATTTAAAAATATCTTTTCTTCTTCATGTAACGAACATGTTAGATTGCTTCTATGTGCATGTGTTATGTCTATTGATTTCATCGTTAAGAAAAATTCTCCCATAAACTGTGCATCTTTACTACTAAGCACTGGATTCATATTCTTTCGAATCGGAACCTCAGAAAATATCACATCCATGTCTGAATAATAGTACTGAAGTCTCCCTGTTCTATAAAATAAACTAGTCAATACACTACATGATATGCCATAAGTTAATGGTAAATGATGATATGTTAATCCTTCAGCTACTGATTCGGGTAATTTCATACAGACATAACAATTACTAACTTCCATGGTATCTACATATTGAAATAATAATTTTGTGAAAACATTCAAACTAGTGTCGTTATCTGTTACCTCATGATGAAACTCTGGTTCATCTTCTGCCTTTAATTCTACTCTATTACTTTTCAAATTATCTACCCTTCCCTTCGTTTCGTTGTTAATCTTTTTATCCATAATCAGAAGGTAAGGAATTGCTACGATCACAACTAACCATACTATAAGCACCACTACCAGACTACATATGCATATAGCACAGCATCTTTTACAACATTTCCGTTTCGGTCTCCCAGAAACTCTGTCGTCAGGCATTTTGACAAGGAAGATTTCTCTTCTTATCTTTTCTTTTTCAAGACTTTAACGTTATCAAGGTGGTTTTATTTCTTTTTCATAAGTCAGTTCCGCACTTGTTCCTTCGTCACCACTTTCACTTGACTCTGAACTCTCGTAGTCTTCAAGGATTATATAAGTCCAATCAGGACCTTTAAATTTATTGTTCACAAGTTTCAGTCTTTTGCTTTTTCGTTTTTCAGTTCCACTTGTTTGTCCGGTTAGGCTTGTTACTTCATTTACTTGTTCTGGATCTTCACTTCTGGTTCTTATATGGTATTTCACTCTTTTAATGACACTAGGCCAATGATCACCTTTTCTGATCTTCTTTGTTTGCACTGTCTCTTCACTTCTTATTTCTTCTTCAGAAGTCTTTTTAATTTCAAGTTGTGGCACAGTTTGTTTTTCTTCAATTTCAGTTTCTTCTTCTATTTGTTCTTTTTCAGGTCTTATTGGGTTTTCTTCAGTTGCTCCATTGTGAGTTTCTGATAACTGACTTGGCTCAGCATTTGCATCTTGATGCTTGATATTCTCATGATCTTCTTCTTGAATGTATTTTCCTACATCTAACTGGTCCTGATCAGGGCTTATTGCACTTTGTACTTCTGCAGCCTGACCACGTTCTTCTAAACCTGTCTGTCCCTGCTCAAATTTTGTTGTTTTGTTGTTGATTTGAGTCCAATTTCCTCTCCCTATCTGGTCCTGCTCAGGTTCTTTTATTGTTTCATTTTCCTGATCCTGAGCGGCTTCTTCTTCACCTATCTGGTCTTCTCTAATTTCTTCTAATTTTGATTGGCTTCTAGTTCTGTTGTAAGCTTCTGGTACATCAACCACTGGTATCCAGTCCTGACTTGTGCTCGGTTGTTCTTCTTCAGCTTCTCTCGAATCCCTCACCTGAGATTCTTCAGCTGGGCAACCTTCAGCTTCCTCAGTTATTGATGCTATCTGAGGATTTTCTTCTTCAGGGTCCGGTACCCTTTTGGTGTGGCTTACATGAATCCAATTAGGCAATCCTGCACATTTCACTGCTGTATTCGTAACTAGTATAACCTGACAAGGTTCGCCCCACCTGGGTGATAGACACGTTTCTCTGGTGTGATGCTTCACAACCACCCAGTCTCCGGGATTCAGATCATGCTCTTGCTCAGGCTGCCTGGACACTGCGTCTTCCCCAACCTGGTGAGAGACAGAACGCACTAGGTCAGCCAATCCTTTGCAATAATCCAGAACCATATCATCAGTTATATTCAGCAGTTTACTTGTAGGAACATGTGCTTGTCTCATTGCTCTTCCCATGATTATTTCGTGCGGACTCAATCCGGTATTTCTATCAGGAATGCTTCTGAGTCCCATTAACACAAGTGGCAATGCATCTGGCCAATCTAATGATGTTGATGCACACATTTTTGCCAGTCTGGATTTTATTGTGCCATTTATTTGTTCAACCACTCCAGAAGCCTCTGGGCGATATGCACAGTGCAATTTTTGCTCAATCTGGAATGCTTCGCAGATTATTCTGATCACATCGTTGTTGAAGTGCCCTCCTCTATCTGATTCCAAAGTTACTGGGAAACCGAACCTAGGAATGAGTTCTCGTAGTAACAGCTTTGCGACTGTAATACTGTCATTCCTTCTGGTAGGGTAAGCCTCCACCCACTTTGAAAACAGACACACTATGACAAGTACATATTTTAGTCCTCTACATGGTGGTAACTGAATAAAATCAAGCTGCAATCTCACAAATGGACCCTCTGCCTTTCCAATTTTCCCAAAACCAATTACTGTTTTCCTTCCTGGATTATTCATTTGGCAAGTTAAACATCTCTGGCAAAGACTCTCTGCTGCAGCCCTAAACCTTGGATTGTACCAATTTTGTCTGAAGAGCCTAATCATAGCATCTCTCCCTACATGTGTGTCTCCATGATACATTCTGGCCATTTGTGAAATCAGACAGTCGGGCATGACTGGTCTGCCATCGGTATAAATCCACACATCGTCATCTGCCCTTTGAGAACATCCCAATTTAATCCACGCATTTCTTTC
The DNA here is from genome assembly GCA_963921515.1 of Calotriton arnoldi. Taxonomy (NCBI): domain Eukaryota; kingdom Metazoa; phylum Chordata; class Amphibia; order Caudata; family Salamandridae; genus Calotriton; species Calotriton arnoldi. The sequence goes on along the minus strand of CAWUFW010005392.1, from coordinate 1,124,134 downwards.
ATTCTCATCAGCATCGTCTTGCAGTCTTTTCACATCATTCCATGTTTCAGGTGGTGCATATAGCATAAGTTGGCAGCTGATTCCCATCCTTTCAACCCTTTTATTTACTGACAACCTGTTCTTGGCACAGTGTTGAGCCACCAAATCTGCATATCTGTTACCGACTACCACCCAGTCATCTCCTGACTGGTGTGCGGCACACTTCACCACAGCCAATTCTTTTGGTGATTGTATTGCTTCCAACAGTTCCTTTACAAACTGTCCATTTTTAATAGGGGATCCTGAAGAAGTCATGAAATCCCTCTGCATCCACAGTTGGCCAAAATCATGCACAACCCCATAACCATATTGACTATCTGTAAATATAGTTATTTTCTGATTCCTCCCAATTTTGCAGGCTTTAATTAAAGCAATTAATTCAGCTACTTGTGCAGATTTGACCCCTGGTAAATAAGATGCTTCGACTATTCCAGTTAATTCGCATACTGCATATGCTGCACTTAGTTTACCATCTTCATGCCTTTGGCATGAACCGTCCACAAACAGCTCCCTGTCTGGGTCTCTGAGAGGCAGTTCCTGTATATCAGGACGCGGTTTTGTGCACAATTCTGTGACTTGTAAACAATCATGTTCCTCTTCATCGTCTTTAACTTCTTCATGATACGGGTCTGGTAATAATGTAGCAGGGTTTACAATTGTGCACCTGACAATAGTTACATTTTCAGCACCTAAAATTATTCTTTCATATTTAGTCAGCCGACTAGGAGTAAGATGCTGAGTTCTGGTTCTTGTCAACAGAATCACAACTGAGTGTGGAACAAACACTTTTACAGGATGTCCCATTACAATTGATTCACTTTGCTCAATGCTCAAACAGGTAGCAGCTACTGCTTTTAAGCAACCTGGCAACGCTGCTGCCACTGGGTCCAACGTAGCAGAAAAGTATGCTATAGGACGTCTGTCCAAACCATGTCTCTGAGTTAGGACTGAAAGTGCACAATTTTCTCTCTCATGACAGAATAATGCGAATCCTCTTGTATAATCAGGCATGCCTAGGGCAGGTGCTTCACACAAAGCACTTCTCAATTTTACAAAAGCTCCTACGCTCTCATCATCCCATTCAACTGGGTCCTTTGCCTTCTTTTTCGTCATTTGAATCAATGGTTTTGCTAGCAGAGAAAACCCTACTATCCACTGCCGACAATATCCCACTATTCCAAGGAACATTCTCACTTCTCTTTGAGTTACAGGCATTTGCATTCTTTTGATTAATTTTACTCTTTCAGAAGTTATCCTTCTTTTTCCCCTCTCAATTTGGTGTCCTAGATATTTAACTGCTGTTGTACAAAACTGTAGTTTTTCAGGCGAAACTTTATGCCCTTCTTCTGCCAAGTGATTTAATAGTGCAATGGAGTCGACAACACAGTCCTCTCTAGTGTTAGATGCCACTAGCAGATCATCTATATACTGCACTAAGACTGAACTTCCTGGCATTACTAGCTTTTCTAAGCACTTTTTCAATATTTGATTAAAGATGGAAGGACTCTCTGTGTACCCTTGAGGAACACGATTCCATACATATACTTTGTTCTCAAATTTAAATGAAAAAAGATACTGGCTATCTGGATGCAATGGTATGGAAAAGAATGCTTGACATAAGTCAATCACAGTAAACCATCCTGCACTCCAGGGAATCTGGTATAGGATTACTGCAGGATTTGGCACTATAGGACAACAAGGTTCCACAATTTTATTTATTTTGCGTAAATCCTGAACAATCCTATACTTTCCACTAGGTTTCTTCAAACCCATTATTGGTGAATTACAAGGGCTACTCATTACTTCTTTTAATATGCCTTGTTTTACCATTCTGTTAATTTGCTCAATAACTCCTGCTTTTACTTCAGCACTCATTTTGTACTGTCTGGTATTTGGAAAAATTGCACCTTCTTTTACAATGTCTTTTACTGGGTCTATTTTGGCCATTAGTCCTACTTCTTTCCCGGTGAAATCCCATACTATGGAATTTACTGTAGTTCTTAATTCTTCTGGCAACTCGTCTTTTGTTATTAAAGAGAACATCTCATCTACCTCTGTACCTTGCTTTGCAATCATAATTTTGTATACATGGTCTTCATCCGGGGTCTGAACTGCAACACCATCCGGTGTGCAGAAAATTGTGCAGTTCATTTTACACAACAAATCTCGGCCCAATAAATTCACTGGACTGGAATCACACACTACAAACTGATGCATTTCTCTAAAATTTCCAATTTTTACTTCCATTGGTTCGGTAAGAGGTGTTTTAATTTTACGATTGGTCACACCCACAACTTGGATAGCTTCTCCAGAGAGAGGAAGGTCTGGGATGTCTGCTGTTCTCACAGTAGACCTGGTAGCACCGGTGTCCAAAAGGAAAGTGATATCGTTACCTCTTACTTTCCCTTCAACATATGGACCTGACTGGTCTACCGGCAAGGATGCGCCAAGTACGCACTCCTTCTTCCCCTCTCCTAGGCACCGTCATTGATTATATGAACAAAAATCATCCTGTAAAAGAAATTGTGAAGTTACATAATCATTCTTACCACTTCCTCCTTGATATCCGACGTCTGTACCGTGCTTTGCTCTGCTTACATTACCCTGTATAGGTGCAGGTGGTAACTGACTCTGAGGATTTACACCCTGCTGTGAGTCGTTCTGCGTCTGTGGATTTAAATTATGATTTGGGCCATTATTATTTTGAATCTTTTTACATTCGTTCTTCCAATGCCCCAACTTTCCGCATCCATGACAAGGAAATTTCTTTTTAGCCTCTTCTCTACTCATTCGTCCTCTCATTTTATTACCATTTCCTGTGTCACCATTTGTTCCAGAATCTTTTCCCTCATTATCAGTTGGATTATCCAAATTAATTCCCTGTCGCTCAGCCATTTTCACTTGAGCCCACATCACTTTCTCTTGTAATTTCTTGTGTCTATCCTCAATATCGTCTCCACAATATTTCGCATATTTCAAAATCTCGTCTATGGGTTTCCCTTGCCAGCACAACATGTGCTGCTTAATCATCTGACAAATCTCTGGTTTTAATCCATAAACAAATCGGTAAACAAACTGACTCATGTTTTTATCTCCAATGTCCTCAAATCCACTATACTGTTTAAATACCTGCAATAAACGTTCATAATAGGCATGTACCGATTCACTTGCTTCTTGGGTAGTTCGGTCTATTTTCACCCAATCCGTTTCTTTTGGTGGTATTTTCCCTTTCAAGTAAGTTATTACCTGCTGATACTTTTTCATTACGTCACTTGAGGGGGCACCTGTCTTTGGATCTCTAGGATACTCTTCACTCGGCCAGTCAACCGTAATCTTACAATCTGTCCACAAATCGGCAGGTACCACTATATCGAACAAACCATCCAAATCCTTTAACAATACTTTTGACACTTTCACAAACCTCTCAACCTGCTTGTACCATTCAATGGGCTTTTCTCTCAACTTGGGAAAATCATTCGTAAATGACAGAATATCCTGCCTATTCCATGGGACATGTACATAACCTCCTCCAGGTACTTCTCGCATCGGGTACATCTGATCTGCTTTCCCTGTTTCTTTCAATAAATATTCAGAAGTTGTTCTACTGTACCGTGCCTCTTCCTTTTTCTTTGTCCATCTAACTTTCCATTTATCTAAGTCTCCCCATTTCTGTAAAACTGTCATTAATTCTTTTACTTGTAGTTTTCGACCAGAGGCATTCATGTTTTCTAAATCTTTGTCAGAGAAGTCTGCTCTATAGGGTTTCTGTAGCACTTTTGACTTCCCTATTTCAATTCCCATCTGCAAGGCCAAATCTGATAATTTTTCATGAAATATCTTTACATTTCTAGTGATGCTTCTGCAGACGAACAATAGTTCTTCTTCATCGTAAGTGTTTAAACGATCTACTCCCACATTTCCTGCTATCATTTCTTCTAACTCGACTTTTAATTTGTAGATGTCCATGATCTTTGGGGGTGAACTCTGTCTGTCTGATCCTTGTGCCCATCTTTCTAAGTCTTCTGGTGTAACTACTGTGGCACTCTTAGTTCCAGATGATGTTACTATATTTATATTTTTAGAGCAACCAGGTGTTATTCTTCTAGGAGTGCTATTTACAGATCCTTGAATAGGTAAATCCATTAAGGATATCATAGATTCACAATCACTGATTTGATCATCAATTATTACAGGTTCAGGTTTAGGAATTTCTACAGGTGTAGGCATCACCAATGGTTTCGGGTAATTTTCTTTGTTACCATATAAAGGAACTACTGGACCAATCGTTACAGGTATGGTCAGGGAATCAGGATGTACATTTAATTGTGTTATTTTCTGTATCAATTCTGCTCTGTTTTTGTCTATAGCTTCCTTCTCTTTATCCTGAAGTACCCTATTAACTTGTGGATTATGTAATACTTGCGGTACTAATGGTGTCTTTAAAAGTGGTGCACTTGGTGTACATCCACTTGTCCCTTCCTGATATGGTGGTGGATTCTTTAATATTTCTTCCATAAATTCGTCTTCAGAGTCTCCAAGCCCTGTCAAATGTTTTGTCTTTTCTGTACATTTACTCCCTAACGAGTCTTCTGCCATTAATATCGGATACAAACCTTCTGTAAGCATCGCTCTTCTCCACTGCTTCATTTGACCGTCCCTTGACTAATTTTGGTATCTAAGGAAAAATCCCCGATAACCCCTACTGCTTCTCGCTCGGTCACGTTTGAATGCCTCGGTTTCCCATTCTTCTAAGGCTTCGTATTGAGTTAATCTTGGTCTAGGTTCTAAATCATTCATCCTCAATCTCAAATTTTGAAGAATTCTCCCATTGAAAGTGCCATTCTCTGGGAATGCTAATATTCCGTCATTTTTGGTATATTCTATCCAATTTTCTAACCATACGCAAGTATGATAATCTCTCTCCATCATCATGAATGAAGCGGGCGGTTTTGCTGGTGGAATAATAATTCCTTCTCTAGTTTTGATGGGTTTATCTTTCTTAAAATAATTTTTAACCTTCTGTAGAAATGACATTTTTCTCTTTTCTCCATACATTTTGGGTAAATATCTATATATCGGTTTATATTCTGCAAATCCTAAGAATCTCTTGTCTGGACGGGTTCCTGTTAAAGTCGGATCATGTTTCCACATATATCTCCCACTTATCCACTAAGACTTCGGCTTCTATCCTACCAACCAATTAAATTCCAACTAACATTTATCTCTGAACCAATCCTAGTTCGGCTTTTCAGTGACGTCTATCTGACGACCCCTCCTTTACAATCTGCACTTTTCTGTCCCTCGCTGTTTCGACCAATCCCAGCGCGACACCTGTGACGTCAGTATTACTCCTGACTACTGACCCCTCCTTTACAAGAGTCTTTCCACACCCGCTGTTTTAACCAATCCCAGCGCGGCGTTTTGTGACGTCAACTTCCTCTCCGGCAGCTGACCCTCCCTTTACAAAATCGTACGCAAAACTTTATTTTCTGGGTACTTCTTATTAAAATTCAGTAACAACATAAAAACATTCGCTATCGTGTCAGTTTCGCTAACTTGAAAGAATAGTTTCTCTCTCACACTTAGTAAAACCTTTCCGTTTACTAAACATACACTACGAGTAAAACCCTTCCGTTTACTCTTCACGTAAGCTTCAGAAATTCCTGTTACTTCTTCAATGTTACCCTTTCTAGGTGATATAACATCAGATTTTCACCAGCGTATTCCTTTGCTGTCACTCACACACACACAGAGTCCCTAACGAGTACTGATAGCCCTGCTTAACTTTTCAGTACTATTTCTGCCTGACAGATAACCTCACTGCAGTATGGCTTCCACTTACCATCCGCTATTCAATTTTTTCCCTGGGGAATTCTGGACAACATAAAACAAAACTCTTGAACAAACGGATGTTAGTTTAAACAAATAAAATTCTCATTACCCAATTAACAAAGTACAACCATAACCATCCTCTGATAACCAGAAAACTAATCCAGCGGGTTACTAGCAACAAGCATTCATACACCGAATACTCACCTGGGCCCATTCATTCATACTACGCTAGCAATTTCCGCTGGTGGGTCAGTTGTACTCTTTATCAAAATCCCTGCTACCAATTACTTTTCTTATTGAAGAGTAATGACTTACCGATGGACCCTTTGCTAATTGGGAAGTTTAAAATGAGTGACGTTCATTACAATTCATAAATTCTAAAATAATCACTGAGTCAAGAAGTTTAAAATGTTTATCTAAAGTTTTAGCAGAGTAAAATACAGAACCACATGATACTTAATCGTATATCAAAGATGAAGCATAATAATCAATTATCGATCAATGACGGTTCCTCAGAAAGAAGAAGATAGAGACAGCAGCACAACTAAAGGTTGCATTTATATTTACCTAAAGGTGCGAGACACCAAACCCCTTGGCCAAGGAGTTGGAAAGGATCAGTCCCATAAAGGATGAAGATCAAAGACCTCCGGACCAGGTTCAGGACAGGTGACCTCTCTATCAACGACGCCTGCGTCGTTCCCCTCTCTGACACTTCGCTCCTCCTCGAGTTTCTCTGTGTCTTCCTTCTAATGGATTCCGCCGCCCCCACCTCAAGACCTCTCTGGACAGCGGTTCAGTCTGCAATCGATCAGCTTGTATGTCTGAGCTAGCGCGCCAAAAAGCCTGATCTCGAACTAACTAATTAGCTAATTCTATATCTATTATACCCTTCTATACCCAGGTACCTCCCATTAATGTTTCAAAATTATGGGCCCACTACTTCTGATTGGACGGGGACAGGGGTTGATCCTCACACCATGTCATTTAGTTCAATTTCTTTAAGCCCATTGTTTTAAAGTACCGCCCATCACAATTAATACATTTGCTTTATTTCCCACCCGTTTCCCATTGATGCAGCAACACATTTTCGTATACAATTGTATCGTTTTCAGGTACATTTCGGATGAACTTGTGAACCAGGCTTCGCGACCTTGGAGAGCTTCCAAGTTGACTTCATCGCTTCCTTTGGTCAGCCTTTCAGGGCGCATATGCAGAACCAATGTCTCTCGAGCTGCACTTCAACCAACCCAGGCCCATTTTACGAACTAATAAAAGTCAAAGAAGAAAATATTAAAATCACAATATAAATGGTTTCACTGTATACCCACTTTGTCTACTCTATTCCCATTTATTTATAAATCTATTCGCATTAATAGCATTAGAATACCACAGCTTTAATTGCAGTGTATGCGCAAGCTTTATTACGTGAAAACAGTAAGCAGCCATTTTAATACACACTGCGCAGATGCAAAGATTTCCCTCCAAGCAAAGAAAGACGTCACACCACGTGATATGGTTGACACATGCGCAATGAGATTCCCGCGCATTAGCGGCATTTTAGATTTAGACAAGCGTTACTTGTTAGTTTAAACATTTTGTATTGATGTGTGCATTGGTTAGTACAGACATTACAAAGATTAATAATTAATACTGTGAGAGGATTGCTTACGAGCAAGTCTCATTGTGAGTTCTTGCTCCATCACGACCACCATGAAAAGTCTGGCGGTGAGGAAACTAAAGGGGCCCTAAAGGCCCCTTGTTGCCTCTGCACCAGAGGATACATACAGGGGGGCACATGGTGTGCCCCCCTGTATGCATAAACCCCCAGTACCTGCAGGGCAAGATTGTGGAAAGCGTACTTCTACGCTTTGGTTATCACCACTCTGTCCATCTACAATTAAAGTACAGAAGCCATTTATTACGCTAGCGGGAACAATATACAACTCCGCACTCAGGGGCCGATTCCGATCTCGGTCGGAGGCGCACCCAATACCATTCGGTCGGGAAAAAAGCCATGCGAAAGCCTGTTTCCCGACCGAACCGTACGCGGGTCCGGCCGAGCGAGTACGATGCGACCTCGCCGACCGACTCGTCCGGGCGTCCCGACAACTCCGACCGACTCGCTCGGACTCGAACCGCTCCGACCGACTCGGTCGGACCCGACTCCGCACCGCGCAATGGAGACGTTTCCCGGCCGGGTAAGTACGATGCGCGCCGCGAGCAGTCCGACCGAGCCGCGCACTCCGGCTCGTAAGAGCTGTCGGAGCCGTACTTTGGGGGTCCGTGTCGGACCCCCCTGTACGCGTAGCCGCGCGAGGCGCACACAGGGGGACCCGCGGGTCCCCCTACCTGTGCGTGTACGCCGCGGGCGCTTCGCGGCGTACCCGCTGTAGGGGGCGCCCTTGTCCGCCTCGCACCCATTGAGGCAATGGGAGCCCGCGTACGCGTTGTACGACCGGCTCCCATTGAGTTCAATGGGAGTCCGACCGACTCGTGTCCGATAACATACGGCCGCATCGTACTCGTTCGGTCGGACTGCACGGGTCCGATTCGGTCGGAAATCTCTCCGGGTCCGGCTCGGTCGGAGAAATTTCCGGCCCGAATCGGAATCGACCCCTCAGTGTGTGGACTGGACAAAGATCAACACTCAGGGGCCGATTCCGATCTCGGTCGGAGGCGCACCCAATACCATTCGGTCGGGAAAAAGCCATGCGAAAGCCTGTTTCCCGACCGAACCGTACGCGGGTCCGGCCGAGCGAGTACGATGCGAACTCGCCGACCGACTCGTCCGGGCGTCCCGACAACTCCGACCGACTCGCTCGGACTCGAACCGCTCCGACCGACTCGGTGGGACCCGATCCGCACCGCGCAATGGAGACGTTTCCCGGCCGGGTAAGTACGATGCGCGCCGCGAGCAGTCCGACCGAGCCGCGCACTCCGGCTCGTAAGAGCTGTCGGAGCCGTACTTTGGGGTCCGTGTCGGACCCCCCTGTACGCGAGCCGCGCGAGGCGCACACAGGGGGACCCAAGGGTCCCCTACCTGTGCGTGTACGCCGCGGCGCGCTCCGCGGCGTACCCGCTGTAGGGGGCGCCCTTGTCCGCCTCGCACCCATTGAGGCAATGGGAGCCCGCGTACGCGTTGTACGACCGGCTCCCATTGAGTTCAATGGGAGTCCGACCGACTCGTGTCCGATAACATACGGCCGCATCGTACTCGTTCGGTCGGACTGCACGGGTCCGATTCGGTCGGAAATCTCTCCGGGTCCGGCTCGGTCGGAGAAATTTCCGGCCCGAATCGGAATCGACCCCTCAGTCTGCCATATTTATACAAAGCTTAAAGCAGAGCTTATGTGAGTTCATACAAAATTGCTTACTAGTGGAAATTCCATGTGCCAGCACAAGGCCGGTTCAAAGAGTTGCATCTTACAAGATAAGAGTTGAGTATCAGTGATAAGACCTTCTAGTTCTGTGCTTTATCAGCTACATGTCATAAACAGATAAGTAAATTAAGGCACTTCCAAAGTGTCGGAGAGTTGCATAAATGAACAAAGTTCTTTGCTGACCTTTTCTTGTGATGTGGAAAATTTCGAGTAGTTCTAACGTTCTTCAAATTACCTTCTGTTAGAAATGGGGGTCTCAAGTTGGCAATGGTTTGCACCTTTGTCCAAGTAGGGACCCTTGCTTCTAGTCAGGATAAGGGAGTTACGCCCTTAGACAACCCCCGCTCACCCCTTTGGTAGCTTGGCACGAGCAGACAGGCTTATCTCAGAGGCAGTGTGTAAAACATTTGTGCACACATCCAGTAATACAATGAAAACACTACAAATGGACACCACACCAGTTTTGAAAAATAAGTAGCCTTTATCTAAACCAAGCAAACCAAAATGACAAAAATCCAACATATAGTTATCAAAATGTAAAAACAGTTCTGTCCATAGCAGACTATAGGTGCAACACTTTCAACAGAAAGTACCTTGGATGCGTCAAAATCATAAACAAAAACAGCGGCAGGGAAGGTGATGCATCGGTTCCTTATGCGCAGGGAAGGTGATGCATTGGTTCCTTGCTCAAGGGGAGGTGATGCGTCGGTTCCTTACTGGCACGCAGGGGAGGTGATGCGTTGGTTCCTTACTGAAGAGGAGGTGATGCGTCGGTTTCTTACTGTGTGGTGAGGGATGTGTCGGTTTCTTACTGCGGCCCCGGCATTGTTGTAGACTTGGCGCTCTGGTGCAATGCGTGGGGATTCGGGGATGCAGCAGTTCTCGATGCAGTGGTGCCAACGGCGCTGCAATAATCTCTGCAGATACGGTCCCACAATGCGTCAGTTCTTGCAGTTGCACAGTGGTGATCTCGGACTTTGGAGATTGGTGCACGAGATTCGGCATGCAGCAATTTCTCCAGCCGTGGGCAGGCACTGCGTCGGTTTCTTCAGCGGCACAGTGGTGATGCGTGGAAATTCTTCCTGCACGGCAGTGTTGCGTCAGAAACGGGTGCGGATGCTTCATGCTTCTTTAGTTGCTTCTCTTTTCTCAGCTCCCAGCAGCAGGAACAACCTCCAGGGCCAACACGGGAATAGGCACCTCTTGGCAGGTCAGAACTCCCAGCAAGGAAGTTCAGGGGAGCAGGTGGTGAAGTCTTTGAGTCCCTGAGACTTCAGAACAGGAGCCAAGCTCTACTTCAAGCCCTTGGAGATCTTCTTCAAACAGGATACCCAGCACACAGCAAATTCTCTGTCCTCTCCTTGGCAGAAACGGCCACTGCAGGCCAGCCCCAGACAGCACACAGCAAAGGGGCAGTACTTTTCCTTGAGCTTTCCAAGCTCTTCTCCTTGGCAGAGGTTCCACTTGAGTCCAGAAGTATTCTAAAGTTCTGGGGTCTGGGCCCCAATATTTATACTCAATTTCTCTTTGTTCTCTTGTGGCAGAGAGGCTCTGTGCTCAGTCAAAACTAGTTCTGTCCTCCCTGGTCCAGCTTCCCAGCAGGAGGTGGAGACAGCATTGTGTAAGGCAGATCTGGCCCATTCACGTGCAAGGAAAACTTCTCCCCTACTCTAAATGCAGCCCAGGTCTATTCAGCCCAGCCCTGACTCATACAGGAAAGGCAGGACACCCTCAACCCCCCACCCCCCAGTGGCTGTCTACCATGAATGCACATCCCCAGCACCTGTCACTCAAAAGCCAGACAGTCAATCCACAAACCAGCAGAGGCACACAGGATGGCTAAGCAAGAAAATACCCACTTTCTAAAAGCTGTATTTTCAAACACCCAATATAAAAATCATCTTTACTAAAAGATGCATTTGTATATTCTGAGTTCAGGCATACTATACTCCATCTTTCTATCTTGTCCTAATGGGAAGTTATACTTATAAGATGTTATAAATAAACTCCCATTCTATCCTATGGGACAGATAGCCTTTCAATAGTGAAAAACGAAATACACTGCATTTCACTATCAGGACATGTCACACACATCAGTACATGTCCTACCTTTCACATACACTGCACCCTGCCCACAGGGGTACCTTGGGCCTACCTTAGGGGTGCCTCACATGTAACAAAAGGGAAGGTTAGGGCCTAGCAAGTGGGTGCACTTGCCAGGTCGACATGGCAGTAAAAACTGCGTGCAGACACTGCGGTGGCAGGTCTGAGAACCATTTGAAAGGCTGCTTGTGTGGGTGGCACAATCAGTGCTTCAGGCCCACTAGCAGCATTGGATTTACAGGCCCTGGGCACACACAGTGCACTGTACTAGGGACTTAGTAGTAAATCAAATAAGCCAATCATGGAAACACCAATCCATAATAACAATTTACACAGAGAGCCTATGCACTTCAGCACTGATTAGCAGTGGTAAAGTGCCCAGAGCAGAGTCCTAAAACCAACAAAACAGGATCAAAAGCCAAAAAACTAAAAGTCTGGGGGTAAAAACCCGCTGTAAAAGCCAGGTCTAACACATTCATTATTAGACATTCCTTAAACTGGACTAATTTTCAAAAGATTTAAAATTCACACTTATAGCAAATTTCCTTTAATTATCTGTAATAAACAATGCAAGAAACATTAATTCTGACATATGCTCAGATACACTGTGTGGATCACCGTTAATTTTTTTAAGATGGAGTGTTTCAGATATTGTACACTTTAAGAAGCATTCTAGCTGAATTTATAAATCTAATGTACGTCAAACCCACATTAAAGTGCCTCATTTCATGTATACAAATCACATTTGGAAATACTCTTAAAATCATATTTTTCCGAACCTACTTAGGAAGTACATTCATTTTAAATAGATGGGGGCATATTTACAAGGAAATGATGGAGCGCGGAGCTGCGGCAAATTTTGCAGCGCCATGCTCTGCCATTTCCAAAATGCAGGGATGCGCCATATTTACAACAATACAGCACACCCCTGTGTTTTCCCTAGCACTGTTGCTAAAAATAGCTGCCTAGTGCCAACGCAGACATCCTTGCACCATAGTGCAAGGGTGCCTGCATTGCAGGGAATGATTGTTTATGTGCAGAAGGGGTCCCATCCTGCACATAATCAATAATGGCGATTTGCTTTTTCTGTGTGTGCTGCATTGTGCAGCACACATAGAAGTAGCAAATCACCATTATTTAATGACTGTTTATGTGCAGGAAGGGACACCTTACGGGACGTAAACAATCATTAATGGCATTTTGCTCTTTCTATGTGTGCTGCACAATGCAGCACACATAGATAAAGCAAAAACAAGGAGAAATAAAAGGATTTCTCTTCATTACGCCATTCTAACACCTGCTATTGCAAGGCATTAGTTTTTAGCGCTGCCTCAAATTTACACCTCCATGTAAATCTGGGGCAGCACGAAAATGCAATGGATGTTGCGGTGGACTGCCCACAGCAACGCCCATTGCACGCCCCTTTCACGCAGATACCTGTGTGAAAGTGTAGCATATTTACATAGCGGCGTTAAGCCACAAAAAGTGGCTAAACACCACTTTGTAAATATAGTGCACGGCATTGAGTCACCGGAACGTGGCGCAATCCCCTTGTACATATGCTCCTTATTCACATTTGATCTAAAGTCCTTCGTACATTCACTCTGTAAGGCCGATTACTACAGTATAAAAAACATTAATTCAAACTGTTTTAATAAATCATGTTCATTCTCAGCTGTAAAGTGACTCACATAAATTTGAAACAGTGGGAGCAACAATTATTATTATGTTTTCCAAACACATTCTCAAGCATTTTATAATTCAAATTAAATCCAGGCTGCTCTTTAAGACTCGTTCATGCTGTTCTGTTTATCACCTTGGTAAAAATCTGAAGTATTGTATAATTCACATTTGTTCTGTCTAGTTCTCGAAATAGCCTAGGGTCAAAGCTAATAATCTTTCTTTCATTGTATTTTTTCAACCTAATTAAATCATACAAGCTACACCATAAGATAAACCATTATCATGAAGTCCCCGAAAACTGGTTCATTCCACACTAAGACAAATACTCCCCTTTTTTAACATGCACCATCAGGTCTCAGGGTAAATAGTCCACTGACAGAATATCGACCACAAAAATATAGATGTACAAAATATAAAGGGAAAAATATAGAATACAAAAATATCGACTCCCTATACTTAAAAACGTAAGTACAAAAATATCCCCAAAAATATTGTTTACAATAATATAGTTGTATTAAAGATCTCTTTTAAAATATATATAATTTAAAATATTAAAATAAACATGAATTAAATACTAACTTTAATTTATAAAAAAATATATAAATGGAGAGTTGTGTAGTGATGCTATATAATTGTATATAGGACACGTACAAGATGTGTTGACAAAGAACATACACAATGTGATTTGGTTGTTGGTCAGTCATTACAGTAGATTTAATATGTACAGGAGAGTGGTATGTCGCATGCACGGCACCCATAAATGCACAAGGGTTCATGGAGGGGAGGAGGGGAAATGTTTAATTTTCATTGTTCTATTTTTGATTACAGGTGTCACGAGCATGGAACGGATAATGGAATAACTACATTGTATACAAAGTAGTTTAACATTTGTATAAGGATCTGTAGCAAAACACAGAGAAAAGTGATTATATAAAGAGTTCTATTTGCAGAATGTGAGACATTAAGAAAATCAATAAAAAAAAAATATATATATATATAATTAAATGTATATTTTAACAAATACAACAAATAAACTTCCTTTTAAAAATGTAAACACACACATATATATAATTATACATATATAAAAATATAAACTAATATTTTAATTAATAATATCATTTAAAAAATTTTAAACAGCATAATATTATCAAAAATATATGTACACATATTTAAATATACCAAAAACATAACATATTAAAAAGAGAATCAATTTAATTTAAAATAAAAATTAAACAGCACACATATTTTACAATGTAATTAAAATTAAGTTACAAACAACAAAATATTGCAAATTATAATATTATTATTATAATAAATCAAAAACATAATTATATAAATTGCAACATAAAATACATTATTACAAATTAAAATAAATACATATACATTTCCCACCACAATAAAAAGAAAACATTTTTATACTAAATAAATATAAAAATAATTACTCCCACCTAACACAACAGTAACAAAATATTTTACATCACATAAAAATAAGATTTACTATTCTAACTACAATAAATATAAAATACATAAAATATAACATTACAAAATACTACAATTTACTATTCCTACTACACTTAACAGTACAATAACATTTTTAATTAACAAAAAAAAAGCAATTCCCACTTCAGTCAATGCAACAGTAGGGAAAGTGTTGGAGTGCGGAGGGGTAAAATTTACTATTCCCACTCCATTCAGTACAACAGTAGGGAAAGCGTTGTATTGCGTAGGGGTAAAATTTACTATTCCCACTCCAGTCTTTGCAACAGTAGGGAAAGCGCTGGATTGCAGAGGGGTAAAATTTACTATTCTCACTCCATTCAGTGCAACAGTAGAGAAAGGGTTGGATTGCGGAGGGTTACATTTACTATTGCCTCCCTCCTCAATCTTCGTCGTCACAGTCACCGAGGAGCACTATATGTTTGGGGCACAGCATTCACCCATATAAAAAATTCCCCACCCAACATGGCGGCCTGACAGGAAGTACCTGTCACCTGACCTATAAGGGTGGGGCAACCCCAGATCACATCCTGTTTTTTTCTCTGTGGTCCGGCTGGAACGCCCAAAGATTTTACACTACTCTACGGTGGTATGTTCTTCCTTTACTTTATGGGACTGCTATAGCGTCTCCATATGTTACTTTTTATTTTTTCTTCATTCAATACTGCTGCCGCTCCCGCTCTGGGCGTTGGTGCGGTGGTTTATATGTCTTTCCTGGTCACCTCCTCTCTTGCGCTGAGAGGTTGGGAGCGGCGGTGTCCTTCCTATTTTTTGTGCCTTATTTATGCAGCCGCTCCTGCGCTGAGCGATTAGGGAGCGTCAGTGGTGGGTTTTTGTCCTTGCGCCGCTCCTGCGCTTTAGCGGTCAGGAGCGGCGGTCATTGCTTCTGGCATATGCGCCTCGGCTCTCTTGCCGGGCGCCCGAGTCTTCTGCATTTTGGGCCTGCGACTTACCTGTTTTGCGGTCCTCCCAGCTGATGCTGTCTCCCCCGCGGGGCGGTTCCCACGTGAGGTTATAGTCGCAGGATTGCCATCTTCAGCGTGCTGCATCACGGGGGCAGTACCGGTTGCTTGGCAACGGTGTCTCTCGAGTGCCTTTAAATGTTTGTTCTCCCTCCTTGTCGGCAGTTGTGTTTTTGATGCAGCCATGGAGGGTAAACGATCTGAGAAGCGAAAACATCAGTCTTCTGGTTCTGAGTCTGAGCCTGCTTCTTCCCAGCAGCCTGTGGGAATAAATCTTGATGTCCTTCAGGCAATGATCAATAAGGCAGTGGATTCTGCTTTTGCGGCTCGGGAAGGGCTGGTGCCTAAGGTTCCCAGAGTTACTTCTCAGCCTGACCCTGACTTTGATGGTTCGGATGAAGAACATCAGGGACGCTTTGTTAAGGGCGCTGAGTTGAAGGAAGTGATTACTCACTTGAAGGACAATTTGACCTTTCAGGCTGTGGTTCCTCTGGAAGAGGAGGAAGATTTTTTTCTCTCAGTACCGTCGGAAGGAGCCTGACGCTCTTCTCATCCATAAGGCCATCCAGGGGCTTTTGTCCAGGGAATGGTCTGATGTCGAGAAAGCTGGGTTCCCTCAGTTCCTCGCAAAGAAGTACCATCTTCAGAATTTCCTGACTGAGTTCCCCCCTCAAGTGAAAGTGGACTCTCTGATGGTGGGTCTGGCCTCCACTGGTTCTATCATCATCTCGGAGGACGCCTCTCCTAGCGATCCAGTTGATAATAAGGTGGACAGTGCTGCCTAGCGGGCTAACTCGGCCGCTAACGTTTCCATCAGGGCTGGTGCTTACGCCTCGTATGCGGTTCAATCACTCCTGCATGACTTTCAGGCCTTGTCAGAGAACCTTCAGCAAGGAGAGGATGTCAATTTGTGTCTGTCTCTTATGGAATTACAGGTTCGCGTCTTGTCCGACATTACCTTTGACTCTCTGTCCACTGCAGCGGCCATTTCTGGTTTCATTGTTTCTGCTCGTCGAAACATCTGGATGAGGGCGTGGAAGGCAGAGGCCTCCCAGAAGTCCCTCCTGTCGCGTTTGCCTTTTGATGGGGCTAAGTTGTTTGGCCCTCAACTAGAGGATCTGCTGAAGAAATCGGTGGAAGATCGTAAACTCCTGACGCCTTGCGTCCTGCACTGTCGGGGGTTTGGTTATCGGCTAGCGTTTGGGAATCCCCCCTCGGCTGGGAGGGGGCCCTCCCAGCCCTTTCATGGGAGGGGTCGTGACCGTGGCACCCCCTTCTCTGATAAGTCCTGGCATCAACCCACTGGTGCTGCCCTTGCCAATACCACTCCAAAATCCTGACTATCTTATGGTGTGCAGCCGAATTGGACAATATTCTTCCGCTTGGACAAGCAACGTCACCGATTCCTGGGTTTTTCGCCTGATGGTCGAAGGTTATTCTATCGACTTCTCTTCTTGGCCTCCAGATCATTTTGTCCTGACCCTGACTCCTTGGAATCCTCTAAAACTGCTGGGGTTGGAGATGGGGATCTTGGATCTTCTCCAGAAGGGTGCCTTCAATCCTGTTCCTGTGACCGAGTTGGGTCAGGGTTGCTACTCTCTGATGTTTCTGGTACAGAAGGCGTTGGGGGGTTTCCGCCCTGTTCTGGATTTCAAGACTGTGAATTCCTATGTGCCTTACCAGAGATTCAAGATGGTGAGTTTGCAGGTGGCTATTACCTCAGGGGAGCTTGACGCCTTGCTTTACCATCCTCCCTTCTTGCCTTTTTTTCCTGATAAGGTGGTTCTTCACCCTGACCCAGCCTTTCTTCACAAGATGTCCTCTCCTTTCCATTTGTCCCAGGGTATTGTCCTTCCAGCCTTTTTTGCTAACCCCTCTACGGTGGAGGAAATCCTGCTTTATTTGCTGGATTTGACGAGGGCTCTTGTTATTCACCTTGAGCAGACTGCCTCTCTTCGCCAGGTGGATTTTTTGTTTGTCACCTTTGGTGTTTCCTGGCGCGGTCAGCGCCCTTCGACGTCTACTCTTTCGCATTGGGTTCCATCCGCTATTTTCTTGGCCTATTTTTATTTGGGGGTTTCTCTTCCTCCTGTCGTTCAGGGGCATTCCACCCTGGGTGTGGCTTCCTCCTGGACTTCTTTTAAGGGCACTTCCTTGAAGGATCTTTGTGCGGCGGAGACTTGGTCCTCCCCTCATACTTTCATCTGCCATTATAAGTTGCGATGGGGGAGGTGTTTACTGGGGGCTCTGCTGTTCTTGCTGCTGTTCACTGATTGTGCTTGTCTGCAAATAACTTTCCTTGGCATCCTTTGGTTGTCTGTTTCTTTTGTTCATCTGGCGCTTGGGTATACGCTCCTGGGTGACTGTGACGAGGAAGACAGAGGAGGAAGGTAATGACTTGGTTACTTACCGGTAATCTTCATTACTCCGAGTATTAGTCTTCCTCGTCACAGTCATGTTACCCAACTACCGTCCTTGGGTGTTGGGGGATGAACAAAAGTTTTGCCTTTTCCTTCTGATTGCATCTTTGCTTGTGGGTATTGCAGGATGTGATCTGGGGTTGCCCCATCCTTATAGATCAGGTGACAGGTGCTTCCTGTCAGGCCCCCATGTTGGGTGGGGAATTTATTATATGAGTGAATGCTGTGCCCTGAACACGTATTGTATTGTATTGTAATTGCATTTATATAGCGCTTACTACCCCTGACGAGACGTCGAAGCGCTTTTTCAGCGAGTAGCACGCAACTCTGGAACCCATAAAGGTTAGTGGTGAATTAGTATAGTGAAAATATGAAAGTAATTTGAGTGGTGGCTATGTTAGTCAGTTATTTGGATTGAGAAGGATAGTGGAGGGATAGAGAAGGGAAAAGGGTTTGCATTCATATAGCGTTTGCTACCCCTGATGGGGGGTTTAGGTGCTTTTTTCGGCGAGTAGCACGCTACTCCGGAACCCATACAGTGTTCGTGGTGAATTAGTATAGTGTAATATGAAAGTAATTTGAGTGGTGGATATGTTAATCAGGTATTTGGATTGAGAAGGATAGCAAAAGTGTAGAAGAGGTAAAAAGGTTTGCATTTGTATCGCGCTTGCTACCCCTGATGAGGTGTTGAAGTGCTTTTTCAGCGAGCTGCAGGCTACTCCGGAACCCATAAAGGATTAGTGGTGAATTAGTATAGTGAAATATGAAATTAATTTGAGTGGTGGACATGTTAGTCTGTTGTTTTGATTGATAAGGATAGTGGAGGGATAGAAGGGAAGGATTTAGATGGTTTTTTTTGTTGGTTTTTTTTTAGCGCTCATAGCAGTAGGAGGAGGCTTGGGATGAGTAAAAAGGAGGTGGAGGGGGATGAGTAAAAAGGGAGGTGGAGGGGGAAGAGTCAGAGGGAGGGTTTAGAAAGGCTTGCTTTGGGGGATTGGAATAGTAAAAAGAGGTATGAGATGATGTAAGGAGGGGTAGGGTAGGGAAGAGTCTCGAAAGAGTTATTTTGGGGATCATAGTAGTGGTATATGGTTTGGGATGAATGAGAGCGTGGAGGTAATGGATATACTGATAGAGGTATAGGGTGAGAAATAGGCTAGTGCATTGGAAAGAGTAGTAGAAAGAGGTTTGAGATGAGTCAGAGAGTTGAGCTAGAGGATATATTGAGAGCTGTATAGGGTGAAAAATAGGGTAGTGCATTGGATATGCTGAGTTAGAAGAAAAGTAATAAATAAGTAAAAGTAATAAATACATAGATCCAAAAGTAATAAAGATAAAGATCCATAAGTACATGGAAGGTATATAGATGTATATAGGAAGGTAGTATATGTAGATTAAAGATTCATTAAATAAACTCTGGCTTTCAAGTGTTGTTGTACTTTAAATTAGTTTTATTTATTTTTATATACATATATATTTGTTTTGTAGAACAATAGTGAAGCAATTGTAGATAAATAGTTATGATAAAAAGATTTAGTTATTTATGCAGTCACTTATATACATGTTAAAAACATAGAATAATGTAACTATCAGTAATATGTACATTTGTTAAGCAGAACTAATGAATATCTATATATAATAATTTTTTTAACATACGTATTCTACACGTTTATACAAAGCAATACACATATATAAGTACATATCTGTAGTACAAATAAATGCTTATATACTGAGAGATATGCTGTATATTTCTATCTGTTTGGGTATGGTGGTTATGTGAGGAAGAGCCAATTCTTGAGTAGTTTCTGAAGATAACGTTGTTATCTTTGGATCTTATGTTGGGGGCGTAAAGAGTTCCATAGTTTGGCTGCATAAACAGAGAATGATGTGCCACCTATTATTTTTTTCTTGTATCTTGGGATTTTGAGGCGAGGTGCCACTCTAGAGCGGAGGTTCCTTTGTTGAATGTGTTTGGTGATTTTATTCCTGATGAAGAGCGGTCCCATTCCATGTATCGCTTTGTGGGTGATACAAAGCAGCTTTACATGTATCTTCTGGCAACCGGTAACCAATGCAGGGCTTTCAAGGCAGGGGGGAGATGTGGTCTCGTGGTTTGATATGTAAGAGTAGTCTGGCAGCCGAGTTCTGAGTTCGTTGTAGTCTTTTCATGGTCTTTAATGGTGATCCATGGTAGAGGCTATTGGCGTAATCGAGTTTGGACAAAAAAAGGAAAATGGTAGCCTGGACCTTGTGTGGAAATCCCAAATGGGGGAAGATTTGTCGCAGAGTTTTTATAGTAACAAAGCTTGATCTTGCTAGTTTGTCCACTTGGGCATTTATCAATAGCTTGGATTCCATGGTCATTCTGATGGTTTCTTATGTCCTTCGATAATGTAGGCGGTGTTCCCAGATCATCAGGCCATGTGGCGAGCGGGTCATAATGTTTCCAATTGCCACACGTGAGAATTCCCGTTTTGAAAGCATTCAATTTGTGATGGCTCCATGTCATCCATTGATCCACAGCTCTGAGACAACTGAAAATTGGCGAGTTTCCAATATCTTTGGGGCATGGCAGTTGAAGGAGTAATTGCATGTCATCTGCATAGTTATAGCAAGTGAGGTGAAATTGATTGATCAGTGCCGGTAATGACTTCATGTAGATGTTAAAAAGCATGGGTGAGATAATAGAGCCTTGTGGGACCCCTGCTTTTGTGAAGTACGGTTTGGAAGAGAAAGGTGGGGTATGGATGACATCAGTTCTGTTGCAAAGGTAGGACACGATCCAGTCTAGAGAAGTCCCCTCTATGCCGGCTTCGTGGAGTCTTTGGGGCCGATTCCGATTCCGGCCGGAAAACGTACCGACCGACTCGGAGCCGGAATTAATTCCGACCGACACGTACCGGTGCAGCCCGACCCGCCAAGTACGATGAGAAGCGAGCAAAACCCGACCGACTCGTACGGAACACAAGCCGAAGGACCGAGCCGCGCGGAAAACAGCAATCCGGCCAGAAAAACACGCGATTCGAACCGACCGACTCGCACCCGGAACAATACCGAACGAGACGTACCCGCGGACTCCCACCCGCCAAGTACGATGCAAGGCGTGGAAAACACGACCGAGTCGCACGGAGGACAAGCCGTACGACCGACACGCATACAAAACTGCGAGCCGAAGCAACCCAAAACACCGCGACCGACGCGTACGCAGCATAGAAAACAGCACAAACACAGCGTGAACGAAACGGACGAGCCCGTACGAGACAACTGCAGGGTCCGACTCGGTCACAAGAACGTCTCCTACATGCACGAAAAGTACAAAGGGAAAATACACAAAAAAGGCCAAACAAGCAATTACAAAGCCAATAAATACTGGGGGGGGAGGGGGAGGGAACAAAGACACACCCACAACTCCACCCATATAAAGGACACAAATCCCTACCATGATCCTTTGCAAATTCATATTACCTGCCAGCACTCAACAGACAGCAACCACACACCCACAGCTCATCCATCACACAAGCCACACACCATCAGCACCACAACAAATAGAAAACTCACATACACCTAGCAAAACACACACTCACACACCTTCACCTGCACACCAACACACACATCACTCACCATCACCACCCATCACCATGCCCCCAAAGAAGAATCACAAGTTCCTAGATAGTGATTTGGAAGTCCTGGTAGATGAGATCCTCAGGGTAGAGCCACAGCTCTTTGGTACACTGGTCCAACAGACACCCATGTCACAGAAAACAAAGATGTGGGAGAGGATCCGACAGGGTGACGCACAATCACCATGTTTGCGCACAAAGACAGACATCCAGAACAGGTGGTATGACGTGCGCAGGAGGGTGAAGGAGCTGCTGAAGAAGGACTACATCTTGAGCCAATACACCGGCAGTGGCCCTCCTGCCAAGCCAGTATACCTCAGGCCCTGGGAGGAGAAGGTGCGGGCCATCCTACCACCAGTGAGCGTCTATGGACTAGAAAACATCCCAGAGCCTGGTGAGTACACAACAAATGTACACAATATTCTGCGACTACACACACACATCACTGTCAAGGGGAGAGTCAAACCATGCACTCTTAGCAAATACACAGCAACCAGAACAGAATCATCCCAAAATGTGTATGTCACTCAGAGAAACACAACACATGCCATCACAAAGTGACATTTAACTGTGTCATCACATGTACAAACACAACTACAACTACAGCTAGGCAGTGGCACAAATATAACTGACAAACACATCCAGACAAGTAGCCACCACTACAACACCAGCACACAGTGAAGCCCACTGAAAGAAAGGAAATATGTGTATGCTGGGCAAGTCAGTGTAGCCAATAGCATGATGGGAGTTGTAGGCACAGATATTGCTCACCCCCACAACTGTCCCATCAACACCACCCTGAACCATGCGCACATCACAGGGAGTGGAAAACAACTTACAAGATGGCTGACACTGGCTACTGCTGTGGGGAGCACAAGGCCCTGCTGGCAACTGTGCACCAACCAACAGCAGGACACCACTGACTGACATCCTGAAAGACAACTTGCACTCCCTGCAATGGAAGCACGTTCCATGGTGGGATATCTGGCTGGGTGGGAAGGAGGACTCACAGCCCTGACCATAGTTACCAGCAGCGTTTCTCACACACACCCCCAACACAAACTCCACAAAACTCACCTGGGAGAATGCATTGCCTCACACTCCAATCAAATATCCCACAAAGAACCACAACCCTGGGTCATTCTGAGTGAAGCACAGGGACACACATGGGACTTGTAGCAAAACTAACCCCAGGATAACACTGTCAGCCATCTTGTCAGCACAGGCACACAACCCCACAGGGAAGCAGAGTCAAAGGGAAGGAAGCATGGGCATGCTGGGAAGGGGGTGGAGGCTATAGCATGATGGGAGTGGTAGTCACAGCTCAACATCCCCCACCCACATGGCCCAGCAAGCTCACACTCAAGCAAGCACACCCCACAGAGAGTGGAAAGCCCCATCAAAGATGTCTGACACTGGTGCTCTGTTGTGGGGATCACAAGGCCATGCTGGGAACTGGCCACCAACCAACAGCAGGACACCACTGTCAGCCATCTTGCCATTGCTCTCACACTCACACACAGTGAAGTCCACCCAAAAGCAAGTAAGTATGGGCATGCTGGGAAGTGGGGTGGAGGCAATAGCATGATGGGAGTGGTAGTCACAGCTCAACATCCCCCACCCACATGGCCCAGCAAGCTAACACTCAAGCATGCACACCCCACAGAGAGTGGAAAGCCCCATCAAAGATGTCTGACACTAGTGCTCTGTTGTGGGAGCACAAGGCCCTGCTGGCAACTGTGCAACAACCAACAGCAGGACACCACTGCCAGCCATCTTGCCATTGCTCTCACACTCACACACACTGAAGTCCACCCAAAAGCAAGTAAGTATGGGCATGCTGGGAAGTGGGGTGGAGGCAATAGCATGATGGGAGTGGTAGTCACAGATATTGGTCACCCCCACAACTGTCCCATCAACACCACCCTGAACCATGCGCACATCACAGGGAGTGGAAAACAACTGACAAGATGGCTGACACTGGCTACTGCTGTGGGGAGCACAAGGCCCTGCTGGCAACTGTGCAACAACCAACAGCAGGACACCACTGACTGACATCCTGAAAGACAACTTGCACTCCCTGCAATGGAAGCACGGTCCATGGTGGGATATCTGGCTGGGTGGGAAGGAGGACTCACAGCACTGACCATAGTCACAAGCACCTCCCCTCACACCCCCCTCAACACATACTCCACAGAAGCCACCTGGCGGAATGCAATGCCTCACATCCTAACTCAAGGTCCCACAAAGAACCACCACCCTGGGTCATGCTGTGTGAAGCACAGGGACACTCCTGGGACATTTAGCCAAACAACTGCCCGGACAACACTCCCAGCCATCCTGTCAGCACAGGCAGCCCACCCCACAGGGAAGCAGAGTCAAAAGGAAGGAAGTATGGGCATGCTGGGAAGTGGGGTGGAGGCAATAGCATGATGGGAGTGGTAGGCACAGATATTGGTCACCCCCACAACTGTCCCATCAACACCACCCTGAACCATGCTCACATCACAGGGAGTGGAAAAGGACTCACAAGATGGCTGACACTGGCTACTGCTGTGGGGAGCACAAGGCCCTGCTGGCAACTGTGCAACAACCAACAGCAGGACACCACTGACTGACATCCTGAAAGACAACTTGCACTCCCTGCAATGGAAGCACGGTCCATGGTGGGATATCTGGCTGGGTGGGAAGGAGGAGCGGATGACAACCAAATACAACCAATGCAGACCATGTACACACCCCAACATTCACATAGAAATGCCCAAATAATGCAGGACAATGTGCTACACCAATATCAACCCCTGACTGTGACAACTTAGGACAATGCATTGTACAGGCCCGCATCCAGAGGCACAGTCACAACTGTCAGGTGTGTCAACCATTGATGCCTGCAGAAACATAACATACATTGTGTGTGTCTCCCAAAAACAGGTGATGATGGGGACACAGCAGCAGATGCTGAGGAGTCCTCGTCCCAGGCTCAAGAGGATACGGAGCTCACTGGTGTGGAACAGCCTCTGCCCTCCTCGGATGAAGAAGACTTACCTGGCACCTCCGGAGCAAGTCATCATGCAGCACCAGCAGGACCACCAGCTGCACCCCCTGCACCCACCCCTCCAACGACTGTCAACACACATACCACCCCTGCCGACATGGACAGACCAAGGAGCAGCACCACCACCAGCACAGGGACCCTGGACCAACGTGGGGCCATGGACACCACCACCACCAACAACCCACAAGGTGGCCCAGGGTCACCTGTGCCTGCCACCTCAGGTACTGCACGTGTCGCCAGGGGTGGTGGGAGGGGTGGGAGACATAGGTCGCTGCTCACAGAGGGGTCTGGACTGCATGATGACCCACAACTGGCACGCATAGCCGATGCGTACCAGTCCAGCACCGGAGAGTTCAGCCAGGTAGTGGGGCTCCTCAGGGACATTAAACAGCAGCAGGCTGCCCATCATGCCCGCTTGGACTCACACATGTCCCGCGTGGAGTCCAAGTGGGACACACTGCAAGAGATGACGGCGGTGCATAGGGACATATTACAATGCCTCCGCCAGATGAGCAGCAACCAGTCAACACCTCCCTGTGTGCCCACAACATCTGCTGCTGAAACAACTGCAACTGCCACAGGGAGGCAGGATGACTCTGGCGGAGAGTCCCCTGCACCGCAGCAGCCTGCACTTGAGGGTCCCCCCCAAAGAAGAGGGGCCGTCCGAGGAGGGGCAAGTGAGAGGCCGATGGCCATGTGCAACCCCCAGGAAGCCAAAACCTGTTCTGGAGAATAACCTTTGTGCGCAAACTGTTCACCCTGTTGACTGCAACACAACTCTCCCACATGACATGGGGAGCTCAAGTTGGACCAATGTCTCTGATTACTGTGGACTTTACTCTGGACATTTCTGCTACCAGGACTTCCAAATTATCTAGGAACTTTGGATCACAATCACAATGTACAGCACCCAACAACCTGTGCACTATACTCACACATGTATGTCAATAAACTCACTTATACACCATACTTGCCTCTGTTGTGATTCCTATGTTGTCTCAGAAGTTGCGATGATGATCGGGGAAATGACACTGTGCATGCTAACTGCTACAGCAAGTACAACACCGGCATGTGAGTCATGGCGACTTCACACATATGGGGGAGGCACACCACCAGGGCTACACAACACATACACACCATGGACATCTGACTCATCGCCTACACTGGTGTTGCCAGGAAATACGTTGCATTGCACAGACCCAACACCTATTCACAGTCTGTGTTAACTAGCCCACTGGTGCAGTAAGCAAATGTCAGTCAGATGTGTGACCACAGACAACGCACATCACAAAGTGAAGCACAGGTTTATTACACATTTGCAACATGTTGTAACCACCACAGATGCAAGGTAATCCCACCTGGCAGCGGGCACATAGTCAACAAGTGTAGAAGGAAGGAAGTCCATGGGTGTGGTGCACATCACCTGTAGGGACACAACAGCTACCACCCGGGAAGTCGAATCACGGTGTTGGGGATCACAGTTGACCAAACGACTCTGAAAGTACCCTGTGAAGGACAGAAATGACACACAGTCAAAAGTACTGAAGAACAGGACAGAACTGCAATACTCATGCACAATACATGTTACAAGATACCCACCCAGAACCAAGTTAGCATGTCAACACTGTTGGGGAGTACAGACTACCTGCAAGGACACATCGCTACACGCATACAGACATGTAGCCCATGGACACACTCAAACAGCACCAGAGCACCACCAACACATATCATGCAAACTCACATCATTGACATGCCATCTCTGGATACTCACATTCAGCTGAAGAAGTTGGTGATGAGCTGTGTGCGGACATCACCCTCAACATCATCATCATCATCACTGGCATCGTGGTCCAGGCCAGGATCCTCCACAGGTGGCGGACGTTGGTCATCGTCATCCAGGATGAGAGGCAACTCCTTCCGCACTGCCAGGTTGTGGAGCATGCAGCAGACGATGATAATCTTGCACACCTTTGCTGGGGCATATGGGAGGGACCCTCCTGTCTTGTCGAGGCAGCGGAAGCGGCTCTTCAGGAGACCAAATGTCCGCTCAATCACTCTCCTGGTCCGACCATGTGCCTCATTGTAGCGCATCTGGGCTGGTGTCACAGGGTTCCTGAGGGGCGTCAGCAACCACGGCATGTTGGGGTATCCGGAGTCACCTACATACAGACAATTGCACATTAGCAGAGTTGGAAAAGAGGGTGGAACACTACATAGCAGAACACACACAATGGTACAAAGTCAGTACACACCTACAAGCCAGGCACGCTGGTTCCGCATCTGTGCCATCATCCTCGGGATGCGACTACTCCTCATCACGTAGGCATCGTGTGCAGAACCAGGGAAACGGGCACACACGTGTGTGATGCTCATATCTGCAAGACAGACCACCAGTGCATTGACCGAGTGGTAGTGTTTGCGGTTACGGTAGGCCTGCTCTTGGGCCTGTGGTGGTACCAACGCCACATGTGTCCCATCAATGGAGCCAATGACATGCGGCATCCTCCCCAGGGCATAGAAGTCACTCTTCACGCCAGTGAGTCGTTGGAGTCTAGGGAAATAGATGTACTGGTTCAGGTATATCAACATAGCCTCCAAAACATCCCGGAGCACACGGCTGAACATGGTCTGTGACATCCCACCAGCAGTCGCCAGAGTGTGTTGAAAGGTACCAGTGGCAAAGAAGTGTAGGGCTGCCATCACCTTCACCTTGGGGGTCAGCGCTGTAGGGTACGGACGGCCAGGTTGCAAATGTGGTGCCAAGCGCACTGCCAAATCCTCAATCAGCTGCCTGGTGAAGCGGTACCGTCGGATGCTGTCACGTTCCACCATCGTTGCCAGGTCAGGGAATGGTCTATGGACAGCTGGTGCCCTGCAGTGCATAGGTGAAGAAAGCAAGATTGTCAGTCACCCCACATATGTGGCATTGAACACACTCAACATCACATGATACATCATAATGAGGCACAAGTACATGATGTGTGCAGTTCCGTACGGATATGTATGGCACATACATGGCCAATATCTAACATCACAGTCCAACAAGTGGCATCAATAAGTCCCAGGTCATGCCATTGGATACCATGAGGCCGTGTCCCAGTACCCATCTCCTGCTGCCAAATAACAAACACACGCCACAGTGACATGTGAGGACTGATGTGCCCCAGGCATCACAGCTCAACGACAGGTAGATTCCCAGGGACCCTGTATTGCCACATGGACACTGGCATGACATGGTGTATCATGTATACACCACAGCAAAACAACCATGAGCCCCACAGGTAGTGGTCCCTGTTGCCTCGGCAGGACAGACATGGACGTCTGTGACACACACACGCACAACATCAAAGTCCATGCACAAACAACGTGGATGTGGAGACTGCCTCCCATTGTGCACATGAAATCAGAGACATTGTAATCACAACATGCACACAGACTGTGGAGGACCATCACCATTGTGCCAATGGGTCACCCTGGGTTGAACATAACGTCCCACATGGGACTCAGGGGGTATGTGACATGACATACACATACACCACCGTGAACTGTGACCATGCCACATGCTCAGATATGAACAGTTGCACATCACAGTGGTCATGTACACGAAACACCAAGGATTCTGTCCCCATAAACACGTGCACAGCCTGGGGGTGGCTGCCCCCAAGTGACACCCACAGAACAACATGTTCACCCCCATACACGGAATAGGTAATGCAGCCTTACATGCCCTAGGATACAGTTTGGACAGGCTGTGGTGTTGTAGGTGTGCCCCTCACTGCCTGGGAAGTATATGTGGCTGGCATATGTTCACCTGTGACAGGCATGGTGACATATGCCAGTGACTTGTACAGGGATGCGTTGGACAGCAAGGGACCGATCAGTGCGCACACATTGGCCATTGCATTCAATGTGCGCTGGTACGCGTTGTATTGGCAATACGCCTTGGACAGCAATGGACCGATCAGTGCGCACACATTGGCCATTGCATTCAATGTGCGCTGGTACGCGTTGTATTGGCAATACGCCTTGGACAGCAATGGACCGATCAGTGCGCACACATTGGCCATTGCATTCAATGTGCGCTGGTACGCGTTGTATTGGCAATACGCCTTGGACAGCAATGGACCGATCAGTGCGCACACATTGGCCATTGCATTCAATGTGCGCTGGTACGCGTTGTATTGGCAATACGCCTTGGACAGCAATGGACCGATCAGTGCGCACACATTGGCCATTGCATTCAATGTGTGCGGGTACGCGTTGTATCCTATGTACGCGTTGAACAGCAATGGTCCGATCGGTGTGCCCGGCCGGCCCATTGCATTCAATGTGTGCGGGTACGCGTTGTATCCTATGTACGCGTTGAACAGCAATGGTCCGATCGGTGTGCCCGGCCGGCCCATTGCATTCAATGTGTGCGGGTACGCGTTGTATCCCATGTACGCGTTGAACAGCAATGGTCCGATCGGTGTTCCCGGCCGGCCCATTGCATTCAATGTGTGTGGGTACGCGTTGTATCCTATGTACGCATTGAACAGCAATGGTCCGATCGGTGTGCCCGGCCGGCCCATTGCATTCAATGTGTGCGGGTACGTGTTGTATCCCATGTACGCGTTGAACAGCAATGGTCCGATCGGTGTGCCCGGCCGGCCCATTGCATTCAATGTGTGCGGGTACGCGTTGTATCCCATGTACGCGTTGAACAGCAATGGTCCGATCGGTGTTCCCGGCCGGCCCATTGCATTCAATGTGTGCGGGTACGCGTTGTATCCTATGTACGCGTTGAACAGCAATGGTCCGATCGGTGTGCCCGGCCGGCCCATTGCATTCAATGTGTGCGGGTACGCGTTGTATCCTATGTACGCGTTGAACAGCAATGGTCCGATCGGTGTGCCCGGCCGGCCCATTGCATTCAATGTGTGCGGGTACGCGTTGTATCCTATGTACGCGTTGAACAGCAATGGTCCGATCGGTGTTCCCGGCCGGCCCATTGCATTCAATGTGTGCGGGTACGCGTTGTATCCTATGTACGCGTTCAACAGCAATGGTCCGATCGGTGCGCACCCATTGGCTATGGCCTGGCCTGGCAACGGACGCGTTTTCAAAATTTGAACGAGTCTGATGCTGTAAATTCAGTTGGTCACCCACAACAATGTTGCAATTTCATGGGTGTCATGAAGTTGAACATTTGAAGGATGCTGGGGGCGTGTGTAAGTGGTGCAATTCCATGGATTGGCCAGATTCAGATGATGCAAACGACTTGGACCTATCACTTTGGACACATGGGACAGTATCTGCCTCTGCAGCACACATATAATGCTGGCTGTTCCCCTGAGAGCTCACTTGCCTGCACTACATGCTCCAGGACGACATCTGCCACTACACTGCTGCTGTATCTGCACCCTCTGGACCCTGCAATGGCACGTACTGTGGAGAGAGCCCCAGCCTTCAGCACTGAGGAGAACCAGGCCCTGCTGGATGGCCTCCTTCCACAGTACAGCAAGCTGTATGGGAAAGCAGGGGAGCAGGTGAGTGTTCTGTCCACTGCCTTTCTAAATGTGCATGTTGTCTGACTAGCAAGGCTAACAGTCTGCACGCCACTGGCTAGCAGGCTCACTGAGTAGTTGTCACCCCCCATAGTGTGTAGTTACATGCACTGGACAGGTATAGTGCAGTGACAGTGCATTTAAACAAGGTTTTACTTCCCAGGCAATGATACCATGTAGTAACTGCTGGCATACTGTCCATAGCCATCGTTGCACTGCCTGTGTACATCATGTGCCCCTGTGATTGAGACATGTATATCCAACTGTGTAATGCACGGATATGTTGCATGTGTAGTAATGGCATTCTCACTTTGTTATCCTCACAGGTTGATGCCCACCAGAAGCAGAAGATATGGCTGACCATCGTCCGGGCAGTGAGATCCGTGGGGGTCTACAAGCGCCGGATCCGCAACTGCCAGAAGAGGTGGCAGGACCTTCGGGGCTGGACCCGGAGGATCGCACGGGTCCAGCTGAAGCTGTCGCCTCCTCGCAGGAGGGGCGGACACCGGACCCTGACCCCCTACATGCTGAGGATCCTGGCGGTGGTCTTCCCTGATCTGGATGGGCAGCTGAAGGACAGAGAGCAGCAAGGAGGGGTGAGTCCATGTCTGCATTGTGGACTATGTCTGCCATGCTATGTGCCCTCCTCTGGCCTGGTTAAACTTCCACAGTACATCAGTCTTGTGGTCCAGGACCCATGTCCCTCTATTGTGCACTGCCCACTCCTCATCTGATACCCAGGTGTGGCCCTTACAGTCAGGGTATTGTGTCACTTGGGTACTGTGTCCTTGCAGTTTGCTTGACTCAAGGTGGGGGACAGCATCTGTTTCCCTGACTCTGTGGTGGGCATCATGGGTGGGTCCATTGCTTACACATTGCCTGTGTTCTGACATGTGTTCTGCGTGTCATTTTGATATGTGGCCCAATTGCTGAGCTGATCCACCACATGTGCCTGGGGTATCTGGCACACACCCATGCTGCGGGTGGGAACAATGTTTGTGCCCCAGGAGTGTGTATATAACGTGTGTCACACATACTTAGCCAGCTGCCTACTGTCCAGGGCTCATCCCTCATTCATGTGGGACAGGACAGTCATGCCTACTCCAGGCCATACAATACACTCTGTACTCCCACTGCCGTGTATCAGCTGACACGTTTTGCTCAGTGATTTGTCCCCTCAGGTGTCTGCCTCTGTGTCAGTGTGCTGTGGCTTCGTTGTCAGGTCTGCTGGGGTGTTCCTCGGTTGGGGCTCCGCATGCCACCGGAGATGTGACCATAGGAGATGATACATGTGTGACACATAGGTGTTTGATCACCTGACCGTGCAGACTGGGGTATGCGAATATGAGGTTCAGGCAGCTGTTTCCCATTCACAGCAGATTGTGATGTGCTCAGGTGCAGAGGGTAGTGTTACAGGTCTCCCATATGTCCAATGGGTATGACCTGGACAGATGAGGGTACAGATGATGTGGTGTGTGGGGGATGTACATGTGCACTTGTTCAGCTCCAGGACTTGCATTCCCCATGATCTACTATTGTGACACAGTGCAGAGTGTTGTTGTCTGGCTGCCCTGCCCATGTGACTGGAGACAGTGATGTATGACTTAGCAGGCATGGCTGTGCCATGGCATGTGACTTCCTATTAGTGATCCTGCAGGGGAGTGACATGTGCTACATGCACACCATTGTGGCAATGGCTATCAGGACATGGGTGCATCATGGTGTCTGTCGCTGGTATGCATCACATGCATTTCCTATTTGACTCTGGGCATCCCTTTCATCCGGACACCTGCACTGACTCAGTGGCAAGAGTTGTGATGTGTGCATGTCCACATGCTTCACCGGGTTCTCTGCACTGTCCAAATACTGTGTAGGTGGTGCATGTGTCCACACTGGGGTATTGCCATCCAACAGACACCAGACAGATGGGTGCAAGGCCAGGTGGGATGTGAGTGCCATGGTTGACCATCAGACTGACAATTGACTTCTCCTGTTCTGTTTGTGCAGTTTTAGCAATGTTCAACTAAGGATGCCAGGGCTTGCTCTGTAATGTGCTGTACTTACTGTGGTGTGTGCGTTCGGTGCAGGTGACTGATGTCTGTCTGTTTCCCTATTGATTGCAGATACATCCACGGCCACAGGAGGGGACAGCTCCACGGACCAGGAGGAGCCGCAGAGCCAGACTGGGTCAGCAGCCGAGGAGTGGTCGGAGGGACCCAGTGGCACGGAGGGCGAGGGGAGCCACACCGAGGAGTCCTCAGCACCATCCACCTCAGCTGAGGACCAGAGCAACTCGGACGATGACTCCCTTATGGAGGCGGGTGTCAGCAGCCACCACACCCCAGCTAGTGTTGCTGTCCCCGCCACCACCACCACCGCCCTCCCGTCGGCTCCCATTCCCGAGGTCCGTGGAGGCTCCCATGTTCGGGAGCGTGTCTCCTTCGGGCCAGGCACCGCACCCCCTGCCCCTGTGTCCCCTGCTGCCCTGAGTGAGGAGTCTGTGTACCTCCTCCGCCAGCTCCATGTAGGACAGACAGCGATGCTGAGTGTCCTCCATGCACACACCAGTCTGTTGACTCAGCTGGTGTCATTCATGGAGGGCATCTCATCGGGCATGTCTGACCTACAGAGGGGCAATAGGTCCATGGACTCCTCCCTGACGGCAGCAGTGTCCCTCCTCCGACAGTCCCTCACCCCTCCTGCCTCTGCCCCATCCACACTCCCCAGCACCTTACCCGTCCCAAGCACACACACACTGGCACAGGCACACACCAGCACAGACACATGCAGCACACGGACACACACGCCACAAACAAGACGCACACGCACGCACCGTCAGGGGACTGCAACCACACTCACAGGGGATGGGGCACAGGCACAAACACACGCATCCACAAGCACTGCGCAGTCCTCAGTTGCCTCTCCCTCCAAAGACCCCTCCCTTGCCTCACCTGCAACCCCAAAGACACAGCGGCTCTTCCTCTGTGACCTTGGCCTCTTCCCCTCCGACCCAGCTGATCCAGCATTCAGGGGGAAGAGGAAGCCCACCCACACGGAGCGGAGTGCCCCTGGCCCCCGGACACCATCCCCCAGGCGCAGACCGACTGAGGCCCCCACCCGCAAGTCTCCCCGGTCCCGGAAGAGCAAGACCCCGCCGCCGCCCTGCAGCTCAGGCACCAAGTCTCCTTCCTCCATCCCTCAGGCCCCCACTCCACAGGTGCCCCCACCACACCCTGCCCCAGGTTCCCCCACCCACAGATACACCATCCCCAGAAGGGTCAGGCCTTCTCCCCCTGCCACTTGCTCTTCCGGCCCCACACCCCCGCTGCGCTTGTCTGTACCACTGATGTGGTGAGGGTGTCCTCCCCCTCTGTCCTGCCCACCTTACCTGATCCCCATTCTCCTCCCCTGGAGGTGGGCACTGCAGTGGAGTCCACTATCACCCTGTCTGACTTGGGCGCTGCAGTGGCGGACCTGTCCACTCCATCTGCAGGGTCCACTGCAGTTGTGCCGGCACCCACAACATCTGAGTCATGCCCCCCAGTTGTGCCGGCACACACCATGTCAGACACCTCCACTGCAGTTGTCAGTGGCTCTCCAGCACCCACCACCCCTTCCCTGCCTCCTCCTGGTGAGCCCTGATCCTGTCCCTGCGGTGCCTGGCCTGCCCCCGTATGCCCCTCCTAGGGGATTGTCCCCGGTTGTGATCAGTGCAGGCATGCGTAGGGTGACATCTGCCACTGTCACCCTGTATAGACTTCCTTGATGGACTGGCCATTGGCCTTTGTTGATACCTTGCAGTTCTTCCAAGTTTTGAACCCACATGCTGAATAAAGCAACTTTCTGTTCTCTAGTGCTTTTACTTCTGATGTACATGATGTTGATGACGCTAACCATGCCCTTGCTGCAGTGATGGTGATATTTGGACTCATGAAAATGAAGTGTTACTGTGCAGGAACCCATGTGTTCCAGGGGGACAGTGTCCTATCCTGTGGTGAATCCATGTCGTCCTTAGCAGCATCTGAGGGTGTCATGTATTCAATATTTGGCAATGGGATTTCCTACTTACATTAGCAATGTCACATCTGTGGGTTCCACCCATGCACATCTGTTGTGTTTGCCATTGTTCAATTAGTCTAGTTCCCTGACCGTGTGGCCATCTCCACTGGACATGCAGGTTTGGGCATCAATGGGGAAGGACTCTTCTGTGTTGTCAGTGCAACTTGCTATACATGTGTGTTGGATCTGTGCTGTTGATTTCGTTGACATTCCCATGACCAGGCTGATGTGACGGGAGCCTTCATTTGGTGCTAATTGTTGACTGTGTGACCAAGTGTTCTGCTGACATGATGGAGCCCTACTGATGCGACATATGGCACAGCTTTCCTCACACAGGAGTGGAGTCCCCTCATGGCAGTGTGTACTCCTGTGACATCTCGTGCGCCCAAGGTGTGTGTTGTATGAGCATGTGTGTGTGTTCACTTCCATGTTGCTGTGCATGCTGGGATCCCTAGTGATGTTCCTGTTTGTGATGCTTGCTGAGTTGAGCTATGTTCCCCCAAAGTCTTCTCCCTGGGTTCTCTGTGATGTGGGTGCATGGCACATTACTGGTCATCAGGGTGTCACCCATAGGTGTGTTTGCTGTCAGGGCTGAGTTTGTGGGCAGACGCTGATGTGTCACAGTCCGGATTCCCCTTTGCACTTGTTGTTTACACCTGTCATGTGATTTCTGGTTTGTGTTAGCTTTCATTGGTTGTGACACGTTGTGTGTGTGACTGCTGGCACTCCTCAGGGCTGCAATGTTGGTAGTTGTCTATGTGTGTTCTTTGTGGGTGACCTTGGCTTCTTCATAGGTGTGTGACTGTGGCTGGGATCCCATTGGTTGGTGTGGTATTGCCGTCATGTCCATGTACAGCGTAGTGTGCAGTGTGTCAGACATTCAGGAGTCTGGTAGAGTGGCCATGTGTGATGTGTTTCTGCACCTTGGTTCCCACCACCCCCCTGGGATTGTCATGGGTGCATGTGCAATGTCACCAGTGCATGTGAGCTTCACTGCTGCACATTGTTGGAGGTCGAGGTGTGTGGTGTTGAGTGTGTGCAGATGAGAGTTGTTGCCCGGCTAGACCCCTGCCTCCATGTTGGCCTTGGCTGACAGGCCGTGCTGGTTGATTTGTGCTTGTGTAGGTGTGATGGTAGTTTGTTGCTCAGGACACATGACTGTGGTTCACAGTGTGAACGACATCTAGCTTTGTCATCACAGTGGGATTGTAATGCAGCCCAGGGTCACCACATTGTGGGGGCCATGGGTGTGGTGCTGTGGTGTCTGTGTGTCTTGCTGTGTCAGTTGCTGTTCCTACATGCTTGTGTGACATGTGTGATTTGTGCTCCCTCTCATCTGACAATGCCTGATTGCCCACATAGGGGATTTGGATCCATGAGTTACCTTTGTGTGGCACTGTATGCACATCTGTGTAATTGGTATTCAGGCCTCCTCATGTGTTGTGTGGTTGCCTGGGGACACTGGTACCCCCCTCACCTGTTGTGTTTGATGTGCAGTGTGGGTCTGCCTGTTTGTGTATGTGCATCGGCACCACTGCATTGGCATATCTTAGGTGTGCCATTGGCTGTATGTTGTTTGGTGTGTTTGCCCTGCTGTCCCTGGGACTCCTAGGTCATCAGTCAGCACAATGATCATTGTGTGTGTGTCCCATTGCTGCCATGGTATGGTATCTGTTCACCTCCCTTCTACAGTCTCCACTGGGTATCTGAATTTGTGTGCCCATTGGTGCAAATATGTGGGTCTGCATTCTGATGGTCACTTCTGTCATTGAGTCATTGATGAATGTTGACAGTGTCAGCCCCCATGGGTGATGTTTGTCTGCACGTGGCCAAAGTTATGTCTTGTTTGCACTGCACTGTTTGCCTCCCCCATTCTATGCTGCTATGGGACACAAGCACTACTTTGCCACTGATGTGTTTGTTGTTCTGTGACCAGGAATCATCCATGCAGTTTGGCAGTTGCAGCTTATTCTTTGTCAACACATACATTTTGGTCACTGTGATGATGGGGGTTTGGACCCCATTGCCACAATGTTCAATATGTGCTTCAGCTATGGACCACACACTCACATTTTGGTCACTGTGATGATGGGGGTTTGGACCCCACTGCCACAATGTTCAATATGTGCTTCAGCTATGGACCCCACACTTACATTTTGGGCACTGTGATGATGGGGGTTTGGACCCCATTGCCACAATGGTCATGGCCTGCTTGCATTGTGGGTGCCACACACATTTATGTGTGGCACTTGTGATAGGGGGTCACATTGTATGTCCACAGTCCTGTTCAGTGTTGTAGGCATTTGACACAGTCTACACACGCTTGTCATGGTGTTGGGGGGATGTCTTTGTGTTGCATTCTTTCTGCTGGTGTGTGCTTCTTGTGGCATGTATTTGCCATCCTGTGAGTGGGGGTGGTAGTAGTAGGCATCCAGCCCCCCATGGGTAGAGGTGGTAGTAGTGGTAGGCACCTGGCACCCCCTGGGTAGAGGTGGTAGTAGTGGTAGGCACTTGGCACCCCTGGGTAGAGGTGGCAGTAGTGGTAGGCACCTGGCACCCCCATGGGTAGAGGTGGTAGTAGTGACAGGCATCCAGCACCCCATGGGTAGAGGTGGTAGTAGTGGTAGGCACCTGGCACCCCCTGGGTAGAGGTGGCAGTAGTGGTAGGCACCTGGCACCCCCATGGGTAGAGGTGGTAGTAGTGACAGGCATCCAGCCCCCCATGGGTAGAGGTGGTAGTAGTGGTAGGCACCTGGCACCCCCTGGGTAGAGGTGGCAGTAGTGGTAGGCACCTGGCACCCCCTGGGTAAGGGTGGTAGTAGTGGTAGGCACCTGGCACCCCCTGGGTAAGGGTGGTAGTAGTGGTAGGCACCTGGCACCCCCTGGGTAGAGGTGGTAGTAGTGGTAGGCACCTGGCACCCCTGGGTAGAGGTGGCAGTAGTGGTAGGCACCTGGCACCCCCATGGGTAGAGGTGGTAGTAGTGACAGGCATCCAGCCCCCATGGGTGGAGGTGGTAGTAGTGGTAGGCACCTGGCACCCCCTGGGTAGAGGTGGTAGTAGTGGTAGGCACCTGGCACCCCCTGGGTAAGGGTGGTAGTAGTGGTAGGCACCTGGCACCCCCTGGGTAGAGGTGGCAGTAGTGGTAGGCACCTGGCACCCCCTGGTTAGAGGTGGTAGTAGTGGTAGGCACCTGGCACCCCCTGGGTAAGGGTGGTAGTAGTGGTAGGCACCTGGCACCCCTGGGTAAGGGTGGTAGTAGTGGTAGGCACCTGGCACCCCCTGAGTAGAGGTGGTAGTAGTGGTAGGCACCTGGCACCCCTGGGTAAGGGTGGTAGTAGTGGTAGGCACCTGGCACCCCTGGGTAAGGGTGGTAGTAGTGGTAGGCACCTGGCACCCCCATGGGTAGAGGTGGTAGTAGTGACAGGCATCCAGCCCCCATGGGTAGAGGTGGCAGTAGTGGTAGGCACCTGGCACCCCCATGGGTAGAGGTGGTAGTAGTGACAGGCATCCAGCCCCCATGGGTAGAGGTGGTAGTAGTGGTAGGCACCTGGCACCCCTGGGTAGAGGTGGTAGTAGTGGTAGGCACCTGGCACCCCTGGGTAGAGGTGGTAGTAGTGGTAGGCACCTGGCACCCCCATGGGTAGAGGTGGTAGTAGTGACAGGTATCCAGCCCCCCATGGGTAGAGGTGGTAGTAGTGGTAGGCACCTGGCACCCCTGGGTAGAGGTGGTAGTAGTGGTAGGCACCTGGCACCCCCTGGGTAGAGGTGGTAGTAGTGGTAGGCACCTGGCACCCCCTGGGTAAGGGTGGTAGTAGTGACAGGCATCCGGGCCCCTATGTGTATATGTGGCATTGGTGATGGGCATCCCGCCCCTATGGTGCTGCTGTTTCTGGAGTAAGTAATTTCTGCATCCCTGTGTGTGTGTGTGATATGTCGGGTACGTGTAGTTTGTGTTTGTGGTTGGTGTCTGACCTACCTTCTGCGCCGTACGCGTCCGTGCCTGTTCCGGTAGTAGATGTAGAATATTGGTAGGATCGGAACGATGGGATTCATTGTTGGTTCGTCTTTGTCGTTGCTTCGCCTCGTCCTCATCGCTTGCGTGTTCGTCTCGTAGCCGTGGATCATGTTGTGGCGCGAATCGGAGCTTATGTGCGCCTCTCCCGGATGCTTTGACGTGCCGTGCGTAGCGACGGGTTCGGCGCGTACGGGAAGCGCATCGTACTTGTCCGGTCGGACGGGGCTGCTTTTTGGCTTCCGGGCGACTCGTATCTGCGTTTACGGATCCGGCTCGGTCGGGGATCAGGACCTGGATTGGGTGAGTACGACTGGGTCGGAATCAGTGCTGTTGTGCGCATCGTACTTGTTCGTTCGGATTCATGTGCGGATCGGTCGGGAAACAGGCATTCGCATGGCTTTTTTCCCGACCGAATGGCGTTGGGTGCGTATCCGACCGAGATCGGAATCGACTCCTTTGTATCAGAGTGTCATGGTCAACTGTGTCAAAGGCAGCCGAGAGGTCCAAGAGAAGTAGCACAGCAACCCCGTTCCAGTCAACTATGTTCTTCAGGTCTTCCCAGATGCAAGGAGAAGAAAACAGATGCAACCACCAATCGGTGCACACATGTACCATCCAATAGCAGACTATATAAGGTCCCTGTGACCTCAGTCAAGGTTTGCTGGCCAGGGAGTTGGAAGCTGCTCCTCTATTCAGAATCTCATAGGAGACAGACAGGCTCAATCTCCACTGTGGACTTCTGCAGGTAAGGGCATAACAAACTTTGTCCTCTAACAATACTATTTGTAATAAACTTTATTCACTCCCCTAGCCAAAAAATGAGTTCACAATCCCTACAAAAAAACAGCTTAAACAGCTCACAGCAGATTACTGCTGTCTCAGAGCACAATCTGTTCACTTTCTGATGTAGAATATCCCAGTTGCTAGGGGGGTAAAGGGGGGTGGTCTGGTTTCACTCACTTACTAACACAAAATGGGAGCTGGGGATGGATTGCTTAACATCCAGGTCTGAGCACAAAGTAAGGAAGAAAAACATAAAAGCAAACACAAGAGGCAAAACAAACTCCCACAGAAAAGACAAACCAGCGGTAAGGTCGCACAGAAACACTCAGACAAATCTAAAAGCAAATAAAGAGAGCCCACAAACTCCCAAAGAAAAGACAAATCAACTATAAAGTGGCACAGAAGCACCCAAAAACAAAAGCGAATGCAAGAGGGTACACAAACTCCACATGAAAAGATAAACCAAAGGTAAGGTGGCACAGAAATACCAAGACAAACAAAAAACAAAGAGAGCACACAGACGCTCCCAGAAAAGACAAACCAAACATAAGTTGGCACAGAAACACCCAAACATAAAAGCAAACACAAGAGGCCACACAAACTCCCATGCAAAAGTCAAAGCAAACATACGGAAGCACAGAAAAAACAAGACAAAAGGCAACCAAACACAAGCATTGACAAGAACTCCCAGAGAAGCGACAAAGCAATCACATGGTAGCACTGCACATCAAGACAAAAGCCAAAGCAAATAAAAAACGGGACACAAGTCAAAATTCAAGGAAACACAAAGCCTAAACAAACAAACACAAGAACACCTTGAAAAAAAGCAAAATAAAGCACAAGGAATGCAGGAACACTCAGAGAAACAAGCATTAGGGAAGCCAATAGGTCTCGCCTAAGCAAGAGTTATTAGCTTTATCGCTGTGTTTTAGCTACGTTATACAGCAGAGTGGCTGCTGTGCAGCATGGCTGTAAGTTAGAAAAAAGCTCTATGGCCCACCCAGTGCTAACCACGAGGAGAAGTTATCTCTTTTCTTAGTATTGGGTTATTTCCTGCCTTCACAAAAAAACGTTTTTAGGAACAGATGACAGTAACACCTTGTCAGCAAACGTAAACCAACAATACATTTATGTGTCAATCTTTTTTAAGGGGGGCAGGAAATGTGGACCAAAGGCTGAGGGTGCTGCGCAAAACACCAATGAATCAATAATAACAGCAATAAGTGATAACCTCCATCCATAAACAGGTGCGAGGACTGCAATCTACTTAAAGCGGGCTGAAGTCGTCAAAAGCAAGAAGGACCATGGCATGACTGTGATGTCTGAAACTCACAAATACATAAAAGGCATTCATGGAAATAACTCTCTTGTTTAATTCTCTTACCTCTGAGGTGTAGTTCGTCATGTTGGCCCTGCATGAAGACAGCGCCAAAAAGGCCAAGCAATGCATTGAATGCTGCTACGTCTGCATTTTTGTAGCATCTTGAAGCTTGTTGGCATGACTTTTGGGCACTTTTTCTCTGGCGGATAGGAGGGAGCAAATAATGAAGGGGGGAGGAGATGGGGGACGGACAAGACAAGCAACAATGCGGGAAGGGGAGGGAACAAGGGGGTGCAAGGAAAAAAATTATGTAGTGTTCCTGGGTGACTGTGACGAGGAAGACTATAACTCGGAGTATTTAGGATTACCGGTAAGTAACTGAGTCATTCCCACTCGAGTCAGTGCAACAATAGGGAAAGCGCTGGATTGCGGAGGGGTAAAATTTACTATTCCCGCTCCAGTCAGTGCAACATTAAAAAGAAATAATATATCTTGAACAAAATAAAATTATTTAAAAAAAAATCTAAATGAATGAAAACACAAATATGTTGAATACAAAATAAAAATATATTTAATATTAAAAATACAAACATATTACAATGTTAAATACATATCGCAAATACCTACAAATATTAATATAAATAAAATACAAAAATAATTTACATACAAATAAAAATTTTATTTAAAAAGTATTTATTAACAAAAATATATGTATTACATAAATGTAATTGAGTTGAGTTGACTTGAGTATAACCACACAAATCTCACAACCTGCACCTAAAACTTAACTAAACCAAAAAATGATATACACTAATAATATAAATATTTATCAAAAAACCAATTATCGTTAATTAAATATTAATCATTAAATAATTTTAATTCAAGTTTTTTCCACAGTATACCCCCACAAAACACAAAACACTCATAAACTTTACCAGAAAATCATTTACACATTTAACATAATAAATTATCAAATTAATAATTAATATTACTTAAAAAATTATTATTATTTACAAAACATTAATTTACTTCCCACCCCATACCCCTACAAAACCCACAACCCACATCTCAAATAAAAAAAATTGCACATTTAACATAATTATCAATTAAACAAATATTATTTATTAAAAATTAAATATAAATTAATTACAATTAGTTAACTTCCCACCCTTTACCCAAATAAACCCCACAACCCCCACCTAAAATTAAACTAAAAACAAATTATTAACACAGTTAAAATAATGAATTTACAATTAAATACCTAATTGTATTTAACAACTAATTATAAATGAATAAAAATGTATTTACTCCCCACCCTTTACCCCTTATAAACTCAAAACCCACACCAAAATAATGTAATGAAACAATTAACATAATTAATTATCAATTAATTTATTAAATGTATCAACTAATTATTAATTATTGAAAAATACATTACGTCCCACCCTTTACCCCTTATAAACCCAAAACCCACCACAAAAAATGTTATTAAACAATTAACATAATTAATTATCAATTAATTAATTAAATTTAATTATAAACTAATTATTAATTAAAAGTAAATTACTTCTCACCCTTTACCCCATAAACCCCACAACCCGCACCAAAACAAATTACACTATCACCATAATTAATTATCAATGAATTAATATTAATTAACATTAAATTATTAATTAATTAAAAATAAATTACTTCCCACCTTTTACCCCTATAAACCCCACAACCCACACATAGAATTTACCCCCAAAAATGCACAAATAACAATATTAAATATCAATTAAATAAATATATTATCAAATAAATAAAAATTAATCATTAATTTATTATAATTAAATTACTTTCCACCTAATTCCCCTATAAACCCACTACGGAACTAAAAAACACAAAATGCAATTAAATTTAATTTAATAACTATTAATATTAAAAAACATGAGCAATACTTATACAAAAAAATTACATCACATACATTTAAAATATATACTAAAATACATAACACTAATTAAAAAACAATATTTTCAACAACTGTATTTTTTGAAAATGATATTACTGACTTCTATATTTT
Source organism: Calotriton arnoldi (assembly GCA_963921515.1). Lineage (NCBI taxonomy): Eukaryota > Metazoa > Chordata > Amphibia > Caudata > Salamandridae > Calotriton > Calotriton arnoldi. The sequence goes on along the minus strand of CAWUFW010005392.1, from coordinate 1,081,756 downwards.
AAAAATCAATATTACTTACCTTAAATTCGATATTCTTGTCCACGATATTCTTGCTCATGATATTTCTGTGTCACGATATTTCCAACTCGATAGTTGTGTCAGTCAATATTACTGACTCAATATTTTGCCTGAATACCAGGGAAAATACCTCTGCAATATACGCATTCTCAAACTGGGAAACTCGCACATCTCTGTAATCCTTGATAAGCCTACAGTAGCTAAAAATGGATTATTATATTATCAATACGATAATCACAATATTATTATTGTTGTTGTTGTTTTTGTGGTTGTTATTATTGCATTTGTCAGAACCCATTTCAGAGGTCCCCTGGGTAAGCAGGGGTTACTGGGCCCAACCGTTGGGGTTGAGGCCTTTTACTCCTGGGCCAAGTACTCTCAGGATTAGCGGGGTCCGAGCAGCCCAAGGCTCCCTTGTGGGGTAGGTCCCGATACAGGATAGTGAACACGGCTCACAACTCAAAATATGCACAGCAGCAGCATTAAATCATTGTGCAGTCAAATACTCACTTTTATGAAAAAAAGAGAAGTATTTTATTTCTACCACTTAGCACACGAAGGAAAATATGACATTCACAAACAATTACACAGCACGCCTTAATGTCAGAGCTCTAGTGTTCTTTGGCGGTTCCCTGTGCCACTCCCTCCTCATATTAGCGATATTGGTTATTCCACATTCACTATGGGTAACATCTAGGGAATACCTCACTAGCAAACTGAGTCTCAAGAGTCCACTTTGACTGTAATTTAAAGTCAATAGTGTTCCAGGGCTACCGTACTAACTGGCAGCCAAGTTCGCCCTGGGCCAACAGCCCAAAATCAGCCTTAGCCGCAGGCATGGAACATCTGGAGTTCCTAAGTGTGCACCGTCCGCGGACACTCAAAGCAGCTGCAGCTGTGTTCAGATGAGTCCATCGCACATGGCCCAGGTGGCTGCAATCAGCAGGTGTAGAGTTCCTCACTTGCACTCCTGAAGCAACCAGAGGTTCTCTGCTGCTCCTCCTGCGGGGTAAATATCTGGTTCATCTCCCGGTGGGGGATGGTTGCGTTGATCCTTTTCCAGGTCCCTCGCCTGGGAGATGGTGTGCCAGTGCTCCCACGGTGTACTCTTGCAATGGAGGATTACAGTTCAGGTTGCGGTTCTTGATGCTCCTGTGACCCCCTCTTGCATTTGGGGGTCACTGTATCTCACAGTATCTCACAATACACGGCCCTCCTCACACAGCCCATCTAGCTGCTTGGCAGATGACAAATTTTGGGGTCTCAAACTCCCCTTCTTATAATCCATTTCTAGACACCAAGGTCCTCATTACGATGTCAGTCGGAAACCATTCCGACCGACTTCTTGTCAGAATCGTTTCCGACCGACTCGGGTTCGGGGAGTCCGACCGACCGATTACGATGGTTCCGAACACCGTTCGGTCAGACTCCCATTGACTTCAATGGGAGCCTGTGTTCCGAATGACGAGAACACAGGCTTCCATTCAGGCTCCCATTGATAAAAGGGGTGGTTGCGGGAAACCTTGCACCCTGCGGCAGGCACCCCATGGTGCCTGCCTCACTGTGCATGGTTGGAAAGAGGGGTCCCATGGGTACCCCCACGGGCCCCAACAGGAGGCTTCCGGGTGAAGGGGGGCCTGCTACAGGCCCCCAAAGTCGGTTTCCAACATCCGATCCATGTCGGACAGACCGAATCGTAACGGCTGTCGGAATCCGACATCGTAATCGGTTGGTCGGCCCATAGAGTTCTACGATTCGTCTCCGACCGACTCGGACTCTCCGAATGCAGGTCGGAACTGATTTGGAATGACCGACCGACTACCTTGTATCATAATCGGTCGGTCAGAAATGTTTCCTAGTCGGTTGGGAACATGGCTCCTGACACGAGTTTGGTCAAACCGAATCCCATTCGGAGCCTTTCTGACCGACATCGTAATAAGGCCCCAAATGAGATTTAGGTTCTGAGTCTTTGGCATTTTATGTTGGGGGTCTGCTTCTTTTGAAGTGTCCACTCCTCTTCTCTCCTTTCCACTTGAAAAACAGTCTGTCACAGCAGGAGTGACACGAAGGCTGATAGTCCCACAACACAGGCATGGAAGTGACTAGAGTTCACACCTAGATGTCAGCCACAGTAATATGCGCATAAAGCAGTTAACCCAGGGCCGGAGCTCAACATTTTATGCATCTCTTATAAGCCCCATCTCCTTCCTGAGAGGTGCCCAGGCCCCTTCCTTGTGACCTATCACTGAATCTCTCTACCACCTCTCCATGTTTCACCATGCGGGTCTGAGTCTTCCAAAATGGAATCTTAGTCTATTGTACCTTCCACATGCACACATACACCCAGTACATGTATACAACCTACACACACTGCAGAGCACTCTATCTCTCATGTACTGTACCAATCATACACACATTCATCCAGCACATACATTTAACATGAGCGCACTACACAGCACTGTATCCCTCATGTATTGTAACACTCTTAGGCACACATACAACCAGCACATGCATTTACCATGCATGCACTGCACAGCACTACATCCTCCATGTATTGCACCACTCAGAGGCACACATAAGCCCAACACATGCACTGACTATGCACCCAGTGCTCGGTACTGCATTATGCCTGTATTGTACCTTTCCCGGGCACACATACACCCAACGCAGATACACCACTCATGAGCTGTGCAGCACTACACACCAAACCAATGTAGGCCAAGGGTGAGTTAAGCACAGAGCAGAGGAACTTCAAAAATTTGTGAGCCTGTAGGACTCACTCCAGTGACACAGGTTAAAAAGGACCAGTTCACTCCTACTGATCACTACACTGTATGCTGCCACCACCACGCCTATTCTGCTTAACTACTAGTGAAGGCAGTAGACTCTCACCACTATGAGGGTAGCACTTTGGCACCTCTCCTGGTCCAACAAGACTACAACCGATGAGACATGCCAATGTCATGGCACACATGCATGATCTGTGTTTGCTTATGACAACACAAATCAGCATTAGGGATGCAGACATCAATACAGTTGGGCACTCAGGGAGAGGTACATGTCCATTACCATATGAAGGACTTTTCCGTCCCAATAGCATTATTGATAATATAGCTTAGGGTGTTGTTTACTAATTGTATTGCCTAATGTTATGGATATTATTATTAATGCTAATAGAAACATTAAGACTATTTACATTTCTAATCAGCAACCACATTTGCATAGTTATCATAACCCCCTAAGTTCTAAATCCAAGATACCACCCACAAATTGTAAGCTTCATTTAACTCCTCCATTACAACATATTCAGGATCAAGTACCTAAGAACATTTTAGTGCACTCTACACAGCATACATGAGAGAGTTCCAGACCTCATCTGTCTGAAAACATCCATTTGAATTAGACACCTATAAACAAGTTCACTGGATTTATGTGGCATGCAGGGACTCAGGGGCTGATTAGGATGGCGCATCCTTTCGTAAATGGGACCTCGCGACAGGCTGTCGGCGGTTCCGCCATAGGTATTAGGATGTGACCGCCACCACGGCGGTTGCAATGCCTATGTTTTGTATTGTGGCGGGTGCTGCTGGCTGCAGCACACGCCGCAGTACAAAAAGGGGACACTTCACATATCCCTGCACTACGTGGCAGGCACCATGCTGTGCCTGCCACATGGTGCAGGGATATGTAGGGCAGCTGAGGGCCAGGGGAAAAGGGGGGCCTGCTACGGGACCCCAAAGTCCCTTTCCACCTGCCTTTTAATGGCGGGTTAACCGCCATGAAAAGACGGCCGGAAAGGGACGTTGTAATCCCTACGGCGCCTCCACCATTGTAGGGGATGCAACTCCCTCCGATGCACCGACGGGTTCAATGAGCCCTTTGGATACGCGGCGGTCGGTCTTCCCGAACGCCAACCATCCGCCCGCCATTGTAATGTGGCGAGCGGGAAACTTGGTTACGATGGCGGTGGGACTGCCACCGACGAGCTGTTGGTGGCGGTCCCACCATCATCATAATCAGGCCCTAAGTTATGTGGCATGGCTGACTACATTATGTGGCAAGAAAAGGTAAATTATGGGGCGTAATTGGGAACATTTTGTGATAGTACTACTTCATTATTTTGGCATTTTTACTCATGGTAACACTGTCTGGATAAATATTTCACCCCATTGGTACCAGTTTAACAGCCAAATACAGCAATAACCAACTGCAAAATGACCAGTAAACTTTTGCGAAGGGAACGGGAACACAAGTTGCGACATTTTAAGTAAATTTTGATCCATTTGAGCTAAAATCTTTTTTGTTAAAACTGAAGATTATGCAGCAGATGATGAATTATGTGGAAAATGTGGTAAATCTATTATTACATTGGCACTACCACATAAAAAGCCAGCTTCCTACATTTTCCCCCAGGGCAAGGTGTGCCAGAGGGCACCATACTTTTCCCTCACTTATTTCTGACTCAGAGGCTTTACCAGGTGTGCCCAGCACACCGCTATTGATTACAAGGCCCAGGGCGCGACAGGCCATTTATCTTACCAGCCATTTCCCTGGAGGGCATGGACCCATTGGAGGTCAGTTTTTAAGGCTGCTGGCAACGCTCTCACTTTTTCCAGCTCCCCAGGATTTATTTCAGCAGGCACAAAAGGGGCATATGGAGAGAGAAAGAGAGAGAGAGAGAGTAGCGCTGAATGAATTGATGGAAAACAATTTTGTCAGGGTTGCTTTCGGTTCCCAGCCCGGCCCTGCCCATGGACTTCAAACTAGAAGCCCTTTTATCGCCAGTGCATGGTGAGAGTATTCCCAGTATCTGCCTTCCCCTGCAGCCTTCGATTCCTCAACCTATAGTCCCAAATTTAGTATTTTACTGCCTCCTGTGACATGCTTCTACAGGGGCAAGATTAATCTCAAATTGCACTTGCCTTTCCCTCTCAACGTCCACCACTATTTCTCTAAACAGGAAAATAATCATTATGAATCTCTACAAAGTCTCCCTTGTTCTAAAGCGCTTTTACAATTTATTAGTTAAGTCGTGGTATGAATCTCATTTATGCAGAAGACATTTTGAAATTAAATGTAGTCTGAAGCACCCTATCATTAGTTATTTGTAAATGATACACAAATAATATTCCTTATGAAGGTCTCTTTAATTTACTTTTATTCTGAAGTACTTTATTAATCATCATCCAAACCCTATTCGTTTCAAGGCTTTTTATGAATAACATCCGTTTAAAAGCGCTTTGTCTTTCTTAAGTAATTTTATAAATCATGTTAATCTTGAAGCACCCTGCCAATTTATATTCATCTTAAACCGCTTTTGAAATCAAATTCAGATTTCCAGCATGAACCCCATTCATTTACAAGTTATCTGAAATGCATTTTATCTGAAGCACTGTATAGATTGCATTAATTCTGAAATAATGTGCAAATGGTCCTTTCTAGTCTGAGGGGCCTAGGAATAAAGATGATGGAGTTGTTGGTATGTTGCCTCTATTAAACCTTCAAGATACGTTGAAAAACATAGCACATCCTTTCTTCCTTTGGTATCTGTCCCATCTCATTTGTTCCTCATTTCGCCGAAAATCCAAAATGAAGAATCTCTTTAGGACAACTCCAGACTGATGAAACTAAGGGGCCTATTAGCAATAACCGGCGATAATTATCGCTAAGCGCAGTTAGCGCTAGGATAATTATCGCCGGCTATCGCAGGTTTCTATCGCGGAGATAGCGTGCTATCAGCAACGCTTATCTCCAAAGCGATAGAAACCCTGGAGAACAGTGTGAATATCGCTTGAAAACAAGCGATATTCACACTGTGACAAGTGTTAGCTTGGCGATAGGGCGAGGGGGATTTAGCCATGTAATCCACCTCCCATTGGATTATATGGCTAAGTCAGGGTTGGACCAGGCGTTAACAAACCAGCGCTAAACGTGTTTAGCGCTGGTTCGTTAATCACCTCCCCTGCCTCGCTAATAGGCGATAGCGACTGTTTCCAGTCGCTTTTAGGTTGGGAACGCCTACTTTGCATGCCATTAGCGATAAATATCGCTGGCATGCAAAGCGGCACCCAACCCGGTCGCTATCGCCTAGAAGCTGTCGCTAACAGCAGTTAGCGACAGCTTGCTAATAGGGCGTTAGAATTATCGCCGCTTTAGCGGGAAAAAGTCCAGCTAAAGCGGCGATAGTGCCCTTGATAATATGCCCCTTAATTTTGGTGAATTTCCAAAATGAGGAAATCCCTGTTCTCGAATAGTTTGGGAAATTTCAGCTAATCAAAAATAGGGGAAGATATTGGAGATAAGAAAAAGGCATAAAAACATGAAAGAGAAAGTTGGAGAGTAGAAATGGAAAGAAGAGACAAACAGTAGATAGAGGCGTGGTACTAGGATAAGGAAGGAGTAGAGGTACTAGAATATAGGTAGGGGTAGAACTCCTATAGCATAGATAATTGTAAGGTGGAGGTAGGGTCAGGGGCCCTAGTGTATTTGCATGTGCAGTGGTACAAGGATATGGGTAGGAGTCCTAGGGCATGGGTACTGTAGATAAAGGGAGGGGTAAAACGACCAGGTAAAGGTAAGGCTAGAGATACAATGATATACATAGGCACAGTGCTACAAAGGGATAGGTAGGGGTATACAGTAACATATGGGTAGAGGTACTAGGGTGTAGGTGGTGGAGATGTACCAAGGTATACATGCGGGTAGATGTCTTTATTTATCAAATCTACCAGAGGAGGATAGTTAGCTTTGAAGAGATCTAGTATTCATTTAATTCCCAGACTCTTAATGAAAGAAACCTTTTAAAGCTCAAAGGACCCCAAACAAAAATTGCAGGAATATGACTTTTCGGGACAGTGGAAACAGTCAATACTCCATTCAAAACCTGCACTGGAATCTGATGGTATTCACAGTCATTAGCCACTACTTTTATCAACAGATTTTTTTGAGCCTCCTCATTTCTTTGTGTTGCAAATTTATATAGCGCAAACTCGTCCCAGGGGCATTGGAGTGCTTTACATAAGTGCTAGTTACATTACACAAGGTCACGTAAAGGCATAGGGAGTTTAAGTGAGTGCCTAGAGTCACATGATGTTGAGCCGACGCCGGGACTCAAATCTGAGTCCCAAGTTCCAAAGTGGGCAGTTCCGGCTGTGATGATACTTCCTCCCAGTGCTTTCTCCCTGTTCTGGATTTTCCTCACAGTTCCGGAGTCGTCAATGCTTTCATTCATCTAGTGCTAGATTACAGCAACACAATTGATAACGCTGATCCTTATCTTATCTTTTCTAAGGATCCTCAGGTCGCCAGGATCTTTTTACCTGCTGAATAGTGTGAAGGGAAGAAAATCTTTTCAGTTATGCAATCATCTCTTCTTCAGTCTATTTCTCCTACAAAGACCACTGACTCTGAATTTAGTTTCGTGGGTTTATTACAGCCAAGAATAACTGCACGTGCAAGCACCTCAACACGAGGTTGAAGAAATAAATGGGCACTAATACAAATAGCATCCTACGTAGGAGTCTCATCCGACTCAGGATGAGAAGAATCGTTAACTCCAGAAGTATTAGACAAGCAATAACAGCTCCAATCTCTATGTTATTCCTCATTTATCTATACAAGCAGATAAACCCCTTGACTGTCCCTACTCTACTCTACGATGACATACCTACTTAACGAATTTCCCAGGCAAGAGTACGAAAAAAGGTGTCAGCTGTGAAGACTTCCTAAGAAGTGCACTCACTTAGTACTTAAGCTCAGATTTTAGATGCTCCTTCACTAAATCCCTCTCTGTCCTTCTCTCTGATCTCTCCTACCTCTTCTCTGCTCTTCACCCTTGGGGCACTATCCCTAATACAAAACCCAATACAATTGAACACGCCTTTTGTCACGCCTCTTTGGCCAGGTCTTCTTTCTTGTACTTTTCCATCGAAACGGTTACTTCATCTTGGATGGTTGCGATGACCTTGAGTCCCAGGCACCTTCTCCGCTTAAAGTATCATCCCTAAATTCCATTGCACTCCCATTTCCATACCTCTCATCGCTCTAACTTATGAAACAAAGAGCCAGTCTTTAACTAACGAGGCATGTGTCCTTGCACCTGCAACAGAAGATACGTTCAACAGAAACCCTCTACTGTGCTAATTAAATCTACTGTCGGTGCCCAGAGAGCCTTTCCAAGAGAACCTTCTCTGCCTGTAAAATAAGCTAACATAAGACCGACCAGGCCTTTCTTTGGCGTATATGCAGTCAGGCCTTTACATTCGTTAAACACACAAATCATAATCACTTCTATAAGCCTTTGATTCATTACATTTCATATGCGAAAAATGAACTACACGTACAACTTATATGGTACACGTTTAAACTACTGCAGCTCGATTACACATGGGCTGATTCATCTTATGCATTGGTTTACACATGATTCAGTTAAGCATTACAATTGCATGATTAATATAGCACAATTACGTTTCTTATTCACTCTAATAACTGCGGGTTATAACTACATGTTACTAGCCATTCATTGATATATAACTAGATATATGCGGGTGCGAGCTATCAGTGACTATGATGCACCCCTACAAATTTCACAAGAACATGGCGCTCTATCAGTTCCCCCTTTGATGACTCCTGTCATCACATTTTATTCAACTCCCTTGGAGAAAGAACCGACCTAAACAGAACTCGTTGCCATTTTCCCTGATCTGTGATTCTCCATTCTCTTGAGTCTCTGATATTGACTGTCCCGCAGTCTAGCCATTCTCGTCTCATTTTTTCTCAGAGCTCTCTCAACTCGGCCTGCTCGATATCATTTGCAAGCTTTTATCAGACCCCACAGGCAAACCACACAAACCACGACGATAAGGAGGGGTCTCAGAACATAGCCAAGGAATCCCTTTCCCAAATTTGCAAACCAGCTTCCCACTTGACCAAATCCTTTGCCAACTTTCTCCCAAGCTCCCTCTTCAGTCAAGTCCGCTATCTTCGTGTGAATAGTAGTGATGTTACTTATATATTTCTCCAGATCCTTGCTGTGGTCTGGTATATAAGTACAGCACTCTTGAACCCTCAATAATTTACAGACTCCGCCCTCTTTTGCCAGTAAGACATCCAAAGCAAGGCGGTTCTGCAAAACCATTGTCCTTATCGACAACATTTCCCCTTCCACCAGTACCAACGATTTTGCTGTGTTCATCGATAGTTCGTCTATCACAGTCGCCAGTCTCCGAATCTTCACATCATTCAAGATCACCCCCAAACTTGGTATCATGGCTCCAAAGATGTCTCCCACTACGACCCCTGCACTCGCACCTCTTCTCACTCTTGAATGCTTCCCACCTTCCAAAAGTTCCAAATCCTCAGTATGGTAAATCTTTGGAAATATTATTCCCAAGTAACATGTACCATACCAATTCGCAGGTAACCTCACATAAGCATTCCTTCCACACACAAAATACACCGTAGGTATCACTTGTACAGGGCCCTGGAGAAAATTCTTAGCCACATCTGCCATAGTGAAAACATGATCACACGTACTCTGTCCCACAGGAACCTTTTCATAGTAGGTCTGATATCGTCTCACACACAGCTTTCCCCTCTGCTCTTTGTCCAAAGCTATAGGACCATAACTTCCTTTTGTCCGGTGCAATTTTTCCTCATCTGTCCAATCCACCTTACTATGCCCCGTGTCTCGTGTCTGTGTCAGTTTTCTATACCTGTCTTCTACCTGATCTACAAACTTTTTCTCTACATCTGATAATGAGCACGTCAAATTATGTCGGTGGGCATATGCTGTGTCCAATTCCAAAGACGGTATGAAGAACTTCCTAAGTCTATCCTCTGACTTATAGTAGTCGTACTTATTCAAATGTTTGTAAGCTGGGACTTCAGGAAGCACTGCATCGTAATTGGAAAAGAAATACTCAAACTGATCTCTTTCGTAAAATATACTAAGCAAAAGACTACATGAAATTCCATATGTCAGTGGAAGATGGTGATATCTAATACCCTCATCCACTGAAGCAGGCAACTGCATACATACATAACAATCTTTCGCATCCATCGCATCCACATACTCGTATAGCAGCTTGGCGTAGGCGTTAAGCTTAAAATCACTTCTAGACAAATCTACATGCAATCTACGACTCTATCAGCAAAGCCTTGTCAGCTCCTATGTTTACCTCTTTTCGGCTAGGTGTGGTAGGTGTCGGTGTCCCTGGCACCCACTGCACTGCTAGCTCATGCGGAACCGTATATGAGACTACAATTACTACGATTATAGAAACTATCACAACCCCTATAAGTATGCCTACAATCATTTTAGATCTACGATTTGGATCTCCAACCTCCATGATTTCGAAAGTTCTCAAACAGTTCTTGGTTTCAGCAATGAACACTCAAAAAGTCTTTGTGTCCTCCACTCGTGACTTGCTTAACCAGCTCGAGCAACTTTGAAACCTCTGGAAATCCCCTTATCGGTCACAGTCTTATTTACATAGTCCAGAAAAAGACTTCCCTAACTTTCGTTCCTCTTCGGTGGAAAGTCCCTAAGTTTACTCTTCTTCCACTCGGACCTAGGTTATCTTCTTCTTTTAGACTTTTATTTACACAGGTTATATTTCATCCATGATAAGATCATTAGTGAGCACTTCCAGAACGTGATACAAAAGTTCAAGACGCAGGATTATCATTTCATGTGAAGACGGCTCAAACCCAAAAGACGGAAATTCGAGTCGATGCAAAACCAGTTGTCGGACTTTACTCAGAAGAGGGGGATTCGGAACGGTGAGGGTCAGTATTCCTTCGACTTCGAGCCCTGGCAACAACAGCACCACCTTCACCACCACATTCGGGCTCTTGCTGACCACCTGCACAGACCTCAGTCTCCCCGTACTCACTACCCCCTGCATCAGTCACTGTGTAAGTCCACTCAGGGGTAGAGTATCTCCGGCAGGGTACTCTTGTTCTCTTCGACCTTCTCTGGCCCTCTTGAGTCTGCTCTTCGTCACTTGCTTCCGTCTCAGACGTCTCGGACACTGGAGCAAGATCTCTTTCGGGTGCCAACCTTAGATTCAGTCGCCTCTGTCTTTCAGGCCAACCTTCCTCAGTTCTGGTCGTTCTTCCGCCTTCCCCTGCTATACCCAGTGCACCACTTCCTCCTTCTGCTGAATCTGACTCTACTCCACCCACTGCACCTCCTCTGTCTTCTGAGTCAGAGTCGGGGTTCGAGCTGTCGAAACCCCCTTCAGCTTGTTCTAGTGCACCACCAGCTGCGTCAGCGACCCTTACAGCTTGACTTGTCCTCTCCTGTGGCCCTGCCACATCAGCTGGATTTTCATTTACGAGAGGAGCTGTTTCTTCCAAGGGTGCTGAAACTCTGCGGGTATGGGAGGCATGTACCCAGTTCGGCAATCCTCCACACTTCACTGCTGTGTTCGTGACCAGTATCACCTGGTACGGGCCTCGCCACCGAACATCCAAACAGCTCTTCCTCACGTGCTTTCGGACAAGCACCCAGTCGCCTGGACACAGGTCGTGGCACAGATCACTCGAGGCCGGAACAGCTGCAGCTTGAACCTGCTGAGACACAGAACGGACCACATCAGATAGTCCTTTACAGTAATCGAGAATCAAGTCATCAGTGATGTTTATCAAAGCTGTAGCTGGTACTGCTGGCAACCTCATTGCCCTTCCCATTAATATCTCATGGGGGGACAATCCAGTCCTCCTATCTGGGACACTTCGCATGCTCATCAGTACAAGCGGCAAAGCGTCAGGCCATTTCAGGGACGTTGATGAACACATTTTTGCCATCCGGGCTTTCAAAGTTCCATTAACCTGTTCCACCATCCCAGAAGCCTCTGGTCGGTAACTGCAATGGAGTCTCTGATCAACATTCAATGCAGCACAAAGTAACTTCATGATTTCACTGTGGAAGTGTCTTCCTCTATCCGATTCCAAAGAGGTTGGGATCCCGAATCTCGGGATGAGCTCCCTCAACAATAACTTAGCCACTGTGAGAGTGTCACACCTGCGTGTTGGGTAAGCCTCCACCCATCGTGAGAATACACATACCAGCACCAAGATGTACCTCAACCCATTACACTTAGGCATTTCCACGAAATCTAACTGTATTCTATTGAAGGGCCCTCCTGACCTCCCAATGTGACTCAATGTGACTACAGTTTTCTTTCCAGCATTCATCTGTTGACATGTAACACACCTCTGACATACTGTTTCAGCCATTGCGCGAAATCGTGGATTATACCATGTCTGTCTAAACACACGCATCATTGCATCTCTACCAAGGTGTGCCGGTCCATGTATCAGTCTCGCCATCGGACTCAGCAGATTCTCTGGTAATACAGCTCTCCCATCACTGGAGACCCAAACATCCACTTCCCCTCTTTCACACCCTGCTTTGATCCATCCATTCCGTTCCTGATCTGAAACTTCATCCTGCAGTCGCTTGAGCTCCTCCCAAGTGTCTGCCATGGCCAACATCATGTTGAGCTCGGTTCTTTCTTGGCTCTCTCCGGTGTAACCTTCTGTAAATATGCATCCCTGTTCTGCACAGAAGCGGGCAACTTCGTCCGCATAATTATTTCCCAAAGACACAAAATCCTCCCCCTTCCCGTGTGCAGTGCACTTTACAACTGCGATTTCCTTCGGACATTGCAATGCATCTAACAGTTGTCTTACATATTCTCCATTTCTAATGGGTGAACCAGATGATGTCAAAAATCCCCTCTGGGACCATAACTGTCCAAAATCGTGAACTACACCAAACCCATACTGGCTGTCCGTGTAAATCGTGATTCGAATTTGATCAGCGGCCAAACAGGCACGAGTCAGAGCAATGATTTCAGCTACCTGCGCGGACGCGTACTCCCTCTAGGCAGGCAGCCTCAACCACCCCGGAAATTGTACATACAGCAAACGCTGCTCTTAGTTGACCGACACTGTCTCTTAGGCATGAACCATCCACAAAGAAAATTTCATCTGGGTCCATCAATGGTTCATCAACAATGTCAGGTCTTGGTTTGGTGCAAAGTTCAGTCACGTCAAGACAATCATGGTCCGCACAATCTTCATCATCTACATTCGGTATGGGCATTAATGTCGCAGGGTTTAAGACAGAGCACCTTTTCAGAGTCACATTCTCTGCGGCGAGTATGACTTGCTCATACCTTGTTAACCTGTTATTCGTTAGGTGCTGAGTCTTAGTCCTGGTCATCAACAATTCAACCGAGTGTGGCACATGTACAGTCAAAGGATGTCCCATTACAATGCTTTCACATCTTTCAATGCTGACACCTGTTGCAGCAACGGATCTTAGACATCCGGGCAACGCAGAAGCTACTGGATCTAGAGTAGCTGAAAAGTAGGCAACTGGTCTACGGACACCTCCATGGTTCTGAGCTAAGACTGCTAATGCACACCCTTCTCTCTCACAACAGAACAGTGAAAAGGCCTTGTTGTAATCAGGCATTCCCAGAGCTGGGGCACTACACAACTCCTCTCTCAGTTTTAGGAATGACATCAAGCACTCCTCGTCCCATGGTACCGGATCACTCACATCCTTGTGCGTAAGCCTCTGCAAAGGCTTTGCCCTCAAGGAAAAGCTAGGTATCCACTGCCGACAATAGCCGACCATTCCCAAAAACATCCTGACTTCCCTCTGTGTGGTAGGCACTGCCATGTTCATTATTGCCTCAATTCGGTCTGGTGACACCTTCCTCTTGCCTTTTTCTAATCTGTGTCCCAAGTACTGTACCTCATTCAAACAGTACTGCAACTTATTTGGAGACACCTTGTGCCCGTTCTCTGCTAAATGGTTCAACAGGGCTACCATGTCTATCCTGCAAGCATCTTCCGTTTCTGAGGCAACAAGCAGATCATCTATGTATTGCACGAGAACTGAGTTCTGCGGCAATACCAGACTCTCAAGATTCTTTTTCAGGATCTGATAAAAAATCGATGGACTTTCTGTATACCCTTGAGGGATACGACACCATGTTAACACACGATCTTCCAGCCGGAACGCAAAAAGAAATTGGCTTTCCTCATGGAGCGGTATCGAGAAGAATGCTTGACATAAGTCAATGACAGTAAACCACTCGGCTTCGCATGGTATCTGGAATAGTATCACTGATGGATTCGGTACCACTGGACAACAAGGGACCACTATCGTGTTGACCTTTCGCAGGTCTTGCACGATCCTGAATTTCCCGCTCGGTTTCTGTAGTCCCATTATAGGTGAATTACATGGGCTACCTCTGATCTCCTTCAGAATGCCTTTCTTGACAAAAGACTCGATCACAGGTTTAATCCCTGCGATCGTTTCAGGCGACAAATTGTACTGAGGCGTTCTAGGGAACTCAACATTCTGTTTCACCTCGATCTGCACATGTTCAACCCCTTTGATTAGTCCTATCTCCTCTCCGGTGAAGTCCCACACCTCAGGTGACACGGTATCTCTCAAATCCGGTGGAAGTTCCTCCACGGTCACCATTGGATACAAGTCTATACACAGATGCTGATTAGCAACTTTAAAAGTAGCATCATCGTCCCTCGTCTGAACCTCCACTCCCCTGGGTGTGCAATAAATAGTGCAGTTCAACTTACAGAGCAGATCTCTTCCCAGAAGGCAAACTGGACTTGTATCGCACACCACAAACTGATGTCTAGTTTGGAAGGAACCTATCCTCACTGGAATTGGTTCGGTCAGCGGGCTGTTTATTCTTTTGTTCGCTACTCCAACAACTTGGATCGATTGTCCCGAGAGGGGTAGGTCGGGGACTACTGCTGATCTCACAGTAGACCGGGTAGCACCAGTGTCAACCAAAAGCGTGGTAGGATGACCATCAATGTCTGCCTCCACAAAAGGTCCTCTCTGGTCTACCTCCAAGACCGCTCCAAGTGTGCAGTCTTCCTCCCCCCTCAGGCACCGTCAGGATAACGGGTCTGGGCTATACTCATCATACCCTTCGAAAAGGGGCATCTGCTGGTAAGTTCGTATCCCATGCGGGATCCTTGGTGGCTGTGGGACCTGTACTTGTTGGTTATGCGTCCCCCTTTCATCGATCTGGGCCTCATTACAGTATTGACTACCTCCGTCACAGGTGCCTGAACCCCTTCTACCTCCTGCTGCACTTGGTTGGCTGGGTTCAAGGGGCACTCGCGCTTCCAATGCCCGATCTGATGACAAAGATGACACGCAGTGGTCTTCTTCAGTGTCGCCACATCCACCCCCGTCTTGGGATCAATGGGTTTCCTTTTCCCTGACCTTGCCCATTCTGGTTCCCTTGATAATTTCCTTTTCTCCTTCCTAGGGTCCCTCCACTAGGCTGGCCCTGTGCTGTCTGCATCTGAACGAGCATCAGTTTATCTTTTAGCTTCTGATGCTTCGAGTCCACCTCATCGCTACAATACCTCGCATACCGCAAGATTTCATCTACCGGCTTGTTCTGCCAACAGATCAAATGGTGCTGTATCATGAGGCTGACTTCTGGTCTCAGGCCTAACACAAACTTTGAGACAAACTGTCCCATATCCTTGGGGTCTAATGCATCTAATCCGCTATACTGTTTAAAAGCTTGCAACAGTCTTTCATAATATTCATGCACCGTTTCTTTAGGTTCCTGCACAGTTTGGTCTATCTTAACCCAATCTATATCTTGAGGGGAAATCTTCAATTTCAACCATGTAATCACTTGCTCAAATTTTTTCATAACAAGGGGTGATGGACCATTCGTGACAGCATCCCTTTCAGGTTCAACAGTCGGCCACTCAACGGCGATTTTACAAGCTGTCCACAAATCTCCCGGCACCACTATGTCAAACAAGGTGTTCAAATCAGTCCACAGCACCTTCGAGATTTTAACAAACCGCTCAACCTGTTTGTACCACTCTACGGGTTTCTCCCTCAGCCGAGGAAAGTCATTTGTAAATGCAGCCAAGTCTCCTCTACTCCACGGTACATATACGTACCCTCCGTTCTGTACTTCCCGTAAAGGAAAGTTTCCAACACCCGTTGCCCCTCCCCCCGGAGGCGGCGTTTCTCCCTCTATTTTCTTTGCTATTTTCTTCTTTGACCACCTTTCCTCCCATTTGTCCAACAAGTTCCATATCCGCATCCCTACTATCAGATCTTTAGTATGCGTCCTTAGTCCTGTGATTCTTTTCTCCTCCAGTTCCTGATCACTATATTGCAACCTATGCGGACCTTGCAACGTTTTTGTTTTATTCAAATCTACCTCATATCTCCTGGCTAATGCTGTCAATTTCTCATGTGCTATCCTGGCTTTCCGAGTCACATCTTTTGCTATGAAAAGCAGCTCATCTGACCCATAGATTTCTATTCTTTCCAAAGGCAGACTTCCGCTAATCATTTCGTCTACTTCTGCTTTTAATCTTACTACGTCCAGCAGCCTTGCCTGTACTGCACTCTTTAGTATTTCTCGACAAGCTGCGCCATTCTGCTCATCATAGTCACCACTTTGTTCTTGTGACCTGCTCTCTTCTATCGTGTTCCTGAAGCTTGGTCTGGTTTCGGAAATTTCTCGTTCCCTGTCACCTGGCATTCTATCACTTTGGGTTCTTACTGTTGGTGTCCACATCCTCAAAGCTGACTTAGATTCGTGCAAAGATCTTGGTCTGACTGGTCTCTCCTCCTCCTGTCTAAAAGAGGAGTCTGCAGTGGCTGGTAATGGCGTACTTGTGTCTAATGGCTTTGGGAAGTGAACCACTTGTACTCCGAACCCATTCCCACTAGCACTGGTTCCTTCTTCTCCTCTCATCTGTACTGAACTTCCTTCTCTTACTCGGTCTGGGTCATATACCGGTACTATAGGGCCAATGGTAACCGGTACTGTCAGGGAGTCCGGTAATCGAGTATTCCCAATGGAAGGCTGTGTTGTCGCCCCCTCTGTTCCTGTGGAAATTCTTCCCACTACCCTCATGTTAGTCTGGTTCTGCGTCTCACCAGTTTCTACTGCTGAAGTTGGTTTTCCCTCTTCTGAATCTGGATTAAATGGAGGTGGTCTCTCTGCTAGCAACCTATCTAACAGACTGTCATCTGTATCACTGTCGTCCTCCTCAACTCTTGTTATTTTCCCATTTTTTATTAGCAGTGGGTACAACCTATCTCCTTCGATCGTTTCCACTCTCCACCTTTTCTCCAGTGCGTCCCACCTCGCATCTTGAAAGGCCCTGATCGATTTCTTCACCCTTTCCTGGCTCGTATCTCTTTTCCTGTCATACGCTGCCCTAATCCATGCATGTATCGCCTCAAATTGTGTCGGTCTAGGCAGTGGTCGTAAAGAAGCCATTATAGTCTTTAGCTGGTACAACACCTCTAACCTGAAAGTGCCATAGCGTGGGAAAGTCAATTCTCCTTCCCCTTCTGTCATTTTATGCCAGTTCTCAAGCCAAATTATGGTATGCAATCCTACATTTGTAGCCATATAATGTGCCGGCGTATCCTCGGGAGGGGCTTCCTCTCCACCCCGAGTAACCACATGTCTGTCACCTCTGCAAAGTTCTCGTAAAACTTTAAAACATTTCATGGTAAAGCAGATATCTGTTCGCACCCAATATTTTGTTTTCGCTTCCTGGTTCAATCCACCAATGCCAGCGCGGCTCACACCAACCGGCCTATCGCAGCGCGGCACTGTCTGACGTCACTCTTCCTCCGCTCGCAGCAGTTCCCCTCCTTGCTAATTCTCTCGTTCTCGTTCGCACGTGTCTCAATCACACTCTGAAGCAATGGTCCGTACTACCGAACAAATTACCTCTCTGACTGTCGATCCTCCCTTGACCGATCAGCCTCTCGAAATTGTTGACCTCAATCTGGCAACTGTCTGTCCGCGAACGACCGGACAATCACCTCTAATACAATCGATAGGATTCAACCGTTCTAAATTCTGCACACAACGACCCACGACCAGCGTCGGTTATTCACACACTCACACATTTGCTCCCTATCCTCAGTGGTTTGATCAATGACGTCTCGTGATCCCCACCATCTCTGGTCAACAATCTCTATTCTGGGTGTCTTCTACACCACAATATCTCTCGGCCCCGCGCGCGCTCACGGTCCGATCCTCAATCACACAACTCTCATTCCAACTCCGCAAGACATTACACAACAATTAAACACCGCAATCTAACAACCATCACCCTTTTCATACTCACTCTACCACGAACTGCTACTTCCGACGCACCGTAACTCTCCGTCAATTTTCAGTGACCGCTGACGTCCTCCTCTTACGATCCACTGGATCACCATCACTGGGGTTCTATGGGGCAACTAATCTCTTATCCTATCTAGATCTCCCCTTACTATCAGAGGAAACCATCCTACTCTGCTACCAACTGATAATGCTGATCCTTATCTTATCTTTTCTAAGGATCCTCAGGTCGCCAGGATCTTTTTACCTGCTGAATAGTGTGAAGGGAAGAAAATCTTTTCAGTTATGCAATCATCTCTTCTTCAGTCTATTTCTCCTACAAAGACCACTGACTCTGAATTTAGTTTCGTGGGTTTATTACAGCCAAGAATAACTGCACGTGCAAGCACCTCAACACGAGGTTGAAGAAATAAATGGGCACTAATACAAATAGCATCCTACGTAGGAGTCTCATCCGACTCAGGATGAGAAGAATCGTTAACTCCAGAAGTATTAGACAAGCAATAACAGCTCCAATCTCTATGTTATTCCTCATTTATCTATACAAGCAGATAAACCCCTTGACTGTCCCTACTCTACTCTAAGATGACATACCTACTTAACGAATTTCCCAGGCAAGAGTACGAAAAAAGGTGTCAGCTGTGAAGACTTCCTAAGAAGTGCACTCACTTAGTACTTAAGCTCAGATTCTACATGCTCCTTCACCAAATCCCTCTCTGTCCTTCTCTCTGATCTCTCCTACCTCTTCTCTGCTCTCCACCCTCGGGGCACTATCCCTAATACAAAACCCAATACAATTGAACACGCCTTTTGTCACGCCTCTTTGGCCAGGTCTTCTTTCTTGTACTTTTCCATCGAAACGGTTACTTCATCTTGGACGGTTGCGATGACCTTGAGTCCCAGGCACCTTCTCCGCTTAAAGTATCATCCCTAAATTCCATTGCACTCCCATTTCCATACCTCTCATCGCTCTAACTTATGAAACAAAGAGCCAGTCTTTAACTAACGAGGCATGTGTCCTTGCACCTGCAACAGAAGATACGTTCAACAGAAACCCTCTACTGTGCTAATTAAATCTACTGTCAGTGTCCAGAGAGCCTTTCCAAGAGAACCTTCTCTGCCTGTAAAATAAGCTAACATATGACCGACCAGGCCTTTCTTTGGCGTATATGCAGTCAGGCCTTTACATTCGTTAAACACACAAATCATAATCACTTCTATAAGCCTTTGATTCATTACATTTCATATGCGAAAAATGAACTACACGTACAACTTATATGGTACACGTTTAAACTACTGCAGTTCGATTACACATGGGCTGATTCATCTTATGCATTGGTTTACACATGACTCAGTTAAGCATTACAATTGCATGATTAATATAGCACAATTACGTTTCTTATTCACTCTAATAACTGCGGGTTATAACTACATGTTACTAGCCATTCATTGAAATATAACTAGATATATGCGGGTGCGAGCTATCAGTGACTATGATGCACCCCTACAAATTTCACAAGAACATAGCGCTCTATCACAATCAGTCTAGAAGCCTTTGGTAATGTGATCTATTGTGTTTTATTAAAGAAAAATACAACGGTAGGGCTACTGATGGGACTTTGTACATTTGATCATATAGCACTGGCA
Source organism: Calotriton arnoldi (assembly GCA_963921515.1). NCBI lineage: Eukaryota > Metazoa > Chordata > Amphibia > Caudata > Salamandridae > Calotriton > Calotriton arnoldi. Next base: position 1,061,900 of record CAWUFW010005392.1, on the reverse strand, counting down.
CTAGCCACAGTGCATTGGATACAGCTAAACAAGATCATTTTCTTTAGTACATATGTTGGTTACATGTCCCCATACTTGCCACAAAGTCCTGTATCCCCTGCTGCCAGCTTTCTGAGATATCATCATGCTAGAAATATGTCTAGATGTCAGGCTCAGGTTATACGTCGTGCTGCTATGTTCAAGTCATGAAAACCAGCAGCAAAGCATTTCTTTCTACAGAGTCAACCAGGTGGAATTTTCTGCCCATGGGTTCGAGATGGAATATCCTTAGCTGAAATCAGAAAAAGGCTGAAGACCCAACAATTCTCAACCTGATTCACCCTCGCTGAATTAATCATGTTATTCTTTCTCCTGATTCACTAACATTAAGAAATGTCTGCAAATGGGCTCTTTTATCAATATGTATTAATAAAACATACTGAATTTACTTGAGATGTTTAAATCACAATCTGAATTGCTCCATCAAGCATGTTTTGGAAGCACTTTCTAAATTATATTCAATCTGATCTGCTCCATAAATCGCATTCATTCAGATTTAGCTATAATAGTTCCAATTTTGAATCACATACAATAGAAAAGAAAAATTCTCCTTTGAATGTAATCTATTCTAAAGCTTTATGTAAATCATATTCACTCATAAGCTCTAGAGTAGTTGCCATCATTATTATTAAAAATGGTGCCAATTTATCAATGAAAACACACACAACTGCAGATGTCTTTGGCAATATCTGTGATGCAGAATGTCTTTGAAGGCAGTGGGTGTCATTTATCCCTTTCAGTGAATGCAGCTTTATGAAGTCGTGGAAATGTTTCCAAATGAGGTAGAATTTTCCTTCAAGTTATCCCATTTCCAGCAGTGGGAGGTCCTTCCCCATTGGATGGAGGTTTGGGCTGCAGAGGATTGTTTCCAACACCATTCAGATCACCCTGTATCCCTCTGTGGCAGAAGCAAACATAGGGGCTTATTTACAAAGAGCTTGCACCTCCAATGCATCAACATTTTTGACGCATTGCTAGTGCTGTCAGTACTCTGTATTTACAAGCTGACGTATATTGGAGGATGCATCACTTTTAGAGTCCTACGTCAAAAGGAGCCTACGTCAAAACTGCCTGCATCATGTAAGTATTAATATATGCCTCATTGACGTAAGTCAAAAAATATTTGCCTGCGTCCTTCTTGGACGGTTACAGAGCTGGATGGATGAGCACAATGTGCTTAGCCCCCTCCAAGTTGGGTTTAGAGCCAAGATCCCAACAACCGATCAAGTCTTTAGGCTCCAAATGTATACTGGAAGTCTGTACTTGTAGATGGTGACAGCCTCTATTTGATTTTTGTGGACCTTAAGACCTTAAGTCCTGTTGGACATGGGCGTTCCACCATATCTTTGTTACCAATTGGAACGTCTCCATCAAGGCAATTATGCCCAAATTCGGTATGGAAAAAATTGCGAACTGACTGCTCCATTGTCGGTAGAAAGAGGTGTACGCCAAGGTTGTGTCTTGGCTCCGACACTCTTCTGTCTTTTTATTAATGGCCTAGTTGAGTCACTAACCACAGAGATTGACATTGACACCCCTAAACTTGCGAATCGCCAAATTCCCGCAATAATGTTTGCGGATGATACCCTCCTTCTGTCTAAATCGCCCATGGGAATTGAAAAGGCCCTTAACAACTTTAGTTCTTTTTGTAGGAATCGGGGCTTAGAGATCAACCTACAAAAAACTAAATACATGGTTTTTAATGCAAGTACTAGTACCCGGCCCAATCCCCGCTTAGATGGAAACCCGCTAGAGAGGGTGTCCATCTTTGAGTACCTGGGGATTACGCTAACAGAAGAACTGGATTGGGGTGCGCAAATCCAGAAAGCAAGCTTAAAGCTTGCACAGTCGACGGGGGGGCCTAACAAAGGTATATAGGAGCTGTACCTATAAATCTATAAGCCCGGCAGTTGAAATCTACATAGCACAAGCCAGGGGTGCTGCACTGTATGGTGCTGAAATCTGGGGCCACCGCCCCCTGGGCTCCTTAGCAAACATTGAGAACTCTTTTGCCAGGTAACTCCTCGGTCTTCCCCCTAGCTCCCCTCTTACACCTCTTAGAATGGACCTGTGGATTAGGCCAATTGCTGATGAAGCTGCCCTCAGACTCCCTCTTATTCTGGCGCCGACTGTGGAGCACCCCCGAGCTGTCGGCCTATAGGGAAGAGCTGAGTGAAGTGTTGAGGCTCCAGGGTGCGGGTAAACTTGCTTGGCTGGTACACATTAGGAACACCTGCGTCGCAATAGGGAGAGGTAATCTCTGGACTAATGCAGAAGAAACTTGCCTTGCTACTCCTAGGAAAGCCCTAGTGGAAAGTTATAGGGAATACAAACGAACCCAGGCCACAGGGAGTCCCTCAGTTGGTCGTTTAACACTCGAGTTTTTACAAGTTAAAGACCAATACAGACTAGAATCAGCTCTGGATGATATTCAGCCACTGTTGGCCAAGAAACTATACCTTCAGTTCAGACACGGGTGCTCCCATTGCGCGCATTCACCAGTAAGTGGGCGGACCCATCTGATCGGGGTTGCCCAGATTGCAGCAATATAGAGGAGACAGATATCCATGTAAGTTTCGTCTGCCAAGGATATAAAAGGGCAAGGACTCGCTGGCTCCGCCAGATATGCAGAAATCTGGGATTTAGACATTGCAGAGAGGCATACAGGCTATTGAAATATGACACACACCCACCCTTTGTGTTTTCTGTCTCACGTTTTTTATTCTCAATGTGGTGTGTTCGTAGTGCCATTTTAAAGATAACTCTCTAGCGCGGGACAACACACTGTATTATATTTTTCAGAATGGGCCCTGTTCTTAGGTTTACTTCATTTCTTTTTTTTTTTTTTTTTTTAATTGTAAGTAGACATTTTAAAATCGTTTTAGGAATAACTTCTCAATCATAATGCTTAAATAAGCTACTGTCCATTCTTCTTTGTACGATTGTCTACTGTTGCTAGACTAGGTCATGGCTACCCTGCGCCTACAAACGGGCCTTTTTACGAAACCAACTTTCCAGATAATGTAAAAATCATTAAGATTGCCCGTTTGATGCATAAGCACTTTATTATTTCATAGATTGCCTGTAGGATGCACAAGCACTTTATGATTGTTTTATTTAAACCACAACGTGGGGCTGCGGTGAGGTAAAGAAACAATGGAGTCATGATCTCCTAGATTGGCTATATGATGCACAAGCACTTTATCATTGTCCCACTTAAACAATAACGTGGGGCTGTGGGGTGAGCCAGAAGGACAATTGAGATGATAATGGATTATGATCGTAAAACATGTTTCTATCGTGCTAGTTGGTGTCTCTCCTGGGACAATGGTTATGACAATGCTACGAATGCAATGTTGCTAATTTTAGCTCTGTTTTTAATCAAATGTAATGTAGTCTTTTTATCTGTGCTTTTATGACCATTTTTGGCCAAAATAAAGTTTTTTGATGATGATGATGAATATATGCAAGGTAGGCGTTCCATCTTAATTTCCACTGTAAAACAGACACATGCATATTTATGAGTCTTAACAAAAGTGACGCATTGTCTTCTTGAGTCGAGCAGAGGCCCAATATTGTCAAAATTCCTGCGCCTGTGAAACCCATGGGTAGGGAATGATGCCTTGACATTGGTATATAAAGACAAGCCAGAGTCAACAGTGTGGCAAGCACAACTACACCATGGAGGTGCTCATTTTTCAGCTGGGGGTCGCAAGGAAACAACCACTACCCCAACCACCCACCCCACCCCTCCCACGCTCACACCACAAAGGCAGCACAGGAGAAGGGAGTGCTTTTATCAAAAGCAAACTGCCCTAATTGATCTCAGGGAGGAAGAGGTCATCACTTACTACCAGCTCAGGAGGGAGTCCATCGCCTAACTGCTGCACCTGATAGCGCTAGGCTCCAGGCACGAACTCCCAGGGCCACCATAATCCCTCTCCAGTTGAAGCTCATGGCTGTCCTACACATGTTGGCATGAGGCTCATTCCAGACCACAGCAGGCAAAGTGGGAGCAATCTCCCAGCCATCTTTCTCGGCTTTTCTACCCTCTGTCCTGGAAGCCATCATCCGCCTAACGCCACGGTACCTCCTATTTCCCAACACACAACTGCAGCAGGAGACCAAGCAAGGCTTCTATGCCATTGCCGGTTTCCCACATGTGTTGGGTGCCATGGAATGCGCAAGTGCAACTGCTCCCCCCTGCAGAAACATCCCATCTCTACAGGAACCCGGAAGCACACTCACTCCATCAATGTCCAGGCCATCATTGACCATCAGGGGATGTTCACCAACGTGCTGGCCAAATACCCAGGAAGTGTGCATGACGCATACATCTTCAGGCACTCAATCATAAATGAATGCTTTCAGAATGGCCAACATGGGAATGGCCAAATTGTACATAAGCAAAACCGAAGTACCTAACAGATCCACTAACAGTCAGAAATGGATCACAGAATACCCATCTCTGTGTCTGTCGGAGCAGATCGGCCCATAAGAATGAGGTTTGTGCCACATACATGCACCATGCATAATGCCACATGTATCAAGCAAATTCACAACTCACACGTCAATACACCTAAAGTCATCAACATAGAATAATATCCAACCTGGACAAGGCAACATAGTGTGCTCAGGACAACAATCTGAACGTGGACTCCCACAGCTATGAGAATAAATATTAGGCATAGACTTACACAATCCCCTCCTACTTCTACTCCTATACATACATGTGAACGGAAAATGTATTTTGGCTACTCATGTAGTACACAGCTCCTCATGACAACAACAGTCTGTCCCACATGAACATGTCCCACATTGCAATACATAAATGTGAAGCAAAATACACCATGATAACTATTATGCCCAAAAATAAAAATATAGTTGAAGGCAGACAATGAATAGCATACCAATCCATGTGACACGTATAACCCAATATCACTAGGCAAGTAAGTGTACCATGAAAGGCCTGTGCCAATGTCATGTAGGAAACCAATGACATCTGTGCATTACCATGGACATTTGCCTGTGTCAGTGTAAACCATGTCAGTCATGTCACAACCTACCTTGGGAGGATCAACTATCCAATTATCACATCACCAATCTGTCACTTCACAAATGTAGTGGGAGCACATGACATAGAGTGGTCACGGCCATCCCCAAGTAGCCATCACAGAAAGTTACAGGATCTACATGCCAGTCAGGATGTAGAAGTGTACTATGTCTCAACCCATGCTCACCATTTGCCTTTACACAGAATAATGGAGGAGACATGTGTACACCTTTGACGAGCTCAATGAGTAACACCACCAGATCGAGCCAGAGAGGAACTACAACCAGGCCCTCTACAAGACCCGAAATATAGTCGAGTGAACCTTTGGTCTGCTCAAGGCCAGGTTCCAATGAATCACATTTCAGGGGTGAGATTGCTGTACTTGCCCCCATTGGTGTGCAAGATCATACTTATCTGTGCCATACTGCACAATATATGTGAGGACGAATGACCCCTGGGATGGGGACCAGCAACAGCAGGACCCAATTGAGGAGGAGGATGGTGGAGACATCCAAAACTCAGTGGCTGGCAATGGGCGACGCATACACATTGTGCAACTGTTCTTCACCTGAATCACATGTACAGTGATGGAGTTATAACTACCATATCATGAATGTTGAAATGGCAAATAAATGTATGTATCCAATCTTGGTCTTTGTGTTCATTTCACAGACCCAGTAGACATTTAAACACCCACATCATGTCAACTAGAAGTAGGCTTCAGAAGTTTACACTCATGCCATCAGACCTGATGACCAACATGGGCGCATGCTGCACATATATCAATTGCACATACACAGAAATTCTACATGAATCAGTGTACTGCACCATGAACACAAGGAGTTACACATATGTGCAATGCTAACATACACATGTGAAACATCCCAAATCTTCAAGTATGTCTGGCAAAAATATTTGAACTGGAAAAGTGATCCCTGGGAGTGTTTACCTGCATTGCAACAATCTATACACTGTCACACACACAAAGGGCTAGTTGCGTCAATTGCCCATTTCACTAGCGAGGCATCAGTCAAAAACAAAGCTTTAGTCGGAAAGGTGACGCTTCATTCGGAAAGGTGACGCTCAAGGAATGTATGACAGAACCACGCATGCCATTACCACACATGCTTTTACAAAGCAGCCATTACGACCCAAGTACCATTACCACACAAACGTTTACCACACAGGATTTTACAATGATTATGCCTTTACCACGCATGCCTTTACAACGAATTTCATTGTAAAAGCATGAATGGTAAAGGCATTTGCATGGTAAAGGTTTTACAAGTAAAAATAAGTATTTTACAGGTAAGTATAAACCTTTTTTATGTATATATATATAGGGTTTATATGTTCCTTTAAAATACTTACATTTTCGCTTCTAAAGGAATGCATGGTAAAGGCATATGCTTGGTAAAAAATGTTCAGGTAGGTCCAAACCCTATTTTTGTGTGTGTGTGTATGTATGTGTATATATCCCTGGACTTCGCCACACAACATCCACTCCTGGACAGACGAAAACAGACCCTTTAAGGTGCAATGTGTGTTTTATTTCAAAAGAACGCCCTGCACCATCGCCATTACGCGTTTCGGCATCCACGATGCCTTGATCACATGACGCGCTGATGTGGTGCTTTCACCTATTTAAAGTGCCAGTGCTTGATAATCGTTCATAGACATAGAAGAACAGATACAATGTATCTACATCCTTGTATCATGGGCAATATTGTGTCATTGTATAGTATTGTATCGAGAAAAGTTTCCCCAGACAAAACCACATTTCATATAATTATTAATAAATAAATAAATACATGAATATATATAAATGACAGGCATAGCATAATAAAAGATAGTTTAAAATATGCTAAAAACAAGCTAAAAACAACATCACATAAGACTTAAAAGAAAACAGTAAATCATTTTCTAAAATCCCATTGTACATAGTTGCTTTAGCTCATGTGCCTCAACAAGTGAGTATGCCCAGTTTGAATACCGCACTATATCCCACTATATGGAAATGTTTTTAATATAATAAAAACATGACCAAAAAAGAAACAAGGAAAAGTAGTGAATCGTGCCCCAGTGGGCTTTGTTCTTAGCCTATGTCAAATTAAAACAATTGTGTATGATTTCTAAACAAACTAATCTCCCACCAGTTCCCTCACAGCCGTGATTTCGAAACCTGGTATAAGACATTAAAAATTACCATTGTGTGAAAGCTAAAACAATGGAACAAAAAATTGTTAAAAATGTATAAATGTAAAAAATGAGGCAGCATATGTAAACCCACGAGATGTTTAAAAATAGGTTAAATGCATAAAATCCATGATGAATACAGGCACAATAATCATGATAAGTCATGATAATTACAGGCAGGTGTAGAAATCCTCACTGGAATTCAAACCGTTAGGAGTTTTGCTATCTAACTCAAGTATATAGCTAGTTTCCAGTTTTCTCAGCATTGACTCACGGTTGCCTCCTCGTCTGAGAGGCAAGACTGTATCGATAACAAAGTATCTCAGATCCTCCAAGTTGTTATTATGTGAGGCTTTAAAATATCTTGCCACCGGATAGGCTTCATCATTGTTAGTGATGGCCCTAATATGCTGAAGTATTCGTTTGTGGACCTGCAGCTTGGTACTACCCACATACTGCAGGCCACACGAACACTCCAGCACATATACTGCATATTCTGTTTTGCAGTTGAGTTTTTTGTTGATGACTACAGGCTTAGGTTTAAATGGAGTTATATAAGATGTTCTATTTATCCCATATTTACAGGCCTTGCATATGGCACATTTGATAAAGCCATTCCTCGCATTCAGCCATGTTGTCATGGATTTAATCTCAGGACTGCTTTTTACGAGGGAATTACTCATGGAGCGAGCTTTTCTAAACGTGATTTTGGGGCTATTGGTAACTATGCCCTCTAAAACCGAATCATTCTGAACCAAAGCCCAATTTCTATTGACTATTTTCCGTAGGGCTTTGTGTTGGCGGTTATATGTCAGAATGAGACATTGCTGATTGTACGCTCTGCTCCTGACTGCCAATGCGAGGATTGGATCTAGCTGTTAATGTTTCAACCCTCTCTTTCTTGTTAACCTTGTCTACAGCCATTTTAATAACATCCCTGGAATACCCTCTGGCTAGGAATCTTTTTCTACTCTCCTCCTGTGCCTGAACGTATTCCTTGTCTGTGCTGCAGATCCTGCGTATTCGCAGCATCTCCCCATAGGGGATGCTGTGAATCAAGTGTTGGGGGTGATGACTAGATGCATGGAGAATGGTATTCCCCGCAGTCGGTTTCCGATGAAGCTTTGTTTCCAATTTGTTGTTAACCACAAACACTTCTACATCTAGAAAAATAATAGCCTCCTTACTCATTTGGGCAGAGAATTGTAAGTTCAAATTGTTCACATTGATCTGTTCAATAAATTTTAGGGCATCCCGTTCTGTACCTCTCCAAATCATGAACAGATCATCTATGTACCTGTACCAGCAAAGGACATGTTTGGAAAAAGTTTCACTGTGTGCCGCCATGAGCACCTGTTCCTCCCAAAACCCCATATGCAGACAGGCATAACTTGGAGAGAAACAGGCCCCCATGGCGACACCTCTGATCTGCTGGAAAACCTGATTCTGAAAAAGAAAGAAATTATTCTCCAGACAAGATACAATCATGGAAATCAGCATTTTGTTATGCATGTAGAGGTACATAGGTTTCAAGTTCAAATAATATTCTACAGCTCTCACTCCGTCCTTATTATGGATACTGGTGTAAAGTGACTTCACATCAAGTGAGATGAGTATACAATCTGCATCCCATGTCACATCTCGTATCTTTCTCAGGAAATCACTGGTGTCCTGGACGTATGACGGGAGTTTCCTCACATGCTCCTGCAAGAAATAATCCAAGTATCTTGAAGTATTTTCCATGATGCTGCCACATGCTGATATAATTGGCCTGCCAGGGGGTTTACTCCTGTCTTTATGGATTTTAGGAATGAAATAGATTACCGGAATTACCGGATGCTCAGTCTTCAAAAAATTAAATTCCTCAATACTGAGTAATCCTGCGGTTTTCCATGCACGAAGTTTAATATAGATATCATTCCAAGATTCTTTGACCGTTGCCATGGTGCTCCTGCGATAACAATCCCTGTCATTTAGTTGACCGAGGGCCTCCCTCCATATAAAGATTACGTGGCCACAGTACCACGTTGCCCCCTTGTCCGACTGTCGAATGATGATATCCTGATCAGTTTGAAGTTTTTTCATTAATTGAAAATATAAATTGTCTTGTTTATTGTACTTTTTTCGTACTCGCGTGGTTGATAAGTACAATTTCTTCAATTCTGTGGTGACCTTTTCATTGAAGATGTCCAGATTGTCTCGAACCATCACAGGACAGAATTTAGATTTGGGTTTGAAATGGGTACGTATTGTTCTATTAAATTCAAACTCTTCCAAATTGGTTTCACCTTGTGCTGTTAAGTTCTCATCTTGCAGTTGCTGAAGGTTTTGCAAAAGTTCCACATCTCCTGCTGTGAGTCCTGGAACACGATTACTGCTGCTGGACGTTGTTTCTGCCAATTCACGATTTTGTGTTTTCTGCAAAAGATGATATTTCTGAAGTTTCAATTTACGCACAAATTTGTACATATCTGTGCGTGTTTCAGCATAGTTGAAGTCACATTGCAGGCTAAATGAGAGACCAAGAGCTAAGATTTCTATTTCCTCTTTTCTTAAGATCATGTCTGACAAATTGATCACTGTATTTGAATTAGAATCTTTAACATGCATGTCGTGTCCCATTATCGTTTCCATTTGCTGTTTCTGGGTTTTCTGTTCTTCGATTTTGTGCTGGCGGACTCGCTGACGTCTTGCCCGGCGTTTTTGATTTTGTCTTTGGCGCTGTTTGCATTTTGCGGACGCGGTCTTAAGGTTTGTTTTCTGTCCTGCCGCATGTAATTTAATTCCTGGGCCAGGGTAGGTTTTGGAAACCCCAACCCACTACCAGTTTGTTCATTCTCAGTTTCACTCTCTACCGCGGTATGTGTATATATATATATATATATTCACTGAAAAAAACAAAGGTTACAGGGATGTTATAGTTGGGCTCAGATTTTACTCATACAAAACCATTGAAATTCATCAGTTATAGTTACCTGAGCTAACTATAACGTACGCCCCCGCAATGCACTGCTTATGACCATACATATTACATCACTCAAGACATGGTCAGTGAAATCACTGATGACATCACTGATGACATCTCAAATGACATCACTGATGACATCATCCAGTGACTGTGAGTGTTTTAAAAAAGTTTATGAGTGTTAAATATATATACCAAGGTGTATTGGTGAATCAGTGGGTGTATGAGTGCCTGTATGGATGAGTCAGTGGATGCGTGACTGACTGTGTAAGTAAGTGATTAGGTGTCTCAGTGAATGTATGGGTGAGTGACAAGGTTGTGTGAATGTCTGTATCAGTCTGTCAGTTGGTGTCTAAGTGGCTGTATGGGTTGGTGAGTAGGTACGTGAGTGGCTGTATTGGTGATTGATTGGTTGTCTGAGTACCTGTATGGGTGTATAAGTTTCTGTGTGGGTGGGTGAGGGGGTGTGTGACTGCCTGCATGGATGAGTTCAGACTTTATCTCCTTCAAGAAGTGGCTGAAGAATTGGTTATTTTAGGAATCTCCCCCTCTCTCAGCAGTGCAGTGCCGAGATACTCCTTTGGAAGTGATTCATGCACTATATTAAATGTTTTTATCATATCATGAGTGAGTGGGTAAGTCAGTGACTGTATGGGTGAGTGAGTGCATCTGTGAGGGGCTATATGGGTGACTGAGTGTGTGTATCGCTGTGTCGGTGAGTGAATGGATGTGTCAGTGGTATATGGGTGAGTAAAATCATATGTGAAAGGCAGTATAGGTTAGTGTTGGAGTATATGAGTGACTGCATGTGTGAGTGAGTGATTGTGAGAGTGGCTGTATGGGTGAGGGTGTGCTTGTGTCAGTGAATGTATAGGTGAGTATGTGTTAGTATCTGTATGAATAAGTGAGTGGGTGTGTGTATAACTGTATAGGTGAGTAAGTGGTTGTGTGATTGACTCTATGGGTGAGGGTGTAGGTGTGTGAGTAGCTTTATGGGTGACTGACAGTATATGAGGGGCTGTATGGGTGACTGAGTGGATATGTGTGTAGACCTATGGATCAGTCAGTGGGTGTGTAAGTACTGGTATGGGTGTGTCAATGGTTTTGAGAATGGTAGTGCGGAAGTTGGAGTGTGTGTATGAAAGATTATATCGGGGTGTGAGTCAGTGCGTCAGAGATTCTGTGAATGATGTCATCAGTGATGTCATTTGAGATGTCATCAGTGATGTCATGAGTGATATAATATATATATTATAAGCAGTTGCACTGCGGGGGCGCGAGTTATTGCTAGCTCAGTTAACTATAACTGCTGAATTTTTCCGGTTTTGTACGAGTGAAACCTGAGCCTAACGATAACGTCTCTGTAATCTTTGTTTTTTTCTGTGAATTTCTACGTTTTTTTTATTCCTTTCCTAACTATAACGTCCCTGTAACCTTTGTTTTTTCAGTGAAAGGGGGTGGGGCCTTCAGCGAGTTGCTGGCTTTAAAAAAAAATTATTTTTGTATTTTTTAGGAAGGCGGGGGTCCGTGGCCCCCCTTCCCTGGATCATTTTGGGCCCGGGGACCGCATCCCCATGGGCCTGCCCCTTTTTACATTTTTTTTATTAAAAAAAGGGAGGGTCCGCCATTTTAAGCCCCAGGGACCCAATCCCCGGGGCTTGCCCCTATTTAATTTTTTTTTTTTAAACAAGGTGGCCGGTCAAGCGACTCACCTTCTGGTTCGATTTTGGCCCCGGGGACCCCATCCCCAGGTCCCGCCTGTAGTCTTGGGGCCCTGGTCCCACCCGGGGCACTCATATTTTCAATGTTGAAGGCCCCTGCAGTCTCTGCAGGCTCCCCACCTCCGTGGGAGCCGGCTTTGCTTTGAGACCCAGGTAGCTGCTAGAATGCAGCTCCCTGGATCTCAAAGCAATATGTCTGTTTCCCTGCTCGCTTGACAGTGGGCAAGGAAACAGACATGCTCCGCTTTCAGCAAGAGAGCATTTTCTGCTCTTGTTTGCTCAAAACTGAGTGTTATGTTATGTTATGTTATGTTATGTTAAAAAGGTTTTATAAAGCGCTCGTACACCGGTTGGTTTCATGGCGCTGATTCTAGGGGATGCCGACCCGGAGCAGTTCATTCGTATGCTTGGATGTACAGCCATGTTTTGAGGGATTTTCTGGATCTCAGTAGGTCAGTGCTTGATAGGGGTGGGCGGAATTTGCGTAGTCGCGCTACGCAAAGCTCAGTGAAACGGTAAAAAATCTCCGCGAGCACACAAAAGTTCCACGAACACGCGGAATTGCTTGTTCCGCCCGTTCGCGATGCTTTTTTCCTGTTCGCGAACGCTGTTTGCGTGCTCGGGGAGAAAGGTTGGGACAGTCAAGAATTGGAGATGAGCCGAGCGGAGGTTACGTGAGGGGGTATAGCGAGATATAAGGCTGTCTATGAATTTAGGGCTCCGGCCATTCAGGGATTTAAACACCAGGCAGCCAATTTTGAATGCGCAGCGTTGGGAGATAGGAAGCCAGTGCAGCTTCCTTAGGAGGGGACCGGCATGTTGCCACCTGGGCTGTTTGTAGATCAGTCTAGCCGCTTGGTTCTGTACCATCTGTAGCCGTTTTGTAAGACCAAGTGGTAAACCAAGATAGATTGCGTTGGCGTAGTCTAGACGTGATAGGACCATGGCTATCAGGACCTGTATCAGGGCTGCTTGGGTAAGTAGCCTGCTTATCTTCCTGAAAGCTGAAAGCAGCAGGTGGAGATCACAGAGCCTACATGAGTTTTTAGGGAAAGGTCATTGCTTATGGTGACCCCCAGGCTTTTCACTGAGGGAGAGGGAATGGGGGGGTCCTAATTCGTTTGGCCAGTAGTGTGAGCCCCACAGATTGTGACCACCACCCGTCAGGACTAGTTCGGTTATGCCTGGGTTTAGTTTTAGGTGGTTGTGGTCCATCCAGTAACAAATGAAAGTCAGATATTGACTGGGAAGAGTTATCAATTGTGAACAAAAGTTGGAGGTCATCGGCATAATTGAAGGTGACCACTCTCCTTTCCTTCAAAGATCTAATCAGCGGGAGAAGGTAAAGGTTGAACAGGTGCAGGGAGAGCGAAGAGCCCTGTGGGACCCCACACGTAGTTTTCAATTTGGGGGCTGTAAACTGGCCGATACGGACTGTCTGGGAGCGGTCTTTCAGGAAAGAGCTGATCCAGATAAGGGCTGGGCCCTGGATGCCTGCCTCACTGACACGGTCTGCCAATATACCATGGTCGACCGTGTCAAAAGCGGCCGAGAGGTCTAGCAACACCAGGGCCTGGGGCGTGCCTCTGTCAGCCTTTTCTCGTAGGGAGTCCAGTACCATTAGTATCACTGTTTCCGTGGAGTTGGCTGGATGGAATCCTGCTTGGCGTGGATCAAGAAAATTAGTTTGTTCCATAAAGTTGGACAGGCATTTCGCAACATGGGCTTCCAGTACCTTGGCCAGATACGGGAGCAAGGAGATGGGGCGGTAGTTTGACAACGTCTGGGGCTCATCCCCAGGTTTCTTTAAGAGGGGGACCACTATTGCCTCTTTAAAGGTTTTAGGGACACAGCCCTGGGACAAGGAGTTGTTCAGGAGGGCGAGAACAGGGTCTGGGTAGGCGGTGAAGGCATCTTTTAGGACATGTGGGGGGCAGTGGTCCATGGGGGATCCAGATCTGACTTTAGACAGTAGAGCGTGAAAGGTCTGGGTGTCTATGGGCGGAAAAGATTCGAGGGAGTAGGGATTCCTGGGCATAGGAGGGGAGATTTCTGGAGAGGTATGTGTGGGAATACTGGCTTTGATGGAGGCGATTTTATCAATAAAAAAATTGTTCAGAGAGTCGCAGAGAGCCTGAGACGGTGTGGGCTTGCTTAGTACTCTCTCAGGGTTGGACAATTCATCTACGATTGAAAAGATTTCCTTAGTTTGGTTATTAGAGGTTAAGATTCTAGCGGAGAAGTGTGCTGCCTTAGCTGTAGCGATCGCCTTTTTATATTCCCTCATGGCTGTTAGGTAGGTGATTTTTCCTTCTTGTGAATAGTTCTGTCTCCACTTCCTTTCCAATTGGCGGAGAGTGAGTTTTTGTAGTTTTAAATCAGGGAAAACCATCTCTGCGCCTCATGATGGCGAGTTAGTCTAACTTTTTTAAGTGGGGCATGTTTATTACTGGCAGCTAGAAGCCAAGCTGATATGGTTTCCTCATGGAGGTTGACGTCAGAAATGGAGTTGGGAGCTGTGTTGGCCAATGTGGTGTAAAAAGTCGTTTTTGTCAATGGTATTCCATTTTCTCGCCAGTCCCCCCCCTATTGGTGGGAATTTTACCTGTGGTAGGGTTCTCTAGAGTGAATTTTATCAGGTGATGGTCAGACCATATACAGGGTACGATGGACATTGCGGATACCACCAAGTTGATGGTCCAAACTTGGTCCAGAATGTGCCCTTTTATATGTGTGGCTGAGGAAACCTGTTGAGTGAAGTTCATGTTGTTTAATAATTCAGTCAACTCAGCAGATTGCGGCCCTCCTTGAGGGTCGTTTGCCCAATAGTTGAAGTCGCCTATCAGCAAGATTCTAGCGTGGTTTATTACTAAGTTTGCGACTTGTTCCCCCATCGAGTGAGAAAATAGGGGCATGTGCTGTGGGGGCCTGTAGAGTAAAACACATATGAGCGGGGCCAAGTCGGACTCGAGTTTTATCACAGCGTTGTCGACTGTGGGGAGGCAGATTGGTGTAAGAGCAGTGAATTTAAAATTCTGGTGGATAATAGCCGCTACTCCGCCACCCATCTTGCCTGGCGGGCGGTTTATTTGCAGAATATAATATTCATTAGGTAGTGTTAGCTATGGCTTGGCGAGAGCAGTGCTCCTGACGCCTGCACTGTGAAAACACGGAGCGGCTTTAAAGCAGCGGCTCCATTTTTCACATGAATGCGCTGCCCAGGGAGCAGTGCATTCACCATAATGCTGCGCATTTTCCTGGATTGCACTGGGCGCACCTTTCAAAAGGTGCGCCCAATACAATCCAGGAAAATGCACAGCATCTATAATATGGCCCCAGGTGGCAAAGCACAGGGAGGACAGCACCAGTTGCAACGTACACTGGCATGGCCATAAGCATAGGTAAATAGGGAAACTGGCCATGTGGCACAGAGAAATGCTACTGGATATGTTTTCGGTGGAAAGAGGGGAAGTCCACCTCTTCATCCTAGCCGGACGGCTTAGTGGACTAATGCGTCCACTGTAGGGCATGTGTTTGACCTCTTCGTCACAGGTTTAAATCCCGGCTGGTCCACTCAGCCTTTCATCCTTCTGAGGTCAATAAAATGAGTACCATTGAGTTAGGTAACAATAAACATCTGTTATTCAGCGCCAAGGTACCCTTTGGTGAACGTGTGCTTTACAAATACACGTTATGTCTTATGTGTGATGCCACCCGTGAGGGGGGTCTTGTCAGTGCCGGTGGCAACGGAGGCATATGCACATCAGGGGCTGTGGATGTGGTGTGCTCTCCCAAGCAGCATTTCTTTGCACCAAGTGAGGGAATACTTGAAGAAGGGCCTGCTGCTTTGCCAGCACAGCAAAAACGTTGTGGTGTAATGCACCAGTTGTTGCTATGTAGGAGTCCTGCTTCTGCTCCATTGACTCCAGAATGTTGTGGATCACCCCTTACTGGTTGGCAACCTTACTGGTGCCACTTTGGCAGGGCAGTTGTTCATGCCTCTGCCTCATGACACCAGCTCTGTCAGCCAGGGACTGTTCCAAGCGATGGAGCGGAGGTTTGGTGCCTCTTATGGCCTCCAAGGTGTCCTTATTGGGACTGAGGCACCGATGGACTCCCTTTAGGGTGCCCACCACGGTCTCCATCCCCACCTGCACTGCATCTACCAGCACCTATTGGACTCCTACTGCACAACTTTGGAATTCAAACTGGGGGTCCTCGGAGCCCAGGGCTATAGGTGGGCTGACTAGTGGTGTTTGTTGGGTGATAGGCAAATCCTATGGAGACGGTGGGACTCTGTTGGCGCTTGCGACAGGAGATGGCGTCCAAATGGAGTACAGGATTTTCTGGAGGGTGTCTTGGTTGAGGTTGGCAGGCTGTCATCGTCAACAGGATCCTCATCCAGGACAGGCAGCGGGTCAGGAGTAGTCAGTACATCCTCTGCAATGAAATAGATATATGTTGTTGTTAATCTATGTTAGATGGTGACATGAGTAATCTGATTGACATTCAGACTTCAACATTGATGCTTAGGACATCTGTTCCACATAAGATTAGAGGCCAAGTTGCAGTGTAGTTGCCTTTCAGATGGCAGTATCTCTGCATTGTTCACACAACCGCTGTGTGACACGGCTGACCTGTCGTGTCATGAGATAAACAACACAGTTACGTAGCTCGCTAGCCCTGCCATTTCTACATGTTTGATTTTAGGAACAGTTCACCTCTGCCATAGTGATTAGCTTTCTTTTTCATGATGCCTATACTGGTGGTGTTTTTACATCTTGACACCACTGCTATGCACTTTGCACCTAGTCCCTAGGGTTCCTGCATTCCCTGTGACCAGTAATCAGCCCACAGCTCCTGTGAAGGTGAAGTGGGTTTTCACATTAATACGTTATGATTCTACAGTCTGCCTTTCACATAGTACAGCACGGCCCTCTGCCTTGTTATGCTGTCTTGAATGCACATTGTGCTTTCATGTGGGCAAGGGTTGAGTTTTTCACACATATCCTGCACACCTCTACACAGCTTTCAGCCTTGCTATACCCTAGGAATGTGTGAGGGCATGTGCTTGCCATGGGTTTCCCATTTGTGTATACTCATGTGATTTCATAGCACACACAGTTGGCTCCATATTTGTGAACAGTGGGCACTGTGTAGCAACTCTCAGGGGATGGACCAAGTCATTCTAGGTAGATTGCTAACACTGACCCCTCACTCCTTGCCGCACGATTTTGGGCCAGGCACTCAACTTACTGCCACACACTGATGTAACCTAGATGATACATTGACTTTCATGTGCCTACAACACCAACAATATGGGTGACCATATCCAATGGACTGAAGTGGCTATGCTGTTTTTGAGGGCTATGGGATGAGCTGTAGCCCCCATGGTAGTAGTGCTGGAATTGGTGATGTACCAACCCATGTTTGACACACAACTGGGCCCATCCACCTCAGCCTCATACCATTCCTGACTTCTGCCTTTTGTGGTGGCAAACTGGTTCACCCTATACCTCGACAGATCCCTGTTTCACATCCTTCTATTTTGACATATATGCCATGGTGAGACATTTTGGCTTCAGACACCCTCCTGCCACGTGCTACATCTTCACCCAGGGCCACATTACATGTAGGATTTTATTTTATGTATTCAAAGTTTTATAGAGCGCGAACGTGACCTGTTAGGGTATCGGAGCACTTTACAGGGATAACACTTTTTATACAGGTTTGACACAGGCAAAAAAAAAAAAACAGGATAGGGATAGGGAAGTGACTACATTCGGACATAACCAGGGTATATACAATAATCAGAAGGGCGGCAAGTCAGCAAAATGCAGTGAAACACCAGCAATTACATAAGAAGGGTGACACGTCAGCGATATGCAGAGTGAGTCCACAATTACATATGAGGGAATAATAAATCAGTACAAAGAATAGGAGCAACTAAGCAGACAAGAGATTTTTCAGAATAACCAGAGCAAATCTGCAGAGCAGAGTGCGCGGTGAAAGAGAATTATGGGAGGAATTTGCTCATTAGGAATGTTTTAGCTTCCTTTTTGAAGGTTGACAGAGAACGGATTCTTCTGATGGAGGATGGCAGCGAGTTCCATGTTCTAAGGCCAGCCCCAGAGAAGGCACGGTTATAGGTTTTATCCTTACGGAAGCGGGGTGGCTGGAGCACAAAGTCTCTGGCGGACCGGGAGTTTCTGACTCCCCAGATACCAAGAGTTTCCTGGCGAGATATGTAGGGGAATTCGTGTATAGTGCTTTGTACGTGATACAGGCCAGTTTGAACTGGACTCTGGCTTCAAAGGGGAGCCAGTTCAGTGCCTTCAGATGCGGAGCGATGTGTTCAAATTTCTTTGAGCCTGTTAAGAGTCTTGCTGCGGTGTTGAGGCAAGCTTTTAGGGGGGCAGTGGAGATCTTGGGTAGGCCTGTTAGGGTTGAGCAGCCGTATTCGATCCTGGAGATAACTAACACCTGGACTGCGTTTTTTAGGTCTGCAGCTTCAAGGAAGGGTTTTAGTTTTCTCAAATAGTTCAGGTGGAACCTGGCCGTTTTGGCCATTGAGTTGATGTGGTCACGCATATTCAGGTTGCTGTCCAAGGTTATGCTGAGAGATTTGGCAGATTTCACTATGGTCGGTGTGCAGTTAAGTGCTGTGATCGAGTTAGTCCATTCCAGGATGTCATTAGTGTTTTTAGGGGGGGAGATGAGAAGGAACTCTGTTTTTTGTGCATTCAGTTTGAGCTGGTTGCTGGCGAGCCATTGAACAGTTGACTTCAGAGCCTCATTCAAACAGTTAATCTCCTCTAGAGATGAGATTTTGATGTAGATCTGGGTATCGTCGGCGTACATGTGGAAGGAAATGTTGGCAGTGCTGAGTATTTCAGCTAGCGGTTCGAGGTAGAGATTGAAGAGGGTAGGGGACAGAGTTGAGCCTTGAGGGACACCTATTGTTATCAGGGAGGGAGCAGATAGGTTGTTGTTGACTAAGAATCTCTGGGAGCGGTTCCAGAGGAAGGAACCAAACCATTTGATAATGGTACCTCCTATTCCCATCCTGTATTCGAGGCGTTCAAGTAGTTTCTCGTGGTTGACTGTGTCAAATGCCGAGGATAAATCCAGTAGGATTAAGAGGCAAGTTTTGCCTTGGTCAAGAGCTTGAAGAGCACGGTCTACAATGTGAAGAATAGTTGTTTCGGTGCTGTGCCCTGGCCTGAAACCAGTTTGGAATTCATCTAATAGGTTGAAATTAGCAATGTGTTGGCTCAGTTGAATTTGCACACATTTCTCCAACACTTTAGCAAGAAGAGGAATATTGGATATTGGTCTGAAGCTGTCTGGAATAGCAGGATTCAGAGTGGGTTTTTTTAGGATGGGGATGACTTGCCCGGGTTTTAGGGAGTCAGGTATGGACCCTTGAAGAAGGGAGGCATTGATGATTGTAGTCCAAATGGGAATGATGAAAGGGGAGGTCGCTGCCAAGCAGTTGGAGGGGAGTGGGTCATTGAAGTGGCTATTCGGTTTTAAGGAGGATAGAATTTTTGAGATAGAGAGGTTGTCATATGCCTTGAAGTTGGACCAGTGAGCTTGGTTTTAGGGTGTTGCCTGGGGGGATGAGGAGAGAGATGGGTCCCGGCAGGAGGAGGTGGGAAGTTTGAGGCAGCATTAAGATCGTTTCCTAGAGAGTTAATTTTGGCTGTAAAGAAGGAGGAGAACTCCTCACAGTTTATTAGGGATTTAGTGGTTTCTTTGGAGGTTTTGGCTAGTTTGTTTGATTGGCATTTGACCATTTCAAAGAGCTTGCGGGGTCTGTTCTTAGCGTTTTCCACTTCAGATCTGAAGAACTCTTTTTTGGATTTAAGGATGTTTCTGTTGTATGTATTTCTGGTCTGACGGAGAAGTTTTAGTTGGGAGGCTGAGGGGTGCAGTCTCCAGTTTCTTTCTGTTAGCCGGAGAGCTCTCCTTTTGGTATTGAGGGGTCCGTTGAACCAGGGGTTTCTGTCTTTGATTTGGGATCTTTTTAGCTTTAACGGGACAAGATCATCAATTATGTTGGACATAGTCGAGTTGTAGTGCTCTGTGGGGTCGTTGACATTGGAGAGATTTGGAGGGGGGTGTGAGTCATTCTCGCAGCGAGCAGTCAGCTTCTCGAGGTCGAGGCTCTTAATGTCTCTGAGCCAGCGTTTCAGTTTCACAGGTTGCCCTGGTCTTTTCATGAGGAGGCCAGGTATCAAGAAGGTAATGGCGTGGTGGTCTGACCAGTCGCACAGGACTATTGAGTCAAGCCTGACCGCCGATGGCTTTGCCATGATCCAGTCCAGCATGGAACCTTTCGTGTGAGTTGGTAGAGTGCAGGTTTGAATGAGTGATTGGTCAACAAGGAAGGCTTTGACGGCGTTGACCTGGGGGTCTTTGGGGTCATTCCAGTGCAGGTTAAAGTCACCAAGGAAAATGTCATTGGAGTGGCCCTGTAATGTGATGTAATGTGGCCCTGTGGCCTCCTCTCTGTCTTCCCTTCTCTGCTGTGACACAAGTGTGAAATTGTCAGTCACAGCAGTGCATGTGTCTTGGTCAGGCTACCTTGCAGTACACATATCCCTTCTCACCTCCTTGCTATGCAATGGCTCACCTTTCAGACATGGTGGCAGTTCAACATGCTCAGCCAGTGCAGACAAATGCAATGCGCTACCAGGGGCCCATCAGGGCCACATACTGTCTTTTTTTCCAACACACATGGTCCTCTGGTGCGCATCACTTGCATTCACCCCCACACCCAGTCTGATTTTGGTAATGACAGGAGCTTGACTGGTCCCTACCATGGGAGCTGACACCTGTGTGCTGTCACCCCCCCCCCCATGTCAGGACAGCTGTGTGCTATGTAGTTGAATGCATTTTACTTTACACTTGACACTTTGCATGTTCCTATGAGTTGATCCTTCACATGCCCCACACCTGACCCACCCTCTCAGGCGTGCAGTTTCTCTTCTGACAATCCCATTGAATTCCATTGTTTTACAGTCCAGATTTGCGTGCATGAGCCCAAATTACACGCAGTGGCATCATGGTGCAAGGTGGCCTGCATTGTAACAGTCAGGTTGGGCAAGGTTAATGTGTCCATGCATGATGTGCTGTTTCATTTTGGGTCCATTTAGGAGTTCTGGATGCAGGGCAGTGCAGCAAGTCACTTTGCTACGCTGCACTGAGCCAAAAGGAAAGGGCAGGATTGCACAGTATTGATGATATACTGGGCATTCCTGTCAGGTCAGCATGCGGCGGCACACATATTTGTTCCTAGCACCAACACAATTGCCCTTGCACCAAAGTGCAAGGGTATCTGCGTTGTTGGCAGGATTGTGCTTTGTGCAGGAAGGGATACCTTCCTGCACAATAACAATCCATTGAGGTGTTTTCCTCTTTCTATGAGTGCTGCAGAATCCGTCAAATGTGTCAAAACCCATGTGTGTTGTGGTAGAAAACCCACCGAAACTCCAATTGAACTCCTCCTTGACATAGAGTAAGATAAGGCAGTGCTTTGCGCTGCCTTGCCTTACTCCATATCTATGAGGCCATGCAAAGTCATGCATGCTTCATAGATAGGATTGAGAGGCTTGTGCCACCGAAGCATCATAAAAAGTGACGCTCCGGTGGCACAGCCCTCATGTAAATGAGGCCCCATGTTTCCGACTTTGTATTGTGGGACTTGTAGTTCTAGTGACTCGTGTCATACATTCCACTACAAGTGCCAATATACGAAGGTGAACCTAGATGGGTGCTGCAGTTCACACATAGAAGGGATAAACGTGAGGAAGATGGACTGAGCTGTGCCACATGTGACTAGACAATGTGACTTACATTTATGTGCTGTTTAACGGTACATGACCTAGATTCCTGCACTTTGCCCTGCACATCGTGCAGTGGAGTGCTGGGACATAGCTAGCTGCACTGCACAACGTGACCTTTTTTCCCACATTGTCCCTTGTTGTGACTTACCCTGTAGGTCTTGTTCCTCGTGGGCTGCGCTGTTTGTCCTGGAACTCCTGCCACCAACTCCTCTGGGATGACAGCTGCCACCCGCTCCTCCAAGGAGTCCAGCTCCTGTGTGGCGCCGGGCATCCACCGCCGATCTGCATGGCTGCCTTCAGGTTGTTGGCCAGTTTCTCCTTCGTCCTGCGCTTTTAGTCAGCGTTTAGCCAGCGTTTCTTGCAGTCGGTGACTGTCCTCTTGGCTTGACCCCCTGTTGATCTTGGCTACTATGGACTGCCAAATGGCCTCTCTCTTTCCTAATGGCAATTTTGAGGTGACAAATAGCTGATGTTCGTGCTCTGCCACCTCAGTAATCAGGATCTCATTCTCCTCCTCACTGAAGTTGTACTTCCTCTTCCCCTGGGAGTCTGCCTGGACAGCCTGGCTGGTGCTGGGATTGTTAAGGTTGTTGTCCTGGCTGCTGCACTGTTCTCCCCGCTCAATGGCTGCCTTCTGTGAAGTGTGCCAATATTTTTTATCCCAAAGCATAATGTTTTTGATGTTTTTTGATGCCTGACGCAATGAAAAGTGATGCTAGGGTGATTAGTGTCACTTTAGGTTCCGCTAACCAGCCTTATACCAGATGACCTTCCGATGCGTCGGTTTTCGCTGCAAAAAAAACACCCACGGCAGCACCAATTTTTTACGCCATGGTGCGCCATACCATAAATATGGTGTATCCATGGGGGCAGATTTACAAGCCCCTTGCGCCACTTTTGCGTCACTTTTCCCATGTTAAAAATGACGCAAAAGTGGCGCAAGGGGCTTGTAAATCTGCCCCATGGAGTTTAAAAGTGATGTTGCATATTGAAACTCATTTTGACGTATCGCTAATGCAATGCAGTGATGCATCATTTCTTGAAAATGAGACCCACAGTATCTGCTGTCCTGTTACTTTCAGTAGTGGTGATTGTGGTATGAGTGGCTCTAGGAGAGATATGTTACTGCTGAGGGTCATGCACATAGCTGTGAGCAGCAGCAGGTATGTTCCCAATGGAGCATGGACCCTTTATTCCCAAAGGGTCAAGCTTGCAAAGGTCATAAAAATATGCTATGTTGAGTAAAGTTTAATTTTTCATCTTTGTATTGCTCTACATCACAACTCCAGGGTGCAAAGTTACCCCGGGTTACCAAGCCACTTATATTGAGGGTCAGTTTAGATGAAAGTATATGCCCATGGACGATGCCACCAAATCTTCTTTTTTTACCTAGTGTGGGGGCATGGCATTTATCTAAAATTGCATAGCACCCCTGAAAAAAAATCATCTAGTTGTCTCAGTCCATTTGGAACCTCAAATGCTTTTTTAGGCCTAATATTTTATTACAGGTATCTTCCCTGCACCACTTCTGCACCTATCACAGAAGAAGACAACAGATGTGCTTTCAATTAACATGTCAATGTGTAAATGCTGGGAAGCCTACAGTGCTGGTCAGCAGTCATGTGATAGCATGTCCATAATACAGAACACTGCTAGGAGTCTGAGTGATAGTGATTACATAGAGGAAGCGGGGATGGGCTAGAACTACCTTCTCCTTCAGCCATTGCGTCTGTGCAGAGCCTGCTAGGCTACCCCTTTGTATTCGCCTCTGTGAAAAAAATGCAAAGGAGAAGGCCGAAAGCCCCACCCAAGACTAATCCAAAGTGCAGTTTAGAGGCCAGTCCTTAAAAGTCACTCCTAAGACCACTCTCCATAAAAGTCAAGACTTCGAAGCCAAAAACCAATTTTAGCCCCATAGCTAATTCCTAGATGGTCCCAGATCATTCCCTAGAACAAGAGACAATCGCAAAGCCATTTTGCAATCCCAAGCTATGGCCAGACACACGGAGAGCTGTCGGAATGAAATAAAAAAGACAAGTCCGAAAATTACTGTGGGTCTAGGAGAGAATAACATGCAAGACTTGTGAGGGTGTGTGACGGCCATAAAGAGGAATTGGCCTTTCTTTACAAGTGAACCAATGGCCCAGTTCACAAAACTGCACTCGCAAGAGTACACACATGTGGAAATATGTCTATCATTGTATGCACGTTTCTGAACACAGACAATTCACAAACAATACCCACTATTTTGAATCGAAAATCAGTGTGAGTGTAGACGTATGCCTGAAACTAACATCTCTATACTACTACACATAAGATTATATTAGTAGTTTGTGTGTACCACCCAATACGTCATGTAGGTGAAATGGTACACATTGTACACTAATGAGCCGTCCTGAAAGTGGGAAATTGATATTCTGCCCACCTGACACACAATCACGCATACCAGGTAGAATATAAAAAAAATGAAGCACATAAATGTAGCCAAATATGTGAACCTGCCTCCAAACACCCTTAGTGCAGCTGAGAAGCAGGCCATGGGTCACCAGCAGGGGTGAACGCTTTAAAGGTGGAGGTGGATTAAGCACTGTGGTGGACAGAAAAAAGTGTTATGATGGGAGGAGTGTAAAGGCCAAGTTCACCAAAATACAGGTGGCATCTGTACTCCCTTTTAAAATATTAAGAGCACAGCAACATCTCACTTCCATGGAGCAGTAATTCCACAATAGCATCCACCTCCACCAGCTGCTTGGCATGCTGGTTCCACAGACCACCATCATCAGACTGGATGTGATGCACACTTGTACTGGTACAATATATTTCTGCCTTTGCAAATGAAATGTCACCGTGCCCACAACCAGCATGCATGTCAACCACATTACACAGGGGCCTACTCCGAGACATGAAACACTGCATAGAAAATGCACCAACACACATGACTGTTAACCAACATCTTCACGCAAAGGTAAAAAGCTCACATGTCAACGTTAATCTCCTTGAATTTGCCCAGACCCCTTGTGTGTACAATTGCAGGGACCACTAGGGCTAGATGATATATCTTCAGGAATTTACCATCTAGAATTATAGCCATACTATTGATCTTATTGAAAGATTGATGCTGATTTATGTAGATATTTTTTGTTCTATTTTTTGTTAGAAAAACCTGCATTTCTGCTCCAAATTGTAACTATTGAGAATTGTACTAATGGTATTGGTGTCAGTAGGATTGGTGGTTTGTAGTTATGAATGATTGTTTGAATCATGGGTTTATCACACTTCATGTTCGATTTTATTCCATTGTTTATAATTATGATGTACAGCAGATAATGTAATGGCTATATATTGAAAGAGGAAAGAAAACATTGGAACAATAAATAGTACTTTTTACTGAATATGATCGTGTTTGCTTGGCCTCATCGTCTTCATTGTTGAGTATACTTTTTTCTTGCTGAGAGCTGTTTCTCACACTAATATTTTCCCTGCCATTGGGGCTGTTATTCCTTTGCAGGGAGTCCTTGTTTTATTTCATTTACCACTAGGACTATCTCCACAGATCATACAGTTCACCCAGCAAGGTAGATGTCACCCCAATAACAGCCCTCCCCTTCCAACAAATAGAAGTGGCACAAGATTGTTTACCTTTCAGCACCATCTGAACATATGCCCATTGTCACTACAAGGTCTCTCAACTACCCTTGTATGTCTGTATGCATCTCATGTTGTCACACTGTGGGAAACACCCATGTCTCTGTGCACACCTCATGCTCTCACACTTCTGAAAACACTATGCAAAAACGTATCCATATGCATCATGTATGTGCAGTTTGTGAGATGATTGCAGGACCTGTGTTAATAAACCCTCAACCATGTGCCACCACATCCACTGCTTTAGCCGTTTGGCAGCGCCATTCAGAATGGCGACTCAGGCTGGATGAATGAGAAAGTGTGGGTCCCGTCCTTCTTCTATATGTACAACAACTTAGAACTGCATATCTGGTATTCTACATGGTGCCCAACATTTACACTTAAATACATGTCTCTAGCACACTGGCTTTTACAAGACATGTTTCACATAGCTATGCTTTAGGTGTTCTCACAAGTGTCATGTGTTTATGGACCTCACGCAGCACACACCCGTCTTGACCGCCATTGGTGTCACCAACCCTTATGTGTCCTATCAACAACTGTGAACCAGTGCTAGGACAATTGAAATTCATAGAAATTCATAAAATTCAAAAATGTCTACTGTCATATCACAGACTGGTTGTCTGGTGATTATATCTGATCAACAAATGTGTACCCAATCATGGCTTGTGATGTCACTGTACATGCTGCAGAATCTGAAAGTGTTACATCAGCAAATGCGCAACTCTGATGTGCAACATCTACCTAAACAAGTAAAAGGAATAGCCACATTGTGCCAACACCAGTCAAATAGGGGAAGACCTACTAAAGCCACAGGCCCGGCTGCCTGTACGCATTGCTCCTCAAACGTGATTTCTAATTTCAATTTCTACATCACTTCTGTCACTCAGTCGTCCCTGGTCACACCACGGCTACTCACCTTCCTGGTTGTAATGGGCGGGCCCACTGCAAGCATAGTCATCTGAAAACTGTTATCTGACATCCAGGTTTGTCAGTAACCCCAGGTCCTCAATTGCAATGTGTGAGCCCTTGACTGGAATGTGACGTCACATCATGTAAAGCATCAATGTTGCTGAGACTTGTCAGACATGATTTTGGGGTAGCATACTCAGAACCCTTGTTCTCAAATGGATCTGAAAAGTGTTAGATCTGAAAGTTTGCTGCATGACGTACATACTTTTCTTCAACAACTGCTGCTTCCAATTCAATGCATCACCAACCACATATATGATTCTCTAACACTGAACGGTGCTGGTGGGCCCACAGGAGTGCCTCATGCCTATGTGATATTATCACATGGTAACATAGACATGATACACGTTTACGGGCATAACATCACATGACATTTACATTGCTATACTTGGCAACAAAAACAAAAGTTCTCACCACCATACTGCCTCTCATGAGTCTCTAACTGAGGAAGGAGGTTCACCCAGGCCTTTGGCTTCACGCGTGGAGCCAGGGCTGATATTTTTTGCAGTGCCAGGTGTGAATCTTGACCAATGGCAGAGATCTTCCAGCGCTTGCAAATGTGCCTAGATCTACTGGTATCAACCACCAGGGCAGTGTAGTTCACAATGATATATTGCCTGATCGCCAGGTATGCACTCTGGCTCGGCTGGGTTTTGCACCCCCAAACAGCTCAGGGATTCTGTTGAGGACACCTAGTTCAACTATGTCTTAGTTACTTACTTCTGGATAAAGTTGGGGGCCCTGTCTGTCATCTCCTCAGTCCTTTTGGGGGGCATCCAGGATGGAGCAACAGCAGGATGGAGATGAACACGGGTGTGTCCCTGTGATGTCTCTGAAATAGTGGAGTTCAGACGTTCACTTTGTGTATGTGTGTTATAGATGGAATAATCCACCTATGCTGTGTATTTAAAGGTTGTGTAGAGTATTACTAAAGGCATAAAGAAGGGAGAGGGGCACTACAGTGGTTGATGCATAGAGTCACTGGAAATGCCGTACAAACCTGTGAACCCGTTAAATCTGTCACATCCACTGATTAACATTGCTCAGAATGTTAAACCTACCAGATGCATTAATTTACACAGTTGGTGTAACATTCGGCACAGGTCAAATGGGAAAAGGATGAAATCACACTGGGGTTTCACTATGCTTAACAAAATTAGCATGGAGCACGTACTATATGGTTACTCGTGCAGGATGTTCAGAAGAGCATGTGTGGCTATTGTGCCATGCTGAAGCAGACAATGGTGTCTCAGGCTCTTAAGTATGAATGGATGTTTGTCCCACATCTCTAAATTGAGTCAACACTGATCTTCCTCTATGATCAATAACCAGGTATAACACTAGTAAAGCGTAACACCACTAACTGGTTGCACAGGTGCAGACCTTGACTTCAAACCTCAGGACAAGCTCATGATGAGGCTGAAGTGCTGGGAGTTAGTCTATCTGTAGCCACATTTCAGGATGATGCTGTGCAACACACAACAGGCAAGGATGGTTTTGCACACTATTTCAGTGGAATTTAGTGTCAGACCCCAGTGTGTGATCAAGACATCTGAAGCATACTGTGTGGGTCCCAAATGTTCACTCTATGCTGTCTCAGTTCAGTATGTGTGCTTTGTTATACCACTCTTGATCCAAAATGGTTGGACTTCTGAAGGGTGGGAGGAGATGGGCAGGGAAGACGTATACAGCATCATCTGATACAAAACAAATGAATGAATGGATTAGAGTTGTTCTTCACTTATAGTTCTTCACATTTCGCTCATACGTACCTTCTTAACCAATATTAGAGGTCAATTGGGTGAGAGTGTTGTGCAGTGTGCAATACACCATGATGTAATGCCCCATATGACCATGCATGCCCTGTGTGTATTTGCTGTACTCCCCTAGCAGTCATACCTTCCACAAACCCCAGCAATCAGACCGCATGCAATCGCTGCCTGATGGCAGATGAATCTGGCGTGTCACATCCAGAAAGTTGCATTGGGCTGATGTTCATTTCATTGTTTGGTGTAAACATTTGGGCTGTTGAAAAATTCGTACTGTTGACTTTTGTATATTGTCATTTTCATGCAAGTATTATTGTGATGAAAAAATCTTTTGATTAACTATAAGGTGAATTGCATTAAAAACAAAAGTGGTTAACATCGATTATTAAGCATTGTACAAATGAGTTAAATGTTGGTATATATTTTTAATGTAGTGCACACCTTTGCTCACGTAGCCAATTGGCTTCATGCCCTTATTTTTCTTACATCTAGAAAGTTTGGCATACACGTGTGAAGCAGCCCTTGACATGGCAGACAGCTTGCATTTCATGCAGTGCCAGCAGTGTATAATGTGATAATAGTGTCATCTGCCATGCTTGCTGAAGTGTCACATGTGTGCAGTTGATGCCTCAAAGCAAACTGTGGAAATAGGCCATTACAGTGAGTTGCCACCCGAGCTGATGTCTTCCCTGCAGGGACTAGGGCTTGGGAATGTACCGCTGCACTCAACTGGTGGTGCGACTGGTGGTGCGGCTGGTGGTGCGCCTCAATACCTCACGCAAGCACCTGGTTTGGCCTGCATGTGAGATGCCAGCCCTGATTCCACTCATTCACTTGTTTGATTCAGTGGAGAGGAAGTGAAGTGCAGCCAGTACCTTGACATTGGCAGAGATGACATGGCAGCGGGCTGTCGGAGAAATCGTGCTTGCTTTCTGCTGTCATTCCAATGACCACATCAGGAGGGAAGTGATCTCTCCACAACATCACTTGCTAAGGCATGGTAAAGAGCCTGATCCCTTATATATTCTCTCTCTCCTCCTCGGGTGGTTATTCCTTAGGATGGGTGAAGGGCAGTGCAAGAATCACCGGTATGGTGGAAAAATTGGTGTTTGCGGTGCTGCCATTATGGTTTAGTTATGGCCTGGTTATGGTGCTGCCTTGTGCATGACTGATTGTTGGGGTGATGCCAATACACCTCCTCTCTGGACTAGTGAAGTGTAGGTAAGTTATTTTGCATTCGGGTGTGCTGTGTATACATTCTGCAGCATGCTCATGTGTGTGGCTAGTGTTTCCTGTTATGTGTTTTGATGTCACAAACTACATATGTATATTTAGAGTTATTGATAAATGTGATCTGTTTCCGGTGACAGTGTTATGGGACAATTTCTGCGTTTGCGCAATAACTGCTCGGAACTGGAGACCTTTAGAGAGGAGGCAGCTTCCTTGTCAGAGAAATTGATAAAGAGGAGGTATCCAACTAAAGTGGTACGACGAGCCCAGAAAAGAGCACAGAACTGCCGTAGGGAAGCCCCGTTGGAGAAGGTAAAAAGACCAGAGAACAAAAACGCAATTTGCGTGACTACATTCAATACAGCCTCCACCCAGATTAAACATATCATCCTGAAACACTGGCGTATACTTAACTCTAGTGGCCTTCATCTGAACAAACCTTTATTCTCCTTTAGGAGAAGCTCCAACATTAGGGATCATCTGGTCCATACAAGACCCCGCCTTACACCTCAAGCGGTACAACGAGGAGCTTGGGAGCTCCCTCCTGTCACAGGCCACACTAGATGTGGCTCATGTGACGTTTGCAGACTTACTGCTAAGAGTGTAGACGTGGGTCTAAACTACCCATGGGAACAACGAACGCACACTAATTGCAATTCTGTGAATGTGATATACATGATCAAATGCCCTTGCGGTTTGATCTATGTAGGTATGACATCAAGGAAAGTGAAAGTGAGAATAATGGAGCATAGGAGCAACATCCGCTGTACAAGGACCACTTCGCGCCTCAGGACACACTATGCAGAGATGGGACACACAGTGGAGGACCTGCATTGGACAGTATTGGACAAACCCTACATCTCACCCAATACGAGGGATCCCAGCCGCACCCTGTTCATACGCGAACAGAAATGGGTCTACAGGCTACGGAGCCATGAAATAGGCCTGAATGATGACATCCCATGGACAAGCCTGGGCAGGCCATGACACACATAAATTAACCTGTAGGTGCTTTATACTTTAGGTGCCCCTGGGGTGTATAGACATGCATGATTGGTTGATATAAGGGCATGAGTATGAGCTATGCATATTGATAACAATTTTTACTACACTCCCAGAAATACGTAACAACTATACAAGCACCGTTAGTCAATGAGGGAACAGCCAAACTCCTCGACTGTTATATCCAGCATGGAAAGCTGGGACTATCACACTTCCTTGTGGGGCAGGATGCTAGTTAATGAAGTCTTCTGTTCACACCAACATGAGGGTTTGAATGTTTGTTAATAAAGTGTTAACAATATACCTGCCCTTACATATTTAGAGGGACCGTTTGGCTTACTACCCTTGCCCCTGGGAGAAGAGTGGGCTATATATTAAGCAACACATCAACCAGGGATCAACAACATAAGAGGTCCGTACTCTCATTCTATCAGAGAGATTGGCAAAATAATCGTTCAAAAACTAACGAATAATGCTAACGATGTTTGTTTCTCTCAAAGCTTTGTGTCTCACACAAATAAATTGGTTAGCGCATTTAATGATCACCGCGTGCAGTGATCACCGCGCTACGATGAGGGACCAAAAGCGCTTCGCTCTAGCTCTTCGGAGCTCCAACGCGATGACATCACACGCGTACGCGCCACGTCACAAGCAGACGCCCCTTGAGACGCCGCACAAGTGACAGGAAGCCGATCGGCATAGAAGAGCCGGCTCACCCTGTAGCTTAGTATCTGCACGGCACCAGGAGAGACCATAATTGTGGCGGTGCACCACCCTTGACGACGTAAGGAGTTGGGGAAGAGGGATGGCTAACAGAGCATTATGACAGCTCTCATTGGGGGAGCACACAATAAATGTTAAGAGCCTGTGGGTTTTCTAATGGCCTATGAGGAACTTTATCTGCCCCACTGGAGCAGGGTTGCCAGATGAAAAGCCCTATAGAAGAGAGTGAGCATTTTTGTGAGCACAAGCCTTGCTTGGTACTTACGATACTTACCTGATTGTAATTTTTCCAACCAGTGGGTGATTAAAGGGGGTCGCCCTCTTCTCTCGTGCCAGTTTTAGAGATTGATACAGTAAACTCGGTAAGATGCACCAAGTGTTTGGCTGTGTGTATGTGATCTCAAGCACATAAGTTCATAGAATTGTCGATAAGAGTACTGTTGGGAGCATGATTACCAACATCATTCTTTTAAGTAGGTGTGTTCATTGATGTTAGGATGTAGACACATAATGCTTGCAATATTGTAACTTGCATCTTAGTGTTCACAATTAATATAAGGGCAGTGATCCCTCACTAGCGGTGGCGTATAATGATGAGAATGCCCGCGTCGCACCAAAATGGTTTAGTAACAATAAAGGTAGCATATATAGCACTTTAGTCACTTGAATCACTATTTCTGTTTATTTATTTATTTATTGAATTTATAAGGCGCGGCAGCTACCCAAAAAGGGTTTCCCGGCGCCGAGGCAGATCAGAGACTGTGTAACAGTTTACAGGATTACTGGTTAAAAAGCCAAGTCTTCAATGATTTGCGAAAATGGGCATTCACCGTTTCATTCCGAATAGCTGTGGGAAGGGCATTCCAAAGTGAGGGACCAAGATATCCAAACGATCTACCACCCATCCGGGATAGTCTAATTCTGGCCACAGAGAACTTCCCATAAGTGGATGAGCGAAGACATCGGGGAGGGACATAGGGGCAAACCAGAGACTGCAGGTACTGAGGGGCAGCCCCTATTTTAATTTTGAACATGTAGCTCAGGGCTTTGAACTTGATTCGGTTCTCCACCCTGAGCTAATGCAGGTCCCGTAGGTGACCAGAGACAGAGTTGGCCCTAGGAACCCGGCCAAGTAGTCTTGCAGCAGAGTTCTGAACCATCTGCAGCCTACGAGTCACCTCCTTATTGGATCCTAGGTAGAGAACATTACCGTAGTCCAGTCTTGAGGTGATTAATGCCTGGACTACGGTTCTCTGGGTAGACTCAGGTAGCATCCAGATGATCTTTTTTAGCCACTTCAGGATGGTAAAAAATGTGGCGGCCACCTTGACAGCTTGATGATGCATAGTTAGCGAGTCATCGATGATGACACCCAAATTACGGACTTGGCAGGAGGGTAAAGGAAGTGCACCCTTCTCACTGGGCCAATGTTGTGGGCCCCAGAGATCCTTTTTTTTACCAAGTATCAATACCTCAGTTTTCTCTCCGTTGAGCTTGAGATAATTTGACTGCATCCATGATGCAATTTTACTCAAGTCCAGCTGGAGGGGGGACGACCCGGCCGCACTTTCCATAGAGAGAGAGAAGATAATCTGGGAGTCGTCCGCGTAAGAGAACAGGGACAACCCGGCATCTTCCGCAACATCAGCTAGAGGTCTGACGTATAAATTGAAGAGCAAAGGGCTAAGAATGGAGCCCTGAGGTACCCCATAAGGTGATGAATGGATATCGGAGCTAGCTATTGGGGAAAAAACTTGGAAAGTGCGATTGGCAAGAAAAGAAATGAGCCAATTTAGAGCTGAGCCACAGATGCCTAATGATCTTAACGTTTTTGCTAACACGGTGTGAGACACCGTGTCAAATGCTGTGCTTAAGTCCAGCAAAATAAGGGCCACTGTGTCTCCAGCATCCAGATAACGACGCAATCTTTCCGTTACCCCCAATAGAGTTGTTTCCATTGAAAAGCCAGCTCTAAAGCCCGATTGAGAGTGATGAAGGAACCCTTGGGTTTCAACAAAATTAGAGAGCTGAGCGTGGATGTGTTTCTCTAAGATTTTTGAAAAGGCCGGTAGCAAAGAAATAGGCCGATAGTTGGAGGGTAAGTCGGGGTCAGCGTTGGCCTTTTTGAGAAGAGGGAGCACCATGGCGTGCTTCCAATCTGGTGGAACTGTAGCTTCCTGTAAGGAGGCATTTAAAAGGTCCATAACGACAAGCAGAGATGGCGGCTCAAGCTGCTGGAGCACGGAGATAGGCAAAGGGTCCCTGGGTGATCCTGATTTGACACTATCTACAAGTCCTTTAAAGGAAGCAACGTTTAATAAGAGCCATGTGTCCAGGTAGTTAGAAGGTGCGCAAAGCGCCTTATCCTGATCAGAATGGATATATTCCGTTGAGGGTGGTGCAGATATTAATTGAAGGGATTTAGTAAGTTGCAGTGGGGGAGGGTTATCACACTGCAGGCTCACTATTTCCGAGTATATTTTCTCAACTTTCTGGACAGAAAAGATAGCCAGGTCCTCGCATTGCTGTTTATTAAGTGAGGGGGCCCTAGATTGGGTTTTAGATCCAGCGAGCTCCTTGACCATGCTAAAAAGTGTTTTTGAGCAGTTCAGAGCATCAGAGATGGTAGTTGATACATATTCAGCGCGGGCTGACCTGCAGAGATTATGATATGTTTGTCTGTTCATTGATGCACGAACTCGCTTGCTTGTATGTGTACTGGACCACACCACATAATACAGGTGGAGTAACCTTAAGTATATTGATATACTAGGGGTATATCAGCTGGAAGGGAACTTGGCATAGGGATCCGACAGTCCTGATGAAAGCCGGTAGAGACACGGATTCCGGTAGTAACATGTCGACCTTTATGCAGAACGGAGTGGTGTAGGGTGCATAATACACTCACTTCACCACCATCCTAGGGTATGAATTACCTTTTTAACCCTGACAAGGGAATCCAGGAATAAAATTGTTATTAGGATATCCCTTAGTTAGTTTTAAGATTCACTATCTGCACCTTTTTGTTGGATCCTTCTTTTTCCTTCTTTACTTGTTTGTATTGTCTCCCCCACCCTATTGCTCCGCCTCAAGCATTGGTCTGCGCAGAGGCGTCGCAGCAGCCCTATGATAAAGCATGCCACAATACGTTGTGGGTGAGGGCAGTTTTTACAAAGTAAATGTGCTTTTGCTACACCTTATTGTAGATTGACACTTGATAAAAAATTGGGACTTCAGGAAACCTTACTTCTTTGCTGTGTGTTGATACTTATTTTGAGGAGGTTGAAGTAAGGTGCTCTCCTTCTCCCCCTTCTTTGTGTAAAGGTATCGAATTATATTTCATTTTTATATTTTCCCATTCTTTTTTTAACTTTGTTGTGTGTAAATGTTGTTATTGTGGCGACTGCCTGTGTAGACTGTTGCACCAACAACCGTTTATTTTACAGTTTTCTTTTGACCTGGCAGTGCTGCTTCTAACTTCTATTGGTTTCCCCATAATTTCCCTGCATTTCCTAAACACAGCATGTGTGGGGTGTGAGACTTACTTCGAGGCTTGACGGGTGTATTTCAAGCCTGTTCGGACTTTAGAACTAGGTGCGTAGTATTGGGTGTAACCTTTGTGAGTTAGGCTCATGCAGCAGCGTGCTTCGTGTTAGGTCTCAAGAAATGTGACCACATTTCCCTGGCCCTGATAACCCTCTAATGGCTTCCCATTGAAGCTCGGGCTCAATTCAAAAGTGCCTGCATTACACACAGAGCACTGAACTCCTCTTCACCCTCCTATTTAAGTAAGAAACTGAAATTCTCTGGAGCAAATAGGGTTTCCAGAAATGCTCAATCCCTGCTCCTGGAACCCTTCACCTTCAGTCGAGAACGGTACATGAGCCAGTCATTCTCTTATAGTGCCACATGTATCTGGAACTCCTTACCTCCCTCCCTTCACCTAACAACCTGCATAGCCACTGTCAAAAAGGACCTCAAGCTTCTCCTATTTGACAGACACCTGAGTTAATCACACACAACCATACCAAAGTACTTTATCCAGTAGACAAACTACCTTCATTGTGTCCCCCCGCCATCTTAATCAATGCTTGAACCGTGAACATCTCTTGTCCAATGGCTGCATTTGTCTTGGTTGCAGCTACCGATGCAATATGTTTGAACGTAATTATTGTAACTGTAACTTGTTGTACCCTTGTATCATGCTACTGCTGTAAAGCGCTCTGATGTCTTCGGGCCATGTCTGCACTATATAAAATTGCAAAAATAAAATAAAAATAAACTTCCACTTTTGTATGCACACTAGTGGATTTGTAGGGCCCTCTCTATACCCTCTTTGATTTTCCCTTTGCCACACCCAATTTGGAGACATGATCCCATTTTGATTCCTTCCCCATATACACTCACATTTAT
Organism: Calotriton arnoldi; assembly: GCA_963921515.1. NCBI lineage: Eukaryota > Metazoa > Chordata > Amphibia > Caudata > Salamandridae > Calotriton > Calotriton arnoldi. The sequence continues at coordinate 1,026,321 of CAWUFW010005392.1, read as the reverse complement.
ATGAGGATTTTGTGTGTGTAGAAAATTCCACAAATATGGCAGAATATTTGGACAATGATAGACTACTGCTACATGGATGTCTCAGATTGGGGCTCTGTGAATTGCCTTTTGATGTACATATGAACGCTTAGTGTACTATTTTGCATGTACACAAATGGCCTGGTGAATAGGTGCCCAAAGGTCAGTGTACTTGATTGGGTAGAGTTTGTCTTCTGAGCTGTAATTGGAGAAGGACTGGATAATATAGGAAGTAGAGGCAATTAAATATGTGTTCCCTTTCCAAATCTCAAGGCTGGTTCCCAATGGTGGGAGAGAAGAAATATGTGGAATGAAGGCAAAGTGATGAATTGGCAATATAGCAGTTCAATTATTGTGGTTCTAAAGCTAACAAGGACAGAGATAGGCTGTGAGTGATGGAATAGAAATTGTGCAAAGCTGAAAATGACATGACTACCTGTGGTAAAGGACCATGAATGGTAGATAATAATGTGCATGACTTGTGAACCTTTTTCACTCAGAGAACCAGAGCTGCTCAAGAAGCAGGCTTTGCGATGTCAAATAAATGGAAAATGGAATCATTCGAAGTGCATTGCAAAGTCACAATTGTCATTCCAACTCACAAGGTGCACTTTGCAACTCCAATCACAAGGCAAAGGAAGGAGCACAGAGCTGTTCCCCTTTACTTGCGACACAAAAGACATGTATCAATGCTTTGTGATGGCTCCTACAATGGTTACCAAACGTCCTGGTCACTTGTTAAGTACTTGCAAAGTGGAAGCAGGCCGTTAGGGGCAGTTTACAGTATGCAAATGACAGTTGCAGTCATTGGAGAAAGCAAACACAATCCTATGGATCTGTAGGTTGGAATGCTGTCACCTTAATTCAAGAGGAACCTTTTGAGCTTATTCATACAATGAGTGTTTCATTAAAATAATTATTCACGCAAATTCATAAAATACACATTTCAATAACATTATTATACACAAATTAATTCGACACCAATATAATATTTGAAGCATTTTGTGTATTTTCTTAAGTTTTCATTGTTTTCCATTCTCCTAATGATGTTGAATAGTTCAGGGAGATAATATAGCCTGAGAGCCCGACGTAGCCGGTTCTACCGGCCGTGAAAGGCCCGCTCCAGCGTTAAAGGCCCGAGCCTAAGGCGAGGGCCTTTAACAAGGGACGGGCCTTTAATGACCGGTAGAGCCCGCTACGGAGGGCTCTAAGGCTATTAGAACATTCCGCCCCTAGAGGGCAGAATGTTCTAATTAGTAAAAAAAAAAGGCCTCTCGGAGCCGAGGGGGTTTAAATCCCCTCGGGCTTCGAGAGGCCTTTGTTCACAGCAACAGCAGTGAAATGAAAAAAAACATTGGAATGTTGCTTATCTGGCTTCTACCAGCCATTGAAAACCTGCAGTACAAAGGGAGCCCAGGCCAGAGCCACATCTGAAGACCAACAGATGCCATGGAGATACTAATCATGCAGCTTGGAGACCCAAGAGGGCCACAACACCCACCGCCACCACCCCCACCACCAGGACCACCACCGAGGCAGCACAGAACAAGACAGCGGACCTTCTGAAAACGCATCAGCCTCACAGACTTAACGCCAGAGGATGTCATTGCCCACTACAGGCTCAAAAGGACAACCATCCTCCGCATCATGACCCACATTGCCCACAGGCTGACGGTACCAACACAGCGGACAACCAACATCCCTCCGCAGACAAAGCTGCTGGCTGTGCTGCACCTGTTGGCCTCTGGTACCTTCCAAACAGCAACTGCCAGAGTCAGAGGAGTCTCACAGCCAGCCCTATCAACGGCCATCACACCTGTCCTGGATGCCATCTTCAGTTTCATACCCCAGCACCTTCACTTCCCCCACACTGCGCAGGAACAGCTGGAGACCAAGCAAGGCTTCTTCGCCATAGCTGGATTCCAGCATGTGTTGGGGGCAATCGACTGCACACATGTCCTACTTGTGCCCCCTGCCGACACTGCACACAATTACTGCAACAGGAAGCACACACATTCCATCAATGTGCAGGCAATAGTGGACAACCGGGGACTGTGCACCAATGTCGTCGCCAACTACCCAGGCAGTGTGCATGATTCATACATCTTCCGACAGTCCATCATCAACCAGCGCTTTCAGGATGGCACCTATGGAAATGGACTGCTCGTTGGTAAGTATCAACGGAACACACCACACACCTCAATTCCACAATCACACAACGCACAACTGTGGGAATGGACACGTATCAAAATCACATTCAACATGCCAACCAACATGCACACCTGCCAGACACGACAACACAAGTAACCGTGGTAAGAGGGGCCAGAAATGTGGACAAACCATACACTAAGGCATAGCCCCTCTGCCACACATTTGCAGAATGTGGGGAGAGGTGGGAACCACGATTGTGCGAAGGAGGCAATGGACCCATGAATAACAATGTACACAATGCCAAGTGTGGCGGTGATGTGCTGGACAGTATTGAGTATGCAGAGCACAGACATGTCCATGTGGACACATACTGCTGGAGACTGTAGTGTCGTGGACAGTGGACGCAACCATGTCATCACAGGCAGTGGGGAACACCTTGGACAAGTAGCCATGTCGGCCCCTCTGTAAGCGTAAGCATAATAGGAAGGGCTGGCGCACGCCAGTCCAGCGTAGGGGAGTGACTAAATAGGCCGGGGCTCAGGGAGTGGTTCACTTCCGGGACAGCCACCGAAGTAACTACTGCGTGTGGCTCTGTGTCCGCCATATCCTGACCATAGGCCTACAAACACATGGCCGACCACCTACAACGGGCAAAGTCACACCGGCGACGAGGTGGCTACGTCCCACGCCACCCGGCTCACATCTCGTCATCGCCTGCAGTGGCGTGTCTGCCAGGGCGGCGTCCCTCACCCTGCCACGAGGCTGCCGTCATGACCGGTGGTGCCTGCGCGATCCTGTGTGCCTGCAGCACCCCAGCCCGCTGATCCCCAGACCCGACCTGCGCCCAGCGGTGAATACTCGCCCCTGCTCACCTGTCTCTCCAAGAGGGCCGACCACGTGCCGTTGCAATCTCCAAGGCCGGGCTCCGCGAGCTTGGCAGCCTCCTCAGCCGATCGCTGGATTCTGCGCAACAGGCCCTCAGCACACCCAGCGGCACCGCACCACGGAGTTGCAAGTTGGCTACTGCTGCCTTCTGACCACACTGCGGTACAGCAAGTAACAGACACATCCTTTCCAGTCCGCCCCTCCAGGCCTGCTGCATCATCGCAGGCTGCACACCCGCTCAGCTCTTCCGGTGGGCCTACCTCAGTGCACCGCAAGTCACCGTCCAGCCTCCAGCATTATAGCATGATACACACCCGCTCAGCTCTTCCGGTGGGCCTACCTCAGTGCACCGCAAGTCACAGTCCAGCCTCCAGCATTATAGCATGATGCACACCCGCTCAGCTCTTCCGGTGGGCCTACCTCAGTGCACCGCAAGTCACTGTCCAGCCTCCAGCATTATAGCATGATGCACATCCGCTCAGCTCTTCCGGTGGGCCTACCTCAGTGCACCGCAAGTCATCGCCACGTGGCGGTTGGCCCGTGCCAGATGCAGGGCCTCAGGTGCCACTATCTCAGTGCACCACAAGTCACCGTCCAGCCACCAGGCCTACTGCATCATCACAGGCTGCACACCCGCTCAGCTCTTCCGGTGGGCCGAACTCAGTGCACCGCAAGTCATTGTCCTGAGGGGCTACCCCACAACTCCACCTCCAGTAGCCAACAGTATGTCCTCGGTAACGCCACTGGAGCCCTTCACAGTCACGGGACCACCCCTGTCCCAGGCAGGCCGCCGGTAAGCCTGGGTAGATCATCTGGAGACGTACTCTGAAGCGCACGACAACCCAGCGCCGCGGGGCCAGCGGCGCACGCGTGTGAGGAGTGCGGAGAAATGGCCCGGGGCTCTGGGTGTGGTTCAGTTCTGGGCTCTGGGCGTGGATCAGTTCCGGACTGGCCACAAAAGTGACTATGGCATGTGTCTCCGTAGTAGTGTCTGCCCCACCCGGCCTGTAATCGACAATGTTGCAATGTAGCATGCACCAGGAGGGCGGCCTCGCCCGAATGGATTAATAAAGGAGCACAAGACCGCTCGGGGTCTCGGCTCATACATGCCAACTGTTGTGTGTGTATCTACATTGCCGCAGCCTGAACCGAAAGCCTAGCCTCAATATCAGCGCAAGTTCAGCCAGGCCAGAACTCCACATCTGTGTCCGCCCTATCCTTACCATACGCCTACACACACGTGGCCGCCCACCTTCAACGGCCAACATTACAGTCTTGCTGTCAGTCCTGCGGACATGCGCAGACAGGCATGACAATGGTGTGCCGTAGGAGTGCAAGTGATGCAACCGCGCAGCACACACAAGTAAACGGGCTTGGTGGGAGGGAGGAGCAGCTGTGAGGCTACGTAATACACATTGTCCTACCACATTTGCTAGCAGCAATACATGGCTAACATGAATCCCAAGGTCGCACAAATCACACACCACGAAACTTGTATGTCTGCCAACACAGCATGCAGAACCACCAGTTGACACTAATCTCACTTACCTCTCACAGGTGATCAAGGATATGCACTCTGCCCGTGGATGATGACACCCCTCCGAGACCCGAACACCCCGGCCCAGAGGCAGTACAATGTGGCCCACAAACGCTTCAGAGGCATTGTTGAACGCACATTTGGCGTGTTGAAATCACGTTTCAGGTGCCTGGACATCACCGGTGGAAGACTCCTGTACAGCCCAGAAATAGTGTGCAAGATGATCACTGCATGTTGTGTATTGCACAACCTATGTGTAAGCACCAATGCCCCATGGATCCAAGTCCCAGAAGCACCGGACGATGATGAGGAAGATGATGCAGGTGGACCACACCCCACTGCAGCCGCAGCAGGAATAGCCTGAAGGAACACAATCATCAACAATTTCTTCGCATGAGCACGTCACATTGTGACTATCCACAGCAATCATGGCACAGTACAAGATGACCACATGAACAGCATGTGCAAATAAAATCTTAGCAACACACATTCCCCATGTGCATGTCAGTCCTCTGCATTAGCACATTACTCTGACGGGTGTAAGTGCAACATTGAGTGCTAACATTCGCATATGTTGCAAGAAGAGATGGTGTGTATGTCACCTCTGTACCGAGAGGCTGTTTAGGGCATCACGTATTCGATATGCCATATCAGGGTGTCACATGTAGTACGTCATGCCACTCATCAGCGTCCCACGTGTACATGAACATGACATGAAGGCCGCCATTGGTGTTCAGGAAAAGACAACAGGGTGCCATTTGTGGTCAGAGATGTACCTGCCTGATGCAAATATACACCCTGTGTGTCGAGTCCCACAACATGACCAACATGGCCGTAAGGGGATGTGGGCACAGTGGACACCTCAGCAACATTGGGAGATGCACACCAGCCTAGAAGCCAGCAGGTCCACCTTGCGTGGAACACACCAAGGTGTCCCCTGGTCAAATGTGCCATGTACAGGTCACATGTGTACACGGACGTCATCCATCAAGAGTAGTGATCAGTGCCAGCTGCATTGTGGGTGATTTGCCCCTTCAGCTCTGATTTGGCTGGCCCTTATCCCTTTCAGGCGGTGTGCCTTTCACTTCTGTGCTTATACAGTGCTGAGCTGTTGCAGACTTGGGTAAATTGGGCTCTTGGTCGGAGTTGTGACTCTTGGGCATGGATTGTCCGCAGATGCTGTACTTACTTGTGCATGTGTGCCATTGTGCCCATCTCCCCCCGTCCCCCCAGTCCCTGGTGGTTACTCACCCTGTTGCTGTTGTGTCAGGTCATGTTGAGCAGTGTCCGGTCCTCCGACTCCTGCCACCGTCTCCACACTGATGACTGTGGACACCATTTCCTCCATCTCATCCAGCTCCTCCTGTGGCGCAGGACTCCCACCCCCAGTCTGCATTGCTACTTTGCGGTTGTTGGCGAGTTTCAGTTTGGTTTTGCGCTTCACATCATTCCAGCGCCTCTTGACCTCTTCCATTGTCCTCCTCAGCACTCCGACTGTATTCACCTTGTCCACGATGGACTGCCATATTCCATTTTTTGTTGCCAATGACACAGTGGAGGTGACGAACAGTTGTTGATGGTGTTCTGTCACCTCCGTAATCAGGATCCTGTTTTCCTGTGGACTGAACTGCGTCTTCCTCTTCTTCTTCTCCTTGCCCTTCCCCGAACCCGAGGTCCCAGGCTGGTCCTCCGTGGGGCTTGTGGGGTTCAGGTTGTCCTCTGTGCTTGCTCCGGCTACCTCCATGGTGCTTCGCAGTTGTTTGTGTTTTATTTGTATTTAATTTTTGCCGCTTTTATAGTGATTTTTCCCGCCTTACTTGTGGGATTTGCGGGGCCTGGCGCTGCTTTTCACTGGATTTTTTTCGCAGTTGGGCCCATCGCAGCGTTTTTCACGTTCGGGTTTCCTTTTTTATCGCCGTCGCAGTAGTTGTATCGCGGACATTTGAGGCGTTATCGGGAAACTATCGCATGTTACCGCCGTGTTGAGAATACGACGTTGACACGGAGTTATTTTCCCGCGATAGATGGCGATATGAAAAATTGCGTTAGCCTATTTTGGCGATGTTTATCGCACGTTCTTGTGAATATCCCCCAAAGTGTGTAATGCGACTATGCCCGTGATACAATTAGCCACAGGAGTGGTGTAGGGCGGAGACTGTTCGGAGACCCATGTGGGACAAGACGTTCTTTAGAACATGGAATGGTGTAGCATCAGTGGTGGTTCATGAAGAAAGGTAGTACTGCGTGATCAAGAGTGGTGAAGAGTCATGAGTGGCGAAGGGTTGAAACCGATAGTGAACTGAGCAATGTGCTCCACCAGGGTAACCAATAGTGGTGCGGCATAGGAACTGGTGCAGGACCGGGAGCAGTGCTGCGTTGGGATTGGGGAATTTGCTGGAGTTGCGTGTGATGAGTACCGTGGAACAGTCAGCATAGAAAATCTACATTATCTTCCATAGGACTCTTGAATTGTGCAAGAGGTAGCTCTCATTATGTCATCAAAGAACATTATAATATGTGGGTAAAATGCAAGTGGATTAATATGAATATTAGTTGGCCAGTTATAACACCATTCACAACCCCAATACATTTCACAAAGAGATGCCTGATTTTAAAGTTGGAAGTGCTTTGGTGCAATATTGGTGTACTAGTGTAGCATAGATGTGTCCTATCATGTCCACTAACACATCTGAATCTCAATCACTATGATGCACCTACACACTTTGTGATACAGCACGAGGGTGCACTTTAAGCAGGGTCTATACAAATGCAAATTTTGAGATAACAGAATTCTAGTTTCGGGAAAAGGATTATTCCCAATCACAAACTGCAATTCAGCTCCCACTATCAAGAGAATGTGGTGGTCATGTGACCATAGGTGGTATAGTCCATCTTGCAGTTTGCAGGTTGGTATGCTTCCAAGGTAATCTAAACCCATAGTTTGAACCATGCCAAGGGTTTGGCCAGGGCTTTTAATGGAAATATGGAAGTGCGGGTACCCCTTGTCCCAGAGAACCTGTTTGCTGCTGAGAAGTGCCTGCAATCTCCCATTAAAAGCACTGAAGCAGTGCTGAGAGGTGCCAGTACTATCCCTTCCAAATTAAAGAAGCAGAGGTGCTGAGTACCTGATAGCACCTGCCCATTTAAAGCACCAGGGTTGGCATGAGGTGCTATACTGTGCTGCACTTCTGTCTTTCCAATCTATTCATTGGTAGCGCACTGGCGCGGTGGCAGAGAAGATGGCACCGATAGGAGACAGAGTGATGGGTGGCAGCGTTGCAGACAGAGACTCATATCACAGAAAACATCACTTAGGCTATCAGCCGAGACTCTTAATAGTTTCTACAAATTCTGTGCAACACATTCATTGTCAAATGTTCTGTAAATCACATTTTGAATTCCCCCATAAGTCAAATATTTAATAACGCCATTAATCATGCTGAAGCACTCTGTAAATTGAATTTTTTTATTAAGCCCTCTAAACAAGGCATTCAGAGGTATTCTTTAAATCACATTCTGTGGTGCATCATTACTCTATTTGATTGGTTTGTTATGAAATTGGAGATTTGCCCGAAAACTGGGGTGAGCTTTGGTGTACTTGAATCAAAGATCAATTTTATTTTGCTGTCCTTTTGTTCTTTCTTCGATGGAATAAAGTGATTTTTCAACCAAGATATGCTGCCATCTGGACCACATGCCTATAATAATTGACCGTAGGGGTGAAGAGCCTATACATATAACACAGTGAAGAACAAGGGGGAAGAAAGCAAAATAACTTGAGTCTGCATTGAGATGTCATTGGTAGGGGCAATGTTCCCTCAGCAAAATGTCCTTTCTCTATTTTCATTAAAGACAATTGCTTTAAAGAGATATTTAGCAAAAGGCACGCAGCGGCTAAAGGTTGACGCTTACCCAATACTAGGATCGGGTGCGAGAGTCACTGCAGATTCATGCCAGTGTTGCTCCTTGTAGGAGAGTAGGATCTGCTTCACATGGGTACCCCCACTTTTTGCTGATGCTTCACTGTTTTTTGACTTTAGTCTGGCTGGGGCCCTGCTAATCAGAACCCCAGCCTAGCTGCTTCCTCTCTAAAATGGTTTCCATGTGCCTTAGGCACATCTCTGATTGGAATCTGGAGTGCCCTTATAAGTCCCTAGTATATGATATACTATGTACCCAGGGCATAGGTACCTCAGAGGCCTGCCAGGGGCTGAAGCATGTATTGTGCCACCCCTGGAAGGCCAGCCAAAAGGACACCACAGGTCTGCTACTGCAGCCTGGGTAAGGTGATGCATGCACCCCTTACTGTGATATAGGCTACCTATATCACTACATACATACACACATATAAACCTATAAGTCACTCCTATGGCAAGCCTTATCAATCCTGAAGGCAGAGTGCGTGCTTCCTATGTGAGAGGGTGCCCCTGCATGAGCAGGGCCCCTCTGCAGCGTTCGGAGACCCTTCTCTGATGCTGTTTGTAGTGCAGCCTGACCATATACTCTTAAGCGCATTATAACCTCGCGGTAAATGCTAACTTTGGGATGGCTGCACGGAAACATGTCGTGTTTGGTGTCAAACATCTTGGAATACTACCCCCCCGCCAGTTCTGGCGGCGGGGGTAGCATTCCACCCTTCTAGAGGGAGAGACATGTACACACCGGTATACCCGGTACTGACTTTCCAGAGCCCTGGCATCACAAAATGGATGCCGCTGCCACAGACACGAGTCTGGCCTCCTGCTGCTGACCGAAACTCCGGCAGGGGAGGCCTGGACAATAGGTTTCCTGTCCCAGGGAGGTGTAACCACCTCCCCAGACAGGATAGTGTGTATTGGGGCTGGGCGGGAGCACTCTCTGGTGCTTTGAAGTCCTGCACTGGGGGCACATTTGGTGTCCCTGTGCATACCCCAGTTCAAACCGGCTCAGGGGCTTCCAGCCCCTGCTCTGGCGCGAAACTGGACAAAGGGAAAGGGGTGTAACCACCCCTCTGCCCTGACCCTCCCATAGGTGGGTCCCCAGAGTATGTCCAACCCCTAACTTGGTATAAGTATGGGACCCCAGTCCTTAGGACTTTAGATTTACCTGGACGAAACTCTGACACAGAATCCTGGACCTTCGACGCTCTACTTCAAGATTAGAGGACTGAAGAATCTCCCTTGGGGTCAAGGAGTGACTCCCCTGCTTGGCAGGCACCAAAGAAGCAATTGTACGGTCTGCATCGCTGAAGCTCCCGCCGGACGCCGAAGTCTTTGCATCACCAGAGGTGGATTTCCAGACTTCCCCGAGGCTGCCCTGAGTCCCCAGCAAAGCTGAGGCCCGTGGCTGTCGTGGGTAACATGGAACCGTGACCCCTGGACACCGATCACATTTGCAAGTGCATCCTCTTCTGGGTCTCCCACGAAGTTGTGCTTTGGGCTCCGAGTAGCCCCAGCCTCCAGCACCGACTGCACCGAAGATCGCTGGCCTCCACTCCACGAGTGTCCTTTGAGCCAGCTCCAAGTGCGTCCACTCGAGGCTCCTTTGCGGTCGCTAGTCCGTTGGCTAGTAGGCCCTCCCGAAGGCCAATCTTCTTCTGCTTGGGCTCCCTGGTTGCTCCAGGCGTGCCCTGACTTACCCTCGCTGGGTGAGTCCCACAGACCTTGCTGGTCTGCACCATCGTCCTTCTTCCATTTCCATGAGACTTGCCGTTGCCAAGGCTTGTTGGGTCCAATCCGGTCGCCGACACCCCTGCAATCGACAGACGTCGTGGGACAGCTCGAATCCAGCTCCTGGTCGTCGTCGACGCCTCCTGGACCTCGTGGCTGAAGAGTCAAGACGACCGTCAACCTACCTGAACTACTCGACATCAGTGGGCATCTGCTCATCGCCTTCCTGGTCACTGGCTAGTGGCCCAGACTCTGTCCCCTCTACTTTCAGGTTCTTCAGATCTTCGATCCACCTTTGGATCCACCTGAACACTTTCGACTTGGCCGCCAGCAGCACTTTGCAGCAGATCGCCATTGAAAACGACGACGAAACCCGACCCCGAAAGACACCTATGCACCCGGCTCCCCTGGGTGAGGTAACTCGAGTACTCCGGTGCTCCCGTGGGCATTGACACTAGAACAGCCTAGTTCTAAAAGGGTTTGCTCCAAGTCCTCCTCTAAGTGTCCCTTTTCTTTAAACTTCCAACCGCGACTTTCCCCCTAGAAGTCAACGGCGATTCGCGGCTGTGTTCTCACACTGCACATGTCCCCCGTGGGTCCCCTGTGTCACTACCTTGGGTGGTTCCTTGTGGTCCAAGCACTTCTACAGGCTCTAGGCCTTGTGTCTAGCTCAGTCGTGGTTCTTATACCACTTTATTGGTATATGGTTTGGTACGCCCCTAGGGCTCAAACGTGTATTTGTGGTATTACTGTAGATAACTAACTTATAACTTATGTACTTCGAACTCTAGCCTCATAAAGAGACTAGAGGGGTGTGTTTAGCAATAAATACATATATTTTGAATATATACCTGGTGTGGTCCTCTTTCATTTGGTCACTCAAGAGATTATAGACTGGTAAAACAAGCTGCTTTACATTCCTTCAAGACTTAGCCTGAAGGCTGCTCTCCATAGCTACCACTAGGATAGCTTTCAATAAAGGTTGTCTTTAACCTATCTCCAATAAGGGGTTGTTTGGACTGGTGCAAGGTGCCCACTATAATTAGTGGACAGCATATGCCAGGCCAACTTCACACATTGGTGTGCAGCGTGTGGGATTCCAGCTTGCTATTGTTTTACCAGATAATCTCAACTGAATTGATCAACTGAAAACCACTAAGGGTACCTAAGGTACATATAAATCAAGCTTAGTATACAGTAAATTCTACTGAACTTAGAGTTGTGTGTTAAGGGATAGCACACCCTTTCTACAACTCAAGAGAGTTTAGTAGGCCACACTAGAGTAGGTAGTGCATACACCACACCTCACTAGTAATGTCTTCAAAGCCAGGACCCAGTGAGTCCTTGCCAGAAGCCAGTGGGCTTCTTCCCTACAAGTATGATAAACTCCCATTCTTGGAATTGAGAGCATTATGCAATACTAGGAAGCTGAAGGCAGGCAAAAGTGCCAGCACCCAACACCTCAGGGAGGTGCTACTAGCTGATAATCTCAGCAGGCCCCTAGGGTCTGAAGGGGTAGGCAGAGAGGGTGGGGCAGAAGTTGAGGAAGGGGTCAGGGGTGAAGAAACCCAGGCCCCCCCCTCTGAAACTGGCCAGGAAGGTGAAAATGACCTTGACCTGGAGAACCCAATTCCTCCTGTGGAGGAGGAGGAGGATCAGAATGACCTCCCCTTTGTCCCCCCAGGAAGAATTGTGAGTGTGCCCAGAAGGTCTAGATCTCCTTCTCAGGAGTCTAACCACTCTGACACCTCAATAGCGACCTCTGTCTCTTCTCATAGGAGAGAATCCTCTCATGACAGGAGAAAGAGACTGATTGAGTATGAGCAAGCCCAGCTTGAACTCAGAAAACAGCATTTGGCTATAGACAGGAGTCCCTAGATCTCTACAAAGAGAGAAAAAGATGGGACTAGAGTCCCATGGTGGCAGCAATTTCCCCAGAGATAGGGAAAGGTCTTATGACCATAGAAACCTGAGCAAGATTGTCCCTCCCTACCAGAGTGGGGATGACATCCACAAATGGATAACTGCACTGGAGAGGGCCTGTAAAGTACAGAGGGTCCATCAGGAGCAGTGGGCAGCAATCTTGTGGCTCTCCTTTGCAGACAAAGGTAGAGATAAGCTCCTCACTGTTAAAGAGGAGGATGCTGATAAATACACAGTCTTAAAGAGTGCTCTGATTGATGGGTTTGGCCTAACCACTGAACAATACAGGTTAAAGTTCAGAGATACCCAAAAGGCACAGACTCAAGACTGGGTGGACTTTGTTGATTGTTCTGCCAAGGCTCTGGAAGGTTGGTTATTGGGCAGTAAGGTATGTGACTTCACAGGATTGTACAATCTTATCATGAGGGAGCAGATCCTTAATAATTGTCAAAATCAGCTGTTGCATCAGCACCTGGTGGACTCTGATCTGACCTCTCCCCAAGAATTGGGAAAGAAGGCAGACAAATGGGTCAGAACCAGGGTGAGGCAGAAGGTACAGAACCAAGGTGGTGACCCTAAGAAACAAGATTCTAAAAACTCTGATAAGGATGGGGAGAAGGGTAAAGACCAAAAGTCTTCACAAGGCCCCCAAAAATCTTCTTCAGGTGGGGATTCACAGTCTAACAAGGGAAGAGGCCAAAGAAACCATGGTGCAAGGTCTGTAAGCAAAAGACCCACTGGACCAGTGATTGCACCAAGTCCAAAGACTCTACTCCAGCCCCCACCAATGCCCCTAAGGCACCTGCTCCCCCTAGTGCAGTTACAATTGGTGGTGGGACTACACAAGCCAAGGGTTTAGTAGGGTTGACCCTGGGTAAGGAGATGAGCTCTGACCTAGTCAGAGAACTCACTCAGGCTGTCCTAGTCTGTGATGGAGGCATGGATGTGACATCCTCTGTGAGTCCCAGTAATCTGGGCAAGTACAGGCAACAGCCCTTAATCAATGGAAAAGAGGCTTTGGCATTTAGGGACACAGGGGCAAGTGTCACCATGGTGACACAAGACCTTGTGAATCCTGGGCAGATTATACTTGGTGAAATGTACCAAGTGACCAATGCTAGCAATGTCAGAACAGACCATACTCTGGCAGTTGTTAACTTCTCCTGGGGAGGGGTAACTGGCCTTAAGAAGGTTGTGGTAAGTGCAGACCTACCCGTTGAATGCTTGCTTGGCAATGATTTAGAAACTTCAGCTTGGGCAGAAGTGGAGCTCAGGACCCATGCAGAAATGCTGGGCATCCCTGCAGATGTGTTTGCTGTGACCAGGTCACAAGCCAAAATGTCTAACACTGAACAGGCCTTGGATTCTGGAATAATGGACCAAGGGCCCTCCAAGAAGAGGAGTAGTAGGGTAAAGGCAGTGCCTTCCCCCTTGGCTCAGAAGGAAGATCAGTCTCTTGAGGGGATGATCTCAGTCCTGAGGAAGGAACTGTCCCAGAGGAGCTTGAACCTGACCAGGTTGAGTTCTTGGGGACAGGGGGCCCTTCCAGGGCAGATCTGAGCCAGGAGCAGCAGAGCTGCCCCTCTCTTGAACCCCTCAGACAGCAAGCTGCTGCTGAGGCTGCTGGGAAAGCTAGTGGTCCCCATACAGTGTATTGGGATGATGGACTCTTGTACTCAGAGTGTAGAGACCCCAAGCCTGGTGCCACCAGGAGGTTGGTTATACCTCTGAAGTTCAGGGGCTTCCTATTGACCCTAGCCCATGACATTCCCTTAGCAGGTCACCTGGGCCAGAACAAGACTTGGGACAGAATTGTCCCTCACTTTCACTGGCCCCACATGTCTGAAGACACCAAGGAGTTTTGTCGCTCCTGTGTAACCTGCCAGGCCAGTGGCAAGGCAGGTGGCACTACAAAGGCCCCCTGATACCACTACCTGTGGTGGGGGTTCCCTTTGAAAGGGTGGGGATTGACATTGTTGGTCCCATGGATCCCCAAACAGCATCTGGGCACAGGTTTATCCTGGTGGTAGTGGCTATTCCCCTTAGGACCACTACAGCACCTGTGGTGGCAAGAGCCCTCCTGGGAATTTTCTCAAGAGTGGGCTTCCCTAAGGAGGTTGTATCAGACAGGGGTGCTAACTTTATGTCTGGATACTTGAAAGCAATGTGGAAGGAGTGTGGAGTGACTTACAAGTTCACCACACCCTATCACCCACAATGCAATGGTTTAGTTGAGAGATTCAACAAAACCTTGAAGGGCATGATTAAAGGGCTCCCAGAAAAGCTTAGGCGAAGATGGGACATACTCTTGCCCTGCCTTTTATTTGCATACAGGGAGGTGCCTCAAAGGGGTTGGCTACAGCCCTTTTGAACTTTTGTTTGGTCACCCTGTCAGGGGTCCATTGTGCTTGGTGAAGGAAGGATGGGAGTTACCTCTCAAGCCCCCAAAGCAAGACATAGTGGACTATGTACTTGGTCTCCGCTCCAGGATGGCTGAGTACATGAAAAAGGCAACTAAAAACCTTGAGGCTAGCCAGGAACTTCAAAAAGCCTGGCATGACCAAAGGCTGTACTGACTGTTTACCAGCCAGGACAGAAGGTGTGGGTGTTGGAGCCAGTGGCCCCAGCAGCTCTCCAAGACAAATGGAGTGGACCCCATTGTTGAACAGAAGGGTGAGGTTACCTATTTAGTCGACCTAGGAACACCCAGGAGTCCCCACAGGGTTCTCCATGTCAACAGGTTAAAACCATATGTGGACAGGGCAGACATGGGCTTGCTCATGGCTACTGATGAGGGACAGGAGGAAGAGAGTGACCCACTCCCTGACCTGCTCTCACAGAACCCTGATGATGGGTCAGTGGATGGTGTAGCCTTGGCAGGCAGCCTCACTGCCCAGCAGCAAACTGATTGCAGACAGGTGCTCAATCAGTTCAGGCACATATTCTCACTGACACCCAGTCAGACCACCTGGTGCACTCATGAAGTGGACACTGGGGACAGTCTGCCTATTAAAAATAAGATTTATAGGCAACCTGACCATGTCAGGGACTGTATCAGGACAGAAGTCCAGAAGATGTTGGATTTGGGAGTTATTGAACCCTCAGATAGCCCTTGGGCTAGTCCAGTGGTCCTTGTGCCAAAACCTCACACCAATGGTGGGAAAAGAGAGATGAGGTTTTGTGTGGACTACAGGGGTCTCAATGCAGTCACTAGGACTGATGCCCATCCAATACCTAGGGCAGATGAGCTAATAGACACTTTGGCCTCAGCCAAGTATCTAAGCACATTTGACCTGACAGCTGGCTACTGGCAGATCAGACTAGCTGATGATGCAAAACCAAAGACAGCATTCTCAACCCTTTGTGGGCATTATCAATTTGTGGTGATGCCCTTTGGTCTGAAGAATGCACCTGCCACTTTTCAGAGGTTGGTGAATACAGTCCTTACAGGTCTGGAAGCCTATAGTGCAGCATATCTAGATGATATTGCTGTCTTTAGCTCCACCTGGGAGGATCACCTGGTCCACCTCAGAAATGTTTTGCAGGCCCTGCAGAAAGCAGGCCTGACTATCAAGGCCACCAAGTGCCAGATAGGGCAGAGTCAGGTTGTGTACCTGGGCCACCTTGTGGGTGGAGGCCAGGTTCAACCACTGCAGAGCAAGATCCAGACCATCATGGACTGGACTGCTCCAACTACCCAGACTCAGGTGAGAGCCTTTTAGGCCTGACTGGGTACTATAGGAGATTTGTCAAGGGGTATGGATCAATAGTGACACCCCTGAATGACTTAACTTCCAAGAAAATGCCCAAAAAGGTTCAGTGGACAGTTAGCTGTCAAAAGGCATTTGATGACCTAAAGCAGGCCATGTGCACTGCTCCCATTCTACAGAGTCCTGATTACTCCAAGAAGTTCATTGTCCAAACAGATGCATCTGAATTGGGGGTAGGGGCTGTACTCTCACAATTGAATGATGAAGGTCAGGATCAGCCAGTAGCTTTTATTAGCAGAAGGCTGACCCCTGAGAGAAACGTTGGTCTGCCATTGAGAGGAGGCCTTTGCTGTGGTCTGGGCTCTGAAGAAGTTGAGGCCATACTTGTTTGGTACTCACTTCCTTGTTCAAACAGACCATAAGCCCCTCTTATGGCTAAAACAAATGAAGGGTGAAAACCCCAAACTGCTTAGGTGCTCCATTTCCCTACAGGGGATGGACTTCACAGTGGAACATAGACCTGGGAGTAACCATGCCAATGCAGATGGACTCTCTAGGTACTTCCACTTAGAACATGAAGACTTAACTGGGCAAGGTTAGTTTAATGTCCCTACGTTTGGGGGGGTTGTGTAGGAGAGTAGGATCTGCTTCACATGGGTACCCCCACTTTTTGCTGATGCTTCACTGTTTTTCGACTTTAGTCTGGCTGGGGCCCTCTAATCAGAACCCCAGCCTAGCTGCTTCCTCTCTAAAATGGTTTCCATGTGCCTTAGGCACATCTCTGATTGGAATCTGGAGTGCCCTTATAAGTCCCTAGTATATGGTATACTATGTACCCAGGGCATAGGTACCTCAGAGGCCTGCCAGGGGCTGAAGCATGTATTGTGCCACCCCTGGAAGGCCAGCCAAAGGACACCACAGGTCTGCTACTGCAGCCTGGGTAAGGTGGTGCATGCACCCCTTACTGTGATATAGGCTACCTATATCACTACATACATACACACATATAAACCTATGTCACTCCTATGGCAGGCCTTATCAATCCTGAAGGCAGAGTGCATGGTTCCTATGTGAGAGGGTGCCCCTGCATGAGCAGGGCCCCTCTGCAGCATTCGGAGACCCTTCTCTGATGCTGTTTGTAGTGCAGCCTGACCATATACTCTTAAACGCATTATAACCTCGCGGTAAATGCTAACTTTGGGATGGCTGCACGGAAACATGTCGTGTTTGGTGTCAAACATCTTGGAATACTACCCCCCCGCCAGTTCTGGTGGCGGGGGTAGCATTCCACCCTTCTAGAGGGAGAGACATGTACACACCGGTATACCCGGTACTGACTTTCCAGAGCCCTGGCATCACAAAATGGATGCCGCTGCCACAGACACGAGTCTGGCCTCCTGCTGCTGACCGAAACTCCGGCAGGGTAGGCCTGGACAATAGGTTTCCTGTCCCAGGGAGGTGTAACCACCTCCCCAGACAGGATAGTGTGTATTGGGGCTGGGCGGGAGCACTCTCTGGTGCTTTGAAGTCCTGCACTGGGGGCACATTTGGTGTCCCTGTGCATACCCCAGTTCAAACCGGCTCAGGGGCTTCCAGCCCCTGCTCTGGCACGAAACTGGACAAAGGGAAAGGGGTGTAACCACCCCTCTGCCCTGACCCTCCCATAGGTGGGTCCCCAGAGTATGTCCAACCCCCTAACTTGGTATAAGTATGGGACCCCAGTCCTTAGGACTTTAGATTTACCTGGACGAAACTCTGACACAGAATCCTGGACCTTCGACGCTCTACTTCAAGATTAGAGGACTGAAGAATCTCCCTTGGGGTCAAGGAGTGACTCACCCTGCTTGGCAGGCACCAAAGAAGCAATTGTATGGTCTGCATCGCTGAAGCTCCCGCCGGACGCCGAAGTCTTTGCATCACCAGAGGTGGATTTCCAGACTTCCCCGAGGCTGCCCTGAGTCCCCAGCAAAGCTGAGGCCCGTAGCTGTCGTGGGTAACGTGGAACCGTGACCCCTGGACACCAATCGCATTTGCAAGTGCATCCTCTTCTGGGTCTCCCACGAAGTTGTGCTTTGGGCTCCGAGTAGCCCCAGCCTCCAGCACCGACTGCACCGAAGATCCCTGGCCTCCACTCCACGAGTGTCCTGTGAGCCAGCTCCAAGTGCGTCCACTCGAGGCTCCTTCGCGGTCGCTAGTCCGTTGGCTAGTAGGCCCTCCCAAAGGCCAATCTTCTTCTGCTTGGGCTCCCTGGTTGCTCCAGGCGTGCCCTGACTTACCCTCGCTGGGTGAGTCCCACAGACCTTGCTGGTCTGCACCATCGTCCTTCTTCCATTTCCATGAGACTTGCCGTTGCCAAGGCTTGTTGGGTCCAATCCGGTCGCCGACACCCCTGCAATCGACAGACGTCGTGGGACAGCTCGAATCCAGCTCCTAGTCGTCGTCGATGCCTCCTGGACCTCGTGGCTGAAGAGTCAAGACGACCGTCAACCTACCTGAAGCACTCGACATCGGTGGGCATCTGCTCATCGCCTTCCTGGTCACTGGCTAGTGGCCCAGACTCTGTCCCCTCTGCTTTCAGGTTCTTCAGATCTTCGATCCACCTTTGGATCCACCCGAATACTTTCGACTTGGCCGCCAGCAGCACTTTGCCGCAGATCGCCATTGAAAACGGCAGACGAAACCCGACCCCGAAAGACACCTATGCACCCGGCTCCCTGGGTGAGGTAACTCGAGTACTCCGGTGCTCCCGTGGGCATTGACACTAGAACAGCCTAGTTCTAAAAGGGTTTGCTCCAAGTCCTCCTCTAAGTGTCCCTTTTCTTTAAACTTCCAACCGCGACTTTCCCCCTAGAAGTCAACGGCGATTCGCGGCTGTGTTCTCACACTGCACATGTCCCCCGTGGGTCCCCTGTGTCACTACCTTGGGTGGTTCCTTGTGGTCCAAGCACTTCTACAGGCTCTAGGCCTTGTGTCTAGCTCAGTCGTGGTTCTTATACCACTTTATTGGTATATGGTTTGAGTACGCCCCTAGGGCTCAAACGTGTATTTGTGCTATTACTGTAGATAACTAACTTATAACTTATGTACTTCGAACTCTAGCCTCATAAAGAGACTAGAGGGGTGTGTTTAGCAATAAATACATATATTTTGAATATATACCTGGTGTGGTCCTCTTTCATTTGGTCACTCAAGAGATTATAGACTGGTAAAACAAGCTGCTTTACATTCCTTCAAGACTTAGCCTGAAGGCTGCTCTCCATAGCTACCACTAGGATAGCTTTCAATAAAGGTTGTCTTTAACCTATCTCCAATAAGGGGTTGTTTGGACTGGTGCAAGGTGCCCACTATAATTAGTGGACAGCATATGCCAGGCCAACTTCTCACACTCCTCATTTCTCAAATAAAGGCAATTTTGTGCATTTAGAGTGACTAGGTTTGTCTAGCTTTGGGTAAATCAGGGACAGGATTAATCTTCACTTATTCAAATGCAAGGGAAGTGTCACCACGTGCTTGAATCTCCTATGAACTGCCAGGGTACTGCGCCAGGTGGAGAACAGGGCAGGAAAATGGCTAGGGTTTACCCAAAAAGTAGTTCCACTATATTCGTAAGTACTCAGTGGAAACGAAAAGAGGTCAGGATGGGGCCCACTGTGCCAGAGCCTTAGCCGGGAAATAGGAGAGTGAAGGAAGAGCTTCTCGAAATTTGTTTTCCAGCAAACAAAGTTTTGTGAAGTTAACAAAAGAAATAAACCTTGTAAAAACTTAACAAAACTTTAAATGCAAAATTTAAATTTCACCCACTTCTCGTGATAACGTGATCGGCTGCAAGCGATCTTGTTGCTTTACATCAGCTGGCACTGACTTCACTGCATTTGACTTAATCTGATTTTTATAATGCCTCGCGAAGTTTACAAACCTGCGTTGCTTTCCGGCAATGCAAACTGCAAGAAGCTTGTGAACTTGAGAGCATATTTGCAAGGAAATGACAGAGTGCAGAGGTGCGGCAAATTTAGCAGCGCCACAGTCTGCCATTTCCAAAACGCAGGGATGTGTCGTATTTACAGCAATACGGCACACCCCTGTGTTTTCCCTAGCACTGACACTAAAAATAGCTTCCTAGCGCCAACGCCATAATGCAAGGGTGCCTGCGTTGCAGGGAATGATTGTTAATGTGCAGGAAGGTGTGCCTTCCTGCACATAAACAATCGATAATGGCTATTTGTTAAACACAATACAGCCTGGTATTTTAGGGTTTATCTACCTGGTCCTGTGCTTTAACTCTGCTCATTACTGGTTTTGCTGTGCAATACTGCACCATGATCTCCTGCCCACTCAAGGGCAGAACGAACATTCACTTTGAAGCGCATCCTTCAGCAAATTACTTCCCCGCAGCTGCAGCCACCTCTACCCCCTGGCCGCTGCTAGTGTAAGCCAAGAAGGTGCAGCGCGGCTTGTCCTCCAATCGCCTCTGAGGGCAGCGGGCCATCAATCCACTTTTTACAGCCGAGTCTTGTCTATGTAATAATATCTCACCTGTGGTGCTGGGGTCCACAGCCGTTTATGAGAGGCATCATGGTCAGAGAAGGAGATCCTCTGTCAACTGTATCCTTCCACCCCATTTTCATCATTCTACAAGGCTTTCACTGTTATATGTCTACTGAGCAGAGTCTCTGGAACTATGTGATTTTTCGGTGTTTTCTGCATAAGTATGGATTTGTAACATAGTCCCTCATCTGCTGCATAATCTGCATATTTTAACAAAAAGATTCTAGCTCAAACTGATCAAAAGTTACTAAAAATGCAGAGACAGGTGTTACTGTGCAGTGGAAGGCCCTTCACAAATGTTGACCCATCACCTTTATTGTGCTTATTGCTGTATTTCAGTGTTAAACTGATATTAATAACGTGAAACATTTGCCCAATCAGTGTAAATATGTGTAAAAGTGACAAAATAATGCAGTAATATTTTCACAAAATGTGCAGCACTAATCGCAGAATTTGCCTTTTGTTGCTGCAAAATGCAGTCAACCCTGCCACATATTTCCAGTGCCCCCGACTCTGATGTATCTTCATTGTGAACGTTGTGAAGCATATAGCCAACAGTGGCCCATATTCACAAACCTCTTTTTATGACACAAAAGTGACGCAAACCTGCGCAAAACGTGTTTTGTTGGATTTACTTTCCAACGCGCTGGAAAGTTGCCTAAATTAATGCAAAGCAGTGCAAACCGCTGCTTTGCGTTACTCTGTGCCAGAGGGGCATTACATGGGTGGTACATAGGCGTTTCCATGCAACCACCCATGATTTTTGACACAATACCATATCTACTAACAATTGTAGACAGGGTTTTGCACAAAAAATAATGCTACTTTGAAGCAGGTGTTACAAGAAGAAATACTTTTATTTCTCCTTTCTTTTCTGACTTTGCATGTGTGCTGCACTGTACAGCACACATACAAAGTGGGAAACGTTTTTCAATTTGTATGAAGGGTAGCCTTCCAGGACAAAACCTATGCTAGACTCACACAAACACCTCTCCACTATGGTGAAAAGATGTGTGTGCGTGGTGCTCATCAGCCTGATTAGGGAGGAGAGTGCCAAGTCTCTATAGATGTGGTGCTTTCCTGCTCTCTCCCTCTCGCGTAACACAGCACAGCATTTTTGGGTGCTGTGCTGCGTTACATGAGTTTTGTAAATTTGGACCAATGAGTGTGATATCAGTACGATTTCCAACAATCTGTAGAAAAAAAACATTACACAGTCACTTTAGGATTTGTATGCCATCATTTACAAGAGGCCGTGCTGATTTTTGCTCAATGCACTACAGTTTCATGGAGCGCGAGGGTTTAAAATTGGTTAGTAAATTTATGCTGTGTTTTGCGTCACAAGCCTTCTCGTGAGCACAAAACTTTAATGAGTAAGGACCATAGGGTCCATGTATCCTGAAGTCGCCATCTTCTGTCATTGTGTGGTTTGCTACAGGCTTGTACTTTCCACGGCTCAGTTCCCCTCTTGAGAAATCTTAGGTACTCTTATAGATGCTGTGACAGATGTCACCAACAGCCGTAGTAAGTGATCTCTTTCATGGTGTATGAGATGTCACCTGGCGCTGGTTGTACAGTAATTGTTGTGAGTGATATGTGCAACGCCAGAGGAGATGTCATGTTGTCCGGATTTGTATTCAAACTTGCCAAAGACTGATGACTCTTGAAGGCATCGGATGCCACCTGGAGCTGGTGCCAAATTAATAGGAGGTGTGAGTGATGTCTGTGTAGTTTGAGGTGTCTTCTCGCAATGGTGGGGACCTAACAAGCGCCGTGAGTGATGCCTCTTGCGGTATATGTAAGAAGCCATTTGAAGTTGGCCCGAGGCGACTGAAATGGAAGCATCTATCAGCTTCAACCACTGAATAATGAAGCCATTGTCTAACAATCATTCACCAATGGCCAATCCCACTGCATTGGAGATAAACACAAACACCCCCAACCGCTACCTGTCTACTTTTGTGAACTAGGACAGTCCTCTGCACAATGTGAGATTTACAACCATTATAATATCATGACAAGCCCTGAGCTATTTGAAGGAACAAAAGAATGGTCTTCTACTGGCCAAAGTTACAAGGGCAGCAGAAGTAAAATCGCACGCCCTTTGACCACTCCTGCGTGACATCATAGGTCCTCGTCACACCCTAGGCCCCTCCACAGGCTTCAATCTGCTCCCGAGGAGCTAGCAAAATGGAAATAAGTTAAAAATGCTGAAAGTAAGTAGGGATCTCAGATCTTCATTTACATTCTGTTCTTGTTGCTGCTTATGTAACCTCCAAGACTAGGGGAACACGGGTGTTGGATGGGGTACACAGGACGTTCCAGGGATATCACAGCTAACCAGTAATGAAGGCAGTACTGATGAAGCACGAGTCCTGATGAAGCATGAGTCCTGATGAAGCACGAGTCCTGATGAAGCATGAGTCCTTCCTCATTTTTCAAGAAAGTCTCACTGATCTCAGATGGTAAAACACTGAGAAACTGAAGTACGACTTAGCGGGTTGTCTGCTTGATGTCAGTCATTGACCGGAAAAAGAAGTCAAAATCAAAATGAGCACAATAGCAGCATTGAGCTGTTCCATTGCCGTTTGAGCACTGCTCCAGCGCATGACTAAGTATTTGTAGTTCCAGTTTGCAAGGGTCACCATTACATAATTTACAGAAAGACAGCATTTTCCCCCTTCTTCTTTTTCAGCAATTTTGCCTGTCCTGGATTTGAAACTTTGGTACCACCATCTCACAGGTATTCAGAACACTCTCAACCTTCTGACCTTATTTATCTTATTTTTAGACTTTGAAGGAGACTTTAATACATTGATGCCTCCAGTTCTAACAGTACCATGCTTCTTCAATTCAGCCAGTTCGTCTTGGCACCTTTTTTCTTCAGACCTAGAGCTGGAGCCCAGCGCCCACCGAGAGCTGGAGTCACTTGAGTGTGTTCGCTGTATCTGCCACTCCCTAAACCATTAAAATTTACTCAATCATTGGCTGAAACCATGACGTCTCATCACTGTTATAATTCAGTTTTTATGGTTAGTAAGCCAACATTCGTGCCATTCCTCCACTGTATTCCCAATAGTTGTTTCTCACAACTCCCCAGAAATGGATGAATAAAGAAATTTAAAAAGCATCTCTTTCAAGATGGCAACATCTTTCTAGGACATAACACAGATGTATTCAGAGACAAAGGAACTGAAAGACACAGCGATGGGGAGTCTGGATTAGGACTCGAGACACACTAGGAAGAAGGTGACTCAAACACGGATAATAAAAGTGACAGATAAGGATAAACCACAGTGATGTGAATCGATACAAAAGGGGATGATGGACGGAACGTTTGAGCCAATCAAACACTCACCCCCAGTCAACTGATCTGGGTTTAATCCATCATCATTCTTTAGCACACTCCACCACCCCAGTTCAGACATGGCCATATGCAAATCAGTCTGACCCTGTGCCTCATGGGAACAGTCCAGCCCGAACTGCCAAGCCATGTCTTCCCTGGACCGGAAACAAGCATCCTAGGACCGGTTTCTGGCATTCCAGCCGTCATCAGCCAGGCTTGCTTGAATCCAGTGGCAAAGTGAGCAAGGGACCCACGTCTGGGCATACCCCCGCCAACTTAGGGCGAACAAAGCGATACAAAAGGGGATGATGGACGGAACGTTTGAGCCAATCAAACACTCACCCCCAGTCAACTGATCTGGGTTTAATCCATCATCATTCTTTAGCTCACTCCACCACCCCAGTTCAGACATGGCCATATGCAAATCAGTCTGACCCTGTGCCTCATGGGAACAGTCCAGCCCGAACTGCCAAGCCATGTCTTCCCTGGACCGGAAACAAGCATCCTAGGACCGGTTTCTGGCATTCCAGCCGTCATCAGCCAGGCTTGCTTGAATCCAGTGGCAAAGTGAGCAAGGGACCCACGTCTGGGCATACCCCCGCCAACTTAGGGCGAACAAAGCGATACAAAAGGGGATGATGGACGGAACGTTTGAGCCAATCAAACACTCACCCCCAGTCAACTGATCTGGGTTTAATCCATCATCATTCTTTAGCTCACTCCATCACCCCAGTTCAGACATGGCCATATGCAAATCAGTCTGACCCTGTGCCTCATGGGAACAGTCCAGCCCGAACTGCCAAGCCATGTCTTCCCTGGACCGGAAACAAGCATCCTAGGACCGGTTTCTGGCATTCCAGCCGTCATCAGCCAGGCTTGCTTGAATCCAGTGGCAAAGTGAGCAAGGGACCCACGTCTGGGCATACCCCGCCAACTTAGGGCGAACAAGCGATACAAAAGGGGATGATGGACGGAACGTTTGAGCCAATCAAACACTCACCCCCAGTCAACTGATCTGGGTTTAATCCATCATCATTCTTTAGCTCACTCCACCACCCCAGTTCAGACATGGCCATATGCAAATCAGTCTGATCCTGTGCCTCATGGGAACAGTCCAGCCCGAACTGCCAAGCCATGTCTTCCCTGGACCGGAAACAAGCATCCTAGGACCGGTTTCTGGCATTCCAGCCGTCATCAGCCACTGCTGCCACTGGATTCAAGCAAGCCTGGCTGATGACGGCTGGAATGCCAGAAACCGGTCCTAGGATGCTTGTTTCCGGTCCAGGGAAGACATGGCTTGGCAGTTCGGGCTGGACTGTTCCATGAGGCACAGGGTCAGACTGATTTGCATATGGCCATGTCTGAACTGGGGTGGTGGAGTGAGCTAAAGAATGATGATGGATTAAACCCAGATCAGTTGACTGGGGGTGAGTGTTTGATTGGCTCAAACGTTCCGTCCATCATCCCCTTTTGTATCACAGTGATGTGAATGGCATGTTATACAAAATTAACAAGTACATAATAACAAGCATTGGAAATGCAATAGGTCTCGCATTTTTTTAAGTTAGAGCTATTGGCATTGTAAATGGCAATGCCTTTTACTTATGTTTATGGAGTGGATGTATGTGGTGTGAAGTGGAATTATGTGAGTTGGATAGAATTGTGTGGCGTGGAATAGTGTGGTGTGGAGTGGATTTGTGTAGAGGAATTATGTGGCATGGTGTGCAGTGGAATTATGTGGATAGTAATTATGTGGTATTGAGTGTACTGGAATTATGTAGAGTGGGATTGTGTGGCATGGAGTGTAATTATGTGGATTGGTATTTTGTGTTGTGGAGGGAAGTTTAATTATGTGGTATGCTGTTGAGTTATGTGGCATGATGTAGAGTTTTGTGGTGTGGATTGGATACATGTGGTGTGTTGTGTAATTATGTGGTTGAGTTGAATTATGTGGTTTGTTGTTGAATTATGTAATGTGGAATGGAAATGTGTGGAGCTGAATTTAAGGAGGGGGGACGTAAGGGAACAGGGTGCTGAGTAGGTGGTAGCCGTTTCCTCACTGGCCACTGGTTGTAGGTGGGTGTGTGTGCTTAATTGCCTGCACTGGATAAAAAAAATTTGAACCATAAGGGATTGGTTAGCCATCTTTTCACACCCAGACACTATTAAAAAAGACACAGGAAAACATCCATTTCCTTATACATTCTCTTTTGCTTTCAATTTCCGTAAAAAGCTCAAAAAAACATAAAGAGAATAGTGTATTGCCAACGTGAGTGTGCAAACGTATCATAGGTCGTAAACACAAGTGTGCACTAAAAACATCTCCAAAGCATGCCCCGCAGACACTGAGCCCTCTGAAAAACATTCTAAATGCTTCTACACACCTTATCAAGGGTCTGAAGAAATGTCATCACATCTCCCCTACCCTGATGGAAGTCACCAGGCTCCCCTTGCTCACCCCCACCATTTTCAAGACTGACTGCATCATATATGAGGCCACCGTGAATCATACCCCTGCCTACACTGACAAATTTAAGACTGAAGTCTTCAGAAAGAACTGAAAGACTCACCTCTTGAAAGATCACTACATCTAGACACCTTAACATTTTCCTTTCCCTTACTCACCGCTATAACCTCCCTCCCAGTTAGTAAATTACCATGGATTACAATATCTTTCACTAGCCATTTACAGTGGTCCACTCAACTTGGCTTATACATACATACATTAATACAAGGGTATGCCGAATAATCATCCTTTGCAGAGACTATGGGCTTCGTTTAAGATGTTTGGGGAGCACCAACGTGTTCTTGGATTGGCCTAGGGAGACTTACCCCGAGGCAGGGACCATGCCACCAGTCTCAGCCCTTACCTTAGCAGTTGTCATCTCAGATAGAGTATGGGGCAGTAACTCAGTGAATACTATCATTCTAACATGACAGCAACGTGTGAAGTTTACTTGCTGGCCATCTGGAATGGAACTGTGCATAGTGTATCAATGTTTTACCATCCCAAGATGGCCAACATGTTGTTTGTATACATGGCTGCTATTTTGGAACTTTAAAACAATGATACACAATGTTCAATAGCCTTCCAAGATGGCCGCTCAATGCTATGCTTAATTTTGCACTTATTTTTATTACAATCGCTTGCCAGCCCCGCCTAGTCTCTGTGGCAGCATTTAGTGTTTTTTCCTGCTTTTATTCTTTTAATTCAGATTGCATTTGCTTGTCGAATTTGTGTGTGTTAGTGTTTTATTGTGGATGGGTCAGTGGGTGAATGTAAAAACGAATCTGTTGATATGTGATTGGATACAGGAGTACAAAGGTGACAGAGTGCATATATGAAGGATTATTGGGTGCCTAAACTCTCCAGTGACTTCAGCCACTTTCAATTATTGGCCAGATCTCTTGGCATTGAAAATTCGTGTTGGACTGTTTTTGTCACATCGATCCAAGGGGTCATACCTCTTGTTTCTTATCATGTTTTAGGTGGATGCTTTTGTTGTTTAGTTGTCTTCTAGTTGCGGATTACATTTGGGGGTATGAACGCTACCATCTTCTTGCACATTTGTAGAAATATTTTATCTTAAACATTTATTTCAGATGTGTTTTTGTGCATGAGTGTTTGAAGTAATTTTTGTGAGTGTAAGTTTTTATTAATGTTCACAGTGTGTGTTTTTAGTATATTTTACTAAAAAAAGTAATCTTCCCAGTCATGCTCTTGTGCCACAAGAAAGAAAGCAGGATCGAGAGAAGAGAAAAGATAAAAGATGGTTCATTCTTCAAGCACATCTACGCCTACCACCCTGGATTCTCTCAAACGTTCACATTTTTGACTATCCATCTAACTTTAAACCTCCAACACTCTGTGGTCACTGAGAAAAGCATTTCATTTAAGGCCTCCCACTTAGTTCTTTGCTCACTGGTTTTGAACAGGGTCCACAGTTTTTGTCTCAATGTAACGTGCAGCAATCAAATGGGCCAAAGAAGTCTTTGGTCCAAGATTACTAACTTTTCACGCAATAAAGAGCAGCAACCAAGTTTGCTGTTCTGTGTTGGGCAGGAGGGAAATCAGCACAGAGCGATTGCTACCAGAAGTGGTAAACAAGACTGCCTAGCGTAACACACAGCCTTGTGTCATGCTGCAGAGGTGGGCGTGCAATGTATAGGGCAGGATTTGTACTCGAATCACACAGTTCCAGTAGAAATTCATAGGTCTAGACAAAATCAGAAGAATCCCATACATTGGATGTGTGCTGTACACTGCAGCACACATGCAGGGCATAATTTCCTTTGAGAAAAAATATAATTTCCCTTGTTTATGCCTGCCATGAGTAGGCATTACTTTTTGGCGTAAAGCCCAGTCTGCCTATCTAAGCAGATCTGGCTTTGTGATGAAGCCTACATGTGTTTGCACTGATACACCCACTGACATTCACTTGATACAAATCAGATAGGAGCATGTTATGCTGAGAAAAGGAAACCTTACCAGCAGAAAAACACCTTTGTACTGGACAGTAAAGTCAGTTTGCGTTGCATTGCAACACTTTTTGTGCCCGTGAAAAGCTTACGTGTTTTGGAACTAGAGATATCATCCCAGCCCACCAGTAAAGGAACATCCCACAGGCCTCTGCCAAGTGAGAAAGGCAATGCTAAGCAGGATGTGGAACGCAGTTGGCGATGAGAGACTCCCATGGGTAAAATTATAATTATCTTGCTCTGCTATAGGGAAGAGCAAGCCCATGAAATAAGCCATAACTTGCTGCTAGCTAACTTGTACTATCTGATGTAAAGTCTTTCTGTTGGACAACTGGATCCACTATTAAACGGTAGCTTGTTCTTGCTCATCAAGCAGCACCATAGTCCTAAAAGATAGTGTGGTTGGCAGCCTATACTGTTATTGGCTCCCAAGTAGGGGGTCCTAAGTTCTTAAGGAACTACTTCAGCGTGACAGGCAGGCAGGAGGAAGTCAAAACGTTCTCTATGCATGATCCCAGTTGGCAAGAGAAAGGTCCATGCCAGTGAAGAGAGGGTCATGAACGTAGTTATGTCCTGGACCTGAGAATCAAGTAATTATTTTGTTTCTGGAAGCTAGACTGATGCCCAGTTCCCAATCAGCGATGGTGCTTTCTTGGCTGGGACATCCAGAAGTGAAGCTAAGTTACAACTTTCCCCTGCACATGCACCCAGGAATCTGGTTCATGCCAGCTGGGCTATTCTGTGTATACATCATCCAAATATACCCTGCATGAAGCAGTGTGGGGGAATGGGCACGTTGATCAGAAGAGAGGGAGGGCTCTTTCTGAGCCATGGAGGAATCATAACAACTTGCCAACAATAAAGGGACACAGAGAGGTCTGATGGCCCTAGATTCAATTTAATAAATACTATTTCATGGGCATTCTTGGAACCAAAATATCCAAGCAAGAAGAAACCCCTTCTTGCATTCCCACACACGGAAACCATGCATGTTGCATATGAGGGTACAGAAAACATTCAAAAACATCTCCGTTCTAACTAGGTCACATCACCACTACACAGCAACCAGAGGTTACTTATTAAGGAACTTACTCTCTTGAATGCTGAAAGGTGGAGCATTTCTGGTGCTCCTCAACTAGGCGCAGGCTACCTCTGCTTGTCAGTACACTCTGCTCACGTATAAAAGCATGGAAGGTTCGGCTCACACATACTTTTAAAACAAGGAGACAGACATTTCTGAGCTGCTGTCCCTCGCGTGGAAGAACAACCTCCCACTGGACATGACATAACAAGCAAAACTAACCCCTTTCAAGAAGAAGCTGAAACCCAGTTATTCCCATTTTTAGTGATGCCTGTTTCTGCTCCAATTCTCCCTCTTGCAAGCCCTGTGTGCGAAATAAAATAGGCATTTAAAAATTAAAAAACATAAAAAAGAATGTTCATACAAAGGCTAGTGTTTCCGTGGAAAGAACTTGGTCTGCTTTGTTGTTCCATTCCATGTTCCAGCTAGAGGAATTTATTCAGTAGAGAGTGTGACCCGGTGCTGTTCCAGAAGAGATGTGCCTTTGAGAGGAGGCTGCTGTTAATGGCAAGTAGAACAGCAATAGAAAATATAACCTACAAATCACCCCGATGCAGAGTCCCTGCGTGTTTTAAATGCAATGCAGAAGAAGTTGGATACAAAGATGGAACATAACAAGATTGCAGAAGGTATGCACGTACATGTTTTTCTATAGAATAGTCATTAACATATCATTTCATTAACGCGCTTTAATTTGTATTATTCCTTTATCAGGCACTGTATCAAATAAAACAGGGAACATCAGATTTCATGTATGGTCTTGATTAGCGAGACAACAGAATAATCGCTGAAAGTGAAGGGTTTTCAAAATCATGGTTTGCTCGATTATTATATTTCGTTTTCCACACGCTGGTGTTTAAATCCAAATAATATTATGTCTAAATATAGAGAGAGGTATAATTCTGTTCTGACGATTTATATGCTGTTGATTACATTTAATCCACAAAATAGCACTACAAAACGTTTACCTATCGGTCAATATAGCACTTTAAAAGGCAGTACAGTAACAAAATACAAGGCTCTTTTAGCATCTGCACGACGTTAAGTATTTATTTACCTTGAGTCCACCACAGACGGGACAGGCTGCAAAGAGAGCTCTTGCACTCCCAGGTTGCGGGCTGCATATTTCAAAGGGGTCAGCTGCGACTCCACTAGGTGGCGCCAGCTCACTACTTTTAGCCTGTGGTTTTACAGCTGACCACTTTGGGACAAAATCCACATATGTCTCGTCACTTGTGTCTCTGGCGCTTTGGTGCTGTGCTGAGGGCAGCAGTCGCCCACAATCCTGGCTTTGCTCAGGGGCCCTTTTGTTTCCGTGGGTGTTGCCAGCCGCTTTGCATTGGCAGTGCCCTGGGCCTGGTCCTTTGTTAATGGAGACTCTGAACTCTTGGGCTGAATGTCTCTAGCAGCTGGGTGTAATAAACTCCGGGGTGTGTCGTAATGGTGCCTGCAGAAGCTGGGAACCTGATAGTCCGAGGCCCTGGGGGTCTCGGTGTGCTGGCAAGTACATACGTTCTGATCCGCAGCCAAGTTCAGCGGCAGGCTGAGCAGGGACCCGAACTCCTCGCCGTGGCAGATGTCCAGGCTCCCCGCATAGGAAGAGAAACTTCCAGAGTACGAAGAGTGACTTCCCGTCGCGATTCTGCTGTCAGAGGAACTCTGACGACCAATTTCCTGAAGCTGCCTGGAGCGCACGGGCTTTGGAGGCTGCTTGGAGGAGCGCGTGGCTTCCGCATAGGCCTTCTCTTCCCCCAGATGGATGCCCTTGGCGGCCGCCATTCCGTGGCTTTCCAGGGACGTGCTCGCTGAACACGGATCGATCCAGATTGTCAACCTGCTCCCCAGGCTGGCATCGGAGTGGCTTGTGTCGGAAGAGGAGCTTGACAAACTTCTGTCATCCCCTGGAAAAAAGAAACGGGGCAGTGTGTGTTAAATGCTCAAATACTGAACCTGAAAAATAGAAATATGGCAAGTAGAAACTCGAAATTCACAATGTGCCCTACCTGGCATAGGGTATTAAACCAGTGGTGCTCACGCACCACAGAGGAGCGGGGTGAGGGAGCGCGGCAGCGAGGCGAACGCGCGCTGCTGCGCGTTCTGGCCACTGTCGGGAATGGGAGGAGCAAAGGCGGGACATGCGCCCGCCTTTGCCCAATTGCGTGCCGTTTCGGTAAAAAAAACGCACGCTCCAGCCAATGTGGGCTTCCCAAAGCAAAACCACACGCACGAGCGTGTGGGTAGCTTTCAGAAGCCCTTTCTAAAGGTCTCTCGCTGCGCGAGCAGGGCTGCGCACTGCAACGCTAGGCGCGAGACCTAAAAACTACCCTGCTTCCTATTGGAGTTTTAATTTTTAAAGGCAAGGGCTTTGCCCACACCTGGGCCTACAGGCCTTGCAGAAATTTTGGATCCAGTGCACTGGTGAATCACCTGTCTGATGACACACCACACACTCGACCTTGATTTCATCTGTGGGTGGTCCCTCAAAGCAATCTCTTCCGTAAATGGTGAAGCTTCCCCCACTTCAGCATCTTGGGCATGCAGGAATGTTTGTAGAAGATCTGGTTCTCCACCTCCTCTTCAGATAACCTTTTGCTTTTGGGTATCGCCAAGTTAAGTTAGACACTCAAAAAACTAAAAAAGGACCAAAATGTAGCAATCAAAAGAAGCAATGAATATTGGTAACTAGTAATCCACACAAAAAGTTAACCAAGCGTTAGTTCAAGGCAGAACACAGAGAAAAGCCCAACAGCCACCGAGAAGCTAAAACGAAGAGGCAAGATCTAGCTCTGTCTTAAGCACTGAGGAATCTGCTTCACAATAACTTAAAAACTCCAGCACGTATGATTGTATGATTTTCGTGAACTGTGCGTTTCTGAAAAACATATTTTTAGAAATGTTGTTATATAGGCTGCTGCATTTTCTGCATATAATATTTGCAAAAAAAGCATTTGGAAAGGAACACTTGGGAAAAAAACAGACTTCTGATCAAAATCACAAATTTGGTGTAAGTATAGTCTAACACCCCTAATTTATAATAATTTCTAGCCCTGTAGTCCTCATACCCTTACATACTTCCTCTTCTCTATGTATAGTTAGCCTTTTCTTTCATCTCATTGGCCAAGTATCACCATTTGTTTGACACTTCCCTTTATTAAACTCTCCATTTTTCCCATTGAATCTTCCCCATCATACCTCTGGCTCAGCACGCTGAAAAAGAAGCATCACGCTGCAGGCATAGCAATGCAAATGCTCCATAAATATATAATGCCAAGAGGACACTTCCTCACATAATATCCCTGCTTTACTGCACCAGTTAAACCTCAAGCACAAAGATGTCAAGGGAATGTGGAAGCTTTGCCTTGTAAGGGAATGGGAATATATAACTTCATGGCTGCATTCCAACACTTTGGGCTACACAAAGCAAACTGGAGCTTCTAAAAGTGATGAAATGCATGCGAGATCAATATCTGAGTTGCTTAGGAGGCAGTGGTGCAAGCCTTGCCTTCACATCTTTCGTGTTTGAATTGAAACCCTGAGAGATAGGGAGAATTCAGAAGCCAGCCCTCTCTTATCATTGTGCATAGGGATTCAAACTACATCTTACTTACACAGCTAAAAAAAATGTAGAAACACTACACAGTTTACTTGTTTTGTATTATGAAGCCTTGGCTTTGCATTTTGGGTTGGAGGGATTTGCACAGGGATGTTTTCCCCCTGCAATCACAGCACAGCACATTTAAAACAATTGATTGTAGCTCGGAGGGTGTATATGCTGTTATTTACAAAGCGAACATTGCAGGTTTTCCTATCACCATTTTTGAATTTTGTAAGTTGTACAGAGTTATATTTTGGCAAAGAACCACCAGCCACATTTAGAAATGTTCATCTACCAAGTGG
Organism: Calotriton arnoldi; assembly: GCA_963921515.1. Classification (NCBI taxonomy): domain Eukaryota; kingdom Metazoa; phylum Chordata; class Amphibia; order Caudata; family Salamandridae; genus Calotriton; species Calotriton arnoldi. Next base: position 993,101 of record CAWUFW010005392.1, on the reverse strand, counting down.
GGATCTCTACGCCTCCAGTGCATCTATTGGGGTGGTGGGTACACTCTATACACAGTTGAAAACTGAGTGGGTGCTAAGTTTTGGCCCATACTGCATTCTTTTTTTGTTTTACTTAAACAAGCTGGTATTTTTCATTAAGGAAATTGCATTGCACTGCCCCTCAGAGTGCTCCTAAAACAACTATATTAGGTTGTGGGCTCGACATTTTTTTTTGCATTGGGAGAAACACTAATCCTGTTCCATAGGTGAACAAAAATGGCAGTTTTCCTCTGTTTTGAAATCAACGCAGAAATTTCGCCCCACCCTACTAGGAAGCATGGACTGGAGGAGAATGGACACTTTTCCTCCTCAGCAGAGCTGGAAACACAACTGTATGCATTGGTAGACACTGCAGAAACTGAAGAGCAAATAGGCCCTGCATAGAATTACACAGCTGGACACTTGGCTGATGGCGACCTACTTTGGTTGCTTTAGGTGCCTTTGGCATGTCTCCAGATCGCACAGGTAAAACTAGCAAGGGTCATGCAAGGGAACAAGGGAACAAGGGGCAACGTTCTGTCCAGGCAACTACTGGTTGAGCTTGCTCAGATGCAGATGTGCAACTGCCAGTCTGGTCCACCTCTCGGCTAGCACTGAACTGCTGTGATTCTTAACTAAATCTTGACAGCTACAACGTGTCCCAACGGATAAATGCTGCAGTGAACAGGGCAGCCGTACATCCCCGGGGAAGCTGGGGGGGGGGGGAGGCAGAGAGTCGGACAGTCAGGAGTGGGTCTATTCCAGAAACAAACACACATATACACACTACCTCTTTCGCGCTTCTATTGCTCCTGCAGCACATGCTCTACTTCTACTGTGCCCGAGGAAGCTTGCACTACTGCTGCCTGTCACCTTGTGTATGGAAGAGAAGGATGAAATGCAGCTGCTGCTTGCACTACTGCCTGTCTTCTTGTGTATGCAAGAGAGGGATGCAATGCAGCTGCAGCTTGCACTACTGCCTGTCTTCTTGTGTATGCAAGAGAAGGATGCAATGCAGCTTGCACTACTGTCTGTCTTCTTGTGTGTGCAAGAGGATGCAATGCAGCTGCAGCTTGCAATACTGCCTGTCTTGTTGTGTATGCAAGTGAATGCTCTATTACTTACCGGTAATCTTCATTACTCCGGGTCCCGTTGTCCTCGTCCCATTCATTACTAAGTGGAGATAACCATCTCCCGACAGAAAAAAAGATCAGAAGAATGCTGGGACACTAACCCCGCCCCTCCCACCGGGAGTACATAAGGGGTACTTACCCAGCATTCCGCCTGAACAACCAAGCCCACAACAGGAAGGCCGGCCGTCCGGGAGGGAGGGCGGGGCGTATGAATGGGACGAGGACAACGGGACCCGGAATAATGAAGATTACCGGTAAGTAATAGAGCATTACCCCCAGGTCCCTTATGTCCTCGTCCCATTCATTACTAAGTGGAGAATACCAAAGCAGAAAAGCCGGCCGTCCCAAACAAAACAGAAGCCAACCCAGGAAACCACACCAAGGCAGCCACTGCAGGAAGCAAAAGGCAGAACCGGCGAAAACCCCAGGCAGAGCACCCAGACACGAGGGAGCCCACCAAGCCGGGACGCACCCAACCAAACAACGGGAGAACAGCCAGAAGACCAGTCCGAAAACCCACAGGGGACAACCAGCCCACAGCAGGAACACCCCACAGCCAACCAGATAAGAGGAGAGCACAGACCCACAAGCCAATCGCGGCAAGAAAGAACAAAACAGCGAGGAGGCCACCGAAAGAGGAAGGCCAAGAGCCACCAGGCCAGCAAGCCAGACCGGAGCCACACCCAGGCACAGAGAACCAACGCCAGATCAACGACTCGGCCCCAGAGAGCCAGCCGACAGCCCAACAGCACCCAGCCCGGAAGGCGAGACAGCCCACGGACAGGGAAAGAGGGAAAGCCAAGGCACCGGGGAAAGAGGAACAAACACCCGGAAGCCAACCAACCAGGCCCCAAGAGCCAGAAGGGAGCAGACCCATCAGGGACCAGAACCCCACAGGACGAAAAACCGACCAGGAAACAAGGCACCAAGGGAACCAGAACCGCCAGGAAGCCCGAACAGCAGGAACCGACAAGGGCAACCAACCAGGACAACGAGACCCAGGAAAACAAAGAAGAAAAGGGAACAAGAGGAACACATGAACCCAAGAACACCGCCTCAGCAGAACACCTCAACCGCAAACCAGCGAAACCGGAGCAGGAAGCCACAGCCCGAAGAAGGCACACCCAATAACAACAGAGAAGGAGAGGAACGGAACGGGCAAACGACCCAGAGAACCCAAGACCAGAGCAAGGGAACCCCAAGGGAGCCAACACCAGCAGAGCAGAAGGCAGAGGCAAAAAACACAAAGGTCAGCAAAGACCGAGGGCCAACAACCCAGAAAGGCCCCAAAGGAGAGGGACAGGCCCGAACAACACAGCACGGAAACCCCAACTCACCAGAGGAGAGGCAACACCAAAAAAAGAACCCGACCACAGAAGCAACAGAAGCCAGGGCGGAAGGGACAAAAACCAAATCCCACGGCCCAAGGCAGGGCCTGAGCAGGGGAGAAACCCCCAGAGCAGAAAAACGGCAACAGAGGACACTGCAGCCGGGAAGCCAAAGCCGAGCAACCCGTCCGACCAGAAGGACCCGAAGGCCCAACCCAGAACCGGGGAAGGCCAAAGAAGGGAAGGCCCCAGCAGAGCACAGGCCAGAGAGCAACCAGCCCCGGCGCCGCCCAAACGAAACCCCAGAGCAGGGGATAAATAGGAGCGGGGGACAGACCCCAACAGGCCCAGCCAGAGCGAAGAGGCCACAACGGCAGGAGCACACAACACCCGCAGGGACCAGAACCCGACAGCAGAGGGACTAGCCACCCCACAGGCAGAAAAGACACCAGCAAAGAAGTGGCAGGCCACACAACGAACCCCCAACACAGCCCCAGCAAGCAGCCCAGGACCGCAGCAAGAGCGCACCCAGGCAACGCCGAGCAGTCCGAACCAAAGGGAAACCAGCAGACCAGCCAAGAACTGGAGCCAACAGGGAGGAAGGCGGAAAGCAACAGGCAACCACAAAGAGTCACTGCCGAAGGCCAAGCAGAAGCAGCCGCAAGCCAGCAGACCAGGAGACCGAAACACGGCCCCCGGACAGGAAAGCGGCGGCACAACCCTGACCAAAAAGAAACACCAGAAAGGGCAGGGACAAGCACCCCCCCCACAGCGAACCAAGCCGGGGAAGAACACCGCAGGCCAGAAGAGACCCAGCGGAGGCCAACAGAATCCGGAAATCCAACCAGGCAACAAGCAACGCCCACCCAGAAGCACCACGGACACCAGACGAGCCCAGAGGAAGCAGTGAGGAAAAGCCGAAGGCAGAAGTACAGCCACTAGCCAAGAGGCCAAACACCAGACACCCCAGGGGAAGCAAGAAGCAACCCAGGCACCAGAGTAGGCGAAGCGGCCAGAACCCAACTCAGCAGCGGGGACCAGAGAGGGCCGACCAGAGCCCCCCCAAAGCACACCGGCAAGAGGGAAAGACCCAGAAAGGGGGCCAGACCAGCACCACAGTGCCCGTCAGCAGCCCGGGGAAGCAGAAAAGAGGAAACAACCCCAACCGGAAACCCAGGCGGACAACCCCCAACCAGGAGAGAAGCCGCCCCCAGGGAGCAAAGGCCGCAGGCAAAACACCGAAGGCCAGGACCAGCAACTCCGAGGCACAGGACACAGCCAAGGAACCCCAGCAACCCACCCGAACGGAAGGGCCAGCCGGCAACCAGGGCAAAAAAACGCAGCAGAAACCAGTGCGCCAAGAAGAGCCAGGCCGAATCGCAGGCAAAGCGACATGGCACGGAACCACGAGAGCCAGGACAGCAGCAGGATGACAGGGACAACAACCAGCACCACAGCCACACAGGCACATCCGCCAGGAGAAGCAACGGGCAGAGACCCACCGAAGCCAACAAGAGGAACCGGGGCCCAGAGCATCACCCGAGAGACACCGGGAACGCCAAGGCCAGGCCAGGGCCGAGAGCAGAAGAGACCAGGCGCCCACAGACCGGCAACACCGGGGGGCCAGCCAAGAAAAGTCAACCCGGCCACAGCACGAAGACAGCACGCCAACAAACGGACAGCTGACAAAAGAACAGGGCCACAGGGGAGAAGAAACGCGGGAGACAGGAGAGGAGGCACCCACAAACAAGCACCCCGCAACGGAAAACCCACACAGGAACAACCACGCAAGGCAGCCCAGTGAGAGACGAGCCCGCAGTGCGAGCAAGGAACAAGCCCAACACACAAACCAACAATCAGCCGGCCAGGGAGACAAACAACCCCGACCTAGGGCCCAGAAGACGGAACGCGACCGCCCCAACCTGCCCAGCCGACAGAAGGCGAAAATCGAGCCCCGACAACGGCTCCCCGGAGCATCCAGGCCCGGGAAGAGCACAACAAATCCCAAAGTACCCCTGACCCGGGAAAGACAGCCGAGGACGAGCGCAGGGACACGAAGACCCAATGGAACGTGGCAAAGGAAACCAACCATTACGGGCATCCAAGAAGCGCCAAAACCCCAACAGCGCAGCGCAACACGCCCGAGCGTCAGCGGAGCACCCAGACCAACCCCCATGACAGCCGAGACCAGTAGCAATACCAGTGAAAGACCAGCAATGTGAATCCACTCCAGAAACGGCAGGGCAGCTACAAATGCCGAGCCGGGCTCAGCAGTCCACAAAGACCTAGCCCGGAAAGCAGCAGGCGCCTCAAACAGTAGCGCAGACTCCCGGGAAGAAGCCGGCAGCAGCACACCCCCAACCAGCCCAGACAGAGGCCCCGGGGGGGAGGGGGTAGAGGAAAAAGACAAAGCAGCACTCTGCAGGAAACACCGCAGACCGACAGGATGTAGAACAGCTGTCGGCACTACCCAAAGGAACGCAACCAAGACACCGACCTCGGAAACATGCGAGGTCGCCGACCGTGCCAGGGTCCAGACCCGTGAACGGCAGAACACAGGGGCCGAGCAACGCACTGAGCCCTCTGGCAGAAAGCACACATTCACATGTGGGCATCGTGATGCAGAATAACAGATGTGCCTAGTAACCCAACACAATGGCACTCAGCACCGCAGCGTCAGGAGGAAGGAAGGCGGAGAGACGCCACTTCATAGGGAGCATCGCGTAGGACATGCTAATCGGTGGCACCTTTTTTGGGAGGAGCCGGACACGAAGATCCTGAAAAGACAAAGAAGCCCAAGCAAGGGCCGTCCCGAATTCGAGAGTATAAACATCATTTCCAGGGAAAAGGAACATGAAAAAACCCCTCCAGGTGAGGCACGAACTCCACAACCCCGGCATGGCACAGTGCAAGTACCACTGTACAAGCACGGAGGGCTAACCGATTGTGCCACTGGAGCCCACAGTACATTTATAATAGCATTTCACGAAATTCTGCCACTTTCAGTGAAGCTGTACGCTCATCCGGAACCTGCCCACTTCCCTTCACAGATGTAGCAGACCAGACATCAAGCAGCTCGGGAGTGCGAGGCTATCACACCGCTACTAGAGCAGGAAAGAAAAACACCGCTATGCGGTACTCACCCGAGTGGGGGCCGAAACACCAACAGAAACAAGGCCCCCACTCCAACATCCAGCCAGACCCACGGGAGCCAGCGCAGCTCGACTTCCACCCGGCCAGGCCACAGGAAGACGAGCACAGCGACCCGGAAGCAACCGGGAGGCGGCGCACCAGCCGCAAAGGGCCGGCAAACAGGAGTCCAGCCAGGAACAGCCCTGCCTCCCAGCAAGCCCGGCAGGCCGGGAGGCAGAGCAACCAACAACCCCCGCCCGCAAAGCCAGGCAGTCGGGCGGGGGTAGGAGAGAAGAAGTGCACCACCCCAGCCCAGCAGGAGCAGCACCAGTATCCAGACCATTCTGTCGACAGACAGAAAAAAAGAACAGGCGGAATGCTGGGTAAGTACCCCTTATGTACTCCCGGTGGGAGGGGCGGGGTTAGTGTCCCAGCATTCTTCTGATCTTTTTTTCTGTCGGGAGATGGTTATCTCCACTTAGTAATGAATGGGACGAGGACATAAGGGACCTGGGGGTAAGGATGCAATGCAGCTGCTGCTTGCACTACTGCCTGTCTTCTTGTGTATGCAAGAGAAGGATGCAATGCAGCTTGCACTACTGTCTGTCTTCTTGTGTGTGCAAGAGGATGCAATGCAGCTCCAACTTGCTCTACTGCCTGTCTTAATGTGTATGCAAGAGAAGGATTCAATGCAGCTGCAGCTTGCACTACTGCCTGTCTTCTTGTGTATGCAAGAGAAGGATGCAATGCAGCTGCTGCTTGCACTACTGCCTGTCTTCTTGTGTATGCAAGAGAAGGATGCAATGCAGCTTGCACTACTGTCTGTCTTCTTGTGTGTGCAAGAGGATGCAATGCAGCTGCAGCTTGCAATACTGCCTGTCTTGTTGTGTATGCAAGTGAAGGATGCAATGCAGCTGCAGCTTGCACTGCTGCCTGTCTTCTTGTGTATGCAAGAGAAGGATGCAATGCAGCTTGCACTACTGCCTGTCTTCTTGGTATGCTAGAGAAGTATGCAATGCCACATGTTCTGTATGTCTACGGAAAAGCATGAAAAGCTGCTATCTGTGTATTACGCACCGTATTTATGTGAGTGGGGGGGTAGGGGGGACTTACACAGCTGCACATGCCACCTACCCTATATCTGTTTTTGTGTTGAGGAAGCCCAAATTGCATTTTTCAGTAGTGATATTGTCTATTGGCCCATTTCTGAAACAAGACCGCCGAGACGATTGCAATTCGCAAAATATGTTTTCTCCTGTCTGTCCCATTTCTCTTTTATGCCCCTTCATTTCTCGTCCTCTGGCTCTAAGCCCTGCTCTCCCCTCTGTCTCGCCCTCTTTTTTCTTCCAGGTGTAAAGACTGATCACTACAGATAACTTTGCCTTCTCCTAATAGTCTTGAAATGTCCTTTTAATTGGAGAGGGCCTCCTCCGCCTCTCCCGGTGCTGCATTATTTATAACGCCGCCGCGAGCTCCGCATGTGGCGCGCGCATTCATCACAGGAGACGTCGCAGTCGTAGAGCTCTTCGCAGCCTCCGTGTAATTGGGCAGACTGCGGCAAGGCCTAGCAGCGGAAGACGAGGCGTAGGCACGAGGCAGCGCCGGTGGGCAGGCGGGGGTGGGATGAGGGGGTGCTGCTGCAATCCGGGGTCCATCCATGCATCTGATAGTGGCTGGTTACCTCCCGTTCACCCCTTTGTTTTCGCCTTCACCCCCTCCTTCTCCCCCAGCATCAATCAGCCCCAGCGTTAATGTACGTGTTTAAATCCTGGCACGCGCAGTCATGAGCTGCTGATTAAAAATAATGGAGAGGCATGCGCGAAATGTATGAAACGCGAATATATTAACCATCATCTCCCTCTCCGCTCGATTCCCCCTCAGAGGATTAAGAGTGGCGCTCCTCGCCTAAGTTGTCATGTTTAATGTTGAGTGTTGCAGATCCTGAACATAACGAGCAGCTCCGTCCTGGAGGATGACGGGAAGGTGCGCGCGCAGTGGCACGCCGGGGGGCGCGCGATCGCGCATGGTTAGACATCAAACAGCACAGCTACACAAACAGCTGCTCCACACCGAATGGCGAGGCGTCTACCTGCGCACCAGCAGCACCTGCATCTGTTCAAAAAGGAGATCATGCTGCAGGACCAGGAGGTGGCCCACAAGGCCTCATCAACTACTATCACGAAATCGATTTTAGAGTTGGGCGAGCTAACAAAGTAACAGGGCGAGCCAGAGTCGAGCCATGGGTTGGGCTTGGCTCTTACAGCCCCATGCACGAGCCAAGCCCGGAAAATGTTGCCATTTAAAGCATGCAACAATCATCACAAAAATATGAGAAAGTCACTTCAAAAAGGCAAACAAACATTTTTTTAACACGTACAAGCTTTGGCTAGAAGCGTTGACGTTAATATGTCACAATACAACACTGCAATGACAAGTACTTATTAAAAGTCACAGGGTCATATTAGCAAGACCCACGTTAAAATTATCGCCGTTTTAGCGGCAGGAAACTGCCGCTAAAACGGCGATAATGGGCTTGCTAATATGCGTTATAGAATTCCAATAGAAGCCCAGGTTAGATGTCCTGCACATCTAACCTGGGCTTCTATTGGAATTCTATAACGCATATTAGCAAGCCCATTATCGCCGTTTTAGCGGCAGTTTCCTGCCGCTAAAACGGCGATAATTTTATCGCCGGTCTTGCTAATATGCCCCCCAGTTTTTAAACATTAACTTAGAGCCATTCCTACCCCCACACTGGCGACAGTGCCATTAGTGAACTAAGAGGCAAGACAGTTGTCGTGTGAACACTGCATGTGGAGCAGATTTATGTAGACAGACCAACATTATAGTGTATTAAATCAAACACAATAGGTTTTTGCTCAGCTGGTATGCTGAACCCATGTATCTGAAGGTGCTTTCATATGTGATAGTGAAGAAAATGAAGGATCAGTAAAATCAATTTTCTGCCTAAGATCACACAATTTGGTTAAGCCGGAAAACCACTATTAGTCCATGTTTTTTGGTTTCACTTTGTTCAAATCAGCCACTAAATGGTTATCTGTCTGTCACTCCTTTACCTCCCAAAAGCTAGTGCTTTGTTTTTAACTCCCTGTGAATGAGGGTAGTGTGTGAGGGCTGCAGGAAGAAGCCACATGAAAGCTCAGCTCATTCAGTGCTTAATTATAAAAAAAATAAGTGCCAGGGATCTAGTCAGGAGGCCTCTGCAGCTTGCACCACCCATTGCCCCTGCCAGCGCTGCCAATGACAGTATCTATACAACTACTAAGCGGCACACTGCTACAAGTGTGACAATTCAGACTATTCCAGGCCCCCAAAGCTATAAAAATAGTAGGTATTTGTTTTTAATTCATACTGAATTAATAAACAACTGCTGTTCTGCCCATCGCTAAATTATACAAACAGCGCCACCATGTGGCAGCTGTCATAAGTGCTACTATCGACAATGTGCTGGTGCCGACAAGCAAGTGCCGGTGCCAATCACCAGAAACCACCGGCTCAAATTAAGCACTGGGCCCGTCGTGGGCTTGTGGTTCCAAGAGGACCTCAAGCTGAGCCAGAGCCAGGCTTCAGGTTTGAGCCTGGCTCAAGCTTTCAGCAACTCGCCCACCTCTAATCAATTTTAGTATTCGGGTCAGCCACACACCTAGGTCATCCTGAATTGAACACTTCAAGAAATAACAAGTGACCCACATAAGCACACAAGTGTTATCTGCTTGCATTACTTGAGATAACAAGTGGGCTTGGCTATAGATTACTTTTGATAACTGTATGGAGTGGCAATAAAAGACTTATGCTTAATTCTAGCCTCCAGTCTTGACATTACATTTTGGTGAAATGCCTTATATATTAGGCAAGCTGTCATATATAGAAACATATGTCAAGTGTAAGCCATATTAGGGAGGTTAGAAAGGAGTTAGTTATTTGATCAGATTATCTAGAATGGTTAATCAGCCTAGCAGAACAATGAGGGCTACATTTTAGTAGGGGCTGGTTTTGTTTAAGAAAGTTCATTTAGTAAGATGTTGCTATACTATGTACTTGATATAACCAGAAGCTATACCACAGATTTGAAGTCATGTTTGGAGATAAATGTCCTTTTGTAGTGGAGCAGCAGTAATTGAAATCTTGCACTTTTTTTGTTATTTTCTTAATGTGAAGGTCAATATTAAGAAATTAATCTCACATGATGCCAAGTGATTTGGCACATCTGACAATTTTGTGGAAGATGCATAGGGCAAGCAGTTTTTTTATCTGTTGTGTATGAATTATTATAGCATTATTAAGAGAGAGGAGTAGGAACACTGGCTTTTGTGACTTAAGATTTAGTTTCATCTTGGCCACCCACGATCCAATCTCGAATAGACTCTGGATGAGCGGGACAATATTTTCAGTTCTGTCAAACTTAACTTATGCCTGTGTGTCCTCAGGATGCTGGTGGCAGATTGCACATGTTTTGTGGAAGATTTCACCCAGTGGCTCAATATAAAGAATGAATAGTTAGGAGGGCTAGGAAGGATCCTAGTGGTACTCCAAAGCGACAACAGTAATGGAAAAGCCTAAACCCTCCTTTTAATATCTACAAGTCACCTCTAAGGCAAGTCTACTGAGCTCTAAAGCACGGCGCATTATAATAAAAAGTTGGGCATGTGTTTTCCTAACTTTACATGTGCTGACAGTAAAAACCCAGCATTGCTGTTTTTACTATGGAAAAGCTAGTAGCTCCATTGGCTTTGGCGAGTAGAGAGCCACACGCTGACAACTCACTAGTGCTAACTTCTGCACAGGACTACTAAATTTGATACTTCAAGGTAACAAAAGAACCACTATATTAAACCTGACTTGATGGTCAGTTCGAATTTAATGTAGTTTATGACAACTTTAGTAAGTAGCTGCTTTGTTTCCAAAAATTTTCAAGTAACCGTTTAGGGTTGCTGACTACAATACAGCTTTCTGCCCTCCTGAAGGGCAGAAGGTGGGAACAAATCTCAGGAAGTAGCACAAAGGGCCAGCTGATGGAAGAGGTGTGACCTTTCCCCTGACAGTAAACCAAACAGGGTGTGAGCCCAAAAGGCGAGTTTCAAGGGGGGAAGCCACATTGAAGGGCAAATGGTGGACACACACAAGAGGGGCGGCTAATTTGTTCTTGTAGATAGGTTGGCATCGGCGATAGAGAGTGGAACACAGTAGCCAAACCGTTTTTTCTGTGGGCATGTAGCCCACAGGGAGCCACACCTCTGGGGTGGGCAAGGGAGCTCCACACACCAGGAGAAAGGCTCTGCCATGTTGGGAGTGGGCAGAATAGTGCATTTAGGGCTAACTAGATACCACATTTAACAGGAAGTCATACCTAGGCAGGAGGGGACCTGGTAGCCCATTGGCTATTAGTCGCCAAATCCCCTAAGGGCACAGCCTGGGCCTAAAAGTGGCACCTCTGGCACCCAGACCGCAGATCACATCTGTACTGAAGAGAGGACTGAAGGAGGAATGCTCTGCTGTTCCATGGACCTAGCAAAGAGAGACTGCACCAAGACTTGACTGCACCTGCTGCTCCTCGGGCAAGCCAAGTGAGGATTGCTCGAGGGAAAGTTATTCCCGAGCCTCAGATAGAATAAGTGACTACAAGAGTCAGTTGTCTGACTTCCTGTTACAGCTACAGGGCAGCAGAAGCTGAAGAAGCCTGCCTTGGTGAGTTGGTAGCCAAAATTGCCTGACCACTGCTGCCTTCTGAAGTGCATCCCGGGAAACCAAGAGTGACCCTCAAAAGTTGCACTAAGTTTGCTGGACCCAGGAGAGTCCTTGGAGTGCAGTTTGGTTGCCAAGACGGAAGTTAACCCCAATTAAAGTGAACCGCTGGTTTTGCTATAACCGGAGACCAGTAGATCAGTGGAAACTGGTTTTGAGAGGACTTTAACCGGACTTCCACAGACATCGACCCCTGGGGGTCAAAGTAGCCCCACCATGACTGTGGACCAAGGAGTAGCCCCAGAAAGGCTTCTGTCACTGGATCAGCATCCTCAGTATCCTTCAGCAGCTTCAACATCCTGTATCCCTTGCATTAGGACAACTCCATTGAAGTCTATGGAGATTCACCCATAGAACCTGGAACCAGACTGGAGACTGTTCTGACTGCAAGGTAAGTGTTCAACCAAGCCTCATTGGCCCCTGTCACTCATTCTCTGCCCGAATTGGCCACCCTGCTGCTTCCCTGCGATGGTGCACTATGTGCTGCCTAGTCCCACCCTTGTACCATCGTGAAAGGGTGCCTTCGTTACAGGCAGGATTGTTTTTGTGCAGGAAGGGATACCTTCCTGAACAAAAACAATCTTTAATGGAATTTTCCTTTTTCTATGTGTGATGCTGAATGCATCACACATAGAAAAAGGAAGTAACAAGGAGAAATAAAGATATTTCTCCTCATTACACCTGGGTCTGGGAGGCATACCAAATTGACGCATTACCAGGTTTACATCTATCTGTAAATCTGAGAATACACCAAAATCCATAGGCGGATGCATGGGTACGCCCACACTCCACCCATGGAACGCCGGCCTGGTGCAAGGTAACGGAAGGCAGGGAAATGAACTGCCTTGCCTTACCTTAGATTTACTAAACCACTCAGTGCCACGCAAGGTGGCTTTGCGTGGCTTAGTAAAGCCCAGATAAGGGCTTGCGTCGCCTTGCCTGACACAAGTGCAAGGCCAGCTCTTGGTAAGTCTAGCCCTGAATGTCTTTAGAGGAGCCATGGTGGGGGCAGCTCCTCTAAAGGTGTGGGCGCAGCTCCTCTAAAGGTAAAGAGATCTCCATCACACAGTCGGTGATCTCTAAATACTGCGGAGGGTAGTCCACCTGGGCAGCAGAGGTCATTATCTGCACTTGACTATCAGATGGCAGGTGACCCGCCAGAGCCTAAATTAGGGACTCAGTTGACAAGTGAAAACCTAGGACTAAAATATGTGGTTCCTGGTGATAAGAGCCATTTGGGAACAGTGAACAGGCGCAGTGATAGAACCCACACATATGTTCTGAAAGTACACCCTTATTTTATCTGGAACCCCAGTTGCTGAATCGATTGTATGGGTGGGATCCACAAACCTTTGTCCGCACACCTCAGACATGCACTGTGCACCCTTTAGGTTCGGATTTTCTTACAAATTAAACACTGGACGGGGCAATGAGTTACAGCTCTATGGCTGTCACTTACCGCCCTCTCGTGACACTGGTTTTCAATGAGCCCCATGAACAGGGGAAGTGAGGTGAGGGCACTGCAGGGAGCTCAGATACTTTTTTCATTTCATTTGATATCTTTCATGTTACACAGTTTCATTTGCTCACAGAAGCTCTTCCTCGCAATACTATTCTGGGGTATTTCTAACGTTTTATTGGTGTCTTCTCTTTTTTAAAGAACACTCTCTGGGTACAATATTATCCTAATAATTCATCCCTCCCCTGAACTCACAGTGTCCTATTCTTTCTCCTTGAAACTAGGGGTGAGTCAAGTTTCTATCACACAAATAACCACGCTTACATGCCGAATACTGACGTAACCCTACTTCGTGGAGTTATCCAATTTCCAATGACTACGTGATGGCGCAAATTTTCTACGCAAACTGACACTGTTCATGAGAAATCTTAGTTACCATTGAAAAGTAATGTGACATTTTCTTGACGTAAGAAATGTTTTACTTGTGACTTTGACTCTGGATTGATGTTAGCGATTTTTTTTTTCTCTCACATCCTACAAGGGGAGCAAAAGCCCAGCTTTTCTAATGAAATCCTACATGCCGAGGACTCAATGCAAACACATACTAAGCATTATGTTTACGAGAATTGTGAAAGCTCACAAGAGACAAATTTTACAACTAGACATGCCCAAAAAAAACCTTAAAACCTCAGAAAGAATTATCTTTTGAAGAACAAAAAAAACCAGCTCTTCTCCTATGTTAAATATCTTTAGTCATTAGAAGTAAAACTCTTGCAGCAAACCCAGATATTACCAATTTTGCTTCAACTGTATTTTCTGTACGTTTTCGACCTGGCATCTCAGTTATAATAGTTAAATGTGTTGTTTTACTAGAAATGACATTGCTTGACCTTCAGGAATCGAAACAGAGAGCAATACATAAAGAGAGTGAAGATATCTGCAGGCATAAAAAGAGTCAGATCAGCAACTGGCATGAAAAAGATAATTTTAGGCAGCAGCAGAATTACACGAAAAGTACAGGTATGAGTATACATAAAAAGAGCGTAGACAGAAGCTGACCTAACAAGAGTGCAGAAAGCACCTGCCGTTAAGAGAGAAAATGATACAAGACGTTTGTGCACCTAAAAGTTGTGTTTTTCAAGCAACATGGCCTGATTTTTTTAAACTGGTGAAAGAGTTTTATAGAGCGTTCTTGCTGCAAAATTTGCACTAATGCACTTGAATCTTGCCGTACCTACCTAAACAGACGTACACACCTAGATAAACCTGACCCATTTGGGCTGTTCTATTTCCTGACAATATCCATACTATACATCTAAAATGTCTCCCACCACAAAGATTAATAAGGCATTTTAAACTCTCTCTTTAGCAATACTAATTTAAAAAAAAAAAGAAACTACCTTACACAAACACAGCGTTGCTCACTTCCGATTTCCGGGGGTTGGAGGGCTGACAGCACCAAGCCACAACCTTTTATATGAAACGAGCCCACAGTAAGTGGTATTGCAGGATTCCCATCAAAGGAAGTGATATAATAGGAAATGATGTTACATTACATGATATATGACACTATGAGGATGCAAATGAACAGGTAGGAGAGGGAAAAAAACACAGAAAAGGTGATGGGAGAAATGCTTGCAATAGGTCTAACCATTGACAATAGCCTGGGGTAGCATTGCAACCCATCATTTGTTTACCCACCATGGCACCTAAGATTAGACCCAGCCATATGCAAATCAGTCTTGCTCTTGCTCCAATAGAAACAGTCTAGTCCAAAGTACCAAGTCAGGTCCTCTGAGCAGGAACACAAACAACCAAGACCGGCTTTGGCATCATTGAGTCTCTTCAGGCAGGTGCAACTTGGTACCATGGAGCTGTGAGCCCAGGGCCCTCATCTGGCCATACCCGTGGCCACTTAGGGCGTTACATCAAACACACAAAAGGTGGTGGTAGGATGCTTGCAATAAGTGTAACCACTGGCAAGCGCTGGCAGAAGCCTTCAAACCCATCATTCTTTTGCCCAACATGCCACCTCAGATTGGACCCAGCCATATACACATCAGTCTTGGTCCTGCTCCAACAGGAACAGTGCAGTCCGAAAGCGCATGTTAAGCAAAGGAATGAGGGGTTGGAATGTCACCTTGAGTGACTGCCTGTGGTTAGACTTACTGCAAGCATTTCTTCCATCACCTTTTTGTGTTTGAGGAGAGGGAATGATGGTAGGTGCTTAGCTAAACAGGGAGATGAGAGGCCAGTAGGTCTACAATGTCAATGAACATATGGAGTGCATGGAGGCTGCTAGTGGAGCTGATACTGCATGACTGGTACGGAACGAGAAAGTGCTGTTTCATTGAGTGTGGAAGTGGTAGGGAGGATTGGTGATCTGAGAAGTGTATGAGCACTATTAGTGGGAGCAGGATGCTGGTTATAGATTATAGATACAACAAGTCCGGTATTGGACGGGAAACAGCCTTTACAACGAGGTTTTTACCTCGTTGTGCCTTTACCACGCATATTTTTACTGCGAATATGCATTTACAACGCATGCTAATACCACACATTTAAGGTAAATTGGGGGGTCTCCCCCCACAAATACATTGTTTTTAAATCTAAAAACAATGCGTGGTATTGGCATGGGTTGTAAATGCATATTCGCGGTAAAAACATCTGTGCTAAAAAATGCTAGGAAAAGGCATACAATGTATTTACCTGCATTGTACCGTCATACAACCGTATTGGACAGGCGATACTAGTAAAGGTGTGCCAGGGGCCCATAGTATTGCTCAGAAGCCTGCAGTCAGCCCTACTGAACGTCAGAGTGACACATACCAAGGCTAAGTAGACTTGATTCCGCCTCATACTCCGTTTATTCACCACCACACACTCCCTGCCCTCATTAACCCACTCTTCGGGGGGAGGGTCCTTGCTTTCTTTCTTTGTCACTGGTTTTCCTTCTATTTCTCCCTCCCTCTTTCACCCTTTTAAGTTTTCCCCTTTCTTCCTCTTGGTCAGTCTGTTGAGGAAAAATGAGTGCCAATCCCCAAAAATGAGTGCCAGTGGACCCCACCTGCAACCACCAGCTCATATATAAGCACTGCTTGCAGGCAGGAGTTGGAGGATTAATGGTAGTAAGCATATAATGGCGGTTGGCCTCCCAACGCCTCACTCTTTAATTTAGCTCTCTTCCCTTTCACTTTCTCTCGCTTCCCGTCTCCTGGTTCTGCCAGTGAAGCGCTCTCACCGCCCCCTTCCTTTAACCTCGTCCCCTCTTCTCTAAAAGAGGTCGGTGCTGGGCGCCAATAAAAGCTGCACCTGCTCTGCTCGCTGTGCGGCGGGCTCCCAGTTCACGGGAACAGCGTGTGCTGGAGCGGCCCCCAGAGGCAGCGAGAATGACTGCAGCGTCCTCCACGCGCTCTGCCGCGCCTGAATCCTCGCAGCCGCGCGCGTCATTGCGCCCTCGCTAAAGCGGAAGAGTGATGCTAACAAGGAGAAGCAGCCTATGAAGGAGGCGGCCGCTCCGCGCGCCTCTCCTGCGGCCCATGTCCAATGTGATTGGACAGCTTAATGGATGTGCGCTCCGAGCGCAGGTCCCCGCGTTATCCCAGGCCTCTAACAGCGCTCCGGGCGAGCGCCCTGTTTGGCCGCATCCTCTATCGGCGTTTTAATGCCAGTGATTAGTCAATTCCATTTATGAACTCTGTTTATTGCCTGGAGAGCTTCCCGCCCCCCTTGACTTGTGCTTCAGAGCTGCTTAGCAAGGAATATATACATTTAGCGAAGAAAGACAGAGAGAGAGAGCGTGGAGCAGGATGGGGAGGTTTGGAGAGAAGGTCAGAGAGTAATAACAAGCATTTGCAATGCAATAGGTCTCGCATTTACGCGAGTTTGAGCTAATTCCATTGTAAATGATAATGCCTTTTATTTATGTTTTGGTTTTTAAAACATAAATAAAAGGCATTGTCATTTACAATGCCAATAGCTTAAACTCGCATAAATGCGAAACCTATTGCAATGCAAATGCTTGTCTTTAAAGCCTGTTGATGTACCGCGCCCACCTGCCATGTTCTTTGAAAATCCCCGTTTCAACAAACGGGTCATCTGACCAAAGCCGCTCAATTCCCTCGCACTGCGCGATTGTGCTTTCTTCTGTAACTAGGTGACAAACGCTGCTCGGTACAGAGGGTGCCAGCGGGTGCACTGCTCTCAGTACTTTGTTGAAAAAGCCTAAGCTCTAAAGTTTCATTGACGGCCAATCACCATTGCGCATCAGACACGTTTGCCTTTCCGGTTTGAATGGACCCGGCAACTATCTGTATCAATGCCATACAAAATGGCAGCATGCCCTACTTTGTGAATCTACCGCTTTGTAATAAAGAACACGTTGTGAATAAGATGTCAGCTCTGTTTCCCAGAGGGCGCATTCCTGTTGCTTGCTTTTACTGTAGAATTTTCATTCGAGGTAGGCTGACTGTAGGAAACGTACAGTGTTACATGTGAGAAAAACATATAAATAAAATTTAAAAAAACATTGGCATAGCCAATAGGTAGGCACCACCGAGAACGGGAGGGAGGGCGGGAGGGAGAAGAAGGCACGGACAATGGGAGGGAGCGAGGGCGGGGGGTAAAGAAGGCACAACAACGGGAGGGAGGGCAGGGGGGGGAGTAAAGAAGGCACGGACAACGGGAGGGAGGATGGGGGTAAAGAAGGCACAGACAATGGGAGGAAGGGCGGGGTTGTAAAGAAGGCACCACAGACTGAATGTAAGCAAGGCACGTCGTGCCTGCAGAAAGAGGAACACAGTAAAGAAAATAGTGCTTAAAGACTATATAACAGGTACTGTGTAACAACCGAAGTAATTGGGGCCAGTCGCCATGGGAGGTGACAAATGAAGTCGAGGCGGTACTAAGGAGGGATTAACAACCTTATTTACGAATCAGAAGCCAGCATTTAGGAAGGACAATGACACAAGCCAATGGCAAATATGGGCGGAGAGTGGGCGGGGTTTCCCTACTCCACAATAGCAGCGCATGAGCACTGACTCAGGCTCGACCTTAAAAGGAAGGTAAGCCTTTGGGATCTAAGCAATGAAAAGATTCAAATGAGAATAACTATTAAAACAACCAATGGTATGCTGTGGGTGGATTGTAAGCTTTCTGAATTGTTAGCAATATGCAAAGCCACTGGAATTATGCGATTGTGCCGCCACTGCATTTTTTGCACAATTATGGATTTGACACATTTGCCACATAACCCATCATCTGCTGAATAACCTGCAGGTTTTAAAAAACAAAAATGAAGTTTCTAGCCCAAACGGTCCAAAAGTTACTACAAAACGCAGTGACATGTTTTCGCGCAGTGGAACCCCTTTGCAAAGGTTGACTTTTCACCTTTCTGTTGCTTATTGCTATGCTTGGATGTTGAACCGGTACTAATGGAAAAATATGGTGCATTATGCTCCATAATTTGATGTTCCTTGCCATATAATTTAGTCAACCCTGCCACATAATTTGCCCCCCCCACCCACATTCTCAGTGGCACTGGCAATATGTCTCGTAGCACAGCGCCTGCACTGTGTAGGCGAGATCTTAAAAAAGAAGTAAAAAATGTAAAGACGAGCTATAGTTAAACTGAAAATGAAAGGACTTGACCACCAGGCTGGTAATGACGAACACACATTTTCAGGCGGATGCGCACATTTGACCAGAGAAATGCCATCACACACAAGAGTGTAAATTTCACTGTACAGAGCAGATGCAGAATGCTCCTATATATAAATATATGAGCCTCCACAAAACTTTTGCAGGCCTATTCTTTTTCCTACATTGGCTGATGAAGTTTTGTGGTGATTAGTTAAAAGGGTACAAGGAAAGAGCACGAAGTCCAACACTGCCAAACATTTTATATAGTCTAAAAACCCATAGGATTGGTACAAATGCTTTCATTATTAAAAATTTGCTTGAAAATCTGAAGCACTTGCATGTAGTGTACCATTCTGGTAACATTGCTTAAACTCTGAGAGCATCATACTATCTGAACATCTGATTACTATCTAGGAACCGATGTACAAATTGAAGATAACAAGTATTGCACCAAGTGAATTATTTAAATCAAGTGGAAAGTGAGAATGGCATGATATTACTAGCAGACTGGAATCCTTCAATGATCTATTAATGCAGATCAAGCCTATCTAGTGACTGAATTCTCTTAAACTGAATGCCACACACCTCCCTCCAATAGGCCCAATCACAATCCTTCCACTCCCTTGCTTTCGCTTTGCGCCACACATCACCTCTTCCAGAGAAATGCAGCCAACTGTCGAGAGCTACTAATGAAATATTTTGGAAACCAAGTTTGGGGTAAGGAATGATACTAAAATGAATAGAGCAAAAATCCAGGGAAAATATGCTATTTTTCTGTGAAAATGAATTCAAAATTAAAAGTACATTTGTCTGTTTTTGTAAAAAAACAAAAGGGCTGAACTATTCTTCCACACCACAAGCACAGACTTTTAATAGGCCATAGACTGTCTATAATTCATGTGATTAATATGGGATTCCATAATATTCATTGAGGTTTTAACTCTGCTACCGCTAGGCGAATAAAAGTCTAATCTTGATTAATAAGGTTTCTCAGATGCAACATAACTCTAAGTTCCTGGGCAAATACCTGCACCCTGTGTGGTTTCAGACGCGATGGGCATCAATCAACTGCAGCTGTCACCCTCATGAAAAAGGCGACTGCTGCAGCTCACCTTTTGAGACTCCATTCCCAGCCAGCCCTTTGCAGCAAGGCAACCAACTAACAGGAAATGGGATGAGGGTGTCTCGTTCAGCACTGTCTGATCTTCTAAAGTGACAGTGCATTCAAAAACATTCATGAAAGTTACCAAAATTACCACTGGATATGTACAGGGGCATAAGAAGTACATTAGTCCTTAATCAACTTGAGAATTAAGAACGCAAGCTTATTTGCCCCATATCTAACAGTAAAACGGTATGTTATTTGAACGAGTGTGGTACCAAAATTACTTTCTACTAATTTTTTTCATTTTCTTCATTCACTCTGTGTAGACGCAGCTTACATAAGGTTTCAAATGCTTAGTTATTAAAGTTCGGGCTATCAGCGTAGATATAAAAATGAAATATGTCTTTTTATCTATAAGAGGTGTGGATGTTAGCCCGAGCACTAGCAGTTAACGATGTTTTCAATAATTTGCCAACCCTGATAGTAATGGGCAGAAAACACTAATCTTCCCATACTTAGGACACCACCTCACATGACCAAAACATGTTCCCAGTCCCCTTCTTGATCACATCTTGGGCATTTATTGCTAACTGTGTGGAACATCTTGTCCAGCCTTGCGGCAGTATAGTACAACATACAACCATTAAACAAGCGCGGCCGCGAATGCAGCTGCAGCGTTACGCGAGTGGTGCGCGTGCATGACAAGCGAGCCCATTCCGTCTCACGCTGCGAAAGCGCCGTGTGAAAAATATAGTGCGTCCGTCTCACGCCGCGAGTAAAGCATCCAGTCCCCGCGTGCACATCTTCTGTCCCTCCGCGTGCACATCTGGAATCCGTATTGATTCCAAAAGGCCCTCGCATGGCGAGAGCAGCGCATGCGCGCTGCTAACGCCAGGCGAGACCTAAAAAATACTGGCTGGGGCGCTTCAGAGCTCCCGGCGGCCCTTAATCTCCCCTCACCCCATCCCCAAGTCAGTTGCATGCATAACCACTCATTCATTTTGGAGGACGTTTACCCCCAGTACTGTTTCCTACACCTCTTCTACCTTCCAAAAGTACTGGACCATAAACTCCTGTATTCCTTCTAAAGTAAGAACCACCTTCACATACTTTTCTGTCTTGTGTCTTGATCAGATGTAAACATTAAAGCACAGCAAGTACTACCGTCACTGCTCTTTTGTGCACAATGGCCACCTCCTTGATTTAAAGCTACTTTTCTTCGGTTCCACTGCTGGCCATTCTCCAATTCTACCCAAAATTATCCGTACCCTGAAAGGTCCCTTGAACTTTGAAAATGCACTAATTGACCTTCCTGGTTTTACCATGACCCAATCTTCTATTTCCTGCCACTGACATTTCTTGCTCTACCGACTTACAATGTTGTGTTTGTAAGAAGGCATCCTCAACCAACCCAGAATAGTTTTAGAGTTTGCCATCCTGCCTCTCTTCAAGTGAAATGGACTTTCATTTAAATCATCTACGATCGTGGTCCGATGTGCCCAAACTGTCACACTTTGATGTCTCAGCATCCATCCCTGACTTCACTGCTGGCTCCATGCGGCTTTTAATGAACCTGTTGATTCTTTTGACTAGTCCATTGGGTGGGGAATTATACACAGTAGTATGTTTTATAACACTATCCTCCAAAAGCAACGTAATTTCTGCATATATCAATTGAGTACCATTATCTATCATCAATACAGAAGGGAAACCTTCCCTATCAAAATATTCTTCAAGGTCTTAATAGTGCACTCTGTCGCTAAAGAGCACAAGGATTCTTTAACGCCTTCGCTGCGATCGGAATTCCGCCCAGGTGCTGGACATTCCGATCGCGGGCGTGGTCGTGACGAGCTCAGCTCGTCATGCGCACAGCCCAACCGCGCAGCATGACGAGCTGAGCTCCCCCCACTTGGGATAGTTTTCCACTACTACCAGCACAAACCACAACTTTTCAGGTAACGACCAAAAAGGCCCTATGAAATCAAGACAAATCTTCCCCCTTGGTATTCCCGGGATTATCTATGTGCAGATAAGCTGTTACAGCACCACCTGTTTTTAAATGTCTCTCACTCTCTTTACAAGTTCAAAATCCCACAACCCACTTATGTGGTTGGATATTTTGCCAAGGCTGCCAACATGTTTTCTTCAATTGTTTACTCATCATAATTTTACCTAATGACCCCCATAAGACAACATAACAAGTTTGGATCGTACTGCATGAAATGGTATCATCCTGTCCCCAAGCATCATCACTAAATTTCTAACCAGCATTAGCTCATTTAAATGTTTTTAAATATGGACTGGCATGCATCAGAATTGAATCTTCTCTCTTGGGCCTTTCTTTTATCAAGTCCCTAACAATCTTCAAGACACTATCTTTCGCCACAGCGTCCACCCATTCCTTTTCTGTTTTTTTTACTTCTAAATCTCTCATTGCATCTGACACACTGGCTACTGTGTCTTCAGTGTCCAATTCATTCACAGCCTTTCCAACATCTGCTAACCTTGATAAACAGTTGGCTACACAATTTTTCCATTTCAGTAAATACTCAAGATTATAGTTGAAATTTTGTAATCTGGATGCAAGTCGAGTTGGCCTTGCCGACCCATTGTTGCTCCTTGCAGGCCCTAACACTTTTTGGAGTGGTGTATGATCAGTTCTCAATGCAATATTCATGCTCCAAACGTATGTTCTAGAATATTTTGTAGTGAAGGCAACAGCTAAAGCTTCCCTCTCTATTACCGAGTAATTTGGAAAGGATATCGTAATCCCGACGGCGGTGCCTGCCTCGACACCACCGCAATTCGGGAAATACAATTCCGGTCGCTGCCCTGTCGGGATCACTGATCCTGGTGGAGGTGGCGGTCTTCCCCACAACCGCTGAGATTGTATTCTGGTGGTTGGACCAAAGGACTGTCAGTGGTCCGACCAACACCGACAGCCACTCGGTGGCGGTCGATGGCTATTGTAATAAGGCCCTCAGTGAGGTGGTGTCCCAGGTCGGCAGCAGCGGCATCTGTCCTAATTGTAAAATACACAGCAGGAAAAAACAAAAGGCATAGAATGTATGTGGATAACGTATTGACAATCCTTGCTTCCATGCTTGCATAAAGATATATCAATTGTGTAAGATTTCCCACTTAAGACGCATTCCTGAATGCTCTCAAGACTGCGCATTTTGTCCATCTCCTGAAAACAAATAACCTGAATCTCCCTTAGCCTTGCAAAATCACATCTTATCATCCACCTGTCATTTCTAGTAAAAAGGATTTAAAACACTGTCGCCAAGCAACTCCTTAAAAAAACATAAAATGCAATTCCCTACTTCAACACTACCAGTCTGGGTTCAATCGGCGGTGCATTATGGGAATGGCAACTATCCCAGCAGCCGATTACTCCCTACACTTTAACAATAACGGTGGCCCTCTAGTCCTATCTAACCTTTATGCAGCCTTTGTCCATTGACCATCTCAAAAGAGCTTTTACAGTATGGTCTGTCCTGTAGTGTTTTAGGTCATACCTGGCGAACAGAGTCCACCTTGTCCATATGGGTTACCTCAGACCAAAGTCCTCTTATAAGGCTACATCCTCTCAACAGTGATTTTGAAACCTGCATATGGAGCCCCTGCCCACTCTGCTAGCTGACAAGGGTGTCAAACCCCGCCAGTATGTGGACAACATGGAAATCTGTCTAAAAATCTCATTTGATTACTACTTCAACCACCTGAACCACATATTGTGTTACAATCCTAGCCTGGCCTAATTCAAGTTGAGCCCCACCAATACACAGTTCGTGTGCATTACCAACGACTGCAAAATACAACAGATACACAGTTGCTTCTCCAAGACAGCCTCACTTCTTAACATGTCTACAGCACCAGATCCCTTACTATATACATTGACATCAAACTCTGCTTTCGGACACCGAATGCTCACAACATACAAACTGCTTGGCTGTGTTAACCATGTTCCTCAGGATGGAACCCTTCTTAGCAAACATTAGCGATGAAGTGCCCAATGAGTATGCATGGCACACAGCAGCAGCATTACTAGTACGGAAATAATAAACCACAGGAAGGAGAATATGAGATACCAGGTGTACATTTGCTATAGTCCAGGGGTCTCCTAATGTCACCCCTTTTGAGATCCACAGGCTCCTTCCCTTCTTCATTTCAACACTGAGCTGAAAACCATAGAGCATGGGGAGAGGATGTGGTCTCACGGCTAGACTGCCGACTTTGGAGCTGGGAAACCAAGGTTCGTGCCTCGGGGTCGACTCCACATCCTGTGATTCTGGGCAAATCACTTAACCCCCCCGTGCCTACCAAAAAAAATGAATGTGCCCTTGTGTAACGTAACTGGTGCTCATGTAAAGCGCTCCAATACCTTCGGGTCGAGTTTGCGCTAAATAAATCTGCAAAAAAAAAAAAAAACATCCTCTTCAGGCAACATGGTATCAAAGTATTATTAACTGAATCTCTCTTGAATAATTCCCACTCCCGCCCTTTTACACTCCTTTCCACTTCTACTCCCACATGCTACTCTCCTCATTACCTGACCGTCTGTAGGCCTTCTACTCAGCACCCAACCTCCTACCATAAAAGCCTTCCCTTGCTGCCGCGCCCCTTGACGTCTGCACCACGCCTTCAGTACCCCTTGTAGCACTCTTATGCATTTACCACCTTCTTTGTTATGCAGCTCGATTCGTGCTTCTTAAGTCACATAGATAATACATACATGCATATGCTCAAACATTGCAGACACTTCAGACAATCAAATAATTGAAGTGCAACTCTGGTTTTCTGATTTTTGTTGTGTTACTTTGGTATGACAACACTTCTTATGTTTTCTAATGCCCCCTTTATTGAACTCACCAACAATACTTCACATATGTAAAGGACACATGGGAGGGAGCTGTGTTGGCTATGATGACTTGATGGCCACCCGGGGTTGGCCAGGGGCAATCTTGTTCCCAGGACACTGATCTGCCAACAGCCCCTAACACCATCTAGTACACCACCTTATACTGGATTCTTTGAGCTGCTCTCACTGTTGGATGGGCTCTGGGGCATTAGTCCCCTGATAGCAGTAAATTAAATGTGTGTTTGAGACACGTATTGAATTGATACTGCGGTGAAGTATTTGTCCTTGGTACAGTGGCTGACCCAGTGTCTGACCCTAAAGATAAGGTCCGAGATGTGTACTCATTGCAGTATTGGACTACTGGGTAGAAAGCAGGTGAAGGTAACCTAAAAATGAGTTGTCCACATCTGTTAGTACTTGGAAAGAATGAATGCATTGACACCTGCCTGTAACTCATCTCCATAATCTTTGGCTCAGGTACAGTGCAAAGGTTGAGTGTGAGCAATGTGGTACAACTAAACATGTTGGTCGGCGAGGAAACTGCCTTTTTAAGACCCTGATCTTGAGTGGGACGAGAGAGGGTGACATATTTACTGCACCTCACAAATGCCAACACTGGAGAATGTGATACTTACTGGGTACAATATGGTAAATACCCAATATTTTGAGTTTTGCTCTGGAAAATGAGGAATTACATGGGCAATGTGGTGTTTTCTGCAGCAAATTCCCCATGCACTAGAAAACACTGTGGCACAGATTTATTACATTTAATACATCTTAGAGTAACACCCACCTTTGCTCCTCTGCATTGTGCAGAGTCATTTCCACCAAGACTGGACTACTGCTGGTATCATCCCCTGCACAAACAGGCTGACTTGTGCCATGCACAGACTCACACCATCACACTGAGGTGATTGTGCGCTTTCTAGGGTATGCTTTGTACTGAGCAAACCTTTTGCTGTGGACTAGTACTGGGATTATTCTCAAGTAGTGGCACTGTTTTCGTTGTTATCATGCCTTTAAGGAGTTGGGGGGTGGTCACTGTAGAGACCTTGTGTGCTGTTTCTTGAAGTTACAATAAAGCCTTTTGAAAAGCTACCTGTGGATATTCCTCCGCACCAATCAACGCATCACATCATCCCTCCACCCCTTACTACGCATCACAACAAAACAAGTCATTCTAAATAAAAACATATTATCACAACACATTAAAACAACACAAAATTGTACAGATATTTTGGCTTCCGAATCAATTTCTTGATCCGTCATCATCAGACCATGGATGTGTTGCAGGAACATTTTGTACCATGCTACCTGATGAAACTTTCAATTCTGACACCAGTGATTCGATACCCGCTCCATCACTGGCCTCCTCAGAAATGCCCACCAAGAGATCAAGCATTGCACCATCCCCAGAGCAAACAAGCTCCTGCACATTTTCATTCCGCATACCTCAGTAGATCTGTTCTTCATTAACATGCATTTTGAACCTTAGCCAAACTCTGCTATTTTCTCAGCGCATACAAAATGCACCGAGGATGCATTTTGTGCTAAGAAACAGAGCTAAACGCAAGAGAACATGAATAGAGAGCAGCTGCTCGCGCTCACTAAATGTGCTCCTGTGGTAGGAATTTTCCCCCAAATTACTCTTAAGTACACAAGCTGGCGTAATCACGTTATTATCTGTATTTCTGTGCCAAAGAGTAACACAGAATTACCAAAATTACTATGATTACTCAGTGTATTTGAAATTCTGCCCAGACCTGCCCCTCACCCAGCAGGAAGACCAGTCGACCTTGGTCTGCAGTCCTGGTTCCAGTAGTATAAGGTCTTGGTGATCTTCCTTCTCTTGATGATATAGTGCTATTAAAGTAAGTTTGGGCCTCATACTGCCACCTTTATAGTCCAAATCCAGGTACAGATGTGATTTAGGGCCTCATTTATATTAGGGTGGACGGCCCGCCATTCCCCCATGGGGACAGAGAAATGTACACCGTCGACTTTGTGGAGAGGCCGCCCGCCCAATTTATAAATAAACGGTTAACAGGCAGTCATTTATAAAATCATTGCCAAGAACCGCTATCACGGTGGTTCCTGGCAATAAATATTACCCTGTGCTATGGGGCTGCATCAACAGGACGTAGCTCTGTAGCACATAGTAGCTGTTTTTTCTTTACAAAAAGAAAATACCGAAATGGGATTTTCTTTTTGCAAAGAAAAAATATAATGCTCCCCTCCCTATGGGGGTCATCTCCCACGGTAGGGAGGATCATTATAATGGTTTAACTGTTTCTTATTGCCAGGTTTTACCTGGCGGTAAGAAACATAAAACAAATATTACATGTCCACCCATATAAATTGTGTGAGTGGACATGTAGCCATTCCCCAGGGCCATTGGAGAAGTTTGCCTGCCATTAAATTTGACAGGCGGTCCAACATATTGGCAGGGAGGGAACTCCGCCGCAATGAACTACCCTCTCCGCCAATATATAAATCAGGCCTTTAGTGTCTGGTCTTTGCAATTTGTGCTGGGGGTGTCAGCTCCCTTGAAGTGCTCTCTCCTCTGCACTATCCTTTGTCAAAGGGGCA
Source organism: Calotriton arnoldi (assembly GCA_963921515.1). Classification (NCBI taxonomy): domain Eukaryota; kingdom Metazoa; phylum Chordata; class Amphibia; order Caudata; family Salamandridae; genus Calotriton; species Calotriton arnoldi. The sequence continues at coordinate 966,070 of CAWUFW010005392.1, read as the reverse complement.
GTTTGCCACAGCAGGAATGGCTTCAATTTTGTGTGACCAACAGCACAGACCAAGGGAGAAACTGGAGATCAGAACTGGTTGTCAGGCTCCACTGAAATATGATCTATAATGTTTCAAAGGACTAAGCCTTCCTCTCTATCCAGATTCTCGTTAAGTGCCAATCGTGTCAGTCCCACCATCTCCCTGATGATGAGCCCAGGTCTCACTGACCAGTAACTCTTCCTGGTATCAAAGAGCCTTTTGATGTTTATTGAGAATGCTCAGCTCCTATTCCTTCAAAGTGTGCCCCCCACCTAAGCCCTCAGGAATGTCAGCAATACACATCTCCTGTTTGAGGGATACAGTCCTCACCTCTCCAGCCTCTCAAGATCAGATGCTTCCAAAATGGAACCCACCAGCATCCATGTTAAGTACCATCCACAGGCACACAGATGCAACCCAGTTTGCAAATAAAAAGTATCACGCTGTGCAGCGCTACATGCAATTGATGTACGCCAAGGGTGAGCTAAGTACACAGCCACGGAACTTTGCATGAGTGGGCCAATAGGCCCCACTCCAGTGACACAGGTAAAAAGACCTGTTCACCTTACTGGTATGCTGCCACAACTGCACTAGTGTCACTTAGCTACAGGAAACGGCAGTAGCCCTCTAACTTCACAAGGGTAGTGTTTGGTGCACTTCTTATAGTCTTAGCAGACCGCATTACCATGTGACAGGCCTAGGTCATGGTGCACGTGCATGATCTGTGTTCATCCTTGATCTGAAATCAGTACCAGGTATGCAGATATCCACGCAGCTGAGGCACTGAGTGTAGGGACGCAAGTTTGCCACCATGAAGGGGACTTTTCCATCCCAAAAGTAAGCCTACAATTTTGTGCATAAGTTGCAGACAGCATGGTTCAGGAATACAGAGCAGCAACCATTACTGTCCATTTCACAACTGTACTGCCTGCAGGTTATGCCGCTAAAAAGGTTACTGTATGTCTTGTTGGCATTGTGTTTCCATTGAAAACTGACACATGGCCTACTTCTGTACCTATGCTGGGGATAGAAAGAGATTGTAGGACCTAGGCTAAATTTTTATTGGACTTGCAAAGTTCCTGACTTTCATGTTCGAACTTTCTGTAAATATCCCATTAGGTAATTCAATGTAACAAATTCTTCTCTGAGCGCATGCATCTTGTATAAAAAAGTCTCTCTATATACCAGCGAGAGACTGGTTTGCATGGAAAATATGTCACTAAGAAACATTTTCTGCTCATATCAGTCCCATCCACTTGCTAGACTGTTTTATGTGTGACGCCCTCCAGGGTTAAAATAAGTGACACAAGATACAGGAAAATCACATCTTGGTACCAAAGTGTAATTTCTTTTTTTGTTTCGTAAATCTTTATTGAAAATTGAAGGTGAAAATATCAATATAAGTAAAGCACAGCATGACACCGTGACGAAAGTGTAATTTCATGAAATATTCATGGGATTTCAAGAACTCTTGCTAGAAAAAACGACGTGATTTGACACACTTCTAGCCCCAAGTTTCATTCAGGGAGTTTCCTCATCCCATGCCATTGCACACAACAGTGGGGTTCATGGCCTCCCTCCCTCCCTGTAAACAGGAGACATAGACTTGTCAGAGGGAAAGGAAAAGAGAGAGGGAGTGCTACCGATTGACAGTGACAGAGAGATAGTGAGAAAGGGAGAGAGATGTTATGTTGCACTATAGGGATAATTGAGGGTAATGGGAAGGAACATTATATTGACTGGGAATGACATGCTATCATTCTATCTAGGGAAGGGCCTGGCCAGCAGCCAGCAGTCTCATACTCACATCAGCAGGGTGCTACTGTAACTGCAGCATGAGTCAAACACCGCAAGGAAGAGTTTGTCTACCTTTGGAAGCTTTCAGACTGTGTGCAAAAGTCTCAAACTGTGTTTAGCTCAGCCCAGCATTGACCCTCAAAGATTTGGCAAGTGGGCAGGGTATGGGCATGAGAAATCCTGATTTGCCCTGTGAAAATAAGACATATAGAAGTTATAGGTAACAAAGAAACAGAAATTCACAGTCTCTGTGATCCATAAATGGTTGTAAGAGTGGGAGTAAAACCAGAGATAATGCTTAGTAGGAAGGATCCATAAGCTCAGATATGGGTGGACCAGGCAGGTCTTTTCTTCAGAAACCCTGCATATAGTTAAGTATGTATGGTGCTCACACATCATTCTCGCTGCTCGACCCACGCACAGTCTCTCATCCCTTTGCCTTTGTCTCTAACTTGTACAAGGCTTTGAGCACCACATAAAACCCACCTGAATTCGCAGAGAGATACATCCCACTCGTACAAAGGCCTAATTGTCTTCCTTGTAACATTACAAGAGGAGCTCACACATTTTAAAAGGCTGGATTAGAAGATTAGGAGAGGAATAATAAACACTTCAAAATACAGGCTCCAAAAGAGAAAAATCATTGTGGGCTTCAAAAGCATAGACTCCAAGTGTGCCAGACATTAGAATCTTGCTGCTAAATACCCTCTTTCTTTCTGACCATGTAGCATGCTTTGCATACCGTCAATAAATGGTAGATGAATACATATGGACTGATTTGGAGCAGGGCAGTTTTGAAGGATCGACCAAAAATGATAAATCCTCCATCCGCATCTCCGGCAATTCAACTGTCCCGTGTGAATTAGCTCCGTGGTGTGTTTCATGCCATTAGGTCCCTAATGTGTGCTGGTTACTCCACCAGAAATGGTCTTAGAGCAGCTGTCCATTTTAGGGTGACCACCAAGTAAAGTGGGAAAGACATTAATTGAAAAGTAAATCCTGTTCACCTAACTTTTTGGGACCCTACAATCAGCAGGCTGGAGGGACAAGGAGGCTAATTTTTCTAAACTGATGCATCGCTGCGGTAAGGCAGCGATGCGTCAGAAAAGGTTGTGCTGCAGTACAACAGTTTCAAACGCCATGGATGCACCGTATTTACAGTAATGCTCACCATGGTGTAAGGTCCATAGGGGTGTCACAAAAAATGATGCATCCATGGGACGGCTGCCACAATGAAAAAGAGATGCATGTGCAGCTAAGTGATGATAAGCTGCTGTGCAGCTCGTAAAGCAATGCTTACATGCCACAAATCACCTTAGCATCACATTGGAGTGCATCATGCATCAAAAATCCCTTAAAAAGTGATGCATTGGGAAAAAAAAATCCTATCCCTCAAAAGGGAGAGATGGAGCAGGTGAAGCAGGTGGAGCAGGCAGCAAGCAGTAGTGGTCAGGGCAACAACCCCAACACCAGCCAGGATGTCCAGACAGAACCCCAGGAAAAGAGGAAGAGTAATTTCAGTGAGGAGGAAAATCAAATTCTAATAACAGAGGTGACAAAGCATGAACATCAACTCTTTGTTACCTCCAAATTGCCATTAGGGAAGAAAGAGTCCATTTGGCAGTCCATTGTGGAGAAGATTAACAGGGAAGGGCAAGCTAAAAGGACAGTTCCAGAGTGCAAGAAGCACTGGCATGATTATAAGCGTATGACCAAGGAGAAAGTTGCCAACAACCTGAGGGCAGCCATGCGGACCAGAGGAGGAGGAGGACCCGAGGACCATGAGGAGCTGGACCCCTTGGAGGAGCAGGTGGCAGGAGAGGCGGGACAGGGCAGTGCTGGCTTTGAGGACCGACAAGACCTACAGGGTAAGGGGCAACAAGGGACAATATGCCCAAAAATGTCATGCTGTTCAGTGCAGCAACCTACCTTCCTGCGCTGCACTGTGCTGAGTGCAAGGGAAAGAGTTAGAATTTACCACATGTTCAGTCATACATCACATAAACGTAAGTCATACTGCCCAGTTACATGTTGTACAGCCCAGTCCTGCTCCAGTAAGTTTGTCCAGTCCATGTGTGATGTGCAGCACCGGTCCAGGTTCACCTTTGTGTACTAGGACTTGTAGTGGAATGTATAACATGAGTGACCAGGGCTACAAGTCCCATAATACAAAGCAAAAAACCTGGACTGGAACACCACATCATGCATGGACACTTGAACCCTGCCCAACCAGACTGTGACAATGCATGCCTCCTTGCACCATGAGGCTAGTGTGGCTGTCTCGAGCCTATGCAGCCAAATCTGGACTGTAAAGCACTGGAATGGAATGCGGTTGCCAGAGGGTTAACTCCGCACCAGAGAGGGGATTCATGTGTGATGCATGAAAAATATCACCACATAGGAACATGCAAAGAGCCATGTGTATAGTCACTCGCATGACACTGCATTGCACGTAGCTATCCCAATGTGCAGGGTGGAGAGCTAACAGGTGTCGGTTCCCATGGTAGAGACCACCCTACCTCCTGTCATGTACATATTTATCTTGAGGGTGGGTGTGAATGGAAGTGATGCACACCAGAGGACCATGAGTGTTTGTAGGAAGAACAGATGGCCTCTGAGCCTGGTGGGCCCCTGGTAGTGTAGTGCAATGTAGGTGTGACTGAGCACATTGAACTGGCACTGTGTATGAATGGGGAGACATTGCATAACAAGGAGGTGAGAAATGACGTGTGTACTGCAAGGTAGCTTGAGTGATACTCATGCACTGCTGTATCTGATAGGCTCACACTTGTGATGCAGCTGGAAAGGGATGATATAGAGGAGGGCAATGGTGTCCTACATCCTGTGATGTGGACCTGGGTGAAGATATAGCATGTGTCTGGAGGGAGTTGGAAAGAGAAATGTGTGACTATGCCACTGCCACATATGTCAAATTAGGAGGATGTTAAACAGGGAATCGTGAAGTTACAGGATGAGATTGGTTTCCATGATGATGGGCAGGTCTTAGGGATGGTTGGAGGGTGAGGTGTATGGGCCTTATTGTGTGGCGAACCTGGGTAGGTACATGTCATAGAATATCATTACTACTAGCATGTGGGGCACAGCTTGAGCCTAAGCCCTCAGATACAGGCAGCAATGTTAGTCAATTGCAAAGGATGTCTCACATTTAGGGTGTTGGTGTCATATGAGAGTCAATGTATGATCTGTGTGCCATCAGTGTGTGACAGAAAGTTGAGTCCCTAGGTCCACTAGAGGACTGGCACAGGAGTCATGTACAGATACAAGTGAGCGGGGCTTAGTTCAGCAATGTGTGGTACTCTGCAGATAACCAAATCTGTCAATGACGGAATGGGGGTGAGCGTCAGTGGAAGCAACCTTTCTAGTTTGACTGGGTCTATCCCCTCAGAGTTGGTACACAGTGCGAAAGTTTCAGAACTATGGAGACTATTATTTGTGTACTGAAATCACATGAGTATACACAAATAAGAAACCCATGGTACGTGCATGCCCTTACACATACCTGCAGTGTAACAAGGTTGCTAGCTGTGTAGAGTTGTGTGGATGTGTGAAAAATATGAGCCCTTGGCCACATGAATGCACAGTGTGCATGCAAGACAGCACACCAAGGCAGACTGGCATGGTGTAGTGTGTGAAAGGCAGACTGCAGGATCAAAAATAATACATGACCAAACACACATCACACTTCCAGGGGCTGTGGGCTGAGTAGTGGCCAGAGGGAATGCAGGCACCCTGGTGACTTAGTGCAATGTGCACAGTAGTGGTGTCATTAAGTGAAACTTAATTCCGTATAGCCATCATGAAAAAGAAAGGTAATCACCAAGGCAGATGTGGAACTTACCTCAACTTACTCTCCACAGCAGAGCAGGCCAGCAAGCTGTGTAACTGTGTTGCAATGTATGGTATGACATAAAAAATCACCCTTGTCACACAGTGGTCCTGTGAACAATATAGAGATAATGCCATCTGAAAGGCAACGACAGTGAAACTTGGCCTCAGTTCCTATGAGTAACATATGTCCTACACATCAATGTTGAACTGAAAGTGAATGAGAGTACCATCTGTATGTCAACCAAAGTTACTCATGTCAACATCTAGCATAGATAACCATTAACATATTCCAATTTCATTGCCGAGGGAGAAACATCATCTTCTGACCAGGAGGCTGTCCTGGATGATCAATCTGTTGGAGATGACATCCTGCCCCCCATGGACGATGACACATTCCAGCAACTCCTGGACTCCATTGTAACACCCTCTCTGGTCACGGCAAGGGATGACAGCGTCGCTGGGTCTCCAGAGGACCTGCCTACCACAGAACATGCTTCATCTGCCAGCCAAAGCCCAACCCTGTACTCCGAGGACCCCCAAGTTGTCTTCCAATCTCGAGTGTAGAAGACCAGTGGCAGCTGGTAGATGAGGTGCGGGCGGTGATGGAGACCATTGTGGGCACCCTAGTGGTAGTCCGTAGCTGCCTCACTCCCAATAAGGACGCATCTGAGGCAATCAAAAGCACCTACCCATCGCTCCTTAGAATGAAACAGACTCTGGGTGAGCTTGCTGGTGCCACGAGGGAGAGGAAACAACAACATCCCTGCCAATGTGGCACCAATGAGGTTGCCACCCAGCTGGGGCCATCCGTACCATCCTCCATTCTATGGAGTTGAAGGAGTACTCCTACATTGCTACTATGGGTGCCTTCCAATGCGAAGTTGTTGCCTTGCTGACAAGCCATCAGGCCCTTGTCGATTCTCTGCTGCCCTCCTTGCTGGCACAGACAAAAGCTGCTGCAGACAGGGGAGTCACATCTTCACCCCTGATGTGTGTGTACCTCAGATGCCTCCTGCACAAACACCACCCCCTCAGGGGAGGCACAACACACATTGGAGGATGAAGATGTGGACTTCACCACTTTCCAGCGACAAGCTGCCCAGTAACATTTGTCTGTGCCTCTTGGCCCATTTGTCATTGAACCTGTGTTTATCATCATGCAATCTCCCTTGTCACCTGGTACTGTCCTTTTTTTGTATGCCCATCTGTTAATCTGATCAATTTGTGGACATGGTGACGAGGCCTACCTTCCTTAATGGCAGTTTGGACCTCCTCCTCACTGGAATACTCCTCACCTTGACATGTCGCATGGTGTGTATCCCCTATGGACTCTGTCTGGACATCTTTTGGACTCGAACAATGTTGGGGCTGTTGCCGCAAGAACTGCTACTTTGAAATTGACTATGTACCTACCTGTAAATAAATGCACTACCATGAACCAGCATGTTGTATGTTTGTGACTGATAGGGCTAACTAGACCATGGTGAATGTGTTAATACAAAAGCCACTTCTTAGCATCTCAAGGAATTTGCTCCACAGTCCCTATCACATGCTCTGTGTGGATATGGTCAAGCATCATGTACATCTACTGCCATGGCATTATGTGGAAAGTCCTATTTACCTATTGAATTTCATGGTGAGACAATCCAGGCCTCCAGGCCTCCAAACGAACATGCCAAAAACTGGAGAAGATCTGGCTCCACGAACGGACAGCGGACAGCTACGCCGCCCACAAGAACGCCACCCGCAGTCACCATCACCTCATCAGATCTGCCAAAAGGGCCTCACTCAAAGACCGCCTAGACAACAACGCACACAACAGCAAAGAGCTCTTCAACATCGTGAAGGAACTCTCCAACCCCAGCTCCAACGACATCCAGCCATCGCGAGACCTGTGCGACTCACTGGCCACCTTCTTCCACCGCAAAATCGCCGACATCCACGACAGCTTCAACACCACGACCGCCCCGGCAACCACCGAGACCACTGCCCCCACAACCACCAACCGCCTGCTCTCCTGGACCAACATCAACGACGAAGACACCAGCGAGATCATGAACACCATCCACTCCGGTTCACCGCTAGACCCGTGCCCTCACCACATCTTCTACAAAGCCAGTACAGCCATCGCGCCCCATCTCCGGAAAATAATCAACATCTCCTTCGAGACAGCAACCTTCCCGGAAAGCTGGAAGCACGCCGAGATCACCGCCTTACTCAAGAAACCCAAGGCAGACCCCAAGGACCTCAAGAACTTCCGACCCATCTCTCTGCTCCCGTTCCCCGCGAAGGTCACCGAGAAAATCGTCAACAAACAACTGACCCGCTACCTCGAGGAGAACAACATCCTGGACCCTTCCCAGTCCGGCTTCCGCAGCAACCACAGCACCGAAACCGCCCTCATCGCCGCCACCGATGACATCAGGACCCTGCTAGACAACGGAGAAACAGCAGCCCTCATCCTCCTGGACCTATCAGCCGCCTTCGACACGGTCTGCCACCACACACTACGAACACGCCTTCACGACGCCGGGATCCAAGAGAAGGCCCTGGACTGGACCACATCCTTCCTTTCCGGCAGAACACAAAGCGTCCGCCTCGCCCCCTTCTGATCCAAGGCCACCAAGATCATCTGCGGCGTACCCCAAAGCTCCTCCCTCAGCCCAACGCTGTTCAACATCTACATGGCACCCTCGCCCACGTCGCCTCGACAGCACAACCTCAACATCATCTCCTACGCCGACGACACCCAGCTGATCCTCTCCCTCACCAAAGACCCTCACACCGCCAAAGCCCACCTCCACGAAGGAATGAAGGCCGTCGCCGAATGGATGAGGACCAGCCGCCTGAAGCTGAACTCGGACAAGACGGAGGTCCTCATCCTTGGTTCCAACCCTTCAGCCTGGGACGACTCCTGGTGGCCAACATCACTGGGAACAGCCCCGCCACCCACCGACCACATACGCAACCTAGGGGTCATCCTCGACCCCACCCTCTCCATGACTAAGCAGGTCAACGCCGTTTCCTCATCCTGCTTCAACATCCTCCGAATGCTCCGCAGGATCTTCAAGTGGATCCCCACCGAAACAAGAAAAACAGTCACCCAGGCCCTCGTCACCAGCAGGCTGGACTACGGAAACGCCCTCTACGCAGGAACGACGGCTAAGCTCCTGAGACGGCTGCAACGCATCCAGAACGCCTCTGCACGTCTTATCCTCGACATCCCCCGACGCAGCCACATCACACCCCACCTGAGAGACCTGCACTGGCTCCCTGTCAACAAGAGGATAACCTTCAAGCTCCTCACCCACGCACACAAAGCACTCCACAACTCCGGACCAGCCTACCTCAACAGATGACTCAGCTTCTACACCCCCACCCGCCAGCTCCGCTCGACCAGCCTCGCCCTCGCCACAGTCCCCGCATCTGGAAAACGACCGCCGGCGGCAGATCCTTCTCCCACCTCGCCGCCAAGACCTGGAACACCCTCCCCACCAACCTCCGACAGACCCAAGACCTACTGGCCTTCAGAAGACTCCTCAAGACCTGGCTCTTCGATCAGTAGCAGCACCACCCCCCTCTTCCCCCAGCGCCTTGAGACCCTCGCGGGTATGTAGTGCGCTTTATAAGTGACATGATTGATTGATTGATTGATTGACAATAACCATCAGTAACTTTACTGGCACACAGTGAAAAAGACAAACTAATCACAGAAATGCCTACCTGCACAAAAAGGGTCCTGTGAGGCAAGTGAGCCACTAACACAGTTTCACACAATCTAGGATATCTTGCTCAGTGATCACGACAACGTGATCAAGCACATATGTCAGCCTCAGCGCTTACATTGAAGATAGATATCACATAAGTGCTATATTAATACATGGACTGACAACATGCAGATACTAATGGCCAGACTCCTTCAGATTTTGCATCATAGCTACCCCACTGAAGGATGTCGAAGCTCAGTGCTACACCTTGGATTTCAGTAAGCATTCGCTACAAACACTAAGTATCTGTGGTCCTGTGTCAACTGATAAATGGTGTTGTTGAGGCACACTGAGATACGTAGGGTAAATATCTTTCTCTCCCCCTGAGAGCCCTCACATGCATTGAGTGAATGTAACCGCACATGACAATCACTAGCACAACATACGCACATTACAAATATTAGGAGCCAGGTCACAGACCCCTGAACCAAGCTATACATCCCTACGTTAAGAGGAAACGGGAGACTTATGGTTTACTAATTTAGCAAGTAGTTGCACAAAGTCACATACAGTAAGTCCCCCACTTAGCAAGTACTCAATGCCAAGGATGCTTGACGTTTCGAGGCAGGTGTGGGCCACATTCATGGCAACTAACCAGCTAACAACAATCACCTACCAGTACAATGGTGCATGGGTGAGTGCATAAGTAGCAGGCACCAGAGTGTGTCCCAGCACAGCCAGGAATGGGGGCTCTGGAGTCACAGACCCATCCCTACTATACATAGAGCATCTCTTACACACACATTGCTGCAGCAGGTGGCTATATTTGTTGGGCTATGAATCAATTTACATGAAGAGGACCAATGACAGTGCCTAAAGAATGGCGAAGAGTTATTAAGTGACTCAATTGTGATGTAGACTGACTCTTGTCCATAGGCCTCTCACTAAGTAATACATATCTACAAACACTGCAGGCAATTGCTAACTCATGTACTCAACTCTGCTTACTCCATGCTAGCAAATCATAATTCAAAAATGATAACAAAGTAGTGAAGGATGCACTATATATATATATAGGGTAGGAGCGGAGCGGAGCGCCCCAACAAGTTGGAAACTTTCGCGAAGATTCGTCAACCGGCGCCAACGTTATTTCAAATAGAATGTCGCGGATTTCCTATGGATAATAGGTCCTAACTATAACTATCTACTGGCGACCGCCAGTAGATAATATATATATATATATATATATATATATATATATATATATATATATATATATATATATATATATATATATATAAATATATATGTTCCAAAGTTGTGCTCCGTTTTTGAAAGAATCAAGTTACAGCGGAGTTTTCTGGATATATATATATATATATATATATATCAGCTGTGTGTATCCCGTACTGGCCCAACCACGTCCACCACACGGGGCTGGTGCAATTCAACGGGTACGGGTCCCGTGAACAATGCGAAGGTGGCGCCCTCAAGAGTCAGTGAGGCGCAAAGAAGGATGCACTCAGTGTGTCACTTTCAAAATAATTTATTCCAGGCAACCATTTCAACCTAAAGAGGTCTTCGTCATGGCCACATCTGAAAAAGTGACCCATCCACCATAGAAATAACTTTTCATGTGTTAAACATAGACAAAATACTGCAATGAACTAGTCATAGATTATAAAGGCAATTTAAAAAAAGAGAGACAGCTACAGGGAACTTAATCATAAATCACATTGGTATCTACATGATTGTGCATTTTCAAACCTGTTCACTGATTTAGAGAAACAATCAATTGAATAAAATTAATTAATGATATTTTCATATATCTTCAAACCTGTTCACTGGTACAGTATAACTATGCTGATAATAATAATGACAATTGCCAAAGTTCATACATAAACACAGATATACATATAGTCAATGGCTAAGTAGCCCCATGTCATTTCACTTCATAATGAACAACAGATTGTCAGAATTAGAGAACAACATTTTAAAGAGAATATATATAAAGTAAACACATGCCATATGGGATAATATGATAACATTTTATCCCATATGGCATGTGCCCATGTATTCAAATGGGTCGACCTGTAATTTAGATGGTGAATATAAATGCAATAGCCGTTTACTTTATATATATTCTCTTTAAAATTGAACTTTGGCAATTTTCATTATTATTATCAGCATAGTTTCACTGTACCAGTGAACAGGTTTGAAGATATATGAAAATATCATTAATTATTTCTATGGTGGATGGGGCACTTTTCAGGTGTGGCCGTGACGAAGACCTCTTTAGGTTGAAACGCGTTGCATGGAATAAATTATTTTGAAAGTGACACACTGAGTGCATCCTTCTTTGCACCTCACGATCTCTTGAGGTGCCACCTTCGCATTGTTCATGGGACCCGTACCCGTTGGATTGCACCAGCCCCGTGTGGTGGACATGGTCAGGCTAGTATGGGATCCACACAGCTGATCTCTAGATGCCTGACTTCTGCCGCTGAGCCTGTTTCATGTGAGCAACTCGCCGTCTATGGAGCACCTGATGCTGCGATTGGATTGAAATCGCAGTGCATTACGGGCAGTGGAACATTTGACGACAAGAGGGGTGAGTAGGTTTACTGATGTGAGTTGCTCTCACATATTGTATGACTCCCCTTCCGCTGTCTCTACCTCCTTGTCTGCCGACAGTGCCGGACCCTGTATTCCACGATATTGGCAGGGGTGCCACGCTGCGCACTGCAGCAGCGTTTGGAGGGTGTCAGACTTTCTAATTTGGAACTTTCTCTATGTTGTTGGAGTCCCGGGAGGGGAACGGGAAACCCACATACAGGAGAATCCGATCAGGCACAATCATATGTTCGGAGCTAACATTTCATGCCTGGTGGTCGGGCCGGAACTAAAGTCGTGGTTGTGCCAGGCGGCATAATTCTGATATTGACATTGTCTCTGCATACCCTCGTATGGTCAAGAGGACAGGCTGTGGGGTTAGAACGTAATGTTGGCACTCAGACACGGACACCAGTACCGCACCAAAGTTTATCAATTTCCACATAAGGTTCACAGTATGATCGGTGTCTAGCATTGCTTGCTTTGATTCTTTTGTTGGATTCTTCGCATCCCCACATCAGTTTGTTTTGCAGGATTCCCCAACATTCCTTTACGAACTTTGGTAAAACTGTATGGTGGCAGCTCCTCCTTCTCTCACGGAGGTCAGGTCTCATCGCTATTTGTCTAGCTGATTATATTTGGACAAATCTTTGTATCTCGCAACATTGCTCTGTGGCTCACATTTGTCTACCCTTCTGGGGTGGTACAACCTCCAATATGAGTGAGGCACGACAAAGAAAATTGGAGGAGGCTAAAAGTTTATTTGATGAAAAAGAGCTTTTTGTTGCTGATACCAATGACACAGCAGCACAGGCGACAATAGGCGCAGCAAAGACATTGACTCAACAATTGACTGTGTATGAGAAATACTCAAAAAGGAGGTTAATAGGACATGGGAAGTGATGTCTTTAGAGAACTACATCGAAGTTGGTAGGGTCCCTCGTGGCCTCAGGATATTGATTACTCCAACATACCAGAACCCCAACCTCTTGGAGGAATGGTCTGCTCTGATGGCTAACACATGCAAAAATATGCTAGGCCTATTAGCCAAATATGCCGCAATGGAACTAGAACAAACAGTTGAGGAAATAGCCAAAATGAAAGCTCGATTGGACAAACACCCAGAACAAGATGAAATAAAAAATGTTGTAACTCTCATTGATGGTAGGGTACAAAGATATGAGGATGAAATCAAACAAAAGAAAAAGCACACATTTTTAAGGGACAAGCAAGAGTATGCCCAAGGCAGGATCCTTACATTTGGATGAAAATTTGATGATGCTATCCGCTAATACAAAAGAGTGGGAGCTTTACATCAACAGGAGCTGGCCACGTCTGAATCGGGTTCAGACAATTATTCAGCTGATCTAGATGAACATAATTCCGTAGGAAGACGGGAACCTATATCGATCACAGCTTTAGACGAATATCGTTTTTACAGACAAATCAGACACCTTGAGGAAGACCACCAAGAGGAAGAGGAGGAAACAGAGGAAAAGGAAAGCAACAAGGAGAGGAGGATGGAACACCAAAAGAAACATTGCCACATGGGAGACTTACAAGGCAAACAAAGAGGAAGTAATGGGTGAGAAGGCTTTAACTGTCATCAACCTGTTCCCCCATAATTTGACCCCGGATGAGCAATCGGTATTGGAACTTGGCTTAACGTTTTGCCCTACCATGAATTTTGATTTCTGCAGAACCAAGATTGATAACTTTTTGTTTATACATAAGTTGAAACTAAAAAGGTATTTCTTTAGAACCCCAAAAGAATCAGGTCTGACAATAGCACTACTCTAGCTGTGGCTCGTGATACTACTGCTGATGATTTAAATCTTGGGGACATTAAAGGTCTTACCACATTAATGACACTGGAGGGCGGAATAACAGAATGGGATAATGATAGAGATTTTTTAGAATCCCTTAACATGGAGCTTGACAAAACAACCATCACTCCCTGCAAACCCAAATCCACATGCAACCCCAATTCACCTCATGACATCATTGACACATTTTACGAAGTAGTAGTGAGGGATCTGTTCAAAATATGGTACAAAACCAGGAATATTTTTGCATCCAACTTAAAAAGTGGCCAAAGGGGAGCTCTCAAAACCCTTCAGAAAGTCATCAAACCCTCCGATAAGGGAGGGAATGTAGTACTTTGGGATAAAAACAAATACAACCAAAAAGCACAGAGACAACTTGATCATAGCAGTGACTACGAAAGGACTATTGTACAGGCCTACAAACACTGTGTTGATTCATATCTTGCCATGTTACCTAGGTGGAGGGAAAAGGGTCTACTTACCACAGAGGAATATTTGTTTTTACATGTCAAACATCCAGTGGTCCCCTGCTACTATTTATTGCCCAAAATCCATAAGGACAGAGTGAACCCTCCCGGCAGACCCATTGTCTCTGCCTCAGGCAGTCTCCTTGAACATACTTCCATGTACCTTGACTTTTTACTACTGCCCTATGTGTTGGCCCTCCCATTACATTGCAGGGATAGACCAGACTTCATCACCAAGGTTCAAAATGTTCCTTGGCAGTCACATTTCCTTTTGGTCACCATGGATGTGACCACGTTATATACCTGTATTGATCACACTTTGGGTATTGAAGCTTGTAGGTTCTTTTTTAGGGATAAGCCGATCTCCAGATTTGATCATACTATGATGTTATTTGAAATGTTGAAATTTTGCCTTAATAACAACTTCTTTATGTTCAACAGCCAATGGTATCATCAGTTGGTCGGCACTGCAATGGGCAGTTGCTTCGCGCCAAGCTATGCCTGTATTTTCATGGGGTGGTGGGATGCCAACCATGTGTGGGTGGAAGAGAACGAGAAATGGACAAAACACATCACTCTATGGACCAGACACATAGATGATCTATTTATTATCTGGGAAGGTCCAAGACGTGATTTGGAAAATTTCTTGGCACACATTGGTCGCTACAACTTGAATCTGTCTTTCACACCTAAGATACACCAGACTAAAATTGATTTCCTAGATGTTGCTATTGAGATTCATGATGGTCAGCTACACACAAAACCTTTCCATAAGTACACGGCTGGAAATAGCATCTTACATGCTGCTAGCCATCATCCACAAAATCTCAAGTGAAGCATCCCCTATGGCGAGCTATTACGAGCCAAACGCAATTATAGCACAGATGCCCTTTATGAAGCAGAGAAGGGTAGAATGATCTCCAGATTCCGAGCCAGAGGCTACCCCGAGAAAGTTCTTAGAATGGCTGACAACAAGGCATCTCGGGTGGCTAGGGATACATTACTGGTAAAAAGAAAAAGACAAGAAGACACTCAGGAACCGGTGAGACTCAGCAGCACTTTTAACAGTGAATCAGGAAAGTAGTTGCACGCCACTGGCACCTCGTTAAAAGTGATCCCATCATTGGCAAAACAGTCAGTCCATACCCACAAATCATGTTTCGTAAACCCAAATCTCTATTTGATATACTTGTACATAGCTACACTGACACACTTGCTAGAAGGGATGGTTGGCTACAAGAACAGAGTGGGTTTTACAAATGTGGCAGGTGCAAGGCCTTCAAGAGGAGCAGCAATATGAGAACCTACTGCACGGCCACTGGCAAACAGAGAAGCATACACAAATTCATCACATGTGGCAGTGATTTCTGTGTGTATGTCCTCACATGTCCCTGTGGTCTTAGATATGTGGGCAGTACCATTTGCCCAGTTAAAAAAATGCATTTTAGAACACACCAGGGCCATAAAGAATCTTGATCAAGCATACCCTGTTGCGAGACATTGGGCTAAAATGCACCAACAAAATGCTGATCTTTTTTGTTTTCTTTGCTGTTGACAGGATCGAAAGAAATGTCAGAGGTGGCAATAGAGAGTGACGTCTGCAGCAGAAAGAGTCAGAATATATAATTCTGCTGGGCAGCAAGTACCTGGGAGGTTTGAACGAGAGTGAGGAGCTTCATATACACATCGGCTTAAGTGGTATTTTACTGAAGTTTGTTCATTCTGTATCTTCCTCTAGTCTTTACTTCATGTGCATTTCACTTCCCTTGGATTGACCCGCCTGTCTGTGCAGACCATCTGGGTGGGGTTCCCTGCCCCCTTCACGGACTCCATGCCCCATGTATATAGATTGAACATTTGTTCTTTAGCTCTTTTTTTGGTTATTTTTGGTGATATATCACTACACGTTTATGCTCCCTTCTGGGGAGGTTGGACACAGTCTTGCGCAAATTCGTTTAGAAACCCTGGGATAGGTTCTGTCCATATCACGATTTTGACGTGGTTCAGAGGCCACTTGGCCAGATAACATATTATCCCATATGGCATGTGCCATGTATTCAAATGGGTCGACCTGTGATTTAGATTGGTGAATATAAATGCAATAGCTGTTTACTTTATATATATTCTCTTTAAAATTTTGTTCTCTAATTCTGACAATCTGTTGTTCATTATGAAGTGAAATGACATGGGGCCACTTGGCCATTGACTATATGTATATCTGTGTTTATGTATGAACTTTGGCAATTGTCATTATTATTATCAGCATAGTTTCACTGTAACAGTGAACAGGTTTGAAGATATATGAAAATATCATTAATTAATTTTAATCAATTGATTGTTTCTCTAAATCAGTGAACAGGTTTGAAAATGCACAATCATGTAGATACCAATGTGATTTATGATGAACTTCCCTGTAGCTGTCTCTCTTTTTTTTTTAAATTGCCTTTATACTCTATGACTAGTTCATTGTAGTATTTCATCTATGTTTAACACATGAAAAGTTATTTCAATGGTGGATGGGGCACTTCTACAGATGTGGCCGTGACGAAGACCTCTTTAGGTTGAAACGCGTTGCCTGGAATAAATTATTTTGAAAGTGACACACTGAGTGCATCCTTCTTTGCACCTCACTGACTCTTGAGGCGCCACCTTCGCATTGTTCACGGGACCCATACCCGTATAATTGCACCAGCCCCGTATGGTGGACGTGGTTGGGCCAGTACGGGATACACACAGCTGATATATATATATATATATATATCCAGAAAACTCCGCTGTAACTTGATTCTTTCAAAAACGGAGCACAACTTTGGAACATATATATATATATATATATATATATATTATCTGCTGGCGGTCGCCAGTAGATAGTTATAGTTAGGACCTATTATCCATAGGAAATCCACGACATTCTATTTGAAATAACGTTGGCGCCGGTTGACGAATCTTCGCGAAAGTTTCCAACTTGTTGGGGCACTCCGCTCCGCTCCTACCCTGGAAGTCTCGGGTTGATTCGTCAAGCGGGGGCCGAGAAAAAAGGGGGGTCCCAAAACGCGTTTTCCCCATTCATTTTTCCATAGGAACCTTTAGTCGCAGCTACAGCCCGAACTGCTGAACGGAATTACACCAAGTTTGGCAAAGAGGTAGCCCTTGGTTCAGACTGGTGCCTTTTGCTTAAATGTTGTAAATCCGTTCAGTAGTTCCTGAGAAAATCAAAAGTAAAGTCACATATATATCTATGGCCGAGTAGGGTCCGCGTACCCTCAGCGCACCCTGCGCGCACCGTCCCGATCACGAGCTGCATGCTAATTGGCTGTCAGCTGGCTGTCAACACTCCAAACTAGGAAGTGTTGGCAGCCATTTTGTCCCTCGGTAGAACCGAGGCACAAAAACAAGTGCGCAAAACGCACAAAGGGGGCAGGGTAGAAACACCCTGACCCCTAGGCCTGCTCAGGGGTCCCACAAGGACCCCTGGGCAGAAAAAGCATATATTTTTTTTTTTAATCGGCAGGATGCGCTCAGGGTGCGCGGATCCCGCCGAGAAAAAAAGAAACAAAGTGCGCAGAAACGCACAAAGGGGCAGGGTAGAAACACCCTGACTCCTAGGTCTGCTCAGGGGTCTCACAAGGACCCCTGGGCAGAAAAAAAGCATTTTTTAAAAATAAATCGGCGGGATGCGCTTAGGGTGCGCGAATCCCGCCGAAAAATAAAATCGAAGCGCGGTCTCCCGCGCTTCGATGCTAGTTTGCCCCGGGTGGGCCAAGTCCCGGGGGCATGGTGGGGGTTAAATTTATGTATGGGGGCCTCTAAGGGCCCCCAAGCCCCGGGGACCGCCACCCCCGGGGCTTTAACAAAAATGGTGTGGGAGGGCTCTTTGCCCTCCCGCTGCCCCGAGGACCGCCACCTCCCGGGGCTTCTGTTTAAAAATGTTTTAACCTGTGTGGGGGCTCCAGCCCCCCACACGCCCGGGACCGCCACCTCCCGGGGCTCTAAAAATAAAAAATGGGGTCCGTTTTGGACCCCCGAAGCCCCAGGGACCACCACCTCCCCGGGGCTTTGAAAATGTGGGGAGGGGGCCGCGCGGCCCCTCCTGGAGCCAGTGATGGCCCTGGGGACCGCCACCCCCCAGGGCCGGCTCCTGCAGTGTCCCGGGTGCCTACCCCGGGACACTGCTGTTTGCAATGACAGGACGGGAGCCTCGCGGCTCCCGTCCTGTCATTGCAAACTGCTTTGGATATTGGAAGCGAGAGCAGGAAACCTGCTCTCGCTTCCAATATCCAAAGCTGATTGCTTTTCCACATTTGCCACGCCCCTTTTTACACCTCTCTGCAACGCAGCTCTGTGGCGATTTTTGGAGGTATATGGTGGGCTAGTTGGACTCCAGGGACCCTCAGGATTCAAGGGGACTTAATCCCCCAACTTAAAACGCGCCACGGGGCGCGTTTGCACAGTGGTGAAGGGAGGGGGCGGGGCTTCAGGTGACATGTGTGCAAACAGGCCCCGTGGCGCGTTTTAAGATGGGGAATAGTGCACAGAGTCACACACACCCCACCCACACAAACACTGAGGCACCCATACAGATACTCAGAGAACCAATCCATAACCCATATAGACACTCATTTAGCTAGTCAGAAACCCATGCAGCTGCTTACACAACAACAGACAGACGGATACAGACATTCACACAGTTTAGTCACTCACCCATGCATCCAGTAAGATACGTTTAATCACTCACTTATAGACTCAGTCACGCACCTACTAAATCATCCATTCAGGCGCTTGTACACCCACTCATTCTTCAATACGCCTTTCCCTATATATATTAAACATATTTAAACTTTACAGAAACACACAGTCACTGGATGATGTCATCAGTGATGTCATTTGAGATGTCATCAGTGATGTCATCAGTGATGTCACTGACCATGTCATGAGTGATGTAATATGTGACGTCATCAGCAGTGCATTGCGGGGCGCGAGTTATAGTTACCTGAACTAACTATAACGGGGGAATTTCACGGGTTTTGTACGAGTGCAATGTCCAACTAACTATAACTGTCCCTAAAACCTTATGGTTTTTTCAGTGAATTTCTAAGGTTTTTAAATGCTAATTTCTAACTATAACGTGCCTGAAACCTATGGTTTTTTCAGTGAATTTCAAAGGTTTTTTAAATGCTAATTCCTAACTATAACGTGTCTGAAACCTATGGTTTTTTCAGTGAATATATATATATATATATCCAACAAATCCTTTGTTGCCGAGCAAGGTATTAGGAAATACTGAAACGCGTTGGTTGTGTGTCTGTGCTCCTGTTAAATGGATTTAAGAATAAATTAACTTCGCCTAATACTGCTGCAAGAGTGCGACCCGTTTTCCTTCGGCAACGAAGGATTTGTTGGATATTTAGCAGTTTGGTTCAACCGAGGGGGAACCAAGCTGGGAGGATATATATATCTTTATTCTTGAGTGGTAGCATCCGCGCGTTCCGGCTGTCAGTGCAGCCTTGATATATATATATATATATATATAAAATAAATCTCATCTAGCTACACTTATCTAGCGTAAACTAACTACTTAACAGCACATTACACTATACTAGCCAATTTAAAACTACCTACACCTACCTAGCCTATCCTAACTAACCTGAACTCTACCTGAACTCTACCTACACTATCCTAACTTATCCTAAACTATATTAACTATTAAACGCTGATGACAGGTGAACATCTATCCTTCACCCCCCTTAATACACATACATCAGCACAATACAGAAGACAACCACATCCAAAACATACACTACCTATACATTTAAATCTGAACAAATGTACATTTTTTATTTTTTTACGTTTAAATGTATATTTTTCCTAAAACACACACTAAACATCAACCCCCCCACTCACTGAAAAAAATACCCATTAATAAACAAACCTAAAAACTGCTACCTAGAAAAATATTTAACCAGCTTACACTAACCTACACAATACCTATTCTAAAACCTATTCCACGCTATGTTTAAATTACTATCCCTAATAAACAACATGTAAACAACTGGGGAAAGGGAAAAGCCCAAGGGAGAATCAGATCTGGGCACTGAAGCGCTGCATTGCCTCCTGCAACGTGAACATGATGGCCCGCGGGCTTGAGAGTTCACTCTCAATGGCTGCCATCCTAAGTTTGAGCTTCTGTAGGCCCTTTAGCACCTGTGCCTCAAATATTGAGCCTACTACAGGGGTTGTGTCCATGGCCTGTGTTGCTTGCACCGACTGGGCAGTTGTCAGTTGTTGTGCACCCTCCTAATGTGCTTTAGCCTTTGAAGGTCCCTGTTGATCCCGCCTGCCTGCATTCCAGGAATCTGCTGCCCTTCCTTCTTCATACAATTTGGCAATCTTCTTGTATGCCTTTGTCACATGCCGGATGTGGCGGTAGTGCTCCAGTATTATGTGGTGTTGGTGGGGAGGTAAAGGAAATATGTATCAGCTAAAGGTGAAATTGTGCATGATGTCTGCAAAAGTAGGCTCACATTTTCTGAACTTCACATGTGGCATGTCAGCCCAAAACCACATATTGGCAAAGAGATATGAACAATACACCTTCTAAACATATACTTTTCCTAATTAAACAAGGCAAATGTACTCAAGTGCTGGCAGGGTGGGTATACGATATGACAGTGTCAACACAATGCACATAAAACCATATCAATCCTCAGACTGAGTTGCAAGCATGATGGTGTGTCCACATGGAATTGAACACATGGTCCACATATGGACACTTTGGTGTTGGTTTTGCAGCCTGCAACTGGGTATTTGTGTGGTCATTACCTATGTGAAATACGTAATGTTAAGAAAGTACAGGTAGTGTGCCTCTGCATTGGTTAAGTTATCTGGCAAAAACACAAGGCAACACACAACACACATTCCTCAATTGACTGACTCTGTGGCAGGTAGTCAAAACATAGATGGAAGTTGGGTAGCTACCTCCCGTAAAACAGACCTGTTGGACACTTCACCAATATTGACTCAGGTAAATACCAAGAACCCTAACAAATAGCTTATGGTATACAGTTCTAGCAACATCATGGTGACCTTAACATATCTTACTGTCTGTACATAGATGTCAGCAGGGCTGCTTTCCTTGATGCACATTAACAAAAAGTCTATCCATGTTAGGAGTGTGTACATGCATGCTGCAAATGTCATGTGTACAAGTACTTAGTGCTCTATCTAGTAGGTATCCTTCCACCATGAGTCAAGCGTGACAGGGTTTGTGCTAGCCAGTAGAAGTAATGCCACCAGTAGGTGAGCAGTGTAATGGGCTGTATGCTGCGGACACAGTGCAGACCTGCATGTGGTCCTTTCCACATTGCTTCAAAATTAACAACTCCTGCCAATGTATGAATATTTCTCAGAAATAGGACATTGGGTATATGAAGCCATGAGTAAGGCATTTATCTGCATTTCCATGTGCAGACTGGTGACATGTGCCCATGTACTCCAACCTAATGTGTCTGCACTGAGGTAGGATTCCTTACATTTTGACACAACCTGCCAAGCCATATGTCCATACCCTGCCATATGGACATCTACACTCGCAATGTGCATCAGACAGGCAGTCTAAAGATGAACTGTACAACACCACAGTAAAATAGAGTTGCTGTCCTACATCCTTACATCCCCCATGGCATCTGTGTAATCATTCTTCTGTCACCCCATCTCACATATGTATGATATGGACTACTCTGAGGGATGCTCAGGTACCCCAGAGGCAGGATTACAGCTGCCACACCTCAGGTTAATTGTGGCAAAAGTGGTGAAATAAAGTAAATGATTCCTACTGACAATGTGCTCACACCCTTACAGCAACACACGTTGAGATACCAAATGTGATTACTCTGACCAATGGTTAGGAACAACTTTGCCCCCTCACAACAATATATGCAGCATCTATCATAGGAAGGATTGTTGATTTGTGATGGCTAGCCTGCTGACACGGTCACACACGTTTGCCTGAATGGGAATTTTGATTTCACACATAGCTACTGGTACATGTATGGATCACAAAACTTTTTAGTTGTTGATCAGCATGAATTTCTGATCATGCCTATATTCTTTCACACTGAACTCATTTTGTTATTGAGGTTCAACGTATGCTGCATATATTATCATAGTATGATGCTAAACAACAATTTTATAAGTTCTATTTTGGAAAAGATTTTTAATGTAAATATGATTCTATGACACTGTAATGTTGACTATTGTTAATGCTGTCTGGGATATGTGTTGCACCTCACCAACACCTGTTTCATGCTCCAGTATGGACATAGGCAAGCATACTGTGTCCAGACAAGCTCAGCCAACTTCATTCCACTTTGCTGCAACACTTGTTGAACCGTAGTTTGTTACTTTTGTGCCATGGTGTGGGTGTAAGACAAAAGAACTTCTGACCAACTGTGGGGCAGATTTACAAGAACTGATGCATCTCTGCATATCAGCAGAGATGCGTCAGTTAATTTGCATCAACCAAAAAAAACATTGCGCCACCATGGATGCGTCGCATTTACAATGCGGCGCACCGAGGCGCAAGGATTGACAGATGCGTGACGCATCTGTTGGCGTAAAGGCAACGCATTGCTGGAGTCATGTCGCAAGCACGACTCAACTCCAGCAATGCTCAGGAATGCCTATTCCTATTATGCTGTGTCACTCCTTATGCCTTTTTCAAGCAGGTGTAAGGTTTTGACGCAGGGGCGTCGTAAAAGTGACTCCGTGAAATCTTGTAGATTTCACTGCGTCACTTTTACGAGGCTTTCTTGCGTCGGAACGCCCACCTTGCATACATTATACCTGACGCATGTATAATGTGACGCAGGGCTTTACAACGTGATGCATCTCCATAGATGCGTCACGTTGTAAATGTGTCGCAACGTGGCACATTGTTTACGACGCCGCTGCGTCACAAAAGTGACGCAACGGCGGTGTAAAGTGTTGCAAGGGGCTTGTAAATTTGCCCCCGTATATTTAGTGCCAGGTGATAGTACATGTGCCATAAGCATCCAAACAGTAGGTGGGCAAGCATCACCATAGCAGGTAAAGAAGCATGATTCATGTTTGCCTGCATACATTGCCCTTACACGCACATTAACATACATCCTTGTCCATTAAACATTTTACTGTGTGCAACATCATTTGTGATTTTACATTTACTGTGAATTTGTTACAGGTGAATGATGCTACCCCATACACATCACAATGTTACAACTATCATAGATAACACACAATCCTTACAGAGCTACAACCATATGCTATTTACACTCACTGGTAGCATTGGGATCCCAGAAGGTCTCCACTTCGCTCCAAGTGTGTGGTGCAGGACCACCTACAAGACAGAAATGTGAACATTGCTTTGTGAATATTGGAAATACACACTGTCTACATATGATACTCAGTACTTTGACATCACAATGATCTGGTATATTCAGCTCTTTGGACAGGCAGCCTGTGGCAAAGTAGAGATGGAATAATAAAGGACAGATATACACCGAATGGAATTTTAAGGTAAATTTCAGACTATTAATGTCACTGGTGCACAGAGTGAAGAGTAGGCTCAAAGCATGCTACCTTGCAACATAGTGCAAGGGTGCATGTCTTTCAATGCTGTATCAAATTCCTAGCCTTAAAGGTCCACCATCTGAAAGTAATTATATTGCCAGGGGAATGTCCAACTCTCTATGTGTGCTGAACAATGCAGCACACATTAGAAGGTCAACATGATAGGAGACTGATCATTACTTTGCTCCTTACATGTAACCTGTGCAGGGTATTTCAACATCAACCATTCACGCTCTGTACAGGCACTTATGTGAATTCAGGTCATGTATACAAATACATGCATGTGAAATAATTTGTTAAGACAACACCACCTTGTCTAGCCAATGGGACTCCACTGCAAAGTACATGGAGGGGTGCCCCCATGCTCTGGACTCAGTCAGGAGCTCTCAGGCCAGGTGCCCACTGTCCCTGCACAGTGCCGGACGGGGGCTCCTGGAGCTCTGGGGCTCTCCCGCACTATGGGGGCTATTGTTACGCTACTGTGAATAGCCCCCTGGGGCATAGTGTTACTATTTAACAGATTTACCCTGTATTTTGTCATCCTACCCCTCAAGTATCTGCTCTTACTGTTAAGAAATAGATTTAAAATTATTTTGACATGCACTCAACTACATGCATGTGGTAAATACATACTTACCTACGGAGCCTCCAACTTCCATGCCAAGGTGGTCTAGGAGATCGGCCTCCCGGGTCACCATCGGTGCTTGAGCTGGTGTACGGTGCGGGCGACACCAAACACCTTGGTCATGTGCCACCTCACTGTCTCCCCCTGCTCCTTGTGCACCTTGGTGGGGTAGCCCTGGCTGACCTTACCTCCCGAAGCAATCATTTTTGCCACATAATGTGCCAGCAGCCAAAGCAGGCCCCCAAGCTCTTCTTCAGGCAGGTTTTTATTTTTTGCAGAGTTTTATATAGCGCGAACTTGACCTGAATCGGGTATCAGAGCGCTTTACATAGCACTAGTTACGTTACATGAGGACACACATTCATTTTGGTTAGGCACGGGGAGAATAAGTGATTTGCCCAGAATCACAGGATGTTTAGCGTCATTGCCGAGACTCGAACCCAGTTCCCCAGATTCGAGGTCGGCCACCCTAGCCGTTAGGCCAACTCAAAGGTTCTTTGCTCTATCCTTTCCCAGCATGGCCCAACACGCTCTATTCCCCCTTAACCCTATACAAATACTCCTTAACCTTACCCCTACCCCTAAAATATGAAACCTCTAAATAGGCGTGCACCCAAAAATGACAAAAACAATACAATTAACAAAAGCAATACAGAGATAACACAATTGGCACAACACAGGGATAACACAGACACCAACAAGACCAAAATACTCCTCAATCACCAATCCACTTCACAAAACACCTCCAACAGCCAGCACAGAATAACAGACTATAAGTGAAAGTAACTTCACACTTCCTAGTTTGCAGCCTGCCACAGACATTGCATCATTTTCTGGGTGTACCCGCCCGTTTTCGAAAAATGCGTACTTTTTTATGCTGCATTTGTACAGAAATAGCCAATGCATGATTAACGCACAATGCATTATCCACAATGCATTGTTTTTATCGTATTGGCATCAATGCGTGGCTTCCGACGAGCGTAACGGGTGCAATGTGACACGCAAATGGGTCAGTATGTGGGTTCTGACCCACGCAACTGTCCTATTGTCTGGGATACACTGTTGGGAATTGTGCAATGCAGGTGAACACACCTTGGGCTCACTTGCTTCTCTTTTCTTACCTGACAGGCTTAATATATTCGGATGTGTGATTTTTCAGTGGTCAAAGTGTGCCTATGTGTGAGTTTTTGCCTTCTTCGTGGTGACATATTGAATGGCGATATATTTATGTGAAAAACACATCCATATTGTAAGTTGTAGAGACATTCCACTGTTTTTGTTCCTTTGGGGGTTTGTAGTATGCTTGGGTGAACTTAGGTAGCTGCGGAGTAGGAATCTTTTCAGTCCAATACATGCATTGCTATGCCTATGAGATACACTAATGTATTCCCTATTATGCACAATATCTAAATTCAGACCATCTATCTGGATTCCTGCCATAAGATGGGTTATGGATGAAATACACACTCAGGGAAGCACAGAAACTTCCTGGTTCAGCCAGTCTACAGTGTATATGGCATCCTGCTTACTGATTAACTGGATAGATATGATAGGTATGGTGTTAGGCCAATATGACACCTGCAATTGTCTAGCAGACATCAAATTACACACTAAGGGGCATATTTACGTTCCCTGGCGCATCCCTGCATATCAGCAGGGATGCGCCAGGGAAAATGCGTCACGCAAGTTTACCCTTGCGCCACGTCCGATGCGCCGCATTTACAATGCGGCGCATCGTGGCGCAAGGATAAGCAGATGCGTGACGCATCTGCCGGCGGAAGGTTGGCGCAGTGCTGAAGTTGTGTCGCAAGCGCGACGCAACTCCAGCACTGTTCCAACCTTCCCTATCCCTAACATGGTGCGTCAATCCTTACGCCTGCTTGAAGCAGGCGTAAGGATTTGACGCACCAGCGTCGAGAAAAGTGACTGCGTGGTCTGGGATGAGTGTGTCACACAGCAACAGACCTTTGGAATAGGTGAGTGAGCCATTAGTCATCACTGCAGTGAAACATGGTTAAATAGTCAATGGTACTTGTGATGTTCAATTAACATGATGCTGCCATTCACACATGATATCTGTCTTACTGTCAACATTAGTAGCAGTACATCTGCTCTGAGGGCAGGATTTTGTGTGTGCCTCCTGGTCCAAGGATACTGCATTCCCTGACACAGGCATATGTAGTGGCAAACACTCAACTTACATTTTATCTTTGGGTGTATACAAAATTTGTGATCTGCTCCACTATGCACTTGTACACTCAGGTCAGAGGTACACAACTCTTGCCATGCAAAGGTAAGTTCATATTAAAATCTCTCCATCTGACCATGTGCAATGAGTTAGTGTGTATGCACATGCAGTTTTGTCTGACTTTTGATCCAAGTGAAATCACACTCTTGACATCACTGTATTCTTTAGGTGTTCAGATGTTTGCATACAGTGTCATACTGTTCTTGCTATTTACTCACTGTACAATGTCAGCTGCTCATATTGTATTTTTACTGGCCTTTGTTCCTCACTGCATTGCTGAGCACTGCATGGCAAATGTGTCTTTTATCTACTGTAGCATGATGTGGTATGTGTGAAAATGTAGCCAGGAAATAGTTCACATGTGCTGTGTTTTGTGGAAATATATTTTAAAACGAGGAAGATCCCTAATATTCACTAGAACCTAGGGTAGTAACCCTTATTGTAGAAAACAGTGGTTCACTAAAGTCATAGATCAGTAAAAGCAAAAAGAAAAAACAAATTAATTGAAGAGTGGGTCAGATAGATTCTTGGCCCAATGGAACAGACTGCACCAGGCTAAGGTAAGAACAGACAATGACACGATGTTTATATGGCAATTAATTTAGTCATTGCAGACGTTTTTTGTAACGCATATAAAGTCTTTAGCTAATATAGAACAAGATCCAGTGCTCACAATTATGTAAAAGAAAACGTGCAGTGATGAGTGAAAGACACGAACGTGCATCCAAAAAACACAGAAAAAGATGTTTAGAATAATTTTTATATATTGTTAAAAAGGGAGACGATATGTCTACAGTCTGTGGCGTTTCAACCTCTATAACTGTGAGATCATCATCAGGATAAGGTGTGTGAGCACCAAGTATCTGGTGAGCGAAGTGAATCAACCCAGATAAGAAGAGAACAACTAGTGAGGGCAAGTGGGTCACCCTGTGGATCTGGAAACAATCCGTAAAACGAAGGGAAAGGAATCCACCTTCAGGAGATTTATTTAGGAGCAACCAGCATGTGCTGTCCCCGGCTGACTTAGCAACAGCCATTGCGCAGCCGGTGAGATTTTCAGTGAGGCTTGTTCAAGGTCCACTGGAGCACTGCCAGCTGGGACTCTCCTTAATTGCAGCCGAAATACAATTGTAACACAGTGGGGAACCTGCGTCAATCAGGACACGCTGTTCAAGTGTTTGAGGGAGAATGACTTGAAGCCAGTGGCAGATTGCCTACTGGTGGAGCGTTCCCAATGAGCCTGGATGATTACATTTTGTAGTACAGTGGCGGCATGCCTACTGTTGGTGTCAATGGAGGGGAACGCTTTCTCCTGTTTTATGGAAACCCTCACATGCATGTTTGAATTCTTTACAAGTGACAGCTTTTACATGTTCGAATGACAGTAGGCCTTTGTCCATGACAACTGTCACTCATTATCTCTGAAGGTATATGCAACAACATTATTTCCAGCTAAATGCCATAATTCTGTTTGACAACAAATTGGTGAGACACACTACAATGTAAAGTTATTCTCAGGTATGGTAGTTGGTTGCTTCTGTTCCTAACTTCACTGAGTGCCATCTGTTGTACACTTTGCTGCTGCACAACACAGCAAGACTGCTGGCTGTGCAGCTCTTCCCTGCTCATGTGCAAGGGGGAGTAATGACCAATTTGGAATAGGAAATGTGGCATGCCTGGTGTGTACCTTTCCTGCAGTTCACTGCTTCACATTGCATTTCTGTATATGTGCAATTGATAGAAGAGATGCATGGCCCCATGTTGCTCAACAGGTATGATGACATGATTATCACATTTTGATGCCTACTTCCATTTGACAAGATGTGGGTGAGTTGATGTTTACTGGGACTGTGACATAAATGACAACACAAATAATGGATTCAATCATTTGTTTCCATGTTGAACCTTCCGATTATGTTCAGACATTCTGTCCATCATAGTCCATTTACTTTAAGAGAAGTACATGTACTTGAAGAGAAGACATTCTGCACAATGTGTCCCAGTCACTGTAATTTGGATCTCTCCTCCATCCTCATCCTTCATTGGGTCCTGCTCATCATAGTCCTTGTCCAACGGGACATTTGTTCGGACACAGATGTTGTGGAGAATGGCATATACTAGGGTGATCTTGCAGACCATAGGTGGCAAGTATAGCAATCGCCCCCTGACATTTCCAGGCATCTGAACCAGAAATTCAGCACACCAAAAGTTCTCTCCACGATATTGCGGGTCTTGACCAATGCCTGGTTGTACAGTCATTCCGGCTCAGTCTGTGGATGCACAATTGGGGTCATGACCTATGGCTGGGGACTTTATCCTTGGTCAGCTGAAAGTTAAAAATAAATTGCAACTGCCAATGCTTTTGCTCTCCGTTACAGCTACATTCCTGTCCATGTGTGTTATGTGTACTGCATGACTCATACACATTTCTTACGGTATTTTACATGTGTTACTTATGCAATTGGACATAGGTTTACGCATGTCTCTTCCAGTTTTCAGTGTAATAACAAATGATGTGCATGGCCTGCAACATTGTACACTTTTACATCCTAACTTTCATCTTTATCTAGTAGCCTACTGCGATGGGTATTTAGAGATGTTCCTGATCACTATGTTATGTGTACTCACTATTTGTGTGAAGTGACAGATAATTTATCAGATATTTGGCTAGTTGGTCCTAGGTAGGTTGTGACATTGCCAACACGTTTAACACTCACACATACATATGCCCATGTTAAACCACTGATGTTGTTGGTGGCTCACATGACATTGGCACAGCCATTCCATAGTTCACTTACTCTAACATGTGAATTTGGTGCATACATTTGGTGCAGCTTAAACATCACACATGGATTGTTATGCTATTTATTGACAGGCTTCAACTATTGTTTTTGCCAGAGAAGTTGCCAGAGAATGCCATGGCCCTGATCCTACTTGGCCTGTCTGTGGCTTTTGACACTGTCTCGCATAGTTGGTTGATCAGGAAATTCCATCAAATTGGACTCCATTCTAAAGCCCTACAGTTGTTTGGATCGTTCTTAAAGAATAGAACTCAAACTATCCAGCTGAGTACTATTAGATCTCGATCCCATCTATCCAAATGCAGAGTCCCTCAAGGTTCCTCCTTGAGTCTGACTCTTTTTAACATTTACGACCCTTCTCTAGCACAGATAGTAAGGAAATGGGGCTTTAAGATCTGCTCGCATGCGGACAATACTCAGTTGGTCATCTCCATTTAGGAAAAACATGAAGAAACTTGAGGCAACCTGACCAATTGCCTCTCAGAAGTTGCAGATTGGATGGCAGAGCACTGTCTTAAACCTAACACTAGGAAATCTGAAATCCTACAATTCGTTGGTGCTCATCGAATATGGAACTCATCCTGGTGGCCTACTTCTCTAGGAGAAGCACCAATTCCCAAGAAATCTGTAAAAATCTTGGAGTCATCATTGATGACTCACTCCCAAAGCAGGAACAAGTTATGGCCACCTGCGGAAAATTCTATGACATCCTCAAACTACTAAAATGGCTGTTCAGGTGGTTACTGGTTGACTGGCGTAAAACGATAGTTCAGGCATTGATAACCAGGAGACTGGCTTATGGCAATGTGCTGTATGTGGGCATGGTGAGTTATCTCTTCTCTAGACTCCAGGTAATCCAGAATGCAGCTGCCAAGCTGGTCTGTAATATGGACAGATATAGCTTGGCTTCAGCCTGCCCGGTAACCCTACATTGGCTGCCAGTAAGGAAAAGAGCCAGCTTCAAGCTTCTTTGCCATACACACAGGTTACTGTATGATACTGGGCCTGAAATTCTTCTAGACAAAGTGAAATTTTACATTCCGGCACAAGATTTAGATCATGAAACTTGGCACTCCCCACGGCAAAACAGATAGGCAGCGGACCATTGGAATACTCTTCCTTTAGTCCTTCGCTTGACCGCGAACCACCTATGGTTTAAGGAAAAACTATTTTTTCTCATCTGGCAGCGGACCATTGGAATACTCTTCCTTTAGACCTTCGCTTGACCGAGAACCACCTATGGTTTAAGAAAAAAATAAAAACTTGGTTTTTTCGAAGGATAAGTTTATCTAGCAAATTTATTCTTAAATTCTTGTCAGTCCTCACAGTTGAAAAGATAGGGAGCTTTCTAAGCTCAGTGATATCCTTCAGGGGGTGAGTGTTGCACTATATAAAAACTGTAAATAAATAAGTAAACAGAAGTTGTCACAGTGCACTTTGACACATATGTATTGCAGTGTGGGCCATCTTTATGTGGGGCACACGGATGTTGTTACAAGGAGCTGCCTACTCCAAAAGTAGACACAATACATTGGTTTTTCACATGTATGTGTTTGACTCTAACTTGTAGGGGATTGTGTACTTCTATGTTGTGTGTTTTTTACTCATTGCTGTGGAGAATGTATGTTGAGATTGGTATCCTCAGTGCAATGTGGTGACTTGTCCTGGTTGGAATTTATTCTGTGTTGATTACTGATGTATGACATGTTTGGCAACATTGTGTTTTACTTAGTGAGTTTCACATTGCTGGATTCATATGTTTTTCATTTGGGCTACTTGCGCCACAGAACAGGTGAGCTATCACATTGGTGACATCAGTCAATGCAGCTGTCAACCTACATGTATGTGTGTACGTAGACTGTCAGTATTGCTGAGTCATTAATGTGTTTTGTACTGTTGGTGTCACAAAGTTATCCAGTATTGACATTTGCACATTGTCTGGGGCCTACACTGACATGGCATGCCACACATGGCCTTTCCACATTCTTCCTGTGTTGCTCCGGACACTTTGGTCAACATACAAGTATACTGCAATGTGTGACACACTTGCTCATTTCCACAGTACTTGTTCTCACAGCACTGACCTTGTTGGCATTTGACTGATACCACGAGTAGGTACACCATTGAGGAAACACTAATCTCAGATTTATCTCTTGTGGTGTCTTTGTACTCATATTGGCGTTTCTGTCATGCCACATGGTTTCATTCGTGATTTGTTAACCAGCGCAGATGATGTGGTCCCATACATCCACACAGAGTTAAATGACGCATTGCTACTCACTGACTTTCTCTCGCTACTGCCATTGACAGATTAGTAAATGCATGTCTATGTGGAACATCATTGTCTATAAGTTGCAGTGCGTTGTTACCACTATGTGGACATGACACCAGGGCCCAAATATTTGGGGAAGTGGCACTGTGCAGTGCAGCAGGTCATCTGTCTGCACTGTGTCACTGAGAAATGGTGGTAGGGCACAGTATTTAGGCCATACTGCACTTTCCTGACCTTTCAGCCTATACTGGCACACAATATGCTGCCAAGCACAAGCACAAATTCAGGCACACTTGCACCATGATGCTCCGGTGCCTGCATTGCATGTGGGATTGTCTTTGTGTAGGAAGGGGCAACTACCTGCACATGATGAACCCTCAGAGACCTGATCGTCTATGTATGTGTGCCACAGAATGCGGGACACATAGGAAGCGGGAGTGACTTGGATGACTTCAGTTATTTTTCCTTGTTACACATCACCTGGGGAGACCAATTGATATATCACAATTTAAAGTTTTCCTGGTGTGGGATACATGTCATGCCTCATTAACCATGGGAGTTGCATGGAGACACCCCTACAATGCCCATGGAAATTCTCCCTTTCACACAATGATGGTACACTGCATTTGCCCACTGTTGCAGTGATCTGTACCTTTACACCATTCAAAGGCACACAAAGTGGCTTTGCGTATCTTAACATGTGTGACTTGGGGGTTTGCATTGCACGTGTACCATGATGCATGGTAAATGTGTGAGGTACACCCCACATACATATGGCCCTATCTCCATCAACAGACATAGAGATGGGTATTTTTTCATACATGTCTTACAGTTAGTAGGTCTGTTATGTACATCAGATTTGCTTACCAACAAGTAGGCCATTCCCATATTGCCCATTCTGGAAGTGCTTAATGATGATGCTGTGCCTCACGATGTAGGCATCATGGGTACTCCCTGGGTATTTTGCCAGCACATTGGTGAACATCCCCGGTGGTCCACAATGGACTGGATGTTGATAGAGTAGGTGTGCATCTGGTCACTGTACAGGTGAGATGCTGCTGCAGGGGGAACCAGTTGCACATTTGTGCAATCCATGGCACCAACACATCTGGGAATCCGGCAGTAGCAGAGAAATGTTGCTTGGTCTCCAGCTGCTGTTGTTGTGTCTTGGGGAAGAGGAGGTACTGGGGTGTTAGGCGAATGATGGCATCTGGGACAGAGGGTAGGAAGGCAGAAAAAGATGGCTGCAATATTCCTGCCTCTCTGGAATGAACTAGATGCCAGCATGTGGAGGACAGCCATCAGCTTGACCTGCAGGGGAATGCTGGAGGGTCTGACAGTTGTTGGCTGAAGCCTTGGGGCTATCTGTTTCAACAGTTCTATTATGGACTCCCTTCTGAGTTAGTGGTATGTGATTACCTCATCCTCCCTGAGGTCAATGATGGAAGCCTGCTGGTAAAAAATGCACTCCCTTCTTCTATGCTGCCTACAGAGTGGTGGTAGTGGTGGGGGTGGGGGTGGTTCTGGGATGGTGGTGGGGGTCTCTTTGCAACTCCCAGCTGCAAAATAAACATATGCATGGCATAGTTGTGCTTGCCAAACTGTTTTGTGTGGCTTGTCTTTATGTACCACAGCCAATGCATCTTTT
The DNA here is from genome assembly GCA_963921515.1 of Calotriton arnoldi. NCBI lineage: Eukaryota > Metazoa > Chordata > Amphibia > Caudata > Salamandridae > Calotriton > Calotriton arnoldi. The sequence continues at coordinate 932,590 of CAWUFW010005392.1, read as the reverse complement.
CTTATGCCTGGGTTGCCGATGCACAGGAATTTTGATGCATTTCAGGCTCTGCGCATCACTTGCCAATGATGCGTCACACATTGACAAAACCATAAATATCACTGCGTGGGTTTTACACTAGATTTTATGGGTAAATACCTACCCTGCATATTTTAGCCTCTGCGTGGCGCAACCGGTTCTGCCACAGGTATTTTCTGATGCAGGCCTACAAGAGCTGACACATTTGGTCACATGCGTTGATTTTTAGATATTGAGTAATGTCTGTGCCTCCGCACGTCAAAATAAGTGACACAAAGGCAGTGCAGGCCTCTCATAAATATGCCCCAAAGTTTATAGGCTCTGAAATATACTCTGAGAATACATACAAGGACAGTGGAAATTGTACCATGTGAAGTGGGGTTTTCCAGAATTTTGTCAGCATGCTTTCCTTCCTACGTTGGCTCTGCGCATGGCAGAGATAGCCACTATGGTTGAAAAATCTACACCACTGTTGAAAAGAACTGAAAATCTGAAAAGATTTACACTGTTTGTGTAGTAGTGCAGGTATCTCCACCACCTTGGTAGATGGTACACTCTAAATCCGTCTGTTGCTTACATAGATATCTTTGTTACTGTAAACGTAGACTGCCACTTTTACAACTGTACTCCTGTGTTATACCAAGAAGTTTTGTTTTCACCCTGGCACTCATCAACGAGAAAGTCAGAATCATCTTAGATCTGTGGAGAACCCTCGGCTGCTTACTCAAGGTACTCTCAGCATTTTTCTCATGAGAACTAGGGGCACAAGTCTTAGATCTTTTTATCAGTAGTTTCTATGTGGAGAAAATGTAGATTCATGTACGCATGATGTGCTCAATACCTTTGCGAGTGCAAAGCTACTTTGGTTTGTTTGATGATTACTAGCTCCTTTGCTTTTTGCTAATAATAATGTTCTGGACTCTGAGTAGGCTAAAAGAATGATTTTTATTTACCTTTATCCAGTGTACCATATGTGTAATTCTGTAATAGAAATAGTGGTGTAGAAAGCCCAGGGAAAGACTGGCTAGTGTGCCCTGGCCGTGGTCATAAATTGGAAACCAGGGCACAGGCAGATATCCAGAAAGATGAGCTTCACTCTTTCTCCAGGGTGCTGAAAATGAAGCTTGTCACAGCGGTAACAGGAATGTGTATTGTGCTCTCTGCAAGGTCCTGGAATAGAAATCTACAGCCTGATTAAGAGTTTCTTCGGAGCGATACTTCATTACAAACATGATGGATATCCGGATGGATGTTATGCACTTATAATAAGGTGGACGGGATATCCGTCACTTTTCTGACAGAGCTCCCGTCTGGCAAACTCTACCTCAGAACCTTTGGCACATTTAGATATCCAGTAAGCATGTGCATCATGCACTGGCTATGGTCATAAAGCAGAAAGCTTGGCACAAGAAAGTAATTAAAAAACTGTGATTTATTCTCTATACATGGACCTGGAAAAGTGAATGAGCAAAGGAAAAAGAAACCCAGGAAACATGTGAAACATGCTCTATCCAGTGTACTGAAACAGGAAAACGAGGCACAGCAGATAACAAGGAAAGATGTGCATTGTTCCCTGACTAGGTACTGAAACAGAAAGCTAGGCACAGGCAGATGATATGAAAAGTGTGCATTATGCAGTATGTATGGCCCTGAAACAGGAAATTGCAGCGAATGAAAAAAACATATGTATTGTGCCCTGACCGTGGTACTGAAACAGAAAACTAGGCACAGCAGATTACAAGACAAGGGGCCAGATGTACGACCAACAATTTTGCGACTCGCAAATTGCGTCGCAATAGCGACTCGCAATTTGCGAGTCGCAAAATGGGATGTTCAACTGTGTCAGAGACACTGTTTGCGATTCCCAATGGGGTCGCAAATTGCGAGGCTCATGAATATTAATGAGCCTCTCGCAATTTGCGAGCCCATTGGGATGACAGGCCCTCCCAGGGATGGTGGCCTGCTGGGCTCAGCAGACCACCATGTCTGGGACTGCTTTTAAATAAAGCAGCTTTTTTTTTTTATTGCAGCCCGTTTTCCTTAAAGGAAAACGGGATGCATTTAAAAAAAAAAAAAAAATGAAACGCTTTTGTTTCATTTTTTAAGGGCAGATAGTGGTCCCTGGGACCACTGCCTGCCCTTAAAAAATATGTTCAGAGCCTGTCACAAAGGGGAAGAGGTCCCCTGGGGACCCCTTCCCATTTGCGACTCCATTACCACCCTCTTGAAGAGGGTGGTATTTATGAGTGTTTTGCGACCGCAATTGCGGTCGCAAAACATTGGTACATAGCTTATGGTCGCTATTAGGAAGGGAACGCCCCTTCCTAATAGCGAGTCGCAAAACCTATTTAGCGAGTCGCAAATAAATTTTGACTCGCTAAATAGGCTTTGTACATGGCCCATGAGGTTTTTGCATGCGCAAACGAGTCGCAAACCCGTTTGCGCGTGCAAAAACAGGTCGTACATCTGGCTCATGATGTGTATGGTGCCCTGTCCATGGTCCTGAAACAGAAAACGAGGCAGAAGCAGCCTATGTGAAGTGTGCATTGTGCTGTATGTATGTCCCTGAAACAGGAAACTGGGCACTGTAGCGAATAAAAAAAACAGGTGCATTGTGCCCTGACCGTGTACTGAAACAGAAAGCGAGGCATAGCAGATGGCAAGACGTGTATTGCGCCTGGTCAATGGTGCTGCAATAGAAAGATAGGCACAGGCAGATGGCATGAAAGTGTGGACTATGCTCTATCGAGTGTCCTGAAACAGAAGTAGGCATGCAACGAATTAAAAAAAAGTGCATTGTGCACTGACCATGGCTCTGAAATAGACATATGAACACGACCGCCCAGAGATACCACGCTGGGGCGTATTATCTATGGTTCTGAAACACAAATATTGACAGGATAGCTTATAGAAACCACGGCTAGCATGTATTGTGCCCTATCCAACCTTTTGTAATAGAAAGATTGAAAGGATAGTCTATTGAAACCGCAGCTAGCTCATATTGTGCGCCCTGTCAACGGTACTGAAATAGATATATTTCTATGGACTGTTCTGTCAATATGTCTATTTCAGCACCATGGACAGGGTCACAGCACGCGCTGCCTGTGGTTTAGAGGCAGTCTGTCAATATTATTGACAGACTGCCTCTAAACCACAGGCAGCGCGTGCTGTGACCCTGTCCATGGTGCTGAAATAGACATATTGACAGAACAGTCCATAGAAAACACAGCTAGCGTCTATTGTGCCCTGTCCAATGTTACGAACTAGAAATAATGAAAATAATATCATGACCGAACAGCTCATTGAAACCACAAACAGCGCACATTGTGCCCTGTCCATGGTCCTGAAATAGCTATCTCGACGGATCAGAGGATAGAAGCCACTGCCGGTTCTTAAACTGAAATGTTTGAAGAAGCAGGCAGGGTAGAAGGGTTGAAAATGTGCACCCCGCCCTGTCCGTGCTTCTGAAACAGAAATATGAGCAAAAACAAAACAAAAACAGGCTGATAACAGGCGACGTCTAATGTGCGCTGTTCATCATTGTAAAGCAGAATTCAGAATTTTGGAAAATACCTCAGATATATTGCACCGTGTGGAGTGTGTCCATTTCATGGTGCTGAAACAGAAAGTTAGATACATAGACAACTATGAAATTCAAGCATTGGCAACCCTAACAGGTCTGGGATTGGCTGTCAGCCATTTGATATGTTTTTAGCAAAATGTTATTGTCTTGGAAGTTGCTGAGCCCTTGTTAATCTAAAAAAAAGAAAGAATACTGGCTAAGAACAAAAGTATTTTTTGGTCTCAAAAAGGATACATTTCTATAGCAGTCCCTGGGGCTCTGAATGGAACTACTTTGTGTGGGAGTATGCTTCTGGAATAAGGGCAGAATGCTGTCACTCATAGTAAAGGTAGCCAATGGCTGCAGTGGGATTACCCACTGTCAGTGCTTAATTTGAGCCAGTGGTTGCCAGTGGTTGACCAGCACTTATTTTTCCCATCAGATATTTACCAAACTCAAGAGAGGGAAAATAAACAGCTCGGAAAGATTTAGGAAGAGAAAGACTGCAAAACTGGGAGAAAGCAGGAACGTACAAAACTGACATAAAGGGGCAGGGAGTTTCTGGTACCCGATTAAAGAAGCATAAAGTGAATTTAAACAACCAGCATTAGTATCCGACATGCCAACATCTAATTGCCCCGCAGTGGGCTTCTGGGTGGAGCTCTGGGTACTGGCACTCTTTCTTTCTCAAATTAAGCACTGCCCACTGCCTCATGCTGTGGTAGGTGGAAAAATGTGAATGCCACAATAATGGGCCAACGGATGAAGAGGGGTGGCTACCATCCCTTATAAACTTTTTACATATCCTTATAGAAAAAACTAACGGACTTGGCTAGTTCCAGACCTTGAAAATATATTGTTCATGATTCAGTGATAGGAATATTGTTCCTAATAAAATACACACACAAACACACGCACACAGACACACACACACACACACACACACACACACACACACACACATGTACACACACACACAACATAACATACCTATCATTATAAGGGCCGGTAAGGGCCAGCCATTGACAGTAATGAAGTGTGTATTTACTATTCTAACTCCACGCGTGCTTTGATAGTAGACTAAGTTATAAAGCAGACTGAGGCAAATATAACTACACTTTTAATTTTTTGATATACTTGCTTGAAAGTACCTAAACACACTATTGGGACCAGTCCTCCTAACACACACACACACACACACACACATCCATCCCCACCCTCCCACCTCCTAAATATAGCTAGAGGAAGATAGATACAGCAACAAAGGTCATATATCATGTAATGTGGATGGAACGCAACCAAACACACCATTGCATGTATGTAAATTCACGTTTTTAAACATACTATCATAATGCAGGCTTAGGTACTAAATTTGTAATGAATTTGCATCTAAACCGCAGTATGATACCATGTCATTCTTCTATTAAAGTTGTGAAGGATTACTCACTGTAGCTCACCATTTTTAAAGCAACTGAGTGGCTGCATAATTCTAAATACTACCTAACATCAAAGGGTTCTGGCTCTTATCAGTAAGGCTGAGCCCAATAATCAAAAAACAACAACCACAATGCCAATACTAATCAATCTTTCCTCAATTATTTGTTGGGGCACAAGTGAATAACTCAATGTGACCCAGAAACCTCTGTTTTAATGTACTTTATTATATTTTAGAAAAACTTTTTTGTCTTTTTTTCTCATCAACTGTACAATTTTAAATATAAATCATTACAAACACCACAACCACAACTTTTTTTTAATTTTATTTTTTTTATTCTAAATACAACATTTCTTTTGGCGTGATTTAGAGTTCAGTGGTAACTGAAAATTCTCTAATATCTGGGATAAACTCTAAACGTGGAATACAATCCACTATCTGAATTTTCCCCTCAAGATTATTCCTATGATTCAGCCGGTGAATTGTACTCTATATGCAAGATTGTCTATTGCATTTCACCGTCCCATGACCCACCACCTTGATTTAGATATTCTTATAGGCATTTTTTTAAATGCATCATGTTTTTCTTTAAGGAAAACAGGCTGTGTGTATAAAAATGATTGCTTTATTCAAAAGCAATCACAGACATGGTGGTCTGCTGACCCCAACAAGCCACCATCCCTATGATGGAAGTAATTCGTAAGGGCTCACAATTTATTACCTACTTCATGCGTATTAATGAGGTTGGTCAAATTGTGACCCCCTGCGAATTTTCTGAACCAAAATATTTAAATATATGTTGGTTAGCAGAAAGCAATGCATTCAGTAAAAGTAATTGCGCAAATTGCGACCACTTTTACCAAATTGTTGGACTTGGCCCTTTTTCCACGGTCATCCCTGAACTTTTTGCCTTTCTCCTGGTATTTTTTTGACCTGGTGTTGGTGGTTTTAGGACTCCGGGCACTTTATCACTGCTGTCCAGTGTAAAGTGCATGTGCTCTCTATGGTAAAACATGGTAAGATTGGTCTACACCTGTTTGGCGTATTTAATTTACCTATCAGTCCCTTGTAAAGTGGTATCTCAGATACCCAGGGCCAATAAATTAAATGCTACTGGTGGGCTTGCACCGCTGCTTGCGCCACCCACCAAAGTAGCCTTTCAAACCTGTCGCAGGCCTCTGCCATTGCAGGGCCTGCGCGTGCAGTTTACTGCCGCTGTGAAGTGGCAGATAAAGTGGGTGCCACGTCTGTGACTCCCCTTTTACTACATATCAGTCACCCCTAAGGTAGGCCCTAGCCAGCCCTTTGGGTAGGGTGCAATGTAGGTAAAAGGTAGGACATGTGCCTTAACTGTGTGGCATGCCTGGTAGTGACAAACAGCCATTTTAGTTTCTCACTACTGTGAGGCTGCCCTCTGATAGGAATGCATTGGGGATTCCCTGATAAGTGTTTCAGTGGTAATTCCTGATCTGAGAGGAGTAGCGTGATCAAGTTTGGTATGTTTGGAATAGTGGTAATAAATGCTGCGTAACGGTGTTCGCAGATTTATTATCACTATTTTAGAAATGCCACTTTTAGAAGTGAGCATTTCTGTGTGCTATGTGTCTTTGTGCCTGCCTGATGTGTATTGCATGTCTGGCTCTGGAGTGACAGGGGCTGGGGAGGTGCAGTGGCTCTAGAGGGGCTGGGTGAGTCAGCGCTAGGCTGAATAGGCTGATCTGCATTTGGAGTACTGGGAGGAGTAACCCCTGACCCTGAATAGATCTGTACCTGCCTTGTACAATGCTGGCTCTGCCCCCCTGTGGTGTGTCTGGGGCCAGAGCCTACCCTGACAATGGTGAGTGTTGGCACTTGTGAAGTGCCTCCCAGAACTGGTTTGGACTAGGTCCAGTGCCCTGTGTCAGGGCAGAACAAAGACTAAGCGTGGTATAAATATTGGGGCTGTGACCCCATGTGTGGGTGTGCTGCTTGGTGCTTACTTGGGGCCGGAAGGCTGCCGGTCTGCCAGGAGGAACCGCCACCGGGGGACTGACCTGTTGCCCTGCTTGGCAGCTGGAGGATCTGCTGTCTGCCCAGGAGACCCGGTGTGCTGGCCTGCCTGTGCACTTCTGGAAAATAAGTGCTGCCTGTTCCCTGCTGGTGTCAGCAGGTGTGAGCGCCTTGCGAGTGCTCTGCTGTGCCTCCCCTCTCTGATCGAGGGGTGGTGGGCACTTTGGCCCAACCCTGGAGCAACAGAGTGGGAAGTGCTGCATTCCTGTACCCCTGACAAGAGGGGGTCCTGCCCACTAGAACCGCATGGTGGGCTCCTTGCGTGCCGTCCCTATGAGCCCGAGACGTGGGTTCTTTTTACGGTCCACGGAGAAAGCAGTCCGCAAACCGGAAGTCAGGCAAGGAGTGCCTGACCGTGGGCGGGGCCGGCCAAAGGAAACAGAGCCGGAGCAAGAAGTCAGGCAGAGGACGCCTGGTCGTGGGCGAGGCTCCCGTGAGGTAGAGAGAGCCCCACATGCTGCCCGAGAGTGAGGCCTACTGGTATCTGAGAAGGAACAGTGTTGCCAGGCCATCGGAGGCCAAGACCGGGCTGCTCGACCCCGCGGGGGTGAGTCCCAAGGATTCGGCTTCACCTGAAACGCAGGTGAGTGTGCTGGGAACCGGGACAGGAGAGGAAGCCGTGACAAAACCGGAAGACAGGCAAAGATTGCCTGGTTGAGGGGGGCTCCCGTGCCGAGGAGGGGGACCCCACGGGCCTGCAACCGAAAACGGAGACTCGCGAACTCCCTGCTGCTGTGTTCTCCCTGTTCCCGGCTGTTGCCTGCCACAAAGAGAAGCCCCGGTGAGTGGGGCTTGGAAGGCACACTGTGGGGCCCGTCTGTACTGACAGCTATACCGCCAGATCGCGGGTATCTGCAACAACGAAGAAGAAGCCCCGGTGAGTGGGGCTGGCAAGGCACACTGTTGGTGCCGGTTTCTCACAGCTGCGCCGCCAGATTGCGGGCAGCTGCAACGACGGGGGCATTTCTTTTACATAAGAGAAACAAGGGTGGGTTGCACCCTCGCCCCCATTAGAGTACGGGCCGGTGGAGGCCTCGTGATAGGAGAGCCCTGACTTTTGGGACAGAGGCCATTATGGGACAGCCCAGACGGGCCCCGAGTGAGGCTAGTTGGCCTAGAGATCACCTTGTGTTCTGGTGGGCCGCAAGGCCCTAAGGTGATGTTTGCACCTTACTAGTGTTACTGTGGTGCACTGCTGATTTAGGATATATGCCTTATGTGATTTATGCGTAATGTATTTATGCTAAGTGCCTTTACCAGTAGGTACTGGTGGTTTCTTTAGTTTCACTACTTGTGTGTTCTAATGGTGATGACAGTGGCCCGATTGGCCCTGTAATGTATATAATCCCCTGTAAAGGAATACCTAGTGCCAGGTGACACAGTGTATATATGTGATTATGCTCTGATGTGTTTTATGGATAATACAAAGGCTATTTTTCTATAACCTTGTGGGGAGTTTCTTTTGTGGTGTGCCTAGTGTGTCGTTGCTGCATGTGTGTGTGTTGCGCAAACGCTTTACACATTGCCTCTGGGATAAGCCTGACTGCTCTGCCAAGCTACCAAGTGGGTGAGCAGGGGTTATCTTCGGTGTGTAACTCCCTTGCCCTGACTAGAGTGGTGGTTTCTGCCTGGCTTAGGCGCATGCCCTAGCCAGCCAGAAATCCCATTTCTAACACAAATGCATTGTATGAACATAAGGCACTTCATGTTTTCATGCACTGGTTGTTAATCTACGAGCCACATTCCTTCCTGGGTGGTAATGGCACAAAATAAACATAGGCCCACGTTCTCAGAGATTTTGCGTTGGGTTTAAATTCCTTTTTTAACGTAGACCCAATGCAAAAACCAGGTTGGTATTTACAAACCAAAGGAGATTATGATTTGCATAGGTTTGTAACAAAAAGTAATGCAATGCCCCTGCCTTGCTTAACTTAGGGCCAAGGGTGCATTCGATGGGTGGTACATGGGCATTCCCATGCATCCACCCATGGATTTTGATGCAAATCCATATCTACAAAGATTTGTAGACATGGATTAGCATCAAAATCTTGTCCCTCACTGAGGCTGGCATATCGAGGAGAAATATTTCTATTTCTCCTCTTTTTTTCCTGTTTCTATGTATGCTGCATGCATCACACATACAAAGAAGGAATTGCCTTAAAGCTTGGGGGCATATTAGCAAGGAGTTGCGATATTTATCACAAAACGCGCTTAGCGCGTTTTTTGTTAACGCCGCCTATCGCTGGAAATTATCGCTGAGATAACACCCTATTAGTAAGGTTTATCTCCATAGCGATAATATTTCCAGCGATAGCGGCAAAATGTGAGAATATCGCTGGAAAAGCAGCGATATTCTCGCATTATCGCTAAGGTGGATTCAGCATTAGAATCCACCTCCTATACTTTAAACAGGTAAGTCATCCTCACTAGCAGGTGATAAAATCTAGCGATAAACGCGCTTAGCGCAAATTATTTTATCGCTTCGCCTGCCTTGCTAATAGGGGGTAGTGGTGTTAGCGACTGTATTCAGTCGCTTTTAGTAGGGAACGCCTTCCTTGCATGTCATTAGCGATAATTATCGCTGACATGCAAGGCGATGGAAAACGCGGCCTCTAACGCCTGAAAGCTGTCGCTAACGCCTGTTAGCGACAGCTTGCTAATAGGGCGATAAAATTATCGCCGCTTTAGTGGCAAAAAGTGCCGCTAAAGCGGCGATAAAGCCCTTGATAATATGCCCCATAGTTTTTTGTGCAGGAAGAGGCCCCTTCCTGCACAAAACCTATGCTGACCACAATGCACACACCCTTGCACTTTGTCGCTAGGGTGCCTGTGTTGGCGAATGGCTGCTGAAAGTTCACCAGCACAGGGAGAGAGCAGAATTGCGCCACGTCTATGTAAATATGGTGCAGATCTGCTCGCCCCCGGTCAATGCACCCAGCACAGGTGCTTCACTTGCTGCATTGCGTTGCATGATTTACAGTGGCGGTTGGTGACATTTGAAAGTGGTGGGCGTAAAATTATTGCCGTACTGCACAACAATTTTGAAAAAAAGAGTGGCATTCAACAACTGAGTGACACTTTCTTGCGAGCAAAATCAAGCAATGAAGATGAGGGAAACATATAAATATCGGAAATTATACCCATTTCTTCAACAAGAAACTCTATGAAACATCTTATAACTGCTGCAAAGCACCAGAAATGGAAGTGCACTCAAATGTAAGAGAGGCAACAGCGTGGAGCCTGAGCCAGCCTCACTGACGATGAACTCAACATTGTGCAGATTGCAGACAGTGACTGCAATGCTGAGCTCAGCTCAGGTGCTGTAACTTTACTTATAGGGTAGGCTACTGGCTCAGGAAGTTAGATAAAATAGCTCTGTGACACTCCCCCCCCCACTATTACCTTCTGTCTCTCCTGTGCAGTCACCACAGACTCCATCAAAGGCAGCTTGTTCTATTCCGCGCCAGCACCGCCCCTCAGATAGCAGTGTTGCGGACAAGTACCCAGTGGAATAAAAGGCCTTACCAGCCCTGACTACTACAAGGTATGTTTTGTATGCTTCCATTACCATCCTGTTCAGTGGGTTACTGTCCTGTTTCAACAGTATACCCTACAGAATTAAAACATTACAAAAAACCCAAATATAAAAAAACACAAATACAAAAAGGCCTCTCAAGCAACAAAACAAAATCAGCAATTACAATACCAGTGAAACTAAAAGGGCACCACAGCTATATAATGTTGTAAATGGTAGCAGTGAGCAGGCCCAATACTAAATAAAATACAATCATGCCTCCTGACTCTTAATAAGCAGCCATACACACTCTGTGCCCAGGTGAGCATTCTACACGTGTGTCTTTCACCAAATATGCCGTGGAACAAACCTTGGTGTTACAATAACCGCAATTACTTTAAGGAATCAAATTATTTTTTGAAGTTTATATGTATATTCACGTAGCTTTACAGTGGGCCCTAAATGAAAGCAATACAGGGAAGATTTAAAGTGAGTCCCGAACTCACCTGGCATTGTGTTCAGAGGAGTGGTGCCTCTGTTCTGGGTGCCACGCCCCTGAGACTGTCAGGGACTGTCAGGGCTGGCAGGGCAGGATGGTCCTTGTCCGTCATGTCAGGAGTGGTGAAGTCCTGTATGAAATGTATGTGGTGAGTTGGGCTCAGCTCGACCTGTGGCAGACAGAACAGGCGGGCTGGGACAGGAACGGTCTGCTGAAATTGTGATAGCCGGGGGCTGGTACAGCAGCTTGTGGGCCGACAGAGTAGCAAAGTGATTTTTAGTGACTGCACCGGCAAATTATGCCCACTCTGACCACCAAGGGTGCAAGAAGCGCCACTTGTTAGGTCGAGAAAACGTTGAATGCAAGTTGGAGCAGCCATTTAGAACTTTTAGCTGTGGAGTGCACCGTACTCTGGAATAATATTCCAAAATAACAGACAGTGCAGCCGACTCCACTTACACTGGGCCTGGTGCGTACTTCCTGCTGTTTTACACGAAGCATGTAAAACAGGAAAAGAGACCCCCCCCAGCCGGGAGTGTTTAACAGTGACTGCTAGAAGCAGCTGCCTGGAGGCAGCCTGGAGGGGGCTGCTGGGCGCCCTCGCTCTGTGAGCAGTGCACTAGCAGCAGCGGAGAAGATCCAGCCTGCAGTGAGAGCAGCGTCCCAGGGGCAAGGGAGGACTCAGAGCGGGCATAGAAGAGAGCGGAGTCCCTAGAGGCTGTGCTCTTCCCTTCAGGAAGTCCAATTAGCTACTTATAAAAATCAGGAAGCTGAATGCACAGGTGGTTCGCAAGACTTCTCTCTCCAGGACGCCTGATATAAATTACCACATTAAGATGATCGGGCGCGCGCTTTTCACCATCTACGCCATTCTTCTCCAGTGGAGAGTGGCAAAGCTTTTCTTTTACCAACCGAGAATCATTTTCTCTGTCTGAATATGGTTTGCTTACAGTTACCCGGGCAGAAAACATCTGTTTTCCCCTATTACGGTGCAAAGATTACGCGCCATTATTTCGACCGTCACAGCCTGTCATAGCACACAGTTGAGTTTTTCTTAAGGGGCAAGTGAATCTCTTCGACTGCTGCGCAGGACGCGGGTTAATAAAGAGGAGACCAAAGACCCGGTTGCACACCTGCACGTGAGCAGGCGGATGGAAGTCCACTGAGAGCCCCAGTCTCAGCCGCTCAGAGGCCACATGTTGGAGATAACGCAAATGCCTACACCTAGCATTTTCTCCTATGACTCCCATGCCGCGTCTTTCTTTTGCCCTGTACTTCCGTTCTCACTGAAGCAACCTTCAGTATCCTTGGCCCCTCTTCTCCTTTCCCCCGCCCCCACTATCTCTCGCAGTACTGCTATCTCGATTAGAATGTATTTTCCACACTAGGCAGCTGCCTGGAGATTAGCCCTAACCCGAAGCCCCCTGCACAGCCCCTTCCCCCGGGCGCGAGCAGCGCTGTGAACCGAGCCGCTGACGCAAAGCCATTTCTAAGGCACTGCTATAAATCTGGGCCTTAGAGTATAAATGACATAACATAGCAGCGAGCACGTGAAGCACATAAGTGCTAGAATGATGAGAAGTGCAAGCACTTTCTGGAAAGGAAGGCGAGTAACGAAAGTGACAGGAGCTGATACCTTCTAAGCTGCCGTTACTGCCACTGTTAATACTCTTTCCCCCCCTATTCGCATTAAAGGTAGGAAGCCAGATTGTCCTTCACCCAGGTGTCCTTTATACGGGTACGGTTCACACACACACACACACACACCTTATTCTGTGTTTAATTTGAGCCTTGGATTTGAATGTGTGAGCAGTGTAAGATGAAATAAATTGTATTTATTTAAACCAATCTATAATCCAATAAGCTTGCCGCGCAACAGTGCAGCACGTAGCTTCGGGAATCAATGGGGTTTTCCCCAAAGGACGCTGTCACATAGCAAAAGAGATGCAATCGTATCTGCAAGGACACCGGATTTGCTAACACATGTAGTTTGGTTGCAAATAAGATTCATAAACAGATTAGTCTAATGTTCTTTGGGCAGCACCCTCTTGTCTGAGCAATTAGGCCCGGCATTTTCTGTGCAGATAATCCAATTAGGCGCCTCGGAGATGTGGCAGGCGGAGGACGGGACAAGAAACACCTTTACTCGGCTGTCAAATTAAAGATTCACATGGCGCGGCGTTGTCTCCTGAGCTGGAAGACAGCTGCTGCTGCAGAGTGGCAGCTGGGGGGCGCCATGCGCAAGGGAGGGGTGGGAAGAGGAATTGGAAATGCAAGTAATTCTGCACACCCTCCACAATACGTTGAAACCTCAATTTCTGATTTAGGTTTTTCAAGCCTCAGCATATTGTTCACTTCCATGGGTTGTATAGTATATATGATATATCGGACGTGCGCCGATCTAGGGGCGTGATTTACAAATGGCCTTCGCACTCTGTGGCGGGGCATCCGCAGTCGTGGGGGAGTCTCCGAACTCAGGCAGAATACTCAGGTGGAATCTCCGCAATGAGAATCTTATTGCGGAGATTCCGTTCTGAGCAGGTAGACTCCCCCTCAACTGCGGTGCCTCCGTTATGAGTGTGGGGGCCCTTTGTGAATCAGGCCCTCAGTCTCTGGGACGTTCCACACTCTGTCTCCCCTTCCAAATCACCTGTATTGTTCTCTAGAGTTCAATACTCACACCTAGATTTGTTCCAGACATATGTGGAACCCCTGTGAATTCTGTTTTCCCTGCAAAACATCTCATTACGCCAATGAGCTAATAACACCCAACTCTAGCTCAAAGTTTGTCCACCAATGAAATTCAACGCCACATTGCCCGCTTAAAAATCATTCAAACCTGCATGTCCATCATCTACACGAAGCTCAACTCAACCAAAACTAAGCTTGCATTCAATATTACTGGCTACAGACATCCACAAATAGATATCTGTCCTTGCAACTCAACCCTAACAGTTGTGTCCCTACCCTCAACACCGGAAACAGATGACTTGGAGACAACAACCTAACAATGAGGGGTGATGTCAAAAATGAATCAAAAACTTAACAACTCCTGGTTGCCTAGCACCAATGGGGTAACATTTTGCTTAATGGTTCTTCGACGCACAGTTTACACCCATAAAAGAGGAAATACGAACAATAACAACCATTGGCAATATAACCACATTATCCCCATCCTAAATACTGACTTTCCCTCTTGTCCTTAAATTTTATTTATTGAATGGTGGTTGTTGCAAAGTGAACCTTTTTGGGTTGTCAACCCCGGTTTTTCATGTTGAACCGGTCGAAATTGGCTTAAAAAACTGATTGACAAATTAAAAATGTCTTATAAGGCCATAGCAGAAGGTGCAGAAATACACCCATGGTTTGGAAAATTAAGTGCCACTTGTGAACTGCAACACCTATTGTGGCATTGTGACATCCACTACAGTGACACTGTAAACATGGCCCCAGGTACACCCGGTGTAGCCTGATTGCTGCAGAGTACAACCAGCAGTCTAACCTGTCAAACTAACCCTTTTAGACAGACCCTCCCATTTAAATATCAGTAAGGGACCGCTATGTAGGCGTGGTAGCCTGCAAGGAAGGTTGAATGGTATTTAAAAGTGGGGCATGTAGAAAATGAATGTTATCATGCCTCTACCGTGACAAGACCCCAAAAGCTATGTTTACTGTGGCAGGCATATCTCTCCTATATACAAAGTCAGAGTACAAATTAAAATAGTAATACTGCTATCTTGGGATTGAGACCAGCTAGAAAAATAATTAAATCAATATTTTTAATAGTTATGAAAAATCCAATTTAATGTTGACGTCGGATTTTTAAGAATATTAAAGGAAGGCAACATTTAGAAAATTACCTTTTCCCTGCCTGAACCTTCAAGAAGCTAATTGGCATTAGCCTCTGACAGATGGTCAGCCTATACTTGGCCTGAATGAGGTGTGACTGAGGTGTGAACTTCCTCTCAGGAGCTACACAATAGGTCAGTTTGATTGACTGGCCGACCTGAATGGGCAGGGATGACTCCTCTGGAGTTTTATATAGTGCAAACTCGACCTGAAGGTATTGGAGTGCTTTACACGAGCACCAGTTATGTTACACAAAGAGACATTCGTTTTTTAGGCTTGGGGAAATTAAATGATCTGCCCAGAATCACAGGATGTTGAGATGATGCTGAGACTCAAATCTGGTTCCCTAGTTTCAAAGTCAGCATAGGAAGGTGGAATATTATGTAGTGAAGCTGGTTAGGCTTCACCATGCAATGCTCTCACAATATCTCAAAGATGGTCCTTGGGTTCACAATAATAAATACTTAGCTCAGTCCAGGTAGAGTGACAAAGAGCATTCAGGCTTTACTAGAGGAACATGTTAAGCATTTCAGAGTACAACATGGATGATAAGTATTTGACACAACTCAAAAGAAATTCAACACCAATGTATAAACATAAAGCAGCATTCTATCTTAATTTAGATACCAAAACGAACAAGATCAGATACATATAATGGGAGTTATGGATTTTAGAAGAAAACATAAATCACAGAAATTCACTGATGCAGAACTTTTGCATTGTGATCAATGGGAAAAAGTGGTAGTGCCAATTGGTCACTTTCAGGTCGAGTTGCAGGGCACCCAAGGAGGGTATAGGTTTACCTTGCTTGAGAAGCCTGGGTGCAGAGTTGTCCTGGCTATCCTTGGTGCTGAAGCGGGAGCTGCAGGAGAGCAGGTTTTACCTAGGCCTGGGCGGTAAATTCCATTCCGCTCGCGGAATTTGGGTAATTTCGCGTTCCACGGAGAACGCGGAATTGCCAAAAATTCAGCGATCCGCGGCTTAGCGTAATTTTTTGCTTGTTCGCGCTTTCAAAATGCGTGTTTGCAAGATATTTCTCCCTGAGCACGCAAACAGCGTTCGCGAACAGGAAAAAAGCATCGCGAACGGGAGGAACAAGCAATTCCGCGTGTTCGCTGAACTTTGCGTGCTCGCGGAGATTTTTTACCGTTTCGCGGAGCTTTGCGTAGCGCGACTACGCAAATTCCACCCACCCCTAGTTTTACCGCTTACAGAGTGCTGGTGGGGAACAGGGTACAAATAGTTGACAACCTAGCCACTGCTGATGTCAGATGAAGGTCTTGAGGCATTCCCTTGAGGTGCAGTGACAAGTAAAGAGGTGGCTGGCTGACTGTCTAACATCAAGCCTTGGCAGCGGTATGCACAATAGAAAGTTAATTTAATGTCCAGAGGTCCTGGGGAACACAGTAACCACCTGAAACTTCGTGGAGGCCAGGACTACATTTCCCATAATGCACTGGACCATCTACTTCTGGGCGATCCCTCGGAGGGCCTGATGGGGAGCCATTTGTCTGTTCTGGTAGATTGTTTTTACAGGGGACTAGTGCCACTAGTTCAGGTGAGTCTGGTGATGCCTTTGGCTCTCCAAGGGATTCCTCTGTCTGGGGGAAGCGAGCTTTGTTCCAGGATGAGTTGTGTTCGTGCAGTTCCAGGAAGTTTGTCACAGGTGCTGAGTATCACGCCTTTGGCTTGTGCAGCTCCTATTGTCGCAGACACTGGTCTCTTCTTTGGTCCTTGTTGCAAGCCAGATCAGAACTGAAGTTCTGGTGTCAGGGGAAGCCCTTAAATCCTAGATTTCGGGGTGTGAGGGGTCTGGGTGCAAGTGGCCAATGGGATACTAGCCCAGTGGCTAATCTCCCCCTGAGGTGACTACATCTGGAGGTGTAGGTCACCTTTTCTACACAGAACCCACTATTCTACCATTTTGAAAAATGGAAGAAGTTTTCCTTAGCTGTACAGAGCAGGTATCCCACCCTAGAGGTGTGGCTAGCCTTCTGGGGGTACCTCCTAAATACCTAGGTTTCCCACCTGTCCAGGTGCAAATGTGCCTGGGCGCAGGGGGAAGGCTGGTTCATCCTTTTGGAGGCAGCCTGGTTGCATATCATAGGTGACACAGCCTTTAAGGCTCACCACCTTGACGTGCCACTACACTAGTCAGCCTGTCTGGGAGGGAGGTATGATCTCCTTCCCAGCCAGGCCATTGTTTCTGACTCCTGGGAGAGTTCGCACCTCCTGGCAGGAGGTCAGATTCCTGTCTGTGTGGCAGCAAGCGCAGGCTGGCAGCCAGAGCACAGGAAAGGCTGGGGTACCAGGTGGGCAACCTCTAAGGTAGCCACCTGAGTGCATGCCACACCATCCTCAACACGGAATTTGTGTCAGAGGTGATAAGGCACCTTGTTGATATCAAACACAACATATTTAGGCGGTACCATAATGGAGTTGCCAACCTCGAGTTTGCCCGGGTGCCAGGCCATGTTATCCTATGGACCATCTATTACTTATAGTGTCCTTTAATGGTAAAGACCACTTTAGGGGCATATAAGCTTGCAATTACTTGTCTACACCTTAAATATAATGCACCCTACCTCCTGGGCTCAGGAGGGCTTCCTTAGGGGTGACTGGCATATATTAATAATAGTGCATTGACTTTGCCCCTCACATGGTGAGGGCAAAGTCGAGTTTGAACAGTTTGCACTGGTTCTGCAGTCTGCAATGGCAAGCCTGCTGTCAGTAGTTTACTTGGATCATTCAGGGGGCATGAACAGTGCTTCAGGCCCTGGTGAGCCCTTTAACACACACGCCCTGGGTACCACAGGTACCATATACTATAGGGGGTTAAAGCCTTTTGCCAATTGGGTTTACCGATACACACATATCAGTTTTTGTGAGAGAGAGCACTGACACTGGGGACTGGATAGCAGGCTCCAGTGCACTTTCAGAGTCATAACCATCAGCATTGGGGCAACATTTGAGGGGTGACCATACAAAAAGGGCACTTTCCTACAGTCAGCAGTTCTGGCTGTAACACCACATCCTCTCCCCAGCAGTGTCTACCTGAGGCACATGTAAAACCTTTTCACTCTAGAAAGGGATCAAACTTGCCCCGATAACAATTATTGTTTATCTCCTTTCTGGTCACTAAGGGACACTGTTTTGTTTTACTAGACTTCTCTCTCCTGTTTTGTTGTGGGTCCAGAGCTTGCTTCAAACTGGATTTTAGTTTTAGATATGGGAGGGCACTTGTGATTTCCCTACGACCCTCCCATGCACACACCAGCCCTCTGAGCCCAAGTTTAGTGGAGTGCCCATGAGTCCCCCAACCCACTTGCTAGTGCCAACCATAAACGTAAAACACCAATGCATCATCCTGAGAACACGCCTTGGACCTGCGAAAGATTAGAAGAGGACTGGACATGCTATCTGTGATTTGAGCGGCGCCCTGAACGACCGGACCAGCTCCATCTTGTACCCAAGACAATTGGACTCCAAAGATCAGTTGGCTGAACTCCAGTGTGAGTACAGGGACACAACAAGCTGACAGAGGCCTTTTCCTGGAAATGCCCATCTTACGAGTAGCAACTGCACTTGGGTTGGACTTTGCTGGTGGCTTCTGTCCGACACTCTCAGAGTCTCTAAGTGTCCTCCCATGAAGTCCTGGGGGCTTTAGAAGTGTGCTTCTGAGGTTGTTTGGGAACCAGAAGAGGGTTGGTGAACTTTTTAAAACTTTTCCTCCAGAGCTTCAGTGTAATGTGCCAGAGAAAGTATCGGAGCTGCAGTTTTCACTCAAGGATCCTATCACCTCTAAAAAAATGACTAAGTCCTATTGTGTTTTTGGACTTGTAAAATATTCTGCAAGAAATCTCCAAAACTCCAGTGCTCTACCAGGGCCAACCTGCTTCAAATATCATTCTTTGGTTCCTTGGCAACAGATACAATTTTAGTGGCAGCCCCTGAGGGAGGATTTTTCTTCAAAAAAAGTGACAAAGTGCCATTTGGTGTTGGCACTGTCCCCCAAAAAGGTGACAAAGTCACTTTCTGAAGTGGGTTTAGAAACTTTTTCATACTTTTTGACTTCCAGACTGTCACGAGAACAAATTGAGTTATCCAAACAGTGCTCCATCGCAGTCAGCCTCAAATCACTCCTAGATCCTGGTCTACTGTGACCATTGACTATTATTTGAACTTTGCGTTTCTTGGCTATGTTTGCTCTTAAAACATTAAAAAGCTATATAACTGGTTTCCTTACTGGGTTTTTTGTCATTTTGGTCTTATTTTACTCATAAAATATTTCTCTGTATTTTAAAATTGTTTGTGGAGTTTTATGGTTTTTTGTGTGACTTTTTCTATGTTGTAAGCATTGCTTCAATACTTTACACATTGCCCTTGAGACATTGTAGCTCTAATACAATTTACAAAAATATAATGCCATTAGATGTAGATTTTCTATTATTAACTCGAACAGGGCAATATTTTTCTAAACGATATTTAGGGTACAACATTTTTGTCAGACGATATTTAGAATAGGGGAATGCAAAATTTGTGTAATTTGCTTTCGCATAATTATGCAAAATCTGAAAACATAAGGGAAATTATGCATAATTTCATAGAAAGCAAAACCTGCAATTGGTGCTATATTTTAGCAGAAAATTTATTCTCTAATCCATTTTGGATGTGAGGATGCATTTCATTCTAAACAAATAGCGCAGACAACATAAGTGCTGCAAACAGCAGTCACTCAGATTCGGGTCGTCCGTGGTATCCCCGTGCGCTGGTGTAAAATATTTGCCATATTTACATGGTGTAATCGAGTAATTACAGAAATTTTGTGTAACAAGCGTAACATCTAATTACCAAAATTATGAAAAGATTATGCCTGCGTAACATAAATTTCAGCGGGGCCTAATTTAGAACTTGATTTTCTGATACTGTATCTATTGAATAATGTTCAGGATTTTCAACGCTAAAAGCAGACTTGGGGCAGAAATACTACCTATATTTTGCAATCTGTGTGAACCACATACCATTGCCCTCAAAAGAATGGAGATCCCAAGAACCCGAAAGGCTTGATCAAGATAACTGTCCTTTCCCAATGCACCCTACGCTGTAGAACAAACACCTCTCATCCCTCAACCATCACCTTCTATAACAATTCAGTCAGTAATAAGGGATCTACCTCTTCACTCAGTATTCCCATCTGGTAAACAAACGTTCCTGCAACCTCCCACACATTGCCTGTCCCACCATCCTCCCCCACTGGCACCAATTTGTCTATAATTGAATTAGCTTATCCCTTAAAATATATACTGGTACAGAGGTAAATAATTTCTCTACAGAATGGAAATGCCTTCAGTAGTTTGGAAATGTGAATGACTTGTATTTAGTATGGAGTGCACACAGTTCCGTTATTTATTGGCGATTTCTTAAACACCCCTTGCTGCTTGCAGGATGATGCATGGTAGGCTTAATTTAATTTGCACATTTGCATGATATTTTTAAATCTATATTTTAATCATATTGTATGCATGATGCAATGATATTGCTTGGCTGTTTGCTTCCTCATAAAATAATTACAGATAAACAAACAAAGTCTGCAGAAAATGAGCAGTTTGTCTCATTGTCATAGAGAGACAACGCAGTCGTTTGTTGAGTGATGGCAGCCATCCCTCTCCAGGGGCGGGGCTCCCGCGAGCACAATAAGGCTTCCAGCTACCACAGACATATCCCATAAATGATGAAAAGCAAGAGAGGCACAGAGTGACAAGGTGGAAGTGGGGGGGAAGGGGCAGTAAATGAGAAGAGAACGGATTGCATGCAATGCAAATGAGCACTTTCCGCATTGAGCCTCGGCTTGAAGGAGCTCCTGTAGAAATGAGGTAGCGGGAGATAAACAGAGCCCGTCGAATGAGATATGATTAATGTGTGGCAGTCCAGGGTGGGATTGAAGTGTGCTGAGTGCTGTGAGTCAAGCGGTGGTAGAAGGAAGCATGTTTCCTTCAACCAGGATTGACCAACATCAGTCCATGATGATGGTGGTATCCAAGATGACTAGTGTAACTAATTACTATGCAAATAATTCCCATTCAGATTCACTGTATGTAAATATATCTCACAAGGATATCCAGAAATGTAAATGATTCCCATTCAGATTCACTGTATGTAAATTTATCTCACAAGGAGTTCCTGAAATGTAAATGATTCCCATTCAGATTCATTGTATGTAAATTTATCTCCCATGGATATCCTGAAGGTTTGGCATCCTTCACCGTTCCCGGACCATTGCTCAATAACCTTGATTTATTCATCAGATTCCGGCTCCACAAACAGCACAAACTGATCATTACCTCTCACACATAGAGTCAAGAGAACAAAATGCTCTTTCTGTGTTCGATCTTTCCTAAATCAATCGGCTGAGCAAGTGACATTGAAGATTGCCCAGAGAGACTCTGCTTCCCACCTGTGTTGCAGCTAAAATTCTAAGTTGGAGGATGATGGAGATCAAGTCAAGGAAAATACAAATAAGTGATTTTAACCTCCCTATATATTACTCTATGGATACATGTCAAAGAGTGATATATATGCAAGGTTGTTCAGTGCATTACAAAAGATATTTAACTGTGCTCTTAATTAAACTGCTGAGACACACAATGCTTCACTGAAAGTCGGTTGTTTCTAATCTGAGCTGGGTGAGTTGGGCGACACCCAGTGTATGATATGTGGACTTTTCTTTGTGGTTTGCGGCATGCCCCAGAAAGGAGCAAATCTACAGTGGTACAAGAAATGGCCCATGTATTATGATGACTTCATGCCTGATGTGGGATCACTTTTGTGATCAGCCCCAAGGATGTAGCAAGGCTCCTTGAAGATCCAGGAAGTGCCAGGCCTTGTTCTGAGCTCCAGTGGGGAAAGCAACAAAGGACTGTTGGCGGCTACCGTTTAATCCAGGGTGGCACAGCTTGGTGATCTCTGTCACTGGGAGGAGGAAACTCAGCTTACATACGTGATGTGTTATTGAAGTGGAATTGCCCTCCTTTTCATCAGATAGACCTACAAGTCTAGAGGTCAACAATGAAAGCAGAAGACATTTGAGGTTTGCCTGACTGTAGTCCTGGACTCTTAGGAAAGGAGAGGCAAGCCAACATGGCCAGAGGTCCAACTGGAGAGAGTATAGGTTCAATGCAGAATGTTGTAGTGCAGCTAGTTGGACACAAAACTCTTTACCAATGTCCATGTTCTCCCAGCACAAGAATTACCTGATTGGAAGTCCAGAAAGGGGAAGCATCTTTGAGCTGTGTCCAGTTCCGATCCATTGAAAGTACTCCCATGCTCTGAAACCCCGCACACTGAGCTGTGGTGATCTGACCATGCAACAGACACGAAAGGAGTACCATCTTGGTGGCTCAGAGAGACCAGCATGAAAGCCATTAACTCCTCACTTGTGCATTTCAGGTTGGCCCCCCACAGATACCTGTAGATTGCTTCATGGAGACTTTTGATTTGATTTACTAATGATTCAGCATTCAAACAATTCCCCTACTGCTGCTACTAGGTTGTTCCCTCCAGGCTCACCATCACCTTGGGTCTCATTTTATCTAAACCAGCCACTCATCCTACTATCAAGAACCCCCAATGCATGTGATGACCAATAATCCCAGACCATTCCACTAACAGTGCTCTCCCAGGAATTACCTGTACTCTGGGGAATTAAATGTTACAGTTTTTAACATTTGAAGCTTTCAGACATTAAGAATATATGGCGCTTCTAATATTTACCTGGCAGATTAGGTCTGATCTGCCTGATAACTTTTTCTGGTTAGTTGTTAAAAGGAGCTGTTAAGCATCTGATCAGTGTTATCTGTGGAGGGTATATCTGTGTAGTGGGGTCTCCGGGGGCTCTGAGTCACTCTGATTATTTCCGATTGGGAAACTATGCAAAAACTCTCTGATATTGATGGCAGGTTGTTGGCAGGCGTGTTATTGCCATTTCAATATCTCAGGCTATCTCTCCTTCATGCAGATGGTATTGCCGCAAGCGGACCTGCAGGGTGCGCTCCTCCTTAGTAGGGGTGGGCATGGCATAACTCATGTAATACCATTTAGCGTAATCACCGGGATTACCTAAATATTCTGTGAGATTACATGGAATCATGCGAAGAGTAAATCTGCATTTCGCACTATTTTCTTAACACAGAAATGTACCCTTGAATCCAAAGTGGACGCAAGGATGCATTCTGTGCTAAGAAATAGCGCTAAATTCAACAGGATTCGAATAGTGAGCATGTGCAGCTGCACATTTAGTAGGATTTTCCCCCAACTTAGTCCCGGCATTTAGTGCTAATTTTTTAGCGCCAAATGCACCCTCTTGTTCAAAATGGATGTAAGGATGCATTCCGCACTAAGAAAATAGTGCTAAATGCAATAGAACATAAAGAGCTGTGCGAGTAGCCGCTCGTGCTTCCCAAATGTGTTCTTGTGGTAGGATTCTTTTTGCCCCAAATTACTCCTAATTACGCAAGCAGGCATAATCGCTTTATTATTGGTAATTCCACATTAAAGTGTACAGTGGAATTACTGGATTTGCTCCAAATACTCCAGTATGATTAAAATTACTCCCAGGCTTACTCCTTACAATTATTGCTCTCGAGGCTACCTCAAGTACACATCAGAGCGAAATAATCTTCAGATTGTCACCATGAGTTACTTCTGCAGTTTGTATTTTTGGTAAATTCTCAAGAATAGTCATCTTGATAAAATACAGATTTTCTCCCGTGTGTAGGACGAGCTGTCAGGCCAATGAAGAAGCAGGAAGATATTGCTGGCTTGGGATGTTGTCCAGGAGGAATCGTTTGTAGGATGAAGTTCCACAGCTCACCATCATAGCTCACTAATCGAGTTTTTGTACACATTGCAATCTGTCCCACCATGTCCTTGGGCAGAATGGTAAAATGAATCTCTTTGTGTATGGGTGGATGTGAGTGCCTGGTCTTGTCTGTGCAAGCACAATATACTCAAAACCTGGAATCCCCAATCCTGGAGCAGAAATGCAAATTATTCTTTATACACATATAACCTACAAATTGGAAAAAACTTCTACTGTGCCGGAGAACGGCAAGCACCCTACTGAACTACATTTCCCAGGATTTAATGCATTTTCCCCAACCTACACAGGCACTTCGTGCTAAATACACAATCATCATATCTACCCTTGAATATAAGAAATTGATTAAATAACATCCTCTGATTTATCTCTACATATGCAGAGTCCATCTACATAGTCCCTCTCCTGCCAGATGCTTCCAACCTAGCCTGTGTCAGAACAAAGGGAGTTTGAAAGAAGATGGTAGTGACCTGCTCAAAACAGGCTTCACCCACTGGACTCACAGGCATGGTGGCATAGTAAGGTTTTCGTGGGCATACTGTAAGCAAGTAACTTACTTCCATGAAGCCACAGGTGGGCAATAAAAAGATAATTACGACTACAGCAGGTGCAGTGAGCCCTTCTGATCCCTGGGTCTAAGTACGATTGCACGTGCTGCACCAATTATAGCCACACCCCTATACAGGCACAGTCATCTAGATGCGGATCTCTGAAGTATACAAAAATGGCCACCATCTGAGGACCAGTAGAAGAAGGAAGGGTTCTAGCACTTAGAGGTAACTTCAGTTTTATTCAGTTAGAATCATTCTCTAAAGAAGCATCAGAATCCCTTTCAGAGAGCCACGGGGCACGCAGGGGCTACTGGACCCAACTGTGGTGGTTGAGGCCTTTTGCTCCTGATGTCCCGGGGCCCGCCCTACTATGGATCCCACTCAACCCCTTCTGCACTTGACTCTCTGTGGTAGCTGTGATTGAGCAGTCAAGGCTCCGGGGGGGCGGGGGGAATTTAGATACAGTTCAGTGAACACAACTCATAACTAAAGATGCAAACAATAACTCAATGTCCAGGTCAAATACTTACCTTTATAAGAAAAAGTAGGATTTTAATTCTAACTTTACACAGGCAAAGAAATGCGACATTCAAATGGAGTAACACAATCCCCCTTGAGGGCAGGGCTCTAGTTGTTGTCAGGTGAATCCCTGTCCAATTTTCCTTTGTGAAATGTGTTCAGGGTTATCCCCCCATTCACTGGTGGTCACATCAGGGAAAGCAAATTATTTTGTCATACTTAAGAGTTCTCCCTTCTGACCTTTTAGGAATTTAGACAAAAGTCTCTATGGTGCCGTAGCAACATTAGCAGTTAGTCCGCCGGGGTCCAACTGACCCATTTCTTGTCTTACCTGCTCTCGCAGCACAGAAGAATTCAACAATGCAGCAGGAGCTGTCAAACACGCACCTACGAGTCCTGCTCAGTTCAGAGCAGCACACGCGGCAGCACCCAGCGGAGCAGACTCTCTCTCTCCTGAGCGGTGCTGCCGGAGGTTTCCCAGATGTCTGAGCAGCTTCCTGCTCGCAGAGCAGTGGTAGGTTGGCTGTAAGTTGACTTTGTTCAATGGGGTGGAGAATCCTTCATTCAGTTCACGACTGGAGCCAGCGAGGAAGCGAGGTCATCCACGGCATCTCCGGCATTCCTCCATGGTGAGTTTGCGGCAGTTCCCTCACAGCGTGGGTCCACCTCGCAAGTCTATGGACCTCATTATGACTTTGGTGAAGTGGGGCGGTCCCGCACCGACAAACCCATCCCGAATGCTGTCTGCCTGCCAGATTATGATACAAATCGTGGGTGGGCAGCATGGCGAACCCATGCCAGTGCAGTAAAAAGGCTCAATAAGCCTTTAATACTGCCCCACCGTGAGACCATCACAGCGCGTTCTAGCACGGCATTGACTGTAAAGTCCTTGCCATGCTGGAACTGGGGAGTGCTTGCACACAGGGGGGGCACAACATGTGCCCCCTTGCATGCACCTACCTGCATGGGACAAGGGGGCCCTACGTTTCCCCACCGCCAGCTTTTACATGGTGGTGCTGACTACTATGTAAGGCTGGTGGTCGGGAAACTCAAAATATGCATGGCGGTGCCGCAGCAGCACGACAAGCATATTCTGAGCCCCTGACCGCTGCACCACCACCAGGGAATGCGGTTCCCTGGCGGTTGAGGGGGAAACAGCGTTTACAATGCTGTCTTCACAACGCAATGCCATTACAACGCGGTCGTTACAACGACCGCGTTGTTAGTACGCAATACCATTACAACGCAAGTCATTACAACGACTTGCTGTAGGGAGCGCACTGGTATTGGATTTAAAATCCAACACCTTCCCTGCTGTTGCGCAAACTGGAGTAGGAATGGTAAATAATACTATTACTAAGTCCAGCGCGCTCCCTATTGCAAGTCATTGTAATGACTTGTGATTTAATGGTATTGCGTACTAACAACGCGGTCGTTGTAACGACCACGTTGTAATGGCATGCGATCAAATCGCATGCGTTATAAGGAGCTATATTCGGTTGAGGGGAACACATGGTGGTCCGACTGCCAAACTTATAATATGGCGGTCAGACTGCTGGTGCGGCGGTGGCTGGACCGCCACCGCCGTGCCCCCGTGAGTCTGGCGGTCCATGGACCACCAGACTGATAATAAGGCCCATAGACTCAGTCTCTACTTCAGGCAGAAGGAGCCTTTCACAATGTTGGTACTGGCAGCTCCTCCTGGCATAACAGGTTGCCATGATGTGTGGTGATATGGGCGGAGGCTCTTCCTGTCACAAGTCTTGACACTCCTTGAGATCTTACTTTACCGGTTGCCCTCTCTGGGTACGGTGTCACTGCAGCATGGCCGTACTAATGTAAGAGGACCTGCATGGTGCTCAACATACAGCTCAGTCTATGGCGGCCCTGACTTTGCATACAGGGGTCACCGGAAACAAACTTGCACATGGGCGACGGCCCGATTGGTGCTAAGCTGAATCCTCACACAGGGAGTCCTCCCGGTAGGCTCCACACTGGACTTTGCTTCCTACAATACCCTCCACTTCCTCACAGGTCACACTGGTCTTGGCAAGCAGGCAGGCGCTGGTGCTCCAGGCTCCAGGACAGGTGGTCTTGGTTTCCCTGGGTGATGTCCCCTCACCCTTAGCAGGGAGACTAGCAGGCCTTGGCCCGCAGTCCTGGTCATGGCAGAAATCTTGCTTAGCTTCCACTTCTCACACACCCTTTCTGGCTGCTTGGCAGATGACAAATTTTTAGGAACTCAACCTCCCCTTCTTATAGTCCTTTTCCAGACACCAAATGTGATTAGGGTCTGGATCTTTGAAGTTTTATGTTGGGGTTCTGCTTCTTTTGAAGTGGGCACTTCTCCTTTCCACCTTCCTTTATGAAAGAGGTCTGTCACAGCATGCACAACTCCGAAGCTGATTGCCCACAACATAATTCATGTGAGTGACCAGAGTTTACACCTCGATGTCAGCCACAGTGATATGTGCTTCTAAGGGTTAATCCCAGACTTCCAGTCCTACTCTTTGTGACCCTCTTATCAACTCCATCTCCCTTCCTAAGATGTGTCCAGGCCACTTCCTCATGATCTAAAACTAAATCAAAGAGCAGTCTTTTGAGATGTAAAGGGAGTCTCTTCCTTCCCTCCAGTGTGTCCCCACCTAGCTCACAGGAATGCAGCAATACACAAATCTGTCTGGGGGGATTCCTCTCCTCCTCATGTCTTCAATAGACAGGCCCAGGCTTCCCAAAATGGAACTCAGGGAATTCCATACAATGTACCATTGCAGGCACACTCACTCAATGTAGTTTCATAACACACTTTCTGGCCAGCACTAATACCTCTATGCATTGTACAGTCACATGTGCCTATGCATCCAGCACACACACTCAGTCTGCGCACACAGTCCAGTACTGAAGCTTTGCTATCTTTAACCAGGGTGTGTTAGTTCGAATCACATGCACTTCCAGCACACACACTCACTATGTGCTGCCTGCACAACTCTTTACCGTTCATTCATTGTACTTCACTCAAGCACACACGCACCCAGACATGCGGTCCCTGTTCATGCACCGCACAGCACAACATGTCTCATGTACTGTATTCTTCTCCGGCATGCATACATCCCGCACATGTACTAACCACACATGTACTGCACTATCCTTGTACTGTACCCTTCCCAGGCACCAGGGCTGGACATAGCGGGCACCAGGCATTTCCCCGGTGGGCCGGAGGGGTGGGGGCTGCTTTTGTTACAGGGGGCCGGTTTTGCACCATCGGCCCCCTGTAACAAATGCGGGAGCGGTGCTTTTCACTAGTAGTCTCCCCCCCCGCTCCCAGGGCTGGTCGGGCAGCAATCTGCCAGGGCTGGTTGCTGTTCCCAGTCCGGCCCTGCCAGGCACACATGCAACCAACGCAGAGTCACCATTCCACATCTACCTGATGTAGGCCAAGGGTGGGTTAAGCACACAGCAGCGGAACTTGTAAAAATGTGAGTGAGCCTGTAGGCCTCACTCCAGTGGCACAGGGTAAAAGGGCCCTGTTCACTGTTACTGATCACTACACGGTATGCTTCTTACCACCCGCTCATGCTGCTTAACTCCTGTTGAAGGTGGTAGCCCCTCTGGGTCCAACAAGACTGCACTCTGTGAGACAGGCCTATGTCATGGCGCACACTCAAGATCCGTGTTCGCCTATGACAAAGGAATCTGCATTAGGTAGCCAGACAACCGTACAGGTGGCCACTCATGGCAGGGGTACACATCTTCACCATGCAGGGGACTTTTCCGTCCCAACAAGCACACATTCCCTTTCCATAGACATTTGTCACGTAAAAAGAGTCCCATTGTTACGGTATGTGTGTGTTGTACCATACCTCTGCTCAACCTTCACATCAGTTCCGTTGAGCTAGGATGTGACTGCTCGATCAAGCAGCCATTAGGCCTAAGGAGACTTGGGGGTCCATCTTTATATAGCAGAACACTCACACAGTGTTCTGGTCAGTGATTAAGCCCTGCAATCTCACATATGATATTGGTAGGTTGTTCCTGTGACTGTTAGAAACAAGGAAAAAGTCTGACACAAATTCGATGACATCACCAGTGATCTATGGCATCGTGACTTACTTGTTAAGAAAGGTACCTCTCCTGTGCCCTCATGACCTCCAACTATCTCGAGACAAACCAGGAGGTACCAGAATGGTCTTCACTGAAGAAACCGTGGTCAGAGCAATGGCTCGGTGACAATTCCAGAGGGTGCACAAGTGCACCAGACAGCTTAACCGGTCTGCAGTCGGTGTGCTCTCCTTTCTATAAGTCTTTGGAAGGCTTGGAACCTCTCAGAAAGAGAGATAAAAATATTTGCCTGGTTTTGCAGTCGCTACGCGACTTGGGCTTCAAAGAAGGCGTAGAAAACAAATATCTTACCTCAGAATTTCTCCCCTCGCACTCATGAATAGAAAAAAAGTCTTCAATTTTCCTCTAATTTTTTTTTTCTTGGAACAGATCCATACTTCATTAGTGATGTCTGTAGAACAATTGAGGATTGTTTCGTGACCATCTAATAGGAAGATCGTCAGATACACGAGGACACCAGAGCACCGTTAATTAAAATATGAACTGCATCCTCAAATGAAATCTTTTCAATAATCTATGCAGAATCTTAATTGTTCAGAATGGCAGGAAATGAACACGGTCAGCTTATCGAACAAAGTCATTCAAACTGCATGCATGAGAGGGGGTGCTGCTGAGTATTGCGTTAGTCCTTAAGGACATGGCCTCCTTCAGCTTACAGCTGCCAGCGGCACTGCCACAGGAACAGTAGCTGCTTCTGACAAAAAGGGGGATTGATGTCAAGTTGGCAGCTGGAGAGGCCTTCAGTACTGTTCTTGCACCTGCCTTTAGGGGGAGCCGTAGAGATCTGAATTCTGGGAGGAAATACTCACACTGCCCGCTGTTTCTGGAAAGACGTGCCAGAGGTAATGGGGTGTGACTAGTAAGCTGGCAGTATCACAGCTCCTGCATTTCAGCAGGAAGGGCTGTATGGAATTGTTAAGAATTTCGGGCAGATAGTACTTTCTGGCAGGGCCGGCTTTAGCGCTGGTGGCACTGGGCGCGAGAATCTTTTTCGGCAACCCCCTCATGACCTCTTCCTCGGATTCCCTCACTACCACCCTGCAAAAGTGCCCCTCATCTCTCCATAGCCCTTCTCTCAAAAACATTTCATTTGTTTTAAAGTGCTGGCAAAAGACTGGCTTTACTAATCCACTCAGCTATCCACATAAAATACCGATCTGTTATTTGCAGCAGGCGTATTAACCCTCTACGCTACTTTATAGCGAGTCAAAACTGCCACTAGACAAAACTTCCATCTCTCTCTCTCTAGGAGGAACATTAATCACAAGAGTTACATTGACATTTTCATTGCTGCCTGAAAGCTGGACGCCCAAGGAACTCTGCAGCAGGTGCTTTCAAATCTTAATTTATGCTAAATACAGCGACCCACCCCCCTCAGGTCAGTGCCCCCATCCTGGTCAGCGCCCAGTGCGGCCACACTAGCTCTGCTTTCTGCATTGCATGTCTTCACAGGAGGTGTTTAGGGAGGGTTTTATGTGGGATGAATAAACTGGGGGGGTCTCTCAAAGGGGTGTGGCCAATGTAATTAAGGGAGTGGCTTAAAACACATAAGCGAAAAAGCTGTTCTTAGCATAGTGTACCGCCCGACTTGTATTTTGCTGCTTCTGTCATTGCATCCAGATATGTTATGTTATGTTAAAAATATTTGCTATAGCGCACGTCTCACCCGGGGGCATCTCGGCGCTGTTTCGGATCCTGGTAGGAGGAGCAGACCAAGGAAGGTTAGTATAAGTATGCTTTTAGTAGTTTCCTGAATTTCCTATATGTGGGAGTCTCTTGGAGGGTTATAGGTAATTTATTCCAGTACCTGGGTGCAATATAGGAAAAGGCCTTTCCCCCGGTGCGAGTGTGACGAATTCAAGGCACGCACAGAAGGGCTTGGGCACTGGATCTGAGATTGCAACTGGGAGCGTAGGTTGTCAGTTTGTTTTGGAGGTAGCGTGGTCCTTTGCCTCTTAGGGCATTGTACGTGAGGCAACAGATTTTAAAACAGGAGCACTTCTTCACAGGCAGCCAATGTAGTTCCTTCAGCAGAGGTGCAGAGGGAGTGCCTGCAGGACGGTTCAGTATAAGACTGGCCGCGGTGTTCTGTACCACCTGGAGCTTGGCGAGCAAAGTTTTGCTAACTTCAGCCAGGAGAGCATTCCCATAGTCCAGTCTGCTTATCACCATTGCTTGAACCAGGGTTCTACGGACATTGATGGGGAGGAGGGGGAAAATTCTGCGCAAAAGGCACATACTATAGTAGCAGGAGCTGGTGGTAGCTGCAATCTGATCTTTCATCGTTAAGGCTTGATCTAATTTTATCCCTAGATTTTTTACCGTTTGTTTGGGCACGGGGATAGCACCCAATTGGTGCGGCCACCAGTCATCCGACCAGATGGCTGTGGCTTTTCCAAGCAGCATAATCTCAGTTTTTTCTGGATTTAGCTGGAGGCAGTTCTTGGTCATCCAGTTGGAGATTGCTAGCATTCCTGCAGAGAAACGTTTTTTCTCCAGATCTAGATCTTGGCCCATAGTAAACATCAGCTGGGTATCATCGGCGTATGATATGATCTCAAAGCTGAAACGCTCAGCGATCTTTGCTAGCGGGGCCATATAAATGTTGAACAGCGTGGGACTCAAGCATGAGCCCTGCGGTACCCCCTTGTCCAAATGCGTTTTGCATGAGGAATATGGACCTAGGATAATCGTCTGCTGTCTATCTAACAGAAAATGCTGCAGCCATTTTAGTGCTGTCCCCTGGACACTGATTGCCTGCAGTCTTTCCACAAGCCTTGAGTGAGAGATGGTGTCAAAGGCTGCAGACAAATCTAATAATATCAGTGCCACAGGTCTTCCTGCATCCATCTCTTGTCTCAGTGAATTGGTCACGGCCAGGGGTGCGGTCTCTGTACTGAACCCTGGTTGGAACCCAGATTGTGAGGGATCCAGAATGTTATTGAGCTCGAGAAATTATCCCAGCTGCTTATTTATTATACCTTCCAGTTGTTTACCCAGGAGCGGTAGCAGGGAGATCGGGCGATAGTTGCCGAGTGATTGTTGGTCCATTGTGGCTTTTTTTTAGTATGGGCCGTACACATGCTTCCTTCCACTCTGCCGGAATGATTCCTGTTTTTATAGAACAGTTAAAGATCTTTTGGATCATGGGGGCGCAACAGGTGGCTAGAAGGGATATTGTCTTAGGTGGACATAGATCTAGGGGGAGATCAGGATTTGGCTGTGGCCAGGGAATTGTGTACTTCCTCTAAGGTGATAGGTTGAAAGCAGTCTAGTGTGCAAAGAGTTACTTTTTCTTGTTCTCCTGTCGTGATGGTGGTCTCTGATACCTGCAAAGAGGCAGTCGGGAATTTTGCGTAAATATGGGATATTTTTTCCTGAAAGTAATTAGCCAACGAGTTGCAGAGCTCCTGAGATTCCACGGGAGATTGTCTGCATGCTTGTGGGGAAATAAAATCCTGAACTATACTGAAAAGGGCTCTTGGAGAATTGTTGGCTTGTTCAATTTGTTTGATAATAAAAGTCCGCCTGGCGATTTTAATGTTCCGATGGTATAGGGACAGGGCCTGTCTATACTGTTCCCTGTCCTGGAGCTCTTTCCTTCTCCGCCAGAGTCTCTCTAGTGTTTTGCATTTAGTTTTTTCTGCTTTTAGTTCTGGCGTATACCATAGGGCTGATGGTCGGCAGTGAAAAGAGCCACGATTTTTAAAAGGAATCATTGCATCCAGCGCCATCGTGAGAGCAGACTTAAAGCTTTCCAGCAATTCAGACACCTCAGAGTTGTTGTTTGATAGCTTAGGGTGAAAGGCGTCGCTGAAGGCATCAGGAGTGAGTTTATGCCAAGGTCTGCGTGCTTCATGTCTCCATCTTTTGTTTGTGGTGAGACCCTTAGCGTATGGGAATTGGATGTCGAAAGGTATTACAAAATGATCAGTCCTGGTAAGGGGAAGGGGGGGGCTTGCAGACCAACTGGTCTATGTTTGAGAAGATTAGGTCCAACGTGTGTCCGGCCAAGTGGTTTGGGCCGTTAACTCTTTGAACAGGACCTAATGGTTCTAAATTTGTTAGGATTTTCCTTACTTCTTTTTAGTGTAATCTTCCCCATGGAAGTTAAAATCCCCTAGCAGAAGAAATTTGTTGGATGCCAGAACATGCGTGGCTATTTGTTCTGTCAGTAGCTCACTAAAATTAGTCTTTGATCCAGGGAGGCGATAAATCAATGCTCCGTTCCAGCTGTCTGTCGCGGATATGCTTATTTTAAAAATCCCTAACTCTGTAGAGTTATTGCTTATAGTTGAGACCCAGGTCACATTTAAGGCGTGTTTAAAAGCTATAGCAATGCCTCCGCCTATTTTTTCTCCTCTATCGAGATGTATTAGTTTGTAGCTGCCAGGGATAGCTAGTTCAATAGCCGGGTGATTGGCGGGGTTTAGCCAAGTTTCTGTAAAAAAGCAGATATCTGGAGACTGGGAGATAATCATGTCCCATATCTCAATCGAGTGTTTGGCTAATGACCTAACATTGCAAAGAAGACCGCTTAGCCCAAAGTATTGGTAAGTTGGGTCTCCTTGCTTTCCCTTGTAATTAGGTCATTTCGGGGTCACATTGAAAATGACAGTTGTGGCAGGCTACCGGTCCTTCTAGGCTATGTGGATACCCAGTTGGGACAGGTAAGCTGTGGAGGGTGGTTTGCATGATTCTGTGTTCTAAGCTGATGCAGACGTTCTGCTGAGTAATACAAACGAAGAGGCTTTGGGGTTTTTACCTCAGAAGAGCCAGGGTTCCTGGCTCCTGGCAACGCTCGGGCGCGGACGGGCGCAGACGGGCTTGCCTTTGGCGCACCGGGGGCGCGCCCGCTGTGCGCGTCCGCTGCCCATCCGTGCCGGCATCGGGTTTTTATGTGCGTGTCTGCCGTCCCGCTAGAGTGCTAACTGCGCTTCCGGCGGAAGTTAGGCCAAGGCTTTCTCCGCTCAATCAGCACTTGCTGTGGCGGACCGGAAAGCAAATGGCACAGTGCGGGGAGCTAGAGGCGCAAGCAAATATTAAAACAGGTGAGAAATAAAATACTGTTTACACCAGCAAAGTTAAAATGAAGTCCAACAAGGTTTTGCCAAACACGCGCTGCGTGTATCGAGTGCAGAGGGTATGTGCACTAAAACAAGTCTATTTTACCAAATGGGCAAGCGAGTCCTGCCTGGATCCGCTGCGCGTCCGTGCCGGCATCGGGCTTTTATATCCGTGTCTGCCGTCCCGCTAGAGCCCTAACTGCGCTTCCGGCGGAAGTTAGGCCAAGGCTTTCTCCGCTCAATCAGCACTTGCTGTGGCGGACCGGAAAGCAAATGGCACAGTGCGGGGAGCTAGAGGCACAATACAACAAGTAACATTACACCTACAGCAAATCAAAACTATTGGCTTTGTCAATGGTTGTTAGTTGCATAAGCAACAACTATGACTTTGATGAATATAATATGACAATCCTTCAGTTCTGATGTGATGAAACTGTGAAAGAACTATAACGAGTCTCTTTGAAGTTACCTCGAAGGAAATAAAGGGTGGTACTGCTGCAGAGAGAGTTAAAAAAAAATTCACCTGGAGGGTGATGGCAAAAATTGATCGCCCGATAGGGACCTGTCTTGACACCTGTTTTTTTAGAACTGCCAGTGCTCAGCACCGGCGGGACCTGGCCCACTTAAAGCCCTGTGTTTAGGGAATGGTGTAGAGATGCTGATTATAGAAGCGCGTCTAATAAATCCTGCGCTGCCAGTTTTTCTCAACAGGAGATACTTGGAAACGCTTCCGCGCCCACTTTGGCTCCCATCCCTCCCCCCGCCTATTAGCAACGTTAGCACACCTCAAAGCGCACTGACATCACAAACCCCGCCAGATCAGGGAGGAAGGAGCAGCGGATTCGCTCCTGGGTGCAGCTGGTGGGGATCCTTCCCCACCAGAGGGGGAAGGATCGATGGAAAGGGGGCATTGATGGAAACAAATTCCTGCTCTGCGATCGTGGATGCGCTGCAGAACGCAAGCAGGAGTCCACTAGACCACTTGGGAATTCCGGGGCAGATTTACAAGAAGGTGCCGCAGCGTGGCACCGCAAGCCCTTTGGCTGCGCCACGCTGCGGCACTTTCAGAGCTCAGGAATGAAACATATTTACAAGGATATGTCGCATTCCTGTGCTCTCCCCTGCGCTGGCGCACAAACAGCTGACATGCGCGGGGCAGGCACCCTTGCACCATAGTGCAAGGATGCCTGCCTCATGGGGAGATTGTTTTTGTGCAGGAAGGGGCACCTTCCTGCACAAAAACAGTCACTACAGGCATTTTCTTCTTTCAATGCGTGCTGTGGAATGCAGCACGCATTGAAAGAAGAAAAAAATTAGGAGAAATGAAAACATTTCTCCTCGTTGCGCCACGCAGGGTGGCTTTTCCTGTCCTTGTAAATATGGGGCAGTGTAATGCGGTGCCAGTGCGTCACAAAAAGTGACATACTGGCAGCGCAAGGGGCTTGTAAATCTGCCCCTCCATTTTTTGGGGCAGTTGGCCCCTCTGGTCCAAGGACTGATGTCCCATGCGGACATAACTTTTCAGTGAAATGTTTAGTTTCCCTAAGGGGGCTGATTGGGCTCTCTGAGGGCCTGATCAGCCCCCCAGGAGAAAAGAAAAACTACAGCCAAAGTGCCCTCAACTGTTTTCAAAATTTCCCTTTTTCCAGTTTCAATTGTTGGTATGTTTGGTATTGTAATTACATTTATATAGTGCTCATTACCCCTGGAGAGGAGTTGAAGTGATTTATGGCAGGCTGCAAGCTGCTCCAGAACCCAGAGGTTAGTGGATAATCCAGTGGATTTTGTCAGTTATTGCTGGATATTGAGACTAGTCTTGTGCTCCTAGACCAAACAGATATAATTGCGTTAAAAACAAATCCTGACAATTGTATATCAATTCTTTTCATGTACAAGCTGTTGGTTCTTTCCAAATCTAAACGTTAACACGTGGCTTGTATTTTTTTATAAGAAACTTGGCAACCCTGTGAATGGTATAATAAATGAACAGTGGATGGAGCTGGCAGTATGAATGGCACAATGAGCAATGGCTGGAGTGGGCAAGGTGAATGGTGCAGTAAATGAGCTAAGGACCCGATTATGAGTCTGGCAGTTGTAAGACTGCCAGACTCGCGGTGGCGGTGTTCCGTCCAAAGCACTACGACTTAAAAAGTAATTGAGGCAGAGGACCACCGGCTGTGCCAGAGAATAGTCGTAACATGTAACATGCTGAGCGGTACTGGCGCTGTCCCGCTCAGCATATTATGAGTTCCACCACGGCCAGCCATTTCATGGCGGGAGCACCACCATGAAAAGGCTGGATGTGGAGGAACAAAGGGGGCCCTACATGGTACCCATGTCCCCCTCGTCATGGGTATACATTCAGGGGAGCACAGCATGTGCCCCCCTGTCTGTATTCCCGAAAAGTTCCAGCATGGCATGGATGTCACCGTCCATGTCGTGCTGGAACTTTTTTGCCGTTCCCTTTGCGGTGCCTGTTTTCCAGGCCCCGCCATGGGAAATGCGAAGGTCCGTCCGCCGTACACGAGTTCAATTTTTAATATGGCGGGCTGTCCTTGCGCGGCTTTGGCAAAGTTGTGTCGGTGGAGAGCCGGCGCAACTGCGCCAAAGTCATAATCAGTCCCTATGACTCGAGTGGATTCTCTCCTCGACCCACCGTGTGTGCTGTGTTATTGCGCATTTGGGAAGTTGAAGTAACAGTTTGTTCATTTTGTCTCTTTTAGCATCTTTGGAGAGGTTCTTTGGATCACAGCATCGAGAGCAAAGTGCTTATTTGCTTTTCCACTTTTTTGTTATTACCGTATTTGAGCTCATATCTCACACACCCACACACACACTGATTTGTAAGCATATGCGTGCTTTCTACGCAGGACATAGAATTTCAGGAGGAAAATTTTAGACAGTTTTCAGAGATGCCATCTTGGTGGATGACTGCTGCCCAGGCCCCAACTTAAACATTGGAAAACGGGGATGAGGCAGGATCTGACACTGAGACATTATCTGTGGGCATGGATCAGGGAGTAGACACTGGAAGAGATGAAGGGGTATATCTACAAGGAAATGGCGCTGCGTGGTGCTGCGGCAAATTTTGCAGCGCCGCATCATTTAAAAAACGCAGGGATGCGCTGTATTTGCAACAATACGGAGCACCCCTGTGTTTTCCTTCACGCTGGCGCAAAAACTTCCTGCCTAGTGCTAACATCGACACCCTTGCGCCGTAGTGCAAGGGTGCCTGCATTGCAGGGAATGATTGTTTATGTGCAGGAAGGTGTTCCTTCCTGCACATAATCAATAATGACAATTGGCTGCTTCTATGTGTGCTGCATTCTGCAGCACACATAGAAGTAGCAAATCGCCATTATTTAATGATTGTTAAATAATCCTGCACATATACAATCATTAATGGCATTTTGCTCTTTCTATGTGTGCTGCGGAATACAGCAAACATAGAAAAAGAAAAAACAACGAGAAAAAAAAGTATTTCTCCTCGTTGCGCCAATCTAACGCCTGCTTTTGCATGGCATTAGATTTTGGCCTTGCCTCAGATTTATAGATCCTTGTAAATCTAGTGCACCATCAAAAAGCAATGGTTGTGCGGTGGAACGCCCACAGCAACACCCATTGCATGCCCCTTTCACACAGAAATCTGCATTTAAGGGTCCCATATTTACAAAGTGGTGTTAAGTCACGCAAAGTGGCTTAACACCTCTTTGTAAATATGGTGCAGGGCATTGCGCCACCAGAACATCGTAAAAAGTGACGTTCCGGTGGCTCAATCCCCATGTAAATATACCCCAAAGTTTCATCTGATGATGGCTCATCTTCCAGTGATTCTGAGGAACATGGTCATGGAAGTTTTGATTTCTCTTCGCAAGCACAATCTGTGCAGTGGAGAGGCAGTAGCAGGGTCAACCCAGACAGCAGGCAGGTACAGTGGCGAGCACAGCGATAGTGCTCTCTTGCCAGCTCCCCAATGTAGTTCAGTCTCAAATCCCCCATTCACTGCAGACACTGGATTTAAAGTCAGTGTTGCAATTTTTTGCCTATTGACTATATCCATATTTTTCTGGATGTTGACATCCTTAAAGAAATTGTGCGGCAAACAAATTTGCATGCCCAACAGTTTCTGAGGGAGACTTGGAGAGGCAGGGCATGGACCATACGGAGTGGCGGGGGCAGGGTCACACTGATCTTAGAGTGGGACACTAAGGGGAATATGGAGGCTACAGGAGGAGGACAGGAACCGGAGCAGAGTTGGCCACACACACACATGATTAGGCTGTTGTTTTGATGTGCTATTTGATGTAGCATGTATATTCAGAGCCCCGGGAATTATGGGGCAGGAGAGGGCCAAGTTATGCAGCCGGGTTGAGCAAATTATAGAGCAAGAAAAGGCAAAATATGCTGCATAATGCAGCACATTTTGTAATAGTATTACTTCATTATTTCATCATTTTTAAACTTGGTAACACTGTATCGGCATAGTATTGTTGTTGTACACGATCTTTGGATATGCACTATACTTGGAAAATAAATAAACACATATAAAAAAAAGTTACTAGGGAGCATGGAGGCACCCTGGAGCCACATTTTAGGGCCCACTGGTGGACTACCACTTCACTTGGGAAGATGAAACCATTTCTGGGCCTTTCACTGGACATTGGAATAGTACACAAACCAAGTGTACATTCCCATTGGTCTAATCGCATGGTTTGGGCAACACCCAGCTTTGCACCAGTCATGAGCAGAGACAGGTTTTTGATTTTGCAGCGTATGCTGCATTGCACTGATCTTAGTGTAGCATTTCCCCATGACCTTTCATACAATGACAGGTTGTTCAAAATTTTCCAGGAAAGAATACAGTGGTTGGTGAGTCCTTGATCCTGTATTAAGGACGACTGCTGTTCAGACAGTTCATACCAAGCAAAAGAGCTCATTATGGCATCAAGATGTACATGCTGTGTGAGAGCTCTAATGGTTATATATACAGCCTGAGAGGGTATATAGGGAAGGACTCTGCTATAAATCCTGCAAGTTGCCCTTCTACGCTAGGAATCAGTGTATAGATTGTATGGGAGCTTGTCCACTCACTTCTTCATAAAGATTATAATTTTTATGTGGACAACTTCTATACAGGAGTCAAGTTCTCAGCAAACTGCATAAAGCTGTCACTCTGGTATGCAGTACAGTAGGATGTCACTGAAAATGATTCTCTCAGGTATTTGTTTGTAAGGAGGGCCAAAAAGCCTGGAGCACTGTGTTCTGTTCGACAAACTGCTCACAGTTAAACTCTCAGTTAGGCAGTATGTATACATGCTCACTATAATCCATAATGAAAGCACTTTCCCAGTCACAGTTTGAGGTCAGTTGGCAGAAGTTCACAAGCCCAACAGTACATGGGCTGGGTGGATAAGAATGATCAGGTACTTCATCCATATAATGACTCATAAAACTCACAGATGGTATAAGAAGTTGTTTACCCACCTAATCCAGTTAGCAACATACAGTGCATATGCTGTTTACCCTCAGATCACCACAGGAAGATCACTATCTTTCCTTGACTTTAGGTTAGCCATAATTGAAACCCTTACTGCTGCAGAAGCAGTAGCCTCTACCTCATCTGCTGTGAATGACGTTGCAAGACCACAGGATCGGCACTTTGCTGATGGTGTTCCTGCAACAAAGAAGAGTTGAACATGTTGTCATTGCAGAGTTTGATCTAAGCAAGGAAAGTGGAAAGAGAGTTAGTATTAATGACCCCAGTGCCTTTTCTCAGCCAGGTCTACTGTATGCAACAGGAAAGGATCAAACTGGGGACAATGTAAAGCCAACATGGGCTTTGCATGGTCCCTGGTTGATCTGTTTCTGTTTATGGGTGATACACCCAGCCACACAACTTTAGCCTTTTTATTGAGAGACATCGAGAGACATGTGGGAAGTCTGGGTTGTGGGCATTTTGCTAATCCGCACAGATTCCGTAACTTTCCGTCACAGAATTGTGAGGAAAATGCATGATTTGGGCAAAGTTTGATGTTTGCAGGTCATTGTGGGCAACAAAACGTCATGGGTCCCATGCAAGACCAGCACCCTGGACTCCCCAGCTTTCTAGTTTTGAACACCTGGGGGAGGCCAGGGTTTTAAGTTTTCAAGAGCGTCTAGGGAGTGTGCTGCCTTCCTCCTTTGTTTGATAACGTTGCCTTGAGCTGATGAGCTCCGGTTGAGGCACCTGTGCTCAGTGAGTGGTATAGATACCTGAGAAGACTGTGAACAGGATTTCCAGAACCTCTAACGCAACTTGTTACAATCTACTGAAGAAGGACATGAAATACGAGTCCAGAGAAACACAGCACTGGCTGCACCAACAATGGTAAAAACTGAAGACTTTTACTGAAGTAAGTGTTACCGTGCACTGCATTTAACACAATGCAAACTGAGGCAGTAGGCTTTCTTCCTACACAGTGGGGCTGGAGGGAGTGGTGCCAGAGCACCAAACTGGGAGAACATGAGCTCATTCATTAGTTGCTCTCCCCACAGAATGTCCTTTTGGAGAATCTACAGGAACTTCTCTGACTATTGCACATTTTATCAAAGATTTCTTCAGTGACATAACACAAAATGATGGGGCCCCCTTGCAAAATGTGATAAGGGGTCCATCGTCTCCCAGATCACACAGATATTAATGTTCTTGGGCTCAATGGGGTCCCACTGAAGGGTTGGGACTACCCTATGCTGCATGTGGCCTACTCGGAAAAGCAGAGTGACTTTCCCGAGCGTTTACCTATTTCTCAGTCCATACCACTGCACCCAATCTGCAAGGCATGAAATGGCCCAGCTTTGGGAGGTGAGGGGGCCTGATCCAAACCAAGAAACCTGCCCCAACCCCCCTCACAATGCGGGAGCTGTGGGGCCCTCTGTTACACCCCTGGATTTCTTGTAACTGAAGGCACTGTAGTGTGAGATGTCAGAGAATTTATCGTGAAATGGCTTTTTTCAGCTACTGCATTTCCAGCCTCTCCAATAGGAACTGCCAGCTGTAGGAGAATTTGCAGCTCCTAGATTTGTGCCTCTGCCTGCACTGTTCCAGGTTCTTGTGCCTTGCATAAACCTCTTTTACTAATGTTGTGTATCGCTGACAACCAGAACCGGAAAAGAACCCTCTTCCTTGAACCTAGGGAGGCTGGAACAAGCCCTAAAAAAATAGTTGGGTACAAATTAGCATAGACAATGTACAAATATGTCATTTTGTCCCAGGAAGTGACATCACAACCCTATTGTGCTCTTACTTTGAATGGAGTGGGTCTATTTTCCAATCAAAGCTGCAATGCAAACTTTGCAATACACTGTTTTTATTTATAAATATATGTACACCTTAATATAGATACACTTCTACTTTCTATCACCTTGTTTATCTGTCACTACAACCAATACAGAAACGAATGCAAAGACATAATGACAATGTATCGTAGGCTGATAGTCAGGTAATCATGGCCGTGAATGTTGCAAACTAACAACAACATTCGATAGCAAAGCATAATGTTTGTCATCGGGATAAGGATGTGGAGTAGGGCATTTTAGGGGCAACCACAATAGAAGGGATAGGGTGGGGATAGAGGCCACTGAACTGGGCACCCATGTGCCCTAAGGTTGCTGGCTAAGGGAGGAAGAGGTCTGTTATGGGCCATTATTTCTGCCTTATAGGTCTCAAGTTTATCCATCAGCATGTAAATGGTCCTCTCATACGAGGCTATTTTG
The DNA here is from genome assembly GCA_963921515.1 of Calotriton arnoldi. Lineage (NCBI taxonomy): Eukaryota > Metazoa > Chordata > Amphibia > Caudata > Salamandridae > Calotriton > Calotriton arnoldi. The sequence goes on along the minus strand of CAWUFW010005392.1, from coordinate 890,782 downwards.
AACATCTCGGACAACCTTTCTGCATGTGTGGGATTAAGCGGGGAGCGCCAATGGTGGGGAATGCATAGTTTATCCATGGTCAGCTCCACGGAGAGAAAGCATCATTCATGATTGGTCGTGTGGGTGCGTCAGAGGCGTCATAAAGCATTATCGTGTGCCGGGGAAATCGCGAAGGGATGGGAACGTTTCTGTAGAGTGTGTCTCCCACTGCGACCCTAAAGACATGGATATCAGATCAATCATGTAAGACATGCACTGTGTCGCAACAAGACTGTCTACAGCGCTAGCACTGTGAGTGATGCAGTAAACCTGCGCACTCTAATTTTGCAGATGTCCAGTACCAATCCTGAATGATCTTAAAGAGACAAAATTTAAGTCTGGATTCCCTCACCCCACTGTCCAGGTTCTCCAGAGCCTCCGACAAGTCCTCTTCCGTATAGTCCTTCTGAAGTCTCTCCTGCCATGTACCACGTACTCTCTTAGCCTGGGGGATGGAATACAAGTGTTGTATCAGCATATTGTAATGCCCAGACGGTTCACTGACAGAGTATCGACGTAAAAAATATAGAAGTAAAAATATCGCTGAAAAAATATAGAATGCAAAAATATCGACTCCCTATACTTAAACAGGTAAGTACAGAATTATCGGAAAAAAATATATCAATGTAAAAAATATAGTTGTACAAAATAACAATTTTTATATATATAGAAAATAAAATAATAAATATTAAATATGTTGAATAATAAAATTAAAATAAAAAAAAGTAGATTTAATATAAATTAAAAAAATTTAACAAATAAACTTAATTTAAAAAAGTTATACACACAAACATAATAATTAAAATAAATTTACTTTAAAACAATTAAACTATTAATTTTTATTTATTTTATCATTTTAAAATTATATAATAATTTACAAATATAAATATATATATATATATATATATATATATATATATATATATATATATATATATATATATATATATACATACAAAGAGTTGCCTCTAGGCGGGATGCACTCCCAGGTGGAAATTACGCCAAAGCAGGGCACACGCCATGAACAAAGTCCTTTTCTAGTTTCTGCCAGACGCTTCGGCCAACGCCCTCTTCAGTGGCAGACCATGTGACGTGACGGCGTGCGGCAACCACCAGTAACTCGTAATAATTATGCTCAGGTGATCCACCTGAAGCAATGCTTCTGGGACTGGTGGTTCAGTAAAACCCAAGTGGGTCGCCGCCGGCACTCACATTCAAAAATGTCTTTAAAGGATTGCCGATGTTCGCACCGGCACCCCTGCATATAACAGGCACCGCCTGTTCCACAGTTAGCTGCCCTACTAGCAGCCGCGGACCCACAAGTGTTTCGCAGTGGTGCAATCCCGATACAAGGCAGGCCGCTGTACAAAATAGAAAAAGAGTTGCTCTCTAGGTGGGATGCACTCCCAGGTGGAAATTACGCCACAGCAGGCACACGCCATGAACAAAGTCCTTTCTGGTTTCCTGCCAGACGTTTCGGCCAACACCCTCTTCAGTGGCAGACCATGTGACGTGCCTGCATGCGGCAACCACCAGTAAATCCCCGTAATACTATGCTCAGGTGAACCACCTGAAGCAATGCTTCTGGGACTGGTGGTTCAGTAAACCCAAGTGGGTCGCCGCCGCACTGACATTCAAAAATCTCTTTAAAGGATTGCCGATGTTCGCGCGGCACTCCTGCATATAACAGGCACCTCCTGTTCCACAGTTAGCTGCCCCAATAATGCAGCCGCGGACCCACAAGTGTTACAAGCTGGTGCAATCCAGCGACCAGGCAGGCCGCTGTACAAAATACAAAAAGATTTGCCTCTAGGTGGGATGCACTCCCAGGTGGAAATTACGCCAAAGCAAGGGCACACGACATGAACAAAGTCTTTTTCTGGTTTCCTGCCAGGCGCGTTTCAGGCCAACGCCCTCTTCAGTGGCAGACCATGTGATGTGCCGGCGTGCGGCAACCACCAGTAAATCCCCGTAATAATTATGCTCAGGTGAACCACCTGAAGCAATGCTTCCTGGGACTGGTGGTTCAGTAAAACCCAAGTGGGTCGCCGCCGGCACTCACATTCAAAAAAGGACTTCGTTCATGGCGTGTGCCCTTGCTTTGGCGTAATTTCCACCTGGGAGTGCATCCCACCTAGAGGCAACTCTTTTTGCATTTTGTATAGCGGCCTGCCTGGTCGCGGGATTGCACCACCGCGAAACAGTTGCGGGTCCGCGGCTGCTTTATTGGGGCAGCTAACTGTGGAACAGGAAGTGCCTGTTATATGCACGGGTGCCGGCGCGAACATCAGCAATCCTTTTAAAGACATTTTTGAATGTGAGTGCCGGCGGCGACCCACTTGGGTTTTACTGAACCACCAGTCCCAGGAAGCATTGCTTCAGGTGGTTGCCCTGAGCATAATTATTACCGGGATTTACTGGTGGTTGGCGCACGCCGTCACGTCACATGGTCTGCCACTGAAGAGGGCGTTGGCCCGAAACGCGTCTGGCAGGAAACCAGAAAAGGACTTTGTTCATGGCGTGTGCCCTTGCTTTGGCATAATTTCCACCTGGGAGTGCATCCCACCTAGAGGCAACTCTTTTTGCATTTTGTATAGCGGCCTGCCTGGTCACGGGATTGCACCACCGCGAAACACTTGCGGGTCCGCGACTGCTTTATTGGGGCAGCTAACTGTGGAACAGGAGGTGCCTGTTATAGGCAGGGGTGCTGGCGCGAACGTCGGCAATACTTTTCAAGAAATTTTTGAATGTGAGTGCCGGCGGCGATCCACTTGGGCTTTACTGAACCACCAGTCCCAGGAAGCATTGCTTCAGGTGGTTCACCTGAGCATAATTATTACGGGGATTTACTGGTGGTTGCCACACGCCGTCACGTCACATGGTCTGCCACTGAAGAGGGCGTTGGCCCGAAACGCGTCTGGCAGGAAACCAGAAAAGGACTTTGTTCATGGCGTGTGCCCTTGCTTTGGCGTAATTTCCACCTGGGAGTGCATCCCACCTAGAGGCAACTCTTTTTGCATTTTGTATAGCGGCCTGCCTGGTCGCGGCATTGCACCAACGCGAAACACTTGCGGGTCCGCGGCTGCTTTATTGGGGCAGCTAACTGTGGAACAGGAGGTGCCTGTTATATGCAGGGGTGCCGGCGCGAACATCGGCAATCCTTTTAAAGATATTTTTGAATGTGAGTGCCGGCGGCGACCCACTTGGGTTTTACTGAACCACCAGTCCCAGGAAGCATTGCTTCAGGTGGTTCACCTGAGCATAATTATTACGGGGATTTACTGGTGGTTGCAGCACGCCGTCACATCACATGGTCTGCCACTGAAGAAGGCGTTGGCCCGAAACGCGTCTGACAGGAAACCAGAAAAGGACTTTGTTCATGGCGTGTGCCCTTGCTTTGGCGTAATTTCCACCTGGGAGCGCATCCCACCTAGAGGCAACTCTTTTTGCATTATATATATATATATATATATATATATATATATATATATATATATATATATTCACTGAAAAAAACCATAGGTTTTAGGGACAGTTATAGTTACTTGGACATTGCACTCAGTACAAAACCCGTGAAATTCTCCCGTTATAGTTAGTTCAGCTAACTATAACTCGCGCCCCGCAATGCACTGCTGATGACGTCACATATTACATCACTCATGACATGGTCAGTGACATCACTGATGACATCACTGATGACATCTCAAATGACATCACTGATGACATCATCCAGTGACTGTGTGTTTCTCTAAAGTTTAAATATTTTTAATATATATAGGAAAAGACGTATTGAAGAATGAGTGGGTGTGTAAGTGTCTGTATGGATGATTTAGTAGGTGCGTGACTGACTGTATAAGTGAGTGATTTAACGTATCTTACTGAATGCATGGGTTAGTGACTAAACTGGGTGAATGTCTGTGTCCGTCTGTCTGTTGCTGTGTAAGTGGCTGCATGTGTTTGTGAATAGCTACATGAGTGTCTATTTGAGTTATTGAATGCTTGTGTGAGTATCTGTATGGGTGCCTGAGTGTTTGTGTGGGAGGGGTGTGTGCGACTCTGTGCATAGATGTGTGAGTGGGTGATTCACTGGGTGGATGGTTTCAAGAGTGCATCTGTGATAGACTGTATGGGTGGGTAAGTGTGTGTAAGAGTGTGTTAGTGAGTGAATGTATGTCCCAGTGGTACATGTGTGAGTAACTACATATGTGAAAGGCAGTATATATGTGTGTTGGAGTATATAAATAGCTATAAGCGAGAGTGACTGATTGTGATAGTGGCTGTATGGATGAGTGTGTGCTTGTATCAGTGATTGTATAAGAGCGTAAGAATGTGCTAGTATTTGTATGAGTAAGTGAGCTGGTGTGTGTATAACTGTATAGGTGAGTAAATGGTAGTGTGTTTAATTATTTGCATGACTGACTAGGTGTGTGAGTACCTCTATGGATGAGTGGCGGTGTTTGAGTGTCTATATAGGAGTATGAGTGCATATGATAGTCCTGTACTGAGTGACCGTAAGTATGAGTGACTGTACGGGTGAGTGAGTGGATGTGTGTGTGTAGACCTAAGAATCAGTGAGTGGGTATGTAGTTATTGGTGTTGGAGTGTCTATGGTTTTGCGAATGGCAGTCTGTAATTTAGAGTGGGTGTATCAAAGGTTATATTAGGGTGTGAGGAGGTGCATCAGATTATCACGTGGATGATGTCATCAGTGATGTCATTTGAGATGTCATCAGTGATGTCACTGACCATGTCATGAGTGATGTAATATGTGACGTCATCAGCAGTGCATTATGGGGCGCGAGTTATAGTTAGCTGAACTAACTATAACGGGGGAATTTCACGGGTTTTGTACGAGTGCAATGTCCAAGTAACTATAACTGTCCCTAAAACCTATGGTTTTTTCAGTGAATTTCAAAGGTTTTTTAAATGCTAATTTGTAACTATAACGTGTCTGAAACCTATGGTTTTTTCAGTGAATTTCAAAGGTTTTTTAAATGCTAATTTGTAACTATAACGTGTCTGAAACCTATGGTTTTTTCAGTGAATTTCAAAGGTTTTTTAAATGCTAATTTCTAACTATAACGTGCCTGAAACCTACGGTTTTTTTAGTGAATTTCAAAGGTTTTGTAAATGACAATTTTTAAATGTATTAATTGTTATATTAATTTTTTTCATACTGATTTACTACATTTTTAGAAACAATTTTTTTTACATATTTTATTTTTTAAATTACATTGTAATTACATTATACATTACATTACAAAAAATACTTTCTTAATGAATTACTTTAGTTTAAATACTTTGCAGATAGGCAATAGACTTTTAAGTACAGTAGTTACAGTTGTTGCAATGGGCAACACATTTTCAAACACAATGCAACATTCAGCTCAATGTGAATTTCTAGTTAAATGCAATTAGTTACTTTATGGATTACTTTTTCTAACCACAGGACTGGATCCTAGATTCAGTCCTGGTACATCTCCTGTAAACAGTTGAGTAAAAGCGTTTGGTTACAGTCGTGATTTTTAAGGAATATTATTGTATTTTAAAAGTTGACACTTAGAAACTTTTTCTCATAGAATCACCAATGTTATCCTATGGAAGGAAATTCACTTAGCAGGTAAAAACTGTTATCGTTACTTTTTCTTCACTCAGTGTTGGATCCTGGATCCAGCACTGGTGCATCTCCTGTAAACAGTTGAAAGAATGCGTTTAAGTCATACAGGCGATTTTTAAGGAATATTTGTAGTTTGTGAAAATCAACACTTTGAAACTTTTTTGCTGAAAACCAGTCAATGTTAGCCTATGAAGGAAATTCAAGTTACCGGTAAGTACGGTTAAAATTACTTTTGAGGATCAGTACTGGGCTGAAACATGCAGCACTGAGGTCTCTCCTGATAACAGGTGAGTAAATCGGAATTCGTATTTCGGCTGATTTTAGAGTAATATTTTAAAGTTCCAAAACTCCACACTTAGAAGAATTTCCAAGTGAAACCAGTCAATGTTAGCCTATGGATGGAAATTCAAGTTACTGGTAAGTACGGTTAAAATTACTTTTCAGGACCAGTACTGGGCTGAAAGATGCAGCACTGAGGTCTCTCCTGATAACAGGTGAGTAAATCAGAATTCGGATTTCGGCTGATTTTAGAGGAATATTTGCACAATGGTGAAGGGAGGGGCGGGGCCTGAGGTGACATCTGTGCAAACGCGCCCGTGGCGCGTAGTAAGTTGGGGGATTAAGTCCCTTGAATCCTGAGGGTCCCTAGGGCCAACTAGCCCACCAGGAACCTCCAATATGCGCCAGGGGCTGCGTTGCAGAGACGTGTAGAGAGGCCACACCCTTTTTACACCTCTCTGCAACGCAGCTCTGTGGCGCTTTCTGGATGTACCTGTTGGGCTAGTTGGCCTCTAGGGACCCTCAGGATTGAAGGGGATTTAATTCCTCATCTTAAAACGCGCCACGGGGCCTGTTTGCACACATGTCACCTGAAGCCCCGCCCTCCCTTCACCACTGTGCAAACGCGCCCCGTGGCGCGTTTTAAGTTGGGGGATTAAGTCCCTTGAATCCTGAGGGTCCCCGGAGTCCAACTAGCCCACCATATACCTCCAAAGCGCTCACAGAGCTGCGCTGCAGAGAGGTGTAAAAAGGGGTGTGGCCTCTCTACACGTCTCTGCAAGGCAGCCCTCTGGCGCATACTGGAGGTTCCTGGTGGGCTAGTTGGCCCCCAGGGACCCCCAGTATTCAAGGGGAATTTGTTCCCCCTCTGCAAACGCGCCAGAGGTGCATGCTGGGACCTGTAGTTTGCCGATGCAGCTGCAGTGCCTTTTGGAACTCTGACTCAGCCCACCTGGAAACGCAACCAATGGCAGAACGGATGGTGATATTCAAAAAGTGAGCAGGTGGGAAACATTGCTGTCAGCAGGCATTTGAAAAAGACATTCAAGTCGAAACGCGTCATGCCAAAGCTCTGATGAGAATAAAGCTACTTACCTGGATTCCCCTCTGTGTCCCTCCGGTTCTTCCTTCTGTGAGAATCTTGTGTGTCATATTTTGCGCGCTGGCCCCGAGCGCGCTGGAGGAGACCCGCCTCATCAAGTGGACAGAGTTACAAGGGCAGCTTCGGCAAACTTTCATTTTTCCAGGGTACTGGTAGAGCTCTGACCCACCGCATCCAGATCCAGCACAGGCGCCGCTGCAAAAGCAGTCCGTGACTGCACGGAGGAATCCTGGGTCACTGTATCCGCGATTTCTGGACGGCAGGAATTTGGGATTATGCGGTCGAGGTGTCTTGGGGACCCAGGAAAGAAGCTTCTTTTCTACAGCGAGGTTTTACAGCTTTCTTGACCCACGTTCTTAATTTTTCCAGGACCCAGGCAGAGATATATGGAAGCTGTGAGAGGGACACTTACCCAGCATGCCGTGAGAGGTGCATGCTGGGACCTGTAGTTTGCCGATGCAGCTGCAGTGCCTTTGGAACTCTGACTCAGCCCACCTGGAAACGCAACCAATGGCAGAACGGATGGTGATATTCAAAAAGTGAGCAGGTGGGAAACATTGCTGTCAGCAGGCATTTGAAAAAGACATTCAAGTCGAAACGCGTCATGCCAAAGCTCTGATGAGAATAAAGCTACTTACCTGGATTCCCCTCTGTGTCCCTCCGGTTCTTCCTTCTGTGAGAATCTTGTGTGTCATATTTTGCGCGCTGGCCCCGAGCGCGCTGGAGGAGACCCGCCTCATCAAGTGGACAGAGTTACAAGGGCAGCTTCGGCAAACTTTCATTTTTCCAGGGTACTGGTAGAGCTCTGACCCACCGCATCCAGATCCAGCACAGGCGCCGCTGCAAAAAAGCAGTCCGTGACTGCACGGAGGAATCCTGGGTCACTGTATCCGCGATTTCTGGACGGCAGGAATTTGGGATTATGCGGTCGAGGTGTCTTGGGGACCCAGGAAAGAAGCTTCTTTTCTACAGCGAGGTTTTACAGCTTTCTTGACCCACGTTCTTAATTTTTCCAGGACCCAGGCAGAGATATATGGAAGCTGTGAGAGGGACACTTACCCAGCATGCCGTGAGAGGTGCATGCTGGGACCTGTAGTTTGCCGATGCAGCTGCAGTGCCTTTTGGAACTCTGACTCAGCCCACCTGGAAACGCAACCAATGGCAGAACGGATGGTGATATTCAAAAAGTGAGCAGGTGGGAAACATTGCTGTCAGCAGGCATTTGAAAAAGACATTCAAGTCGAAACGCGTCATGCCAAAGCTCTGATGAGAATAAAGCTACTTACCTGGATTCCCCTCTGTGTCCCTCCGGTTCTTCCTTCGGTGAGAATCTTGTGTGTCATATTTTGCGCGCTGGCCCCGAGCGCGCTGGAGGAGACCCGCCTCATCAAGTGGACAGAGTTACAAGGGCAGCTTCGGCAAACTTTCATTTTTCCAGGGTACTGGTAGAGCTCTGACCCACCGCATCCAGATCCAGCACAGGCGCCGCTGCAAAAAAGCAGTCCGTGACTGCACGGAGGAATCCTGGGTCACTGTATCCGCGATTTCTGGATGGCAGGAATTTGGGATTATGCGGTCGAGGTGTCTTGGGGACCCAGGAAAGAAGCTTCTTTTCTACAGCGAGGTTTTACAGCTTTCTTGACCCACGTTCTTAATTTTTCCAGGACCCAGGCAGAGATATATGGAAGCTGTGAGAGGGACACTTACCCAGCATGCCGTGAGAGGTGCATGCTGGGACCTGTAGTTTGCCGATGCAGCTGCAGTGCCTTTTGGAACTCTGACTCAGCCCACCTGGAAACGCAACCAATGGCAGAACGGATGGTGATATTCAAAAAGTGAGCAGGTGGGAAACATTGCTGTCAGCAGGCATTTGAAAAAGACATTCAAGTCGAAACGCGTCATGCCAAAGCTCTGATGAGAATAAAGCTACTTACCTGGATTCCCCTCTGTGTCCCTCCGGTTCTTCCTTCTGTGAGAATCTTGTGTGTCATATATATATATATATATATATATATATATATATATATATATATATATATATATATATATATATATATATATATATATATATAATCTACTGGCGGTCGCCAGTAGATAGTTATAGTTAGGACCTATTTTCCATAGGGAATCCGCGACATTCTATTTGAAATAACTCTTGCGTCGGTTGACGAATCTTCGCGAAATTTTCAAACTTTATGGCCCGCTCCGGTCCGCTCCTACCCTGAAAGTCTCAGGGTGATTCGTCAAGCGGGGCCGAGAAAAAGGGGGTCCCAAAACATGTTTTCCCCATTCATTTTCCCATAGGAAACTTTAGACACGGCTACACCTCGAACTGCTGAACGGAATTACACCAAATTTGGCAAAGAGGTAGTTCTTGGTTCAGAAAGAACCCTTTTTGTTAAATGGTGTAAATCCGTTCAGTAGTTGCGGAGAAATTAAAAAAATAAGAGTTAAAAAATCAATTTCCCATAGGAAACTTTATGCAAGGCTACAGCCCAACTGCTGAACGGAATTACACCAAATTTGGCAAAGAGGTAGTTCTTGGTTCAAAAAGAACCCTTTTTGTTAAATGGTGTAAATCCGTTCAGTAGTTGCTGAGAAAATCAAAAGTAAAAACACATATATATCTGGGCGGAGCCTAACCACACATGTCATCGTGAGATCTGATTGGCTGTCAGCACTTCATCCTGGAATTGCTGGCAGCCATCTTGGGACCAATATAAATGATAGTACCCCATTGAAATGCATTGTAGTGAATCGAAGATTTTGAGGGTTACCAAAAGGAGAACTATAAAGGGTGATAACAGACTTTAGTTACATTAGAATTCATTTGTTGATGGTACCATACTAATTTCAGGAATTGTGGTGTGTTCTAAGGTGATTTTACCCTGTGAAAAACTTCTGCTGGGATATCATGAATCATGTTTGAGAGAAAACTATTTTCACATGCTTGTCCCATACAGTTTTGGAAGGTGCCCCAGAAGCTAAAATGAGAGCATATTTTCTGTAAATTCACATTATCTTTCTCAGTCATGTGAGAATGAAGTCTGACATTCTCAGTAAAACATGTACATCGAACAAGGGCAGAGACTGTCAGTTGATTCCTTTGTGTTCTACTGCAGCTTCCCAGAGTGTTCTAAAGAACAACTAGAGCGCTAACAGCCTTACTTATGACAAAAGTATGGCACACCTGAAGCCATCTTGATTGGAATAAACTGGTAACACTTAAAACATTTAATTTAAAAAGGAACAAAATGATGGGGTTCATCTTGTCATAGAAATTATGGTTAGTGCTCTGGAAAGAAAAATTAGGACATGTTTCAAGTGTGATCTCAAATATCTTCCTGTTATATTTCAACAGGAGCAGCCTGTCAGTTGATGCCTTTGTGTTCTACTGCAGCTTCCCAGAGTGTTCTAAAGAACAACTAGAGCGCTAACAGTCTTACTTATGACAAAAGTATGGCACACCTGAAGCCATCTTGATTGGAATAAACTGGTAACACTTAAAACATTTAATTTAAAAAGGAACAAAATGATGGGGTTCATTTTGTCATAGAAATTATGGTTAGTGCTGTAGAAAGAAAAATTAGGACATGTTTCAAGTGTGATCTCAAATATCTTCCTGTTATATTTCAACAGGAGCAGCCTGTCAGTTGATGCCTTTGTGTTCTACTGCAGCTTCCCAGAGTGTTCTAAAGAACAACTAGAGCACTAACAGTCTTACTTATGACAAAAGTATGGCACACCTGAAGCCATCTTGATTGGAATAAACTGGTAACACTTAAAACATTTAATTTAAAAAGGAACAAAATGAGGGGGTTCATTTTGCCATAGAAATTATGGTTAGTGCTGTAGAAAGAAAAATTAGGACATGTTTTAAGTGAGATCTCAAATATCTTCCTGTTATATTTCAACAGGAGCAGCCTGTCAGTTGATGCCTTTGTGTTCTACTGCAGCTTCCCAGAGTGTTCTAAAGAACAACTAGAGTGCTAACAGCCTTACTTATGACAAAAGTATGGCACACCTGAAGCCATCTTGATTGGAATAAACTGGTAACACTTAAAACATTTAATTTAAAAAGGAACAAAATGAGGGGGTTCATTTTGCCATAGAAATTATGGTTAGTGCTGCAAAAGAAAATTTAGTGCATGTTTTAAGTGAGATCTCAAATCCTCTTCTATTTCATTAGAAAATTCTGACATGCAGACTGAAACAATCACTTTCAATACCAGCAGTAGACTTCCAGTTAACTCCTTGGTGAGCAGTAGCTTTACTACAGTGATCTAATGAACAACTAGAGTAATAACATTCTGAATTTATGGCAAATGTGTGACACATCTGAATGCCTTCTTGATGGAATCAAAGTAAAAACTGAAAGCATTTCCTACTGAGGAGACTGCAGTAAATGAGGAAATTAGGAAACTTCATAACAAAGAAGTCTTCCAAGATGGCCACCAGTGAAAAAAGAGCCCAAATGTAGCACAAATATTACCCAGATGTAGCCCACATATAGCCCAATGACAAAAGTGTGCAAAACACTTTTTATTTTGAGTTTTTTTGCAGTTTTATGTAGTGCAGACTGGTCAGGTATTGGAGCGTTGCATCTTAAAACATGACCCCCTACACTACAAAAACACCACTGCACTACCCTAAACCCTAAAACACTACCCCAGCACGACCCCCTACACTACACAAGCACCACTGCACTATCCTAAACCCTAAAACACTACCCCCAGCATGACCCCCTACACTACACAAACACCACTGCACTACCCAAAACCCTAAAACACTACCCCAACACCACTGCACTAACCTAAATCCTAAAACACTACCCCCAGCACGACCCCCTACACTACCCAAACACCACTGCACTACCCTAAAACATGACCCCCTACACTACACAAACACCACTGCACTACCCTAAACCCTAAAACACTACCCCCAGCATGACCCCCTACACTACACAAGCACCACTGCACTACCCTAAACCCTAAAACACTGCCCCCAGCACGACCCCTACACTACACAAACACCACTGCACTACCTTAAACCCTAAAACACTACCCCCAGCATGACCCCCTACACTGCCCGAACACCACTGCACTGCCCTAAACCCTGAAACACATACCCTAGCACGACCCCCTACACTGCCCGAACACCACTGCACTGCCCTAAACCCTGAAACACCACCCCCTTCACGACCCCCTACACTGCCCGAACATCACTGCACTGCCCTAAACCCTGAAACACCACCCTCAGCATGACCCCTACACAGCCCGAACACCACTGCACTGCCCTAAACCCTGAAACACTACCCCCAGCAAGTCCTCCTACACTGCCCGAACACCACTGCACTGCCCTAAACCCTGAAACATCACCCCCAGCAAGACCCCCTACACTGCCCGAACACCACTGCCCTAAACCCTGAAACACCACCCCCAGCACGACCCCCTACACTGCCTGAACACCACTGCACTGCCCTAAACCCTGAAACACCACCCCCAGCACGACCCCCTACACTGCCCGAACACCACTGCACTGCCCTAAACCCTGAAACACCACCCCTGCACGACCCCTACACTGCCCGAACACCACTGCACTGCCCTAAACCCTGAAACACCATCCCCAGCATGACCCCCTACACTGCACGAACAGCACTGCACTGCCCTAAACCCTGAAACACCACCCCCAGCAAGACCCCCTACACTGCCCGAACACCACTGCACTGCCCTAAACCCTGAAACACCAGCCCCAGCACGACCCCTACACTGCCCGAACACCACTGCACTGCCCTAAACCCTGAAACACCACCCCCTGCACGACCCCCTACACTGCCCGAACATGACTGCACTGCCCTAAACCCTGAAACACCACCCCCAGCACGACCCCCTACACTGCCCGAACACCACTGCACTGCCCTAAACCCTGAAACACCACCCCCTGCACGATCCCCTACACTGCCCGAACACTACTGCACTGCCCTAAACCCTGAAACACCACCCCCAGCACGACCCCCTACACTGCACGAACACCACTGCACTGCCCTAAACCCCAAAACACTACCCCCAGCAAGACCCCCTACACTGCCCGAAGACCACTGCCCTAAACCCTGAAACACCACCCCCAGCAAGACCCCCTACACTGCCCGTACACCACTGCACTGCCCTAAACCCTGAAACACCACCCCCAGCATGACCCCCTACACTGCCCGAACACCACTGCACTGCCCTAAACCCTGAAACACCAGCCCCAGCACGACCCCCTACACTGCCCGAACACCACTGCACTGCCCTAAACCCTGAAACACCACCCCCAGCACAACCCCCTACACTGCCCGAACACCACTGCACTGCCCTAAACCCTGAAACACCACCCCCAGCACGACCCCCTACACTGCCCGAACACCACTGCACTGCCCTAAACCCTGAAACACCAGCCCCAGCACGACCCCCTACACTGCCCAAACACCACTGCACTGCCCTAAACCCTGAAACACCACCCCCAGCACGACCGCCACACTGCCCGAACACCACTGCACTGCCCTAAACCCTGAAACACCACCCCCAGCACGACCCCCTACACTGCCCGAACACCACTGCACTGCCCTAAACCCTGAAACACCACCCCCAGCATGACCCCCTACACTGCCCGAACACCACTGCACTGCCCTAAACCCTGAAACACCAGCCCCAGCACAACCCCGTACACTGCCCGAACACCACTGCACTGCCCTAAACCCTGAAACACCAGCCCCAGCACGACCGCCTACACTGCCCGAAAACCACTGCACTGCCCTAAACCCTGAAACACCAGCCCCAGCAAGACCCCCTACACTGCCCGAACACCACTGCACTGCCCTAAACCCTGAAACACCACCCCCAGCAAGACCCCCTACACTGCTCGAACACCACTGCACTAAAGCCTGAAACACCACCCCCAGCAAGACCACCTACACTGGCCGAACACCACTGCACTGCCCTAAACCCTGAAACACCACCCCCTGCACGACCCCTACACTGCCCAAACACCACTGCACTGCCCTAAACCCTGAAACACCACCCCTCAGCACGACACCCTACACTGCCCGAACACCACTGCACTGCCCTAAACCCTGAAACACCACCCCCAGCACGACCCCCTACACTGCCTAAACACCACTGCACTGCCCTAAACCCTGAAACACCACCCCCTGCACGACCTCCTACACTGCCGGAACACCACTGCACTGCCCTAAACCCTGAAACACCACCCCCAGCACGACCCCCTACACTGCCCGAACACCACTGCACTGCCCTAAACCCTGAAACATCAACCCCAGCAAGACCCCCTACACTGCCTGAACACCACTGCCCTAAACCCTGAAACACCACCCCCTACACTGCACGAACACCACTGCACTGCCCTAAACCCTGAAACACCACCTCCAGCAAAACCCCCTACACTGCCTGAACACCATTGCTCTGCCCTAAATCCTGAAACACTAGCCCCAGCATGACCCCCTACACTGCCCAAACACCACTGCACTGCCCTAAACCCTGAAACACCACCCCCAGCACAACCCCCTACACTGCCCGAACACCACTGCACTGCCCTAAACCCTGAAACACCAGCCCCAGCAAGACCCCCTACACTGCCCGAACACCACTGCACTGCCCTAGACTCTGAAACACCAGCCCCAGCAAGACCCCCTACACTGCCCGAACACCACTGCACTGCCCTAAACCCTGAAACACCAGCCCCAGCATGACCCCCTACACTGCCCGAACACCACTGCACTGCCCTAAACCCTGAAACACCAGCCCCAGCATGACCCCCTACACTGCCCGAACACCACTGCACTGCCCTAAACCCTGAAACACCAGCCCCAGCACGACCACCTACACTGCCCGAACACCACTGCACTGCCCTAAACCCTGAAACACCAGCCACAGCACAACCCCTACACTGCCCGAACACCACTGCACTGCCCTAAACCCTGAAACACCAGCCCCTGCACGACCCCCTACACTGCCCGAACACCACTGTACTGCCCTAAACCCTGAAACACCAGCCCCGGCACGACCCCCTACACTGCCCGAACACCACTGCACTGCCCTAAACCCTGAAACACCACCCCCTGCATGACCCCCTACACTGCCCGAACACCACTGCACTGCCCTAAACCCTGAAACACCACCCCCTGCATGACCCCCTACACTGCCCGAACACCACTGCACTGCCCTAAACCCTGAAACACCACCCCCTGCAGCACCCCCTACACTGCCCGAACACCACTGCACTGCCCTAAACCCTGAAACACCACCCCCTGCACCGCCCCGTACACTGCCCGAACACCACTGCACTGCCCTAAACCCTGAAACACCACCCCAGCACGACCCCCTTTACTGCTCGAACACCACTGCACTGCCCCAAACCCTGAAACACCACCCCCAGCACGACCCCCTACACTGCCCGAACACCACTGTCCTAAACCCTGAAACGCCACCCCCTGCACGACCCCCTACACTGCCCGAACACCACTGCACTGCCCTAAACCCTGAAACACCACCCCTTACACTGCCCGAACACCACTGCACTGCCCTAAACCCTGAAACACCACCCCCAGCACGACCCCTACACTGCCCAAACACCACTGCACTGCCCTAAACCCTAAAACACCACCCCCAGCATTACCCCCTACACTGCCCAAACACCACTGTACTGCCCTAAACCCTAGAACACTACCCCCAGCATGACCCCCTACACTACCCGAACACCACTGCACTACCCTAAACCCTAAAATACTACCCCCAGCACAACCCCCTACACTACCCGAAAACGACTGCACTGCCCTAAACCCTCAAACACTCCCCCAGCACGACCCCCTACACTACCCGAACACCACTGCACTGCCCTAAACCCTAAAACACTCCCCCAGCACGACCCCCTACACTACCGAACACCACTGCACTGCCCTAAACCCTAAAACACTACCCCAGCACGACCCCTACACTACCCAAACACCACTGCACTGCCCTAAACCCTAAAACACTACCCCCCGCATGACCCCCTACACTACCCAAACACCAATGCACTACCCTATCCCTAAAACACTACCCCCTGCATGACCCCCTACACTACCCTAAACCCTAAAACACTACCCCCGCATGACTCCCTACACTACCCAAAGACTACTGCACTACCCTAAACCCTAAAACACGACCTCCTACACTACACAAACACCACTGCACTACCCTAAACCCTAAAACACTACCCCCTACACTACACAAACACCACTGCACTACCCTAAACCCTAAAACACTACCCCCAGCAGTACCCCTACACTACCCAAACACCACTGCACTAACCTAAACCCTAAAACACTACCCCCAGCAGTACCCCCTACACTACCCAAACACCACTGCACTACCCTAAATCACTACCCCCAGCACGACCCCCTACACTACCCAAACACCACTGCACTACCCTAAACCCTAAAACACTACCCCCAGCACGACCCCCTACACTACCCAAACACCACTGCACTACCCTAAACCCTAAAACACTCCCCCAGCACGACTCCCTACACTACCCAAACACCACTGCACTACCCTAAACCCTAAATCTACCCCCAGCATAACCCCCTACACTACACAAACACCACTGCACTACCCTAAACCCTAAAACACTACCCCCAGCACGACCCTCTTCACTACCTAAACACAACTGCACAATTTGTTACAGGCGTTGCAACGCAGGCCTGTGGTGCTTACTGGAAGTACCTAGTGGGCTAGTTGGGCCCCAGGGACCCTCAGGATTCAAGGTGACCTAATCCCCAACTTAAAACGCACCACGGGGCGCGTTTGCACAGTGGTGAAGGGAGGGGCGGGGCCTCAGGTGACATGTGCGCAAACACGCCCTGTGGTGCGTTTTAAGTTGGGGAATTAATTCCCTTTGAATCCTGAGGGACCCTCGGGGCCAACTAGCCCACCAGGTACCTTCAGTAAGCACAACAGAGTTGCGTTGCAGAGAGGTGAAAAAAGGTGCGTGGCTTCGGAACGCCTCTCTGCAACTCAGCTCTGTGGTCCTAACTGTAGGTACCTGGGGGGCTAGTTGGGCCCCAGGGACCCTCAGAATTCAAGGGGACTTAATCCTGCAACTTAAAACGCGCCACGGGGTGCGTTTGCACACATGTCACCTCAGGCCCCCCCTCCCTTCACCACTGTGCAAACGCGCCCTGTAGCGCGTTTTAAGAGGTAGTTTTAATCCCCCTGCCCTATTATGTACTAGGGACTTACAGAGGAGGTCATGCTAATCACAGGGGTACCCCAACGCATAGTGTTCCCTAGTGTATGTAGGTGTTTTCACTGTATTCTAAGTGTCTTTTAGCATAGCACTGGCTCTGGTTAGTCAGAGTCAGTTACCACCAGTACCCGTCTGAAAAAGTTGTGGGCACAGGATGATTTTGCAACAAGGCCTCTTTCTGCTCCTCTGTTGGTTCTTTCTGCACCTCTTTTGCTTCTTTCTGTGCGTTTTTCTTCTTTCTTCACATGTCCTACCTCTGTAGGCATAGTTAGAAACTAGCATTTAAAAAAACCTTTGAAATTCACTTAAAAATCATAGGTTTCAGGCACGTTATAGTTAGAAATTAGCATTTAAAAAACCTTTGAAATTCACTGAAAAAACCATAGGTTTCAGACACGTTATAGTTAGAAATTAGCATTTAAAAACCTTTGAAATTCACTGAAAAAACCATAGGTTTTAGGGACAGTTATAGTTAGTTGGACATTTCACTCGTACAAAACCATAGAAATTCCCCCGTTATAGTTAGTTCAGCTAACTATAACTCGCGCCCCCGCAATGCACTGCTGATGACGTCACATATTACATCACTCATGACATGGTCAGTGACATCACTGATGACATCACTGATGACATCTCAAATGACATCACTGATGACATCATCCATGTGATAATTTCATGCATCTTCTCACACCCTAATATAACTTTTGATACACCCACTCTAAATTACAGACTGCCATTCTCAAGACCATAGACACTCCAACACCAAAAACTACATACCCACTCACTGATTCTTAGGTCTACACACACATCCACTCACTCACCCGTACAGTCACTCATACTTAGTCACTCAGTACAGGACTATCATATGCACTCATACACCTATATAAACACTCACACACCGCCACTCATCCATAGAGGTACTCACACACCTAGTCAGTCATGCAAAAACTTAATCACACACCCATTTACTCACCTATACAGTTATACACACACCAGCTCACTTACTCATACAAATACTAGCACATTCTTACACTCTTATACAATCACTGATACAAGTACACACTCATCCATACAGCCACTCTCACAATCACACACTCTCACTTATAGCCATTTATATACTCCAACACACATATATACTGCCTTTCACATATGTAGTTACTCACACATGTACCACTGAGATATACATTCAATCACTAACACACCCATACACACACTCACCCACCCATACAGTCCATCACAGATGCACTCTTGAAACCATGCACCCAGTGAATCACCAACTCACACATCTATGCACAGAGTCACACACACCCCACCCACACAAACACTCAGGCACCCATACAGATACTCAGACAATCAATCAATAACCCATGTAGACACTCATGTAGCTATTCAGAAAGCCATGCAGCCGCTCACAAACCAACAGACAGACGGATACAGACATTCACACAGTTTAGTCACTAACCCATGCATTCAGTAAGATACATTTAATCACTCACTTGTAGAGTCAGTCACTCACGTACTAAATCATCCATTCAGACACTTATACACCCACTCATTCTTCAATACGCCTTTCCCTATATATATTAAACATATTTAAACTTTACAGAAACACACAGTCACTGGATGATGTCATCAGTGATGTCATTTGAGATGTCATCATTGATGTCATCAGTGATGTCACTGACCATGTCATGAGTGATGTAATATGTGACGTCATCAGCAGTGCATTGCGGGGCGCGAGTTATAGTTAGCTGAACTAACTATAACGGGGGAATTTCTATGGTTTTGTACGAGTGAAATGTCCAACTAACTATAACTGTCCCTAAAACCTATGGTTTTTTCAGTGAATTTCAAAGGTTTTTTAAATGCTAATTTCTAACTATAACGTGTCTGAAACCTATGGTTTTTTCAGTGAATATATATATATATATATATATATATATATATATATATACCAATAACATAAAATCTAATAAAAAAATATTCTATTATAAATTAAAACATTAAACTATTTGAAAATCTTCAAACTTAAATTTCCCACTCCAGTCAGTGCAACAGTAGGAAACGTGTTGGATAGCGGAGGGGTAAAAATTACTATTCCCAGTCCAGTGAGTGTAACAGTAGGGAAAGTGTTGCATAGCAAAGGCGTAAAAATTACTATTCCCACTCCAGTGAGTGTAACAGTAGGGAAAGTGTTGGATAGCGAAGGGGTAAAAATTACTATTCCCACACCAGTCAATGCAACAGTAGGGAAAGTGTTGGATAGCGGAGGGGAAAAAATTACTATTCCCACTCCAGTGAGTGCAACAGTAGGGAAAGTGTTGAATAGTGGCGGGAAAAAATTTACTATTCCCACTCCAATCAGTGCAACAGTAGGGAAAGTGTTGGATTGCGGAGGGGTAAAAATTACTATTCCAACACCAGTCACTGCAACAATAGGGAAATTGTTGGATAACGGAGGGGTAAAAATTACTATTCCCACTCCAATAATTGTAACAGTAGGGAAAGTGTTGGATAGCGGAGGGGTAAAAATTACTATTATCACTCCAGTGAATGCAACAGTAGGGAAAGTGTTGGATTGCGGAGGGGTAACAATTAATATTCTCACTCCAGTCAGTTCAAAATTAAAAACAAACAAAATAGTAACAACAAAATATTTAAAAAACAAAATAAATTAAAAAATGTATATATACGTTAAAAATTAAAATACAAATATATTTAATATTAAAAAATAAAAAATATATATTATAATGTTAAATACATATGACAAATACCTACAAATATTATATTAAATAAAATAAAAAATAATTTCCAAACAAATAAATATTTTTAATTAGAAATTATTTAGAAACAAAAACATTAATTATTACATACATTTACTATTTTTATTTCCTACCCTATAACACCACACAATTCACAATGCACATCTTTTTTTTTTTTTTTTTATATATTTTTTTGTTTGTTGATAAAAGCAGTGTAAATGCAGCGGTAATCACATATTCATACACCCCAAACATAAAACCGTAATTTCATTTGAAAAAAAAAAAAGGGGTCAATCAGGTAATACATTGCTCACAGTAATCAATAAATCATAGGCTAGAGAATAACAATGTGACAGCAATACTTTCAAAATAGACCGAGAGAAGAATTCAGTTGACAAAAATGATGCAATCCAGGAGGAGAGGGGGCCCCAGATCCTATTCCCTTTAATCCTGCCTTTTCTGCCTCTCCTTTCGTAAAGTGCCTTTTCTAAATTATATATATGTAAAAATCGTCCCTTCCATTGCTGAAAGGTTGGAGGTTGTGAATCAAGCCAGGCTGAGGCGACACAGAGCCTAAGAACTGCCATTGCTATGAAAGTGAGTTCTACCCCTTTGTTGCTAGCTAGATCATTTACCCCTAATAACATCAGCTGAGGTGTCGGAGGAACATCTTCATTTAGCACCTGTTGTAAAAAGCCTGAAATTTCACGGCCTATAGATTCTATGTGAGGACAAGTGCCGAAGATATGTACTAAATCCGCACCAAATGTTGCACATCTAAAACAATGAGTCCCCTCTGTTCCCCTCCATTTGACAATTTTCGCAGGTGTTATATAGAGATCAAATAAGGTCTTAAAATGTTGGGACCACAAATTGGCAGAGCACAATACTGTGTCCCAGAGTTCTAATGATCTCATAAAGCAGGAATCCTCAACCCCCAGCCTATCCTGCCACTTCAACCTATGTTTATCTAAATCATCTGGTACTCCTTCCAGCAGGCATCTATATATTTGTGTAATTGAGGATCCCGAACTACTAATTAACAATTCCATCAAAGCTACTTGTCCAAACCCTACCGCACCACCAGCTTTTTTAAACAGGAAATCTCTCAGCTGTAGAAATTTAAAAAAATCCCGGGGGCCAACACCAATCCTTTCCCTAACTACTTCGAATGAAGTTATGTGATCCCCAGCTAACAGGTCTCCAATCCTGTATAATCCACCTTTTCCCCACCTCGCCAGGCACGCATCTTGTAGTGCCCTTGGCAGTTGGTCATTCCCGATCATGGGAGAATAACGCCTGAACCTACCTACCCCAAGTTTCTTCCTTACGCCTGCCCAATTACGAAAAGCAGTGATTAGTACCTTGAATCGTGTTTTCTTAAAGAAGGTTGCTTCATAGAATTTCAAGAGACAGCCGTTAGCCCGGGCGCCTATCAATAGCTCATATATTGTCGGGACATGACCAGGATCCTCCCTATCCTTTTCCTTAACTCCAAAGAGAGGCCGGTAATATTGAAATGAAGCCGCTAAATAATATAGCTTAAAATGCGGGAGCCCCCATCCCCCTCTATCCCTGGGTAGGGATAGGAATACATTAGCTCTCCTGGTCCTTTGATAGCACCAGATAAACCTAGCTACCTCCTTCTCTATTTGTTTAAACCAAAAATTATGAATTTCCAAAGGAATCGCACGAAAAATATACAAAGGTTTAGGCAGAATCATCATTTTAATGAGATTACATCTCCCTACTATTGACAATTTCAAATTATCCCATCGTTGGAGATCGTTCTTAATTTTCCCCATTATAGGGGTGATACGAAGAAGCAAGATGGCGGCAGCGTTATCACTGCAGCAAACTCCTCTCCTTAGCTCCTTGCTCCGTTGAACATAACGATTTATAGACAACGGCACACACTTACCGGTGGTCTAGACTTCATCCTGCGTCTTTAAAGGGTCCGTGCCGGCTGTCAGCGATTCACGGATGCCCCGGCTGGGTCCGAGCAAGCGACTCGAGCTTCCGACGCGGGCTGAGACACCGGACGGCTTCTCCGTGCAGAGGTGCTGCAGGGGCGTCAGTGGGAAGCCGATTGACGCGCTGGTGAGAGCTGCGTGTTCTCTGCGCTCCACCCTGTGGCTGTGGGTGAGAACTGCAGTAAAGCTGGGACACAGGCTGGCTCTGTGGGACATCAATACAACAACGAGCTCCTGTCTTGCATTTGGGAGGATGCCTCCTAAGTCAACAAAGCAAATGAAGGAAGTGGTGAATAGAAAATCACCGCAAATACTGCAGACTCAAGGTAATAGTCTGGAGTCTCCCTTGGTTTCTGGTGTATTGGCAGGTAAATCTAATGAGCCTCGCAACGCCAAGAAGCAAGTGGAGAGTGGAGGGGCAGGGAGACGGAGGATTCAGACTGAGCGCACCACTGGGCGGAAAGGGACGAACACAAAAGCTTTGGAAGAAGCGGCAGCAGCTTCTGAGGGGATAATCCAAACGCGCTTTCTGTACCACCCCAACCTGCCATCACTGATTTTTTTTAAAAAACCAGAGATGGTACTCAGGAGCATATAACTGAACCCCTTGGCCCGGAGTTAGCTGTTCTTAGCCTGAGTGTAGATTCGGCTGATGTCAGGGGGGAAAATCCTGCAATACACACGGAAGTTCGGGATGAGACGGCCAGGAATATTAAAGATGTCCGGAAAGAAAAGGAAGCAGAATATGGTGATAACGGGGAGGATGATAATGGAACTCTGCCTGACCACCAAATCTGTGGGCTGCCGCCAATACCCAATGGAGCTTGTGGAGAGGTGGGAGGCACCACATGTCCTGAAGAACTGTCTTTAGCAGCTGGTGATATAATTTCCGATGGAACAGATAAGTTTTTCTCACTTACTGAGGAGTCACTATCAGGTGTACCTGATTCAGACCATAGTGAGATCGACGATAGTTTGTCTTCATCAGGCTCCAGCACTCTGAAAGCACCTGAGACAGCCTTGAAGCGACAGAAATATCTGATGAATGCTAAAGGGGTTAAAGGCCAAATCGAGACTCAGAAAAATAAGCGAAGGCGCTCAGGTGGTCCTGGGTTGAAGTGGGACTATTCCCATACGAGGATAATTGGTCCAACGGGACTTACAACCGAACAGGTGGAATCTTCCCCCGGTGCACCTCAGGCTAAGGGAATAACAGATATGAACTCCGCTCTGAGTATGATTCTGGATTTTATAAGAGAACATCGTGCCGAGACTCGGGCAGAAAGAAGGCAAGGCAGGCCTCTAAAAAACTGGAGGGGGCAGTACGGAAAGTCGGTAAAACCTGTGCAGAGATCGGTGAACGGATGAACTTTTTGGAAGAAAGAACAACGGTGGTTGAAAAGGAATTGTCTGATGTTAAAGAGGAAACTAAAACCCACGATGCTCAGCTCACCGATGCTATGTGGAAGCTGGAGGACATGGAGAACCGTATGAGGAGGAATAACCTCCGCTTCCTAGGGATAAAAGAAGGCCTGGAAGGGGAGGACATTCGCTCTTTCATTTTAAATCTTCTTAAAGAAGCTTTCCCTGAGCTTATAGGGTGGGCATGGGAACGGGAGGTTCAGAGGGTCCATCGGTTCCCTTTCACTCGATACAAAAATTCTGGCAGAGATCTAAACCAACCAAGGGCCATTCTGGTCTTCTTTGGCAATTACATGCTTAGGCAAGCTATATTCGAGAAAGCTCGACCCGAGGCCAGAAGGCAATATAAAGAGTCTTCTTTTCTTGTACGCCCTGATTTTTGTCATGTTACCGTGGAGCGTAGGTGGCGACTTCGGCAACTGATCAAGCCCTTTCAGGACGCTGGGTTTGAGGCATTTTTGCTTGCTCCTGCAAAGCTGAAGACAATTGTAAGAGGGGAGGTTAAATTCTTTACCTCAGAAATTCAAGCTGGAGAGTACTTAGATCAAGCCCGGTTGGATAAAAGAAATGTATGAGGCTTCAATGCATTTGTTTGGTTAATTTAAATAAGTTTTTGCTGTAAGTAAAAGGTTATACATGCAGGGTGGCCCTTTTTTCTTTTTTTTCCTTCTTTTTCCTCTCTTTTTTCTCTCTTTTTTCTCTATATGATGTTTTGGCTATATAAAGTACGGAGGGAGCTTGGGGGGGGGGAGCTGCGATGCTCTTTCCTGTCTCCATCACTCAGACCCTATGGGTCTGGCTGCTTCTAAGGGTAGGGGAGGGAGGGTGGCCCGGAGATGGGGTGGTGGGATGGGAGGTGGGGGGTGGGGCAGGGGGGGTTCACTGTGTTAAGGTGAAGTGTAAATTGAAGCCGAAGCACGATGATTTTGATGGGTGTCATTTTTTGTGGGTACTTAAGGTTAGAGAACAATCTGTAAGGAAGACTGTATGCGAGTGCCTGCAGGGTCAGCACAGTATTTGTATTAATTCGGACAAGGTATCACAGCTGGATATAATGTTTCTTTGGAATTATGGCTAAAGTACGCATTGCTTCTATTAATATTTGCGGGCTTAATGACATTGTTAAGAGGAGGAGGAGGATCCAGGAAGATTTTAAAGTATTAAAGGCAGATGTTTATTGTCTACAGGAGACCCACATTGCCAGGAATGATTGCAACCTACTTAAATCCTTGGGGTTGAAGGTAGCAGCTTATACTACACAAGATGTGAAGACTAAGGGGGTTGCGGTTCTCACAAAAGGCAGTGTCATCAATCCAGGTAGGAAAGCTGTCGATAAGAATGGTAGATGGGTAATAATGGCATGCAGGCTTGCAACCGGCTCATTTACATTATGTACAGTCTAAGCCCCTGTGCTAGATGACCCAGGGCTACTGTGTTTTTTGGCTAATGAATTACCATCTTGGCCTGCACCGTATGTGGTGTGTGGAGATCTAAACCTTAATGGATCTAGAGACATCCCGGGGACATTAGGAACCTCCAGTAAGGGGCGGAAGCCACATTCGATGAGGGCGTTTAAAAACTTTGTAAATGATATCGGTCTGGTAGACGCTGGGCCTAAACTTAGAGCCCTGGAGCCTGGCTATACTTTTTATTCTGCTCCACACGGCAAGCTTGCCAGATTGGACTATTTTTTAACCTCGCCATCTATACTCCAAGAGGCACGGATTGATCTCTTCCCTAGAGTTATGTCTGATCATAACCCTGTAGTCCCAGAGTTTTCAGTAACTGGAGCAAGGAAGGAGCATTCAAGGTGGACTTTTGAGAGGGCTCTGCTATCAGATCAAAAATGTATTGAATCTATGAAGGGCTGGATTAGGGAATTCTTCGATAATAATAGTGGTAGTGCCCCCCCTGGAATGGTTTGGGATGCTTTTAAGGCGTCAGTGAGAGGTGAGAGTCTACAATACAGCCTGAGCAAACAACAAAAAGAGGTAGAACAGATGAAACAGTTTTATCAAAAGCTTGCCCGATTGGAAACAAAATTGATTAGTGCCGTGACTTGTGGAGGTGAGGTGGCCAGAATCATGAGCTCTATCAATATAACCAAAGCCTGTTTGAATGATTACAACGCTGAGAGGCTCGCGGGAAGTATTTAGCTAAAAGGCAGGATTGCTACGAATATAGCGAGACCGTGGGCAGATTATTGCCAATCAGGGCCAGACAGCAGGCGGCCGCAGGATATATAGATAGGATTAGAAACATGCAGGGCAAAGTCGTGACAGAGCCAGCCGAGATTAGAGAGGCTTTTAGGGAATTTTATGAAGACCTTTACTCTGCCCCATCTCGTGACGGTCATTTATCAAATCCGGAAATACAGGAATTTGACCCGATCGGAAGGGCCCCACAGGAGGAGGGCGTCCGGCGAGGGGCAGAGATTACACAGGAGGAGTTATATAGTGCTCTTCAAGCCCTTCCCTCGGGCAAGGCATCGGGAACTGACTGTATCCCTATAGAGTTTTATAAAGTCTTCTTCAGCGAGATTCTATGCTCGGTTTATTTCAGGAGATCAGGAAAGGGGCTACACCACCTGGTTCTTGGGGTATTGCGAATATTGTTATCTTTTTAAAAAAGGGCAACGATCCTATGAATTTAGGCTCATACAGGCCTATTACGCTGTTAAACTGTGACGCCAAACTATATTCCAAGATTTTTGCTTCACGCTTGAACTCTGTGATGCATTATCTTGTTTCGGTTTGGCAGCACGGGTTTATACAAGGAAGAGGAACCGTAGATCATGTTAGGAGGTTAATTACCCTTTTTGACGCTACCGAGATCTCCGCCAAACCTATGGGTGTAGCTTTTTTTAGACGCGGAGAAGTCCTTCGATATGGTGTCATGGAGCTATTTATGGATGTCCCTCGAGGCTTATGGCCTAGGAGATTCATTCGTGAAAGCAATACAGGTCTTGTATGTCAACCCTATAGCAAGATTACGAATTATGGGGGAAGAGACAGCGCCATTCTCAATCGGTAGGGGAACAAGACAGGGCTGCCCTGCTTCTCCCCTACTGTTCGCCCTATATTTAGACCCCCTTCTTGGGCGTTTGGAGGCCTCCGCAGAAATTATTCCGGTCAGCTTACAGGGCGGGGACACCAAGTTATTGGCCTACGCCGATGACATTGCTATTATTTCATCTGACCCTGATCGTGTAATGTCTGCGGTGGAAAGCATTGCTAAAAACTTTGGGATTCAATCGGGTTTTTTATTGAATAAAGCTAAAACGCAGATCGTGACAAATAGATTTGTTACAGGTATGGATAATAGGATTGTAGAAAAAGCTGTTTACCTAGGCATTATCATCACGGCAAAAGTGGAAGATATAGTGGATCTAAATATCACAACCCACATCTAATTCTTTTTTTAAATGTACTTTCTCAATTAACATAATTAATTACCAATTAAAGAAATATAATTAATTAAAAAACAAATTAAAACTCATAAAAATGTATTGACTTCCTACACTTTACCCCTATAATCCCCACACCCCACAGCTAAAATTAAACTGTAAAAAATTAATTACACAATTAAAACTTATTTTCAATTAAAAAACTAATAGTATTTAACAACTAATTATAAAGTAAGTAAAATTAATTTACTCCCCACACTGTACTCCTATAACAGTAAAACCCACACACAAAAAAATATAAACAAATAGCCTAATTAAATGTCAATTGATTAATATTAATGATCAACTAATTATTAATTAATTAAACATAAGTTACTTCCCACCCTTTACCCCTATAAACCCCACAACCCACACCTAAAATTAATTACACAATTTCCATATTTAATTTTCAATTAATTAATTAATATTAACTAACAACTAATTATTAATTAATTACACATAAATGAATTCCCACCCTATACCCCTATAAACCCCTCAACCCACACCTAAAATTAATTACACAATTTCCTTAATTAATTTACAATAAACTAATTAATATAAATTAACAACTAATTATGAATTAATTAAACATAAATTACTTCCCACCTGACGTCCGATCCGGTCAGCGAGACGCACCAATTGCGCTCTGAAGGAACTCTGTCACAGGACGAAGTCCCACTGTGACGCAGAGACCAGGCAAACCAGGTAGCTCGAGAGCGCAGCTCAAGGTGAGTTCCAGACACGAGCCGCACGGAATCCTCAAGCGCGGCTCACGGTGATCCCAAAAAACTCACCCAGGCCCCAACAGGCGGCGGCGGCTGACCAGGAGAAAGCACCAAATGGATCCAGTGAGGACAGCGATGCAATGTAGGAAAAAAGGACGTCGCAAGAAGTGGAGATCTTGGCAGCGGTGAAATAGGAGACAAGAAAGTGATGCGGCGGTCGGTGGGTCAGGAAATCTTCACCCCACTCCTGGTACCAAAATGTAGGAAGAGGGAAAGAATCATCCAGTCGCAGGTAGGTTGATTTGCGAAGAAGGTTTATTTTCTGAAGATGAAGACCCATGACGGCGAGCTCCCATTCAGTCTGTGTCAGGCATGCAACTGCCTAACCGAGGAATCTAGAACTGTATGGGGACTTGCAGTCAGGGTCACAAAGGAAACACAGAATGGAGAGCATTTTGAATCAAAACAGATCATAAGCAGTAAAAGCAGCAGAACACAACAAGATAAGCATACCACACTGAGACAGCCCCAAAAACTAACGCCATGGAATACCAAGCATTAGAATGGCAATAGGAGGAGAAATTATCAATTTATCCTCCTTTTTTGCTCTTTCCATGTGCTACATTCTGCAGCACACATAGAAGGTGCAAATTGCCATTAATGATTGTTTATGTGCAAGAAGATGTCCCTTCCTGCACATAAACAATCATCCCTGCAGTGCAGGCACCCTTGCAACATGGCAGCAGGGTCTCGGCCCTGGTGCTAGGCATCTTTTTTTGTGCCAGCGCTAGGGGAAACACAGGGGTGAGCTGTATTCTTGTGAATACAGCGCATTCCTGCATTTTGAAAATGCAAGAGCTCGGCGCTGCCAAATTTGTCGCAAGTCCAGGCTACGACATTTTATTGTAAATATGCCCCCTTGTATATTAGGGACAATAGTATTTTACTCGGAACAGCGACACACCCTAGGAGCACCAGCAGATGCACTTCCATTACGGAAATGGCCCTGTCTCCAACACAGGGGCGCAGGGCCGGGTCTTCAACCAGGGCCGGACTGGCCGTAGCGGGCACCGGGCATTTCCCTGGTGGGCCGCCAGGGTGGGGGCCGGTTTTGGGCCCCCTGGGGGGCCGTTTTTGTTACAGGGCCGTTTTTGCAGAATAGCTGCAATATCGGCCCCTGTAACAAAATCAATGGTCCTAGACCTAATTTCCAAAAGATGAATTGAATCACAACCTACAATAATATTGTAACAAATTATTTGCTGAGCCCAATTCCTATTGGCTCACAGTAATTAATTACAAACAATTTACTAAAGTGCAACAACCACAAACTTAGTTTCTTTTGCAAGCGTTTTATTCCATCATAATTAATGCAACAGTATATACTTTACTGAACGTAATACTAAGAGACAGAGGAAAGGTTGCTCCAGAGAACGTGCAAGAATAGAAAAGTGCTCAAGCTGTGCGAAGGGTGAATAAAATTCAGATGATGCGGTGAAAGAAAGTTAAAAGAGTTCATTCATTGGACTGATAAATAATTCTCAGTCTTTGTTCTACCTGGCCACATTTTATAATTTCAAACCAATTTCCATTTAATTCCGAAATACACAATACAATTCTTGTGAGGCACGTTTAGGGTCAGAGACTGGTGGTCCAGGTTAGATGTATATGGGCGTCGACGTTTCGACCCGTCTTGGGGCTCAAGGGATAATTGGGGGCCTCGGCCTGCGGGTCTTCCTCAGGACAGTAGGGCAACCTGCGTGTCGGTGTAATGTCTTAGTTATACACCTACTGGGGAAATAGAAGGGATCAGGGTTGTGCACAAAATTGGTTTAATATTCTCATTATTTGGCCATTCACAGCTTAGGCTTACCAGCTGGTCCTCGCTGGATAGGGAAACCTCCTGTTGGTTTAGGCATAGGATGCGTCCCCATCTGTAATTAAAAGGGGCTAGTTGAGGACTATAGGGTACGCATACCTGAAACTAAAACTAAAGCTAAAACGAGCCTGGACCAAACCGTGCTGTACTTACCCATAAATGAAGGGTAAGATACTGGCTATTATTTTCAGTGCAATCAAAAGGCAATCAATGCTGGAGCTGTAATTAAATTAACCCAAATTTAAAAGTACGATCTTGTATAGTGGAGAAAACAAATGGAAAGGATTAAGGCAACTACATAATCCTACATCCCCTTACCTGTACAAATACTGGTACGGCGCAATCAATCCGCCCGGGACGCTGGCAGCTATCGGATCTAACCGCGAGGACGTTATTTAAACGTCCCGCGAGCGTGAATCTCACGCTGGAGCCACCGCTTAACATAGAAAACAGACTCACACCGTAAGTATCGTGGGAGGGAGGGGGGAGATCCGTAAAGGCAAGCGTAAGGCCTAGTATCTTAGTTGACCTTATAGATCATATACTTAGAATGGGCGCTTCTAAATCAGTACACGCAAAACAATAAAACTGTAGACATCAACGTTACTTATGTCGGACATCAAAGTATGTCATGACCGCTAGATGTACTGAATATTGTCCCGTACCATTTTCAAGATAGCCTAATGAGCCGCTCATGTCTATGTTAAGGGGCTTGGACATCTTGGGCGACTTAAATAATGATAGTCCCGAAATTAATGCACAATAAAACATATATACACTATATTACATAGACGAACAATTCGAAGTGAATAAATATACAGTGTAAATATTAGAAGATGTGTGAACATAATCACATGTTATATACACCTGATGTGATGCCATACAATATCAGTGGTAACTTAAATTAACAGTTTCTATCTATGTCCAGGAGCGATGGCTTCCTGCCGGTTTAGATTTAACCTACATACCTCTTATTTAACCTACAAATTGATAATATCATCTATTACATATTTAATTCAAAACAGCAATATTTACACTATTTAACAAATACATAACCGGACAATAAATCAATATGAATAATAGCACAGTATGGCTACAATTGTATCTGTGACATGAAGGAGCAGCAGTACTTAATCAGTGTTGGTTAATTAACCATTATTCAACACAGAAACTTGCTTGCTAATCTCCTCATATTCATTAAGCCCCTTGTGTTATGGTGTCAAATAGATGTATGAACCTACATTCATGAATGCTTAAGACATTATTCAGATTACCTCCTCTGGGATTGGGTTTAACCTTTTCAATGACCCACCACTTGAGACTTTCCGGTGTATGTCCAAACGTGGTAAAATGATCCACGAGTGGTGCACCCTGCGTCTTACATCGTATGCGGCTGCAATGTTGTAAAATGCGACATTTGACTTTTTGAATGGTCTGGCCTATATACATGAAAGCGCAAGGACAAGTGATAGCATAGATAACTCCAGCGGTGTTACAATTGCTATGGTCCTGCAATACATATGTACGATCGTTGTGTGTAAATTGCTTTGTTTCTTGTAACATAGGGCAGGCCTTGCAATTGCCACATTTAAAGTGACCTTTAACTGGGGATATACCCCATAGTGCCGTTTGATGTGGGGTATTGGATGATGGTAACAGAGATTTCACAATATGATCCCTCACGTTCTTGTCCTTTTTAAAGGCATGTAAAGGTGATGGTATATTCCCTAGTTCGTCCGAGATCAGATGCCAATGCTGGTTGATGATCTTTTTTATGGCATGGCTCTTGGTTGAGAAGGTAGTTGCGCATACTATGCGCACCTCCTTCTCATTAATCCTCTGTCTGGGTTCAAGGAGGAATTCTCTGTGGTTGTGCCATGCACGTTTTCGGGCTTTTTTAAGGAGTCCGGGGGGGTATCCTCTCTCAATTAAGCGTGACATTAGACCCACAGACTCCTCAAAATAATCCTCTTTCTTTGAGCAATTACGACGCAACCTCAGGAACTGCCCAAAGGGTAGGTTGTCCCTGAGGTTGCGTGGATGGTGACTTGAGTAGCGCAGCAGTGTGTTACGTTCGCTGCTCTTTCTGAAAAGACTGGTATATAGTATGTCTGATTCCGCTTTTATAGTGATGTCTAGAAAATGAATTGAGTCTCTGTTAGATTCCAGTGTAAACTGAATGTCATTTGAACATGTGTTAAGCCAAATATGGAAGGACTTAAGTTGTTCCTCGTTCCCTTTCCATATGATCAGCACATCGTCTATATAACGGCGCCACAATTCCACACACTCAATATATGGGTTGCAATTGTTCAAAACATATTTATGTTCATAAGCGTCCATATAAATGATCGCCAGATTCGGGGAGAAACTGGCCCCCATCGCCACACCCTTAGTTTGTAAATAATGTTGACCCTGGAAATAAAAGTAATTTTTAGTCATGGCGATAGTCAAAAGTTCAATAATGAACTCTGTTGGTACTTTATGTGGTGCTGGCAGGTTGTTCAACGCTGATTCGATGCAAATGAGGGCCGGGGCCTGGGGAATATTGGTGTACAGTGCGGTAATATCCATTGTGGCCAATAAATTAATTGTAGGATTATATGGACATTCATCCACCAATTGTATTGTCTGCATCGTATCTCTAAGATACGTAGCCGTTTTTTCAGCTATGGGTTTTAAGAACACATCAACGTATTTACATAAGGGTTCTAACACTGACCCACATCCCGAAATTATAGGTCTTCCTGGCGGATCCTGCATCCGTTTATGTATTTTCGGCAGGGTATAAATGGTGGGCATTCTGGGATGCTTGTTGTTGAGGTAATCATATTCATATTTACTCAGATAACCTTTCTCCAGGGCAGTTCTAGTATTTCTTTCTATAAGGTTACTTATCTCTTTAGTAGGATCAGTTCTCAGTTTCTCATAGTTGCCAGCAACATTCAACTGTGAGAGAATCTCTTTTTGTAATCCTCAAAGTTTTGTACAACTATAGCTCCGCCTTTGTCGGCGGGCTTGATAACTATGCTGTTGTTACTCTTAAGTGTCCCTAGGGCTTGACGTTCAGCTTTGGTAATGTTATATTTAACATATTGTCTGTTTGAAAGGACTTTGTTTACATCCCGCATCACTACCTGTTCGTATGCCAAGATCTTGTGTGGCATTAGATGTGTCGGGGGTTAAATTTAGATGGTGGTCTAAGGCCACTTCCTGAGAAGGTTGGTTGGTAGGGGATCTTTTGAAAATAGTGTTTCAATCTTATTTTGTGAAAGAACTGGTGAAGTTCCACTTTCAAATTGAAGTCGTTGGGCATAGAGGTGGGGACAAAGGATAACCCTTTTTCCAAGATATTTTGCTCTTCAGGTTTCAGGGTATAGTCTGATAGGTTTACCACCGGGTTCTCAGGTGTGTATACTACCATCTGTAGTGTTGTTTCCGGGTTTGTATGTCCCAGTGTGTCTCCTGTTGGAAGTGTGTCTGTCTCTTGGCTCTGCCCCTGCCTCTGTTCCAAAGAGGTGCCCTCGTCCCCCTGGGTCTGCCCCAGGGGCGGCCCCTTCCTCGCTGCTCCCACCATGGATCCTCCGCTAAAAAAAGCTGATCTGAGAAAGTGTAATCAGGGTTGGCTGTGGTTACACTGGGGCCTGCGCGTTCAGTGTCACTTCCTGAGCTACTTCCTAGTGATGAACCTGAGAATGTCGTATACCTTCTAAAACCACTTCTCCCTCTACTAGATAAATGACCCTGTTGTTCGCTTACGTAGTATCCTTCTTGTAGATACGGGTAGGTAGCCTTTTTATCATAGAATTTTATATCCTTAGCCACCTTTTCTAATTTGGTTGTTTGGTTATACAAGTCAAAGTCACGAAAGGTTCTTTCAAGTCTTTCTAAAGCTTCTTTAGCGTTGCTAAGGGCTTTATCATCAATTATTTCTTTCTTTAATTCAGCTATTTCTTTAATCAGGCGTTGCACATCTTCCACAGCAGTCTCGATCCCAAGCACCATCCAGTGCCTGGAACAATTATTAGAGACGAAGCTGAAGTTTTCCTTAAACTTAGGGTTGTCCACAAATATTGCCGGCTCATTTCTAACTTGTAGTCCTTTAGGAATCACATTAGATTGTAGATATTTGGCCAAAGTATGACCATGTAACCTTGTTCTGATCAACTTTTTCTCTAACCGCTCTAATTTGGATATTTTTCATTAAGCGAGAGATCAATATTAGAGGTTGACACTCCTAAGAGACTTGCGCCACCTTGGGCTTGTAACAGACGATCTATATAGTCGTCACTGTATGATAATGTTTCTCTTTCAGACATATTTTGTGAATTACATTAATGTATAACAATTAAAACATAACAAACATTAATTAGTTACACATTTACAAACAAAAACCCTCGCAGGCAGTACCTGCACAAGGTAGCCATTATAAAAAATGGGGTGACCCAGTGGCCATGGACCTGGGTTTAATGTAATACAAAAAACAATGGTCCTAGACCTAATTTCCAAAAGATGAATTGAATCACAACCTACAATAATATTGTAACAAATTATTTGCTGAGCCCAATTCCTATTGGCTCACAGTAATTAATTACAAACAATTTACTAAAGTGCAACAACCACAAACTTAGTTTCTTTTGCAAGCGTTTTATTCCATCATAATTAATGCAACAGTATATACTTTACTGAACGTAATACTAAGAGACAGAGGAAAGGTTGCTCCAGAGAACATGCAAGAATAGAAAAGTGCTCAAGCTGTGCGAAGGGTGAATAAAATTCAGATGATGCGGTGAAAGAAAGTTAAAAGAGTTCATTCATTGGACTGATAAATAATTCTCAGTCTTTGTTCTACCTGGCCACATTTTATAATTTCAAACCAATTTCCATTTAATTCTGAAATACACAATACAATTCTTGTGAGGCACGTTTAGGGTCAGAGACTGGTGGTCCAGGTTAGATGTATATGGGCGTCGACGTTTCGACCCGTCTTGGGGCTCAAGGGATAATTGGGGGCCTCTGCCTGCGGGTCTTCCTCAGGACAGTAGGGGCAACCTGCGTGTCGGTGTAATGTCTTAGTTATACACCTACTGGGGAAATAGAAGGGATCAGGGTTGTGCACAAAATTGGTTTAATATTCTCATTATTTGGCCATTCACAGCTTAGGCTTACCAGCTGGTCCTCGCTGGATAGGGAAACCTCCTGTTGGTTTAGGCATAGGATGCGTCCCCATCTGTAATTAAAAGGGGCTAGTTGAGGACTATAGGGTACGCATACCTGAAACTAAAACTAAAGCTAAAACGAGCCCGGACCAAACCGTGCTGTACTTACCCATAAATGAAGGGTAAGATACTGGCTATTATTTTCAGTGCAGTCAAAAGGCAATCAATGCTGGAGCTGCAATTAAATTAACCCAAATTTAAAAGTACGATCTTGTATAGTGGTGAAAACAAGAGGGAAAGGATTAAGGCAACTACATAATCCTACATCCCCTTACCTGTACAAATACTGGTACGGCGCGATCAATCCGCCCGGGACGCTGGCAGCAATCGGATCTAACCGCGAGGACGTTATTTAAACGTCCCGCGAGCGTGAGTCTCACGCTGGAGCCACCGCTTAACATAGAAAACAGACTCACACCGTAGGTATCGTGGGAGGGGGGGGGGAGATCCGTAAAGGCAATGCGTAAGGCCTAGTATCTTAGTTGACCTTATAGATCATATACTTAGAATGGGCGCTTCTAAATCAGTACACGCAAAACAATAAAACTGTAGACATCAACGTTACTTATGTCGGACATCAAAGTATGTCATGACAGCTAGATGTACTGAATATTGTCCCGTACCATTTTCAAGATAGCCTAATGAGCCGCTCATGTCTATGTTAAGGGGCTTGGACATCTTGGGCGACTTAAATAATGATAGTCCCGAAATTAATGCACAATAAAACATATATACACTATATTACATAGACGAACAATTCGAAGTGAATAATTATACAGTGTAAATATTAGAAGATGTGTGAACATATAATCACATGTTATATACACCTGATGTGATGCCATACAATATCAGTGGTAACTTAAATTAACAGTTTCTATCTATGTCCAGGAGCGATGGCTTCCTGCCGGTTTAGGTTTAACCTACATACCTCTTATTTAACGTACAAATTGATAATATCATCTATTACATATTTAATTCAAAACAGCAATATTTACACTATTTAACAAATACATAACCGGACAATAAATCAATATGAATAATAGCACAGTATGGCTACAATTGTATCTGTGACATGAAGGAGCAGCAGTACTTAATCAGTGTTGGTTAATTAACCATTATTCAACACAGAAACTTGCTTGCTAATCTCCTCATATTCATTAAGCCCCCGTGTTATGGTGTCAAATAGATGTATGAACCTACATTCACGAATGCTTAAGACATTATCCAGATTACCTCCTCTGGGATTGGGTTTAACCTTTTCAATGACCCACCACTTGAGACTTTCCGGTGTATGTCCAAACGTGGTAAAATGATCCACGAGTGGTGCACCCTGCGTCTTACATCGTATGCGGCTGCAATGTTGTAAAATGCGACATTTGACTTTTTGAATGGTCTGGCCTATATACATGAAAGCGCAAGGACAAGTGATAGCATAGATAACTCCAGCGGTGTTACAATTGCTATGGTCCTGCAATACATATGTACGATCGTTGTGTGTAAATTGCTTTGTTTCTTGTAACATAGGGCAGGCCTTGCAATTGCCACATTTAAAGTGACCTTTAACTGGGGATATACCCCATAGTGCCGTTTGACGTGGGGTATTGGATGATGGTAACAGAGATTTCACAATATGATCCCTCACGTTCTTGCCCTTTTTAAAGGCATGTAAAGGTGATGGTATAATCCCTAGTTCGTCCGAGATCAGATGCCAATGCTGGTTGATGATCTTTTTTATGGCATGGCTCTTGGTTGAGAAGCTAGTTGCATACACTGTATATTTATTCACTTCGAATTGTTCGTCTATGTAATATAGTGTATATATGTTTTATTGTGCATTAATTTCGGGACTATCATTATTTAAGTCGCCCAAGATGTCCAAGCCCCTTAACATAGACATGAGGGGCTCATTAGGCTATCTTGAAAATGGTACGGGACAATATTCAGTACATCTAGCGGTCATGACATACTTTGATGTCTGACATAAGTACCGTTGATGTCTACAGTTTTATTGTTTTGCGTGTACTGATTTAGAAGCGCCCATTCTAAGTATATGATCTATGAGGTCAACTAAGATACTAGGCCTTACGCATTGCCTTTACGGATCTCCCCCCCCCTCCCACGATACTTACGGTGTGAGTCTGTTTTCTATGTTAAGCGGTGGCTACAGCGTGAGACTCACACTCGCGGGACGTTTAAATAACGTCCTCGCGGTTAGATCCGATAGCTGCCAGCGTCCCGGGCGGATTGATCGCGCTGTACCAGTATTTGTACAGGTAAGGGGATGTAGGATTATGTAGTTGCCTTAATCCTTTCCCTCTTGTTTTCTCCACTATACAAGATCGTACTTTTAAATTTGGGTTAATTTAATTACAGCTCCAGCATTGATTGCCTTTTGACTGCACTGAAAATAATAGCCAGTATCTTACCCTTCATTTATGGGTAAGTACAGCACGGTTTGGTCCGGGCTCGTTTTAGCTTTAGTTTTAGTTTCAGGTATGCGTACCCTATAGTCCTCAACTAGCCCCTTTTAATTACAGATGGGGACGCATCCTATGCCTAAACCAACAGGAGGTTTCCCTATCCAGCGAGGACCAGCTGGTAAGCCTAAGCTGTGAATGGCCAAATAATGAGAATATTAAACCAATTTTGTGCACAACCCTGATCCCTTCTATTTCCCCAGTAGGTGTATAACTAAGACATTACACCGACACGCAGGTTGCCCCTACTGTCCTGAGGAAGACCCGCAGGCCGAGGCCCCCAATTATCCCTTGAGCCCCAAGACGGGTCGAAACGTCGACGCCCATATACATCTAACCTGGACCACCAGTCTCTGACCCTAAACGTGCCTCACAAGAATTGTATTGTGTATTTCGGAATTAAATGGAAATTGGTTTGAAATTATAAAATGTGGCCAGGTAGAACAAAGACTGAGAATTATTTATCAGTCCAATGAATGAACTCTTTTAACTTTCTTTCACCGCATCATCTGAATTTTATTCACTCTTCGCACAGCTTGAGCACTTTTCTATTCTTGCACGTTCGCTGGAGCAACCTTTCCTCTGTCTCTTAGTATTACGTTGAGTAAAGTATATACTGTTGCATTAATTATGATGGAATAAAACGCTTGCAAAAGAAACTAAGTTTGTGGTTGTTGCACTTTAGTAAATTGTTTGTAATTAATTACTGTGAGCCAATAGGAATTGGGCTCAGCAAATAATGTGTTACAATATTATTGTAGGTTGTGATTCAATTCATCTTTTGGAAATTAGGTCTAGGACCATTGTTTTTCGTATTACATTAAACCCAGGTCCATTGCCACTGGGTCACCCCATTTTTTATAATGGCTACCTTGTGCAGGTACTGCCTGCGAGGGTTTTTGTTTGTAAATGTGTAACTAATTAATGTTTGTTATGTTTTAATTGTTATACATTAATGTAATTCACAAAATATGTCTGAAAGAGAAACATTATCATACAGTGACGACTATATAGATCGTCTGTTACAAGCCCAAGGTGGCGCAAGTCTCTTAGGAGTGTCAACCTCTAATATTGATCTCTCGCTTAATGAAAAATATCCAAATTAGAGCGGTTAGAGAAAAAGTTGATCAGAACAAGGTTACATGGTCATACTTTGGCCAAATATCTACAATCTAATGTGATTCCTAAAGGACTACAAGTTAGAAATGAGCCGGCGATATTTGTGGACAACCTTAAGTTTAAGGAAAACTTCAGCTTCGTCTCTAATAATTGTTCCAGGCACTGGATGGTGCTTGGGATCGAGACTGCTGTGGAAGAGGTGCAACGCCTGATTAAAGAAATAGCTGAATTAAAGAAAGAAATAATTGATGATAAAGCCCTTAGCAACGCTAAAGAAGCTTTAGAAAGACTTGAAAGAACCATTCGTGACTTTGACTTGTATACACAAACAACCAAATTAGAAAAGGTGGCTAAGGTTATAAAATTCTATGATAAAAAGGCTACCTACCCGTATCTACAAGAAGGATACTACGTAAGGGAACAACAGGGTACTTTCTCTAGTAGAGGGAGAAGTGGTTTTAGAAGGTATACGACATTCTCAGGTTCATCACTAGGAAGTAGCTCAGGAAGTGACACTGAACGCGCAGGCCCCAGTGTAACCACAGCCAACCCTGATTACACTTACTCAGATCAGCCTTTTTTAGCGGAGGATCCATGGTGGGAGCAGCGAGGAAGGGGCCACCCCTGGGTCAGACCCAGGGGGACGAGGGCACCTCTTTGGAACAGAGGCAGGGGCAGAGCCAAGAGACAGACACACTTCCAACAGGAGACACACGGGGACATACAAACCCGGAAACAACACTACAGATGGTAGTATACACACCTGAGAACCCGGTGGTAAACCTATCAGACTATACCCTGAAACCTGAAGAGCAAAAAATCTTGGAAAAATGGTTATCCTTTGTCCCCACCTCTATGCCCAACGACTTCAATTTGAAAGTGGAACTTCACCAGTTCTTTCGCAAAATAAGATTGAAACACTATTTTCAAAAGATCCCCTACCAACCAACCTTCTCAGGAAGTGGCCTTAGACCACCATCTAAATTTAACCCCCGACACATCTAATGCCACACAAGATCTTGGCATACGAACAGGTAGTGATGCGGGATGTAAACAAAGTCCTTTCAAACAGACAATATGTTAAATATAACATTACCAAAGCTGAACGTCAAGCCCTAGGGACACTTAAGAGTAACAACAGCATAGGTATCAAGCCCGCCGACAAAGGCGGAGCTATAGTTGTACAAAACTTTGAGGATTACAAAAAGAGATTCTCTCACAGTTGAATGTTGCTGGCAACTATGAGAAACTGAGAACTGATCCTACTAAAGAGATAAGTAACCTTATAGAAAGAAATACTAGAACTGCCCTGGAGAAAGGTTATCTGAGTAAATATGAATATGATTACCTCAACAACAAGCATCCCAGAATGCCCACCATTTATACCCTGCCGAAAATACATAAACGGATGCAGGATCCGCCAGGAAGACCTATAATTTCGGGATGTGGGTCATTATTAGAACCCTTATGTAAATACGTTGATGTGTTCTTAAAACCCATAGCTGAAAAAACGGCTACGTATCTTAGAGATACGATGCAGACAATGCAATTGGTGGATGAATGTCCATATAATCCTACAATTAATTTATTGGCCACAATGGATATTACCGCACTGTACACCAATATTCCCCAGGCCCCGGCCCTCATTTGCATCGAATCAGCGTTGAACAACCGGCCAGCACCACATAAAGTACCAACAGAGTTCATTATTGAACTTTTGACTATCGCCATGACTAAAAATTACTTTTATTTCCAGGGTCAACATTATTTACAAACTAAGGGTGTGGCGATGGGGGCCAGTTTCGCCCGAATCTGGCGATCCTTTATATGGATGCTTATGAACATAAATATGTTTTGAACAATTGCAACCCATATATTGAGTGTGTGGAATTGTGGCGCCGTTATATAGACGATGTGCTGATCATATGGAAAGGGAACGAGGAACAACTTAAGTCCTTCCATATTTGGCTTAACTCATGTTCAAATGACATTCAGTTTACACTGGAATCTAACAGAGACTCAATTCATTTTCTAGACATCACTATAAAAGCGGAATCAGACATACTATATACCAGTCTTTTCAGAAAGAGCAGCGAACGTAACACACTGCTGCGCTACTCAAGTCACCATCCACGCAACCTCAGGGACAACCTACCCTTTGGGCAGTTCCTGAGGTTGCGTCGTAATTGCTAAAAGAAATAGGATTATTTTGAGGAGTCTGTGGGTCTAATGTCACGCTTAATTGAGAGAGGATACCCCCCCGGACTCCTTAAAAAAGCCCGAAAACGTGCATGGCACAACCACAGAGAATTCCTCCTTGAACCCAGACAGAGGATTAATGAGAAGGAGGTGCGCATAGTATGCGCAACTACCTTCTCAACCAAGAGCCATGCCATAAAAAAGATCATCAACCAGCATTGGCATCTGATCTCGGACGAACTAGGGAATATACCATCACCTTTACATGCCTTTAAAAAGGGCAAGAACGTGAGGGATCATATTGTGAAATCTCTGTTACCATCATCCAATACCCCACGTCAAACGGCACTATGGGGTATATCCCCAGTTAAAGGTCACTTTAAATGTGGCAATTGCAAGGCCTGCCCTATGTTACAAGAAACAAAGCAATTTACACACAACGATCGTACATATGTATTGCAGGACCATAGCAATTGTAACACCGCTGGAGTTATCTATGCTATCACTTGTCCTTGCGCTTTCATGTAGATAGGCCAGACCATTCAAAAAGTCAAATGTCGCATTTTACAACATTGCAGCCGCATACGATGTAAGACGCAGGGTGCACCACTCGTGGATCATTTTACCACGTTTGGACATACACCGGAAAGTCTCAAGTGGTGGGTCATTGAAAAGGTTAAACCCAATCCCAGAGGAGGTAATCTGAATAATGTCTTAAGCATTTGTGAATGTAGGTTCATACATCTATTTGACACCATAACACGGGGGCTTAATGAATATGAGGAGATTAGCAAGCAAGTTTCTGTGTTGAATAATGGTTAATTAACCAACACTGATTAAGTACTGCTGCTCCTTCATGTCACAGATACAATTGTAGCCATACTGTGCTATTATTCATATTGATTTATTGTCCGGTTATGTATTTGTTAAATAGTGTAAATATTGCTGTTTTGAATTAAATATGTAATAGATGATATTATCAATTTGTAGGTTAAATAAGAGGTATGTAGGTTAAACCTAAACCGGCAGGAAGCCATCGCTCCTGGACATAGATAGAAACTGTTAATTTAAGTTACCACTGATATTGTATGGCATCACATCAGGTGTATATAACATGTGATTATGTTCACACATCTTCTAATATTTACACTGTATATTTATTCACTTCGAATTGTTCGTCTATGTAATATAGTGTATATATGTTTTATTGTGCATTAATTTCGGGACTATCATTATTTAAGTCGCCCAAGATGTCCAAGCCCCTTAACATAGACATGAGCGGCTCATTAGGCTATCTTGAAAATGGTACGGGACAATATTCAGTACATCTAGCGGTCATGACATACTTTGATGTCCGACATAAGTAACGTTGATGTCTACAGTTTTATTGTTTTGCGTGTACTGATTTAGAAGCGCCCATTCTAAGTATATGATCTATAAGGTCAACTAAGTTACTAGGCCTTACGCATTGCCTTTACGGATCTCCCCCCCCTCCCACGATACTTACGGTGTGAGTCTGTTTTCTATGTTAAGCGGTGGCTCCAGCGTGAGACTCACGCTCGCGGGACGTTTAAATAACGTCCTCGCGGTTAGATCCGATAGCTTCCAGCGTCCCGGGCGGATTGATCGCGCCGTACCAGTATTTGTACATGTAAGGGGATGTAGGATTATGTAGTTGCCTTAATCCTTTCCCTCTTGTTTTCTCCACTATACAAGATCGTACTTTTAAATTTGGGTTAATTTAATTACAGCTCCAGCATTGATTGCCTTTTGACTGCACTGAAAATAATAGCCAGTATCTTACCCTTCATTTATGGGTAAGTACAACACGGTTTGGTCCGGGCTCGTTTTAGCTTTAGTTTTAGTTTCAGGTATGCGTACCCTATAGTCCTCAACTAGCCCCTTTTAATTACAGATGGGGACGCATCCTATGCCTAAACCAACAGGAGGTTTCCCTATCCAGCGAGGACCAGCTGGTAAGCC
Organism: Calotriton arnoldi; assembly: GCA_963921515.1. Taxonomy (NCBI): domain Eukaryota; kingdom Metazoa; phylum Chordata; class Amphibia; order Caudata; family Salamandridae; genus Calotriton; species Calotriton arnoldi. The sequence continues at coordinate 848,258 of CAWUFW010005392.1, read as the reverse complement.
TAAGCTGTGAATGGCCAAATAATGAGAATATTAAACCAATTTTGTGCACAACCCTGATCCCTTCTATTTCCCCAGTAGGTGTATAACTAAGACATTACACCGACACGCAGGTTGCCCCTACTGTCCTGAGCAAGACCCGCAGGCCGAGGCCCCCAACTATCCCTTGAGCCCCAAGACGGGTCGAAACGTCGACGCCCATATACATCTAACCTGGACCACCAGTCTCTGACCCTAAACGTGCCTCACAAGAATTGTATTGTGTATTTTGGAATTAAATGGAAATTGGTTTGAAATTATAAAATGTGGCCAGGTAGAACAAAGACTGAGAATTATTTATCAGTCCAATGAATGAACTCTTTTAACTTTCTTTCACCGCATCATCTGAATTTTATTCACCCTTCGCACAGCTTGAGCACTTTTCTATTCTTGCACGTTCTCTGGAGCAACCTTTCCTCTGTCTCTTAGTATTACGTTCAGTAAAGTATTTACTGTTGCATTAATTATGATGGAATAAAACGTTTGCAAAAAAAACTAAGTTTGTGGTTGTTGCACTTTAGTAAATTGTTTGTAATTAATTACTGTGAGCCAATAGGAATTGGGCTCAGCAAATAATTTGTTACAATATTATTGTAGGTTGTGATTCAATTCATCTTTTGGAAATTAGGTCTAGGACCATTGTTTTTCGTATTACATTAAACCCAGGTCCATGGCCACTGGGTCAGCCCATTTTTTATAATGGCCTGTAACAAAATCGGCCGAAACCGGCCCTGGCAAATAGCTCAGCCGCACCCCCAAGTCCCCCCCGCCCCCACCGGGGGCCTGGCCGAGCACTTTGCCAGGGCCGGTTTTGGTTCCCAGTCCGACCAGGTTCTAAATGACCCCGTAAATATTATTAAATATGGAAATGTGTAAAATACTTTAAAATCAGTTTATGTACTGTAAATACTATGATAACTTTCAACATAGGTAACTTTCAATATATTATGGGGTATATAAAGTTTCAAGCAACACAAAGTGACCAGATTTTTAAACAAAGGGGAGAAAGCTTGATGGGTGCTTTTTAAAAGAGCTTTTTAGGTATGCAAAGAAATGTTTGAAGTGTATTTGCCTACAGTTATGAGTCTAACGCTCACAAAAGTGTTGGCAAATGCAGCATATTCGTGTCTCTCTTAACTGCACCCGTGACGCCTTAACATTGCCTCTAGGTCACCAGAAGGTCAGGCCAGATTCAAAGAGTTCCACATATGAATTATTACAGAAGTTTGGTCTCCAGGGTCACTGAAATCTAACATCTAAGGTATGAAGAATGATGTAGGGACGTAGTAGGAGGCTTGTCTGAGGGTGAGTATGACACCTCTTCGTCTACTAACATCAAAGGCCATAAGAAATCATCGAAGAGCAATTGGCATGCGTCGTTCACGTTTCCTACAGTCCCATGCCTTCCAGCAGGGGGCACTGGAGAGCAGTGAATGATTCTTGGCCGAGGGGTGGCTTGCAACACCTTCAGTACCAGCCTAGCCAATGTGATGACGTCTTTCAGCACTGGGCAGCCAATCATTCACTGTGGGCCATATTATCAAGAACCTCGCAAACATCGCCGCTTTAGCGGCAGGAAAGCGGCGATAAGGGGCTTGATAATATGCCCTAGAGAATTCCAATAGAAGCCCAGGTTTGATGTCCTTGACACCAGAGCCTGGGCTTCTATTGGAATTCTCTAGGGCATATTATCAAGCCCCTTATCGCCGCTTTAGCGGCAGTTTCCTGCCGCTAAAGCGGCGATAATGTTTGCGAGGTTCTTGATAATATGGCCCGACGGGGCATATTAGCAAGAACGGCGTTAAAATTATCGCCGCTTTAGCTGCAGGAAACTGCCGCTAAAGCGGCGATAATGGGCTTGATAATATGCCCTAGAGAATTCAAATAGAAGCCCAGGATCACAGCAGAACATGGGCTTCTATTGGTATTCTCAAGGGCATATTATCAAGCCCATTATCGCCGCTTTAGCGGCGATAATTTTAACGCCGTTCTTGCTAATATGCCCCATTGTGTTTTAACAAAGGCCACCATGGACTCTAGAGCTCAGCTTTTGCGTGCTGTATATATCGAGGGGCTTATTTACAAGGCCCTTGCGCCAATTTTGCGTCACTTTTCTCATGTTAAAAATGATGCAAAAGTGGCGCAAGGGCCTTGTAAATAAGCCCCAGAATATTTAACTACTCACAAGACCTCAAGGTCTCAGAAAATCACATGGTCGGTGCACCACAAACAAAAAAGTTCCATTGAAACCAGCTTTTGACATCTAACGAGCAGACTGCATTCCAGACAAATAAATATTAAATTTCAGACGTTTCTGACATGATCCCTCTGGATTTATGTGCATTACATGAACTTCCTGGCACCGTTTCCTCTACGCGAACATTCTAGGAACGCGCAAAGAGGAAGTACCTGCTGGAGCTATTCAATCAGACCACCGCGCGGGAGGAGAAGATGCTGCTGAAAGCCCCAGGGTGCACTTAGCAGAGCGTCTCATAGACACTTGTGGTATCTGTAATAGGCAGCTGTATGTCATCATCCGGCATCCGTGGCCCCAGGAAGGGGTTCAATGAGTTCCTTCATCTCTGAAATAGAAATCCTGGCCCATTTCAACATGCCCCAGGTGGAGAAAATGGAGTATTAGGGGCTTATTTACAAGCCTCTTGCGCCGCCGGTGCGTCACTTCTAACATGGGAAAAAGTGACGCACCGGCGGCGCAAGGTGCTTGTAAATAAGCCCCTTAGGGGCAGATTTACAAGCCCCTTGCGCCACTTTTACGTCACTTTTCCCATGTTAAAAATGACGCAAAAGTGGCGCAAGGGCCTTGTAAATAAGCCCCTTAGTGCGCAGAACCTCAGGCAACCTTCTGATGAAGGCTCGAGGAAAGTGGCGATGTCGCAAACTCACTACCCTCTGATCAGTCGAGGCGAGGGAGTAATATGTTTAGACTGATATAGTGAAAGTGAAATAAAGAACATTCACAGTCCATGGACACAACATTTTCCTATAAGGAGGCACACCAGACTTCTGTTATCGACCCAAATACATGGAACATTATCCATCCTTTCGCTTAGGATATTTCTTTCTAATGTTTTCCCTGCATGAGGATCTTGTTTAACCTTTGAGAATTTATGTGTGCTTTCATTCCCCTTGATGAAGTTATTCGCCCAGTACGTAGGGTCAGTAGCGGTCGGTGGTGGGAGTGTCGCCGGGCGCTGACGTGGGGCGGGGAGGGGCAGGGTGGGGGTAGTAAACTACGGATTACGGGCAATTACAGGTAAGTACACATATAAATAAATAAAACAAATTTCGTTTCTCGCGCTGCATCACATTTGGCGATGCAGCGAGAAACGAAATTCGTTTTATTTATTTATATGTGTACTTACCTGTAATCGCCCGTAATCCGTAGTTTACTACCCCCCGCCCCACGTCAGCGCCCGGCGGCACTCCCACCACCGACCGCTACTGCGTAGGGTGTCCCGATAGGAAGTTATAATCCGCCTAACATTAGTAGGCTACTCCACTTACCTGAACATTGTTATTCTTCAGGCACTTAGGGTATGACTTACAACTACACAAGAGTGTTATCCACCTCCGAATGATAGCGACACAACTTGGAGGGTGCTTTCCACCAATGGTTCATGGTGTGTTCCTTATGGCCTGAAGGGAGTTATCCATCTACCACTGATTGTGTCAACTAAAGACCATGGTGGGTTTTATCTATCAAGCATTGAAAGATTAATTCACATATCATAAGGGGTATTATCGGCCTACAATCCATGGTGTGATTCTCCTACCACTGAGAGTGCTATCTACTGACTCCTTAGGGTTGAGTCTTCCTATCGCACAGGATATTATCATAATATGTTCTGTTAGCCATCTACCTGTTGGAGTCGTTATCTGTTCGTTATCATGCATGTTTATTACTAACTTACTTCTGGTTGTCTGCTGGTTTATTAAACATTTACTTCCGCTGATTGTTATGGACAGGTGTATTATCCATTGAATTTTTATGTTTGCTGTCTGTTATCCACTTTCTAAATGTGACTGTTATATGCCTGTAAGTGATTCATCTACTTCATTTGGTTGTCACCTAACATAGTTATAAAGCAGCCTCCAAAATATGGCCCTTATTACGATGGTGGTCGGTCGGACCACCGACCGCCATCGTTTAGGGCAGGTGACCGTTCGACAATGTGTCAGCGGTCCCACCAGCCCAGTTTGGATAAGACCGGCACACAGGCAGCCGTAAAAGGCTTTTCTTTGGCTTTTTTTTACTGCAGCTTGTGCTACGGCCCAGGAAAAGGGCAGCAGCACAAGCCACAGTAGAAGAAGGCACTTTGTGCACATCCATGCACCATGTGCCAGGCACCATGTGGTGCTTGGCACTTGGTGTATGGATGTGTGAGGGGGGCGCTACATGTGCCCCCCAGACCACTTAGCAGTGACCCATGGGGGACAGGAGCACTGCTTGGGGCCCCAAAAGTCTGTTTCCATCTGCCTGTTCCTAGCTGTGGGACCACCATGAACAGGCAGTCGGAAAGGGACATCCTTATCCCTATGGCGGTGCCTGCGCAGGCACCGCCTTCATTGTAGTGTTAGGAATCCGACAGCCAACCCGATGGGATCTTTGATCCTGTCGGAGGCGGCAGTCCTACCTCCGATGTCTGCGGTCCTTCCGGCTGCATTGTAATGCAGCGGTCAGACTGATGCCCTGGATGGCAGGCAGACTGCCATGACAGCCTGTCGGTGGTGGTCCGCCCACCATCGTAATGAGGGTCTATGTCCTTAGGTAGTTTATTACCCCACTACTTCCTCAAGCTGTCATCAGCCACTTTATTATCCATTAAATTCTTCACATTGGTATTAAACTTTTTTATTACACACCAATCCCGAAAGGATATTATCACAAAGTTTATTACCCATCTGCCCCTCTGGTTTTTACCTGCCTTTTTATTTGTATCAGATTCTGAATGATTGAATTAGTTTGTTTAATTAATCTTACTTCTCTGGGTGTTATAGGTCTGTTTATTATCCGCCGTCAGTAAAAGAATGTTATGCACCTGTTAATTATGAATCTACTTTCCATGGTTGTTAGTTGCCTGTTTATCATTCACAGGACCCCTGGTGGCGATGTCTCCCAGCTTACTGCCTTTTTATTCCCCAGTGCCTGTTTGTAATGCCTCACTTAGATCCCAATTAGAAAACGTGTTTCTTTGTATCAAATGTTCCTTGAACAGAAACCTGAGGGAAAGACAAGAATAGTCTTGCCTAAGCAAAATAGTTAAAATCTCCCAATGTAGAGTCAAGGCAAAAAAACTCATGGTGAAAATGTTTACAACAGTTTTATTATTATTGATCGGGGATATGCTGTGGGCCTGATTCTCAAACTGCACTTTGTAGTACTACTGGTAAATGATATTATAAAGTATGCCTATATGTGATTGCTAAATAATATTATGAAATACATCATCACACGGATATGTCTTTCCCAAAACACAACACTTGGGAGAGTGACAGCTTCGAGCTGTAAAATGCTTTAGCTATGGAGTGCAGATGGACATGTCAATGAATTTTTACAGCATTAATTACACTTATCTGAGTTATATATGATATCTACTGGGGAACACGCAGAACCAGGGAGCTGCTTGCTTTTCAAAGAAAATGTCGTTGAGCATGGTAGTTCACACATACTTTTTTGCCTTCAGTTCATCTCAATCAGCCCATCCTCCCATTCCTTACAGGCAATTCTTCCTCCAGCTTTATTCAAAGTTCAACTTTTCTTGCACGACTCACCCTCTTGCTCTCCTAAAAAGGCTCCTCGCTGTCCATTGCACTTCTCAGGAACAACTAGGTCTGGATGAAATTGTAATTATGCTGGTGTAATTTGCACAATTATAGGAATTTCCCACCCCTCATGCCTCAGCAATCCTCATACAGCCCAACATCAGCCTCAGACGCCATCGTTTGGCCTCCTACAGAGCCTTAGCCCATCTCATTTAGCTAAAATGGCTTTATTCCTCTTTGCTTTCTGTTCTGTCACACAACACAGTGTGGCACTCTTTTTTTGTTTTTTTTGTTAGAGCAGAGCAAGAGCTCTATTACAATAAAATAAAAAAAAAAGCTTATACATGTCATATTATTACCAATCATACAAGCAGCGGTAGAAGAAAACCATTGAAGTGCATATATACATAGCTGCATACTCATTACTAAATATTATCACATAAAAATCTCCAGAGATTTAAATTGGGCATCACAAGTAGCACCACAGTTATAAAAGGGCCTAGGCAAATGGAAGTGAAGTGCGAGAGTGCAATTACAAAAAAAAAATACTTATCTAATTACAATGAAATTAATTAATTTATAAAAAGAGAGGAGAAGCTTGTCCATGTTGCCTTAAAAGAGTGTGTGCCGCTCTTGTTAGATCAGCCTACAACAGGTTTTTGCATTCACCTCACCTTACAAGAACACAGCTTCCCTTCAGTCATTCTAACCTTCCTTGGTCTTTGCACTACTGAGCCTCTGAATCTAGCACACTGCCGAGCTTTTGATTTCTCAAATAGTCCTAACTGCACTAACCCTCACACTAGCATGTACACATTTTTCTTACACACAAAGTCTAGTTTTTGTCTGTCTTCATGAATCCTTTCACAGACCTTCCTCCAGTTAGACTTGCAGAGTTTCACTACATGCTTTGCTCACTAAGCTGGGCATACAGCTCTCGCCCCACAGACGAGCTACCAGCTCACCTCTATTTTTCTTCCACAACCCAGTGTCACTCTCTTTACAGAAGCCAATGCTCTAGTTTTCTCCTTGCATCCCTGCTCATGACCCTCCGTAATTATGATGTCAAGCTCCAAATTAATGTCTTCACAATGTCCTCCCTCCCTTCACAAAACTCAGGGCCTCATTTATGAGACTCCTTGCGCCTCCGGAACGTCACTTTTTGTGACGTTCCGTGGTGCAGAAGCCTTTGTGATATTTATCAGGCAGCACTAAGCCACTTTTTTTGGCTTAATGCTGCCTGGTAAATTTCAGTCCCTTTAACGCTGTGTTCTGCGTTAAAGGGCGTGCAATGGGTGTTGCTGGAGGCGTTCCCAGCAACATCCGTGGCCTTTTGACACTGCCCCAGATTTACGAGGAAGCATAAATCTGAGGCAGTGCCAAAAGCTTACGCCTCCCCAAGGGAGGCGTAAGGGAGGCACAACGAGGAGAAATATCTTTATTTCTCCTCGTTTTTTCTTTTTCTATGTGTGCTGCAGAAGAAAGAGGAAAATGCCTCTTGTGATTATTTTTGTACAGAAAGGTTTCCCTTCCTGTACAAAAATAATCATCCCTGCAATGCAGGCACCCTTGCACCATGGTGCAAAGGTGCCTGCGTTGGCGCACGGCAGCCCATTGTGCGCCGGCGCAGGAGAAAGGACAGGAATGCACCGTATCTTATAGATACAGCGCATTCCTGCCCTTTTCTTTTGCCGTAGGGCAGCGCAGCAGGAAGGCCTGCTGCGCTGCCCTACAGCAAAACCTCATAAATGAGGCCCTCAGATTTTAGGTATCCTGATACAGACCCACATTCAGATCTAATCAGTGCTTAATTTGTAAAAGAATAAGTGCCATGGCCCAAAGTTTTGCTCAGAAGCCTACAGCCAGTAACATCGAAGGTCACAGTGCAGAGTATCTAGGGTGCATATTCTTGATTCAACTTCATGCTTCTTCATCCACAACTCCCGTTTTCTTTATCACACTCTTTACACATTCTTTTTCACCCCTGCTTTCTCCCTTTGTCACTGTTCCACCTTCCTACTTCTTTCACTCTTTTGTGTTTTTCTCTCTCATGCCTCTTCATCCACAACTCCTGTTTTCTTTATCACACTCTTTGCACATTCTTTTTCACCCCTGCTTTCTCCCTTTGTCACTGTTTTACCTTCCTACTTTTTTCACTTTTTTGTGTTTTTCTCTCTCTTGCTCTGGACTAAAGTCTGTTGAGGAAAAATAAGTGCCGGTCCCTAAAGATTGAGCGCCGGTGAGCCCCAACTGCGGTATTTGGATAAAATATAGGAAAAATAATATTGTGATACAAAAATATCATGTCGACAATATCGGTATGTGAAAATTATAGTTGACAGGAATTTTGAAGGTAAAAATATAATTTTTAGTGTTGTTTTTAATATTGTTGAAAAAATATCATCTTAAAAATATTGTTGTAGGTAATATTGTTTGTAAGTCTTAATTAGTATATACTTTATTTTAGTGTTTTTGATTGTATATGTTTATAATTTTATTTATTTGTGTTTCAGTAATATAATTGTTTAGTGATGAAATTGTTGAAATTTGTATTTTTTTCTTGTATTAATGTATATAAATAACTATTTAATGTTTTTTCAGTAGTGGGACATTGGGTTTTATGGGATAAGGGTGGGAGATTCTTTTAAAATGTATATTTTAAATTAAATTATAAGTTAATAATTTTAAAGATATGCAAATTATTATTGTAGATTTTTTGTTATGTTAACATCTTTAATACTTTTTAATTTTATATTAATGACGTATATATATTAATGGTATTACATTTTTTTCAAAAAAGATAAATAGTATAACATTTAAAAATATATAACAAAACTTTCAATAAAGTTAAATATTTAGAAATATTTGTATGTAAACTTTTTAAATTAAAAACAATTGTAATACGTTTAAAAAAAATTTTTTACAAGTATTTTATTTTTTAAGTTGGAATTGTAATTTTTAAATATTTTGTAACTTTTTAAACTATAAACTTCATTTAAATATGTTTGTATGATTGGTAAATTTGTATTATGATTTTATTTGTCATTTTGTGGTTTACATTATGAAAAATATATTAATTACTAAGAGTAATTAAAATATTTATTTATATTTTAGTATTTAAATATGTATATGTAGGTTTGTAGTTTTGGTTAGTGTGTTTTAGATATCATTTTATTTGATTTTATAGTAAAAAACAAATTGGGTGAGTATGACGTTTTGTGCATTTAAAATGTTTAGTTTGTATTACCTTGTGCAAAATCTTATATCTTGAAGTGGATATTCCAAATTTCGCCTCTTTAGCATCCACCATCTACTTCCAATAGCCTTAGATTGGATTGGGAATAGTAAATATCACCCCTTTAGTGTCCAACACATTCTTCAAATTATTTTAGATTGGAGTGGGAATAGTAAATGTCACCCCTTTAGTGCCCAACACCTTCCTCAAATTGGTTTAGATTGGAGTGGGATTAGTAAATGGCACCCCTTTAGTGTCCAACACCTTCCTCAAATTGGCTTGGATTGGAATGGGAATAGTAAATGTCACCCCTTTAGTGTCCGACACCTTCCTCAAATTGGTTTAGATTGGAGTGGGAATAGTAAATGTAACCCTTTAGTGTTTAAGACCATCCCCAAATAGGATTAGATTGGGTGGAAATAGTAAATGTCACCCATTCAGTGTCCAACACCTTCCCCAAATCGGGTTAGATTGGAGTGGAAAAAGTAAATATCACCCTTTAGTCTCCAACACCTTCCTAAAATTGGTTTAGATTGGAGTGGGATTAGTAAATGTAACCCCTTTAGTGTCCAACTGTTAACCTGGAAAATGTTCACGTTTGCGCATTGCCCTGTGTAAGTTAGCATTCGCTGCGCCATTTTCTTTGCAGGCGCCATTTTAGGCTGTTTGAAACCGATCTAGTTTAATTCCGAGAAATGCTCCAGTCTAAGTTTTGTTTTTGCCATGTAGGTCTGTTCCCGTAATGAGTACACTGTTCCTATTAGCGCATACCTTTCTCACTAGATAGAGGCCCTCTCCCACTTGTCTGTTGATGGGCCGACTGGAACAACCTTGGACTTTGCAACTTTGTGTAAGATATGAGTGCTGAGACCGTTTTTTTCTTTGTATTCCATTGCTTAGCTGCACCTGCCCGGAAAATTCCACTATGGGCGTGTTTTAGCCCAGTTACGAAACTTACATAATGTATCTCTATGCTTGTCGATTTCAGTCCCTCTACAGCATTCCTAGTGACTGGGCAGACTGGGCTCCGCTCTGAGTGTATATAATAAGCAGTTATTGGTTTGTATTGTCTACTGTCTGACCAACTCTTCATTTGGTATGGAAGGCAGAGAGGTGGTAATTAGTGACCCGGATGACCCTAATCGGGCCACTTCCTTCACAACACATTCCTTAAATTTGTTTAGATTAGATTGGAAATAGTGTATTCACCCCTTTAGTGTCCAACACCTTCCCCAAATAGGTTTAGATTGGCGTGGGAATATTAAATGCCACCACTTCAGTGTCCCTTACCTTCCCCAAGCAAACAACCTGCGCACACAGGAGGAAATTTGGAAGAGGTAGAATGACCTGCGGGGGGGGGGGGGTGCGTCCCCTGTACTCCAAACATCACATGGAGGCCAACAGGACTGCTGGTGGTTCTCCCAGGGCACCAATACCATTCATGCCCTGGAAGGAGAAGGTCTTGCATATATACTAAAGGCATGACGGAAATGCCTGGTGGAGTGGAGTCTGGTAAGTTACACTTTGAAAAGTCTCACTAAACCTCAATGTCCTGTGTGTTCTCAACAGAGCTGTTGCCAATGTGGTATGCACATATTTTCATTACATAGGAACCTCAAACTATCAGTATCAAATAATTTCGATTGTTTATGTGAATGTATTGTGTTTCATTTAAGATTACAGGTGTGAATCTCCATTACATGTCACATGATGGTATGGTGCCTGTAAGTGTTACTACATTAAATAGCCCATAACCCATGTGTGTGGCATATTGTAAGTGTCTGGCCCATTGCCACTGCATATTTTCCACAGGTATGTTCCATTAACCATTTAGCAAGTGTTGGAAAGCTGTCTTTCAAATGACTACAACTACCATGATCCCCTGTTTCTGTTTCTTAAAATAATATTGCTTTGTCATATTGCTCATTTCTCTCTTGTCTAAAAGATTTTACCATATGGTAAAGTGTTGTGTAGTGCTAAATCCCTTTTTCAATGTTCTCTTCTGAAAATATTTTGTCTTGTTTTCTGAATGTTGTCCTGTTCTTCTCAACCAATTGAATTGATGTCATGAGTTCTACAAATCAAACTGTTGACACAGAAATTGTAAGGCATGGAAATTACTATTCTGAATATAAGTGGTACTTGCAAAAACTGACTCAGTACTGTTCACATGATGAGTAATGCCACACATCCATTCTAGATGTGAAAATGTCTGTTTTGAAGTCAGGTAGGCCTTGGAATTGTCAATTACACATTTTATTGTGTTGGGCTGAATGGTTGGGAGAATTTAGGTTTACTTCCTAATCACTTCATGAACATTTCAGGACATCTTATTACCTGCCTATTTAAAGTTGTATGTTTGAAATTGCGAACAGTTAGGGTAATATGTGCAATACCACTGAAAGCTATCATCATAATAATCTCTACCCATTTTGTTTTTTAGGTATCTACATTGTGTGTATCAAAAAATGTGAATGTACAATACACACTTGTTCTAATAAAAAGAGTTTTCAATTTCTCAATAGGTCTAACTGCCAGAGCACATGGCCAGGATTCTGCCACTGAAGATACCTCCACTCCAGCCCAGGATTACGCTGTCAGTGAGGACAAAACTACTGGTGATATGGAGAACGATGAGGAGGCTGGACCATGTGGTCAGAATGGGCATACGGCTCCAGTGAGTCTCACTGGGCCCACACTGACACCTCCCACCCCAGGTGTAACACCAGAGCAATCCAAAGTCTCTACTTCATGTGTTCCTCCCACTGCAACACCGATTGTGTGCCGCCACAGTCCTGGGTGATACTGGGACCGCAGCACCACCTGCTCCAGCTCACCCAGGAACAAGTCTGATGGGGCACACTGGGCCAAGGCCGCAGGATACTGGGGGTAGGGGTCGTGGGAGGTAGTTTGTGGGCCAGAGTAGTGAGGCCACTAGGTTCACCGTCATTCAGACCACCATCGACCAATTCCTGGGAGCCTATCATCAGTCCGAAGACATGATGGGACAAGTACTCACTAAGCTCCGGGAGATGAAGCAGCTGAAGAAGGAGCTCAATCATCAGATGAAGGCCCACAACTCCAGTATAGGCTCCCTGACTGGGGTGCTTCAGGACATTTACACCCATATGTGCAGGGCTTTCCCAACACCATCTACCCCTTCTTGTGGGCCTTAAACCTCTGGCCCAGCTACATCTGCCAAAGCCCCAGGAAGGGAGGCCCTGCCACCGGAAGAACCACCTGCAGCCTCAGCCCCTGCAAGAGGGGACGTCCACGCATATCCCGAGGATGTGAGGACGGCAAGATCTCTGGCACCACCAGCAAGAAACCCCAACTATAATTTCCTCCAGTGTGTGCCTAACATTCACTCTGTGGACTGATTGTTTTTGTGCAAGAAAGGATACCTTCCTGCACAAAAACAATCATTAATGGCACTTTCCTCTTTTTATGTGTACTGCAGAATGCAGCACGCTTAGAAAGAGGAATAAATGAGGAGAAATAATAGTATTTCTTCTCGTTGCGTCATTCCTACACCTCCTCTGGGGTGGCATTGGATTCTGACGCATTCCTAGTTTAAAAAAAATGTTGTAAATCTGGGAATGCGTCAAGTTCCATGGATGTTGCGTGGGAACACCCACTGCAACACCCATGGAACGCCCATTTCTGGCAGAGTAATGCATCAAAGGGGCCTATATTTACAAGGCTATGAAAAGTCATGCAGCGTGACTTTACATGGCCTTGCAAATATGGGCAAGCCCATTGCACCACCGGTGGGTCAAAGAAAGTGATGCACCGGCGGCGCAATGGGCTTGTAAATAAGCCCCTAAATTTACAAATCAAAAACTCATAGACTGGTATTCTATATCTCTACTCTATCAATGCATTTGTTTTCTTCCATCACAACTTGACAATGACAAAAAACAAAAGATTGTGTAAACAAAGATAATTTGCAATCTCAAGTTCCCAAACATGCCGCCCAAAAATGTCAGACCATTCAATCATCTGCGACTATGTTTATTCCATTTGACCAATACTTGTCAATCAACATTTTCACTATCATAACAATCCACACGTTATGACTCGGTGTCAGTTTGCACATTTCCAGACCTTGCCAACATGGAAGAAGGGGATATATCCAAAAGGATAGAATAGGCGATTGATCCTTGACTCATGTCATCAGCTGGAGCAAGATCTTCTGGCTCACATAAGGAATCTCACATCAATAACACCAATAGACAAAAACATGGCAGCACTACATTTTGTAGACAAAGGTTCATTCCAAACCACTGTTCCAGTAGCATGTGGAATGTCACAACAAAGTTTTAGTGGTGTGCCACAAGATGTATGTCATACAACTATGTGACACATCAACAGCTACATATACTGTACACACAATGAGGATTTTGCCAATGTGAAGGGAGAATCGCATGATTTGGCTCCACTTCCACATGTGTCTTGAGCAAATGATGGCACACATCTTGCTTTAATGAAAATACACAACAGAGAATAAATCCAATGTAATCTTCAAATCTTTCAATTAATCACAGTGCAAGTTGCCTTGGTGCCAGATTCGTACACTCAAAGTCTGTGTCTGTCTTTCCCAGGATCAAGCCAGGTTCCCTTTGTACTACGAAACAGCACCATATGCCTGCAAATTTCCCAATTCTGAAATGTCCAAATGAAGATGATATGGTGAAGAAACCCAAAACACAAACAAAATGATTACCAATCAAACATAACATAATTGACACATTACAAAGTTAACTTTTGGAGGACAGTTTCACAAAACAATCACAGATGAAAAATGTACACAAACACAGTAGTCAATGTGTCAAAACTTTGTTCAACAAACACCTTTGACCTGAACTTCCCTAAAACTGCCCTTCCTAACAAAGGACCACCACAAACTTCTCTCATCATCACATCAATAGTTGGTGTAACAGTGAAAGTCAGAACATGTAAAGATATACTTACAATCATGAGGAGATGTTGTCAATGCCCTCTCCTTCCTCTTCACGACTATTATCTTTATTTGGCATTTCAGGATCTTCACTGGATGGCTGTTTATGGTCTCTATCCTCTGCGATGTAAGGGATATTCTGTTGCAGGGCGATGTTGTCAAGCATGCAGCCGCCACGGGGATTTGGCACACCTTATCAGGTGAGTAGAGGAGTACTCCACCAGTTTTGTCCAGACAACGAAATCTGGCCTTAGGAACCAGAAAGCCCGTTTCACAGGCCGCTGTGTCCATCAATGGACCTCATTGAAGTGGACTTCCCCTGGCATTGTTCGATTCCTCAATGGTGCCAACAACCATGGTGAGCTGGAATTAGCTGAGTCTCCTAGATGGAAGACAATAAAAGTGGCAAAAAATGTAACACAATTTCAGATTATCGAACTAGAAACTCCCAAAACAATATTATTAAAGTTTGTACTGACCAACAAGCCAGGCCCTCGCAGGTCCAAGTTGTGACATTTGCAGGGGTATAGAGCTGTTCTGTAGGAGAAAGGAATCATGGGCAGAGTCGAGGAAACATGCACAGATGCTTGTGATGTACAAATACAGCATGCAGACAACTAGCACGTTGATTGAATGGAAGTGTTTCCGATTCCAGTAGACCTGTTCTTTGGTGTTCGAAGGCACCAAGGCAATATGTGTGCCATAAATTGCTCCAACCCCATGTGTTAAATGACCTAAAACATAAAAGTCCCTTTTCACATTGGCTAAATCCTGCTGCCATGGAAACTGGATGTAGCTGTTGATGTGCCTCATCACTGAAGATAGAATTTCTTGTAGCACACCACTGAAAGTAGGCTGTGACTTTCTACCAGATACTGCCACAGTGTACTGACAGACTCCTGTGGCCACAAAATGAAGAACTGCTGTTGTGAGGCAGAAGATCTGACTACAGCTGATGACATGAATCAAGTATAGCTTGCCAATTCAATCTGAACTTGATGATATCCCTTTCTTCCATGGTGGCAAGTTCTGGAAATAGGCGGCACACCTGAGGCTGTTGCTCTTCAGTCTGCACTGGCAAAACTTGTGAACATGTTTAACATTTTCCACAGCAACATGTTAGATAATTAACACGTAAGTCATGTAGTTCTACAAATTATATATGTTCTTAATACATATGTGAATCAAACATTTACTTTTAGTTCTTCTTTACAAATTACATTTATAGCCTTAAATATTGGAAAATTAGAAAAAGTGTAAATAATACACCATGTTTTGTTTACATATTTTTATTTTTAATCCAAAAATACCGTCAACGGAAATGTGAACAACAACGTGCTAATATTGCATTTCAGCACAGTAACGCACTACATGTAAATTGTTTTATTTAAAAGAATGAGTGTATATCTAAGCTTGATCATGTACACAAACTAGCACCCATTTTGACAGTCACAAACACACTATTTTGAACTTCTAAAATGGCTAATACCTGACCTCACCAATAGGACATTTGAGGCCAGATGTACGACCATTCACTTTTGCGAGTCACAAATTGCGCCGAATTGCGACTCACAATTTGCGACTCGCAAAAGTGAATGTACAACAGTGTCTTAGGGGCCTATTAGGATGGCAGGCGGACTTTCGTCCGCCCGCCACCCTAGCGGTGCTGGGACCGGCCGCCAGTGGTGCGGCGGTCCCGCACCGGCGATTAGGATGCCACTGCCACTGTGGCGGTGCCATCCTCCATTCCCAGCATTGTGGCGGGTGGTGCTCACAGCACCGCCCGCCACAATGCTGGGAATGCACTGTGTGCATTGTCATGCACAAGCTGAGAGGCACCGCGCAGTGCCTGCCACCTTGTGCATGACAATGTAGGGGGGTACCATAGGTACCCCCCATGTGCACCCCCCACACCCCCAATACCCTGGGGGCGGGCAACGGGCCCCCAACAGCAAACTCTGCATGCCTTTCCGTGGCGGCATCGCCGCCACGGGAAGGCTGCTTCCCGCACCCATGCTAATATGGATGGCGGTGTCTAGCAGACACCGCCACCATATTAAAACCTTTTCCGCCCAGTCGACTTGTGGACCGGGCGCAAAAGCGGCGGACGGACTTCCCGTCCGCCGCGGTACCCCTCGCCATAATAATATGGCGGGGGAAATGGGTGGTGGCGGTGAGGGATAGCGGGTGGATCGCCACCACCATACGGGCGGTGGCGATCCGCCCGTTATCATAATGGGTCCCTTAGATTCTGTTTGCAATTCCCAATTGGGTCGCAAATTGCATGCCTCATTGATATTCACGAGGCAAGCTCAATTTGCGACCCCATTGGGAATGGCTAGCATTCTCATGGATGGTGGCCTGCTCGGGTCAGCAGCCCACCATGTCTGTGACTGCTTTTTAAATAATGCTATGAATATGTGATGACCTGCACACCTAATTTCATAGAGTATTATAGTCAAAAATATTCTAAATCAAACAAAGATTCATGCGTTATGCGTGCTCCTGTGAAATGGGGTGTAGCCCAAGACCCATGTATTAATAAACAATGAAAGGACACGGAAAAATCAGATCCTGCACAGTGCACAGCCAATGTCCATAAGGCTTCAGTAAATTATCAACCTTTAATCACAAATATTTGCAAACAATGGCCAAAAAATCATGTGTTGAGTTTCAAGAACGGTGTTTTATATTGATAAACAGATGCAAAACAATATTGAGAACAAACAACTATTGGTGTTGAACAAAATTAAAGTTGAATCTATATCACGTTTTTTACATGAATCAACTGAATGGCTTGATACATTTCAAAACCAAACATTCCAGAGTGACCCAATTCATTTCGGGTTTAAAACCCTTCTTCAGGGGTGCAAATTGATCTCTAAAGAATTGTAGCAGTACACATCGTACAGTACGATTGGCAGCCTCCAATTGGAACTACAGAAATAAAAACGAGAGCAACAATATCAATGCTTCATATTAGAAAACGAATCAGACAATCAAACATGTCAGGTAGGAAAGAGTTTGCACACTCGAAAAAACCGATGCCAGAATGATGAAGAAGGGGATGAATTAGAGGAAATGTGATACAAAGCGTGCTGCCAGAGAGTGTTATTTTTGTGTATCCACTGCATAACCATATTGCTAACGCCCCGTAAAAGTGTGATGTTTGACTATATTACATGCAAGTAGCAACTTTATCCGATAGTACAACCCCTCTTGTGATTTGCAACAAAGAGTACCTCAAACACGGATGAGTCACGAGGTTTCTACGATTTAAAAATGCTGCATAAGTATACAACACATACTTAGGCTGCCCGGCCATTAGAAACTTAATAAAGTAACACTGATTCCAGTGTCTTACCGCCGTACGAGTCAAAAGTTGAATACGAGATCTGAAGAAAATAAAAGGTGGAAATTACCTATGTGATATAAACCCGTATGTGCGTGCACCCCGTGAAAAGTTTAATCCAACTTATCCTTACCAAAAGGCAGGAATTCAACACACCAACTCTGTCAAAAAGAAAATATATATGAACGATCTATTCAAAACTAAAATGTGATGGTAAAACTAAATCGAATTTCTCCACCCATAACAAACTCACCGCTGCTAATCTCGAACAGCGTAGTACGCAATGAAATCACGTGACCACTGGAAGACGTGAGCACGTCAACACGTATGAGGCTACGATTTATGTGGAAGGTATTAAGGTTTTTTCAAAACCAATGCAACTTTATTCAATAACGAAGGCAACCAAGCCAGCAAAATCTGAATCAGGTAGTCAGCCAAGAAACCATTCTAAAACGCAACGTGTGGATACAGTACACAATCACAGCAACTCATTCTTCCAATGTGAGAAAATAATATGAAGAATGAAATTAACAATAACTAATATAGAATGTCACTGAGGTAAACATTTTTACTAAAGTGTGTCAGTAACCGCTGTTCATACTGAATCAAAACACATGTAAACAGCAAGAAAAAAGGTAAAGGGTCTAGAAAGGCCTAAAGAATAAAAGTCAGGAGAATACTAAAGGTTGGACAACCGATTAATTCGTGAGTGCAAAATCTGTACATGATAAAAAATACATATATGGGTTATAAAAAACACAGTAATTCATAATGATCATTGAGACCGCCAGGAATAATGGTCCCTAAATTCTTTATCCAAAATGTTTCCCTGCGTGCTAGCGAGATATTAAAATCTATTCCAGGTGTAGTGTCTATTTTTTTTAAGATGGTAAATCTAATATGGGGGATGGTATGCGGTGTGTTAACCCAGTGTGCGGCCAAGTAGGAGTTGCAGTTACGGTTGCGAATCATACTTTTATGTTCGATGATTCTGGTTTTGACCTTACGTGAGGTCCTCCCTATGTATGTCAGTCCGCATGGACATTGAATTGCATAAATCACTCCCTCAGTGTTACAGTCTGATGTGTGTTTTAGTTGAATCTTTTTGCCTGTCTTTGGATGTGCAAAGGTATTACCTAGAATAACATTGCCACACTGGCCTTAGTTCCAACATTTTCTCATTCCCTTGCGTTCTGTAATAGTGGGTAAGCGTGCTGGTTTTAGCAATTCTTTAAGATTTTTGGAACGAGTGTGGGCGAACATGGGTCTGCCCAACAACACAGGTTTGAGATCAACTTCTTGTTCCAGAATTTCCCACCTTTTCAATATAATCCTTTTAATCTGTATGGCTTGCTCAGAGTGTTTTAACACAAACACCTCTCGTGTGTTGCTCTTCTTAGTGGTGGATTGTAATAAATCTTCTCTTTTCTTCTGAGCTACCACGTCTTTAGCTGATTGTAAAACTTCCGGGGGGTAGCCCCTCTCTTTGTATCTAAGTATCTGCTCCTCAATTAAAGTCTCTGTGTTTTCATTCTGTGATGAAATTCTTTTTATCCTGATCAATTGAGAAACCGGCAGATGCTTCTTCAAAGAAATAGGATGTGCACTTGTGTAGTGTAACGCATTATTCATGTCAGTAGGTTTCCTGTACACAGTTGTCTGTAATCCAGTGTCAGTTTTAAGAATCTCAATATCCAGAAAATTAATTTTATTGGGATGAATATTAAATGTGAATTGAATCCGTGCATTGCAAGAATTAAGGGGCATATTAGCAAGACCCACATTAAAATTATCGCCGTTTTAGCGGCAGGAAATTGCCGCTAAAACGGCGATAATGGGGTTGCTAATATGCGTTATAGAATTCCAATAGAAGCCCAGGTTAGATGTCCTGCACATCTAACCTGGGCTTCTATTGAATTCTATAACGCATATTAGCAAGCTCCATTATCGCCGCTTTAGCGGCAGTTTCCTGCCGCTAAAACGGCGATAATTTTAACGTGGGTCTTGCTAATATGCCCCTAAGTTCCTTAATGCACTCTTCAAGTGTTTGTCGATTCCCTTTCCAGATCACTAAAATATCTTCAATGTAGCGCATATAGGCTATGAGATTGGTGCGCCATACTTCCTTGTGTAGTATGTAAGTGTCTTCAAAGTATGCCATGTATGTATTTGCATACGAAGGGGCGCCTGGAAAACCCATGGAGGTCCCAGTCCGTTGAAGGAAAAATGTATCTTGCCAAGAGAAGTAGCTGTGGTAGAGCGAAAAATGAAGTAATTGCAATAAAAATACTTCGTTCGCATCTTCTGTGGGGTTGTGAAGTAATCTCGATTCCACTGCCTCTAGCCCCTCGTCATGGGGAATAGAGGTGTATAAAGCTACAACGTCTATAGTGCAAAGTAGAATATCCTCTTCAAAATGGTGGCGTATGCCTTCCAATTGCCTCAAACAATGCATTGAATCCTTTACGTACGTGCCCCATGATTGTACTAGTGGTTGTAGATAGTAATCCAGATACTGTCCAATTGGTTCGTGAATGGATCCACAACCTGCCACTATAGGTCGAAACGGTGGGTTTACCGCGTTTTTATGCATTTTTGGGAGCATATATATGTGTGGAATTTTAGGTGTGGATTTCTGTAAAAATCTTCTTGTTGGCTCATTAATCCAACCCATCTCTTCAGCATTATATAAAATGGAAACCAGTAACGCCATATATTCATTTGTGGGATCAGTATCCAGAATGATGTAAGTATCAGTATTCAGAACATGTGAATTTACGCTCTGCTCATAGAACAAGGTATCCATTGCGACAATCGCACCACCTTTATCCGCTGGCTGAAAAGTTACTGCCTTGTCCTGTTTCAGGGAGTTGAGAATACTTTTGTCTTTTGGCGTCAGATTAACATGTTTTGGTGACCGGTATTCAATGGATGCCAAGTCCTTCTTGACAAGTAGTTCGAAATTGTCAAGACTCTTATGCAAAAACGGAGCCATAAAATTACTCTTAGGGCGAAATTTGTTTGAGGATTGTGTTGAGTCTTGCCCATTGGTGGTAGAGAAAAAGAACCATCGCAATCTGAGTTTACGCATGAATTTAAATAAAGCTATTTCTGTCTCCAGTGCGTTTGAGGAGTATGTCGGGACATATGACATGCCTTTGTTTAGAACAGCAATTTCTCCCGGACTGAAGGATCTTTTGGAAATGTTCATGACTAGATTCCTGTCTTCTTTAGAACCCGCTGAGGTCTGCCCGATTCTGTTACTTTTTTTGCTTTTTCCCCTACGGGTCCGTCGCCTCTGTTCAGGTCTGTTTTGTCTGGTGGATGGTTGGATGATTGGCCCTGAGCTAAAAAAGACGTGATATAGATTCAACTTTAATTTTGTTCATCACCAATAATTGTTTGTTCTCAATATTGTTTTGCATCTGTTTATCAATATAAAACACCGTTCTTGAAACTCAACACATGATTTTTTGGACATTGTTTGCAAATATTTGTGATTAAAGGTTGATAATTTACTGAAGCTTTAGGGACATTGGCTGTGCACTGTGCAGGATCGGATTTTTCCGTGTCCTTTCATTGTTTATTAATACACGGGTCTTGGGCTACACCCCATTTCACAGTAGCACGCATAACGCATGAATCTTTGTTTGATTTAGAATATTTTTGACTATAATACTCTATAATATTAGGTGTGCAGGTCGTCACATATTCATAGCATTATCATACCCAGAGCCTACCCCGACTGGCACCCACACCAAACATGTCTTTTAAAGAGATAGCTGATTTAACTGCAAACCAAGCTGAAACCAAAGTATACTCAGCAGAGGAGGCTGAATCAATTTATTCTCTCATTCACGAAGCACGTACCTTTAGCACCACCTCAGGAACTACAGCCCAATTATTACGTCAACTAGAATATATTATGCGAAAGGAAATCAATCAACGTCTCCACGCCACAACATTAGTAGAATATCACAAAGTCAAACGCATACCAAGGGGACTGAGAATTGCTCTTAAACCAATGTTGTTTAAATTCAACAAAACCTTCATGGCACGTTGGTATGCTATTCTTAATAAATGCTCACTGGACCTGATCCTGTTGATCATAGAGGAACTTTCTTCTATACTGAATGAACTAGCCACTGATATAGCAAAACTAAAAGATGAGATCACAGAACGGATGGAGAATGATGAATGGTCAAAACTTCTAAATGACATCAATACTAAATTGGACGTATATGCAAAAGAGATACATGATCGGAAGATCCGTAAGTTCAGGAGAGATACAATAGACTATAAATTAGATGACGTCTATTCTTGGGCCGAGACGTACGCCCATAAGAAATTTTTCCCAAAAAAGACAGGGAACTCGTCATCGGAAGAAAGCATAGTAACGGACCAAGAATTATCTCTCCAAAGACCGCCAGCACCAAGCGTTACAGAACAAAGTACGAGACCAACAGAAACCGATGCTTCCACATCCAGTGACAAGTCGTTTTTTTTAGCTCAGGGCCAATCATCCAACCATCCACCAGACAAAACAGACCTGAACAGAGGCGACGGACCCGTAGGGGAAAAAGCAAAAAAAGTAACAGAATCGGGCAGACCTCAGCGGGTTCTAAAGAAGACAGGAATCTAGTCATGAACATTTCCAAAAGATCCTTCAGTCCGGGAGAAATTGCTGTTCTAAACAAAGGCATGTCATATGTCCTGACATACTCCTCAAACGCACTGGAGACAGAAATAGCTTTATTTAAATTCATGCGTAAACTCAGATTGCGATGGTTCTTTTCTCTAACACCAATGGGCAAGACTCAACACAATCCTCAAACAAATTTCGCCCTAAGAGTAATTTTATGGCTCCGCTTTAGCATAAGAGTCTTGACAATTTCGAACTACTTGTCAAGAAGGACTTGGCATCCATTGAATACCGGTCACCAAAACATGTTAATCTGACGCCAAAAGACAAAAGTATTCTCAACTCCCTAAAACAGGACAAGGCAATAACTTTTCAACCAGCGGATAAAGGTGGTGCGATTGTCGCAATGGATACCTCGTTCTATGAGCAGAGCGTAAATTCACATGTTCTGATTACTGATACTTACATCATTCTGGATACTGATCCCACAAAGGAATATATGGCGTTACTGGTTTCCATTTTATCTAATGCTGAAGAGATGGGTTGGATTAATGAGCCAACAAGAAGATTTTTACAGAAATCCACACCTAAAATTCCACACATATATATGCTCCCAAAAATGCATAAAATCGCAGTACACCCACCGTTTCGACCTATAGTGGCAGGTTGTGGATCCATTCACGAACCAATTGGACAGTATCTGGATTACTATCTACAACTACTAGTACAATCATGGGGCACTATGTAAAGGATTCAACGCATTGTTTGAGGCAATTGGAAGGCATACGCCACCATTTTGAAGAGGATATTCTACTTTGCACTATAGACGTTGTAGCTTTATACACCTCTATTCCCCATGACGAGGGGCTAGAGGCAGTGGAATCGAGATTACTTCACAACCCCACAGAAGATGCGAACGAAGTATTTTTATTGCAATTACTTCATTTTTCGCTCTACCACAGCTACTTCTCTTGGCAAGATAAATTTTTCCTTCAACGGACTGGGACGTCCATGGGTTTTCCAGGCGCCCCTTCGTATGCAAATACATACATGGCATACTTTGAAGACACTCACATACTACATAAGGAAGCATGGCGCACCAATCTCACTGCCTACATGCGCTACATTGACGATATTTTAGTGATTTGGAAAGGGAATCGACAAACACTTGAAGAGTGCATTAAGGAACTTAATTCTTGCAATGCACGGATTCAATTCACGTTTAATATTCATCCCAATAAAATTCATTTTCTGGATATTGAGATTCTTAAAACTGACACTGGATTACAGACAACTGTGTACAGGAAACCTACTGACATGAATAATGCGTTACACTACACAAGTGCACATCCGATTTCTTTGAAGAAGCATCTGCCGGTTTCTCAATTGATCAGGATAAAAAGAATTTAATCACAGAATGAAAACACAGAGAGTTTAATTGAGGAGCAGATACTTAGATACAAAGAGAGGGGCTACCCCCCGGAAGTTTTACAATCAGCTAAAGCCGTGGTAGCTCAGAAGAAAAGAGAAGATTTATTACAATCCAACACTAAGAAGAGCAACACACGAGAGGTGTTTGTGTTAAAACACTCTGAGCAATCCAAACAGATTAAAAGGATTATATTGAAAAGGTGGGAAATTCTGGAACAAGAAGTTGATCTCAAAACTGTGTTGTTGGGCAGACCCATGTTCGCCCACACTCGTTCCAAAAATCTTAAAGAATTGCTAAAACCAGCACGCATACCCACTATTACAGAACAGAAGGGAATGAGAAAATGTTGGACCTGCGGCCAGTGTGGCAATGTTATTCTAGGTAATACCTTTGCACATCCAAAGACAGGCAAAAAGATTCAACTAAAACACACATCAGACTGTAACACTGAGGGAGTGATTTATGCAATTCAATGTCCATGCGGACTGACATACATAGGGAGGACCTCACGTAAGGTCAAAACCAGAATCATCGAACATAAAAGTATGATTCGCAACCGTAACTGCAACTCCGGTTTGATCGCACACTGGGTTAACACACCGCATACCATCCCCCAGATTAGATTTACCATCTTAGAAAAAATAGACACTACACCTGGAATAGATTTTAATATCTCGCTAGCACGCAGGGAAACATTTTGGATAAAGCATTTAGGGACCATTATTCCTGGTGGTCTCAATGATCATTATGAATTACTGTGTTTTTTATTACCCATATATGTATTTTTTATCATGTACAGATTTTGCACTCACAAATTAATCGGTTGTCCAACCTTTAGTATTCTCCTGACTTTTATTCTTTAGGCCTTTCTAGACCCTTTACCTTTTTTCTTGCTGTTTACATGTGTTTTGATTCAGTATGAACCGCGGTTACTGACACACTTTAGTAAAAATGTTTACCTCGGTGACATTCTATATTATTTATTGTTAATTTCATTCTTCATATTATTTTCTCACGTTGGAAGAATGAGTTGCTGTGATTGTGTACTGTATCCACACGTTGCGTTTTAGAATGGTTTCTTGGCTGACTACCTGATTCAGATTTTGCTGGCTTGGTTGCCTTCGTTATTGAATAAAGTTGCATTGGTTTTGAAAAAACCTTAATACCTTCCACATAAATCGTAGCCTCATACATGTTGACGTGCTCACGTCTTCCAGCGGTCACGTGATTTCATTGCGTACTACGCTGTTCGAGATTAGCAGCTGTGAGTTTGTTATGGGTGGAGAAATTCGATTTTGTTTTACCTTCACATTTTAGTTTTGAATAGATCGTTAATAAATATTTTCTTTTTGACAGAGTTGGTGTGTTGAATTCCTGCCCTTTGGTAAGGATAAGTTGGATTAAACTTTTCATGGGGTGCACGCACATACGGGTTTATGTCACATAGGTAATTTCCACCTTTTATTTTCTTCAGATCTCGTATTCAACTTTTGACTCGTACGGCGGTAAGACACTGGAATCAGTGTTACTTTATTAAGTTTCTAATGGCCGGGCAGCCTAAGTATGTGTTGTAGACTTATGCAGCATTTTTTTAAATCATAGAAACCTCATGACTTATCCGTGTTTGAGGTACTCTTTGTTGCAAATCACAAGAGGGGTTGTACTATCGGATAGAGTTGCTACTTGCATGTAATATAGTCAAACATCACACTTTTACGGGGCGTTAGCAATATGGTTATGCAGTGGTGACACAAAAATAACACTCTCTGGCAGCACGCTTTGTATCACATTTCCTCTAATTCATCCCCTTCTTCATCTTTCTGGCATCGGTTTTTTCGAGTGTGCAAACTCTTTCCTACCTGACATGTTTGATTGTCTGATTCGTTTTTTAATATGAAGCATTGATATTGTTGCTCTCGTTTTTATTTCTGTAGTTCCAATTGGAGGTTGCCAATCGTACTGTACGATGTGTACTGCTACAATTCTTTAGAGATCAATTTGCACCCCTGAAGAAGGGTTTTAAACCCGAAATGCATTGGGTCACTCTTGAATGTTTGGTTTTGAGATGTATCAAGCCATTCAGTTGATTCATGTAAAAACGTGATATAGATTCAACTTTAATTTTGTTCATCACCAATAATTGTTTGTTCTCAATATTGTTTTGCATCTGTTTATCAATATAAAACACCGTTCTTGAAACTCAACACATGATTTTTTGGCCATTGTTTGCAAATATTTGTGATTTTAAGGTTGATAATTTACTGAAGCATTAGGGACATTGGCTGTGCACTGTGCAGGATCGGATTTTTCCGTGTCCTTTCATTGCTTTTTAAATAAAGCAGGTTTTCTTTTTTTAAATGCAGCCCATTTTCCTTAAAGGACAACAGGATGCATTTAAAAAAGAAAAAGAAAACTTTTCAGTTTCATTTTTTAAGGGCAGGCAGTGGTCTCTGGGACCACTGCCTGCTCTTAAAAAATATTTTTGCAAACACTCACAAAGGGGAAGGGGTTACCACCTACTTGAAGTAGGTGATAAACTGCGAGTGTCTTGCTGCCGCAAATGCGGTTGCAAAACAATAGTACACTGCATTGAGACTCGCTTTTAAGAAGGGACGCCCCTTCCTAATAGCGAGAATGGCAAACGCTATTTTGCGAGTCAGTGACTCGCAAAATAGCGTTTGTACATGCCAGGACCCTTTTTTGCAGTTGCAAACGGGCCGATCTCCATTTTGAGATCGCAAAAGACGGTCGTATATCTGGCCATTGGAATCATATTGGCATGGCGGAAGTTCACAGTGTAGTGTGTGGTAAACTCCATGACAGACACAGCCATATGCTAATGTTGGTGAAAGCAACGTACGAAGGCCAATGACTATATCCGTCTCCACTGAAGATTGCGTATGTCGCATACATGTATGCAGCAGTTGGAAAAAGAGCTCACTTGCCTCCTAACACTGCTGCCATCAAGACCTCCTCCACTTTTGCAGCTGTTTGTCACTTTGGAAGCAGCAATGCCAGGTAGAACAGGTGACAGGGCCCTGCCTTCTCGCCAGAGGAGCTGGAGTTGCTGGCCAAGGAGGACCTGTCCCTGTACAATCAGCTCTATGACTCACCAGAGGATCAGATACATGTTTGAGTTGTGTGAATATGTCTAGCTGGTTTTGTCCCCAATATCATAGGCTACAATGTCCCTATGAGTTCCTGAGGGAAGTGTAGGGATAGAAGTGAAGTGTCATATATCATTTACCATACATAGGAAAATCATGTTGTGGATTTGTAAGCACTTTACCATTTAAATAAAACAAACCACTACATTAGTATGTATTGTGTGTTTAAAGCCCTTGATTCCATTTGGTGTGTTTGTGGAGATAAATCAATGTATCTGTTAGAAGTACATGTGAAATTTAGAAAATGGACATTTGGTTGAATTGAAATCACATATTATTGTATTTATAACTGTGCATAGATATCTATGTTTGACAAACCACTTTGACATGATGTTTGCTATGTGTATCATCCTACTAATCACTCAGCCTAGTTCAGGGGTCTCCAACCAAACGATTGTGAGCTACCAGTAGCTTCCAGGCCCCTTCAGAATGGCTCCCAGCCTGAGGTCAGTTATTAAATATGCACAAGGTAATTTATTCATGTAGAAGTTGAGGGAACGCTGTGTTGTTTAGACATCATGACCATCAGGCTGCAGATAGCAGGGCCTGACAATAAGCAGTGCTCATTGAGGCAGGAGCGAATCCTACTGGACGGGGGTGGTGGGGCGGGGAGGGTGGATCAAAAAGAAAAAAAAACACTTACTTGGCTACAGTCGGCTGCCGCCTCTCCTCCGTCCTCTTCTTATCTTTATCCTGTCTGGAGTCCGGCAGCAGGAAGCACACGGGCTCCCAGGCTCCCCTAAACCAATCACAACACTGTAATGCAGCGTTGTGATTGGTCTGAGTGGTGTGGTTTGGCACTCAGATGGGGAATGGGAGCCTGGACATGTTCTCCACCCAGGCTGTAAGGCAGCCTGGGTGGCGAATATGCAAAGTGTGCATGAATGTTTGGCCGGCCTGAGATGGCCGGCCAAAAATTCATGCGCACTTTGAGTGGGCAAACCACTCTTCCCTTTGGCCCCTGTTCTGTCAGTAGAACAGCCCGCCACGCACCAGGAATTGGAAAGTCAAAATGATAATAACGTTGGTTATTAACATTTTAGTTTTCCCTTTAACTACTCCTCGCAGAACAGTGGGGCGATGCTCCTCTGCCTTAGCGGAGGAGCCGCTGCTGCATTCAGTATCATAGGCCAGGATGGGGCTAAGTCACAGTGGCAAACAACTGATGCACTGAGGTATATCTTTATTGAAATAATTCCTTGTCAAAAAACAATAGGGCTTGTGAGCATACAAACTTCCCTTTGACACGGAGGACAATTGAAATGGAGAGTTAGGTAACCTGCTGAGCTAACACTTTATCCCATTTATCTACCACTACAAAGCCTGTAATTTCCTAAATGCAGGCCCCTTACTCCCAGTGACCAGTATTCACAGTGGCATGCGTGTTTATGCAATTTACAATCCTTTTTTACATGTGAAACTTTAAAAATTAAGAAACAGGTTACATGATATGAAGTGTTGGTTTGAATATTTGTCTGCACTTCAAAATATCCCCAATATAAAAGGACATAGAATTGCATGTTTGTCTTATCCATATGACAGTGCCACAAATGGCAAAGGTGTGTTTTGTGCTGCAAGTACATACCACACAGACTCAGTCACCCGTAGTTTAATATCCCATTTATAAGTACACATTTTCATACATCCACAAAGATCTAGCTCTTACTGACACTGGCAGCCCTTTCATAGCGGCCTTAGTCACAGTATGTAGTTTAAACCATAGAACATGTCTCTATGGACCTTAGGCATCAAGTCAATGAAGCTGGGCTGGAGGGTGTGTGGTAACAATGCACAAATTGTTTAGCCTTCAGTAGTTAGCAATGTTTTGCACTGGTCTGAAGTAACTCACATCACAGAGAACTGTAGGAGGCCCCTGTATGCTAACTTATGAGTCATACTTGTGCTAGATGTAGTTAAATTGTGTGACATGAATGCTGACAAACAAAAAGTCACAAAACCATTTGTTTTAGTTTCATTTCTTGTATCTATACAGGTGATCCAGCGCGACTCCAATATTTTATCAGGGATCAATACTCAATAACATCATAATACAATGGCCAATACACATTCACCCAGAATCCCTGATGCGCTGGGGTCAATTTATATGTACGATCAAATTCTTTTCTTTTCATAGATTAAATTATGGCATCACAACCAACTTTTTTACATCAACTTTCCTTCCACTTGGTCGATGGACCAATTAGTTGAATAGTTGATGGCAATGATAACTTCTAACTTACCAACCATTTAATTAATTAAATGATCACAGACTCTCGGTGAAGTTAATAATGAATTTTATCTCAAATAATTAAGGATTGTGCCCAACTGCATTTGGTCACAAAATACAAACACTGAATCTCACGAAAGGAGAAATTTTACATATGCAGCCCAAATGAAATACAAACTCGTAGCAATGACTTTATGCAATGAAGGAGTGGATAGAGTAAGTGACAAAAGTTTCAGCAAAATGTGTGCAAAACATCATATACCTAACGGAGGAAATAGATGAAGAGACAATAGTTTCATCTAAATAATACATATCATTGACAGAGTGGATAGGTGGAGAGACAAAAGTTTCAGAGACAAAATACATCAATAAGTTAAATTCTGAGAATGAGTTAGACTAAATACAAACCTATTGGTCTGTAGGAAAACCAACCCCTCGGCCTAGGAGATGGTGGGGGTTCCCCGAAATAGGATCAGAGAACAAAGGATAAAGAGAACAGGATCGGGACATGTCAGGAACAGTTAGGCCTCTCTGCTAACCGACGGACAGCGACGCATCTCCCCTCTTTCTCTCCTGCCAGCCTAAGCTTAAACCACACCCCTAAAGGCACCCCAATTATACCCTAAAACTAACATGTCCATCCCACAATTGTTGCAAACTTTATTAAATCTTGCAAAGGTATTGGTGGGCTTGGGAGGTGGCGTTGTCACACCACTGTGACTTCACCTTTATTTCAACTACTTCATTGTTCACCATTCATTCCCAGAGTATGGTTCTCAGCTTGTTCTCACTTTATTTCATGTGATACAAATTTTAACAATTTTCATTCATTTTTTAACATCATCCGCAGTCTGTGTCTCCGGTCTCACGCCTGGGCACTTCTTTTGGCAGTCGTTTGAAACTCTGGCCTTCACCCTTCTCATGTCATCTGCGGTGCACTGCGCGTCTGTCTTGCTTCTGACAGAGCGAAATCACTCCTCGTGTTTTCCCCCTCCCACTTTAGCCAAGTTTAGAAAGATGGCTGCTTCATCTAGCACACTAGAGTAAATGAAAATGAACATTTATTAATTATATGATATTGAAACCTTCACTGTTTACCACCCACCTTGCACTATTCCCCATTAATGTTACCTAGCATAAGCTTTGTGCAAAAGCGGCATTATTTATTAGTTCAAAACAGGATGCAACATGCAAATTACTGAAGCATATGCGGCCTATTCATCCAACGCTTCTCGTTTTTCTCAAAACACAATGGGCCCGATTCACAGAACTAACTTACGACAAAATCCTAAACTTACTACCATTTTGGTATTCACAGAATGAACTTACTCATTTTGGTATTCACAGAATGAACTTACTCATTTTGGTATTCACAGAATGAACTTACTCATTTTGGTATTCACAGAAGGCACTTACACATTTTGTGTAACTTACTCATTTTGTGTAACTTACACATTTTGTGTAACTTACTCATTTTGTGTAACTTACACATTTTGGTATTCACAGAAGGCACTTACTCATTGATGAGTAAGTGCCTTCTGTGAATACCAAAATGAGTAAGTTCATTCTGTGAATACCAAAATGGTAGTAAATTCATTCTGTGAATACCAAAATGTGTAAGTTCATTCTGTGAATACCCAAATGTGTAAGTTCATTCTGTGAATACCAAAATTGTTGTAAGTTTAGGATTTTGACGTAAGTTAGTTCTGTGAATCAGGCCCATGGTTATTACAATATTATTTTGTTTACGTGTTAGTTCAAACATGCGCAAAGCAATTTCCCTTGTGTTCGTGTTGGGTGTACATTAGTTTTTCAACAACTACTTACTGTTAGTACGTATTATGGGGGTATCAATTCGAGCAGGTTTTATTTTTGCGAAACCCTGCTCCATCAATTTCCCCTCTGATGGCTTATAGGAGCCATCATAAAATACCTACCATACCAAGTGCCATCTTTAATCATTTATAACTCCATATTCTTCTCTCTTTTATGGCACCCTCATCTAAATCTTTCGTCAAGTCATAGTACTCTCCTTTCATTTCCTCTAACTCTATTTCTTCTCTTTTTCTCTTTCTTGCTCTACGTTTATTCTTTGATTCTGTCACTTCTTTTCTTCCACACTTGTACTTACAACACTTATATGTTGTTATTGTTACTAAGATTATTATTTCTACTGAAACGATTGGCATTATTATTTTTCCTAATAAACTACTTCCAAGGGTAGAAAACCATTTACCTATAGAGGAGAATCTCTTACCAAGTCTCTCCCAAACACCATCAACCTCCAGTTGGGTCAAATCTTCATGTAATTTTGTAATATTCTCTATATATCCCACAATTCCTTTACTCTTATCAGGGATATATGTGCAGCAATGTTGGACTTTCAACATACCACAGACTCCACCCTCTTTCGCCAATAAAATATCAAGGGCAAGTCAATTTTGCAAAACCATTGACCTGATTGCAACCATTTCCGTGTCAATCATCAAGAACCCACCAGCGGTATCTGTAGATAAACGATCAACCACTGTGGACAGTTTTCGAATTTTATGTGAATTCAGAGCGACCCCAACTGAGGGTATCAGTGCACCAAAAATATCTCCTACTATTTCTGAGAAGCTTGTTCTTTTGTTACGTGTTAGTCCTTGCTTTACTTCGTTCAGTTTATGGCTGCTTCGGTCCATATGGTAGACCTTCGGAAAGACAATAGCAAAATAACAACTTCCATACCAATGTGCAGGTAATCTATAGTAGGCCTTTCAACCACACACATAATAGATGCCTGGAAAAACAGGATTCGTTCCACCACTCAATCCCCAACCTCCAGTAATTTGGAACGTGTGCTCACACTCACTACTACCAATAAAGTAATTATTATAGTTAGTTTTTGCTCTAAGCAAACATATTTTTCCCTTCTGAGCCCAGTCCAGGGACATTGCAGCGTATGTCTCGTCTTTCTCATAATCTCCTTCCATAAAAACCCACGGGGGTACCCGTGACTTCTGTTCAGCAGCCTTTCTTTGTAGACATTCCCTTCTACCTTCCACTATTTCTATAAAGATTTTCTCTTCCACCCGTAAACTACAGGTTAAGTTATTCCTATAAGCATATTCTACATCTAAAGTTTTAGTGATATGGAAAAATAAACAGGGAATCTTCCGTAATTCTATGGGGCAGATTTACAAGAAACTGACACATCTGTATAGATGCATCAGTTTCCCTGCGCCTGCGTGAAAAACCCTTGCGCCACCATAGATGCGCCGTATTTACAATACGGCGCACTATGGCGCAAGGACTGACAGATGCGTCAGAAAGTCTGACGCATCTGTTGGCAGAAAAGTCATGCATTGCTGGAGTCGTGTCGCAAGCACGACGCAACTCCAGCAATGAGTGTTGGGGCCTATTCCCAATACACTGCGTCACTCCTTACGCCTGCTTCAAGCAGGCGTTAGGTTTAGATGCAGTGGTGTCCTAAAAGTCACGCAGTGAAATCTTGTAGATTTCACTGCGTCACTTTTATGCGTGGGAACGCCTACCCTGCATACGTTATACCTGATGCAGGTATAATGTCACGCAGGGCTTTACAACGTGACGCATCTCCCTGGATGCGTCACGTTGTAAATTTGCTGCATTTTTTACGCCACCGTTGCGTCACAAAAGTGACGCAACAGCAGCGCAAAAGTGTCGCAAGGGGCTTGTAAATCTGCCCCTATGTATTTTATTTGTCAGCTCTTGTCCTATGCCAGCACGACTCACACCAACCAACCAATCAGAGTACTGCTACGTAGATAAAAATCTCAACCAATACTAGCGCGGCTCACACCAACCAACCAATCACACGCCCGCTGCCTGACCAATGCCAGTGCGGTCTTTCTGACGTCAGTATTACTCCTTCTACTGACCCTCCCTTTACAAAATATTACGGCTAAATTTTCTAAGTTTCTTAATCAAAATTTCTGTTAGTAACAACACAAAAACAATGCTACCTTGTCTGTTCCACTAAATAAAGAGATCGTTTTTCACTTTTTCAAGAGGTTTTCTCACTACGAGTCCTAATAACGACCAGCGCTATTTTACTCTTCAAACAAGTTCCGGGTGGACCTAATACTCCTCTAGGGTTAAGGCCAATATTTCAGAAGAGGACTTTTTGGCGTGAAAAGGGGTCTAGTTACTCTCCTGGGGATAAGGCTAGAGTTTCGGAAGCGGACCCTTCCCTATTTCAGTCACTCCCCTTTTACACGAACTTTCCCTAATATAACACCTACAGCCCTCCATAGCTTTTAGGTATTATTACAACAGACAAAGTACTTCTGCAGTGTGGCTTCGTTACCACACTCTTCTTCTGCCTGCTTCAGGCTAAATTCCATTCCCGGGATTCCTCAGGTATCTCCGTACCTGAGCTTCTAGACAACATAAAAACGGAACACTAACTTTCATGTTAAGAACATACAATCAGTAATCATTACCAAACTAATCAATAATTAAACCGTCCTCTTCTTCCAAGAAACTGATCCAGCGCGACGCCAATATTTTATCAGGGATCAATACTCAATAACATCATAATACAATGGCCCATACACATTCACCCAGAATCCCAGATGCGCTGGGGTCAATTTATATGTACGATCACATTTTTTCTTTTCACAGATAAAATGTTGGCATCACAACTAACTTTTTACATCAACTTTCCTTCCACTTGGTTGATGGACCAATTAGTTGAATAGTTGATGGCAATAATAACTTCTAACTTACCAACCATTTAATTAATTAAATGATCACAGACTCTCGGTGAAGTTAATAATGAATTTTATCTCAAATAATTAAGGATTATGCTCAACTGCATTTGGTCACAAAATACAAACACTGAATCTCACGAAAGGAGAAATTTTACATATGCAGCCCAAATGAAATACAAACTCGTAGCAATGACTTTATGCAATGAAGGAGTAGATAGAGTAAGAGACAAAAGTTTCAGCAAAATGTGTGCAAAACATCATATACCTAACGGAGGGGATAGATGAAGAGACAATAGTTTCATCTACATAATACATATCATTGATGGAGTGAATAGATGGAGAGACAAAAGTTTCAGAGACAAAATACATCAATACGTTAAATTCTGAGAACGCGTTAGACTAAATACAAACCTATTGGTCTGTAGGAAAACCTACCCCTCGGCCTAGGAGATGATGGGGGTTCCCCGAAATAGGATCAGGGAACAAAGGATAAAAAGAGCAGGATCCGGACAGGTCAGGAACAGTTAGGCCTCTCTGCAAACCGACGGACAGCGACGCATCTCCCCTCTTTCTCTCCTGCCAGCCTAAGCTTAAACCACACCCCTAAAGGCACCCCAATTATACCCTAAAACTAACATGTCCGTCCCACAATTGTTGCAAACTTTATTAAATCTCGCAAAGGGATTGGTGGGCTTGGGAGGTGGCGTTGTCACACCACTGTGACTTCACCTTTATTTCAACTACTTCATTGTTCACCATTCATTCCCAGGGTATGGTTCTCAGTTGTTCTCACTTTATTTCATGTGATACAAATTTTAACAATTTTCTTTCATTTTTTACCATCATCCGCAGTCTGTGTCTCCGGTCTCACGCCTGGGCACTTCTTTTGGCAGTTGTTTGACACTCTGGCCTTCACCCTTCTCATGTCATCTGGGGTGCACTGTGCGTCTGTCTTGCTTCTGACAGAGCGAACTCACTCCTCGTGTTTTCCCCCTCCCACTTTAGCCAAGTTTAGAAAGATGGCTGCTTCATCTAGCACACTAAAGTAAATGAAAATGAACATTTATTAATTATATGATAATGAAACCTTCACTGTTTACCACCAACCTTGCACTATTCCCCATTAATGTTACCTAGCATAAGCTTTGTACAAAAGCGGCATTATTTATTAGTTCAAAACAGGATGCAACATGCAAATTACTGAAGCATATGCGGCCTATTCATCCAACGCTTCTCGTTTTTCTCAAAACTCAATGTTATTACAATATTATTTTGTTTACGTGTTAGTTCAAACATGCGCAAAGCAATTTCCCTTGTGTTCCTGTTGGGTGTACATTAGTTTTTCAACAACTACTTACTGTTAGTACGTATTATGGGGTATCAATTCGAGCAGGTTTCATTTTTGCGAAACCCTGCTCCATCACAGGTCAAAGCCAATCAGAAGTGGGACATCTAAAAGGCCAACGCCAGGAAGGTGTGGACCCTGTGGGTCTTCAAGTGGTACAGCGTCAACTGCCGGAAAAAGTGGGAGGACCTACGAAGCTGGAGCCTTAGGTCAGCTGAAGTCCAGCTCGGCCAGTCCTCCCTACATGGAAGGCGCATGTGCTGCACCCTGAAAACCCTATTGGCCGGCATTCTTGTGGTGGCCTATCCGTCGCATGATGGGCAGTTGAGGGTCCAACAGCATACGTAAAGGGGTAAGTTCACATGTTACATGATTCATTTTTTGTTACAGCCAGGATTTTTCCCCATCAACATTTAGGGCCTGATTCTGATGCGGGTTGGAAAGCTTCCCGACCGAATCGGTTTGGAAATGGTTTCCGACCCACTCGGATCGGGAGAGTCCGACCGACGGAGTACGATGCATCCGGATGCTTCCAGATCCGATTTGGTTGGACTCCCATTGACTTCAATGGGAGCATATGTTCCTAACCGCATCATAATTGGGCCCTGGGTCGGGAAGACACGTTCCCGATCCGATTTGGAAGGAGCAAATGCCATTAGGAGGCCTTCCTAACCGCATCAGAATCAGGCCCTAGGTGGGAATGCTTTCTTAACCGCATCAGAATCAGGCCCTAAGGGTGACCCATGTCCAACGCACAAGAAGAGTTCTTGAAGGTGTAAGTTTTGCACAATGTGCTTTGTCTATTGATATATTGGCAAGGATCCCACCTGATTCCTGTTCACAACCAATGGACTGTTCTGAGCTGACCGATGGCTGCCTAAACTACACATATACATAATGTTGTTCAATGTTATGAGGGACAGTTGTACAATAACAGGCCAATAGTGTTTATTGTGTCAGGTGTGATGCTCCTTTACTATTGCTAATGATGTAATGCTTGCCCTCTTACATATAACATAGCATACTACACACTTATTATACAGTGTATGTACTAAACATTGGTAAGTTGGGATTCTACACAAACAAGAGCGAGCATGTGATCCAAAATGACTAGTGACATCAGAATTAATGGCTACATTTAGGAACCAAACTATATCCAAGTTGTGTTTTGCATCAGAAATACTGTTTCATGCATGTTAAAAGAGACAGATTAGCATGATGTCTCACTCTGTCACAAATATGTGTGTGTAAGCCAGTCTGTTTGTTTGACAAATAATTGTGATAGACAACAATTTTTGTGGAGACACAGACAGGATTGTGTACACATTCGTGACAGAGCAACACACACCCTAAAGCATTTCTTGATGTCCTTTGTCATATCCATGATGAAGCAATGATGGAAATAAATGGCAAACTTAAAGGGATGTTGAAAGATATAAAGTTCCTTCACATATATGTAGGAGTATCCCATCAGTAAAAGTCTAAATCAGGCCAAACTCACGACTGATTAAGCAACTGTTGAAATTCATCAAGGTGTGATATTTTGCATATTATGATTTATATGTGAATGTCTGAAGTAAGTATTCTTAATAGGAATTAGAGTATGTAAAAACAACTGTGATGTTCATAACAATTTTGCACTACAGTGAAAGCCTGCATATTTACTGAAACAATTTCACAAACACACAACAAACTTCAAATAACTATAGGCATTTAGGAGTGAAATGTGATTTTTTTTTGCTGTGTACTGAAGTGTATTAGGAATGTTTCAAGGGCTATGTATTTACTTTTGCTGTTGAAGTGATTTGTCAATCCCCCCAAATTTGTGTTTCTGACTGTCTTCAACAGCCTGGGTATCTACATAGTATGTGATACATTGCTAAGCTGCTTCAGTACAGAATTAATGTATTATTTTTGACAATTGACATATACTTTAGTGACTTGGAGTAAATGTTATCATTGTGAAATGCCCAAACAAAGCCTACCTGCTTTCAGTTGTTGGTGATATCAGTACAACATTGCAGTATTTGCTGACACACATTTATTCATAATTTACTTTTTGAGAATGAACAGTATGTCGATTTTAGGGCCTTGCGAACACACTGTACAAAGGTAGTTTTGGTTGATATCTTTTTTGGTGACATCAGTTCAGTATTCTAAAGTACAAAGGCCGGCCATTCAGAGGTGTAAAACAGTTCCTGGAGATACATAATGATGGATAAGTCACAAAATCATACACGATATAGGAGCTATCATGGGATGGGAACTAACTGTGACCAAATGTTTTCTGATAATGTTGCTTACATGCATGATCTTATGCTAATGTTGAAGCAAAGTTTGAGAGCTTTGGAGCAGGTGAAATCTGTAAACTTGGAAACTGTTTTGTGATCAAAGGTTATGATCAGTTCTGTGTACACAGATTCAATACACCTATTGTATATGTCTTTTCAGCATCATCTGTGGCAGGAAAGGGAGAAGGTGTCTACATCAGCAAGGAAGTAGCTGGCCACGGTGGTTCTGGTACTGACACCAAGAGACCCAGTGGCCCAGAGGGTGAGGGGAGTGCAATGGAGACCACCAGCGACTCTACATCTTCTTCGGAGGCCTCCTCCAGCGAGCACTCCCTAGTGGTAGTGGACCCTACTGCATCTGTTACACCTGCATCCTTGTCCCCACCCAGAGTACCATCTCCACCCTCCCTCTTGCTCCCCCCAAGTTGGCCAAACCTGCCCCCCTAAAAGGGGTGGCATCTCCTTCACCACCGAGCACCTCCACAGCACACACCCACAAAACAGAAACACCCACACTCATCCATACAACACACACCAACAAAGCAAGACACACCTAAATGCTCATAACATACACCAGACCCACAGACACCTGTACCCTCAACAGACACCTGCACACTCCCTCTACCTTCCAACCCCAACTCCCTCCCAAACATCCTACCCATTTTCCCTGTGAGAGTCTTCTTTTGCCCTTGCCCTGAAACCTGCCACACACACACATACCTCACAAACCCACACCTACCTCTCCCTTCCACATCCCAAACCACCCCCAAATACCCCAAACCACCCCTACTTCCCCCCCAAGCTATCCCTGAAAAAAGCAAAGGCCCCAATCTAAAACCAAGTCCCCCCTCCCAAACCCAAGTCCAACCCTCCCAAACCCGAGACCAGCACTCCCAAAACCAGGACCACTCCCCCAAATCCAGGACCACCCCTGCCAAACCCAGGACCACCCCTCCCAAACCCAGGACCACCTCTCCCAAACCCAGGACCAGCACTCCCAAACCCAGACCCCCCTCCCAAGTAGCATCTTTGAGGTGCTTGCTCTGCCCACTAAATGCCCCTTCCCAGGGAGGATCCCCTATCAGTGCAATTTGAGGCAAGCTGAGGCACACCTATGCACAGGACACCATTTGTACTGACTTTTGCCTTGTTTTAGACAAGTTGAAAGAGCTATCTCATTTTTTGTTTTCACCAAGATTGTCCTGTCATTATTTTTCCTTGCCAATTGTTTGGTTCTTAGCAATGTTTCAGAGTAAAATGTGCAGTACATATTTTTCTTTAGCATGATGGTAGGAACTATTACATACTTTTTAAATGTCTTCTATGTTAGGTGCATAGACTGGTTCACATGGTATGTGATGGTCATTTCAATTTAGGTGCAGCCATTCAACATATTAGTGGACACTTGCACCAACAAATGTAGGTTGAGATATTATTTGAGGATATTTTCCTACAGGGGTGGTCATTTCAACTAGATTACTGATAGGTATGTACACATATGTATTGCACCTTGTAATAAAATGTGCACATTGCAATTGTTTACAATGCAGGACTTGCACCACACAAGGGGAAATGTTACATAGATGATAATGTAGAGTTCTTCAAATTTGTGACTGCCATTGATTTTCCAGGTAATCTATAAGGTCAGGGTTACAGCTTATCTACTGCAATTTCTACATGTTGTTACATTGCACTTTTCCCAATGATGTGTAATGCATATGTTTTTAATGTGACAATTTTGTTCAATATTTACGCACACCTGTATGGTGAGTTTTTGATTTTTGACTTGATAACCTTTTTGTGCAAGTGTCCTTTTTTTGAAAGGCAACTGGCACCAAATTTATGAACACAGTGTGGTTATACATGTGTGTTACTTTAAATTTCATAGACGTCAACATTAGAGACATATGCATTGCACATTGGTATGCTATTGCTTGTGTAAAGTATGAGTCCTGAGCAAACGTGAACAGCTAAGTGAAAAGGTAACATCAGGTGATGGGGAGATTACCTTCGGTTCTGGCAATGACAGTGTTGATTTGCATCGTGTTCAGCCAACAGCAGCAGAGGCAGGACGTGTAGGATCAGGTCCATGGTGGTACAGGAAGTGGGAAGGTGAGTAAAGGTGAGTTTGTACCTAATATGCATTCCATTCCACTAATTCAGGTGTGGAGGGTTCCCTGCCACAGATGCATCGTCGGGAAGGCACATCGTGATTGGCCCGGCAGAGGAACAGGCGGTCCTCCCTCTGACAGCTGCTTTTGCCTATCCTGCTGTCAACATGGTTGAGATTTCCTGGTGGTGACAGCGGGAGCGCAGCAGTCTTTTCTCTATGCAATAGCCAACATCTAAATAGGGCATGCAGACAGCCAAGCCGTCGGACTGGAAGACCCCCAAAAAAGCAGCAGCCGGACTGGGTCCGCCAGGATCTAAATCAGACTCTAAGTTTTTTCTTCATTTTGTTGTTAGAAAGGGCTTTCTATTAGTTAATTGTAGTGGTTGGCTACCATTGTGACAGGGATATAGACTAGTGCTATCATTGTTTTTATTTCAAAGGCAAATTGGCTATTTGTTGAATATGCTAAACGTAATGCAGATTTTTGGATGTGTCTCCATATAATTTGATTGAAATAATAGTAACAACCTTGTATGGCTGTGTGGGGATAAATTTTTTGAATGGTTTGAATCATGGCTTGCTCAAAGTCTATGATTATTTTTTGGGGGTAGTAGTTATTTGTTTTATGTTTTATATGGTTTATGCCGTAGTAAATGCTGCTTTGTTTATTTGGTAGTAGGGCATATATATATAAGGGATGTAGTTTCTCATTATTTAGGTTGTCCTGTAAAAGGAAAGGTTCCTCATTATGTGTAATTTTTAATGTTCAGGAATGTCTATATCATGATCTCTTCTATGGGCAGGTGGGCTATTGCTGGTGGCTTTTTCATTTCATGCCATTAAACATTTTAAAATGGGTATAGGTGGGAGTTGGCCTGTTATGTGTTTGGGGACTTTAGGTAGTATATCTTTGAGGATTTTAGTTGTGTGTTCCTGGGAGATATAGCTTATATCATCATCATCACTTTATTTTGATCATAAAAGATCATTAAAGTACACAGCACATACATTATACAATAAAAGAGAGTCGAATAGGTAAACATAGATAAGATCATTTCATATAAAAATTTGTATAAAAACACATAAAATTATTAGGACGTTTCATCATAAGGTGCTTACTGTGCGCTTAATCTACAGTGCATATCAATTTTTAGACAGGTCAAGGCCCATCATAGAGTGCATTTTGTTCGTTTTATCCACAGTGCATACCAATATCTGGACAAACCAAAAACCACACCTCTACATGTATCCGTACTCAAGATTCTTAGCACCTCTAGATAGAGGCCGGGGCCAACTAATTTACAAAGTGGTATTATCCATTTTTCCCTTAGGGATTTATAGTTAGGGCAGAAAAATAGCAAATGCACGATGGATTTAGGGCTTGCGTTACAAGCAGGACAGAGATCATCAGTGAAAACATCCTGACGCCATTTTTTACACAAAAGTTTTGTGGGTATGGTCTTGTACCGAAACTGAAAAAATAGTTTTCGGGCCAGAGGAGGGACAATTTCATCCAGTGTGTCCTCGAAACAGGGGACACATTTAAAATTAAGAAATTCAGTAGTCAGGCGGCCCTCTGCTTTTGTCAGTACTTGTAATAATATTGCTTCCCAAAACCTTTCCTTCAACTTCAATCTGGATACAGTTGCTAGGCTATCTGGGTCAGACCAGAACCCCTCCATCCCAAGCCTCCCCAGTAGCTCTTTTAGTACTCTAAACCAGGGAATCGAGGTGATCGACAGAGACTTTAGTAGCTCAGAGAGGGGATCCCAGTATGGCAAGAGTTCATCCACAGTCCACAACCTGTGCCAAAACATCAGGAGTTTATAGCTTACTTTATGTGCCAGCTGCCTTTGCGCAAGATCCAAGTATAGAGGAACCAGCGGGGTGCTAGCAGGTAGATCTACCAGGGATCTAAGGAAGCGGTTTTCGATTGTGGACAGACAATTTGTCAAACCTGTGCCCCACAGTTTGGCCCCATAGAGGGCACCACCTAATACTTTTGTGTTATAAATTTCCAAAGCGGGTGCCAGCTGTTTTGATAATGTTTTCCTGTGTATTTTGGTAATATTAGCGGTCTGATGTATGAGTTGCATCTTCACCTTCTCAATATGTGCCGGCCAATTTATTGTTGGAGTCAGGCGGATGCCCAGTTAATCAAAGGCATCGACACGCTCCATATTACTGTTACCAACTAATACAGGTCTTTTGTTAGGCTTAGCCACTCCTTTTCTAAAAATCATATATTTGGTTTTCGATTCGTTTAACACCAACCCTCGCTCATTACAAAACTTGATAAAATCATTTAAAAGCTGCTGTAATCCCTGCTGCGATTTTGAGATTAAAAGTGTATCATCGGCAAAAAGGAGGGCAGGCACTCTTTTTCTGCTGATTTTAGGGGCATCGCACCCATCTCTATCTAAAAAGTTAACAACATCGTTGATAAAAAGAATAAAAAGTGTGTGGGCAAGGACACAGCCCTGCCTTACTCCACAATGGACCTGGAAGGGATCTGTAACTTGGTTATTCTCCCCCCACCTCACCTGTGCTGTGTTTGATTAATGTAGTCTAATTAAAACATCTAAAAGGTTCATTGGTATGGACTGCTTCTTTAGGACCCTCCAGAGGTTTGCACGCGGGACTAGGTCAAAAGCAGACCGTAAGTATACGAAAGCCACATAGAGCTTTCCTCCCTTAACTTGCACTTCCTTCCAGTAGATGCACAGCAAATGGAAGGTTTGGTCCAGGGTGCTAGTTTTGGCTTGAAAACCTGCTTGGAGGTCACTAAGGATATTGGACTCTGTAATCCAGTCCTGTATCCGGCCTAAGATTTGCTTGCAAAAGATCTTTTGCAGGGAATCGATAAGACTAATTGGCCTATAGCTGGATGGCCTCGCTCTATCCCCCTTTTTATAGATTGGGACGACCTCAGCATTTTTCCACAAGGGAGGGATAGGGGTACCTCTGAGGATTGAGTTAGTTAATAGGTTTATATAAGATCCCCAGAGTGCTACATCCTCCTTGTAGAGATCATTGGGGATTCTATCTGGTCCGAGGGCACAGGCCGAAATGCAAGAGCGAATTGCTACTTGCGTTTCTTCTATAGAGAAAGGGAGGCCTTCACCCTCAATTCCCTCCTTACTGAGGCTTTCACCTGACCCCTGGGGTTCTTCCTCGACTCTAGCATCCCTTGACTCATAAAGAGAGCCAAAGTATGCTTCCCACTCCTCTGGCTGTACTGTGAAGTCTAAGGCTCTCCCATTCCCCTTAAGCCAGTATGCTGCTTTGCTCCAGAAGCTCTTTGAATCTTTGACTGACAGTGCATCCCGTAAAGCAGACCAGAGTGAGCCCTCCCACTCCTTCTTCGCAGGTTCAATTGCCCGCTTATACTTTGCTCTGCCGGTCACTATCTCAATGCATGATTTTCCTTCTTTTTAGAATTTCCCGGGTGGCCTAGCAATTCTCTTATCTCTTTATATAAAAGCTCGTGGCTGGAGCCTAATATCTCCACGACATTCTGTGTGGTAGAGCTAGCAGATTCCTCAAGTAGCAGGCGAACCTTCCTTTTGACTGCAGCTAATGCCCCGGTTAAGCCTCCACCCAGTCCCATCTAATTGCCCTCTGGTTATTGGTAATTGTTAGGATACCTAAGTCTGGGCAGCCCATTTTAGCAGGCATAACAGGGCCCTGCTTTGTAAAAGTAAAAGCTAGAGCGTTGTGGTCACTATCAACCCTTTTAACCACTGCCATATCTATAACTGAGTGCCAGTGATTTAGGGATACTAGGCAGTAGTCTATCCTGCTTTCGTGGCCTGGCCTGTTGAAGGTGGGATCCCCTTTTGGGTCAGAAGTTGTCCTTCCATTCGTGGCTCTCAGGTCATACTGCATTGTGAGTGCCATCATCTGGGCTCCTCTCTTGGTCCACCTTACTAGGGGAAGATCTAGCTGAGGAATTTGCCACTCTCTGTCCCATTCATCGGTCAAATCTGGGGGAATCGGGGCAAGCGGTTCAAAAGTCAATTAAAATTACCTGCCACTAATACAGGGATGTTATCTGTGTAGTGTGACAGGGCAAGTTCTAGGATGCACAATGTGTTAGTTTCCTCCTGGGCCCTCTGCACTCTGTTATAAACATTGAACATCCTAATTTTTGATCCATTGTAAGAAGTAAGCTCTAATGCAAGTATGTCTGGAGAGTCCACATGCAGGAGTTTGACTTTAGACCCTAGTCCAATTTTCACCCATACCGCTAGCCCTCCCGAGGGTCTACCCAACTCTTTTCTTGTAGCATTAATGGCATAGGTG
Source organism: Calotriton arnoldi (assembly GCA_963921515.1). NCBI lineage: Eukaryota > Metazoa > Chordata > Amphibia > Caudata > Salamandridae > Calotriton > Calotriton arnoldi. The sequence continues at coordinate 804,633 of CAWUFW010005392.1, read as the reverse complement.
GAAAAACCACTTCTGGGCGGACATTGGAGGCTCCAGGTTTTTGGAAAAAAAATTACATCAAAGAGATCAACAAAGGAACACCATTCTGTGTCCACCATTAGCTTGGAGATCCCAGCCACATTCCATACCAGTATCCTTAGAGTGTTGTTTTCCAAATCTCCCCCTTCTATGCCTTCTACACCCCCCAGAGATGGAACAGCCACAACCCCGTTTCCCACAAAAGGAACGATCTCACTGTTCACCTCAGGCTCGGGAACTACAACACATAATGGAGGGATTATTATTGGGGAGGGACTAGTGAGTGGCATCACCGGGGGACTTAAGGATCCTCGCCTGTTTGCAGGTGTCATCTGCGCCTCATACAGAGGTCAGCTATACCCTCTCAAAACACCCCTATGTGGTGGGGGCAACCCTGTTGGCACTAGCCCATTTGTTGGAAGAAACAATCTAGTACAGGTTTCAGCATTAGGTGTCAGTAGGGGTTTGGGGGGGGCTCCAGCAGGGGGTCTATATTTGATAGAGATGCAGGAATTTTCTGGGGGGACTGTACGAGAATCAATCAACAATAGTCCAGTAATAATACCAGCATCATGGAAGCTAACCTCAATCATATCCCACATTGACCTCTGCATAGGGAGTCTTCTTACCGATTTTATATCATCCCTAATGATTGAGTAACATTGTCGGGTAGACCTCAACCAATAGATGACCTTGTTTTTGAGTGACTCCTGGTTTTCAAAGCTCCTGGAAGGGAGTTTAGGAACTTCCGTGAGGTAGATCTCTGCAGAGCTTTCCCATGCCCTAGGTCTCACATAGACACCTTCCCCATGAGTCCTCCTGACTGGGACCCTCCAGTGGTCTCACATATATGTGTTTCCTTCATCCAGAGCCACCTCTCCTCTATCTATATCCCTACCTTGTGTGGGGCCCGGGGAGTTTCTCTGGGTTTGCTTTATAGTGTCTTGAGGGTTGCAATCCCCAGTGGTGTATGGCAAAGACTGGGTATTCCCTGTTCGCCTAGGTTCTCGGGTACGACTTGTATTTGTGTTGACCATACTACATACTTCTACTCCATTTACAACCCTATTCATTGATGATGGCTTGGTTTCTGGGGCCACTCGAAGCCCACCGTCGGTCCTTTCCAACAAAGTGGCTACCTTCTCTTTAAAGGAGGATACCTCATCTCTCAAGGATTCAATCAGATCTTTTAATGACTGGATTACGCCGATAGTGGTTTTGGTTGTCTCTAGAGGGTCTATAAAATCAATGCCACCCTCCTCCTCCCCCACCCCTTCTTCCTCTACTTCGAGGGCATCAAATCTATTTTGGCACTCAATATTGACGGTCGATGTTATACTGTGCACTCTATGTAAATCAACTCCAGGTTGAGTGGCTGTTACACTCGACCCCACTCCAGACAAGTCAGTATCTAGGGCCTTGCTGCGCCTTTTATTATGTTTTTTGAATATCAGTGGGATCTGCTTAGCTAATTTTTCCGCTGAGGGAGGTTCAAGTGAAGTAGCAATCATTGATCCAGGGGGTCCAGCATCTAGAGCCTTACTACGCCTTATATTATGCTTTTTAAACATCAATGGGATCTGCTTTGCTATTTTTTTCGCTGGGGGCGGTTCAGGTGAGGTAGCAATCATTGGACCAAAGTCGTTTGCAGCGCCACTGGGGCTACCACAGGAGGAAGAAGGGCTTGGTGGGTCAGAACTGACTATATCCTGACATTCTGCTAGGATGGTCTCAATCCTGTCCATTGTCTCATGACAAACCACACTAGATGGCCTGTTAATACCCAGTGGCTGTCCCTTGGCCTTCCTTTTACCCATTTCTTGTTCTAGGCTTAACGGCTTTCTAAGGCACAAAATAGAACCAGAATGGTAAAACAAAAACAAGAATCAAGGGCCCACCACCCCCACAGAACCACGAAGCAAAGAACTAGAAGCAATAAAGCCGATATGGCGTACTTTTACAAACGGAAGATTCATTGCTGAAGCAGTGGAGTGCCAAGTGCAAAGTGCAAGGTGCTGGGGGCTAGGGGCTAGGGATTAGATCCAAAGTGCCTAGTGCAGGGTAAATATGAACTGAGTTCAATAGGCTACAATACGAATATAAAGTTCACAAAATAGAAATATATTAAGAACAGGTTAAAAACACTAATTGTCACTAGATATTCGCCGTGGCATCAGTAGGAACATTTAAAACAAATTAAACACAATTTAACTAAACCATAAAAATCCTAAAAACTCATCAAAAAGGACGAGAAATGTTTATAAGATATAATTAAGGGGAGACCAGTTCCAGTGTTTTACAATTCACAGCTGCCACTTACAGATCATCCTTACAGCCAGAGCAATAGAGAAAGCTCACCAATATTTCAGTGGCAGTCACAAAATAATTAGTTATTCCTAAAGTCTCACCGCCTGCTCCGTTCTGTTCGTTGTTTAAAGTTCTCGCCCCACTCATAATCCGCTCAAAATCTGCTGTGGCCTCCTTTAGCAGTATCCAAATATTCAAACCAAGGGGGGTGGCCCTGCCCTGCCTCGTTCTGCCGCGGACGGGCGCAGACGGGCCTGCCCTTGGCCCGGGCTTCGCCCGGATGTGGCCCGGGCACGCCCACGTTCGGCCCGCGCTGCGGGAGTCCTGGCCGGTACTAATGTGCCTCCTGGCGCGAGCTGCTGACGGTGGCGGTGTCCCAGCCGCGTGGCAGGCTGGGAGATGTGGTTGCTGGCTGCCCCCGCGGTGGAAAACACTGTGGTGGGCTCCCGCGCTGCGGGAACCCTGGCCGGTACTAATGCGCCTCCTGGCGCGAGCTGCTGATGGTGGCGGCGTCCCAGCCACGTGGCAGGCTGGGAGATGTGGTTGCTGGCTGCCCCCGCGGTGGACAACACTGTGGTAGGCTCCCGCACTGCGGGAGCCCTGGCCGGTACTAATGCGCCTCCTGGCGCGAGCTGCTGATGGTGGCGTCATCCCAGCCGCGTGGCAGGCTGGGAGATGTGGTTGCTGGCTGCCCCCGGGGTGGAAAACACTGTGGTGGCCGGTACTAATGCGCCTCCTGGCGTGAGCTGCTGTCGGTGGCAGCGTCCCAGCTGCGTGGCAGGCTGGGAGATGTGGTTGCTGGCTGCCCCCGCGGTGGAAAACACTGTGGTGGGCTTATATCGTGCAATATCTTCTTGAATCTATTTTGTCACATTTGAGGGGTGGTTGTGCTCTCTTAGTTGAATTAAATCATCTTTTGTAGTTTCCCCCCTGTAGCATGCATTAAAATAAAATTTAGTACATTTCCAGTTTACATTTTCTGATGATACACTTTCCTGACTGTAGGTGTAGTCCATGTGATTTTGTAACTGCTTTCCTATTTGTGAAGTGATATAATTTGCAGCTTCTGTCATTGTATCTGAAATAGTATAAATATATTTTAAAGTTTGAACATTTGTTATTTACATGTAAAAATATGCAACTTCCTTTAATTTTTATACTTACATGTATGCTCTGTTTAGATGTTTCACATGGTCTTGCAGCTTTTCTGTTGTTATTGGTTGGTTTAGTTTTAGTTAGAAGTTTTTTTAACAGTTGATTCCTTCTATGGTAAACACTAATGTTAGTTATATTTTTGATGTATGATGCATAGTTTGACAGTTTTGTATATAAATTTATATATATTTTTATTATTTAGATTGGTGTTTGAATGTTTGTTGTTAATACAAATTTTTGGGGAAGTTGTGTTAATATTTTAGTTATATAATTTATTGGGGTGAATGGTAACCATTTATTTGATGTAGTATAGTTATGTTTAATTTAAATAAGTTTATGAAATGTTTTGGGCTTATCTGAAGTAATTGTTTTATGTAAAAAGTGTTTCTAAAATATATTCATTAATGATTATTTAATTATTTTGGTGAAAGTATTGTAGTCGATATTGTGTGAATCGATAATTTTGATATATTATATGTTGATTTAAAGGTAACGATATTTTTGTTACCAATATTTTTGCTTTTGATGTAGGTAACAAATCAATACTGTTAGCAAATGTATTTGTGTTGTCAATGTTTGTGGTTTTACCAGTTAAGTATAGGAAGTCAATATTTTTGTTATCAATGTTTAATTTTTGATATTTTTGTGTTTCGATATTGTATGGATCGATATTATGTCAGTGATCTCCACCTGCAACCACCAGCTCAAATTAAGCACTGGATCTAGTAACCAGAAGCCGTCCTACAGTTTTTGATGACCCAGGCCAAAATCTCTAAGTATGCCTCATCACACGTCTCATTACAGGGCACATGTACACACTAATGCACTTATACAAGAAAATCCAGTGCCATTTGCCCCAAAAATCACACCAGCTCTTTCACACTTCTTCGAGAAACAAAAACTTTGGTAATAAATGTATGAAGCTGGGATGAAATGGTTTCCTTGGATAAAATGTGCCATCCATTATCTCTGGTGGACCCAGGAAAATGCCTGGTTGTGCCATGTTATATAGCCACCCAGCTAGTAACAGTTTGAGCTCCTACGAGGCAGATCTAGGAACCAAAATCAGTCCTGGCAAAAATGTTAAAACCAGCCCTGATCACTTCCTCCTCGCTCTCTCATCCCTCTCTCCTCTCTCTCTCAATCCTGAAGCCCACCACCCCACCCACAGTGCCTGCTGTAATTACCTGAGGAAGTTGAAGAAAGTTTCAAAGGCACCAGCAGTGGCCTCCTATCCTAAAAACTGTCCGTCAAAGGTTACAGCCCACCAGAAAAATGCTGGGTGGAAAACATGAACAGTCTGGGCCTGACCTCCAACTCCCCTCACTCAGCCATCCACCCAACTTTCCTCACACAGCCTTATCTCCCAGCACCTCTCAGGAGGCATTCCCAAGACACTAGCTGCTTCTCAGTTGAATGATCTGGTCATGAAATATCCTGCTATTACAGGTATATTTATTTTAAGAATGTTTCGTTCAAATGGATAGAGGCCAGAGGCAAATTGGGTTTGGTTGAAGATGAGGGAGCTTCACAAAGCTGAGAATTAGATTACTTTGGAATATTGTAAAATCTGCATTACATTTCCATTGCCTGGACGTTTTTGATGGCAGCATAATTCTGCTGTTATGACATTCTGCATTCACAGCTGCTGCTGAAGATACAGTTTCTTCTCATTGATTTTCCAGCTCTAAAGAATCTGTCTTTGCATCCGCCTCGCATACACCATCACCTGACTGCTTCCTCAGCATATTTCAGCACTTTATCTGGCTCTGTAATTTTTCCTGCTTGTTGCTTGTCTACCTTGAAGTGGGTATTTGTACTGGCTGATTTCCTAAAAGTAACTTGCCAAACCCTGCAGAGATTACCCTCTTCTTTCAGGACATGAAACTATGAACACGGAGGGTGCGAAGAATAAAATATTGACAAATTTGTGTGAATGTCACAACTTTTACTCTTTATGAAATTGTGAAGTTTGAATATGTTACACAAATTCAACCACAAGTGAACATGCCCTCAAACAATGTGCTGGCGTGAATTTAAAATTTGCATGAATTATTTCTAGCCACAACTTAGTTTTAGCAAATGTTTTGACTTCTTGATATCTTTTTAGAAACGTCACAAAGCACTAATAGATGGAGTTTAACTACCTCACTCTCTCCCTCTGTAAACTCAGGGCCTCATTCACAAGAACTGGCGCATCGCTGCTTTGCGTCAGCGATGCGTCAAAATTACTTGCAAATTGCTACATCATTTTTAAACGGCATGGATGCGCCATATTTATGGTATGGGTAAAGTATCGGTTACATCGAAAAAATTTGACGCTCCCATGGGTGTGATGTCGCAGCAGAAATGGACACATCAGGAGCAAAAGTGACGTAAGGCTGGTTAGTGTCACGTAAAGGGACTCAAATCACCTTAGTGTCACTTTTCATTGCATGAAGCATCAAAACACATATAAAAAATGACAATTTTTGTGAAAAATATATTTGCACACTTCACAGAAGGAAGCCATGGAGCAGGGAGCAGAGAGCAGGAGCCAGGTCAACCACCCCAAAAACACCAGCATCTGCCAGGATGTCCAGACAGACTCCTAGGGGAAGATGAAGTGCAATTTCATTGAGGAAGAGAATTACATCTTGATCACTGAGGTGACAAAGCACCAACATTAGCTCTTTGTCACTTCAAGATTGCTATTAGGGAAGAAAGAGGCCATTTAGCAGTCCATAGTGGCCAAGATCAACAACGTGGGACAAGCGAAGAAGACAGTCACCGACTGTTAAAAAAATATGGCATGACTCTAAGTGCAGGACGAAGGATAAATTGGCCAACAATCTGAAGGCAGCCATCCAAACCGGAGGCAGAAGCCCAGCGCCCCAGTAGGAACTGGATGCCTTGGAGGAGAGGGTGGCAGCTGTCATTCCAGAGGAGTTGGTGGCAGGAGTTCCGAGACAGGACAGTGCTGCCCACGAGGAACGACAACACCTACAGGGTAAGTCGCAACAAGGGGCAATCTGGGCAAAAGGGTCATGTTTTGCAGTGCAGCTAGATATGTCCCAATGCTCCACTGTGCAGTGTGCAGGGCAAAGGGCAGGAATCTGGGTCATGTAGCGTTAAACATCACATAAATGTAAGTCACACTGCCCAGTTGCATGTGACACAGCTAAGTTCAGCTCAGTCATGTTTCTCCCTTCCAAGTGTGAAGTACAGCACCAGTCCAGGTTCACTTTTGTATACTGGCACTTGTAGTGGAATATACAACATGAGTCACCAGAACTACAAGTCCTAGAATGCAAAGCAAAAAAACATGGACTGGAACAACACATAATGCATGGACACATTGCCCCTGCCCAACCTGACTTTGACAATGCAGGCCACCTAGCACCATGAGCCCACTTTGTCTTACTTGGGCCCATACACACAAATCTGGACTTTAAAGCAATGGAATAGAATGGGCTTGTCAGAGGAGAAACTGCTCACCTGAGAGTGGGGTCAGGTTAGGGGCATGTGAAGTATTGACACATAGGAACATGCCAGGAGGTTTGTGTGTAGTAACCTGCATGAAACTACATAGCACGCAGCTGTACCGACATGTGGGGTGAGAGCACACAGGTGTCATCTGCCATGGTAGGAACTATCCGAACTACTGCCATGTACTAAATCAGACTGAGTGTGGGGGTGAATTCAAGTGAAGCACACCAGAGGACCATGTGTGTTGAAAAGAAAGATGGTGTGTGGCCCTGGTGGTCCCTTGGTAGTGCAATAGCATTGTAGACGCTGGCTGAACACTTTGAACTGCCATTGTGTCTGGATGGGGCAACTCTGCATAGCAAGGAGATGAGAAGGGATATGTGTACTGCAAGCGAGCCTGACTAATGCACATGTGCTGCTGTGTCTGACAGTGTCACACTTGTGTCATAATTAGGAAGGGATGACAGCAGGGCACAAGTCGGGGGTACACGCAGGTACACGGCATCCACCCACTCTTTTCACAGGGTGGACGCCGTCCCCCCTGCCAAGAAGTTGGGCCCCACAGAAATATGCTGAACTTGTCCCGGTGTAATTTTCAGACACCAGGACATGTTCAGCAGTGCCTGCACATTGTCTGCTTTCAATTCCCAGCAGCAACGTGCAGGCAGCGAGGGAGCTTTTTTTCACTTCCAGCTGGGCCGAAGTTTAACTGGCCACCAGGCCTCCTTTTATTTAAATATCATGACTGGAGGAGGCTTAGAACCTCACACTTAAATGTAAATCCCACGGAGGGGAAACAAAGGCACACAGCTTGTTATCTCTTCACAAGTACTTAAGAGAGGCATGCTTTTGCCTTTGTTCAGTCCCTGTATATAAGAGATGCATGCACTGTAAGAATGTCAGGTGTGTTGGTCTGTCCCAGTATTTACATAAATAGCAATTTCAATAGCACTATTTTGTTTCTTTTCTAGCGCTACGCAACCCAATGCAGGGTGCCAGAGCTCTTTACGTAACATACACATTATACATTGACAATAAATCATGTACATGTGTAAATCAATGTACAAGATGAGCTACATGAGACAGGGAGGGTTACAAGGTGTAGCAGTCAAATGTCCTTCATACCTCACTGTGGTCTATTAGAAGGATTACAATTTATGAACTGCAGGTAACAAAAGGATCTCTGTGTTAAAAGCAGTAACCCACTTTACTATCTACATAAATTAAAAATCTGTCATCTGCGTGTTAGATGATGTGCTTTGCAGGAAACACTTTTACCTTCTCTACTACTTTGATTCAAATCTGAGACTTCACAAAACACAGATCTCTCCAGCAAGTGCATTAACCACCAGAGTTATCTCACCATTATTACTATTCCCCGAGATTTACTGGGCACCTTCACAGCAGATGCCTAACCCAATCAAATATTTTAAAATGTAGACTTTGCAACCAATTAAGCATAACAGGACTACTACCATGCTTCTCCTTGTTGCCAATTTTTTTATGGCAGGGTTAAAAAAAATAAATGTATTAGTTGAGGCCCAGATTTTGCGTCAGGATTGCGCAACTTTTTTGGCGCAACCCCAACGCCAAATCTCATTTGTTAAATCTCATAATGCGCTAAATGTACTCATTATATCCCTGATAAACATATGTGTGAGGTATTAAGAGCTGATGTCACTTCTTGTGATGTCACTTCCAGTGAGGTCACTTCCTGTGATGTTACATGCAGTGTCACGCGTCGTGACATCATGCGCTGTGATGGCACACGTTATGATTTCACTTGCATACTGCCTAACCTGGTTAGTCCCCCCACTTCTTTTTTTAGGACTTGTGCCCTGGATGACAGAGAGTAGCCCATTGGGGTACTACATCCTACATGTGATATGGCCCTGGGTGAAGGTGGAGCATGTGGCAGGAGGGAGTCTGAAGGCAAATTGTCTCACCATGCCACATATGTCAAAGTGAGGGGATGTGGAAAAGGGATCTGTCAAGTTATTGGATGAACTAATTTAGCACCACAAAGTCCAGGAGTCAGGGATGGTTGGAGGCTAAGGTGGATGAGCCCAGTTGTGAGGCAAACCAGGGTAGGTACATCACAAATTACAGCACTACTACCATGTGGAGTACTGCTTGACCCATAGCCTTAAAAACAACCAGCCATGCCAGTCCATTGGATATGGTTACGCATATTGTTGGTGTTGTAGGCACATGAGAGTCAATGTACCATCTGGGTACCATCAGTGCGTGGAAGTAATCTGAGTCCCTGGCCCAAAATGAGGATTGCCAAAGGACGCATGTATACGTACAAGTGAGGGGGCCTGAGTCAAAGGATGTGTGATATTCTGCAGATAACCAACTCTAGCAATTTTGAAATAGGATGAGCGCCAGTGCAAGCAATCTACCTAGACTGACTGGGCCCATCCCCTCAGAGTTGGTACACAGAGCCACTGTCCTCAAATATGGAGTCAACTGTGTGTGCAAATAAATCACATGAGTATACACGAATAGGAGTATACACAAATAGGAAACCCATGGTAAGTACATTCCCTTACACATTCCTGCATTGTAGCAAGGTTGGAAGCTGTGTAGAGGTGTGCAGGATATGTATGAACAACTGAACCCTTGGCCACATGAAAGCACAATGTGCATGCAAGACAGCACAACAAGGCAGATTGCCGTGGTGTACTGTGTGAAAGGCAGACTGCAGGGTCATAACTAATTCATGACCAAACCCACATCACCTTCACTGGATCTGTAGGCTGACTCATCACAAGGAATGTAGGAATCCTGGGAAGTAGGTGCAATGTGCACAGTAGTGGTGTCAACAGGCCAAAACACAATCAGTATAGGCATCATGAAAAAGAAAGCAAATCACCAAGGCAGATGTGGGCCTTACCTCATATCACACGTGCAGGAATGACAGGCCCGGCGAGCTGTGTAACTGTGTTGCAATATGTGTAATGACACAGCAATCAGCCTTGTCACACAGTGGCTGTTTAAACAATGCAGGGATACTGCCATCTGAAAGACAACTACAGTGCAACATGGCCTCAATACTTGTGAGGAACAGATGTCCTAAGCATCCATGTTGACCTGAAAGTGAATTATTACAAAGTCTGAATGTCAGCCAGATTACTCATGGCAACATCTAACATAGACCACCATTGACATATATTTAATTGCAGAGGATGTGCCAACACCTCCTGACCAGCTGCCTGTCCTGGGTGAGGATCCTGCTGAGGATGACAGCCTGCCAAACCTCGACCAAGACACCCTCTGGCAAATCCTGGACTCTATGAAAACACCATCTCTGGCAGTGGGAAGGGCCAATAGTGTTGCCGGGTCTCCAGAGGCTCCTCCTATCACCCAGCAACCACCACTTGCCAGCCCACCCCAAGCCCTGGACTCCGAGGACCCCCAAGTTGAATTCCAACATTGTGCGGTAGAAGTCAAGCGAGAGCTGGTAGATGAGGTGCGGGCGAGGATGGAGACTATGGTGGGCACCCTAAAGTCTGTAGGTGCCTCAGTCCCAGTAAGGAATAAGGACACCTGGGAGGCTATAAGAGGCACCTACCCTCTGCTCCATAGCTTGGATCAGTCCCTGGCTGACATCGCTGGTGTCATGAGGCAGAGGCACAAACAACTGCCCTGCTGAAGTGGCACCAGCGAGTTTGCCAACCAGCTGTGGGCAATCCGCAACATCCTGGAGTCCTTGGAGCAGAAGCAGGACTCCTACATAGCAACAATGGGTAGCTTACACCACAATGTTGTTGCCGTGCTGGCAAACCAGCAGGTCCTTCTTAGTACTGTGCTGCCTTACTTGTTGCGGCAGATAAATGATGCTGGGGCAGAGGATCCACATCTTCAGCCCCTGATGCGTCTGCCTCCGTCGCCCCCGTCACTGACAACACCCCCCTCATGGAAGGCACCATACACATCCGAGGACGACGATGCGGACTTCACCTATTTGCACCGAAAAACTGGCCGGTTGCATTTCTCTGTGCCTCATGGACACTTTCTCTTTTGACCTGTGCTTATGGCCATGACAGTATACTTCTCAACTGGTACTGTCCTCTATTTACTTTCCCACCTGTTGATCTCACCAATTTGTGGACTGACGATGCAGCCTATCTTCCCTTATGGCAATTTGGCCCTCCTCCTCACTGGAACACTCCTCTACTCCACATGTCCCATGACATGTATCCCCCATGGACTCTGGACATCCAATTGCTCACAAACTATACTAGGGTTGTTGACGCAAGGACTGCCACTTGCTCCTTGGTTTATGTGTCAATAAAATCACTTACCGGAACCAGCGTGTTGTATGTCTGTTCATGATTGGACTAAGTAGACCATGGTAGACGTGCTGACCCTAAAGTTTCTACCTACTATCTTAAGGGAATTGTGTTTCATAGACCCATGGCTAAATCTGCACAGGCCAAGCGAAATAATTTATGTGATCCCTATGTGCATATAAACTAGCAAGTAGTTATCCAAGGTCACATGCATGAAGTGCTACAATTAGCAATCAGTCAATGGTAAGACTGAACATTTTTACTGCCCAGGTGGTGGATACTTCCATACAAACTAGCCAGCAAACAACAGTTCTGTGACAACAAAATGGTGCAAGGGAGAGTGTGTAAGTAGCTGGCATTAGTGTGGCACCCAAAACATCCTTGATTAGTCACTGTCAGGCAACCATGCACTCTCTTATCTTGTCTTGTGCGTGCGTAGTTGTGGTTTCGTAGAGACGCAAATGGGCCAGCTTCCCAAATCCCTATACAATAACCTGTGAAATGAATCACAAGCAAGTTATATAATAGAATTAGGGGAGGAGGGCCGGATACTGGACGCTGATGGCTCTTGCTGTCGACGTGCGAGGCAACAAGGGAAGGAATCTCAGTAAACCCTTTCTGAATGTATATATGGACATCTATGGAACAGTCTACTACTAATTCTAGAATGTGTCACTTTACTTCCAAGCCTACCTCCGAACTGTAGCTGTAGGGCCTAACGTCCCAGTATGTCTTGATAGCGCTTAGTTGACAGAACAGGAGATGGATGGTGTGTTTGTCCTTGTGTGGGAATGTCCGCAAGCTGAAAAAAGAAACACTAGCATAAATACAACTGGAACGTTGAAAGCCTAAGAGCGACACTCTACTTGGTTGTGGAGAAACTCTAACGTACTTGGATGATGACTTGTTAATCCTAAAAAACATAGCTTCATCGAGGTTAACTTCACTATACAATTTAACAAGAGGTTCTGCACACAAAGTGTACTCAAAAGCAATCCTGTGTAATTCTCAATATAACAGGCAACAGGATTCTACACACTGAACGTAGTTAAAAGCACTACTTGTGCAAATCACCATTCACTATGCAAAGCGCAATTCGCTATGTCCAAAAACAAAGTGTTCAAAATTCAACAATATTTTTTTATATTGTAGGAAGTCCAAAAATTAGTCTTTGATTAGCCGTAACGTTCTTTCGAGGGGCGCCAAAGATGTAATATTTACTTATCTTCTGTTTGTCTTTTCTCTGTAGGTCCTGCCATCGCCAAGACTCCAGAAGATGAAGAAGATGTCCTACTTTGGCCGGAATTGCCGAAATCCGCCGCGCTGCAAGCAGGTAAGTGGAGATGTTCCAGAAACAGGTCCTTTCTCTAAAACGAACTGAAGGCTAAGCGCCTTCTAGAAGAAGGGCGTGGCCTTTTATAGTCAGGCCACACCCGAACTGTCTGCCACGCTTGTTCACGTCGTTCACGTCCTAGTGTGATGATGCGAGCGGTCAAAATTACTCTGATGCTGCACGAACAGCTGTTTTGCCGAGCCCGGGGCCGTGAATGTTGCAATACTTTTTGGTGCTATTCCTTTGAAGCACCTGATAACTACAGCCATTCTAACACTGTAACAAGAGTGTATTTAATGGAACACAAAGGCAATATCATAAATATCAGATACGTAAAGCATTATGTTATTTTAAATAAAACATAACATACAATCTACGGAGTGCTGGTGCACGGGACAGGGGTGGGTTTTAAATTATAACAATGTGCACGAATGCCCCAAGTGCGTCGTAGTGCATACATGTGTTTTCATGTGAAGCACTTGCTACATTCATGACAGTTCACAATGGTTTGACATAACCATTTATACAAAACATGGAGCATCACTTACACACACAGTGCAACAGTAGGTTAATACCTGTTTAGGGCTACATGATCATTCACAGCAAGAGTGCCACTTCCAGTGCACAATCACGTTTGAAGATCTCTTAAGTGACTCCATTGGAAACTGGACATGAACTACTCCTTACATGCTCCACCTAGTAACACATGTATACAAACACTGCCAGGAAATCCTACAGCATGTTCTTAACCCAACCTAAGCAGTTATGACTATTGCCATGCAGTTAATAAGTAAGCAGTTGTGAAAAGGCCAAAGAAAATGCATTTAACACACCAGAAACATTTCAAAATCTTAAAATCTATAAACGACACTAACTATTCCTATCTAAACAATGCCTAAACTAACCTGTGCTAAATTACCTACACTATCCTAACTTAACACTGACCTAACTAACCTAACCTTAACTTATCCTACTCTACACATATACCACAACAGACATGTTAAACATCAACCACCCTGTGAGAAGTTGGCCTGGCATATGCTGTCCACTAATTGTAGTGGGCACCTTGCACCAGTCCAAATCGACTCTTATTGTAGGTAGGTTAAAGACAACCTTATTGAAAGCTATCCTAGTGGTAGCTATGGAGAGCAGCCTTCAGGCTAAGTCTTGAAGGAATGTAAAGCAGCTTGTTTTACCAGTCTATAATCTCTTGAGTGACCAAATGAAAGAGCACCACACCAGGTATATATTCAAAATATATGTATTTATTACTAAACACACCCCTCTAGTCTCTTTATGAGGCTAGAGTTCAAGTACATAGGTTATAAGTTATTTAAACACAGTAATAGCACAAATACACGTTTGGGCCCTAGGGGCGTACCAAACCATATACCAATAAAGTGGTATAAGAACCACGACTGAACTAGACACTAGGCCTAGAGCCTCTAGAAGTGCTTGGACCACAAGGAACCACCCAAGGTAGTGACACAGGGGACCCACGGGGGACGCGTGCAGTGTAAATACACAACCGCGATACGCCGTTTACTTCTATGGAGAAAGTCGCGGTCAGGAAATTAAAGGAAAGGGACACTTAAAAGAGGACTAGGACAAAACCCTTTGAGATCTAGGACTTTGAAGAGTCTCTACCCACGGGAGCACCGGAGTACTCGTGTTACCTCACCCAGGGAAACCGGGTGCATAGGTGCCTTTCGGGGTCGGGTTTCGTCGTCGTTTCTTATGGCGATCTGCTGCAAAGTGCTGCTGGCGACCAGGAGAAAAGTGTCCGGGTGGATCCAAGAGTGGATCGGAGTTCTGAAGAACCTGAAAGCAGAGGGGACAGAGTCTGGGTCACTAGCCAGTGACCAGGAAGGCGATGGACAGATGCCCACCGATGTCGAGTGCTTCAGGTGCATTGACAGTTGTCTCGTTTCTGCAGCCACGAGGTCCAGGAGGCGTTGTTGGCGACCAGGAGCAGGATTCGGGCTGGTACACGATGTTTGTCGAGTGCTGCGGTGTCGGCGACCGGATTGGACCCAACAAGCCTTGGCAACGGCAAGTTTCGATGTAGCTGAAGATCGTCGATGGTGCAGACCAGCAAGGTCTGGGGAACTCACCCAGCGAGGGTAAGTCAGGGCAGGCCTGGAGCAACCAGGGGAGCCCTTTGGTTTCTTTAGAAAGTCTTCTGGGGACCCACGAGCCGGCTGGCAAGGGATCGCAAAGACACCTCGGGCGGAATCACTCAACAGGGGCCCACGGTCACTCAGGACAGTCTAGGCCTCTGATCTTCGGAGAGATTCCTGCTGGAGGTTGGGACCACACGTGGTCTAAAGCACAGGTTCGTAGAACGTTGTGTAGGGGTTGCACTCGATAATAGTGCACGGTACCCAGGGGTCGCAGTTCCTCATCACTCGTGGGGTCCACTTGCCTCAGCTTCGCTGGGGACTCACGATGGCCTTGGAGAAGTCAGGAAATTTACTTTTTGTGCTGCAGGGACTTCGGACTCCGGCGGGAGCGGCATAGTTTGCGACCGTCGTTATCGTTTTTGGTGCCTGCCAAGCAGGGGAGTCACTCCTTGACCCCAAGGGAGATTCTTCAGTCCTCTAATCGTGATGTAGAGCGTTGAAGGTCCAGGATTCAGTTTCAAAGTTTAGTCCAGGGATATCTAATCTTGCTGTGGCAAGGGTTCCCCATTTTAACTAGTAAAACAGGGAGGGACTAACTCTATGACCCCACCTATGGGAGGGTCAAGGGAGGGGTGGCTACACCCACTTCCCTTTGTCCAGTTTCGCGCCAGAGCAGGGGCAGGTAGCCCCTGAGCTGGTTTGAACTGGCATATGCACAGAGGAGCCTTTGCTCCCCCAGTGCAGGACTTCAAAGCACTCTAAGAGTGCACCCACCCAGCCCCAATACACATTATCCTGTCTGGGGAGGTGGTCACACCTCCCTGCAACAGGAAACCTATTGTCCAGGCCTCCCCTGCCGGAGTTTCGTCCAGCAGCAGGAGGCCAGACTTGTGTCTGTGGCAGCAGCATCCATTTTGTGATGCCAGGGCTTCAGAAAGAAGTTACCGGGTAAGCCAGAGTTAACATGTCTTTCCTCTAGAAGGGTGGAATGCTACCCCCGCCACCAGGATTGGCGGGGGGGTAGTATTCCAAGATGTTTGACACCAAACACGACATGTTTAGGTGCAGCCATTCCAAAGTTAGCATTTTACCGCGAGGATATAATGCGCTTAAGAGTATATGGTCAGGCTGCACTACAAACAGCATCAGAGATGGTCTCCGAACGCTGCAGAGGGGCCCTGCTCATGCAGGGGCACCCTCTCACATAGGAACCATGCACTCTGCCTTTAGGATTGATAAGGCCTGCCTTAGGAGTGACTTATAGGTTTCTAGGTGTGTATGTATTTCGTGATATAGGTAACCTATATCACAGTAAGGGGTGCATGCACCACCTTACCCAGGCTGCAGTAGCAGACCTGTGGTGTCAGTTTGGATGGCCTTCCAGGGGTGGCATAATACATGCTGCAGCCCCTGGCAGGCCTCTGAGGTACCTATGCCCTTGGTACATAGTATACCATATACTAGGGACTTATAAGGGCACTCCAGATCCCAATCAGAGATGTGCCTAAGGCACATGGAATCCATTTTACAGAGAAAGCAGATAGACTGGGGCCCTGAATAGCAGGATCCCAGTCCAACTAAGTCATAAACCAGCAAAACACCATAAAAAAGTGGGGGCAACCATATAGTCAGATTCCACCTTCCTACATAACCCCCCCAAACGAAAGGAGATAAGGCTAACCTTGGCCAGTTGAGCCTATATTGACTAAGTGGCCATATAAGGAAGCACCTGCACTAGCATGGTTGCCCCCTATGTTATGGTCCACTAAGCAATCCCTCACCCTAAGGGTATGAGAGGGTCTCCACCATGGGGAATCACTACCTCTGGTGTGCTTAGGTAAAGTACAAGGCTGGTGAGGTGTCTGAGTAGGGAAGTGAGGCCCTAGGAATGTTGGCCTCAGTTTCCTCAGATCACTGGTCACCATGTATGCCTGTCTTTCCATGACTGAGTTGCACTTTGCTCTAAGGGTCAACCTTTGGCTGCCTACAGCTGGGGGTTGGGTCCCTTTGGATGGAACACTGGAGGGACATGGCAGGTTTGGAACCTTCTGGTCCCAGGTTTGCCCTTGCCTACCAGAGTCCTTCTGGGGGAGGTCCCTACATAAAGGTATGGGGGATCCCTCAGTGTGTAGAGGAATTTTCACCTGGCTAGGGCTACTAGACTGGCTGCCCCTAATCTGCTGATGGGGGCTTCCTCTGGACAGGGGGCCCGGGGGTCCACTGACCTCCCTGACCTCTGCAGCCCTGGGCTGACTGAGGCAGGGTAGAGAGGGGCAGGTTACCTGCTCCAGACTGGGTACCACCGTGGAAGGGTCCTCTGCCATCAGGGGTGTGGCCAGGCCAGGCCTGACTACCTCTGTGGCAGTTCCTTCACTAGGGGTAGGGTCAGTTCCCTGAGGAGGCTGACCCTTACCTACTGTCTGGGGGAAGAAGACTTTTCTTCAACCCTTTTGCTTTCTTTTGGGGGAGAGTGGGCCATTCTTTCAGGCTCCATCTCTCCAAAGTCTTGGGCTGGGGCTGTGGCCATCACAGCCCCACTAACCTTTGCAGGGACGCCCAACATCCTAAGATGGGTTTGGTGTTCAACTTCAGCCCAGGCTGAAATTTCCAAATCATTGCCCATCAGGCAATCTACAGGTAGGGTTGGGGACACTGCCACTCTTTTGGGCCTGTGACCCCCTCCCAGCTGAGATTGACTATGGCCATGGGGTGATCTGTTCTGACACCATCAATGTTGGTCACCTGGTATTTAAACTCAGGTAAAAGCTGGTGAGGGGGGACTAGTTTCCCTGCCACCATGGTGACACTAGCCCCTGTGTCCCTAAATGCCACAGCTTTCTGACCATTAATCATTGGCTCCAGTCTGTACCTGCCCAATGCTATGGGACCCATGGTAAAGGTGGCAAATCCTATCACCATCAGAGTCAGAGGAGTCTGTTGCGGGGTCCCTGTCTAAACTAGGGCCCACCTCTGTTCCTTCTTGCAAAAGCACCCAACTTTTGGGTGCACTACTCCCAACTGGAGGATTACTACTGGTAGTACCAGGAGGGGTGGTAGTAGTTGTGGGAGGAACATTTTCTTTATTGCCAATCCTGGGGCAACTGGGATCAGTTTTCCAGTGCCCAGGCTTTTACAGACATGGCAATATGGTTTCTTTTCAGGAGAGGAAGGAGTTTGGGACCCACCCCCAGAAGAGGAATTTTGGGGCCCTGTAGGGGACTTATCCTTAGATTTATCCCCACCTTTCTCTTGGGACTTAGTAGAATCTTTCTTCTGGTCACCACCCTGATTTCTAGTTTTTACTCTGGTTCTGACCCATTTGTCTGCCTTCTTTCCCAATTCTTGGGGAGAGGTCAGATCAGAGTCCACCAGATACTGGTGCAAAAGCTGGTTTTGACAATTATTAAGGATCTGCTCCCTCATAATCAAATTGTACAATCCTAAAAAGTCATGCACTTTGTTGCCATGTATCCAACCTTCCAGAGCCTTTGTAGCACAATCTACAAAATCAACCCAGTCTTGAGTCTGAGCTTTTGGGTGTCTCTGAACTTCAACCTATACTGTTCAGTGGTTAGGCCAAACCCATCTATCAGGGCACTCTTCAAGACTGTGTAATTGTCAGCATCCTCTTCTCTTACAGTGAGGAGCTTGTCTCTACCTTTGTCTGCAAAGGAGAGCCACAAGATTGCTGCCCACTGCCTCTGGGGGACCTTCTGAACTTTACAGGCCCTCTCCAGTGCAGTTATCCATTTGTGGATGTCATCCCCACTCTGGTAGGGAGGGACAATCTTGTTTAGGTTTCTATGGTCATAAGACCTGTCCCTATCTCTAGGGATATTGTTGCCACCATGGGACTCTAGTCCCAACTTTCTTCTCTCTCTAAGGAGATCTAGGGATTCTCTATCTAAAGCCAATTGCTTCTTCCTGATCTCTAGTTGAGTTTCCTCATACTGGACCAGTCTCTTTCTTCTCTCATGAGAGGATTCCCTCCTGTGAGAAGAAACAGAGCTCCCTATTGAGGTGCCAGAGTGGTTAGACTCCTGAGAAGGAGACCTAGACTTTCTGAGCACACTCATAATCCTTCCTGGGGGACAAAGGTGTGGTTCTCAAGATCCTCATCTTCCCCAGAAGGGATTGGGTTTTCCAGGTCAGGGTCATTGTCACCCTCCTGGTCAGTTTCAGAGGGGGGCTGGGGGTAGTAGTACCCCTGGCCCCTTCCTCATCTGCTGGCCCACCCTCTGCTCCTACCCCTTCAGTCTCTGCGGACTTACTAAGATCATAAGCCACCAACAACTCCTGGAGGTGTTGGGTGGTGGGACTTTGGCCTGTCCTTAATTTCCTCACGTTACACAAAGCTCTCAGTTCCAAGAATGGGAGTGTGTCATACTTGGAGGGGGAAGCTCAATGGCTTCCTGCAGGGCATCTTTGGATCCTGCTTTTAAAGACATTACTAGTGTGGTGTGGTGTATGCACTACCTACTCTAGTGTGGCCTACTAAACTCTCTTGAGTTGTAGAAAGGGTTGTGCTATCCCTTAACACACAACTCTAAGTTCAGTAGAACTTACTGATATTCTAAGCTTAAATTATATGTACCTTAGGTACCTTTAGTGGTTTTCAGTTGATCAATTCAATTGAGATTATCTGGTAAAACAATAGCAAGCTGGAATCCCACACGCTGCACACCAATGTGAGAAGTTGGCCTGGCATATGCTGTCCACTAATTGTAGTGGGCACCTTGCACCAGTCCAAATCGACTCTTATTGTAGGTAGGTTAAAGACAACCTTATTGAAAGCTATCCTAGTGGTAGCTATGGAGAGCAGCCTTCAGGCTAAGTCTTGAAGGAATGTAAAGCAGCTTGTTTTACCAGTCTATAATCTCTTGAGTGACCAAATGAAAGAGCACCACACCAGGTATATATTCAAAATATATGTATTTATTACTAAACACACCCCTCTAGTCTCTTTATGAGGCTAGAGTTCGAAGTACATAGGTTATAAGTTATTTAAACACAGTAATAGCACAAATACACGTTTGGGCCCTAGGGGCGTACCAAACCATATACCAATAAAGTGGTATAAGAACCACGACTGAACTAGACACTAGGCCTAGAGCCTCTAGAAGTGCTTGGACCACAAGGAACCACCCAAGGTAGTGACACAGGGGACCCACGGGGACGCGTGCAGTGTAAATACACAACCGCGATACGCCGTTTACTTCTATGGAGAAAGTCGCGGTCAGGAAATTAAAGGAAAGGGACACTTAAAAGAGGACTAGGACAAAACCCTTTGAGATCTAGGACTTTGAAGAGTCTCTACCCACGGGAGCACCGGAGTACTCGTGTTACCTCACCCAGGGAAACCGGGTGCATAGGTGCCTTTGGGGTCGGGTTTCGCTGCCGTTTCTTATGGCGATCTGCTGCAAAGTGCTGCTGGCGACCAGGAGAAAAGTGTCCGGGTGGATCCAAGAGTGGATCGGAGTTCTGAAGAACCTGAAAGCAGAGGGGACAGAGTCTGGGTCACTAGCCAGTGACCAGGAAGGCGATGGACAGATGCCCACCGATGTCGAGTGCTTCAGGTGCATTGACGGTCGTCTCGTTTCTGCAGCCACGAGGTCCAGGAGGCGTTGTTGGCAACCAGGAGCAGGATTCGGGCTGGTACACGATGTCTGTCGAGTGCTGCTGTGTCGGCGACCGGATTGGACCCAACAAGCCTTGGCAACGGCAAGTCTCGATGTAGCTGAAGATCGTAGATGGTGCAGACCAGCAAGGTCTGGGGAACTCACCCAGCAAGGGTAAGTCAGGGCAGGCCTGGAGCAACCAGGGGAGCCCTTTGGTTTCTTTAGAAAGTCTTCTGGGGACCCACGAGCCGGCTGGCAAGGGATCGCAAAGACACCTCGGGCGGAATCACTCAACAGGGGCCCACGGTCACTCAGGACGGTGTAGGCCTCTGATCTTCGGAGAGATTCCTGCTGGAGGTTGGGACCACACGTCGTCCAAAGCACAGGTTCGTAGAACGTTGTGTAGGGGTTGCACTTGATAATAGTGCACGGTACCCAGGGGTCGCGGTTCCTCGTCACTCGTGGGGTCCACTTGCCTCAGCTTCGCTGGGGACTCACGATGGCCTTGGAGAAGTCAGGAAATCCACTTCTTGGGCTGCAGGGACTTCGGACTCCGGCGGGAGCGGCGTAGTTTGCGACCGTCGTTATCGTTTTTGGTGCCTGCCAAGCAGGGGAGTCACTCCTTGACCCCAAGGGAGATTCTTCAGTCCTCTAATCGTGATGTAGAGCGTCGAAGGAACAACTGAAACAAATACTCTCCCCTAAGACCTATATTTCTTTACAAAAGATTAAATCTTGTATGGGTTGAGATTCAGGCACAAAACTACAAAAGTAAAATACTTAAATGAATGTATACATCTTTTTTATAGAAATTCCTTTTATTTTTCATTTTTATAATTTTCTTATTTGTTATAAACAATATACATCAAATATATGATAGATTCATTTATTAAAAATAACACATTTCATGTAATAATGTGATACAAAGATATTTATTCCAGATAAGCCCCCAGCAATTGAATCAATCTAACAATAGATCACATTCATACCGAACACTCGCTCACAGTCATACAAAACACATATACACATGTGGGTATAAGAAACACATAGATGTAAAACGTTTCCAATAGGCAAAATTGATAACCAAAGCCAAAAGGTCTGGGCGCACGTAGTCGACGCGCGTTTCGGTGGAATTACACACCGTGAACCACCTTCATCAGGACCTCGCCCAAAATAGAATAATGTGTCACAGACGCCAGTTAAAACGGGGGTACTGAATTCAATAGTAGATAAGACCCCTCCTTCAAGGCGAATAGCAGAGTCTATGGCCAGCAGGAGCTAACCATCTCCTTCTGAAGACTCTAAAAATATGCGTGCAATGTATTAGACGAGCTTGCTCTAACCAGAGCTGAATGCTTCTTGCTCCAAATCGTATCAGAGAAGATATTCCTATGGTATATATCCCCACTCTTCACGGGGAACCCCTCCGCATCGCTCTGCGTCCAACGCCGAACTACTCTGGTTAGAGCAAGCTCGTCTAATACATTTTACACATATTTTTAGAGTCTTCACTACTGGCGTAGGGGACTCTAATATATTAATTGACTATCCTAGAAGCCTGCATCGATATGAGTTAGAAGGAGATGGTTAGCTCCTGCTGGCCATAGACTCTGCTATTCGCCTTGAAGGAGGGGTCTTATCTACTATTGAATTCAGTACCCCGTTTTAACTGGCGTCTGTGACACATTATTCTATTTTGGGCGAGGTCCTGATGAAGGTGGTTCACGGTGTGTAATTCCACCGAAACGCGCGTCGACTACGTGCGCCCAGACCTTTGGCTTTGGTTATCAATTTTGCCTATTGGAAACGTTTTACATCTATGTGTTTCTTATACCCACATGTGTATATGTGTTTTGTATGACTGTGAGCGAGTGTTCGGTATGAATGTGATCTATTGTTAGATTGATTCAATTGCTGGGGGCTTATCTGGAATAAATATCTTTGTATCACATTATTACATGAAATGTGTTATTTTTAATAAATGAATCTATCATATATTTGATGTATATTGTTTATAACAAATAAGAAAATTATAAAAATGAAAAATAAAAGGAATTTCTATAAAAAGATGTATACATTCATTTAAGTATTTTACTTTTGTAGTTTTGTGCCTGAATCTCAACCCATACAAGATTTAATCTTTTGTAAAGAAATATAGGTCTTAGGGGAGAGTATTTGTTTCAGTTGTTCCTTTTTCCCCTCTTTCTCCCTGACCTTTGAGCATTACAGAGGGGGTCCCTGTATTTACTAGTGTAGAGCGTCGAAGGTCCAGGATTCAGTTTCAAAGTTTAGTCCAGGGATATCTAATCTTGCTGTGGCAAGGGTTCCCCATTTTAACTAGTAAAACAGGGAGGGACTAACTCTATGACCCCACCTATGGGAGGGTCAAGGGAGGGGGTGGCTACACCCACTTCCCTTTGTCCAGTTTCGCGCCAGAGCAGGGGCAGGTAGCCCCTGAGCTGGTTTGAACTGGCATATGCACAGAGGAGCCTTTGCTCCCCCAGTGCAGGACTTCAAAGCACTCTAAGAGTGCACCCACCCAGCCCCAATACACATTATCCTGTCTGGGGAGGTGGTCACACCTCCCTGCAACAGGAAACCTATTGTCCAGGCCTCCCCTGCCGGAGTTTCGTCCAGCAGCAGGAGGCCAGACTTGTGTCTGTGGCAGCAGCATCCATTTTGTGATGCCAGGGCTTCAGAAAGAAGTTACCGGGTAAGCCAGAGTTAACATGTCTTTCCCTCTAGAAGGGTGGAATGCTACCCCGCCACCAGGATTGGCAGGGGGTAGTATTCCAAGATGTTTGACACCAAACACGACATGTTTAGGTGCAGCCATTCCAAAGTTAGCATTTTACCGCGAGGATATAATGCGCTTAAGAGTATATGGTCAGGCTGCACTACAAACAGCATCAGAGATGGTCTCCGAACGCTGCAGAGGGGCCCTGCTCATGCAGGGGCACCCTCTCACATAGGAACCATGCACTCTGCCTTTAGGATTGATAAGGCCTGCCTTAGGAGTGACTTATAGGTTTCTAGGTGTGTATGTATTTCGTGATATAGGTAACCTATATCACAGTAAGGGGTGCATGCACCACCTTACCCAGGCTGCAGTAGCAGACCTGTGGTGTCAGTTTGGATGGCCTTCCAGGGGTGGCATAATACATGCTGCAGCCCCTGGCAGGCCTCTGAGGTACCTATGCCCTTGGTACATAGTATACCATATACTAGGGACTTATAAGGGCACTCCAGATCCCAATCAGAGATGTGCCTAAGGCACATGGAATCCATTTTACAGAGAAAGCAGATAGACTGGGGCCCTGAATAGCAGGATCCCAGTCCAACTAAGTCATAAACCAGCAAAACACCATAAAAAAAGTGGGGGCAACCATATAGTCAGATTCCACCTTCCTACACACCCCACCCTCCTTAATACACAATTGCACATGAGACAAACATAACCTACTCCTATACACAAACTACCTAAACATTAAAATCCAAACAAATTTATATTTTTTTGTAGCTTTAAAATTATTTTTTTAATACACTTAACATAATATAACATGTGTATTTGTAAAGGACACTTTTACCACAGCAGATATCTTGGCGCTGAATAACAGATGTTTATTGTTATCCAACTCAATGGTACTCATATAATGCTAAACACACACATACTAAACATTAACCCCCACCCACTTAACAACCTACCCACCCATATCCCCACCTAACAGACAAATATTAAAATCTATAAAAACAGTAAAACTAACCTAACCTATCACTATGCTAAAACCTATCCTAACCTATGCTAAAACTATACACTAAACACAACCAATATGAACTAAGGGGAGGGCCTACAGTTGCTGCTCAATCCTGTCCACAGATTGCTGCAAGGTGTGCAACATTATCATCAGTGTCGCCACCTGTAGTGCTATCATTGCCTGCCAGCCTCAACTTTGTGTCCGCATTGATCTTGCACTGCCTTTCAAACTCCATTTGCTGAGCAGGTGTTGTGATGACAGCCTGTTGTTCCACTGCTGGCGGTGCTCTGTAGGGTCCCGGAACTGCCCCCGGATCACCACCATGGAATATTTCCACTTCCAGCCTGGTGCATGCCCTGTCCAGGGCTTTCTGTCCATAAGGTGGTGACTTCCACATCCTTGCTGCCTTTGATTGCACGTACTGCCTCCCCATGCACCTGTAGGCCTTGGCTATGTGCCTGTTGTGGCGGTCCCTCTCCAAGCGAATTCTATATGCTTTCTCCTGTTCAGGGGTCATGTTGTCTGTTGGAGAGGAAGGACATATGTATCAGACCAACCTGATTTGTCCTAGTTGTCATCAATTACATGCATGAATCACTATTAACAGCACAAGTGGCATGTCCAGCCAAAAAAAGATATCTATGGAACGAATCATGACCAACCGTCATAAGAAGCATGTACTTCTACTATAATTACAATGCAAAAGTACTCAGGTCTTGGCCTTGTAGGTACAGGAAATGGCAGTGTCTGGCCTCATAAATGTATATCCATGTGCATATGAAGACAGATTCTGAACAATGATGTTGTGTACATATGGAATGGTACACATGGTCCATCTAGGTACTCCCTGGGGATTCTCTACTCACACAACCAAATCCTTGGGTCTGAACTCTACAAAAATAGATAGGTGAAGTGACAGACTGATGTCTCACAAAATTCCCAAATGGGAGGAATCCCTTTCAGGACGAATACCCTTACCCACCATAGGTGGCATGCTTCATCATCTGGGTATCTCCTCTTAGTGGGAGAACCTAGTCCCACTAAGGGCTACAACCTCTTCACTAAGAAGAGGGAGCTCAGGGATGTTTTAAGTGAAACTACCCTATGGAGGATATACTAAATCCCATCCAACTCATACTTAATCTATGTGATGAGTGCGTGCATGCTGGCTATAGATCTCATATGTTGTGCTGTATCTAGCAGGTAATTAGCCAAAAAGCTTCAATGATGACAATTCCTGGGGAGACAGCATGGGTAACGGCAGCAGTAGTTGGACTGTGAAATGGCCTATATGCTGACAACACAGTGTATACATGCCTGTGGAATTTAGCATATTGGCCTCATTCCTCAAAAAACACTACAAAGGTATGGACACTTGTCTATTATAGGGCATGTGTATATGAGGCTATGAGTCAGGCATGTGTGGACAGGTGTAATATCCCAAAGTGACTCATACCTACTCAGTCTGCACTGAGGTAGGAATCATCATAGCCTGTGTGGACCTGTCACAAATTTGACCATTCATTGCCTTGTGGATGCATACACTAGTAAGGTGCATCAGACAGGCAGATTGAAGTTCATCCCTCCAATTCTATGTGCATATCGAGTTTCGTGACAACTTCCTTTGTACAACCATGTCATTTTGGTAATTGCTTCTCTGTCACCCCATCTAACATGTCACTGATATGGGGTTCTCTGAGGGATGCATGGGTACCCATAATGGGGGATGACAGTTGCCCCATTTCATGATAAATGTGGGCTAAGGGGTGAACCCATGGAAGTCATTGGTATGGACAATGGACTTACACACTCACTGCAGCAAATGGGGATATGTAACTCGCTCACTGGTTTTTCTATCATGAATTAAACATTTTGCTATCATGAATTATACATTTTAACTTTGCCACCTCACAAATATATATACAGCATCTATACTAGTAAGGAATCATATTATGGTATTTAGAGTCTGCTCACATGGTCACCCAAGTCCATTGGAGTCCAAACTTTGGCTAGATGCTAAAATACAGGAACCTGTATGGATCCCAAAACAATTTGCTGTTTGAGTGGCATGAATGTCTGACATGCCTTCAATCATTTAGAAGGTACCAATTTTGGTAGGGTGGAGGAACATAGTCTGCAGGCATGGGCATGGTAAGATGTGAACACACAATAGGAGGACAAATAAATTTGAAAAGCTGTTCACTGTGCACATGTCAACATTAGATGTGCTGTTGACAATTGGTAGTATTGTCTGGGATACGTGTTACACCCAAACCACAAACTAGTGTCCTGATCAAATTTGGACTTGGCCAAACATACAATGTCAGGAAAGTCAAAGCCTATCCTATGCAACATTTCTGTTGCATATTTCAGGTAACATGTTGTCACTTTATGTCCATAGTATGAGTGAGAGACATTTGAACTAATGACCATCAGTTGGTTTTGGGGCAGGTGATGGTGCATGTGCCATAAGGATCCACACCACAGCTGGTACAACATTAGCACAGCAGATTCAGAGCCATCCATCATGTGGCCCTGCATACATTGGAAATAATTTAACATAGCAATTTGGCACTGTCAATTGCACATGAAACTTGTCCTACTTCTGTTGTGAATCTACATGCAAGGTAAATTTGTTTCTGCTGACCGATGATACCCCTTATAGACCTCACTGCAACCAATTTACGAGAACACACACAATCCTTACAGAGCACAGAAATAATCATATGACACTGACTGGTAGCATTGGGATCTCTGAAGCTTTCCACCTCGCCACAGGTATATATGTTAGGTCCATCTACAAGACAAAAATATGGTACATTGCTCTGTGAATGCTGAACATGTACACTGTGTACATATGAAGCACAGTACATTGATTTCACAAATGGCTGATATCGTCTGTACGTTGGACTTGTAGCACAAGGCAAAGTTGGATTTCCCTATTGATGGACATATGTAAGCGATGTTGCAGTGTATTCAGATAATACCAGGCACATCACGTATCAGGTGCACAGAGTGCAGACGTGGTAGAAGACTAGCCTAGCTTGCTACATGATGCAAGGGTTCCTGGCATTGATGGCTGTTGGAGCAGACCAATTTGACTGACTGTACTCTGCATAGTATGATAATGCTGGGGCCCTTCTCAAGTCTATACATGTTCTTCACAATGCTACATACATCAGACAGTACCCATGCTTGTTTGTGTTCTTCACTTAGTTCCTTACATGTGACCAGTGCCCTGTAAATTAACAATGATCATTCAAGGCCTGTACAGGTAAAATTATTACCATTTTCTGTATTATACATGCATGTGTGACCATTTTGGGGGTAAACCAAACAGCCTGTGAATCCTGTGGCCTGATGACATGTGAGTGTGCTCCCCTGCAACATGCATGGAGAGTGGCCCCCACAGTTTGGAGTCAGTAATGACCTAATGGGCCCGGTGACAATCCTCCCTGCACAGTGCTCGATGGATCCCACAGCACCTATGGGCCTCCCTGCTCTGCATAGTATGTTTTGGCTATTGTAATGCTCATGTGAACAGGCCCCTGTGGCATGTTCTGTTTATTTAACTGAGTTAGCCCACATCATGCCATACTAACCCATATACATATCTGGGCCTTCCTGAAGACAAACCATTTAAAGATGTGTGTGAAAGCCACACAGCTACAAGCTCATGGACTACAGATACTTACCGGTGGGCCCACCAACTTCAGTCCCCAGGTGATCGAGGAAATCTGCCTCCTGGCTGACAACATCGGCCTATCGGTGCTTCAGTTGGTGGATGTTCTGCTGGACATTGGAGAGCTGACTCATTTGGATGCGCACCTTCTCTCAATACTCCTGCCTCTCACGTGTAGGGTAGCCTTGGCTCACCCTACATCCACTGCCGATTACGTGTGGCAGGTATCACACCAACAGCCACAGCAAGCTAAAAACTCCTCCTCCAACAAGTTCTTGGATCAGGCCCTGCCCAACTTTTCCCTAGCCACCCTAAACCCAAACAAACCAAAAACTATCCTTTCCCCTTACCCCTAAAACTCCTAACCCCTAAATCGACGAACACCTACCATTACAGTGGACAAAACTTTACAAAATACAAACACAAAACACAACTGATAGTTTACTTACACAACAGGGACAGCAGACACACCAACAAGACCAAATAACACACCAAATCATAAGATCTCACAACAAACACCTCCAACAGCCAGCACAGACAAAAAGACTGTAAGTGAAAGTAAAAGAAACTTCACACTTCCTGTTTTGCAGCATGGCTGAGTCATGGCTGGTTGGATGCGTAACATTTCCTACTAAAGCATCACATTTCCTACTAGAGCATCACATTTAATACTAAAGCGTCATGTTTCCTACTAAAGAGTCATATTTCCTACTGAAGCGTCACGTTTCCAACTAAAGCGTAACCTTTCCTACTAAAGCGTCACCTTTCCTAATATAGCGTCACCGTTACGACTAAAGTGTCTTCTTTCCTAAAGTGTCTCCTTTACTACTAAAGTGTCTCGTTTTCTAAAGTGTCTTCTTTACTACGGGCCCGATTCACAGAACTAACTTAAGACTTACTCATTTTGATATTCACAGAAGGCACTTACTCATTGAATACCAAAATGAGTAAGTTACTCAAAATGAGAAAGTTACTCAAAATGAGTAAGTAAGTGCCTTCTGTGAATACCAAAATGAATAAGTGCCTTCTGTGAATACCAAAATGGTAGTAAGTTTAGGATTTTGTCTTAAGTTAGTTCTGTGAATCGGGCCCTACGAAAGCATCACTTTTCCTACTAAAACGTCCACTTTACTCCTAAAACGTAACTTTTACTACTAAAGCGTCTTGTTTCCTAAAGTGTCAACTTTACTGCTAAAGCATCTTGTTTCCTAAAGCGTCACATTTCCTACTAAAGCCTGCCCTTTACTACTAAAGTGTCTTGTTTCCAAAAGCGCCACCTTTACTACTAAAGCACCTACTTTACTTAAGTGTCACCTTTACTACTAAAGTGTCTCATTTCCTAAAGCTTCACCTTTACTACTAAAGCGGCTTGTTTCCTAAAGTTTCACCTTTACTACTAAAGGGTCTCGTTTCTTAAAGCGTCACATTTACTACTAAAGCATCTCGTTTTCTTAAGTGTCACCCTTACTACTAAAACGTCACCCTTACTACTAAAGCGTCTAATTTCCTAAAGCTTCACCTTTACCAGTAAAGTGGCTTGTTTCCTAAAGTGTCACCTTTACTACTAAAGCGTCTTGTTTCCTATAGTGTCACCTTTACTACTTAAACGTCTCATTTCCTAAAGCGTCACCTTTACTACTAAACCATTAAATATAATGGGGTTGCCCTGTGTCAATAATCACACAAAACACAAAGGACAATTTTTAGTTTGGTATATTCATTGTCAAATACCCAACAGTACTTCCAATCAAGCAATTACTTTTTTGTTTTTTTAACTGGCTGCCCAAAACACGTATATTACATTTAAAAAAATCAGCATATACATGGTGAGAGTGTACAAATCCCAGTGTACAAATACACAATTCATAAAACAATATCAAATAAAAATAATATCCTTTTATCATTGCTGTCTATTTCAGGATAACTGACGAAGAACACTGGACTTTGTCATTGATGTTTCGACCCTATGGTAATGTGTTATTAACTGCACATCAAAGCGGGTCCTCCTCATGACTACAATAAACAAAAACGGGACAAACTTCCAATGTTCTTAAACAAACAAACATCCAATACATTTTCTGAAGGATTATCAACGACTCCAACCTGGGTTCACTCTGTAGTTTTTTCAACTCCTTTCAATTTGTTCACTCCATAAACCGTATTGGATTAAATTTCAATAGTTTTCGAGGTGCAGTCGCAAGCTTGCCCTCAATTTGCAGTCAGCCATCAACCTTTCCTACTAAAATGTCATCTTTACTACTAGAGCATCTTGTTTCCTAAAGCGTCACCTTTACTACTAAAGCGTCTCGTTTCCTAAAGTGCCACCTTTCCCACTAACAAACAAGGGGGGGTAAACCTGAAACCTTTATCATTTATACAGCTAATTCTTTAAAGCAAAGATCAAATGCTTTCCTTTTGATTTGATCGAGTTATTTATTTAACCTTTTCTTTTATAGATATTCATATATTTTTCAGAAAGTTCTAATGTGAAAAAGAAACACCTATTCATTCCAGAATTATATACAATAACCAATAAAACATTTAACAATTACAAAAAACATCATAGATGACCCACATTAACAATATGACATCACAACATAACAAAAATAACATACATATTCTTACACCATTTCATAATTTGCCAAATTGGCAACCCTTGAAACTACTAGTTCATCAAACTCAAGGGAACGTTAATACACAGGGAACACACTTGTACATACGACAGGGGATGATTACATTGCCCTCAATCAGAACGTATATTTAATTCACAGTTCCTCAGTGTAAATAAATGCCAACGCGTTTCGAGTCCCAGGCGAGAAATACGGGGGCTCTCATCAGGGCTTCTTAATTATGGGTATTGGTGTGGGCTGATGGAAGATATTCTCAACATCGGTAATGTTCTCAGTAAGTCGTAAAGGGGCTTTGAATGAATCCTATTTGGAAGAAGAAACACTATCAGTGCCCAGAAGTCTGTATTGTTTACTTAGGTATGGCTCATTCTCATTTTTACTGCGTACCTTCAAGAATACGATGTAACTCCTACTTGTGTTCGTTACGAGTTGATTCATGAGAAAATGCCCGACGGCTTCAGATCTGAAAGTTTTAAACACCCAAAGTTAAAGCGCGTTTCTCTTTTACAAGCCGCGCTGTTATGAATATTTACACCACCCGCAGTAAAAGCTAATTCAGCGCGTACCTGCAACGGAAGCAATCTCAAGCAGCAGATTCGTTTCCAGCGCGTTATTCTATTCTTATGTTTTCCTGCGTGCCTGCAACGAAAGGCCCATGTAAATTTCACATAAATCTCGGGTCCTAACAACACTGTAAAGTGCTCTTTGATGATTAAACACTCACTTGGAGTTGGATTAATCCAAATTCATAGTTCCTCCCTTAACGGCCTGCAACACTGCATGTGAGGCGGAGAAAGGGCATTTCCTGATGAAACTTATCACGCACGTCATTGTGCAAAGAATCATGGACCATGTAGTATGAATGAAGGAACCAATTGAAATACAGCCTTATAATGGTTCACTCTGGCAACCACTCTAATGCATCTTGGTTATTGTAGTTTTTGGTTTTTTAATGTCAAAGCCATCATGTTTTTGATAATTCTGTCATGCCATTCAGTCCAGTTGCAGCACTGTTATATTTCAGAATAAGGTAGGCTTCCTTTTGCAGCAAGGCAGCGTCAATATCAATCAATCGTTTTGTTGTGTTTAAAACTGATAACACTGTCCACTTGAATTCTTTTTCACTGTGTGATTTTTCAATAAAGCGTTCAACCATGGGGGCAGCTACAACCTTCTTTTTAATTCTTGATCGATGTTGGGTAATCCGTTATTTTATCTGCTGATTTGTCTTGCCTATGTATACTTTGGGGCATGGGCACACGATGGCATACACAACGTTTTTAGTTTTACAATTCGTGAAGTCTGTATGCCTCCACTTGATGCCATTGTGAATAAAGCCATACCTAAGTAAACAATACAGACTTCTGGGCACTGATAGTGTTTCTTCTTCCAAATAGGATTCATTCAAAGCCCCTTTACGACTTACTGAGAACATTACCGATGTTGAGAATATCTTCCATCAGACAACACCAATACCCGTAATTAAGAGCCCTGATGAGAGCCCCCGTATTTCTCGCCTGGGACTCGAAACGCGCTGGCATTTATTTACACTGAGGAACTGTGAATTAAATATACGTTCTGATTGAGGGCAATGTAATCATCCCTTGTCGTATGTACAAGTGTGTTCCCTGTGTATTAACGTTCCCTTGAGTTTGATGAACTAGTAGTTTCAAGGGTTGCCAATTTGGCAAATTATGAAATGGTGTAAGAATATGTATGTTATTTTTGTTATGTAGTGATGTCATATTGTTAATGTGGGTCATCTAGGATGTTTTTTGTAATTGTTATATGTTTTATTGGTTATTGTATATAATTCTGGAATGAATAAGTGTTTCTTTTTCACATTAGAACTTTCTGAAAAATATATGAATATCTATAAAAGAAAAGGTTAAATAAATAACCCGATCAAATCAAAAGGAATGCATCTTATCATTGCTTTAAAGAATTAGCTGTATAAATGATAAAGGTTTCAGGTTTACCCCCCTTGTTTCTTAATTTACACGGCCCCAACTGTTCCTTGTCCTTTGGGCCTAACCCCTTTTGTTGATAAACCTTTCCCACTAAAGCATCACCTTTACTACTAAAGCGTCTCATTTTCTAAAGCATCACCTTTACTAATAAACGTCACCTTTACTTCTAAAGTGTCATTTTTGTCTGACGCCTCGATAGAGAAATGGGCAATGCATTTGTTTTCATTGTCGCAACTAGCACTTTGTGTGTGGTACAGTGCATTGATTGTTACAAAGCTAAACACTCCCAGGTATCACTTTTCTTGCTCACATGCTTGTAGACTTAGGATGTGTCACATGTGTATGTTAACAGTGCGCATATGTGTGAGTCATTGTGTTCATGGTGCAGACACTAGGACAGGCAATATATTGCTGTGAAATACAAAGACATTTTGTCAAATGTGCATATCTTGACATAATCAATCTGAATTACAGTTTGTATTATGCTTGCCTTGATGTAGGTATCGGCGTAGTAGGCATTTTTTGTTCACGGATATTGCACTCCTATGCAAATGATATCCACATTGTCATACAAGATGATGCCCATATTTGAAGATCATACTATCTGTCTGCGTTACTGACAAAGGATAAGTTACAGATGCAATACACACTCTGGAAATGACATACACTGGCTTCTTTAGCCTGTCTACAGTGCACGTGGCATCCAGCTCACAGATTGACTGTATAATATGAATGGTATGTTGCTAGGCCAATAGGTCACCTGTTCATGTGTGCTTGACATCATATAGCAGACTGTGATACCCAACAACTACCGTATGATATAGGGGTATGCACTCATCTGCTGTCTGGCACTATATGTGTGACACATGCACATTACACCTGCAGAAAAATCGTCAGCCAAAACTGTTAGCCAATATCTTGTTCTTCATGAGGCATGCTTGAGTAGGCCTAATAAGTGTGATGACTTCTGAGTAGGAATCGGTTTAGCATTCCTATGCATCATATTATTCTGCAAAAGAGAGGGTTTACGTGAACTTAGAATGTGGGTAGGCACACCAGATGGTCATATTTGCATTTATTGACAGGTTACGCCACTCTGACCTTGGATGCGTCAGTGCATGCTACCTTGCCAGGAGTGACATCACATGTAGTTATACCTTGACATGTATTTGGCTATTAGATTTCCTTTGTGTCCCTAACAAATTAGCACACATAGATGGAGCTGTAGGAGTCACAGCATTGTTAGTTTCAGAGTAAGACAGAGCTACACAGTCACATCCTTTCCTGCATGTAACAGTTGCATCTTTGCCTAGTGGGTCAAGTGTGGCTGCATGGTGCAATCCACCATGGCACAGGTTAGGAATCCACATTTATATGTGTTAGGTGAGATGCCACACTGATTTTGGTATATGCTTGCAAACATTTGTGTAGCACATATAGACTAACTGGGTTGCACTGTGTGCCCATACACATCATATGGGCCTCTGTTCATAGTCATAGGACAAAAAGATCACTATACTGGCCTTCACGAGTGTAAAGCAATGGAAAAAGTAATGACTTACAACACACACTCCGTCATTGCACTCTGTTTACATTTACACTCCCTTTGGCATGTGGTAGGATGTCTCACAGTCAGTACACAGTTGCACCACACACACTCACAGCATGTGTACACTGTTCTACATTGCTACCTTTGTTTGGTTTAAGTCTTCCACACACACATGCATTGGCCACAAGTTGTTGATATGCATACATGTTTTGGACCACATGATGGTGTCCTAGGGTGAGAATCACACTTAGCTACAGACCTTTGTGATGGGCCAAATACAATTAGGTGAGATGTGAGTGTATTGATGTTTACAGTGACTGTTAAATGAAAGTGTTTACAAAAACTAGGTGTTCCGGGGGTGTGGCCGAGCTGTCCAACATGGCAGACGCGCTCTAGACGAGCTCCCTGGGCCCGTCAATACATCCTTCCATTATCCTGCCCATCGGCGTCTGCTTCGGTCCAGTCCTGCTTACACTGTGCCTGCCTGTGCCCTGTGTACTCCGAAGGTGCCTGGCGGCGGAGTTGTCTACGAGGGAGCTGGCTTGAGGAGTTGCTCCCAGACCGGGGCCTACCGATCGGGTCTCGGCCGATAGGGCCTGGGCCGCATTGCACCCCGACTCCTCCGGCCCCTGGCGCTTGAATTGTTTGCGCTGCTCGCCACCGGGCGATTGAGGACTTCGCGGGACGCCTGGTGTGGAGCCGGTGGCATATCACCCCACTACTATCACGGGGGGGCACACATGGCGCCTACATCGCCCAGCGGGCCCCGTGCGGCATATCGACTGGAGCCGGGGAACCCGCGACCGGACGCTCTATGCTGCTGGCCATAACCGCATTGCCTAGCTGGTGACCTGGGAGTTGGCGGAGGCCCGTACCCGCTCTCCCCTGGCCGCAAGTGGTCCCCTGTGGTGCCCCCGCCGTGGCCAGTCGTGGTCGCGTGGCCGCGCTGGCTTGCCGCCGGAGGGCGCCATCACGGGCGGGCTTGATGCTTGCTGCTGCTGGGCCTGGCTGCCGCGGATCGCCTCAGATTGAGCCCGCGTAGCTGAACTCCTCGCTGTGGACTCATTCCCAGGTTAGTGCCCAGGGGCCCCCCCTCTACTGTTCTGGCTTTCTCTTGGGGTATTAGGCTACATCTGGACAGAACTGTGCACCTGCGTGGGGATTCCTGGCCCTGCTATTACTGGGATTCCTGGGACTACTTAGCGGACTCCCCCTGCCTACTCTGCGGCTGGCGTGGCTATGGTGTGCCCCGGCCCTACCGCGCTCGATCGACTGTGAGATTCCTGGCGCTGCTGATGTTGCCTTTGAGGCCCCTCCCTGCATGCTCTGCTGCCATCTGAGACCTGGAGCCCCCCCAGTGGTGCATTGGGACTGCGGAGGTGGAGGGGTGAACCATCGGCCTGTGTTGGGCCCCCGCGCATGACTGTTGCTTTGTAAACATCCAGAGAGGGATCGCCCCCCCCGTCTGCGTTGGGTGGGCCGCGTGTGTAGATCGCTGCTGTAGCACACTAGAGACCATCGCACCCTCGCTGGGACCCCTGCGGATTGTTCCTTGCCACCGACCTGCGCTACACGGGGGTAGTGCAACTAGGTAGAGGCGCCCATTTGGGGGGTGGGGAGTCGCCTGTGTGCGGAGGCGGCCGGGCTAGGTTCCGGTGCGGCTTGTGTGCGGGTTGACTCTCCGCCTGCCTTTTCTGCCTGTATTGAACTCATCGCCTGCAGTGGGGGAGCCCCCACCTTTCCATCTTCAACCCCCCCGGATGCTTACACTGGTGGGATTGTTGCGCTAAGGTCCAGGTGCGCCATTTCTTGACTCCTACTAACCTTCACGGACTCGTGATGACGTACCTATTGCTACGCAATATGACTCGCAACAAACTGCACTGCGCCAAACAAAGTACGCTCGATCGCTATGCCACAGCTTGGGCCAGTCGACGGATCCAGTGGGTCAGGGCTCTGCTGGTCCTGATAACGCCGCATTGATGGCGGCCATCACGCAATCCCGAGAGGCGCTTGAGGCTAAGATTGGGGCGGTGGGGTTGGATGTGATGTTGATCCGTCAGGACCTTCGCAAGGCGGTCAACAGGATAACAGAGGCCAAAACCCGGATTTCAACCACGGAGGACACGGTCGTCTCACTGCAGAAG
Source organism: Calotriton arnoldi (assembly GCA_963921515.1). Lineage (NCBI taxonomy): Eukaryota > Metazoa > Chordata > Amphibia > Caudata > Salamandridae > Calotriton > Calotriton arnoldi. The sequence goes on along the minus strand of CAWUFW010005392.1, from coordinate 768,580 downwards.
AGGGTGTCCTCTCTGGAATCCATCACTAAGGGGCTTGCGCTCAGAGCGAAGGATGCCGAGGGCCGGGCCCGGAGGAACAACCTTCGATTTGTGGGCTTTCCGGAGGGGTGCGAGGACAATAATGTGGAACGATTCCTTGTCACTTGGATATGGAGTTGGATCCCTCAGTCATCTCTATCTCCATGCTTTCTTATTGAACGAGCCCATCGTGCCCTGATGCAAAAGCTTCCACCGGGGGCCAGGCCTCGACCCATCATAGCTAGATTCCTCAACTACCATGACCGTGATGCGGTCCTCACGCAGGCCAGATTGGCGGGCATACTCCAGCACGACTCCCATCATATTCTCATTTTTCCGGACTATATAAGACTGGTGCAGCAGCAGCGGCAGTCATTCACGGCGGCTAAGGCCCGACTGCGGGACCTCAAGCTCCAATATGCATTGCTTTTCCCGGCCCGGCTGCGAGTTATATATGAGTCCCGTACTATTTTCTTCGACACTCCCGAGGAAGTGTTTGCCTGGACGGATGAGCAACGGAGGCTTAGGCCGCACACCCCGCCACGCTTTGAATCGGAATCGTCCTCTGGAGAGACCACACAACAGCTTCCTAAGACTAAGGGAAAAACAAACAGGAGGTCTCGCTCGAGGCGTCGCTCGAAGTCTCAGGGTGCCTCCAGTTCCCGGGGCGAGGGGGGCCTACGCAACTCCTCGGAGATTGAGGGCTGCGAAACACATCATGGTGCGGACTGGACAGATGCTGATGGTATTACATATGGGCCTACGTGAAGCTATCTCCTCCTCCCTTTCCTCTCAGTATCTGAGAACTTTATGTTTCTTGGGGTCTGCATTATGGGGAACCGTTGGTCTCAGACCGTGCTGTACCCCCGTTGGGGTAGCAGTACGCTGCTCACCGCGACAGATACTTCTACTGTTTTTGAGGTATTGGGTGGGGTGGGTGGGGGAGGGGAGGGGGGGTTTTGTTTTGATTGATGTTCTTTGTTATTGCCACAGAGTCTTTCCTTCTATTTTCCTTGAGATTGCCAATGTTAGCTACCGTCTCAGATGCTTTAATACATGCCACTATCGTCTATGTCGCAGGATCTAGCCAGAGTCCAGAGTAGAGAGCTGGAATGTTAATGGTTTGCTGGACAAGATTAAACGGGGGCTGTGCTGCGTCAGGCAAAGCGCTACAAGGCGAGTGTCCTTTTCCTGCAAGAGACCCACTTAGTGGGCACTAAGACACCTTGCTTGGGACGTTTTGGATTCGCACACACTTACCATGCTGGTTTTACTAGGGGCTCCCGGGGAGTCACAATTCTCATACATCGCAGCGTCCCATTTGTTCACAGCCACACATGGCTAGACCCGCAGGGCAGATTTATTGTGATTTATGGGACGCTCTATGGGGAGCCCATCATCTTAGGCAGTGTCTATGGCCCTCCTCCTCTCTCGTGGTCCCTGGTAGAAAAACTGACAACACTTTGGTCTGACCTTCCATCAGTGTTGACTGTAATTGGAGGAGACTAGAACGATGTTATGTCCCTGCTACATGATAGATGGCGTGCCATGGCCCATGTTGCAGAGGCCCCGGACTCCAAACTATCCCCCTTGGTTCAAGGCTTGGGGTGGGTCGACACATGGAGGACTTTACATCCCGACACACATGCTTACACCTATTTCTCTAGGCTGCATGATTCCTTTTCCCGGCTAGATTACATTTTCCTCACAGCGACACACACTCATAGACTGGCTGAGGCTACAATCCTTCCCAGGGGGCTCTCCGACCATTCCCCGGTGTCTATCCTCCTTTCCCTGGACCCCAGAAGGTCTTGGTTTCGGTGGCGGCTTTTGCCGTGGCTGCTTAGGGACGAGCAATATAGGACACATATGTGTACATCTTTAGCAAACTACCTATTACTGAATACGGGATCAGTGGAATCGCCGGTCACCCTGTGGGATGCTATGAAACCTACTCTTCGGGGAGCAGATATTGCTTTCTGTACTGCCCTACGCAGGCAGCGACGCGATAAGCTGCTCAGAATTGAGGCCCAACTCCTTGATTTAGAGCGCGTTAGCAGAGACACAGCGGGACAGGCCGCACTTAGACAACTGTTGACAATGCAGCAGACGTACGCTAGCGAGCTTCTCGATGAGGCCCGCCTCTATTGGCTTGCCACTCGAAGTCGGATCTACCAGTGGGGAGACGCGGCCCCAGCGGCTCCCGAGTATATGTGGACCTGATTGGACTACACTTATACACCTGATCGCCATCTCCAATAGCTTTGCCTCATTCTTCACAGACCTCTATGCCCCCCGGGAGGTATTGTCTACTGACCTCATACAAAAGTTTATAGATGACTTTCCTCCTCGCGCTCTGTCAGATACGGCGAGAGACGCGCTGGATGATCCCTTGTCAGTAGATGAATTTCTGCCTGCACTGCTGGATATGTGAGTGGGTAAGGCCCCTGGCCCGAACGGCTATCCCTGCGAGTTCTTTAAAAAATATCAGCCGCAACTCTTAAAACCCTATTTAGCCGCCCTGGAGGCTTCCTGTGACCATGGCAGCCTTCCGCCAGATTGGCGACATGCTGAGATCGTTGTATTTTTGAAGCCAGGCCGACCGCCGGAGCACTTCTCGTCCTATCGCCCGATCTCCTTACTTAACGTGGAAGCCAAGCTTTTGGCCAAGCTGATAGCCAACCGTCTCGTCCGTATATCACGGAGGTAATCCATCCAGATCAGGCAGAATTTATGCCTAATCGCGCCACACGGCACAATATTCGACGTGCCAACAATGCTATCGCCGCAGTCGATAGACTCGGCACTCCTGCTGCGCTCCTACTGGCAGACATGAATAAGGCCTTTGATTCTCTCAGCTGGACGTACCTCTTTGCCTTGCTGGCTCGCCTAAACATCGGCCCCCGGCTGCTGGGCCTTATTCGCCTACTATACACAGATATAACTGCCTCAGTCCGTGTGGCTGACTCAATTTCCAACCGCTTTGCTGTTGGTCGGGGAACGCGCCAGGGCTGCCCACTTTCCCCTTATCTTTTTGCTCTAGCTATGGAGCCGCTAGCGGCTTGGGTACGGATAGACGGGCAATTGCGCGGTTTTGAATGGGCGCCTGGCATCTCCGACCGTATAGCTCTATATGCGGACGATGTACTGTTCTTCCTCACCGATCTCGACCGGACCGGCCCGCGTCTTCTCCGCATTATGCAGATCTTTGGCGAGACCCCCGGCCTATATATGAACCGGGGGAAATCCTTTCTGTGGCCACTGCGGGGTGGAGATCGGCTGCGTGAAGTGGTCATAGCTCCAGACGGCTTCAAATATTTGGGTGTCCATCTCTCTTCGTCCCTGGCACAGGCATGGACCAAAAACCTCACCCCCCTATGGACACAGGTGAGTGATCAGACACGTGTTTGGTCCCACCTACCTCTGTCTCTTTTCGGTAGGTCCGCTATTTTTAAAATGATTTCTCTTCCTCGTCTCCTTTATCAGTTACAGAATCATCCCTACCTGATAAAGCCCACATGGTTTCGCCAATTGAATGCTATCCTCGCCCGGTTTATGTGGGGGGGGGCGGCGCGTCGCGGGTGGTTCTGCGGACTTGTTTCCAGTCTACCTACTCCGGTGGGGTAGCCACCCCAGATGTTCAGGCACATTATATGGCCTCCCATTTATTGGTTCTCAATGACTGGTGGTATAGAGATCGTCGTGACCCGGCATATGCGGTGGAGCATTGGCTCCTGGGAGACAATGCTTTCCACAAGGTTCTCTATTCAGTGGCACTGCGTCGTGAGCTACCACCTGCCATAGCCACGATCTTTCAGATCTGGAGGGCAGCGCTCCGTCAGATGGGTTGGTGGGGAAGACTCACTAAAGAAACTCCGCTGTGGAACAATGGACAACTGCCACAGTTATTACACTTGTCCGGCTTCCGGGGCTGGGAGGGCATTGGGATAGATACGGTGGAGGCAGTTGTACGTGGATGTATGCTCAAGTCCTTTCTGGACATCCAGGCAGACTACGATATGCCCCGCTCGCAAGTTTATCGCTATCTTCAGTTCAGACATGCATTTACCCCATACATATCTCACCTAACAGAAATTCCTGAATTTAACCCCATCAAGGCGAAGGTTTTCATGGGTGACCTAGGGAATCACAAAATCACCAAAATATATTGCACACTTATCAATAATACCCCCACCACACTCCATAAAACTAGGGAGACATGGCAGCAAGATCTAGGTCCCTTAGCTGAAGATGACTGGATGGAGGCGCTGGAGTCCCCACGCAGCGCAGCAATTGCGGCTCGCTTGCGCCTCATCCAGTTTAAATACCTGCACAGAGCCTATTATACCAGACACAGGCTCTGGCGTGCCTGACTTATCGCATCCCCGCACTGTTTGCGCTGCAGATCTATGGAGGGCACCTTCCTACACACCGTATGGGCATGCCCAGCACCATCAAAATTCTGGAAGGGGGTGTTCACATGCCTGTCTGAGGTTCTGGGATGGGTCCTTACTTCTTCACCACGCCTGGCAATGCTACATATTAAAGAGGACATAGGGGGTAATAGGTATAAGCGCCATCTTCTCTTTCTCGGTCTAACACTGGCCAAGAGAGATATCGCCCGGGCCTGGAAGAATGAATTCGCGCCATCGCTTTGGGCGTGGAAGAGGGGTCTAGATTGGTGTATGGGCCTCGAACTTCCTGTTTTCGAAGCCAGGGGATGCCCCCGCAAACACTACAAAATTTGGAAGCGGTGGGCTGACTATAGGGGACTGTATCTGGAACCTCCTCCCCCCATACCTGATGGTGGCGAGCCCATAGAATGATATTGTTTAGTCGACGTATTTGCAGAACATATAATAGATTTGCTTATCACTGGCAGAATCTCTCTCTTCATTTAGTGTTAATATATTGGTCAAGGGGAGACTAAGTGGCACCGTTGGCACAGTTGATTGCTTTTTCTTTTTCTTTATTTCTCTTATTTTCTGGTTCTCTTGCAATGTATTTTCTGTGGACTGCATCCTGTATTATTACTGGAAATGTTGATACATATATTTGCTATCATATATATTTGCGTCGGGTGCCATATGGGTCACTTGTACTGTTCTGGATGTCAACAATAAAAACATGTTGTGAAAAAACGAGGTGTTCCTTCATTTATTTACATTTTTAACCCTTTGAAAAAAATGTGACACTTTTGGGCCTCTGCGCGACACTTGCCAGTGATGTGCTACTTTTCAAATAACTCATAAATATCAATGCGTCAGTTTTATGGTGGAAATTACGATTGAACACCTACCTTGCATATATTACTACTTAGGTGACACAGACGGTTCAGATGCAGGTACATTTTGACGCAGGACTCCAAAAAGTGATGCATTGGCCTACATGCGTCACCTTGTAAATGTGTAGTACTGATAGCACCGCCAATGCGTCAAACATTATGATGCATTGGCGGTGCAAGCTCATTGTAAATAAGCCCCCCAATGTGCACTAAAATGTGACATTCCGTCTAAGGCCCTGTCCTCTAAGTCTGAAGGTCTGTTGAGATTCATCCACTTACCGGGTCGGACAGGCCTTTTATTCCATCAGGTATTTCCCCAGTCCAATGGAGTCCTTGTAGGCCAGTTTTGAAAGCCCAGAGCCGCTCCTGGTGCCTCTGTTTGCCAGGGTTGTTTTTGGTTACCCAGACTGGCCCTACAACGTCTGACTCTTGCTTTGCAGGGTAGGGCTTACAAGGCTACAGTAAAATCACAAAGGCATATTATTTAGTTTTGATCTCTGCATAGCACACACTGTTTGTGCTGCAAGGTTATGAGATCCACTGACCAGTTCCCATTTTGAAGCATCATAAACGGAAGCAGTTTTGGTTTTGCAAGAATTCTGTTCACATTACTCTTGCATCACTTGCTAGGACTAATAGAAGGGTCCACATGGATGCAGATCCTCAAAATAAAGGAGTTGTAGATTTATTCACAAAGTACACACAGGTTGCATCTTATAAAAAGAAATCAAACACTACATGATCTATGTCTACAGAATCTCTGAAGAACACAAGACAATGATTGATTGCCTTAGTTACAATAAGTTACGCTTTGTGTTGTTTTTCAAATTATTGACATTCGGCCAGGCTGACAGTCACTGTATACAAACAGTTTAAAGATGGAAAAGTTCAAAAAAGAAAAGGCAGAGAGAAAAGCAAACAGAACATGCAAATTGAGGTGTGGTTAAAGAATCGCCATTTGAACACATGAAAAAATCTTTCTTGAGTGACGTTTTTGGCTGTGCAATTCCTCTTGTTCACAAGAGATTTTACTCTGTTGTTGGCTGATTAGCCACTAATGTATTCTTCAGTTGCAGTGCCTGTTTGATTCTCATTCTGATAGCTATCAGTAGATACTGAAAAATAATAAAAAAAGCATTGTCTTATTTTTAGCGTAAATGTAAACTATTCTAGCCATCTTTACTTGCTCATGCTCAGCCTACTGATTATGCCAATCTGTGACCCATACACATGCTGGGCCTGATTCACAAGGGTAACTTACACTTTTGAGTAAGGTACTACATTTTGGTATTCACAAACTGCACTTTTGGAGGAAATGACACCTTTGCAGTAAGTCCAGCACTTCACATGGCCAACAACAGGCACTGCAATGCCCTCCCATACAAAATTATGGTGGTAGGGACTTACTTCAAAAGTGTAAGATACTACAAAGGTGCAGGTTTGGAATAGCAAATGCTACAAATGTGCAGTTTGTGACTAGCTTGTGGTATGTTTTGTAGTACTATTTTAGTTCTACAAAACGTACTACAAAGTGCATTTTGTGAATCAGGCCCTATGTGTTCTAGCACTCGAGATGTGAAAGTTGAAAACCAGCTAAAACTGATTACATTTGTGTTACGTATGAAGGGCATATACTAATTCTCCTCATATCAGTTAGGCAACTGCTTTTTCTATTGATGAGAATGTTGTCATGTAATCTTTACTAGAACCGTGTGTGGGGTAGGATATATATTGAGGCTCAGCCTTGTATTGGGGAGCCTACCTCCATTGCATATATAGGTAGATTCCCTTGCCACCAATATCTGTCATTTATTCACTTATTGTTGCAATTAATACTTTCAAAATCAACTGAAAGTTGAAACTGAGATTTTTTTCAACAGATTTTTGTGTTTTGGCTAGGAATTTACAGTACCCGATTCAGCACAGTGGCCTTATCTGGACCTAAACTTTATTTGACAACCTAAGAGTCAATGTACAATGAAGGATTTTCTGTGGGGAACTTGGGTGCAGGATGGCCTGTTTTCACCTCACCAGTCAGGACACACAGTCCAGCAGAATTCTATGATTTTTAGTTTGTTTGTGCTTAATGATTATACTCTAGGGGAATATTTATGAGCCTCTGTGTATAGCTCTTTCACCATGCAACGTGGTGCAGAAGTGACGAAACAAATAAAGGAGATATATGAAGCCACGCAAGGCCACCTTGCGTGGCCTTGAGTGGCTTCACGAACCTCGAGTTAAAAAATGCAGCGCAAATCGCTGCATTACATTACGCTGTGCCAGGGAGGCGCTTCCATGGGCGTTGCATAGTGATCCCATGCGACACCCATGGATTTTGATGCATTCCCAAATTTACCAGAAGAGGTAAATCTGGGTATGCGCCAAAAACCTACGCTCTCCAGATGAGAAGTAATGAGGAGAAACACGCTTCAGGGGATTGTTTTAATTGAGGAAGGTGCCCCTTCCTGCACAAAACAATCCTCCTTACAATACAGGCATGTGCAAGGGTGTCTGCGTTGGTGCTAGTCTACCTAAAGTGCGCCAGCGCAGGGAAAAAGGCAGGAATGTGCTGTATTACCTTAAATACTTTGCATTCCTGCCCTTTCCCTATGGCACAGCGTAGCAAGATGACTTGCTGTGCTGCACCATAGTTTCATAAATATGCCGCTAGGTATTTTTACGTTACTTTATTATGAATATGTTGTCTGAGCGGTGACACAAGGATTAAATTGTTGGGCAGGAATAAAAGGAGTCCCAAGAACTAGGAGGCTGAGATATGAATGGTTGCCAATATCTGCAGTACAGATTCTAATGTTCCTACGGATCCTACTGTTTAAATACATTGAAAGAGGACTACTGTTTCAGGTGGCCAAAACCTTCTCAAAGCTTCAATGGGGTGTGACCTGAGATGTTCTGATTGTATGGTGCCAGTGGACACGCATGACCATACTTTCCAATGCACCTCCTCGGTAGCTGGTGAGCAAAACCTCTCCGACCCTCTTTTACTCTAAATTTGTACTTTTAGCTGCAGCAGAAGACAGAAGACCACCTAAGGGTTTTCCATAAATGTGAGTCAAGGTATAGTAGGAATAAATAGAGTCAAAGAATCTGTGCATGTTAGCTATCATCAGTATGACAGAAGTATGTGCTAATTTACAAAGAATTGGAACAAGCGCACTAATGGCAATAAAAAGTAAGTCCCTAAGCTATCTTTGATATGGAAGGGGTAAATTATTTGAAAAAGAAGCTAAAGGTCCCTAAAAATAAAACCACATCAGAAAAGTGTTTTCATCTTCTGAAATTACATGACTGAAACACCAAATTAGTCATATTAGGGTTAGAATGCCAGCTTGTACTCTCACTGCACCACTTCCTCCATACTTTCTATGCATAAATGAGTAAGAATATCCAGGAGGAACCAGAAGAAATGGTGGAGTATTTGTTAAACAGCCTGAATTTCCTGATTCTGGCATGTGATGTCACAAGTGCCATATATTTCTCACCAGCTCAGCTAGACTCCTGCTTCGTGTCTTGGTGATTTTTTTTTCATGAGATTGATATTAAAACTGTGTGTGTAGAAGGGTATACACTGGGTCTCTGCGTTGCTCCACTGCTGATTCATGAGAGATTGCCTTGCCAGTGTTTGCTTTGTTTCACAGACTATTGTTTTTTGCAGTAAACACTCTCAGACTCAGCCACAAATATGAGCTGGAGTTCTCTTCAGCACTTGTCTCTCTCCTCCCTTTTCTAGATCTGCCAGGAGGTGGGTACATTTTTCTTTAAATATTTGCTAATAATAGAGCCCCTTTCTCCTTTGAGCTAAGATGGTAAAAGACCAGATTACTAAATGCAAATATCAAGACAAAGGGTAAAGAACTTAATTTATCCATTTATGTTTTGCAGACTAAGAGAACGTGCATTGCAGAGCTATATTCACACTGCCTAGGAACACAAAATCACTCTTCAATTCTTGTTTGAGTGGCCAATGATAGAGGGTTAATTGGTAGGCATAAGCCAATTCACCTATCCATTTGCATTCAGTTTCCTCCCCTTTCATCATTTATGACTTTTAACATGAATAGACTATGCTCAAGAACGGAGGATACACAGTGATATTGCATAATATCAATATTTACATGTGCTTACTCCCACACACGAGGCATTTAAGCACCCTGCAGATGGGGAGCATTGTGCTCCAAGTGATGCTCACAACATTAGAAACTTTGGGCCTGATTTGGATCTTGTCACGACTTCCAGCATCCCTCTGTGGCGGCGTTTATAAGTACTCCGTGAAGCTGATGGATTCCCACCTGCCTTATTTAGATGTGGGCTGGCTGATCCTCCATCCGCGTTGACAGACTGTTTTCCGTCAGGTAAGTGGCTCACCACTGTTGATGTGTCAGACTCTTCTTTTGGCTAACATTACTCAGTCACGGTCAGGGTGGCGGGATTGCGCTGAGCCTATTTGGATTTCTCAGTTGTGCTGGTTTTGTCCTAGCAGTGGATTCCTGACACAGGGATTCCGTCGCTGGACTCGTTCAACATTGTACTATACCTGTGGCTTTTGGATGGACGCGAACATCACACACCTGATGTGGTTTAGCTAAATGTTTTCACCTGCATACCACATTATAAAACACACTGCATTCCAGACAATGATCCATTGCCATTCCACTGCAGCAGAACATTGTTCAGGAGAACTTTTTCAGTGAAGTCAGGTGTTATTTTTTGCTTTCTCTGTTTCTTGTTCATTTTTTCTTTTTTTACAAAGTTTGTCCTAACAATATTAATCATTTACAATTCATTGATTTTTAAAAATGTTAATGATGAAAATGTGAAATACATATTCTTACTAACATTGCTAACAGAAAATGCAGAAGATTTTTTAAATGACATATTTGTAAAGTCCAAACATTAGAAAAAAAGTTGCTGTATGAATGTGGCACTTATCAGAGGGAAGTTGAAGTGGTTATTGGGTCCGTCGTGCCCTAAAATCCCGGGATACACACCTACAGGGTAGGAGTGTCAGTGTAGAAGACATTGGGTGTAGCAGTCTGCTGTGTTGTGGTGCTGGATCGTGAGACGTCACCAACAGCATTATTGAGATAGGGACTTTATCTTTGTGTGATTGTGAGATGTGGTTGGTATACTTGACCTCAGTGCACAGGGAAGAACTGTATCAATCTGAGTGAGATCTTGCTGGTCGAGGTCTTATTTGAAGTGAATGTCAGGATAGGTCGGAAAGTGTTGCTCCGAAATGTCTCTTGTGTGAGGAAAAATCTTTAATTTCTTTAAAGGAGCAGACAGCTAGTTGTTGAAAATTGCTTGCATTTGTTTTGTGGGTAAATTGCTGAGAGAAACGTGCTTATGAAAATTGTAAAGGAGAGTGAGCTGCTGCAAGGAGTGAGATTGACGTCACAGTGTGCCAGTATAGGTCGTTTGGTGTATTGGTGTGCTGGTATTGGTTGGATACATCACAGAGAGCCGTGCTGGTATTGGTTGTAATTGCCGAAGAGAGAATTGTGGGTGAAAAATCATTTACTGTTTTCAACAAAAAGTCATTTGTGAATATTGCATATTTTGATAGAAAATGAAATTCTTCAAAACATTACAGAGCCTATTGAAGGGAGATGTGGCTGTGCATGTTGTGAAAGCAGGAAGAGGCCCCACCTGAAGGTATGCCAGGTCATACTATGGCGATAGACGTGGGTCTTCACACGTGTTTGGCTCGCACAATGGCATAAGATCACTGAGAAAGATGGTACATTGACATTTCCTCGTTATGGCACATTTAATTTGAGAATCATTGAAAATTAAAGGAGGACATTGTATGACATGAAACTGCCTCCTAGACCTACACAACACGAAGCACTTAATGCCTGGGAACATACAGCCCATCTTAGACAGAGAGAGATTTAAAGGAAGGGTCAAGAAAGCCATACACACTTGTGAAGATGCTAGATGGGATGCAGAGCCGAAATCTTGGAGAACTGATATAATCCAAGGAGCTAGACTATATCTTGCATTAACAAATGAGGAAGAAGGGAGAGGTAAATGCAAGGACAGGAAAAAGACAGAGGATATAGCTGAGGACAGTGATAACGATTCAAAAGAGGATTTTATAACTGAATTATTGTTAAACCATCCACCTCCATACAATGTAATTCAAACTGGTGGATCGAGTAATGTACCTATTGGTGAGACGTTTGATGGGCCTACAGCACTAGTAATTATGAATTCTAATCTGATGGGAGAGAATTCAGGAATGAGAGCCCCTTCAAATTTACATGCTCTAAATCACTGATACTGAAAGTACGGCCGGGGGCAACATGCGGCCCTCCTGACCTTTACATGTATCCACCTGGTGTACAGCAGCTCTCGGCTGCTGGTTACTAGAGAGATGCTAACAATAAGAACAATGTTAAATAAATAGGCAAGCATTTATTTAAAAGTTAATTGGTGCTAAAGGAAGTAACTATTGAGCCCTGCATCACTTAACTTTGAGAACACCTTCATTTTTAAAGCCATCTTGCAGCAAAAGTATACAAATATGATAGTCTATTCAAGATTCAAAAGTGTATTTAATTAACGTGCAGGAACTTTTCGCTTTAGTACAGCAGATAATATCAGGGCATTGAGAAGTATTATTATAAAGTGAAAAAAAAATTTTTTTGTTCAAATCTTTTTTATTGAATTTCTGAAACACAGTGAACATTTTTAAACATGAATTTAGAAACATTAATTCCCCCCACCCTGACAACAATGTCAAAAGTGAACAGAAGAGGCAAGTTAGTTGTTATGTGCACTCTTTACATGACCTTGGTTCAGATTTTACAAGTAAAACATTATTGTTAATTAAATCAAACACAGGAGAAGGTTTTGTACAGCGAGGATCCTGAAATCATGTATTTCGAGGGTCTTGTGTATGTATATGTAATAATAAAGAAAAAGACAGGAAAGTGAAATAAAACTATTGCCTAGGATCACACAATCTGGTAAAATGGGGAAGCTGTGATTACTCCCAGCTTTTCTGGTTTCACATTGTGCAATTCAGCAACTAGATGTATATGCTTTGCTTTCCCTACACCCACCTTACCGCCAATGCTCCACACACCACCCTGCAAGACCACACCCCACTGGCATCAAATGCAGCCCTCGGTCAGGTCACGGACCACACCTTTTGGCCCCTGGGAAAAGTTTTGCAAGTACCCATGCTCTAAATGCTCCAGATGCTTTGACCATTTCTGTTATAATTGGCCCTGCAGTTCCTTTGTATAAGCCTGGATCTGTGGGGAATACTACACATACTTTGGCTGTTCCTACTGGAATTAATGCTATGGCTAGCAACTCAATGGGCTCGACAGTGAGACCAATACCTCAGACTACTATGGTTTTGACACAAGGGAATACCCCTAATGCTGCAAATGCAGACCCCCCCACTAAATCAGACAGGGTTTGACCCAGCTAGAAGATTCCCTCAGAGATCATCACCTTTTTTCTTGCCTAGAACGAATGAGCTTCCAAATGTGAATTAAATTCTCCTAGGACAGAGACACCTATGGGAACGCCAACTTCTGGCATGTCCCTTTTGAATTCACCGCTGAATGCAAGTAGAGGTACCTATAGAGGAGAGAGAAATTTTAATACCCCATCAGAACAATCAGGTCATACTACCTGAGAATTTGATGATTGGCTTAGAGGCATAGAAGTCGAAATCGTGAAGCTAATGGAGGGAATATTCAGGGCCCGGAGGAAAAAAAAGGTCATGGATGTGGCTGACTTGAAAGTAGAATTAGAAGAAATAATAACTGGAACTCTTGAAATGTCTCAATTAAATGCTTACTAGGACGATGAACTATTATTGCTGTGTAAAGATATTACCAGACGTGCAGGATAGGCTCATGAAACATTATCTGAATAGGCTCACAGATTTAGAATTGATTTGCAGAAATCTAAAGCCTTACAAAGGAGTTACCAATTAAGCTTTAGTGACAGAGATCTCACAAATATGAAACCATCAGGAATGCAATTACAGATGAAGGAATTAATTGCCTATGTTCGAAAGTGGAGTGAGTTAGATAAATGGGAAGATACATGATTAAAGAAAAAGGAACCGAAGAAAGTCCATTTACAACTGCATTCATCTGGAACAGAGGAGGAAGATCAGGATATACACATGCCGCTCATGAGAGAAGTACCTGGTGGAGGGTCCATATACCTTGGAGCAGTACCAATCTTGAGTCATTCACAAATGATTTTCTGTAACTGAGAGAGAACCCAGTGGAATGGTACAGACAGGTCAATCAATTTGTAAAACTATAAAAGGTTCTCTGGGATGATTTGAATACCTTATTTGAGATTGTGGTTCCAGGTGACTCGTGGGTTAAATGCAAAGTTGCTGTGGATTTCCCTAAAGTGGAGCCGACAAAACACCCTGTATCGCATGCTCTGTCCCTACTGGCAATGAAAAAGTACAATCAGGTGATTACATTTCTGAAATCGAAAATCTCTCTTAAAGAGACTGATTGGGTCAAAATTGACAGAGGGACCCAAGAGTCCAAAGAGTCAGTACATGACTACTATGAGAGACTGTTGCAGGCAGTTCAGTAGGACAGAGACCATACAAGCAAAGGATACAGAATATTTTGTTTACAGAGTTGTGTATGGATTGAAGCCTGATTCAGCAGCATTTGATTTGTTGGCAGAGTAAGCCTGTTGATGATATACTGATATATGCCAAATACTGCAGTGATGAATTGGAGATGAAACACTAGAAATTGAAGGAAAAGTTAATGGTAGCACAAATGAAAGCTGCACAGCGAGGTCAGAATCAATAGTTTGTTGGGAATGCAGGTCCTATGCAGGGAGTGCCCCAGCAGGGAGACCCGATGATGCAAGGTGGTAATGGGTTTCAACAGCAAGATAGAGGATGTGGTGTCCCGATTGATCTGGATACAGGTGTTGATGTGCTCACTTTGGAGAAGACAAATCCCTGGCATGTTTGCTGTAGGTTAGGGCATTTGAAGAGCGAATATCGATTTAATGCTGTCAGCAAGGTTATTGGGAATCAGGTTCGGAATGCTGGATTTGTGAAATCACAAGGGAATAACATTGTTCAGACACAGCAAGTACAGAGACAGAGAGTTCACAATCCCAATGTGCCCCAAGCTCAGGGGATGCAGGTTCCAGAAGCCCCAATGCCAGAAAAAAATGCAAATGTCCAGAGATTTAATTCAAGTCAAATTCCCAATGTAAACCCCAATCCTTTCGTGAATCAGGGTACTTCTCAATAGTACTCTATGATATAGACAAATAATGACTACAGCTCAGACCTGCCGCAATAATGGGACCTTTGAGGGGAGGAAGATTGCATACTTGGGGAATCCTTAGAGGTAGACTAGACTGGTCCAGTTTCAAAAGCAGTACCTGGCAAAATAGGGTCATTTGAAGAGAATCACTGATTTGTGGTGTATGATGCGAGTCCTGACAATCTGCTTGGTCGAGATCAAGCTGAATTGTTCCATTTACTGTACTCCAAATGGAATCGAGTTTCAAACTCATGATGAAGACATTGCCTTTAAACTTGTCTGACTGAGATCAGAAATTGGACTGTACCCAACGTTGACAAAAGCTGATGTGCCCCAAGAGCTGAGAGATGGTGTCACCTGAAGTCTGGGACTTTTCAGGGAAAGACATAGGTCTGATTAAAGGTGTTGAACCAGTGCGCAATACCGTGAAACCTAGTGCTGAGTACCCGGGAATCCCACAATACAATATGACCCCTAAAACCATTGCTGGGATTACTCCTGTCATTAACTCAATGATGGAGCAAGGCATACTGGAGGAGATTATGGGGAGTCCATGTAACTTGCCCATCATGGGTTTGCAGAAATCCAACGGAAAGTACCACATCGTCCAAGATTTAAGAAAAGTTAACTCCATTGTTGTTCCTTGTTGTCCTGTGGTACCGAATCCAGCTGTGATTTTGTTTAAGATTCCATGTGAGGCTGAGTGGCTTTCAGTCATTGATTTGTGTCAAGCCTTCTTTTCTATACTGTTGCATGAGGATAGCCAGGTCCTTTTGGATTTATATTTCGGCATCCGTGGTTTGACATGGTGCCGAGTCCCACAAGGGTATACCGAGGGTCCATCAATTTTCAATCAGATACTCAAAAAGAACCTGGAGTTTCTGGTGATGCCCTGTCACTCAGTCCTAGCCCAGTACATTGAAGACCTAATGGTGGCGTCAAATACACAGGAGGCTTGCAAACAAGACACAATTGCTCTGTTGAACCACTTAGCTGAGAATGAACATAAAGTGTTCCTGACCAAATTGAGGTAGTGTAAGAAAGAAGTCCTGTACCTAGGACATCACATTGAGAAAGGAGCAAGGAAGGTGTCCCTATAGAGAATCTTGGCAAGTCTGAAAATGAATCTGCCAACAACTCAGAAAGAAGTCAGAATGTTCTTGGGAATGGTGGGCTACTGTCAACAGCGGATTTCCAACTTTTCCCTAATGGCCAATCCTTTACAGAGGCTGACACACAAGGACGTGTCTGATCTGGTACCATGGGATGACAGCTGCAAGCGTGCCTTCTCAGAGCTGAGAGAATGTTTCTGCTGTGCCCTATCACTGGGAATGCCTGATTATAATAAATGTTTTGCTTTGTTTTGCAGTGAGAGGGAGGGCTGCGCTCTCTCAGTGCTAACCCAAATGCACAGGAATGCTCGCGGACCCGTAGCCTATTTTTCTGCCGCACTTGATCCTGTAGCTGCTGCTTTACCCAGCTGTCTCAAAGCCATGGCTTCAAAAGGTGTCAGCATAGAGAAGTGAGAGGGCATTGTCATGGGTCATCCGCTAACAATGTATGTCCCCCATTCTGTGGAAGCTTTGTTAACTTGCTCTAGAACACAGTATTTACCAATAGTCATCTCACCAAGTATGAGCATGTAATTCTTGGCGCGATAATGTCACATTAAGGAGATGTACTGTACTAAATCCTGCTACCCTTTTCCCCATACCTGTAAATGAATCTGTCGAAGGTGAAGTTGAACATGAATGTCTTGATGTTACTGAACTATGCAGCAAGCCAAGACCTCACATACAAGATGTGCCATTACCCGAATCAGATTATGTGATGTTTGTTGATGGCTCCTGCTCACAAGACCATGATGGAGGCCTGCCTACGTAGTCTGCACTGTCTCACGTGTGGTCGAAGCCTCCTGGCTTCAAGGAGTATGCTCAGCACAAATGGCCAAATTGATTTCTCTTACTAGGTCATACTGTGTTTTAGACCAGCTGACAGTGACAATTGTCACTGATAGTCAGTATGGGTTTGGTGGCGTTCATTACTTTGGACAGTTATGGTCACAATGTGGGTTTATGACCTCTTCGAGATCGCACAAAAGGATTGGCGAGAGTGCTCATAACCTCTTGCAGGCTTTGCAGTTACCTGCCCAGATTCCAGTTGTGAAATGTGCCACTCATCGAAACTGCACTGACTATGTGACAGTGTGCAATAGGTATGCTGATAAAACAGCGAGATAGTGTGCTCTAATTCTTGCACCATTAACGGGGAGTACCACAATGAAAAATCAAATGCCACAAATTGTAAACAGTTGTTGACTGCAGTTGATACTTGGAAGGAGGTTAAGAGGTTACAGGGAGAAGTGTCAGAAGTAGAACAACCAGGTTGGATTAGAGCAGGTTGTGTCAAAAGAGATGAAGATGACATTCGGGTGTCAGGAGATGGAAGACCCGGGTTGCCAGGTAGCTTGTTACCTCCCATGGCGAGACATTATTTATGGGCCTGCGCATGTAGTTAGAGATTCTATGGTACACTTGTTTAGGCAAACGTGGTTTAACCCAAGGTTCAGACTGATGGCTGAAGGACTGTGTCACAGGTGTGTTGTGGGTCAACAGCAGAATGTAGGAAGAAGAACAGCAGTAACACTGAGTCACATAGAGAGATCATTATTTAATAATGAAGTCCTGAAGATGTTATGTGCAGCATCACAAGTTAAACAGAGGCTCCACTGCAGTGTCCGACCGGAATCTTCTGGAATGGTGGAGCAAGTCAAAGGCACTTTGAAATCCAGACTGGCTAAAGTGTGTACTTAGACATCCTTGAAATGGCCTGATGCATTGCCTCTTGTGTTGCTGAGTCTATGCAGTACTCCAGATAGGAGGACAGGATTTTCACCCCATGAGATCATTATGGTAAGGGCCATGAGACTGCCAGCTGTGCATGTAAATAAGCTTGTGTACATTACAGATGACATGATTCTTGATCACTGCAAAGTGCTGGCTGATGTGGTGTATTCTGTGTCTCACCAAGTTAGAGAGACTACAGCCCAGACTCAACAGGAGCAGTGCCATGACCTCAGTCCTGGCGACAGAGTTATGGTGAAGAAGCACGTGCGCAAGTCATGCTTGGAGCCTCGGTGGAGTGAGACCTACCAAGTTTTTCTGGTCACCACAACAGCAGTGATGTGCGGAGGTCTCCCTAACTGGGTACACACTGCTCATACTTAAAGAGTCCCTTGTCCCCTTGATGATATAACAGCACCTGTCTCTGATGTGCCGGTGGTTACAGGCAGACAGAGGGAGCAGGTTAGTCAAGCTGTTGGGGACCAACAAGAAACTGGGACAACACTTGTTCGGCCTGAGGGGGGTCTTAGAGCATCAACAAATTAAGTTGGTACAGAAAGGTCCAGTCCTGTGGTGTGGCCTACTCCAGACCCTGGTGAAGGGCCTAGTGCAGTAGTAACACAAGTTGTACCTGGAGACCGGTGGCCAAGAAGACAGGAGAGAGGGAGATGCTGTTTGTTTGAAGTGCATGTGCCACACACTATCCCGTAAGATACTGAAGGATATGGCCTAAGTGGAGGCGATGAAGAAGGACCAACACTAAGGAGATCAAAGAGAGCTAGAGTACTTTGTCGGAGGTACTCCTTACCTGAATGGACATACTTAGCTATCCCTGATTTGGAGAGAGCATTTTGCATCTTTTCCTAGGACAATTCACATCCAATTGAGCCTCCTTGAACTGAGCTTTGTGGCCGAACTGAGTTTCGAAATTGCATTGCCACTAAACAGACTGAGTCAATTTATCCTGGAAGCAATCGTTAGTGAGTTTGAACTGAGCATTTATTCGAGAAAGAACATAAGAGATTTTCCCAAACTGCAAAGAAGAGTACCCTGGCCTGAGTCTGCTGAAGGAGTGTAAGGTGTCCCTTAGAGGAACACAGAGTAGGGCTAAGGAAGTCTCACGAAGATCATTATACACATTTTGCTGCAAAAGGCATCTGAACTTTGATTTGCTATTTGCGCAAGTTCAAACTAACTGAATAGACTGTGCTGTAAATCTTTAGCTTAAATGGTCTGACATCAGAAGAACTCATGGAACTGCACTGGCATCTGGATGCACATTGGTTAGAACCAGTAACTGAATACAAATACCTCGGAGTCGTAATAGACAGCAAAGGCTCCTACAAACCACATATGGAAGCCCTGCGATGGAAAGGTAATACTACACTTATCACTATGAATCCCTTAAAAGAAGCACTCGCAGGCCCAGGTCCTCCAGACAAAACTTCTTTCAATGTTACCATACGGAAGCGAGCCAATGCGCGGGAGGGATGCAATCGTTCTGGATAAAATCATTGCCAGCGCCTACAGAACGATCTTCCACCTCCCAAACTACACTTCCCCTGCACAAATACGGTTAGAATTCAGCCTACAGAAACAGGCCATGGTCAGAAGGGGGGTGTACATAAAAAGCTGGCAAAAGATCAAGGGAGCCATGCAGGGTACACTAAACTCACACCTCTGGGTAGAACTGTCATCCCGGGAAAACTCACCAGCCAGAGCGTACCTCAAAGACTCCCTACTGAAGCTAGGCCTGAATAACCTATGGGACATCCCTGCAACCCACTCGAGTTTCAAAAAAACTGTATTGCAAATCACAAAACTATCTCCTTAGTTGCAGACAAAGCACCACTGGTGGAAAGGGCACACATCTGGCTTGTTCTCAACGATTACACTGCCGTCAAACTGCAACCACACCTGAGTTCAGGATTCAACATAACAGTGAAGGATACATTTTTAAGACACCGCCTGGGCATACTCCTGATCCTTCCTCACCTACCTCCCTGGAAGAGGAAACCCAGAGTCCACACTTGTCGCCTAAGCAGTAATGGAAGTTAAGATCTTCTTCACATAATCTGCACCTGCACTAGCCTACTGAATATCCGACATTCAATGCTCCATCCCATCTTCAATCAAAAAGGCATCCGGACTTGTAGGCAGGTAGTGATGCCCTGCTTTGATCCAACCACCACACAATTAAACTGCTGTTTCACACGATTTCTTAATGTAGTAGAAAGGAGATTGGCCCAACTGCCACCTTGCAATAAAACAACTGGCGAGTAAAACAACAAATTGGTCACGCACATCTTGACACCAATTGGCAAACTCTCCTACCCAGAACCAGAACAGGCTGCTACAGCTACTTTAAAATCATCAAGAATGCTGTAACTTTAGCCAATAGGTACATTGCACTTTCACTCAGCAATACAAAAAATGCTTTAAACATCGGTAAGCCACACAAGTGTCCCCTAATCACATAGTCCTATAAATATCCATCTAGAGGACTACTATGCATAGCAAATTTTGCACAGCAAACTTTTGCACCACATAAGCTTACACCTGATATTCTGCCATCTTAATGCAGCAGCCTCTTCCAACCTACGATCAAGGCCTAGATAGCTAAGAACAATAACAGCAATCTTTGACTGTCAACCTCTGCCCTGAGACTTGGGCGCAAACACACGAGACAAAACCTTTCTCTTCCTTTTTATTTTGTGCTTTAATGCACGTCACTGCATCTCCACGACATTAAAAGATGACCCAGCCGCAGGTCTTTTTATCAAAAACTGCACCCACAGTTCCTAACAAATTGCCTTAAAGCTCAAAGGTTACCTCAAGCAGATTACACTTTACGTGGTTTTGACCCCTTTTAAAAACCTTGCTTTGTGTTGACTAAATGAATTTGTATAATGGTATGGCATGCAATGGTTTTTATTAATCACACATAATAAACTTATTTTACTCAGGGAGCCTAATCCTAATATTAGGAAATGTAGATGTTTATGTGAAAGAGTATTTGTTGTGGTGACATTCGGACCAATAGCTTTACTTGTAATTTTGAGTTTACCCCATTCTTCACATGTAGAGGAGTTTACATCTACAAGTGCCCCTCAAACACCACTTCCTACTGACAATAGTTTACTTGTAATAGATGAGAAAGATTTACATGTAGATGCTTCTACAGGAGATTATTAATTGAATGATTACTTAAAATTGCTTCATGAATATGTTGACACAATTGATGGTAGGGATTGCTATGTTGCATGCAATTACCTGCGTCAGTTGCTGAGGGGATAACATACCATAATCACCCTTGGCATATGTAGTTACCTGTAGCTTGTTGCTGAGCTTATTCTATGGAAAGGGCCATTTTCAATTTTACTCGAATCATGAAATGTTTTTTCCAGATATTCCTGTGCTGAACCACTTGAATCATTAGCCTGATGCTAAAAACACGGGATAGTGGGACATTTCTTTAGTCCCACCAAGACATTAAATACTGCTTATGCACATAGACAGAACTTAACTTGTTCCTTAATAGATGTAGAAAAGAAATTCATAGATCCAGTAGAAGATAGACATAGAGACATATTGGCTAAGGCAATGAATCATTCATAAGTACCCCAACCGGCCAAAGATTAAAGTGAGCATAGGTTATTGGGAAATATGGCAGCATTAGCTTTAGATGGGCAACATATAGGGAAATTATGCATATTCATTAGAAAATCCACTACTGATACAAATTTCATAGGGAATAGTGAATAAGATCATACTTTTGAAGTTCGAGGATATTGGGGATTATACTTAGATGGAGGAGATCCTGATTTCCTGGGGTGTATTACATTTGTGGGAAAATGCATTTTACAGGTTACCCAAAGATGGTATGGAACATGTTACATGAGGATAGTTTTTCCAAGGATTTATTATGTAGGACAACTTGATGATCCAACAAGGGAACAACATTCAAGAACAAAAAGAGCTGCTAGTGCTAGCGAAATTATAGGAGACATTTTTGATGCTCTAATACCATCTGTAGGAGTGATGCTCAACTCACACAAGATTAGAATGCTTTCTACTGTAGTTGATAAGTTATCCACAAGTACAGTTGGAGGATTTTTTGTTATGGATACTGAAATGGTTGCCTTAAGATCAATGGTTTTACAGAATCGACTTGCATTAGACTTTCTTCTGGCAAAAGAGGGCGGAGTCTGGCAAATGTTAAAAGTTCAATAATTTTGCACTTACATTCCAGGCTAAAGTAGGGACTTGCAGAAATACATAAAGAACATTACTGACTTGAAGAAAGATTTAAAAGGGTTAGAAACAACAGGTGCTTGGGAAGCAATAGGGAATGGATTTTCTGCTATAGGTAGATGGTTTGGAACTTAGGCAGTGGAATTGTTGGAAGCATTAGTGATAGTTGTTCTTTGTGGATTATTCTTGATTGTAATCTATAAGGGATACAAATGTGCACAAGTGAAAAAGAGAGAGAGCAGACATGGAACTACAAGATAGAGCAAATACTATGATGACATGAAATTTCTGGAGGATTCCAGGAGAAAGAGGATGAAAACAACCAGATTGTCATTTGTCTATCTGATAAGACATTGATTTGATAACCTGATTTGCCATCAGAGGGGGATTGGTACAGTGCAATTATGCCCACCCTTTACAATCAATCAATCAATCAATCAATCTAGCTGGTGTTTATATAGCGTGGCTACTCACCCATAACGGTCTCAAGGTGCGGGGGCGGGCTGCTGATCCATCTGGGTGCAGGGGTTCAGTCAAAGAGCCAGCTCTTGAGATCCTTGTACCTCAAAAATATATCACAATTTCATAACAAATACATAACATGAATGTGCATTTAGAACATATTTCTTCTATGGTCTAACAATATAAAATTAAGTGTTGCATTTGACATTATTTCTTAAGTGTATTTACTGTAGGACTAGTGAATTTACTCAAACTATGCGCTTTTACTGAATCAAATAAGATATTAATAAACCATCCTTACTTAGTAGAGATGTATTTACTATAAAGATGAAAATTCGACTTTCATAATGTGTGCCCTAATACATTGAATAACATATACTGTGTAGATAGTTGAATAGAAACCATTCTCATATATGTAGAATGTGATTACTCTAGAAACAACACATGTTTATGTAATGTGTGCTCTAATGTTTCATATAATGCCTCAAATGTAGTTCTAAGACATACTGACACATATACTTTTAAGATTTTACTGTATGCCACATGTAAGATGAATCTTATGTACTGACCATTCATATTCATTTGTGTTTCAATGTGCACACTCATAATAAATGTGCACCATTGAGTTAATAATTTAAGTTGTCTTTAGTAGGCCTGATTAACGTGCTGCATAAAATAACTTGATGAAAGAACACAAAAAGCCACAACGTTAACTGAAAGGCCTATTCAGCAATGTTACAACCTGGGCTTTGTGTGAGAAGACGATGTCATTCCCATATCCAGTGTGAGATGCTTTGCAAATGTTGCAGTCTACAACTTGAGAAGTGGAGAAAGGCAATAGGTAATCGAACTCTGATGATGTGCACAAAGAGATGTTGCCCAGGAGACTCTTTTGTGTTATAACTTAGTGTTCACACCATTGGAGAGCAGATCCCTTCAGATTCTCTACAGAACCTTTTCAGACCTTTACCACACTTTCCTTTGGACTTCATGAGGTTTATACCTCTATACTTCCTTTGATTCTTTGCTGAGTGTGGCTTAGTCTAACATTTATTCCCAGAGCCAAAAAGACTCTTGACCAAGCTTCTGAAATGCTGACACCTTCCTCCTTAATTTTCTGCCCTGTTCTATTTTCCTTACTGGAATTTCCTATTTTTTTTTATTCTATAGAGCTTTGGAGCCATCCTCTTAACTTGGATTTTACTATAGGTGATTTAGGTTTACTAATGTAGCATAACATTTCATTATTAATCTTTTGTATTGCTGTGACTGAACTTCTTGATTGCCTAATATTGGTCCATCTCAATTTCTTCCGGTGGTTGGGCTTTACCGTTGTTATTCTGTATCTTTATAGCATCTCATTAAGAGTCGTGTTTTTTACCTTAATTCTTAATTTGTAATAAACCTTCTTAACCATAGTTACTGATTCCTGGTCATTATTGTGCAGCCAAATGGGTTACACTGTTAATTTAAATTGATTTTTGAAATGTTAATTCTCATCACCTCTCAGGCAGAAAATAAAATGTCCATCGGAAGACCAACGGTTAGAAAGTGGAACCAGAAAATGGTGGACCGCCTTTACTGAGATACCATTATTTGAAGTTATCCATTTAATTCTACTATAGATAGCCACATCAATTATATATCAGCCAAGCCAGGCATTGCTCATGGAGTGGCTCTTTAATGGAATGAAGTGACTCTTTAATGGAATGGAGCCTAAGTATGTGCATCACATAGTTCTGGCCAGTACTGATATAGGGCACTAGCATTCTGATCTTGTAATGTGGTGTTGATTAGGCCTGGTCTGTCCATTTCATTCATTTAATGATCTAGGTAGGGAAAAGTCAGCTTTCATCGTACTCCTGAATTCAGGTTGTGTCAATGTCTCCTATTCTTATCAGAAGTGAGTTCCAAAGCTTAGCAGATTGCAGAGAGAATATGATACCAGGTATTATATCCGGTATGATTAGTTATGGTGCAAGGCTAGGTCACAGCGGACCTTTCCGAGCTGTACTTGTTGGAAAGCTGGAACCTTGCTCCTTATAGCCTCACCTGCATTGCAGGCTGGATTGGTTTCCGAAACATATGAAGAAGCCTGGAAAAAAAATGAAGCGCCTCATTTATGAGGCCACTTGCGGCACTTTTGCACTGCCGGAATGTCCCTTTTTTGACACTCCGGTGGCGCAATGTGCCGCAGCATATTTACAAGGCAATGCAAAGCCACTTTACATGGTTTTTCAATGCCTTGTAAATATGTGCTCCTTTCACGCAGAACACTGAATGATAGGGGGTTCCATGGGTGTTGCTGTGGGTGTTCCCACGCAACACCCATAGAATCTGAAGCATTCCCAGATTTACGAGGAATCGTAAACCTGGGAATGCATCAGATTCTAACGCCACCCAGGGGGTGGCGTTAGAGAGGTGCAACATAGAGAAATATTTAAATTTCTCCTCGTTTTTCCTCTTTTTATGTGTGTTGCATTGTGCAGCACACAGAGAAAGAGGAAATCGCCTCAATTGATTGATTTTGTGCAGAAAGGTGTCCCTTCCTGCACAAAATCAATCATCCCGCACCGCGGGCACCCTTGCTCCATGGTGCAAGGGTGCCTGCGTTGGCACATTGCAGCCCATTGTGCCCAAGCACAGGGGAAAAGGACAGGAATGCGCCATATCTCATAGATACAGTGCATTCCTGCCCTTTTCTTTTGACGTAGGGCAGCGCAGCAAGATTTCTTGCGGCACTGCCCTGCAGCAAAACCTCATAAATGAGGCCCCCAGATTTACGAGGAATCATAAATCTGGGAATGCATCAGATACTAACACCACCCAGGGGTAGAAAGAGGAAATCGCCTCAACTGATTAATTTTGTGAAGAAAGGTATCCCTTTCTGCACAAAATCAATCAACCCTGCAATGCAGGCACCCTTGCACCATGGCGCAAGGGTGCCTGCATTGGCCCATTGGAGATATGAACGATAATGCGGAGGAATAAATAGATACATTGAATTTTCTAGAGGAAAAAAATAAATTGATCCCTCACTTAGACCATGATTTATGTCCACTTATTTGATATAGCTGAAAAAACCATCACCAAAATTGTAGTCCGATAGTATTTCTATAGTTGAATAAGACAATACACAAATTATATATACAAACAAATACGAATACATATATATATATATATATATATATATATATATATATATATATATATATATATATACAAAATTCCTTATTACCCATACTTATATTGCGGATGCTGGTAAATAAACAAACAATAACTACAAAATAGCAATCCGTAAGAAAAGAAGATAGTCCTGAAAACACACACTCGAGGGGATGCTTCAACCCTCTACCTAGAAAAGAATGTGTAACAATTTCTTATAATTCATTCATGATTTGTTGGACTTCTCCAAATTGTGGGGTCGACGCGTTTCAGCCCATTCATTTGGGCCTCATCAGGACAAGGGCAAAAGGAAACAGATACCTCTAGCTAAGGGCGTGTCTGTCTTTCTAAGACTAAGAATAGATGTCTAAGGATGGTCAACCCACGTTTGACTCGCTTTCGTAGTGCACGGGCGTCAACGAGTAATAAAGTTTGGACTTCTAGTATAGGATAAGGCAGGATCTTGTAGGCGTTATTTAGATGAGGACCAGTATTCCCAGTCACGGCAAGCAAAACTCGGTAGACATCTAAACTGATAGTAAGAATAGGTAACCTCTGGTGCGGCGTCTATTAGTATCAGCTCGCCGTGGTACAGTGGCGTCTTCCACTGGCCCATGGCAGCCCATTGTGCGCCAGCACAGAGGAAAACGACAGGAATGCATCGTATCTCATAGATATGGCACATTCTTGCCCTTTTCTTTTGACGCAGGACAGCACAGCAAGATTCCTTGCGGTGCAGCCTTGCGTCAAAACCTCATAAATGAGGCCCTTAAATTCCTGGCCAGACTATCTTGGCAGAGCTCGCCATGCTGGCAGGTCTCAGCTATATGTACTCTTGCCAGAGGCTGTAAAGTTCCTGACCTCGCTGCTTGGATTGGTCTGGGGCCTTAGTTGGAAATTTCAGCATATTCATTCTATAAAAATAATATTTTACTTCTAGCTTCAAACTTTTCTTTGGCAAATGTTGCTGATGCTTGGTATCTTTCAGCACTCGTGAGCGACGCCTTGACCTGAACACCCCGTCTCTTCGAGCTAAAATGTGATTTTATTATGTAGGGTGAATGATTGAGAGAAAAAGCAGATTTCTGTCCTCAAAATCCTAGAAGTGTGGGCAACTAGTAGTGGAGCTGTTCAGGCCATCAGGCACATGCAGAGTAAAGTTAACCAGGGCAAATTCTACTCCTCACTAGTAACTCTGCAGTATTTGGTGGAGTTTTTCAGTAACTCTGCAGAATCCTGTGGAGTGGAACTCCACGAGCTCCAGCCAGGCCTAGTCTTGACTCTCCAGTTCAGGAAAGGTCTGCCCATTGTCCTGGATGAGATCTCGAACTCTTAGGGTCTAGTTATGAGTGACTTGTTATATTCTGTCCAGTGTGTAAACTGTCATCGGGCCATAAATTCATCTGTGGGGCTATTCAGGCTCCTCTGTTTTGCTAATTGTTCTGGAGGATTTTTACAAGCCTAGCCTCAAGCTGTATTAAGGCAGCGGATGGACTTTATAAGTCTCTTACTCATCCTCTTGCTCATACACTCAAATGGAATTCTCTAGTTTGAGCAGCAATTTTACAAAATGGCTGTGCCTCAGGCTGCAGGCTAATATAGCAGATCAGAATTAAAGAGGGTGCAATTAAAACGAAAAATAAATGGGTTTTGATCACTTACACTCATACACTAGGCTTAGATGCCCAGGAGTGGAACAGCGAGACTGTGAAAAAATCAAGGCTGGACACCAATTTAATACTTAGGATTTTAGAAGGAATAATTTAGTTCGAAAAATGACGTTCTCTGTGGAAGAAAAAGTCAGCAGACAAGCGTGAGATGCTTTTCTTTATGATTTTTTTTTTGCACACATCCTGGGATTAGCAGCACAAGTATGAAAAAAGTAGTAGCTCTTTTTTGTTCCCCTGCTATAATTTAAGAAGCTCTGGGGAGAAAACGGCAGGGAATATCCTGTAAATCAATTCTGATGAACAGCGGGACAGAACATTCAGAACAGTGGCGTTCTGCTTCTTCAAATCAGCCGCAAGTTCCAACCAAGTGAAAGACTCTTCTACCTTGTCTTAGAACTTTTACTGCAAGTAGAGCAGAGGTGCGTTAGCAGGTAAAATATATCCATGACCGAATTTCATGAACGGGATATGAGGACTCACAAAATCCTTGTAGTCACTGAGTTACAAGCGACAACACCTTTTGTCCTCTTGGGAGACAGTAGGACTTTACACTTTTAGAAGCCTTTCGATGCCCTAATAACAAAAATTATATATATTATTTTTTTTACACACACATATGTGTGTGCGTGTGTGTATTTTATTGGCTTCTAAGTAAAAACAATGGGCCCGATTCACAGAACTAATCTGAGACAAAATCCTAAACGTACTACTTTTGTTATTCACAGAAGGCATTTAGTAGTAGTAAAGTTAGGATTTTGTCTTAAGTCTGACTTAAGACAAACTTAAGACAGACTTAAGACAGACTTAAGACAAACTTAAGACAGACTTAAGACAGACTTAAGACACACTTAAGACAAACTTAAGACAAAATCCTAACTTTACTACTACTAAATGCCTTCTGTGAATACCAAAAGTAGTAAGTTTAGGATTTTGTCTGAGATTAGTTCTGTGAATCGGGCCCAATATAACAATCTGCAGTTACAGTGAACGTGGCCAATCTTCCCTACAGTTCAGCATACTAGCAAACTATCATTAATTTCGTCATCACAGAAATAAGCTCAAATCACTCTATCAATTGATGAAAAAACAAGGTCGCCCACCTTCCATGGTACCACTCTCCCATTATGCCTACAGGCTGTATGACTTGATAGTCTAGGTTGCACCACGAGAGGGGAGTCTCTCTGTGCCTCGTAACTTAAATATATTACACACTGGCGGTCGCAACTATGTAGCTATAGTTAGGACCAAGTTTACATAAGAAATGAATTTTTAGTTTTTCTAAAAACTTTCCCAAAAAATGGTTTATTCACCTCAGCTCCTTCCTGGAAAGTTGTGGTTGATCCATCAAGATACTGATGACATCTGAAAGGAAATCATTAGGTTAACTACAATTGGTGAAATTCAGTGTTTTTAGATTTTAAAATGCTATTTCTCAACTGTCATTTTTAACTAACATCACTTTCACCTTTGTTTTTTCCAGTGAATATGAGTTATTTGAAAGACCTCCCTTTATGGGTGGAATGTATCAGACACACAACATTTTAGGATAAAGGAGTGCCAATCAACAGATTCTAACCTCTTTCATATATAGTACAAAGTCCTTCTAGCCACAACGCCGCAAGCCACGATGCCTCATACCACAGTGCCATCTTAGTTGCAACGTTGCCCTTTTAGGCAATTGGGCGCCAACAAGATTTAATTTCCATTGTCTTCTCAGCTGCAATGTCACAAGCCCCAATGCAGTTTTAGCCATAATATCAAAATCAACAATGTGTTATGTTGCTTAGCAATGTGGAACACCGCTGTTGCGGGTGACACGTGGAATGTTTATATTTAAGTATCATGGAATGTACAGTCAGTTGGGTGGTGGACACATGGAGGCAGGTTGTGTCTATATATGCTCCTCAGCTACAATAAAACTTGAACTACATATACCTCTGCATGGGAGTATTTTACTACGCAACACTGGATTCGAGGGCTGAGGAGCAAAAAGGAACATACGCGGTCATTACTTGGATGTGCTTATTTCATTCATTTTGGCTGTACTTGTCATCGCTGTTGGATACAGAGTGCTGAAAGAGTATATTCTACTGAGGAATTGCGGCAGGTTAGGAGTGCTTTCTTGGGGCGTACTCTGCTGGAGCGTTCTGGCCAGTTCAACTCCCCCCTCAGTGCATTGTCAGCTGCACGGCACCTGCAATTACTCGAGCACTGCGCGGTGCCTTTCAGCACGCATCAGTTGTTCTCCTCGTGAAACTCCTCCTTCATCTTATTTACAATATGGGCCAGGAAGGGAGCTAATCACGCGAGGTCACGCTGCGCAACCTTACACGGCGGCAATATTTGTTTACATTTGTACCGCGATCGGAGAGAATCATGTATTTATTTACGCTTTCAAGTGTTACCTTGTTTGTGGCATTACAGGGCACATAGCAGACAACGATAAATATATATCTCGTCACATTTTTGCCGTAATTGCTTGTTTTCTTCTTTGGCTTTTTGGAATATTTTTTTTTCTCTTACGTTGCCTCAGTGTTAATTCCTGCATTGTATCATTGGGTGGTAAAGAGCAGGACAGTGGACTAGTCCTAAGGTGAAGTAAGGACACTAGACAAGTCCATTCACTATGAGTACGCAAAGCTATAATATTAGTCTGCCCCAGTCATTTTGGGCAACTGGTTCGGAGCCTTCCTTGAGGTGGTTGGAGTGGAAGGCACACTTCACCAATTATATTGAGGCAGTGGATGAAGCTGACAAGATGGCTCCAGGGCAGAAGTAAAGACTACTTTTACACTCCTTAGGGTCAACTGGGTTGAAAGTATACCATCAAATGGCCTTTACTACACAACATGGTGTCAAGATGCAGCCTTGATTCAGGCCACTGCTAGAATTTATCTTTTTTGAGGTAGCCCAGATTGACGACTCTAACTTTCACCCATGTGTCAGTGTAGAGCGCAATTATCGCCCTCAAGAGGTCAGATGGTATGCCCCATTTCTGTAATTTCATACACTAGATATCTCTTGTCACACTGTTGAAGGCAGTAGCAAAATAGATAAATGCTACATAGAATGGCTTGCCCTTTTTCCATCAAATCCCTAATCAGTGTGGTTAGGCCGAGCAGATTATCTTCGATGCTGCAGCCTTTTTGGAACATGGTCTGAAGAAAAGAGATTAGCCACTTTGCCCGGACCGAAGTTTCCAGCTCTTCATTGAGGGTCCTAGCAAAGCATTTCACCTTTATATCCAAGAGTGCTTTGAGGCTCAAATTTGCTGGAGATTGCAGTTCCTCTTTTTGTGGATAGAGACTAACAAAGACCCTCTCCAGCTGCCTGGGATGTTGTTTCTGGAGAGACATTGATTATACAAGGGGGTTAGGAGGGCTGCCCACTTGTTGTGGTTGCGTTTAAAAATGGCTGCCGGTAATCCATTGGGGCCATGAGCATTGTTCCTGTTTGTGGAGCGAATCACCATTTCCTCTCTCTTTTTTTTCAGTGGTGTTAAACAATTCAGGGGATTATGGCTAGAGCACTGGGAGACGATTAAATCCTGGGGGTGACTTGTTCTTGTCAATGTAGAGAGTCTCAATGTGCTTTGATCATCTTGCGGACAAGATGTTCCTTAAAACATGTCTTGGCAACTTGGTTAATGACTCATTATTCTATGCCCAAACCTGGCTAAATCATTTGATTTAAGGGCCATATGGATCTTTGCCTATTTTTTTCCATCCTCGTCCTTATGGTTTTTTTCCTGAACTTGGACATTAGAGATTTGATGGCTTCCTCTTTGGAAGTGAGATCTATATTGTTGCTCCTCCTGGATTTTAGGGCCTTGTTTAGTAGTTTTTTCAGTAGTTTAATTTCTTTAGCAAAGTCCTCTTATGCTTCTTTCCCTAAGGTGTCCAACAGAGGTGCAGGCGACATCTGGGCTGCACCATGTATGATTGTTACCGCCAGGGGCGGCTCCTCCATGTGGGCGGAGGTGCGCCGCCACACTGCTTTCTCGCAGTGCGAGAAGCAGAAACATAAAATGGTATTATATATACCATTTTATGTTTCTGCTTCTTGCACTCCGAGAAAGCAGAAGGGTTTGGTTGGGGGCGGGAAGTTGGGCAGTCCTGCTCTAGGGCAGGGGAGGAGTGGCTTGCCCACTCTGAGGGCGCTGACTGTTTGGTCGGCCGATGGCCGACCAAACCAGTCATACGCACTCTCCCTTTTCTCCATGTAGGCTGCATGCAGCCTACATGGAGAAAATGGCCTCCCCATAGACACCTGTGCGGTCGGCGTCCCAACCAATCACAATGCTGCCATTGCAGCGTTGTGATTGGCTTAGGGGAGGGGATGGAGGCTGCCTGCGGCTGCTTCCTGTTGCAGAGAAGACAACGTGGGACCGACGATGCGGGCCCGGGCTGATGAAGGTAAGCTATCTTATAAATGTTATTATTTTATTCAAATTAAAGCTCTCCCCCCACCCCCGCGCAACCCTGTCCCCGCACGACCCCACCCCCCACCCGCAAGTCATACCGGCCGCGACTGGTTACCACCTCTGGACATCTTTCCGGGTGCCCAGTTTCCAATTGATGGAGAGGGAGAAACGGGCCGCCCGCTATTAAATACATTTGTCTGGTAATGTTTACAAAGAAGTGGGTACACAGTAGTGCTTTCTGCAGAAGTACTTGGGCAGATGTCTTCCTACAGCTGGTGTCCTTTTTAAAGTTAAAATTTATATTTAGTTTAAAAAGTGATAAAGTTATAAAACACTAATGCAAAATGTTGGCATTAAGAAAGTAAACATAATACAATACAATCTGAATTTCAGTTTTAAATAGTTGAAGAATACAAGAAAAGGTAAATATCATAAAAACTCTCTGGAAAGTGAGATAAACAGGAAATCTAACTGCAACATAAACACACAGACATTGGGAAGAAAACACAGAGGGTGACCGACCCAATCAATGTAAGAGAAGAGAATGAGTCACAGAAGCAATGACAAATATCATTTTGGAAACAACCCATACGCTAACGTAAGCAACTATAAGAATG
Organism: Calotriton arnoldi; assembly: GCA_963921515.1. NCBI lineage: Eukaryota > Metazoa > Chordata > Amphibia > Caudata > Salamandridae > Calotriton > Calotriton arnoldi. The sequence goes on along the minus strand of CAWUFW010005392.1, from coordinate 736,536 downwards.
GCAGAAGTACGCTGTGCATATGCATAGCAAGATAACGTGCAACTGCTTCATTGTAGGGCCTTATGTTTTTTGGGGTGAGAAGTTTTCCCACATCTACACAGACATACCCCCTTAGTGGGTAAGCTTCCAGCCGACTATGTCATCTTCCTGGTAATTTAACAGTTTTTTTCAAATCACTCTCTCTCACTCTCCTTCTCTGTCTCTATCTCTATCTTTATCTCTATCTCTGTCTCTTTCTCTATCTCCCCTCCCTCAAGCATCTTAGGTCCTACAAGACCCACTCTTACTGTTTCTCTTCTTGGTGCTATGGATAGGTTAATTGAGCTCCGAAAACTAAAATAAATGAAGAGAAGACAAACTACAGCAGACACATTGAATGTGGCGGCCCCAAAGAAAAGATGGAATAATAAAATATATATACATATCAGCTTCTCCTTTTAAAAAATGCTCCATGCTACATCAGATCTCAGCAGCAGTTTATAATCAGCAGGAAATGGTATGTGAGCAGCACACATTTATGTGTTGTATAGTTAAACACCTGCCTAGGTGGTACACAAAGCACCTGATACTGTGCTCCCCATGTAAAGTTGTGACTATATGTGTGGCGTAAATACATGTGTGTAAAAATGCTTACACAACATGGTAAGGAGGTTATTATGCAAGCCACTAAAAAGGTGTTACATGGATAGAAAGTGGGAACATTTGTAAACTTCACAATGAGTAAATTCAGAAATCAGGGAGGGGAACTTTTTTCACAGCTCCAAGGAGATGAAACAAAATCCTCACGTCCCGGCTTAGTACTCTCCCAGATTACCTTTTTACACTGAAGCAGCTCCTCCGCTAAGGCGGAGGAGCGTCGCCCCACTGCTCTCAGAGCAGGAAAAATAAAAAATAAAATGATAATAACATTGTCATTATATATTTATTTTTCGGAGCTACGGGGCTGGGTTAGGGCAGGGTTGGGGTCACAGAGGGAGGATGGTTCATGCACACTCTAAGCACTTTGCATGTTCCCCACCAGGCTATAATGCAAAGCCTTATGAGGAACATGCACAGGCTCCCAGTCCCCGTCTGAGTGCTGAACCATGGCGCTCAGATCAATCACAACGCTGCAATGCAAACTGGCTTAGGGGAGCCTGTGTGCTTGCTGCTTCCAGGACTCACCAGCAAGTGAAGCTGAGAAGAGACGGAGGCTGTGGGGAGTTTTTTTTAAATTTATATTTTGTTCACCCCCTTCCCCGCCCCGCCCCCACCGTTCCCGGCAAGCCGGCACTGCTTTTACATCCAATTCTGCTAACACACTCCGCTTCTGTGCAACTTCTTTTTCTATGAATTCCATTACTAGAATTATATACCTTATTGTTGGTGTGCTTCGACTCAACCTCCATGGAGAGGAATTTCAAACCCCCTTTCTGATAAATTTGTGAATTTCTTCATTGCACCTCTCTTTCTTCTTGAACAGGGACAAGCATTCAAGAAAACAAGGAATCACGGGTATCAAAAGGCCTTCATATGATCAGTGACCCGGCATGGCACTCGGTTGATTCTTAAAGAAAGAAAAAAAACTCATATATGGAATTGGTTTAGTAATTAAATATATTCATTTTAGGGATGTAGTACAGTAAAAGGGTTATCTCACAGTAAAGCAAAAATAATAATCAAACAGGGAGTCTGAACTGAAGCAGAGCAAAACAAAACACAATCATTTATAAATAAAATAAGTAAACATAAATATGTCCTATATTGGGAAGCAATGGTCCATCCTTCCCTCAAACATCTCCACCACTGTCTACTCAGTGGAGCTGCAGCCTGATTTCTTGCAGCATTTAGAGCAAGGCATGCAGCGGGTCCAGCTCTATGTACCTGGCATCTAACTTTTGCTCTTGCTGCTGGGACTACTTCTTCATCCAGGTGCAGATGGTGATATTGTGAGGTCAGGTGTGGTGTTTCATGTGGGGGGATTGGCGTATCTGATGATACAGCTGAAGCCAGTGGTGGGATTCAAGATTATTTTCACCAGCATTGTCTGCGACAGATGGCTGTCAGGGAGCAAGCTCACACCTGGGTAATTATTAAAGGAGTTTGCTGAGTTGATTCCACATTGTCTTCTGGGATGCTTGCCAACGATCTAGGGTGTACCTTCAACTCTTGATTTTTTCCCTTCATAGTGAAATAAAAACGAAAATGTTTCAAGCTAAAAGGAAATTTGAAGTTAAAAAAATTAAGTTGAACATTTTACAGATAAAACATTTGATGTTAAGCTAGCGTTAAAACAGTTCGGAAACAGAAAGGAAGGCCGAAGGGACATTGGTAAAGAGGGATGTGCTGCACTTGCAAGTTCGGATAAACATGGACAGTACGGAAAAACACGTACATGGGCAGGGTCAGGAGGCAGACAAGGGGCCGGAATGCATAAATTCGGGGGCAGTGGGAACACAGAGAAATAAACAGGAAGATTCTGTACCACCAAAATGAGTTTGTGAGTGACATTTCCAGAGTTATATATGTGAGAAGTTGGCCTGGTATATGCTGTCCACTAATTATAGTGGGCACCTTGCACCAGTCCAAACAACCCCTTATTGGAGATAGGTTAAAGACAACCTTATTGAAAGCTATCCTAGTGGTAGCTATGGAGAGCAGCCTTCAGGCTAAGTCTTGAAGGAATGTAAAGCAGTTTGTTTTACCAGTCTATAATCTCTTGAGTGACCAAATGAAAGAGCACCACACCAGGTATATATTCAAAATATATGTATTTATTGCTAAACACACCCCTCTAGTCTCTTTATGAGGCTAGAGTTCGAAGTACATAAGTTAGAAGTTATTTAAACACAGTAATAGCACAAATACACGTTTGGGCCCTAGGGGCGTACCAAACCATATACCAATAAAGTGGTATAAGAACCACGACTGAACTAGACACTAGGCCTAGAGCCTCTAGAAGTGCTTGGACCACAAGGAACCACCCAAGGTAGTGACACAGGGGACCCATGGGGGACGCGTGCAGTGTAAATACACAACCGCGATACGCCGTTGACTTCTATGGAGAAAGTCGTGATCGGGAAATTAAAGAAAAGGGACACTTAAAGGAGGACTTGGAGCAAAACCTTTGAGATCTAGGACTTTGAAGAGTCTCTACCCACGGGAGCACCGGAGTACTCGTGTTACCTCACCCAGGGAAGCCGGGTGCATAGGTGCCTTTCGGGGTCGGGTTTCGTCGTCGATTTGAATGGCGATCTGCTGCAAAGTGCTGCTGGCGACCAAGTGAAAAGTGTCCGGGTGGATCCAAGAGTGGATCGGAGTTCTGAAGAACCTGAAAGCAGAGGGGACAGAGTCTGGGTCACTAGCCAGTGACCAGGAAGGTGATGGACAGATGCCCACCGATGTCAAGTGCTTCAGGTGCGTTGACGGTCGTCAGCCACGAGGTCCAGGAGGCGTTGTCGGTGACCAGGAGCAGGATTCGGGCTGGTACACAATGTCTGTCGAGTGCTGAGGTGTCGGCGACTGGATTGGACCCAACAAGTCTTGGCAACGGCAAGTCTCGATGCAGAGGAAGATCATCGATGGTGCAGACCAGCAAGGTCTGGGGAACTCACCCAGCGAGGGTAAGTGAGGGCAGGCCTGGAGCAACTAGGATGCCAAGTAAAAAAAAGATTGGCCTTCGTTAAGGGCTACTAGCCAACGGGCTAGCGACCGCGAAGGAGCCTCGAGACGCCGCACGTGGATCTGGCTCACAGGACACTCGTGGAGTGGAGGCCAGTGATCTTCGGTGCAGTTGGTGCTGGAGGCTAGGGCTACTCGGAGCCCAAAGCACGACTTCGGGGAGACCCAGAAGAGGATGCACTTGCAAATATGCTCGGTGTCCAGGGGTCACGGTCTCAAGTCACCCACGATAGCCACGGGCCTCAGCTTTGCTGGGGACTCAGGGTAGCCTCGGGGAAGTCTGAGAATCCACCTCTGGTGATGCGATGACTTCGGCATCCGGGGGGAGCTTCAGAAATGCGAACCAGACAGATGCTTCTTTGGTGCCTGCCAAGCAGGGGAGTCACTCCTTGACCCCAAGGGAGATTCTTCTGTCCTCTAATCGTGAGTAGAGCGTCGAAGGTCCAGGATTCAGTTTCAGAGTTTCGTCCAGGGATAATCTAAAGTCCTAAGGACTGGGTTCCTATACTTATACTAAGTATAGGGGTTGGACTACTCTGTGGCCCCACCTATGGGTGGGTCAGGGCAGAGGGGTGGCTACACCCCTTTCCCTTTGTCCAGTTCGCGACAAAGCAGGGGCTGCAAGCCCCTGATCCGGTTTGAACTGGGGTATGCACAGGGACACCAAGTGTGCCCCCAGTGCAGGACTTCAAAGCACCCGAAAGTGCTCCCGCCCAGCCCCAATACACATTATCCTGTCTGGGGAGGTGGTCACACCTCCCTGGGACAGGAAACCTATTGTCAAGGCCTCCCCTGCCGGAGTTACGTCCAGCAGCAGGAGGCCAGACTCGTGTCTGTGGCAGCAGCATCCATTTTGTGATGCCAGGGCTTTGGAAAGAAGTTACCGGGCTAGCCAGAGTTAACATGTCTTTCCCTCTAGAAGGGTGGAATGCTACCCCCGCCACCAGAATTGGCGGGGGGGTAGTATTCCAAGATGTTTGACACCAAACACGACATGTTTAGGTGCAGCCATTCCAAACGTTAGCATTTAACGCGAGGTTATAATGCGCTTAAGAGTATATGGTCAGGCTGCACTACAAACAGCATCAGAGAAGGGTCTCCGAACGCTGCAGAGGGGCCCTGCTCATGCAGGGGCACCCTCTCACATAGGAACCATGCACTCTGCCTTTAGGATTGATAAGGCCTGCCTTAGGAGTGACTTATAGGTTTATATGTGTGTATGTATTTAGTGATATAGGTAACCTATATCACAGTAAGGGGTGCATGCACCACCTTACCCAGGCTGCAGTAGCAGACCTGTGGTGTCAGTTTGGATGGCCTTCCAGGGGTGGCATAATACATGCTGCAGCCCCTGGCAGGCCTCTGAGGTACCTATGCCCTTGGTACATAGTATACCATATACTAGGGACTTATAAGGGCACTCCAGATTCCAATCAGTGATGTGCCTAAGGCACATGGAAACCATTTTAGAGAGGAAGCAGCTAGGCTGGGGTTCTGATTAGCAGGGCCCCAGCCAGACTAATGTCGAAAAACAGTGAAGCATCAGCAAAAAGTGGGGGTACCCATGTGAAGCAGATCCTACTCTCCTACACAACCCCCCAAACGTAGGGACATTAAACTAACCTTGCCCAGTTAAGTCTTCATGTTCTAAGTGGAAGTACCTAGAGAGTCCATCTGCATTGGCATGGTTACTCCCAGGTCTATGTTCCACTGTAAAGTCCATCCCCTGTAGGGAAATGGACCACCTAAGCAGTTTGGGGTTTTCACCCTTCATTTGTTTTAGCCATAAGAGGGGCTTATGGTCTGTCTGAACCAGGAAGTGTGTACCAAACAAGTATGGCCTCAACTTCTTCAGAGCCCAGACCACAGCAAAGGCCTCCCTCTCTATGGCTGACCAACGTTTCTCTCTAGGGGTCAGCCTTCTGCTAATGAAAGCTACTGGCTGATCCTGACCTTCTTCATTCAATTGTGACAGTACAGCCCCTACCCCCAATTCAGATGCATCAGTTTGAACAATGAACTTCTTGGAGTAATCAGGACTCTGTAGAATGGGAGCAGTGCACATGGCCTGCTTCAGGTCATCAAATGCCTTTTGACAGCTGACTGTCCACTGAACCTTTTGGGCATTTTCTTAGAAGTTAAGTCATTCAGGGGTGTCACTATTGATCGATACCCCTTGACAAATCTCCTATAGTACCCAGTCAGGCCTAAGAAGGCTCTCACCTGAGTCTGGGTAGTTGGAGCAGTCCAGTCCATGATAGTCTGGATCTTGCTCTGCAAAGGTTGAACCTGGCCTCTACCCACAAGGTGGCCCAGGTACACAACCTGACTCTGCCCTATCTGGCACTTAGTGGCCTTGATAGTCAGGCCTGCCATTTGCAGGGCCTGTAAAACATTCCTGAGGTGGACCAGGTGATCCTCCCAGGTGGAGCTAAAGACAGCAATATCATCTAGATATGCTGCACTATAGGCTTCCAGACCTGTGAGAACTGTATTCATCAACCTCTGGAAAGTGGCAGGTGCATTCTTCAGACCAAAGGGCATTACCACAAATTGATAATGCCCACTAGGGGTTGAGAATGCTGTTTTGGGCTTTGCAGTATCAGCTAGTCTGATCTGCCAGTAGCCAGCTGTCAAGTCAAATGTGCTGAGATATTTGGCAGAGGCCAAAGTATCTATGAGCTCATCTGCCCTTGGTATTGGATGGGCATCAGTCCTAGTGACTGCATTGAGACCCCTGTAGTCCACACAAAACCTCATCTCTCTTTTTCCACCACTGGTGTGAGGTTTTGGTACAAGGACCACTGGACTAGCCCAAGGGCTATCTGAGGGTTCAATAACTCCCAATTCCAACATTTTCTGGACTTCAGTCCTGATACAGTCCCTGACATGGTCAGGTTGCCTATAAATCTTATTTTTAATAGGCAGACTGTCCCCAGTGTCCACTTCATGAGTGCACCAGGTGGTCTGACTGGGTGTCAGTGAAAACATATGTCTAAACTGATTGAGAACTTGCCTACAATCAGTTTGTTGCTGGGTAGTGAGGCTGCCTGCCAAGGCTACACCATCTACTGACCCATCATCAGGGTTCTGTGAGAGCAGGTCAGGGAGTGGGTCACTCTCTTCCTCCTGCCCTTCATCAGTAGCCATGAGCAAGCCCATGTCTGCCCTGTCCACATATGGTTTTAACCTGTTGACATGGAGAACCCTGTGGGGACTCCTGGGTGTTCCTAGGTCTACTAAGTAGGTAACCTCACCCTTCTGCTCAACAATAGTGTGGGGTCCACTCCATTTGTCTTGGAGAGCTGCTGGGGCCACTGGCTCCAACACCCACACCTTCTGTCCTGGCTGGTAAACAGTCAGAACAGCCTTTGGTCATGCCAGGCCTTTTGAAGTTCCTGGCTAGCCTCAAGGTTTTTGGTTGCCTTTTTCATGTACTCAGCCATCCTGGAGCGGAGACCAAGTACATAGTCCACTATATCTTGCTTTGGGGGCTTGAGAGGTAACTCCCATCCTTCCTTCACCAAGCACAGTGGACCCCTCACAGGGTGGCCAAACAGAAGTTCAAAAGGGCTGTAACCAACCCCTTCTGAGGCACCTCCCTATATGCGAATAAAAGGCAGGGCAAGAGTATGTCCCATCTACGCCTAAGCTTTTCTGGGAGCCCTTTAATCATGCCCTTCAAGGTTTTGTTGAATCTCTCAACTAAACCATTGCATTGTGGGTGATAGGGTGTGGTGAACTTATAAGTCACTCCACACTCCTTCCACATTGCTTTTAAGTACCCAGACATGAAGTTAGCACCCCTGTCTGATACTACCTCCTTAGGAAAGCCCACTCTTGAGAAAATTCCCAGGAGGGCCCTTGCCACCACAGTTGCTGTAGTGGTCCTGAGGGGAATAGCTTCTGGGTACCTGGTGGCATGATCCACTACCACCAGGATAAACCTGTGCCCAGAGGCTGTTTGGGGATCCATGGGACCAACAATGTCAATCCCTACCCTTTCAAAGGGCACCCCCACCACAGGTAGTGGTATCAGGGGGCCTTTGTAGTGCCACATGCCTTGCCACTGGCTTGGCAGGTTACACAGGAGCGACAAAACTCCTTGGTGTCTTCAGACATGTGGGGCCAGTGAAAGTGAGGGACAATTCTGTCCCAAGTCTTGTTCTGGCCCAGGTGACCTGCTAAGGGAATATCATGGGCTAGGGTCAATAGGAAGCCCCTGAACTTCAGAGGTATAACCAACCTCCTGGTAGCACCAGGCTTGGGGTCTCTACTCTCTGAGTACAGGAGTCCATCATCCCAATACACTGTATGGGGACCACTAGCTTTCCCAGCAGCCTCAGCAGCAGCTTGCTGTCTGAGGGGTTCAAGGGAGGGGCAGCTCTGCTGCTCCTGGCTCAGATCTGCCCTAGAAGGTCCCCCTGTCCCCAAGAACTCAACCTGGTCAGGTTCAAGTTCCTCAGGGACAGTTCCTTCTTCAGGGCTGAGATCATCCCCCTCAAGGGACTGATCTTCCTCCTGAGCCAAGGGGGAAGGCACTGCCTTAACCCTACTACTCCTCCTCTTGGAAGGCACTTGGTCCATTCTTCCAGAATCCAAGGCCTGTTCAGTGCTAGACATTTTGGCTTGTGACCTGGTCACAGCAAACACATCTGCAGGGATCCCCAGCATTTCTGCATGGGTCCTGAGCTCCACTTCTGCCCAAGCAGAAGTCTCTAAGTCATTGCCAAGCAAGCATTCGACTGGTAGGTTTGCACTTACCACAACCTTCTTAAGGCCAGTTACCCCTCCCCAGGAGAAGTTAACAACTGCCAGAGTATGGTCTGTTCTGACATTGCTAGCATTGGTCACTTGGTACATCTCACCAAGTATAACTTGCCCAGGATTCACAAGGTCTTGTGTCACCATTGTGACACTTGCCCCTGTGTCCCTAAATGCCAAAGCCTCACGTCCATTGATTAAAGGCTGTTGTCTGTACTTGCCCAGATTACTGGGACTCACAGTGGAGGTCACATCCATGCCTCCATCACAGACTAACACAGCCTGAGTCAGTTCTCTGACTAGGTCAGAGCCTAACTCAGTACCCAGGGTGAACCCTACTAAACCCTTGGCTGGAGCACTCCCACCAACTGTACTAGGGGGAACAGGTGCCTTAGGGGCATTGGTGGGTGCTGGACTGGAGTCTTTGGACTTGGTGCAATCACTGGTCCAGTGGGTCTTTTGCTTACAGACCTTGCACCATGGTTTTCTTTGGCCTTTCCCTTTGGTAGACTGTGAATTCCCACCAGAAGAAGATTTTTGGGGGCCTGATGAAGACTTTTGATCTTTACCCTTCTCCCCACCCTTTTCAGAGTTCTTAGCATCTTGCTTCTTGGTTTCCCCACCTTGGTTCTGTACCTTCTGCTTCACCCTGGTTCTGACCCATTTGTCTGCCTTCTTTCCCAATTCTTGGGGAGAGGTCAGATCAGAGTCTACCAGGTATTGATGCAACAGCTGATTTTGACAGTTATTAAGCATCTGCTCCCTCATTATCAGATTGTACAATCCTGAGAAGTCACACACCTTACTGCCCATCAACCAGCCTTCCAGAGCCTTGGCAGAACAATCCACATAGTCTACCCAGTCTTGAGTCTATGCTTTTTGGGTATCTCTGAACTTCAACCTGTACTGTTCAGTGGTTAGGCCAAACCCATCAATAAGAGCACTCTTCAAGACCTTGTAATTATCAGCATCCTCCTCTCTAACAGGGAGGAGCTTATCTCTACCTTTGTCTGCAAAGGAGAGCCACAAGATTGCTGCCCACTGCTCCTGAGGGACCTTCTGTACTTTACAGGCCCTCTCTAGAGCAGTTATCCACTTGTGGATGTCATCCCCACTCTGGTAGGGAGGTACAATCTTGCTCAGGTTCCTATGGTCATAGGACCTTTCCCTATCTCTAGGGACATGGCTGCCACCATGGGACTCTAGTCCCAACTTTCTTCTCTCTCTAAAGAGATCTAGGGACTCCCTGTCTATAGCTAGTTGCTGTTTTCTGATTTCAAGCTGAGCTTCCTCATATTGAACCAGCCTCTTTCTTCTCTCATGAGAGGATTCCCTCCTATGAGATGAGACAGAGCTCCCTATTGAGGTGCCAGAGTGGTTAGACTCCTGAGAAGGAGATCTAGACTTCCTGGGCACACTCATAATCCTTCCTGGGGGGACAAAGAGGGCATCATTCTGATCCTCCTCTTCATCTTCCTCAGGAGGGATTGGGTTATCCAGGTCAGGGTCATTTTCACCCTCCTGGCCAGTTTCAGAGGGGGGGCTGGGGGTATTTCTACCCCTGGTCACATCCTCATCTTCTGCCCCACCCTCAGCTCCTACCCCTTCAGTCCCCAAGGGCTTACTAAGGTCATAAGCCACCAACAACTCCTTGAGGTGTTGGGTGGTGGGGCTTTGGCCTGTCCTTATTTTTCTCAAGTTGCATAAAGCTCTCAATTCCAAGAATGGGAGTGTATCATACTTGGAGGGTGGAAGCTCAGTGGCTTCCTGCAAGGATTCTTTAGATCCTACCCTTAAAGACATTACTAGTGTGGTGTGGTGTATGCACTACCTACTCTAGTGTGGCCTACTAAACTCTCTTGAGTTGTAGAAAGGGTTGTGCTATCCCTTAACACACAACTCTAAGTTCAGTAGAACTTACTGTATTCTAAGCTTAAATTATATGTACCTTAGGTACCTTTAGTGGTTTTTAGTTGATCAATTCAATTGAGATTATCTGGTAAAACAATAGCATGCTGGAATCCCACACGCTGCACACCAATGTGAGAAGTTGGCCTGGTATATGCTGTCCACTAATTATAGTGGGCACCTTGCACCAGTCCAAACAACCCCTTATTGGAGATAGGTTAAAGACAACCTTATTGAAAGCTATCCTAGTGGTAGCTATGGAGAGCAGCCTTCAGGCTAAGTCTTGAAGGAATGTAAAGCAGCTTGTTTTACCAGTCTATAATCTCTTGAGTGACCAAATGAAAGAGCACCACACCAGGTATATATTCAAAATATATGTATTTATTGCTAAACACACCCCTCTAGTCTCTTTATGAGGCTAGAGTTCGAAGTACATAAGTTAGAAGTTATTTAAACACAGTAATAGCACAAATACACGTTTGGGCCCTAGGGGCGTACCAAACCATATACCAATAAAGTGGTATAAGAACCACGACTGAACTAGACACTAGGCCTAGAGCCTCTAGAAGTGCTTGGACCACAAGGAACCACCCAAGGTAGTGACACAGGGGACCCACGGGGGACGCGTGCAGTGTAAATACACAACCGCGATACGCCGTTGACTTCTATGGAGAAAGTCGTGATCAGGAAATTAAAGAAAATGGACACTTAAAGGAGGACTTGGAGCAAACCCTTTGAGATCTAGGACTTTGAAGAGTCTCTACCCACGGGAGCACCGGAGTACTCATGTTACCTCACCCAGGGAAGCCGGGTGCTTAGGTGCCTTTCGGGGTCGGGTTTCGTCGTCGATTTGAATGGCGATCTGCTGCAAAGAGCTGCTGGCGACCAAGTGAAAAGTGTCCGGGTGGATCCAAGAGTGGATCGGAGTTCTGAAGAACCTGAAAGCAGAGGGGACAGAGTCTGGGTCACTAGCCAGTGACCAGGAAGGCGATGGACAGATGCCCACCGATGTCGAGTGCTTCAGGTGCGTTGACAGTCGTCTTGACTCTTCAGCCACGAGGTCCAGGAGGCGTTGTCGGCGACCAGGAGCAGGATTCAGGCTGGTACACGATGTTTGTCGAGTGCTGAAGTGTCGGCGACCGGATTGGACCCAACAAGCCTTGGCAACGGCAAGTCTCGATGCAGAGGAAGATCGTCGATGGTGCAGACCAGCAAGGTCTGGGGAACTCACCCAGCGAGGGTAAGTGAGGGCAGGCCTGGAGCAACCAGGATGCCAAGTAAGAAAAAGATTGGCCTTCGTTAAGGGCTACTAGCCAACGGGCTAGCGACCGCGAAGGAGCCTCAAGACGCCGCACGTGGATCTGGCTCACAGGACACTCGTGGAGTGGAGGCCAGTGATCTTCGGTGCAGTTGGTGCTGGAGGCTAGGGCTACTCGGAGCCCAAAGCACGACTTTGGGGGAGACCCAGAAGAGGATGCACTTGCAAATGTGCTCGGTGTCCAGGGGTCACGGTCTCAAGTCACCCACGATAGCCACGGGCCTCAGCTTTGCTGGGGACTCAGGGTAGCCTCGGGGAAGTCTGAGAATCCACCTCTGGTGATGCGATGACTTCGGCGTCCGGTGGGAGCTTCAGAAATGCGAACCGGACAGATGCTTCTTTGGTGCCTGCCAAGCAGGGGAGTCACTCCTTGACCCCAAGGGAGATTCTTCTGTCCTCTAATCGTGAGTAGAGCGTCGAAGGTCCAGGATTCAGTTTCAGAGTTTCGTACAGGGATAATCTAAAGTCCTAAGGACTGGGTTCCTATACTTATACTAAGTATAGGGGTTGGACTACTCTGTGGCCCCACCTATGGGTGGGTCAGGGCAGAGGGGTGGCTACACCCTTTCCCTTTGTCCAGTTCGCGCCAAAGCAGGGGCTGCAAGCCCCTGATCCGGTTTGAACTGGGGTATGCACAGGGACACCAAGTGTGCCCCCAGTGCAGGACTTCAAAGCACCCGAAAGTGCTCCCGCCCAGCCCCAATACACATTATCCTGTCTGGGGAGGTGGTCACACCTCCCTGGGACAGGAAACCTATTGTCCAGGCCTCCCCTGCCGGAGTTTCGTCCAGCAGCAGGAGGCCAGACTCGTGTCTGTGGCAGCAGCATCCATTTTGTGATGCCAGGGCTTTGGAAAGAAGTTACCGGGCTAGCCAGAGTTAACATGTCTTTCCCTCTAGAAGGGTGGAATGCTACCCCGCCGCCAGAATTGGCGGGGGGTAGTATTCCAAGATGTTTGACACCAAACACGACATGTTTAGGTGCAGCCATTCCAAAGTTAGCATTTAACGCGAGGTTATAATGCGCTTAAGAGTATATGGTCAGGCTGCACTACAAACAGCATCAGAGAAGGGTCTCCGAACGCTGCAGAGGGGCCCTGCTCATGCAGGGGCACCCTCTCACATAGGAACCATGCACTCTGCCTTTAGGATTGATAAGGCCTGCCTTAGGAGTGACTTATAGGTTTATATGTGTGTATGTATTTAGTGATATAGGTAACCTATATCACAGTAAGAGGTGCATGCACCACCTTACCCAGGCTGCAGTAGCAGACCTGTGGTGTCAGTTTGGATGGCCTTCCAGGGGTGGCATAATACATGCTGCAGCCCCTGGCAGGCCTCTGAGGTACCTATGCCCTTGGTACATAGTATACCATATACTAGGGACTTATAAGGGCACTCAGATTCCAATCAGTGATGTGCCTAAGGCACATGGAAACCATTTTAGAGAGGAAGCAGCTAGGCTGGGGTTCTGATTAGCAGGGCCCCAGCCAGACTAATGTCGAAAAACAGTGAAGCATCAGCAAAAAGTGGGGGTACCCATGTGAAGCAGATCCTACTCTCCTACACAATACTTTCCGTTTCACAGCGTTTGGATTTCCTATCAACTGGCAATGAAACTAAAGTCCGACAATTGTGCACACATCGATACAGGCACAATCATAGGTTGACATGGCCACTAGGTAGTGAGATGCACAGGCGTGGCCGGTACAGGTAAATTAACAGCGGTGGGGAAGTGGGGCGGGGCGAAAATGTCGATATACAATGGAATACGGAAAATAAATAAATAAATAAATAAAAGCACTTACCTTGCGCTTGCAGCATCGCTGAGTTGGCGATGCGGTGAGTGCAAGGTAAGTGGTTTTATTTATGTATTTATTTTATTTTCCCTATCCCGTCGTCTGTTGACTACCCCCACCCACCCCGCCTCACCGCTTTTACCTGTACCGGCCGCACCTGGAGATGCAGGGGCAAACACATGCATGTTTGAAGTGACATACAGGAAAGGAGGTACTATGACATGTGCCAGGGGCACTGAGACACAGAAATGTGAGTAGGCACAGTGGGAGACAAACACCGGGACTCAGAGACAACAACGAAAACACTCTCTCACCTTTAGATGTACCCAGCTGAGCCACATCTACCTCACAGTTTTCATTCTTGTTAGAAACTGGGTTGTTGGTTGTGTAGGGTGTTAAACCTGCTCAAGCAACAGCCACAATCCCTTCCAGGGTGAACCACAAAACTCACTAAATTAACCTGTGCTTAACCCTCTGGTAGCTTGGCACAAAAGCAGTCAGACATAACTTTGAGGCAATGTGTAAAGTAGGTATGCAGCACACAAACATTTACAAAGTGACAACACAACAACAAGAAAAATTCCTCACCAATTTAGAAAAAGAGAGTACATCATAATAAATTATTTGACACCAAAAGGACAAAAATCCAATCAGTAGAACTGGAGTTATGAATTTTAAAATGTAAGGTTAAAACTAGTGCCTAAAAGATCAAAGCGCCAACCCTGACATCTAGTAGTGCAAGACCGTGTCAAAGTAGAAAAATATGACTGACCGCGATCGAGTGCGGGTCAGATACAAGAAGTGGACTGGGCCTGGTCGGTGTTTACTTTCAAGAAAAATTGCCTGAGAAGGTAACGTTTCAGCAGGCAAGGCTGCAGCCAGTGTCCAAGGAGGAGGCGTCGTCAACAGGAAACTGCTGGACAAAGTTGCAGTGAAGATTTCCACGTTCAAACTTAGGGGCCGATTCCGATCTCGGCCGGTAGGGCTCCGAATCGGATTCGGCTTTACCGGATCCGATTCGGAGCCCTGTTTCCCGACCGATTCGTACGCGGGTCCGGCCGAGCGAGTACGATGCAAGCGCCCGCGAAATCGCCGACCTACTCGTACGCGGCTTCAACACGCTCTGACCGACTCACACGGACCCGACTCGCACCGCGCAATGGAGACGTTCCCCGGCCGGGTAAGTACGATGCGCGCCGCGAGCAGTCCGATCGAGCCGCGCACTCCGGCTCGAAAGAGCAGTCGGAGCCGTACTTTGGGGGTCCGTGTCGGACCCCCTGTACGCGTAGCGGCGCGAGTCGCACACAGGGGGACCCATGGGTCCCCCTACCGTGCGTGTACGGCGCGAGTCGCTCGCCGCATACACGCTGTAGGGGGCGCCCTTGTCCGCCTCGCACCCATTGAGTCAATGGGAGCCCGCGTACGCGTTGTACGACAGGCTCCCATTGACTTCAATGGGAGTCCGACCGAATCGAGTCCGATGGCATACGTGCGCATCGTACTCGTTCGGTCGGGCTGCACGGGTCCGATTTGGTCGGAAATCTCTCCGGGTCCGGCTCGGTCGGAGAGATTACCGGCCCGAATCGGAATCGGCCCCTTAGTCTCTTTTTTAGAAGTCGAAAATCACTAGCGGGAAAAGGCTGGAGGCTGTAGCAGCTGAGGGCTCCTTGAGGTCGGATACCCCTTCTGCAAAGGGCTGCTGAACAGGATGTGCTGCTTCAGAGAAGAGCGTAGCGGAAGCTGCAGCGAAGTCAGAACGACCTGCTATGCACCTTGGGCAGATCGACGAGCAGGTAGGTCCTGGTCTCCTCTCAGAGCAGTTTTTAGCCAAAAATATTTTAAGTCTCAAGTTTTCGATTTTGACTATCTGGGCACTTTTAGCCCCACTTCCAAGGTTCTAGGACCAGAGGGGCACCACTTGGAGGGAAAGGACTCACTCATACTGAGTCCAGGTGCGGGTTCAAAATAGTTGGAGCCATTTCTGTCCCTGAGGCTCTGATCAGGAGGCCAACCAACTAGCTCTTGGAGTCACTCTGTTAGTACTGGGTTCAAGAAGTGAAACAGGGCTGAAACAGCAGGGCAGGCATCTGAGGGTTCAAGGCAGGCTTCAGGCAGCAGAGCAGTCCTTCCAGGTGCAGCAAAGCACTTTTCTAAAGTACACAGCAGGCAGCCCTCTGAGAGTCCTTCCGCAGATCCAGAAAGTGAGCTGAAGAGTGAGTCTGAGAGTCCTATTTTTATTAGAGCAGGGCGGAATCATAATTCTGCTTGCGGAGTAGGTGAAATTCAGGTAACTCGGACCTACGCGTGTAACACGAAGTTCCTGCTAAATTCTGCCTTCCAGCACGTGGCATATTTATAATCCCATTGGAGTATGGGAGGCTTGGTAAACAAGTAAAAAGAGAGGGATTTGCCGGCCGCTAGCGAGTGCGATTTGCTGGCCGCTAGTGAACGCAAGTGAGATTTGCCAACTGCTAGTGCAACTTCTGGTCTCCACGGAGCTTTTCCGTGCCATTTTTGTTATTTGCCGGGAATTGCAAGCCGCTGCTTCTCAAGTAGATTTTCTACTCGAGAAGCAGCTAAATCAACTCAAAAATACCTTTTTGGAGTGAATATTCTACTCAAACGGACCATTCAGATTGTTTTTTAGTGCAAAAAGCATTTTTTTTAATTTTACTTTTGTTTCAACAGGAAGGAAGTGCCTCAGAGACTCCAACTTCTCCTTCCTGTCCAGAAGGCTCCTCCCAGTGCTTTGTCCATCTGCTGACCACCTTTCATTTGGATTTCAGGGTGAAAGGATCACTCTCTTTGTCTGCAATCCCTGCTGCATATATATACTTTTGGATTTCAAGGACTTTGTTTTTGTCACATCACAAGTAAGTTCAAAAACTTTTGTAAAAGGGTGTTTTTTGATAGAGGGCAAACACAAGTATTTAGCTGTACTTTTATTCAATTTTTAAATTGTATTGTTTTGTGGTGAGAGACTTGGAGTTGCAGTAGGGGGCCTAGTATTTTTTTGCATTTATTTTCGTTTCTTTTGTAAGGGAAAAAAGTTGCACAGTTTAGTAAATTTTCTCCATGTTTGCTAAATTTGCACTATTCATTTATTTTACCATGTGGCCTAGTCTGTTCATGGGCCATCCAGCCATTACTAGTCATTGGGTACATGAAACCACTGTTTCTGTCGTATATGTTGTTTTAAAACATCTTTTAGGCCATGGATGGCATTGGATTAAATTAAAAATGTGTTTTTTTTATATATCGCTTCATTTCTTCAAAAAGTGTATTTTGGTGGTGTAATATTAGATGCCTTGGGAGGATGTGTGTTGTTTTAAAATGTTTATAGCTCACTTAATTTTCGTTTTTTGGAAGTGCTGAATTAATAATAATAATAATAACAAACTTATAAAGCGCATGGTTACACTAACCAGTGTGTCCCCGCGCTGCGGCACAGAACAGATAGCGGACAGAGGAAACAAGCGGTTAAACAAGAGAACTCAGAGAAGGAGAGAGCCAGGTTTTTAGTTTTTTACTAAAGAGTGTCTCCGCAGACTCCAGCCGGAGCCCCGGGGGGAGTTTATTCCAATGTTTGGCAGCCAGGAAACGAAAGGAGCGACCACCCATCCTCGCTCTCCTGATGTTCAGAATGCTGACCTGCCCTGACCCGCTAGATCTTAAGCAGCGGGTCGGAGAGTATGGGGTGAGAAAGTCATGCAGGTAGGTGGGGCCTTTTCTCTGTAAGATGCGATGGCTCACGCACATAGCCTTGATCAGGATTCGTTCCCTTACCGGGAGCCAGTGAAGGGAAGCCTGGGCCTTGTTGGAAGAGGCTCTCCTGGGTAACATTAAAACGAGACGAGCTGCAGCATTCTGATTGCGTTGGAGTCTCTGCACACATTTGGAACTAGCTCCCAAATACAGGACGTTCCCATAATCCATGCGTGACGTCACCAGAGCATGGACCATAGTTTTCCTTGCTGAGATTGGAAGAACATCCAAGGTCTTCCGGAGACCTCTCATGACCCCGAAACATTTCCCCGCCACGCGCCTAGTGTGGTTATCAAAGGAAAGCTTGGAGTCCAGCCACACCCCAAGATTCTTTACCTGATCACAGGGGGACGGGGTAGGTCCCAGTGTCTGCGGCCACCAAGCTGATGACCAAATAGTGGGAGCTTTACCTATCACAAGAACTTCAGTTTTGTTACCATTAAGCTTAAGGCAGTTGTCAGCCATCCAAGACGCCAGTTCTTGAAGACACGTCGAGAAATTGATGGCTGCCTTCTCATGTTCTTGTGTTAGGGACACCACCAATTGTGTGTCGTCAGCATAAGACACAACACTAACCCCAAATTTTTCAATAATCTCTGCCCACAGGGCTAAGGGTGGAGCCCTGTGGGACCCCTTGGTTCAGCTTGATACTTTTAGAGTAGTAAGGTTCCTGCGACACCTGGAAACTACGCTCGTGTAGAAAGGACTCAAGGCATTCCATGGCTCGGTCCACCAGACCTCCTTTCCTCAGGCGCTGAAGTAAGGTTGGATGAGCCACCGTGTCAAATGCGGCGCTGAGGTCGAGTAGGACTAAGGCCACCGTTTGTCCCGCATCTACATATTTGCGGATAATTTCGGTGGAGAGAAGCAGCGCCGATTCGGTGGAATAAGATGTTCGGAACCCCGATTGAGTGGGGTGAAGCAAGCTGTGTTTACTAATGTGAGCTGTCAATTGGATATTAACCACCTTCTCTGCAATTTTGGCGAAATATAGTAGCAGAGAAATCGGACGTAGGTTCTCCAGTTGGCTCATACTAACATCTAGCTTCTTTTTTAATGGGAGGACGATCGCCTCTTTCCATCTTGTCGGGACCGTTCCTGTGGTAAAGGAGAGCTCAAGAAGGTGCCTGATATAAGGCTCAAGTATCTCAAGGCTCCCTTTTAGCACCTGAGGGGTCGCAGGGTCTCTGAGTGAGCCAGACTTGATGCTAAGGGCTACGCTAGTGAGAGAATCACAAGGGGGAACCGCAAATTTGCGAAGACATTCTGCCTCCCCTAAGTTGGTCGTCCCCTCACCCTCCTGGCACCCATTATGAGCTGCAACAGGGAAGGTAGAGTAAATCTTCCCTACTTTCTCCGCAAAGAAGTCGGCCACCCGATTGAGAGTCCATAGAACTGGTGGTCGGGGCTGTGGTTCTAGCAAGTGACGAGATCTCCTTGAAGATAGTAAAGAGTTCCTTTGAGGAGTTCTCTGCTATTTCAATCCTCTCACTGTAGTAAGCAGCCCGAGCCTTCCTTATAAGAGAGTGATAGATCTTCAGGCTGGCTTTATATTCCCCTTTCCTAAGAACTGAGAAATCTCTCCTCCATGCTCTCTCCAGGCGTTTACAAGCTGATTTGGCTATTCTAAGCTCACTGCCAAACCAGGGTGCAGATTTACATTGTCTACCAGGTGCTCTCAAGGACCACGGGGCGTTACTGTCTAATGCCTCTATGATGCGTTTGTCCAGGGCTTCACAGGCCAAATCAATGTTTATGCCTCCAGGTGGCCCACCCTGTTGGAGGGCCAGATTGAACTTCTCTTGTGAAAACGTAGCCCACTTCCTATGCTTTTTCCTAATGCCCAGTTTCTCCTGAGAATGAGAGTGAGGCATCCAGGCAGTAAGAGGAACCAAAAAATGATCCGACCACAGGACAGGAACCAGGGGCCCAGTATCTAAGGCATCCCAGTTAGCAAAGATCGGATCAAGTAGATGGCCCAATTGGTGGGTGGGGAGCCACTGCAATTAATGGTAGTGTTTTCTTTATTGCTTACTATGCCTGCTTTGTCTGGCCAGTGTGTGTATGCCATAGGCTACCATTTTGTCTTTGTTCTCCATGCCATGTGGATGGCCACCATTTTGTGTAGTCAGTGTCAAAAGCCCTGCATGTGTTCTTTACTGTCCATGCCTCCTTGCTTGTAGTTGTTTTCCCATGTGGCTGGGGCCATTTTGTGTAGTCAGCCAGTGTGCTTTTGCCATAGACCTGCATGTGTTCTTTGTTGTCCATGCCTCCTTGCTTGTTGTTTTACCATGTCTGCCATAGAGCTCTTAGGCCATAGGCACACACCAGCATTCACCTTTTTGAGGAGTATTCAATTGTTGTCCTTGGTCTACCCCTGCACCCCCTGCCAGCCATAGGTCTCTTAGGCCATAGGCACACACCAGCATTCACCTGTTTAAGGATTATTCAATTTTTTCCCTGGCCTGTCCCTGCACCCCCTGCCTGCCACAGGTCTCTTAGGACATAGGCGCACACACCAGGATTTAGCTTTATAAGGATTATTCCATTTTTCCCTGGTCTGACCCTGCACCCCCTGCACCCCCTGCCAGCCATAGGTCTCTTAGGCCATAGGCGCACACCATCATTCACCTTTTTAAGAATTATTCAATTTTTCCCTTCACCTTCCTGCCTGCCACAGGTTTCTCACCTTTGAGGTATATAAAGCTAAATTTTAAATCTGTATGTTGTTGAATGAGCAATTTAGAGAAGCACGAATGAATGCCCGAAGGCGTCAAGGCGCTATCCTGTTATCCTGATTGAAATATTATGTTACGGTTTGGATTGAAATGGTCAATGGATACACTAATTGTTGTTAATTATTACAGAATGGGATAACCTAACTAAATTATATTGTCTGTATGAATAATTGAAACTGCAAAAATACCACATTTCACTGAATGTTTTTCTTGGTTGCTTGCTTTCAGGTGCACAAGAGACAACTCCCACCATACTGCCAGACAGAAGGCCGGCACAAAGTGTCACCACACCACGCCACCTTAGTCCTACTCTGCAAACTGACAAAACTTGAAGATGACCCCAAAGAAAGGTGTTCCTGCCAAGAAAGTGGCCAGTGAGGAGGAGAAGAAGAAGCAGATTGCCACTACTGGCGTTCTGCCATCCACCTTTTTCAGGCCACCTTTTTCAAGAAATGTGGTGTACCTGCCACATTGTCCTCTGGGGAGCAAGCTGGGAGCAGCACTCCCGCATCAACGTCACCACTCGAACCTAAGCTCAAGGCCATGTCTCTCAGCGAGGCAGCCACTGCAATCATGGTGATGAACAGTGACTCTTAATTGGATTTGTCTCAGCTGCAAACTAGTACCCAATCTTCACAGGAAACTGAAAAAGTGGACAACAGGAGCCACAGCCAGCAACAGTCTTCCTAAAGTTGGAGCAGAACAGGAGGGAGCTTCCTGCTGAGCAAGATGTAGCTGAACCATTGGCTTCCCGATCTCCAGCAAGAAAAAGAAAGGGTACTCCACCATCTTCTCCAACCCCCCCTCCTGATCATCTGGACATGGGCTGGACCCGACCGAGTCCAACCCGCCACGAGAGACAAGGGAAAAGAAAAGTTCCTGAAAGCCTTATAATTATGGGAAGGGACAGTGATGAGGACGAGCCAGTGATTGTCAGTATGGAAGCTGGCTCAGCGGATACCGATATTATGCCCCCTATTCAACCTGCTCAGAGGGATGTGGCACTGGTTCCACCACCACCACTGCCAGCTTCCATATTTGTAAGGCCCCCCTGAGACCTGCATCCACTACTACCTCAGTCAAAGTATGTACTTCAGAGAGGCAATCGATACACCTACCTACCTCCAGTTCTTCTTCAGGCATTGGCAGTGGCACACTAAGAATTTTCTCCTCCCCAGTTTTGGACTTCTTTATGATTAGCAAGCAGGAGGATAACATTGCAATATGCTCCATTTGCCATACTCGTGCCTGTGGAGGTAAGCTTGGTTCACACTATGGGATTGGAGACCAAAGGGCCCATATAAAAAAACATCACCGCAATCCTGTGGGAGGAGCACCCTGAAGAATTTCTGGTGCTGATGAGAGAGGGGAATCAGTTCTGATCACTGTGAAAGGAGGTGATGAGGAAGAAGTGGATGACAGCTTTACACCAATCAAACCTGTCCCCAGCAGTGTGCCAGCATCACCCGCATCAGCAAACTCCAAATGGAACAAGACTCAGATGCAGATGCCACCACATACAGTGATGATTCCCCCAAGATGCACATTGAGTCTACCACCTTCTGGTTCTCTCTGGAAGTCCCCTGCGTCAGTGGCACTATAGAAGAAAACAATCCAAGCTACTATTAAGGGCATGTTTAGGCAGGAGGGGCTCTATGAATGCAATCAGCCAATGACACATTTGTACAAAGGGAAGCTTCCTAAAATGTTAGTGTGGGACATCCCCTTTTTCTTTTGTGGAAGGAGTGGGATGTCAATAATTTTTGGTGGCCATCTGCCTGAAATGGAAGGTTTCCAGCCAGATCTATTTTGCTAGAGATACTGTTCAAGCGCTCCATCACGATGTGGTGCAATTGGTTGGTCAAGCATTGCAGCAGAGTGCTGCTCACACTATCCACTTGACAACAAACATGTGTACCAGTTGTCAAGCAACTGATTCTTGTGTATTACTGCACACTGGATCTCTCTTGTGGGGGTTAGACAACAGCTATCTGTAGGTCTCAGTGCTGAAGAAAGTTTTAGGGGCGTTCGGCGGCATGCAACAGTAGCCATGTTCGCCATGGAGAAATCCAATACAGCTGCAAACATCTTAGAAGACTTTAACAGCAAGGTGTTTGAACGGCTGTAACCCAGAGGTCTCAGAATTGGGTTTGTTGCCACGGACAATGGCAGTAATATAGTCAAGGCTATGACAAGTGGTGGATATTTCAGGGTCCTGTGTTTGGCACATTGCATCAACCTGATTGCGCAGGACTTTCTGAAAAAAGAAGACATAGTCAACAACATACCGGTCACCTGCAGAAGAATCTGCACTAATTTCAGTCATTCTTTTAAAGCTTAAAAGCAGTTGAGGATCATTCAGTGTGCTAATAGAGGACAGGTTAAAGCCCTCATACAGGGGATGCCAACACGTTGGAACTCAACCTACTACATGCTGCAACGTCTATTTGAGCAGTCAGATCAATCACTGACTATGTCCTTCAAAGAGGAGGGGTGCAACTGTGAAAAGCCTGACCATGGAGGTGGACAAATGGGGCTAGTCAAATGCCTGACACAAATGCTACTTCGTATTGAGGTTTTCACATGGGACAGTATGATAGGCAATGCTATCCTGTTGTTGCATCTGCTATAGGAGCAGTTGAAAAAGGTGTTGCAAACGTTCTCCGGCGTGAACGAAGAAGTGTATGAGTTGGTTGAGAGCTTAATCCTTCGCTTGGTTGTTAATCCAAGACATCCTGTCCTCCAAAGATTGCATCTGTGCCACAATACTTGATCAACGGTCCAAAAAACCACAGGCTACTTTCATTTCTTTTTCAGAAGGGGATGTTTCACTCTACAATACATGGATTGTTGAGCAAATGAGAGAACTGGAAGAATAACAGCTGGACATTAGAGTCCCGGACAGAAGTCCTGGCATGCAGCCTTCAACCTCCAGAGAGGGCAGTGCTGTTGTCTCACAGCAACCAACACCAGCAACAACACCATCAACAGAAGAATCGGGCCCAACCACTGCAGTGGCTTGGTTTCAAGTGGCAGGGTTTAAGTCAAGTGCAGAGGTAAAGGCAACATAGGTCGAGCAAGTGGCAGCATCAATGACCATTCAGAGGATGGTCCAAGACTATCTGAATGACCTAAAAGAGGTCTATGTGGTTTAAAACCCATTGTACTATTGGTATGGGTAGATGCGCCAATGGTCAGAGCTCAGCAGGCTGGCAATAAAGTATCTGGCTTTGCCGTGTGTTTCCTGCATGGCCCACTGTAGTTTTTCGTATGTTAGCCTAACTGTGCAAGTTATAGGCCACATTTTCTTTTGCAAACTTTACTATATAAACACGCGGGCTTTTGTGCCACATTGTACTTTCACACGGAACCTCCATATGTTTTAGCGTTCTGTTCTTTTCCTGGGATTTAGTCTGAACATCATAGACAATGTCAAACAACAATGTCCCTTGTTATTCTTTCTGGCCAGGCAATAGCACCTAGATATAACACATAAATGCAACTGTTGTTTATGTGTACACATGTCTTGTCATATAGATGAGCACAGGAGCCAAAAACACACACATGGAACAAATGTTCTGAGATAAGATCACTGCGTCTGCTGAGATGTAGAGCATCCATCTGTGTATGTTAAGGTACGGGGTCCGCCATGAATCCCAGAGATCTTTTAGCTATATAGAATCATTTAGCTTCAGTAGCAGGGGAGTGGGGTTTAGGCTACTCTGTCCTATATAATGACAGGGCTTTTCATGCTATACAGTTTATTAACCATGCTAACAGTACTATTAGTATGCATTTATTTTCTAATTGTGGCACAAATACTGCATTTCAGAGCACAAGAGTTTAAATAAATATTCTAAACTTCTTTGTGTCTCTTGTTTACCTTATTGAAGACAAGTATGGGTGGGAGAGTGAAAGGGTGTGTCCTGTTACCGTGATCCCTGAGAGGATCGGGAGTGTTGTGTTCTGGGGTGCAAGTTCAATCGCGTCTCTGGTAAGGTTAGGAGGGCAAGTGAGGCATTATAGCTAGTCGGACTTGGGCTTATGGATGCTGAGGTGGTATGGTGATCCAGTCCCTACATACTAATGTTCTATGGTCCCAAGCATAGTTCTGTTTCAGACCAGAATCCCTGAAACAGCTTGTCCGGCAGCCATCAATCAATCAATCAATCAATCAATCAATCACAGAATTTGTAAAGCGCACTACTTACCCGCGAGGGTCTCAAGGCGCTAGGGAAAAAAAAGGGGGTGCTGCTACTGGTCGAACAACCAGGTCTTGAGTAGCCTCCTGAAGGTCAGCAGGTCTTGGGTCTGTCGTAGGCTTAGTGGAAGGGTGTTCCAGGTCTTGGCGGCGAGGTGGGAGAAGGATCTGCCGCCGGTGGTAGTTCTTCGAATGCGAGGGACGGTGGCGAGGGAGAGGTCGGCGGAGCGGAGTTGGCGGTTGGGGACGTAGAAGAGGAGTCATCTGTTGAGGTAGGCTGGGCCAGTCTTGTGGAGTGCCTTGTGTGCGTGGATGAGGAGTTTGAAGGAGATTCTCCTGTCGACGGGGAGCCAGTGCAGGTTCCTCAGATGGGGGTGATGTGGCTGTGGCGTGGTACATCGAGGATCAGGCGTGCGGAGGCGTTTTGTATGCGTTGCAGTCGCTTGATGAGCTTGGCCGGGCTCCCGCGTAGAGGGCGTTCCCATAGTCAAGTCTGCTACTGACGAGGGCCTGGGTGACTGTTCTTCTTGTGTCTGTCGGGATCCACCTGTAGATCTTGCGAAGCATGCGGAGGGTGTTGAAGCAGGAGGATGAGACTGCGTTGACTTGCTTGGCCATGGAGAGCGTTGAGTCGAGGATGACTCCCAGGTTGCGTGCGTGGTCGGTGGGTGTCGGGGCTGCTCCCAGCGTCGTTGGCCACCAGGAGTCGTCCCAGGCTGAGGGGTTGGAGCCGAGGATGAGGACCTCTGTCTTCTCCGTGTTCAGTTTTAGTCGGCTGATCTTCATCCAATCGGCGACGGCCTTCATTCCTTCATGGAGGTTGGATTTGGCGGCGAGGGGGTCCTTGGTGAGGGAGAGGATCAGTTGAGTGTCGTCGGCGTAGGAGATTATGTTGAGGTCGTGCTGTCTGGCGATGCGTGCGAGCGGGGCCATGTAGATGTTGAACAGTGTTGGGCTGAGGGACGATCCCTGGGGTACGCCGCAGATGATCTCGGAGGCTTCGGATCGGAATGGTGGGAGGCGGACTCTCTGGGTTCTGCCGGCGAGGAAGGAGGTGGCCCATTCCAGGGCCTTGTCTCAGATCCCTGCGTCGTGGAGGCGTGCGCGTAGAGTGCGGTGGCAGACAGTGTCGAAGGCGGCGGAGAGGTCCAGCAGGATGAGGGCTGCGGTCTCACCGTTGTCCAGCAGGATCCTGATGTCGTCGGTGGCGGCGATGAGGGCAGTCTCAGTGCTGTGGTTGCTGCGGAACCCCGATTGGGATGGGTCCAGGATGCTGTTTTCTTCGAGGTATCGGGTTAGCTGTTTGTTGACGATCTTCTCGATGACCTTGGCTGGGAACGGAAGCAGGGAGATGGGCCGGAAGTTCTTGAGGTCTCTCGGGTCCGCCTTGGGTTTTTGAGTAGGGCGTTGATCTCTGCGTGTTTCCAGCTCTCTGGGAAGGTCGCGGTCTCGAAGGAGAGATTGATGACGTTGCACAGGTGGGGTGCGATGGAGCTGCTGGCTTTGTTGAAGATGTGGTGCGGGAAAGGGTCTGACAGGGAGCCGGAGTGTATTGTGCTCATGGTCTTGATGGTGTCCTCGATGTTCACGCTGGCCCAGGCTGGCAGGGGGTCGTGTTCGATGGTGTGCGGCGGGTCTGGTGCATCGATCTTAGTTGGGGCTGTCTGGGTGTTGAAGCTGTCGTGGATGTCGGCGATCTTGCGGTGGAAGAAGGTGGCGAGGGAATCGCACAGGGGTTGCGACGGCGGGATGTCGTTGGTGTTGGAGCTGGGGTTGGAGAGTTCCTTCACGATGTTGAAAAGCTCCTTGCTGTTGTGTGCGTTGTTGTCGAGGTGGTCTTTGAAGGAGATTCTCTTGGCGGACTTGATGAGGTGGTGGTGGTTACAGATGGCGTCTTTGTGGGCTGCGTGGCTGTCCGGTGTCTTATCACTGTGCCATTTCTTCTCTAGTTTCCGGCAGATACGCTTGGAAGCTAGGAGTTCCGAGGTGAACCAGCTGGCTCTTTTGGTGGTGTCACTGTAGGTGAGTTTTTCAGCGGGGCGAGGGTGTTGGCACAGTCGTCCATCCATCGTCTGAGGTTGCAGGCAGCGTCGTCGGTGTTCGATGGGTTGGAGGGAGGGCTGAGAGCGAGGGTTGCCCGAAGTTGGTCTTCGGTGACTTTGCTCCAGCAGCGGCGTGGGATCTGTTGGGTGCGGTGGTGTGTGGTGGGTTTCTGGAGGGTGAAATGGATGCAGCGGTGGTCGGTCCAGAGGAGTTCCGTGGTGTGGCTGAAGGAGATGTGGGAGCTTGAGGAGAAGATGGGGTCAAGCGTGTGGCCGGCAGAATGGGTCGGTGTTGTGACGAGCTGGCTCAGACCGAGGTTGGCGAGGTTGTCGATCAGGGTGGTGGAGTTGCTGTCGTTGTTGTTCTCCAGGTGAAAGTTCAGGTCTCCGAGGAGGATGTAGTCGGTAGAGGTCAGGGCGTGCGTTCTGATGAAGTCGGCGATGGAGTCGCTGAACTGGGGTCGGGGCCCAGGGGTCTGTAGACAAGGGTGCCTCTAAGGGTGGTGTTGGGGTCCGTGTGGATCTGGAAGTGCATGTGTTCGGCGGTGCTGAGAGTGTCGTCGGTGCTGGTCGAGACCCTGATGGTGTTCTTGTGGACGATGGCGATTCCTCCTCCTACTGCGTTGACGCGGTCTCTGCGGGTGATCTTATAGCCGTCTGGGATGGCTATGGCGATGTCGGGGCGGAGGAGTCGTTCATCCAGGTCTCTGTCAGGAAGGCGACGTCTGGTGATGATGTGTCGAGCAGGTCCCAGAGCTCGACGGCGTGTTTGCGTGCGGAGCGGGTGTTCAGTAGGATGCACCGGAGGTGGTTGAGGTCCTTCTTGGCGGGCGCCTCGGTGGCTCTGAGGCTGGTGTAGCTGCAGTTCCGGCAGGTGAAGGGACCATGGGTGCGTTTCGGGCGGCCTTGAAGCAGTTGTAGCGTCCGTCCGGGGTTGAGAACGTGGAGTGTGGTGGCATTGTATCGGCGTCGGTCCTCGAGGCTGGAGCGGGGGGCGCGCGGCCCAGGGGTTCTGGCGCTGGGCGCGGTCCAGGCGCGGACGGGCGCAGACGGGCTTGCCTTAGGCGCGCCTTCGGCGCGCCAGCGGCGCGGCCGCCATATATGGGGTGGTGGGAGGGAGGAGCAGCTGGGAGGCGGGAGGCAGGGGCAGCGAATGGGCAGTCAGGGGGGTGGGGCCGCAGGGGACGCAGCGGCAGGAGTGGAGAGAGGCAGCGAGGGGCACAGAAGGCAAAATGGACACAAGGGAGGTGGGGGCAGCGAGGGAAACAGAGGAAAAAACAGGCACAGTACAATGGGGGCAGCGAGGGACACAGAAGGCAAAATGGACACAAGGGAGGTGGGGGCAGCGAGGGAAACAGAGGAAAAACGGGCACAGTACAATGGGGGCAGCGAGGGACACAGAAGGCAAAATGGGCACAAGGGAGGTGGGGGCAGCGAGGGAAACAGAGGAAAAACGGGCACAGTACAATGGGGGCAGCGAGGGACACAGAAGGCAAAATGGACACAAGGGAGGTGGGGGCAGCGAGGAAACAGAGGAAAAGACGGGCACAGTACAGTGGGGGCAGCGAGGGAAACAGAAGGCAAAATGGACACAAGGGAGATGGGGGCAGCGAGGGAAACAAAAGGAAAACGGGCACCGAGGCCACAAGCAGAGGGGCGAGCTTACCAGCAGCAGCAGCGGGCGGACAGCACAGGCGGAGCTGTGTGGTGGGGGAGCGACCTACCTGGCAAGGTCAAGGGTCGCTCTCCTCACCGCGCAGCGGCCGCCATATATGGGGAGGTGGGAGGGAGGAGCAGCTAGGAGGCGGGAGGCAGGGGCAGCGAATGGGCAGTCGGGGCGGGGCCGCAGGGGATGCAGCGGCGGGAGTGGAGAGAGGCAGCGAGGGGCACAGAAGGCAAAATGGACACAAGGGAGGTGGGGGCAGCGAGGGAAACAGAGGAAAAAACGGGCACAGTACAATGGGGGCAGCGAGGGACACAGAAGGCAAAATGGACACAAGGGAGGTGGGGGCAGCGAGGGAAACAGAGGAAAAACGGGCACAGTACAATGGGGGCAGCGAGGGACACAGAAGGCAAAATGGACACAAGGGAGGTGGGGGCAGCGAGGGAAACAGAGGAAAAACGGGCACAGTACAATGGGGGCAGCGAGGGACACAGAAGGCAAAATGGACACAAGGGAGGTGGGGGCAGCGAGGGAAACAGAGGAAAAGACGGGCACAGTACAGTGGGGGCAGCGAGGGAAACAGAAGGCAAAATGGACACAAGGGAGATGGGGGCAGCGAGGGAAACTGAAGGAAAACGGGCACCGAGGCCACAAGCAGAGGGGCGAGCTTACCAGCAGCAGCAGCGGGCGGACAACACAGGCGGAGCTGTGTGGTGGGGGAGCGACCTACCTGGCAAGGGCATGTATTGTCTGGTGGGCATGTATTGAGTGCATCTCTCACAGTTATCACAGTCAGAAAGACCAGTCTCTCACCTCAAAATGTAAAGAGATTGACCATGATTAAAATGAATCAACACTTCATACCACAAGATTACACTGTTCCTGAAACAGCACAGGAGGAGGATGAGGGCAATTGGTCAGACTCAAGTTCGTTAGCTGACCAACCTCTAGGTGAACCCCCTTAGTTAACTGTACTTCCGTGACTGAGAAGGCCACAAAGAACTTCTACATTATCGTCAAACTGCTTTGCTAAAAAAAATGGATATAGCTAGAAGAACATTATATATTTGATATCTGAATTATATAGCCCCCACCATTTATTCACATATATGGCTGGATTGGAGTTGAACCAGTGTTCACAGTAGAAGCCTCCCCATTCGCTTAAACTACCTGAAGACAATGCATACCTCCATCACATCCCTGTCCTTCTTTTTTTCATTCCCTAGCTGTGCTGTCCCACTAAAGAACATTCATTTGCAAGGCTGCCATTGTGTTGCTGCCATTGGAAAAGGAGGAGCTACAAATATAGACAACTGTTTACCACCATGCTTGGATTGGAACAGGTAACTATTGCACCAATGAGCGATATTATTGAGTGAGTGTGAGTGGTAATGATTGATTGTGGTGGCAGACAGTGAGGGTGTTTTCAACTAATATTTGTGAAATTGATTTAGCTGATTTGCAGTATTTGGGGCTGATGTGTGATTCTGCCTGAAGGTGATTATTGGATCTGTCTTTTAAATTTAGCATGGTCCACACTTTGCTGTACTTTTTTTTCAGGATGTTCAGAGACCAGTCAGTTTAGTTAACAAATACAATCTGCACAAAAAATGCTAAAATTATTTTGCTCTTCTTGTTCATCTACAGAAGTGTACTACAGGTCTATCTCTCTCAATCTCATTAGGGTGAGGAGGACTCGGGAGACGGAGTAGAGACTCAGAGTCAGACAGACTTTGGGCCGGACTACCTCAACAGCCAGATGAAGAAAGTTATCTACTTCAAGTTCAAAGGGAAACCAGCATGTCTCAAGGAGGCCTACTAAGCCCTGGAAACTTCATTTGAGAGAGGTGCATTGATTTGGAAAATGCTGAGTAGTGTGCTGGCTCAATTGTCAACCTCCTCAAATGAAGTGGTTGGGGGTTCTGTGACTGGAGACAGACATGTTATGTTACACAGTGGACATACTCGGCTAAATATTATGACAGTTGTGTGATTGATCAGCCAGGTACATGAGGCTACTTAGCTGGTTTTGTTTGTAAAATTGTTCTGACTCGCAGTTACATGAGACATCATTATTGCAGATGCCTATGCCTTTGCTCTTCTATTTGGTCCATCATGAAGCTTACCTTCTGTCCTTCTCCTTGACTCAACAATATCAATACTGTTTTATAATCTACAAGCCTTCTCTTCTTCTGTACAAAACAACTAGGCAAAAGCTCCACAACACTCCAGCTTACCTTAACGGACCAGTTCAGCCAGACACCCAAGACGGACATTCCGAGAAGAATGAAGATGCACTGCCTAATTTGGCGTTTATATACAGTATCATTTTTCTTTTAACAATCATCATTTTTAGAACTGTGTTGGTTCACTGCTCCATTATTTGTATTTTTCAAACCTAGATGACAGAATATTTGGATATAACTTGGGTTGCAAAGATATATAATTATATATATATATATATATATATATATATATATATATATATATATATATATATATATATATATATATATATATATATATCTACTGGCGGTCGCCAGTAGATAGTTATAGTTACAACCTATTATCCTTAGGAAATCCGCGACATTCTATTTGAAATAACTCTCTTGCCGGTTGACGTATCTTCGCGAAATTTTCAAACTTTGTGGCCCGCTCCGGTCCGCTCCTACCCTGAAAGTCTCGGGGGATTCGTCAAGCGGGGCCGAGAAAAAGGGGGTCCCAAAACGCGTTTT
Source organism: Calotriton arnoldi (assembly GCA_963921515.1). NCBI lineage: Eukaryota > Metazoa > Chordata > Amphibia > Caudata > Salamandridae > Calotriton > Calotriton arnoldi. The sequence goes on along the minus strand of CAWUFW010005392.1, from coordinate 705,944 downwards.
CCCCATGCATTTTTCCATAGGAAACTTTAGACACGGCTACAGCCCGAACTGCTGAACGGAATTACACCAAATTTGGCAAAGAGGTAGTTCTTGGTTCAGAAAGAACCCTTTTTGTTAAATGGTGTAAATCCGTTCAGTAGTTGCTGAGAAAATGAAAAGTAAAAAGATAGTGATATCTATGGCCGAGTAGGGTCCGCGTACCCTCAGCGCACCCTGCGCGCACCGTCCCGATCACGAGCTGCATGTTAATTGGCTGTCAGCTGGCTGTCAACATTCCGATTCAGGAAATGTTGGCAGCCATTTTGTCCCTCGGTAGAACCGAGGGACAGAAACTAAGTGCGCAAAGCGCACAAAGGGGGCAGGGTAGAAACACCCTGACCCCTAGGTTTGCTCAGGGGTCCCACAAGGACCCCTGGGCAAAAAAATAAAAAAAAATTAAAAATCGGCAGGATGCGCTCAGGGTGCGCAAATCCTGCCAAAAAAAATCGAGCGCGGTCTCCCGCGCTTCGATGTTAATGGCCCCGGGTGGCCCAAGTCCCGGGGGCATGGTGGGGGGGATAATTTAATGTGTGGGGGCCTCAAAGGGCCCCCAAGCCCCGGGGACCGCCACCCCCGGGGCTTTTTAAAAATGGTGCGGGAGGGCTCTGAGCCCTCCCGCAGCCCCGGGGACCACCACCTCCCGGGGCTTTTTTTAATAAATTAAAAACCTGTGTGGGGGGCTCCAGCCCCCACACGCCCGAGACCGCCACCTCCCGGGGCACTAAACATTTAAATATGGGGGTCCGTTACGGACCCCCAGAGCCCCGGGGACCACCACCTCCCCGGGGCTTTGAACTGAATGGGAGGGGGGCCGCGCGGCCCCCCTAATGGAGCCCTTGATGGCCCTGGGGACCGCCACCCCCCAGGGCCGGCTCCTGCAGTGTCCCGGGGTGCCTACCCCGGGACACTGTAGTTTGCTATGGCAGGACGGGAGCCTCGCGGCTCCCGTCCTGCCATAGCAAACTGCTTTGGATATTGGAAGAGAGAGCAGGAAACCTGCTCTCTCTTCCAATATCCAAAGCACATTGCTTTCCACATGGGGAGCTGCATCTTAGCAGCTCCCCATGTGGAAAAGCAATGCCGGCTCCCAAGGGACGCGGGGAGCCGGCGGGACTGTGGGGGGATTGGGGACTCCCCCACAGTCCCCAACGAGAGGGCCAGCCCCGGGGATGGGGTCCCCGGGGCAAGTAGTGGCCCGGGAGGGGGCCACGCGGCCCCCTCCCCAAAGTTTAAAAAAATTAAAATAAAAAAAAAAAGGGTATGGCCGGCCCCGGGGATGGGGTCCCGGGGCCTTAAATGGCCAGAGGAGGGGGCCACGCAGCCCCCTCCAAAGAATAAAAATAAAGGCCATGCCCCGGGGATGGGGTCCCGGGGCCAATACAGGCCCAGGGAAGGGGGGCCACGCGGCCCCCTTCCCGTTTTTTTTATTAAAAATTTTAAAAAAGGGGTAAGGCCCTGGGGGATGGGGTCCCCAGGGCCCAAAAACAGGAAAAAGGAAGGGGGCCACACAGCCCCCTTCAGAGACCAAAATTTTTTTTTTTTTAAACGATCGGGCCCGTAGGCCCCGCCCCTTCCTTCACCACTCTGCAAACGCGCCCCTGGCGCGTTTGCAGAGAGGGAACGAATTCCCCTTGAATACTGGGGGTCCCTGGGGCCAACTAGCCCACCAGGAACCTCCAGTATGCGCCAGGGGGCTGCCTTGCAGAGAGGTGTACAGAGGCCACGCCCCTTTTTACACCTCTCTGCAACGCAGCTCTGTGGCGCTTTTGGAGGTATATGGTGGGCTAGTTGGACTCCGGGGACCCTCAGGATTCAAGGGGACTTAATCCCCCAACTTAAAACGCGCCACGGGGCGCGTTTGCACAGTGGTGAAGGGAGGGGCGGGGCTTCAGGTGACATGTGTGCAAACAGGCCCCGTGGCGCGTTTTAAGATGGGGAATTAAATCCCCTTCAATCCTGAGGGTCCCTGGGGGCCAACTAGCCCAACAGGTACATCCAGAAAGCGCCACAGAGCTGCGTTGCAGTGAGGTGTAAAAAGGGGTGTGGCCTCTCTACACGTCTCTGCAACGCAGCCCCCTGGCGCATATTGGAGGTTCCTGGTGGGCTAGTTGGCCCCTAGGGACCCTCAGGATTCAAGGGGACTTAATCCCCCAACTTAAAACGCGCCACGGGCGCGTTTGCACAGATGTCACCTCAGGCCCCGCCCCCTCCCTTCACCATTGTGCAAATATTCCTCTAAAATCTGCCGAACTACGAATTCCGATTTACTCACCTGTTATCAGGAGAGACCTCAGTGCTGCATCTTTCAGCCCAGTACTAATCCTGAAAAGTAATTTTAACCGTACTTACCAGTAACTTGAATTTTCTTCCATAGGATATCATTGCCTGCTTTTTGTTGAAAAAGTTTCTAAGTGTTGATTTTTGAAACATACAAATATTCCTCTAAAATCAGCCGAAATACGAATTCCGATTTACTCACCTGTTATAAGGAGAGACCTCAGTGCTGTATCTTTCAGCCCAGTACTGGTCCTGAAAAGTAATTTTAACCGTACTTACCAGTAACTTGAATTTCCTTCCATAGGCTAACATTGACTGGTTTCACTTGGAAATTCTTCTAAGTGTGGAGTTTTGGAACTTTAAAATATTCCTCTAAAATCAGCCGAAATACGAATTCCGATTTACTCACCTGTTATCAGGAGAGACCTCAGTGCTGCATCTTTCAGCCCAGTACTAATCCTGAAAAGTAATTTTAACCGTACTTACCAGTAACTTGAATTTCCTTCCATAGGATATCATTGCCTGCTTTTTGTTGAAAAAGTTTCTAAGTGTTGATTTTTGAAACATACAAATATTCCTCTAAAATCAGCCGAAATACGAATTCCGATTAAATCACCTGTTATAAGGAGAGACCTCAGTGCTGTATCTTTCAGCCCAGTACTGGTCCTGAAAAGTAATTTTAACCGTACTTACCAGTAACTTGAATTTCCTTCCATAGGCTAACATTGACTGGTTTCACTTGGAAATTCTTCTAAGTGTGGAGTTTTGGAACTTTAAAATATTCCTCTAAAATCAGCCGAAATACGAATTCCGATTTACTCACCTGTTATCAGGAGAGACCTCAGTGCTGCATCTTTCAGCCCAGTACTAATCCTGAAAAGTAATTTTAACCGTACTTACCAGTAACTTGAATTTCCTTCCATAGGATATCATTGCCTGCTTTTTGTTGAAAAAGTTTCTAAGTGTTGATTTTTGAAACATACAAATATTCCTCTAAAATCAGCCGAAATACGAATTCCGATTAAATCACCTGTTATAAGGAGAGACCTCAGTGCTGTATCTTTCAGCCCAGTACTGGTCCTGAAAAGTAATTTTAACCGTACTTACCAGTAACTTGAATTTCCTTCCATAGGCTAACATTGACTGGTTTCACTTGGAAATTCTTCTAAGTGTGGAGTTTTGGAACTTTAAAATATTCCTCTAAAATCAGCCGAAATACGAATTCCGATTTACTCACCTGTTATCAGGAGAGACCTCAGTGCTGCATCTTTCAGCCCAGTACTGATCCTCAAAAGTAATTTTAACCGTACTTACCAGTAACTTGAATTTCCTTCCATAGGATATCATTGCCTGCTTTTTGCTGAAAAAGTTTCTGTGTTGATTTTTGAAACATACAAATATTCCTCTAAAATCAGCCGAAATCCGAATTCTGATTTACTCACCTGTTATCAGGAGAGACCTCAGTGCTGCATCTTTCAGCCCAGTACTGGTCCTGAAAAGTAATTTTAACCGTACTTACCGGTAACTTGAATTTCCTTCATAGGCTAACATTGACTGGTTTCACTTGGAAATTCTTCTAAGTGTGGAGTTTTGGAACTTTATAATATTCCTCTAAAATCAACCAAAGTACGAATTCCAATTTACTCACCTGTTATCAGGAGAGAACCCAGTGCTGCATCTTTTAGCCCAGCACTGACCCTGAAAAGTAATTTTAACCGTACTTACCAGTAACTTATATTTTCTTCCATAGGAATCCTTTGTCTGGTTTTCAGCAGAAAAGTTTCAAAGTGTCGATTTTCACAAACTACAAATATTCCTAAAAAATCGCCTGTATGACTTAAACGCATTCTTTCAACTGTTTACAGGAGATGCACCAGTGCTGGATCCAGGATCCAACACTGAGTAAGAAAAAGTAACGATAACAGTTTTTACCTTCTAAGTGAATTTCCTTCGATAGGATAACATTGGTGATTCTATGAGAAAAAGTTTCTAAGTGTCAACTTTTAAAGTACAATAATATTCCTTAAAAATCACGACTGTAACCAAAACGCTTTTACTCAACTGTTTATAGGAGATGTCCCAGGAGTGAATCTAGGATCCAGTCCTGTGGTTAGAAAAGTAATCCATAAAGTAACTAATTGCATTTAACTAGAAATTCACATTGAGCTGAATGTTGCATTGTGTTTGAAAATGTGTTGCCCATTGCAACAACTGTAACTACTGTACTTAAAAGTCTATTGCCTATGTGCAAAGTATTTAAACTAAAGTAATTCATTCTGAGAAAGTATTTTTTGTAATGTAATGTATAATGTAATTACAATGTAATTTAAAAAATAAAATATGTAAAAAAAAATTGTTTCTAAAAATGTAGTAAATCAGTATGAAAAAAATTAATATAACAATTAATACATTTAAAAATTGTCATTTACAAAACCTTTGAAATTCACTGAAAAAACCGTAGGTTTCAGACATGTTATAGTTACAAATTAGCATTTAAAAAACCTTTGAAATTCACTGAAAAAACCATAGGTTTCAGGGACGTTATAGTTACAAATTAGCATTTAAAAAACCTTTGAAATTCACTGAAAAAACCATAGGTTTTAGGGACAGTTATAGTTAGTTGGACATTGCACTCGTACAAAACCCGTGAAATTCCCCCGTTATAGTTAGTCCAGCTAACTATAACTCGCGCCCACAATGCACTGCTGATGACGTCACATATTACATCACTCATGACATGGTCAGTGACATCACTGATGACATCACTGATGACATCTCAAATGACATCACTGATGACATCATCCATGTGATAATTTCATGCATCTTCTCACACCCTAATATAACTTTTGATACACCCACTCTAAATTACAGACTGCCATTCGCAAAACCATAGACACTCCAACACCAAAAACTACATACCAACTCACTGATTCTTAGGTCTACACACACATCCACTCACTCACCTGTACAGTCACTCATACTTACAGTCACTCAGTACAGGACTATCATATGCACTCATACACCTATATAAACACTCACACACCGCCACTCATCCATAGAGGTACTCACACACCTAGTCAGTCATGCAAAAAATTAATCACACACCCATTTACTCACCTATACAGTTATACACACACCAGCTCACTTACTCATACAAATACTAGCACATTCTTACGCTCTGATACAATAACTGATACAATCACACACGCATCCATACAGCCACTCTCACAATAACACACTCTCACTTATAGCCATTTAAATACTCTAACACACATATATACTGCCTTTTACATATGTAGTTACTCGCACATGTACCACTGAGATATACATTCACTCACTAACACACCCATACACACACTCACCCACCCAAGCAGTCCATCACAGATGCACTCTTGAAATCATGCACCCAGTGAATCACACCCCACCCACACACACCCCACCCACACACACCCCACCCACACACACCCCACCCACACAAACACTCAGGCAGCCATACAGATACTCAGAGAACCAATCAATAACCCATATAGACACTCATGTAGCTAGTCGCAAATCCATGCATCCACTTACACACCAATAAACAGACGGATACAGACATTCGCACAGTTTAGTCACTAACCCATGCATTCAGTAAGATACGTTTAATCACTCACTTGTAGAGTCAGTCACTCACGTACTAAATCATCCATTCAGACACTTATACACCCACTCATTCTTCAATACGCCTTTCCCTATATATATTAAACATATTTAAACTTTACAGAAACACACAGTCACTGGATGATGTCATCAGTGATGTCATTTGAGATGTCATCAGTGATGTCATCAGTGATGTCACTGACCATGTCATGAGTGATGTAATATGTGACGTCATCAACAGTGCATTGCGGGGCGCGAGTTATAGTTAGCTGGACTAACTATAACGGGGGAATTTCACGGGTTTTGTACGAGTGCAATGTCCAACTAACTATAACTGTCCCTAAAACCTATGGTTTTTTCAGTGAATTTCAAAGGTTTTTAAATGCTAATTTGTAACTATAACGTCCCTGAAACCTATGGTTTTTCAGTGAATATATATATATATATATATATATCCTATATTATATTTGTATTATAGATGAATGGATAGATAAAATAATTAGACACAAGTAACATACACATGTTTACCTTTGTAACTAACTAATTCACATTATATACATATATATATATATATATTATATATATTTATTTTTATTTCTATACTTACTCACATTGTGCATGCACACTTAACCAATGTGTAATATATTAATTTTTACAATTAGAAATAAATAACCATTATATACATACATATGTATATGTATTACCTACTGCCTGTCACCAATAGGTAGTTGTAGTTAGGACCATATTTCCATAGGAAAAGAGTTTTTTCACTTGCCTATATCTTTGGCATTGTTTGACGAATCTTCACAGAATTTTCCAGACAAAAAAAGGGCCCCAGTGATTCTTGTTGTGCATGGAAAGTTTCGGGGTGATCCGTGAAGTGGGGGGGCCAAGTAAAAGGGGGGGGTCAATAAAAGTGTTTTTCTCATGTTAATTCCCATAGGGATTTTAGACATGCCTACAGCCCGAACTGCTGGACGGATTTACACCAAATTTGAGATAAAGGTAGCTTTTGGTCCAGAAAAAGTGCTTTTTGTTACTTGGTGGAAATCTTGTTATGAACCCCACTGTACACCAATATAGGCCTAGGTAGTTACACAACCTTTTACCTACATCTGTCCTACCATTGTTCAACATAACGGGTCTGGGCTCACCTACATGACTGTCGTGTGGTTTTCTCAGAAAAACTAGCCTCATGTATTATGCATGAGGATTCTCAGTATCACAGCAGGATTACCATCTTCTGCATAATAAATCTGTATAAGGGTCACCTCTATCATCATCCTTGCCCCACATGCCAATAGTACACTTCTAGGAAGAACCCCTGAGGGTACCTGTTGGGTATATAAGCACTACATCTTCGCTGGGCAAACCAGAGGAGAAAAAGACTTCCATGCTGATGCGAGACGCTGAGGTTCCTACACGCAGACACTCCAGCATGCAGTGGTCTGACATCCCTCGCGGGGTGTCCAACTTTTCAACCAAGACGGGGTCCTTCACTCTCCCACATCAGGTAATGGGGTTGGCTCTATCCTAAGGGGATTCATGGCTATACACCTACATACATGCTAGGTACATTTAGGTACATCTAGTTAGGGTTTGCATCGTAGGAGTACGCATTATTACTGTCATGTATTCATATGCCTGCATATATTCATTGTTTTAGCATTATGGTAGAATTCGACCTTTTCTTTACTTTTCTGGTGCTTATAACCGTATATATCTGTTTCTGTCTTATGGTTGTTGGAGCATACATATTTTACATGAGAATGACGCTGGTTCAATAAATGCTTATTGAAAATGTCCCCATCGTTTATTCTGTGTATCTCTCTGAGACAAAGAAAGCACGAGTGACTGAGCGAAAAGTATTATACTGTTTCCACGATCCCTGAGGGGTCAGGGTTGTCATGTTCGATAGTTGCCAGAAGCTATTCGTTCCTTGGTAAGAGGGGCTAGTAGTGCCACTGTGAGCTAGCTGGACTAACAGACTAACATATCCTTAGGGGGTGTCTGGAATCAGCCTGGACACCAATCCCGTAGTTTATGTTGCCTAAACGTGCAGATCCTATCTAGATTTGTAGGAACTACACGACAATCTGTTCGTAGTTTTATGGTTATTTAAAAAAAAAATCCAAATTTGCATATCTAGGGACCCAAAGACCCCGTGAACCCTCCCCATCTCGTGCTATGATCTGATTGGCTGCCAACACTTCAACCAGCCACTCACATACCCACTCACAGACCCACATAGTCACTCACACACCCACTCACAGGCCCACACAACTACTCACATACTCACTCATAGGCCCATACAGCTACTCTCACACCCATTCACTGACCTATACAGCCACTCACACAACCACTCTCAAAGTTTACAGGTTACAGTTAGGAAATAAAAAAAATTAAAAACCCTAGAAATTCACTGAAACAACCAAAGGTTACAGGGACATTATAGTTAGGATATAAAACTGAAAAAACCTTAGAAATTCACTGAAAAAACCAAAGGTTACAGTGATGTTATAGTTCGAAAATACAATTTTAAAAAACATAGAAATTCAGTGAAAAAGCCAAAGGTTACAGGGAAGTTATAGTAAGGAAATAGCATTTTAAAAAACCTTAGAAAGTTATTGAAAATTTCAAAGGTTACAGGGATGTTATAGTTAGGCTCAGATTTCACTCCTACAAAACCATAGAAATTCAGCAGTTATAGTTACCTGAGCTAGCTACAACTTACGCCCCTGCAATGCACTGCTTATGACCTCACATGTTACATCACTCATGACATGGTAAGTGACATCACTGATGACATCTCAAATGAAATCACTGATGACATCATCCACAGAACCACTCGAATACCCACTCATTCCCCTATACAACCTCTCATACACCCACTTACACACCCATACAACCACTCACATACCCATTCACTGACCCATAGAAGTACTCATGCAACCACTAACTCATCCATAGAGCCACTTATATACCCACTGACACACTCGTACAGCCACTCACAAAACTACTCACTCACCCATGCAGTACTCATACAACCAGCCACACACCTATACAGCCACTCACAGAGCCACACATTCACCCATACAGCTACTCACATACCCACTCATTCACCTATACAGCCACTCACACAGCCACTCACTCACCCATACAGTCTCGCAACACAGCCACTCACTCACCCATACAAGCACTCACTCACCTACACAATAACTAACATACCCATTCCCACATCCATACAAACACTCACACATCTGCTCACTCACCCATAAAACCATTCATACAGACACTCACTCACCCATACAGCAACTTACACACCCAGTCACTCATTCAACAGCCATTCAGACACCCACTCACTCACCTATACAGTCACACACATACATCCACTCACCCACCCATACAGCCACTCACCCACCCATACAGCCACTGACACACCCACTCACTCACCAATACAGCCACTCACACAGCTACTCGCACACCCACTTATACACCCACACACACACACATACAACCACTCACACACCCACTCACACATGAATACACACAGTCACACAGCCACTCACATAATTTATGTTAGAAGTAGTTTCACTCATTAGTAGTATACCTAGTATAATAATGTAACTTTTGTAGTAGCTTAGTATATATGTTTAACAATCATAAACTCGTACAAAAAACATACACTCACTGGATGATATCATCAGTAGGGGTGGGCAGAGTTCACAGAGTTGCGCTACGCGGAATTCCACAGAATTTCATAAAACTAGAGAATTAATAATTGAGCAGACAGGAGCTTGGTAACTTGGATAGTATCATCTTCTGTTACAACTCATATAAATAGACAGAATCCTAAGTCCCAACTGAGGAGCTATATAAAAAAGTAATATGAAATGAAGGCAAAGGACTGATTGCTTGCTGCAGCAGTGACCATCTCACCCTAGAAGCGCCATCCAGCCAGACAGATCTGCCAAGAGCTCTTAGACGGGAGCCAAAATGCCAGAGTGTCAGTGGGTTTCTGTTAGAAAAGCAGCATAAATATTGTCAAACACTGGCACAGACTTCAGCCGCTCTGTGATGGCTCACCATCAAATTCAAAACCAATATTCTCATGCCTAGTATAGGTGTCATGATTTCACAAGGAGTTTTAATCTCTATTTTATAAATATAAAAGACTTTTCTAAACATAATGCCACGGCAAGTATGAATTAGAGTCCATCCTATGAACTGAAACTTTAATTCTTGCGTAAACTGAAAGCCTCACTTGCAAGGGTGCAGAAAAACACTAGTAGCAGGGAAGAAGCACAGGGCAGGGGAAGCCATACAATGGGGTACATGAACAGAAGGGCTCGTGGATGGTTCATGTTATGTGCCTGAAGCAATAGCCACACACTGAAAAGGTACGTCATGTCCAAAGTTAGAATGTGCTCTCAGCACATTTTCTTTCTATTCTTTTCTACCTCTCACTTCTTTGAGTCTTGCCACCATCACACGCATCTGCGACCTAAAACAGGATGAGAGCTCTCTGATCATGCGAGCACCATAAAATTACTTCCATGTATGCTATTCTGTATTCAACACTCTTCCAACCAAGCATCACTCCCTTGAGATAAAACGTGCTACTCATCCCCTGATGCATTCAGTGCCTTGAGGGGGTATGAAGCGCTTTAAATAAAGCAATTACAATACAATACATGAAAGGGGGCTGTTTTATTTCCTCTGTATCTAAGTTTGTGAACAGTCCCACCTGGTGCTGGAAATGTGGGGCAACAGAGTTGCGCTGTCTAAGCCCCTTCCCGCTCCCCCACTCTCTTGGAGAGCACAGGGTGCTCAAAAGGCAGGGGTTATGAGGGTGGGGAGGAGCAGCACCACAGAAGCAAGCCACTCAACGTGCAACATGCATATCTAATTAAGATCAGTTACAATGTGCATATGTGCAAAACACACCTACAGTGTCTGTAATGTGTAAATGGGGGAGGGGAGCAGGTTTACCTGTAGGATTTCCAGAGGTGCAGGTTCGGACTCCGACAGTCCAAGCTCCCAGGTGGGAAATACCGTGTTCCCAGCAGATTCACCAGCTGCTGACCAGGCACAGAAGCCTGCCTCCTCTTTAGGCCAGGAGAAGGTCCCAGGCTAGCACATCGAAACTAAGGGGTGGAGAAGGCGTAGAGGAAGAGGGGGTAAAGATCAGCACGCATATTAGAGAGAAATCTTTACTAGCCAGCAAATCAGGTGAGGTCCCGGGCTCTGCCTAATGATTGTGAGGGAGAGGAGGTGAAAAGTTAATTACTATTGAAGTAGGTTTCTCCCAACAGAGGAGAAAACTCAGGGAGTGCTTTCTCCATGATTCCACCAGAGGTTAGCAGAGTTTTTTTGGCGAACTCTTTCTTCTAAGTGGAGAGCAGAGTGGCAGAACTCTGTGAACTCTGGGGGCGCAGCGGAGTTAAAATTTCATCAGTGATGACATTTGAGTTGTCATCAGGGATGTCATCAGTGATGTCACTGACCATGTGTTGAGTGATGTAATATCTGAGATCATAAACAGTGCATTGCAGGGGCGTAATTTATAGTTAGCTCAGGTAACTATAACTGCTGAATTTCTGTGCCCCGCATATTATTTGAAAAGCCCCGGGGAGGTGGCGGTCCCCGGGGCTGTGCGGCCTCCGCATATATTAACAAGATTGCCCCCGGGACCTGGCCCACCCTGAGGGCTCATTAAAACGAAGCGCGGGACACCGCGCTTTGTTTTTTAAAACATTTTTTGGAGTACCGTATGCGAATTCCGCCAAACAAATAATTTAAAAAAATGCTTTTTTGGGCCCTGGTGGTCCCTGTGGGACCCCCTGAGCAGGCCTAGGGGGTCAGGGTGTTTCTACCCTGCCCCCTTTTCTTCATTTTTAACCTTTTTTCTTGTGACTCGGTTGAACCAAGTCACAAGATGGCTGCCAACACTTTCTGGTTTTGGCAGCCAATCTGAATAAAGCTCGTGCTCGGGAGGGTTTGCGGATCCACCATGGTCACCAAATATCGATATTTTTTTATTGACACAATCCTGTGCACACGTAATTGGGATAATAGATCAAAGCAAAGTCTCAAAGGTTGCCCAATGTAAGATCGACATCAGTAGAGTATATCAGGAATATTTAATGATGCAATAAAGAAAAAAAAATGACCAGCCGACACGTGTTTCGTCACATAGGGAATGTTCCCGTGACTCTTCAGGGCTGGGAAAGATACAAAGTATGTACAAATGAGGAGGAGCAATCATACATACAATGTGCATCTGCGTGACTCATAAAAGTGACACGCGCTATCACCAGAAAAAGTGGAGGGAAACCCCAGGGTACATGAAGTGAAAAGGTGCATGAAGGAACTTTTAGAATAAAAAACATAAGTATGTGACAAGAAACTAAGGCTGTGCATCAGAACACAGTGACAAGGATCCTTAAGGTGTATCTAGTGAAAGAAGGGACCGGTGAAGAAACTACTGAAGCCGGTGCATGAACTGATCTAAAATAATCAACAAAGTGACATGGGTGTCCATTGTAATTGTAGTGCAATGGACAAATACGAATCAAAGTGTAGTGCTATCCACATGGCGTGTGGAAGACATAGTGATAACACAGACATGTGTCGCATACACCAATGTATCATAAAACAAAGGGGGTGTCAAGATGGTATCTAAAGGTGACCAGAATTGCAGAAACATATCAAAAACATCATCAGGGATAGTAGAACGTAGTAAACACCGATAAAATCCATCACGTAGCGAATTAACAAAGAAATTGCAGTGATAACAAAGCATGAGTGAAAATCACCGTGATCATAATGCACAATCAGCTAAAAAACATGAATAGTAAACAGCGAATGTAACCAACCGGGATAAATGAGCTGGACGGAGATAACGGGGTGCGTGTGAATGGTTGACAACACGAATAGTAAGTGAATAATAAAGAAGTGGTGAGAAACAGGGAAGAAAAGAAAGGGAAACACAAGGAAAAGTTAAAACGGAGAAATAGTACGAGTGAAAGGAAGTGAGGTAGCAAGGATAGAAGGGAGAGCAAATTGGACAACCGTGAACGCAGAAAAACAAACGACCAACGAATGACAGAGGTCCGGAGTGAAGTGAGGAAGGTGAGAGGAGAGAGTGGCGTACAGACCGGACTAAGGGTAACGTAAACGGAGAGGAAAACAAAGGAGCTTACCCGAGCGGGTGGTGAAAACCTGGACGTAAGGAAAGTAATGGACGTCTAGCGAGAAGGATTGGAGTCTGGGGAAACTGTCCAGACGCGTATGACCAGGGAAAAGGATCCCGGTGCTGCCAGGGGGCAGGACCCGTAAAGAAAGCTGTAAAGAAAGGAGAAAGGGTGAACCTGGGGAACAGTGACGTGAGGAGGCACAAGGCAGGACCGAAATAAACTCACCTAGAAGAACGCTAGGGAAAACGGCAAAGCCGGAAGGCAAAGTGACAGGCGGGTGCGCCTGGAACCTGCATAGAAATAGTAAGGAAATTGAAATTAGACGGGGATTAGTGCAAGTGGGCCGGTGGGGACACGTCAACCGCCCGGGGAGAAAAACCGAGGACTTACTTGGAGGATGAAAGACGTCCGTCTCTCGCATGACTGCCGGATACGGAAGTCACGGTCTAGGGGAGGAGTGAATTAAAGAGGAAAGTACAGGGGCGGGGTCTCAGCAGGAGGGTGTGGTCAAGAAGGGTAGAGCTAGATCCAAAGGGTGAAAGGGAGAAAAAGGAAAAGGTAGAAAGACTAAGTGTGTGAGCACAATGCAGCAACAGAAACAGAAGCAGAGTGAAAGCATAGACGTATAGAAGAGGTGAAAATATCAGTTAATAGAAAGACAGCTACACACTGAGTGACATGATAAAAATTATTAGCAAAATGAACATAAGCACAAACGGCAAATAACATGGCACAAGGGAGAAGCTGAAAATAGAGATACTGCACTCTATGTGTGTAGGGCAGCACATTGTAGTGGATGCTGGAAAAATCGCCAGCGGAAACCACAATACCACATGTCAAAATATGTAAGGCCAAACAAAACGTAAAATATCCATACCTAATTAGGTGGGACTAAACAGAAAAATAAAACGTGGAAGGAATAGAAACCGCAGTCAATCTGGGACAGCTGAACTGTGAGCGACATGAATATAATAATAATGAAATGACAAAACAAACATAAGCACCAAAAGGGAGCAGCATGGTATAGAGAGTGAAGCTGGAAATAGAAATATCGAACCCTATGTATAAAGGGCAGCGCATAACTATAAAGTCTGGAACAGTGGCTGAAAAAACCACAGTATCACATGTCAAATGATATTGATAAAATCACACCATAGAACATCAGAATCCTAAATATGTGGGAATGAACATTACAACATGACACAGAAATACAGAAAGAGCACAATCGTGGGTCAGTCGCCCAGAAAGTAGTGCAGTTCGTGATCAGTGTTGAGTCCGTGTGTCACAGACTGAAGGCGCATAATCCATGAAGCCTCTTGGCGCCTGAGTTGAAGTTCTCTGTTACCCCCTCTGGGATTAGCGGTGGCAACATCACATCCAAAGAAGGAAAACCGTTTGTTGACGCTCTGGGTTGAACAGTTCGCCGCATGCACGGCCATAGGGTATCTGATATCCTGGTTTTGAAGAGCTCTGATATGTTCGCTGATGCGTTCTCTCAGGGGTCTGATCGTACTGCCCACATACCAGCGCTTGCATGTGCATTCAAGTATATAAACCACAAACTTGGTGTGGCAATTGATGTTGTGCTTGATCCAGTATGTCCTCTTGTTACGTGCCTTGAAAGATCTGATTCCATGCTGGGCTAGTCTGCAGACCCCACACATACCACATTTGTAGAAACCCAAAGAGTGTGTACCTAACCAAGTGTGACTGGTAACGTGTCTAGGAACACTGGGGCTTAACCTGGATCTAAGTGTTCTGCCGCGCCTATAAGTCACTAATGGTCTGGATGTTATGATATTCTTCAGGGAGGTGTCTGCCAGTAAAGTGTCCCAGTGTCTGTTGAGGCTTTTCTTTATAACCAGACCCATGTTGCTGTAGTCTGTCACCAATCTAACTGGTTGATCACTTGCCACACGGGTGTTCTTGGTACGGAGGGTGTCTTGTCTATCTAGCTGATTGACCCTGGTTTCAGCTTTAGATACCGTGTGGGGACTATAGCCTCTGTCTTTGAATCTCTGTTTCATGCTCTTTATACATTGTTGAAACTCGGGTTCTTCACTGCAGTTCCGTCTAGCCCTTACGAATTCACCATAGGGGATGGCCTGTATCTGATGTGGTGGGTGGGAACTTTCTGCATGAAGGATAGCATTGCAGGATGTTTCCTTTCTATAGAGGCGACTATGTAAGGTGTCTGTCTTAATGTAGAGTTCCACATCAAGAAATGTAATGTTGGAGACGCTGCTGTGGCTAGTGAATACCATATTCATGTTATTGGAATTGAGGTGTCGACAGAACTCGTCGAGTTGTGTCTGGGAGCCTGACCATAATAACAGACAATCGTCAATGTACCGTCCCCAATAGATTATAGAATTAACCCATGGGGCCCCTCTGGAACTCCATATCCACTCTGATTCCAGTACACCCATGTAAAGATTGGCAAACGAAGGTGAGAACTTTGAACCCATGGCCACGCCCTTGCATTGTTTGTACCAGACGTTGTTATACATGAAGTAGTTGTCATTAAGAATGATGTTTATCATGGTGGTCAGCATCTTGGTGTGTTGCCAAAGGGAGGCCGGCCTGTTGTGAAGTAGATTAGTAATGACATCCAGTCCCAAGATGGGTTCGATGGAGGTGTAGAGGGAAACCACATCCAAGGTAGCTAGAATCATGTCTGGTTGCCATTGGACATCTGATAAGATGCTCAAGATATGTTTAGTATCCTGAATATGGGATGGGAGATTCTTAACCATGGGACCTAAAAATAAGTCCACATATTGGGCAATTCTTTCAGTCGGTCCACCGATCCCAGAGACAATAGGTCTGCCAGGGGAAAGGGGGCTGGCTTGTGAATTTTGGGCAGAGTGTACAGCCAGGGATAAGCCGGTCTGTGCACTTTGAGAAATAAAAATTCTTGATCATCTATGAGCCCGGCTAAATGCCATTCAGCTAAATGGCCATTGATTTTGTCCGAGAGAGTCCCAGTAGGATTGAACGTGAGACGTTGGTAGCATGAGGTGTCCTGCAATTGGGTAAGGATTTCATTGTGGTAGTCAATTTTGTTCATGACAACAACGTTTCCGCCCTTATCGGCTTCTCTGATTATGATATCTGTGTTAGTGGTAAGGGCCTTGAGGGCTGCGCGCTCATCTCTCCTCAAGTTGTCCTTGATCCTATGTTTGGATCTCATGACTTTTTGTTCGTATTTGTCAATGTCAGCTAGGACAAGATTATGAAATGTGTCAATGGGGTTGCCACCTGGTAACAAGGGCGTCCATTTGGATTTGGGTTTGAGCCCACTACTCTGGGTGAAATCCGTATCTATGTCAAGTGCATGTAACAGACTGTCCATATTAATGGGTGGTTCATCCATATCGGTGATGGATAAAAGTAAATGTGTAACCTGAATATCTTTGATGCTTTGTACTCCTGAAGGGTTATCAGTGCAGATATTTCTGACACTCATAGTCGTGGGTGGCATACCGCTAAAGTGTCTTTTCACTTTCAGACTCCTCATGAATTTAAAGAGATCGATTTTGTGTCTACAAGTGTCCCCTGGTTCATGTGGGTTGAAACTTAAGCCTTTGCTGAGTAAAGAAATCATGCTAGTGTCAAGTGTATGGGAAGATAAGTTGACCACCTGTATGCCCTGATCTGGCGTCTCTATTTGTTCCTCTCGTTCCCTGATCTTAATTTCTTTTTGTAATCCTCTGTTGCCTCCCCTCTTGCCCCTCCGAGTTTTCTGTCTAATGTACCTTGTCTCTGTTGCGTCCTGTTTTCCCTTCTTATGGTTTGGACCTCCCTTAAAAAGACAACTTGGTGGAGTCAAGTCTGATCAGTTGATTCTCTGATTCACTATCACTACTATGCAACGTGTTGAGTGAGGTGGAGCTGGATGAGGCAGAAAGAGTATCTGTTTTGGTAGATGGATCACTCCGTGGGGCGTTTCGTACAACCTGGTCGTATTTCCTAGCAAATGTAAAAACACGTCCCTCCCTGTAATCAGCCTCGTCTCTCTTCAGCTGTCTAGTCTTCCTATCTTTAATCTCGTTCTGATGTTTTGTGAGTATGTCATTCAGAATGACATAATTCTTTTCTGTGGCCTCTGCTAAGTTCAGATCCACTATCTCTTTTTCTAGATTGGTAATCTCAATTTGAAGTTTAGCTACTTTGCGCTCTGCGTTTTCTATAAGAATATCAATTAATGTATTGGAGTTTAATGTCAAAGTATCTTCCCATTTGCATAACAAATCATCGTCTAAATCATCAAACGTTGGAAAGATTTGTGAACGGAGTCCCCTCGGGACTCTATTGAGTCTAAGGTACTGTTTGAGGGTGGCACTGTCCCACCACCTAGAGTTTTCAGTTTTCTTCAATCTCTCAAGTCTTAGGAATTTCTCCCTAAGACCTTCGTTACGTGGGGGTTTCCACTTGTCAGTGTAGTGTTTGTCGGAATACCCTTAACTAGATTCTCGAACAATTCTGATGCGATCTTTTCTCTATCCATAATATGGGGTAGTGTTATAGTGACCGTGGGTATGCTACGCTGCGGCTGCCTGCCCTGACACCAAAGGAGCTAAGTTGTGTAGGGTTTTTCGTACAACAGGGAGTAGGCGCTCAGACTCGTACGCGTTTATGTAACAATAGCCGGAGTATGTGAACGGTGCTGCCAGGTCGGGGAAATACCCAATAACCCCGTAATTTGTGTGAGTCAACAACCCACACTAGTAATATGGACACAATCCTGTGCACACGTAATTGGGATAATAGATCAAAGCAAAGTCTCAAAGGTTGCCCAATGTAAGATCGACATCAGTAGAGTATATCAGGAATATTTAATGATGCAATAAAGAAAAAAAATGACCAGCCGACACGTGTTTCGTCACATAGGGAATGTTCCCGTGACTCTTCAGGGCTGGGAAAGATACAAAGTATGTACAAATGAGGAGGAGCAATCATACATACAATGTGCATCTGCGTGACTCATAAAAGTGACACGCGCTATCACCAGAAAAAGTGGAGGGAAACCCCAGGGTACATGAAGTGAAAAGGTGCATGAAGGAACTTTTAGAATAAAAAACATAAGTATGTGACAAGAAACTAAGGCTGTGCATCAGAACACAGTGACAAGGATCCTTAAGGTGTATCTAGTGAAAGAAGGGACCGGTGAAGAAACTACTGAAGCCGGTGCATGAACTGATCTAAAATAATCAACAAAGTGACATGGGTGTCCATTGTAATTGTAGTGCAATGGACAAATACGAATCAAAGTGTAGTGCTATCCACATGGCGTGTGGAAGACATAGTGATAACACAGACATGTGTCGCATACACCAATGTATCAAAACAAGGGGGTGTCAAGATGGTATCTAAAGGTGACCAGAATTGCAGAAACATATCAAAAACATCATCAGGGATAGTAGAACGTAGTAAACAACGATAAAATCCATCACGTAGCGAATTAACAAAGAAATTGCAGTGATAACAAAGCATGAGTGAAAATCACCGTGATCATAATGCACAATCAGCTAAAAAACATGAATAGTAAACAGCGAATGTAACCAACCGAGATAAATGAGCTGGACGGAGATAACGGGGTGCGTGTGAATGGTTGACAACACGAATAGTAAGTGAATAATAAAGAAGTGGTGAGAAACAGGGAAGAAAAGAAAGGGAAACACAAGGAAAAGTTAAAACGGAGAAATAGTACGAGTGAAAGGAAGTGAGGTAGCAAGGATAGAAGGGAGAGCAAATTGGACAACCGTGAACGCAGAAAAACAACCGACCAACGAATGACAGAGGTCCGGAGTGTAGTGAGGAAGGTGAGAGGAGAGAGTGGCGTACAGACCGGACTAAGGGTAACGTAAACGGAGAGGAAAACAAAGGAGCTTACCCGAGCGGGTGGTGAAAACCTGGACGTAAGGAAAGTAATGGACGTCTAGCGAGAAGGATTGGAGTCTGGGGAAACTGTCCAGACGCGTATGACCAGGGAAAAGGATCCCGGTGCTGCCAGGGGGCAGGACCCGTAAAGAAAGCTGTAAAGAAAGGAGAAAGGGTGAACCTGGGGAACAGTGACGTGAGGAGGCACAAGGCAGGACCGAAATAAACTCACCTAGAAGAACGCTAGGGAAAACGGCAAAGCCGGAAGGCAAAGTGACAGGCGGGTGCGCCTGGAACCTGCATAGAAATAGTAAGGAAATTGAAATTAGACGGGGATTAGTGCAAGTGGGCCGGTGGGGACACGTCAACCGCCCGGGGAGAAAAACCGAGGACTTACTTGGAGGATGAAAGACGTCCGTCTCTCGCATGACTGCCGGATACGGAAGTCACGGTCTAGGGGGAGGAGTGAATTAAAGAGGAAAGTACAGGGGCGGGGTCTCAGCAGGAGGGTGTGGTCAAGAAGGGTAGAGCTAGATCCAAAGGGTGAAAGGGAGAAAAAGGAAAAGGTAGAAAGACTAAGTGTGTGAGCACAATGCAGCAACAGAAACAGAAGCAGAGTGAAAGCATAGACGTATAGAAGAGGTGAAAATATCAGTTAATAGAAAGACAGCTACACACTGAGTGACATGATAAAAATTATTAGCAAAATGAACATAAGCACAAACGGCAAATAACATGGCACAAGGGAGAAGCTGAAAATAGAGATACTGCACTCTATGTGTGTAGGGCAGCACATTGTAGTGGATGCTGGAAATATCGCCAGCGGAAACCACAATACCACATGTCAAAATATGTAAGGCCAAACAAAACGTAAAATATCCATACCTAATTAGGTGGGACTAAACAGAAAAATAAAACGTGGAAGGAATAGAAACCGCAGTCAATCTGGGACAGCTGAACTGTGAGTGACATGAATATAATAATAATGAAATGACAAAACAAACATAAGCACCAAAAGGGAGCAGCATGGTATAGAGAGTGAAGCTGGAAATAGAAATATCGAACCCTATGTATAAAGGGCAGCGCATAACTATAAAGTCTGGAACAGTGGCTGAAAAAACCACAGTATCACATGTCAAATGATATTGATAAAATCACACCATAGAACATCAGAATCCTAAATATGTGGGAATGAACATTACAACATGACACAGAAATACAGAAAGAGCACAATCGTGGGTCAGTCGCCCAGAAAGTAGTGCAGTTCGTGATCAGTGTTGAGTCCGTGTGTCACAGACTGAAGGCGCATAATCCATGAAGCCTCTTGGCGCCTGAGTTGAAGTTCTCTGTTACCCCTCTGGGATTAGCGGTGGCAACATCACATCCAAAGAAGGAAAACCGTTTGTTGACGCTCTGGGTTGAACAGTTCGCCGCATGCACGGCCATAGGGTATCTGATATCCTGGTTTTGAAGAGCTCTGATATGTTCGCTGATGCGTTCTCTCAGGGGTCTGATCGTACTGCCCACATACCAGCGCTTGCATGTGCATTCAAGTATATAAACCACAAACTTGGTGTGGCAATTGATGTTGTGCTTGATCCAGTATGTCCTCTTGTTACGTGCCTTGAAAGATCTGATTCCATGCTGGGCTAGTCTGCAGACCCCACACATACCACATTTGTAGAAACCCAAAGAGTGTGTACCTAACCAAGTGTGACTGGTAACGTGTCTAGGAACACTGGGGCTTAACCTGGATCTAAGTGTTCTGCCGCGCCTATAAGTCACTAATGGTCTGGATGTTATGATATTCTTCAGGGAGGTGTCTGCCAGTAAAGTGTCCCAGTGTCTGTTGAGGCTTTTCTTTATAACCAGACCCATGTTGCTGTAGTCTGTCACCAATCTAACTGGTTGATCACTTGCCACACGGGTGTTCTTGGTACGGAGGTTGGGCCTGA
The DNA here is from genome assembly GCA_963921515.1 of Calotriton arnoldi. Taxonomy (NCBI): domain Eukaryota; kingdom Metazoa; phylum Chordata; class Amphibia; order Caudata; family Salamandridae; genus Calotriton; species Calotriton arnoldi. The sequence continues at coordinate 684,952 of CAWUFW010005392.1, read as the reverse complement.
TTCACAGAACTAACTTACGTCAAAAATGTAAAGTTAGTACTTTTTGGTATTCACAGAATACACTTACTCATTTTGGTATTCACAGAATGAACTTACTCATTTCGGTATTCACAGAAGTTAGTAGTCCTAACTTTAGGACTCCTAAATGCCTTCTGTGAATACCGAAAGATCTTAAAGTTAGGATTTTCTCAGTTTAGGAGTAGTAAAGTTAGGAGTCCTAACTTTACTACTCCTAAACTGAGAAAAATCCTAACTTCAAGACTTTCGGTATTCACAGAAGGCATTTAGGAGTCCTAAAGTTAGGAGTCCTAACTTTACGACTCCTAAACTGAGAAAAATCCTAACTTCAAGACTTTCGGTATTCACAGAAGGCATTTAGGAGTCCTAAAGTTAGGAGTCCTAACTTTACGACTCCTAAACTGAGAAAAATCCTAACTTCAAGACTTTTGGTATTCACAGAAGGCATTTAGGAGTCCTAAAGTTAGGAGTCCTAACTTTACGACTCCTAAACTGAGAAAAATCCTAACTTCAAGACTTTTGGTATTCACAGAAGGCATTTAGGAGTCCTAAAGTTAGGAGTCCTAACTTTACTACTCCTAAACTGAGAAAAATCCTAACTTCAAGACTTTCGGTATTCACAGAAGGCATTTAGGAGTCCTAAAGTTAGGAGTCCTAACTTACGACTCCTAAACTGAGAAAAATCCTAACTTCAAGACTTTTGGTATTCACAGAAGGCATTTAGGAGTCCTAAAGTTAGGAGTCCTAACTTTACGACTCCTAAACTGAGAAAAATCCTAACTTCAAGACTTTTGGTATTCACAGAAGGCATTTAGGAGTCCTAAAGTTAGGAGTCCTAACTTTACGACTCCTAAACTGAGAAAAATCCTAACTTCAAGACTTTTGGTATTCACAGAAGGCATTTAGGAGTCCTAAAGTTAGGAGTCCTAACTCTACTACTCCTAAACTGAGAAAAATCCTAACTTTAAGACTTTCGGTATTCACAGAAGGCATTTAGGAGTCCTAAAGTTAGGACTACTAACTTCTGTGAATACCGAAATGAGTAAGTTCATTCTGTGAATACCAAAAAGTACTAACTTTACGTTTTTGACGTAAGTTAGTTCTGTGAATCAGGCCCGGTGTCTTGTCTATCTAGCTGATTGACCCTGGTTTCAGCTTTAGATACCGTGTGGGGACTATAGCCTCTGTCTTTGAATCTCTGTTTCATGCTCTTTATACATTGTTGAAACTCGGGTTCTTCACTGCAGTTCCGTCTAGCCCTTACGAATTCACCATAGGGGATGGCCTGTATCTGATGTGGTGGGTGGGAACTTTCTGCATGAAGGATAGCATTGCAGGATGTTTCCTTTCTATAGAGGCGACTATGTAAGGTGTCTGTCTTAATGTAGAGTTCCACATCAAGAAATGTAATGTTGGAGACGCTGCTGTGGCTAGTGAATACCATATTCATGTTATTGGAATTGAGGTGTCGACAGAACTCGTCGAGTTGTGTCTGGGAGCCTGACCATAATAACAGACAATCGTCAATGTACCGTCCCCAATAGATTATAGAATTAACCCATGGGGCCCCTCTGGAACTCCATATCCACTCTGATTCCAGTACACCCATGTAAAGATTGGCAAACGAAGGTGAGAACTTTGAACCCATGGCCACGCCCTTGCATTGTTTGTACCAGACGTTGTTATACATGAAGTAGTTGTCATTAAGAATGATGTTTATCATGGTGGTCAGCATCTTGGTGTGTTGCCAAAGGGAGGCCGGCCTGTTGTGAAGTAGATTAGTAATGACATCCAGTCCCAAGATGGGTTCGATGGAGGTGTAGAGGAAACCACATCCAAGGTAGCTAGAATCATGTCTGGTTGCCATTGGACATCTGATAAGATGCTCAAGATATGTTTAGTATCCTGAATATGGGATGGGAGATTCTTAACCATGGGACCTAAAAATAAGTCCACATATTGGGCAATTCTTTCAGTCGGTCCACCGATCCCAGAGACAATAGGTCTGCCAGGGGAAAGGGGCTGGCTTGTGAATTTTGGGCAGAGTGTACAGCCAGGGATAAGCCGGTCTGTGAACTTTGAGAAATAAAAATTCTTGATCATCTATGAGCCCGGCTAAATGCCATTCAGCTAAATGGCCATTGATTTTGTCCGAGAGAGTCCCAGTAGGATTGAACGTGAGACGTTGGTAGCATGAGGTGTCCTGCAATTGGGTAAGGATTTCATTGTGGTAGTCAATTTTGTTCATGACAACAACGTTTCCGCCCTTATCGGCTTCTCTGATTATGATATCTGTGTTAGTGGTAAGGGCCTTGAGGGCTGCGCGCTCATCTCTCCTCAAGTTGTCCTTGATCCTATGTTTGGATCTCATGACTTTTTGTTCGTATTTGTCAATGTCAGCTAGGACAAGATTATGAAATGTGTCAATGGGGTTGCCACCTGGTAACAAGGGCGTCCATTTGGATTTGGGTTTGAGCCCACTACTCTGGGTGAAATCCGTATCTATGTCAAGTGCATGTAACAGACTGTCCATATTAATGGGTGGTTCATCCATATCGGTGATGGATAAAAGTAAATGTGTAACCTGAATATCTTTGATGCTTTGTACTCCTGAAGGGTTATCAGTGCAGATATTTCTGACACTCATAGTCGTGGGTGGCATACCGCTAAAGTGTCTTTTCACTTTCAGACTCCTCATGAATTTAAAGAGATCGATTTTGTGTCTACAAGTGTCCCCTGGTTCATGTGGGTTGAACCTTAAGCCTTTGCTGAGTAAAGAAATCATGCTAGTGTCAAGTGTATGGGAAGATAAGTTGACCACCTGTATGCCCTGATCTGGCGTCTCTATTTGTTCCTCTCGTTCCCTGATCTTAATTTCTTTTTGTAATCCTCTGTTGCCTCCCCTCTTGCCCCTCCGAGTTTTCTGTCTAATGTACCTTGTCTCTGTTGCGTCCTGTTTTCCCTTCTTATGGTTTGGACCTCCCTTAAAAAAGACAACTTGGTGGAGTCAAGTCTGATCAGTTGATTCTCTGATTCACTATCACTACTATGCAACGTGTTGAGTGAGGTGGAGCTGGATGAGGCAGAAAGAGTATCTGTTTTGGTAGATGGATCACTCCGTGGGGCGTTTCGTACAACCTGGTCGTATTTCCTAGCAAATGTAAAAACACGTCCCTCCCTGTAATCAGCCTCGTCTCTCTTCAGCTGTCTAGTCTTCCTATCTTTAATCTCGTTCTGATGTTTTGTGAGTATGTCATTCAGAATGACATAATTCTTTTCTGTGGCCTCTGCTAAGTTCAGATCCACTATCTCTTTTTCTAGATTGGTAATCTCAATTTGAAGTTTAGCTACTTTGCGCTCTGCGTTTCTATAAGAATATCAATTAATGTATTGGAGTTTAATGTCAAAGTATCTTCCCATTTGCATAACAAATCATCGTCTAAATCATCAAACGTTGGAAAGATTTGTGAACGGAGTCCCCTCGGGACTCTATTGAGTCTAAGGTACTGTTTGAGGGTGGCACTGTCCCACCACCTAGAGTTTTCAGTTTTCTTCAATCTCTCAAGTCTTAGGAATTTCTCCCTAAGACCTTCGTTACTGCTGGGGGTTTCCACTTGTCAGTGTAGTGTTTGTCGGAATACCCTTAACTAGATTCTCGAACAATTCTGATGCGATCTTTTCTCTATCCATAATATGGGGTAGTGTTATAGTGACCGTGGGTATGCTACGCTGCGGCTGCCTGCCCTGACACCAAAGGAGCTAAGTTGTGTAGGGTTTTTCGTACAACAGGGAGTAGGCGCTCAGACTCGTACGCGTTTATGTAACAATAGCCGGAGTATGTGAACGGTGCTGCCAGGTCGGGGGAAATACCCAATAACCCAGACTAGCCCAGCATGGAATCAGATCTTTCAAGGCACGTAACAAGAGGACATACTGGATCAAGCACAACATCAATTGCCACACCAAGTTTGTGGTTTATATACTTGAATGCACATGCAAGCGCTGGTATGTGGGCAGTACGATCAGACCCCTGAGAGAACGCATCAGCGAACATATCAGAGCTCTTCAAAACCAGGATATCAGATACCCTATGGCCGTGCATGCGGCGAACTGTTCAACCCAGAGCGTCAACAAACGGTTTTCTCTTCTTTGGATGTGATGTTGCCACCGCTAATCCCAGAGGGGGTAACAGAGAACTTCAACTCAGGCGCCAAGAGGCTTCATGGATTATGCGCCTTCAGTCTGTGACACACGGACTCAACACTGATCACGAACTGCACTACTTTCTGGGCGACTGACCCACGATTGTGCTCTTTCTGTATTTCTGTGTCATGTTGTAATGTTCATTCCCACATATTTAGGATTCTGATGTTCTATGGTGTGATTTTATCAATATCATTTGACATGTGATACTGTGGTTTTTCAGCCACTGTTCCAGACTTTATAGTTATGCGCTGCCCTTTATACATAGGGTTCGATATTTCTATTTCCAGCTTCACTCTCTATACCATGCTGCTCCTTTTGGTGCTTATGTTTGTTTTGTCATTTCATTATTATTATATTCATGTCGCTCACAGTTCAGCTGTCCCAGATTGACTGCGGTTTCTATTCCTTCCACGTTTTATTTTTCTGTTTAGTCCCACCTAATTAGGTATGGATATTTTACGTTTTGTTTGGCCTTACATATTTTGACATGTGGTATTGTGGTTTCCGCTGGCGATTTTTCCAGCATCCACTACAATGTGCTGCCCTACACACATAGAGTGCAGTATCTCTATTTTCAGCTTCTCCCTTGTGCCATGTTATTTGCCGTTTGTGCTTATGTTCATTTTGCTAATAATTTTTATCATGTCACTCAGTGTGTAGCTGTCTTTCTATTAACTGATATTTTCACCTCTTCTATACGTCTATGCTTTCACTCTGCTTCTGTTTCTGTTGCTGCATTGTGCTCACACACTTAGTCTTTCTACCTTTTCCTTTTTCTCCCTTTCACCCTTTGGATCTAGCTCTACCCTTCTTGACCACACCCTCCTGCTGAGACCCCGCCCCTGTACTTTCCTCTTTAATTCACTCCTCCCCCTAGACCGTGACTTCCGTATCCGGCAGTCATGCGAGAGACGGACGTCTTTCATCCTCCAAGTAAGTCCTCGGTTTTTCTCCCGGGCGGTTGACGTGTCCCCACCGGCCCACTTGCACTAATCCCGTCTAATTTCAATTTCCTTACTATTTCTATGCAGGTTCCAGGCGCACCCGCCTGTCACTTTGCCTTCCGGCTTTGCCGTTTCCCTAGCGTTCTTCTAGGTGAGTTTATTTCGGTCCTGCCTTGTGCCTCCTCACGTCACTGTTCCCCAGGTTCACCCTTTCTCCTTTCTTTACAGCTTTCTTTTACGGGTCCTGCCCCTGGCAGCACCGGGATCCTTTTCCCTGGTCATACGCGTCTGGACAGTTTCCCCAGACTCAATCCTTCTCGCTAGACGTCCATTACTTTCCTTACGTCCAGGTTTTCACCACCCGCTCGGGTAAGCTCCTTTGTTTTCCTCTCCGTTTACGTTACCCTTAGTCCGGTCTGTACGCCACTCTCTCCTCTCACCTTCCTCACTTCACTCCGGACCTCTGTCATTCGTTGGTCGTTTGTTTTTCTGCGTTCACGGTTGTCCAATTTGCTCTCCCTTCTATCCTTGCTACCTCACTTCCTTTCACTCGTACTATTTCTCCGTTTTAACTTTTCCTTGTGTTTCCCTTTCTTTTCTTCCCTGTTTCTCACCACTTCTTTATTATTCACTTACTATTCGTGTTGTCAACCATTCACACGCACCCCGTTATCTCCGTCCAGCTCATTTATCCCGGTTGGTTACATTCGCTGTTTACTATTCATGTTTTTAGCTGATTGTGCATTATGATCACGGTGATTTTCACTCATGCTTTGTTATCACTGCAATTTCTTTGTTAATTCGCTACGTGATGGATTTTATCGGTGTTTACTACGTTCTACTATCCCTGATGATGTTTTTGATATGTTTCTGCAATTCTGGTCACCTTTAGATACCATCTTGACACCCCCTTTGTTTTATGATACATTGGTGTATGCGACACATGTCTGTGTTATCACTATGTCTTCCACACGCCATGTGGATAGCACTACACTTTGATTCGTATTTGTCCATTGCACTACAATTACAATGGACACCCATGTCACTTTGTTGATTATTTTAGATCAGTTCATGCACCGGCTTCAGTAGTTTCTTCACCGGTCCCTTCTTTCACTAGATACACCTTAAGGATCCTTGTCACTGTGTTCTGATGCACAGCCTTAGTTTCTTGTCACATACTTATGTTTTTTATTCTAAAAGTTCCTTCATGCACCTTTTCACTTCATGTACCCTGGGGTTTCCCTCCACTTTTTCTGGTGATAGCGCGTGTCACTTTTATGAGTCACGCAGATGCACATTGTATGTATGATTGCTCCTCCTCATTTGTACATACTTTGTATCTTTCCCAGCCCTGAAGAGTCACGGGAACATTCCCTATGTGACGAAACACGTGTCGGCTGGTCATTTTTTTCTTTATTTTTTTCTTTATTGCATCATTAAATATTCCTGATATACTCTACTGATGTCGATCTTACATTGGGCAACCTTTGAGACTTTGCTTTGATCTATTATCCCAATTACGTGTGCACAGGATTGTGTCCATATTACTAGTGTGGGTTGTTGACTCACACAAATTACGGGGTTATTGGGTATTTCCCCCGACCTGGCAGCACCGTTCACATACTCCGGCTATTGTTACATAAACGCGTACGAGTCTGAGCGCCTACTCCCTGTTGTACGAAAAACCCTACACAACTTAGATATTTTTTTATTGTTTGATTTCTCAGAAACTACTGAACGGATTTACACCATTTAAAAAAAAGGTCGCTTTCTGAACCAAGAGCTACCTTTTTGCAAAATTTGGTGTAATTCCGTTCATCAGTTCGGGCTGTAGCCTCTTCCAAAATTTCCTATGGAAATTAACATGGAGAAAACGCATTTTGGGACCCCCCTTTTTTCTCGGCCCCCGCTTGACGATTCACCCTGAACCTTTCAAGGCAGGAGCTGACCGAAGCGGGCCATTAGTTTCGCGAAGATTCGTCAAACGGCGCCAAAGATATTGGAAAATCAAAAAACGCTTTTCCTATGGAAACTAGGTCCTAACTATAACTACCTACTGGCAACCGCCAGTAGGTAATATATATATATGAGTCAATCACATCATGTAACACAAGCTTAACTTACCTCTGGGTGTAAGCAGCATGCTATTTGAAAACAAATGTTAGAATTTTTAAAAACAAAAATTATTATTACTCACCAAGTCCTGCAACCTCGACATATAGCAAGTCAAGCAGGTCCTGTACCTGGTCATGAATATCCACCCAGTGGTGTGTCAGCTGCTGTTTTGTGCGCTGCACTTTTCTGTGGTGCATGCACTGACACACTCTCCCCCACAGCAGTCAATGCCCCCACATGGGGTACCTTTTCCTGGGCCTGCCGCCTGCTGCCGACATGGAGGGTAGGTAGCACTGAACCCAAAAATGAGGTTGGCCATCTCCACCTCGTTAAAAATGGGGGCAGGGCTGCACCCCTGATGCCGCCGGCACCCACAGGGTGTGCGCATGGGACTGGCGCCTCTGCCTGCTTTTGCCAAGGGGGATACTAAAGGATACTAAAAGAAAGCAGAAAGGAAGGAAGTGGAACAAGAGGAGGAGGAGTACAGTCACACAAGAAATGGAAAAACAAAAAAAAACAAAGTACAAAAAGTCATGAAAAAGTTAAAAAAAAATAGACAGACACTTAAAATACACACAGTGAAAGACACACAGTGATAAAAAAGACGTAAATGGGGGTGGGTGGTTGGGATATTGATCAGATGGGAGAGGATTAAGAGAAATAGAAAAACAAGGCCCAGCAGCATGAAGAGACGCAGAAAGTTCGTAAATCAAAATGGCCTTGCAATGCGCACCGCGTGATGCTGTTCGTGCTGATTTTCAGCATGAAATGCGCTACTGGTGTGAAAATCACAGCATGTAGAGCTGAGCGAGCATTTTTCTGCTCGTTAGCAAAGTTCTGCAGAATCTCATGGAGTTTTTTTGTAACTCCGCAGAATTCTGCAGAGCAAAACTCCCTGGGTTCTGCCCAGGCCGAATTTTTATACCTGGTGCCTTCTTTGAAGTAGGAGAAGTTTCTAGAGAATCCCATTTGAAGTGCTTGGAGTTTCCTGCCCCCTCTGCCCTGTCTCCAGCCTGACTGCATGAACAATGAGGTAGTGTGTAAATGCAGGGCACAGCCTATTGAATTGCAAGTGTGGCTGTGCCCAGCTCCACCCCCCCATCCTGCCAATGATGGCCCACCCAGGCATACCTAATCCTTCCAGTCTGCCCAATTGGCCCTCCCATGTGGTGTCCCGCAAGGGTCATCCCTAAGTCCGACACTTTTTAACATCTATGTGTTGGACTTAGCTAGAGTAATCAAGGTACATGGGATGGGCCTTACATCTTATGCCGACGATACGCAATTGGTGTTGACTATACACAATGATGGTGAAAAGGTAGCAGCCAACTTTCAAAAAGGCATGCTTGCAATCAGTAGCTGGATGACAAGCAACTGCCTTAAGTTGAACTCTGATAAAACAGAGGTTATGACATTTGGCAAGCTATCTCCTATCTGGTCCTCCTCTTGGTGGCCTGCCTCACTGGGTCCCCCCACTCCCAGTTACCAGGGTTAGGAACTTGGGCGTCATATACGATGACAAATTGACTTTTCTGCCTCATGCTAACTCAGTGGTCTCAGCCTCATTCCACAAGTTACGTATGATAAAAAAGATTTTTCCATTTCTGCCTCTGACTGCAGGAAAAACTCTGGTTAGTACACTAGTCATGTCTACCATTGACTACTGTAACGGGCTTCTTGTAAATGCCCAGAACAAGGTCATTCATAAGCTACAGTCAGTCCAGAACGCATGGCCGCCAGGATGCTATCAGGAACCCCTAAATACAAGCCAATCTCTCATGTTATTCAGAAGTATCACTGGCTTTCTGTGAAGAACCGCATAAAGTTCAAGGCCTTGTGTATTGCTTACAAGGCTTCCCGTAACACAGGACCTCAGTTTCTAATCAAGGAGCTAGCGACCTATATTCCGGCCCGAGTCCTTCGCTCATCCACTGCTTTTTGCTTAGGGTCCCACGCACTAAAACTGCCTCATGGGGCGATAAGCGTTTTATAGTCGCCACTGCAAAACTCTGGAATTCTCTTCCACTAAAGATCAGATCTTGCCAATCTTTGCTAACCTTCAGGAAAATGACAAAGACCTGGTTGTTTAATCAGTAAGTTCCTCTGGTATATGGTATTTGCCTGCTGTCCTCAGCGCCAAGACACCCATGGGTAATTGAGCGCTTTATAAATCTCATAAACATAAACATAATCCCTCTATTGTGTGGCTGTTTGGGAGTAATAAGCAAAGTCCAACTGCCAACTACACTCAGTCCTGTGACCCAGCTTCAGGCTGCAGGCAAAAATAGCTAGGGCAGGAACATGCTAACTTTCTAAATTGGCATTTTCAAAATTGTAACTTAAAATCTGACTTTACCATGAAAGAGGATTTCAAATTACAATTTCATCGATACCAAACATGAATTTCCTACCTGTTCCTAATCAAAAGTTGGCAGTAATGTAATAAGGCAACCAAATGTTATCCTATTGGAGAGGTAGGCCTCATAGTACTGAAAAACGAATTTAAGAATTTAAGAGTTTTTCACTAGTAGGGCATGTAAAACTTAAAAGTACATGGCCACCCTTTTAATTACAATGTACTGTGCCATATGGGTTGCCTAGGGTCTACCTAAGGGTGACTTATATGTAATAAAAGGGTAGTTTAAGGCTTGGAAAGGGGTTATTTTGCCAAGTCGAACTGGCAGTTTAAAACTGCATACAAGCTGCAATGGCAGACCTTGTACATGTTTTAAGGGGATACTCCAGTGGGTGGCACAATAAGTGCTGCAGGCCCACTAGTAGAATTTGAATTTGATTTATAGGCGCTGGGTATAAGGTCTTCCACTTTACTAAGGACGTATATGTAAATTAAATATGCTAATTAGGTGAATGCTGATTTTAGCATGTTTTAGGAAATTAGCACCAGCACTTTAGCACTGGTTAGCAGTGGTGAAGTGCACAGAGTCCTGAAGTGTACAGACTAAGGCCAGCAAAAACAAATTCAGATAAATAGGAGGGTGAGGCAAAATGTTTGGGGGAAGATTAACCTATGGCTGATAAGTCTAACAATTTTCATGCCTGAAAAGAAAAAAAACACTTGTAGTTTAGTTTCAAGGTTACAAATAGTTACTGTTTAATTTTGCAAAGTTAAATTGGAAAACATTGAAGTTAATTTACAAGGTCAAAAGTTGAAACATTAACAGTTTAACATTGATGTTAAATTCTACAGGTTCAGGGAGAATAAAACTGAAGTAAAAGAACAAATGTTCAGAAAGGACAAGTGTTGGCAGAGTAATGAGGATGATCTTTATCAGTCTAGAAATGTTTTAACATTTTTAAGAAGTAATTGTAATGCTATGTTCATACTTACTGTAATTTTCCCCAAACGTTGACAAATATTAAGTTTTTAATAAAAAAAAACTATGAACTAAGAAAGTTATTCTAGGCAAAGGTTCATGGGTAAAGAAGGCACTCAAAAGGTGGGTAGGTAGATACCGATACAAAACAGGGCAACAGGCACGGGTCTTGGGAAAAACGTAGAACAGGGTGTTAGAGACATGGAAATGGACAAAACAGGCACATGCATGAAGGGAAATGGACACAAAGCAATGAGACACAGACTTGAGGGAATGGAGAGTGAAAACGCACATATCAGAATTGGTTGACACTGGCACATAGGCTTTTCACCTGGGTCTTCCTTCTCTAGGTTAGTGTTTCCAGTCTAAATGATAAAGGCAAAACTGCTATTAGCTCCTTTTCAAGAACAAAGAGGGAAAAGTTACAGTAAATTTAGAAATAAAAAAATCTGCCTTCAATTTGTATTTGAAAAAATTGTGGTATGAGGGCGCACGGCAAGATGGCCGCACCCTAGTGCTGCTCTGCCCGGCCGGGCTACAATCTGCCAAATATCTGCCTAAGATCGACGCATCCGCTTCCTAAAATGGGTTAGGAAGTGTAGTGTTGTGCTCCTGCGACGAGTGGAAGCGAGTTTGGCCACCTTTGCTCGCTGTAACACCGAAAACGTGGACATTTAAGCTGCTCGGCGAGCGCTCAGAAAATGGCGCCCGCCGTGTTCCCCTGAGCTGAGGTATTCCTGCAGTGCCTGGCGACTGGCGGTGTGTCTTGCCTTCACCTCCAGTACGACGTGGCAGTGCACCTGGCCAGAGCGCTCGGCTAGACCACATTTGCTGGCCCCAGCGGTGAGGATTCGGACTTGGAGTGAGGGCGGAGGCGGAGAGCGGAGGCCGCCCGACAGTGTCCCCTGCGTACCTGACTTCTGGACGGCACCTGGCTACTGATCGCGGGCTCCCTGCAGCCGGCAGTGGTAAGTGGGGTGCGGCGCCTTGTTGGGCCCGCGGCTGCGGAGGCGGGTGGGGGCCCAGGATTGGCGCTGTGCTCTGCGAGCTGCTGCTGGGCTCTGCGGGGCTGCGCGTTCGGCATGGCTGCGGTCTCTACATGTTGCACGGGAGTGAGCTGCTGCGCCGCCTGTTGCTGTCACTGCTGGGCTCATAGCTGGTTACGGGACGGTCGAGCCTGCATCGTCCCTGCTTGAATCAAGCTTGCTTCTGTCTCTGTTTCTACGCGGCTAAAAATCAGATTTCGCCTTCAAGTCGCATGGTGGCGCTATGTGAGCGGCGCCCTTGAAACGCTGAGACTTTGGGAAACTGTGCCACCTGGATTGTGTTTTTCCTCTGCTGATCCCTGGAATACTTCCTTATTCTCCCCCACATCTGTGCACCAATGCTGTTTGTGTTATGGTTCGAGTTGGGGTGCCGCTGCGTGGTGTGCCTCTGGAAGCCTACGGCTGGTAGTGGGCCCAATATCCCTGGCGCTTGTGTTTTTGCTGGTGGGCCCTCTCCACTCTTCACGCAGTGCGGGGCTCCTTCTCTATAAGACATATCCTATTTCACCTAATGAGTGATCTGGTGCACCTTATCCTACGTTTGTGATTTACCTAAGGGTTTGTGTGCGCACTGCTTATAATCACTATGGGGAGAACAGACAAGTCACAGCCTCGCCTCACATTTGAGGCCTGTAAGCCTACTAAGTCCTCACAGAAGGCCGCCTCGGACTCGGAGGCGGACGCTCATGGAGACAGCCCCCCTACACTGGAAACTACTTTATTGGCGATGCAGCGCAGCCTCCAATCCATAGAGGGCACAATGGCGTCTGTGAACCATCGACTGGATCATATGTCTTCACAACTCGAAAAACAAAATGCCCGTATGGGGGAAGTTGAACAACGTGTTTCAGCAACAGAGGATGGGCTAAGCGAGGTGTCTGGTAAGACGCTTAACATGGAAAAGGTGCTGTCCCTCATCCAAGCCAAGAATGAGGATTTAGAAGCGCGGTCCCGGCGCAATAACATCAGGCTGACTGGGCTGCCGGAATCCACCAATGTGGGGAGAATGGAAACTTACATTGAGACCCTCATTAAAGATATCTTTGGCACTGAGCACCTGTCCCACATGTTCATCGTTGAGCGTGCTCATCGCTCACTTGCGGCGAGACCACCCCCTGGCGCCGCCCCTCGTCCTATCATAGCGAGACACTGTTCTGCGTCTAGCCAGGGACAAAGGGACTATCGAGCATCAGGGCAATACTTTGGCTTTTTTCCCAGATTTCACAGTTGCGGTACAATCCGCTAGAAGGGAGTTTAGTGCAGTGAAGAAATTCTTACAATCTGAGGGAGTACCTTATGCCATGCTGTATCCCGCACGTCTGCGCATAGGGCTGGATGGTGATTCCAAGATTTTTTCTAACCCGAAAGCTGCCATGGAACATGCTAAGCAATTGAAACGCAGGCGGCGCGAGACCAGCACGCCTCATGACGAAGAAGATTGAATTGTAGCGGTGCTTCATGCTGTCGTTTTATTTTTGTGGTTCATGTTGCTCACTCAGGGATGTAATATGTCAATGTTTCTATATGTATAAATGTTTACTGGTGGGATTATCCCATTTCCGGACGACATTATGTTCCTGTTATAATGCGTGCTGTTGTGAAACAGATCTAACCTTTAGGCACAGGAATTAGACCTGCTCGGCCACCTCCCACTGGATGGGAGGCTAGTTGCACTCTGCGGCCCCCAAATGGGAGTACCCAAATGCAAAGTTGTCTTGCTTGTTCTTGTTGTTGGGGGGGGGGGCTTCATGGACTTGGGATGGCTTTGGCAAAGTTTGGGACGCTGAAGTGGGTGGGGGGTTGGGTTTGGGGGGGTTGGGTTGGGCGGCTGCTGGTGTATTCCTTTTCTGCATTTGTTGTGCTGATCTGCGGTGGTATCTTTTACATGCCTGCCAGGATGCATTGTGTTGGTATATATCTAATGTTGAGTGGACGGTATGAGTGGTGTGGTTAAGTTCATTACTTGGAATGTGCGTGGACTCAACTCTCCGAAAAAGATTAGGTCTGTCTTTGCACACTTGGATAGACTGGAGGTGCAGGTTGCCTTACTCCAGCAGACTCACCTCACTAAGGACTCCGCACAAAAAATAGGTACGCAGTGGGCAGCTATGAAAATTGAGTCCTCGTTCTCCACCTATTCGAGGGGTGTGATGATACTTATTAAAAAAGGGGTTCCCTTTACTATGATTAAGACTGATACGGATGAGCATGGGCGTGTGGCGATTGTGTATGGACAACTGGGGAGCAAGACTGTATTATTGGTTAATGTGTATGGGCCAAACACTGCCGATCCGTCCTTTTTTTAGGATGTGTGGCGCCGAATTTCTGGGTTCCCACCGGCTGAGATAATTTGGGGGGGTGACTTCAATGTATGCTTGGATATCACCTTAGATAGAGCTGGTAGTGGCACAGGGAGGCTTAAGTAGGCAGCGGAGTCTATTCTGGGGATATTGGATGCAGGTCACTTGTTTGATGTCTGGCGTCTTCAACATCCAGGGGGCCGCGAAAGTACGTTCGTCTCCTCGGTGCATGGGACTTGGTCCCGTATAGATTTCTGGCTTGTTTCTGAGGCTGTCTGCACCTGGGCGGTGCGAGTTGGACATATGCCTCGCACACTTTCAGACCACTCTCCAGTGGTTCTTGACTTACAGGTACCTTTATGTGAGAGACCGCCTTTTGCATGGAGACTTCAGCCTACTGAACTCGCAGACCCAGTTTTTAAACACACTATCGGCGAGGCAATTCGAATTTTTTTTCACGAAAATGAGGGGTCAGTCGATAGTGCTGGAATGCTGTGGGAGGCGTTTAAAGTGACGATTTGTGGGGCTTGCATTGGAGCGCAATCTGGAGTGATACGGGATCTCCAGCGTAGAATAAATAAACTGGCGTCTGAGCTCTCTACACTTGAGCGGGACTATGAGGAAAATCCCTCCCCACACACGTTAGCCAAGATAAGAGAGCTGGTCACTGACCATAATGAAACGGTTGATCAGGAATTGCAGCACCGTTCTCGGCGCGCAACTGCTCGCTATTATGGGGAGGGGGGCCGTCCTAGTCGTTCCTTGGCGCAGAAATTGTCGGTACCGCGCAGTCAAGAGTGTATTAGGGAACTTGTTGACGAGGAGGGGGTAGCGCATTACTTGACTCCAGAAATTAGTGATATAGTTTTAAGATTCTACACCACGCTCTATGCAGCCAAAGATGCCCCTGTGACGGCAGAGATAGACACCTACCTTGACGACGTTGCGTTAGGGTGGCTCTCAAACGCACACAGGGAATATTTAACACAGCCTTTTGATGAGGAGGACGTCAAACTAGCTATTATGTCATTGCCCACCTGTAAGGCGGCTGGTATGGATGGACTCCCCAGCGAATTTTATGAAACCTATGTGGATGATCTCGCTCCTAGGTTACTGGCTGTGTTTGCGGAGGCTTATGAAGAAGGGAAACTCCCGCCTACTCTTAGAGAGGCTCTACTAGTAACCTTGCTGAAACCAGATAAACCCCCTGATTGGTGTGAATCCTATAGGCCTCTCTCAATCATCAACATCAACGCCAAAGTCCTGGCAAAGATGATCGCCACTAGGCTGCAACCACTAATTCCTCTGTTAGTCTTGCCTGACCAGTCAGGTTTTGTATCTGCGCGCTCTACTACACACAACCTGCGTACTGTGTTCTCCACGCTACACTATTTCAACCCAGATTTTCAGGCGGTGGCTGTGCTGCTTGATGCAGCAAAAGCCTTTGATTCCCTCAACTGGGATTTCCTGTTCACAGTTCTAGCTAGAATGGGTCTACCTCTGTTTTTTCTTCAATGGCTTAGAGTGCTGTACACTGCACCGGTCGCACGTGTGCGGGTCAATGGCTGGGTGTCCTCGGCGTTCCCCATTGGTAGGGGCACGTGGCAGGGATGCCCCCTGTCGCCAATGCTTTTTTCCTTGGCGCTAGAGCCTCTGGCCTGTAAACTCAGACAGAAGCATGCAGCTGCGGCATTAAGATTTCGGCAGAGACCACTAGTGGTCTCTCTATATGCCGATGATATGCTGTTATATGTCCGAGACCCTGCTATCTTTTTACCAGAACTGCTACGGGAATATGTGAAATTTGAGCGTTATTCAGGCCTGGGTATCAATTGGTAAAAAGTCGGTGGTGTTTCCGCTGACGGCTGGTACTAAGGAGATAGAACTGGATTTCCCGCTGACGTGGACTCAAGATCCAGTGCGGTATCTTGGGGTTTGGTTACACAGTGACCCTGATAGGGTGATATCCGAGAACTATGGTCGGGCTCTCACACGCATCGCTGAACAGGCGCGCGTGCCTCTCTCCCTTGCAGATCGAATTGCAGTTGTAAAAATGACCTTCTTACCCAAGCTGCTTTATTTTTTCGTTAATATTCCAATCAAGTTGAATATAGCGCTATTCCAGACGCTCCAATCTGCCATCCTTACATTTGTATGGGGTGGGAAAAAGCCTCGATGTAGTTGGGATGTTTTAGCACAACCGTTTGACCGGGGTGAGTTTGAAGCTCCTGACTTCCGACTCTATTATTTATGCGCGCAGGCGCAGTTTGCGCACTACTGGCATTATCCGCCACGGTTTCAACCCCATCTTGCTATTGAGTCCGACGCTGTTCTTCCATTGCCTCTGCAGGCGGCGACCCTTTCTGGGGGTTCGGGAGGTCCTAGGACTGAAATTAACCCAGTGTTATGCACTGCATGGGCTTGGAGGATGCTTGCAAAAATGGCGCGGCTCCCATATCTATACGCCCCGCTACTGCCGCTGGCTTCACACCCTGACATTTCTGCTGCAAGGGAAAAACCTGCCATGCAGGAACTAGCAGCAGTAGGTATATCCCAGATGGGGGATCTGTACAAACAAGGTCGGTTCAAGTCATTGCACGATGTACAGGGGTCTACAGCTCGCGGATTCATGTTAAGTTTCACCTATCTCAGAGTCCGGCAAGCTGTCAAAACTATTTACCCGGATTACCCGGAGGAACCTGTGACTCTGCGGGCATTGCAGGCTATGCTGAAGGGGGAGGAGCGAAAGGGTCTTATCACCAAACTCTACAATGCCTCTTTGCGTGAGCGGGAGTCTGGGGAGCAACCTTCCTATCTTAGATGGCAGACTGCACTAGGGCCTACATTTACATTGGATGTTTGGAAGACTTGCTGTGAGCTAACTGGTCGCCTTACGGCGAATTGTAATCTCCGAATTATCCACTTTAAATATTTGCACCAATTATATTATACCCCTTTGTAACTTAATAAGTATGGTCTGCGCGAGTCTGCTAATTGCGTGCGGTGTGGACAAGCTGACGCTGATTTCTTACATGTGGCTTGGATGTGTGCTGGAATATCTGCTTTTTTGTCTAAGGTGACAAATATACTCACTGATGTTGTGCTGGAACCGGTGCATTGCACACCAGAACTCTGCCTGTTTGGTTTTGTGAAAAATTTAAAGCCCTGCAATAGACGGATAACCGCAATTTCCACCCTGTTTGCTAAGAGAGCTGTAGCACTCTGTTGGGGAGCGAAAACCACTCCAACTGTGAAAAAATGGGT
Organism: Calotriton arnoldi; assembly: GCA_963921515.1. Classification (NCBI taxonomy): domain Eukaryota; kingdom Metazoa; phylum Chordata; class Amphibia; order Caudata; family Salamandridae; genus Calotriton; species Calotriton arnoldi. Next base: position 667,724 of record CAWUFW010005392.1, on the reverse strand, counting down.
CCGAGACTTACTTTACTGCAGGGATAAATTAGAGATTTATGCTGAGGAATTACCCGAAGCCTCACGCCCTAGGGATTTCTGGGCACCTCTTACTACATATTTGCTCACTCATCCGGACTTGACATGAACTGTTTGTTATGAACCCTTACTGCTTGGTGGAACGTAGTTTTCATGATGCGGGGCCACGCCTCGAATGACCGCTGATCCTCCACTCATATTTATTTCTGATGTCTAGTATACTTCAAATGTATGATGCACTGCCGCCTGTCCTGTTGGGGGGGTGGGTTAGGGGTTTGTTCTTTTTCAGATATGATGATTCAAATTGTATCTCTTTGTATGTCACTATGCGCATTGAAATCAATAAACATATATTTTTTTTTAATTATTGTGGTAAAAAGTGAAAAATTATAAATGTAGATTCAGTACTGCAAAATTATGAAAAATGTTAAATGGATTATAAAAACAAAGGTCGTGATTTAGAATTTAAAGGACGGTACTGTGTACATCAGGGTGGCGGAAGACATTACTACTGCCATCTTCATGGACTACCAACTGTCAAATTTAGAGATTACCACCAACCTAGTGATGATGTTTGTACTTTACTGCACACCATCGTTTCCTTTAAGGTATAAAAACTTTGGTTGAAGGTCACTGTCAATTTTGCTGGCTGTCCACCAAACGTTTAACATACTTTTTGTTTTTGAAAAACAAACGCCTATGATGGTGAAACTATAAAGGATCATAACAGTAGAGGTTCTTTACATTGAACACTTTCATGCCATCAGATTTATACTCCTATTTGTGTTCGGTGTTTGGCAGTTGCAGTGAAGATGTCCTGTTGTGACGTTGGTGTTTATATCGTGTTTCGAATCAAAAATATTTTTCACAGCACTGATTCAAGAGGTGTAGAGTTTCCTTTTTGATACTGGTGACTAGTATTCACCAACCTCACCATCATAAGTGTTCATGATATGGCTTGCTGCTAACTTGAAGCCGCCTGCTGTGAAGCTGGCTCTGCGCACAGATCTGAAGGGTTGAATTGTATATCTTTTGAAACCAGTGGAGGTAAGCAGGGGAAGTTAATGCAGAGCCCTGGGACTCCAATGGTTTGGATGAAAATAGACATCTCACCCAGCAATGCCGGCAACTACGTTACAAGGCATTGATTTTGATAAGAGCAGAGTTTCTTTGACCATGTCGCATCATCACGTTCCACACATGCAATGCCAAGTACACCACGTGGTGTCAGTCTGTGAGGGTGCCGTATTGAATTGCGAAGTTGTATTTGATTCAACACCGTTTCCACTATTGTTAAACAATTTCAAAACAACTTTGCAGTATAGGATCATAGTCCAGTCAGCAATTCTTTTACAACCTAGTGAGAAGACTCATCGGGCAGTGCATATTGATGCTCAAGGAGGTGCCCAATTATTTGCTCACAATGAGAAAGCAGGGAATTTTTTCAACAACACCCATCGGAACTAAAGACTAGCCTTATGTTAACAAGGTAGCAGATAGTGCTAATAGAAATATATGCACGTATCTTGTGCATGTTACTCTTTTGGGAGTGCCATTATTCTATAACTGGGCTTAAAGTTCAGATTGCTGCCAAGTACGATGAATTGATCTTCTTTTTAGTACAGTGATTCTACAACTAGACTTTTTCTAATTCAAATAGTGTCATGTGGTCACATTACATCTGAGTAGGTACACAACAATTTTACATGCTCACGTTTTAAGGTTGCCATCTTTTCTTTTCTTAAATGCTGACATTTGACACACATTTGCTTGCGTGACTATGTAGGATAATATTCTCTGAAATGGCTTTGCTTACATTTACATTTCTTCATTAGCATATTACTGAGTGCATTGAACATTCCATACAAGGGGCTAAGTTCACTGCACAAAATGCTGTTTGTTATTCTCCGCTCGGTGACAGAGCTATCACGAAAGAATCAACAATATTGGCCTGACTGGGCTTCGGCATGATTACATGAGTGAAGTTTATTATATAAATAACATCACTCCTATCTTAGACAGAGGAGCATTTCGCTGCTACTGCTGAGGTTGCCCCATGCCGGAATTCCAGCCCAGCTGATTCCTGTTTACTTCCTGCGAGGGATGATGCCTAGCTCTCCACCAATATGGGCTCTCTGATGACACTTACCCACAGGTAAAGGGGGAGTTAGATCACCCTAAAGGGATCTAGGCAGATTCATCCACGCTAGGCACACTAAGATAGGGAGCTCCAGGTAGAAGCACAAAATATAACAGTACTTATATGCGAGCATATATCCTATGTAACAGCACAATGGTTGAATTGTTCATTTTCTTTAGCATTCTCGTGATGCTGATTACTTTGCTATGCTTCCTTCTATTAATAATTGCAGCTCACGTATTTTAAACAAGAATCATATTGCTTCAATAAATATTGAAACTCCATGTTGTGTATTTTTTGTGGATATCTTTGGGTATGCATGAGTTACCAAATGAAAGGGTTCTAGATTTGTTTCCTTGAGGAGTCAGGGTTGTCAGGATCTGAGGTTGCACATTCCACCTGTTACAATGCCAGGTTCGGGGTACAGATGGAGCACGGTGAGCTAACAGGACTAAGGGCAAAATATCCTAAAGGTGTGCTTAGAATCATTCTTGCACAGTTTTGACATTTATGTCATCCAACAAGCACACAGTTTTACTGAGAAAGTATGAACCGTTCGACAATACCTGCAACAAGCATGTCCCAACCATCAACATTTACATCTAACAAAAGAGACCTCTTTTACCATGGCGGCAATGGAGAAACATATTCAATTATTTGGTCACCATTGAGGGTGAAAATATTTCACCTGCTAGGAAACATGATGTATGTTTACATACTCTAGGGGTAGAGAGCAGGAAAATCTTGGAAGGTTTGGATGAATTGACTATAGTGCTGATGAGCATAAACAATGCAACATTTTTTAAATATCGATGCAAAAAGTTATAAAAGCATTTTGGAATGAGGTTAAATATTTTTAGAACGCATAAATCTTTTGCAAGTATTCAAGGCAAAACAAAGAGAGTGGGGAACTATGTAGCCTCTTTAAAGGCCTTAGCAGGGACTTGTGACCTTGGCATGCATTAGAGTCTTTCAATTAGTAAGGTGCCCGAACAGTCAAAGGGTGCAGGAAAAACTTTTAGCACGAGATTCAGATCTTAAAGAAGCAGAGGCAATTGAAAAATGAATTGAGAACACGTCAGTGTGGGTGCAAAGGTTTTGTGGAAGTCAGAGTAGTGAAGTGGGGCATGACTGATATGATGAATGAAGTCAAATTGAGAGAGTTTATGGAGGATGATGTAAGACCGATAAAAAATGAGAATACGAATCCTGTACCAAGCAATGACGCACGATACTAGGTACAAATATTATAGATGTGGGAATGGAAGTTATTTATCCAACAGCCCAGCTTGCCCTGTGAAAAGTGTTTCATGAGAGAAATGCAGGAAAAAGGGCAACTATGCCAAAGTTTGTAGGAGTGAAAAGGTCCACAGTGTTTAGAATGTATCTGATGGTATAAAGAAAGTAATTTTAACAGTAAAGGAGGATGGCTGTGTGGATAGTACTACATTAGTCATGCATGGATGTGAAGTAAGAATAGATGAGAAGAAACTGATGTTCTTGATGGACTTAGGACACCCATACATCCTGGTGGAAGACCAGAAGTAATATGAACAATTTAGAATGGACAAGTTGCAGTTATTGCTATCAGACATCTATTCAGTAGGTTATGGAAGAACAAGGCTTTACATTTTGGGGTATGCTGTCATGAGGATTCAATTCAAAGACAGGGAATCTGTTGGAAAGGTCTATGTTGCGAAATGAGGTGACAACCTACAGGGTTGGAAACACTGTGGTGATATGGGTATTACTCTTAAACCTAACACTTCTGAACTTATCTTAATGGTGTCTAAAAGTAAAAATCTCAACATATATCAATGGTTTCCTGAGGTCTTTGGCAAATAACTTGGTTTATTAAGAGGATTTGAACAAAAAATAATCTTTAAGACAAATGCTGTGCCCAGGGTCCATAAGGTGAGGAAAGTGCCAAGTTTGATGGTAGATGCCCTGAAGGAAGAGCTTCTGAGACTGCAGAGGTAAGGGGCCATAGAGGAAAATGGGTCATTGGACTGGATGGCCGCAGTGGTCATAGCACATAAGGATGGTGGAAGAGTATGAAGGCGTGGGTTGATCTTAGAGATGTTAATAAAATATCGGGTAGATCGACAGCTGTTTCTCATTATTTCAAAAACTTTGGCAACACTCAAAGGTCCCAAATTGTTTAGTCCTATGGAGCTGAGGTCAGCATACCATCAGGTTCCTTTACATTCTGACTCCCAGCATCTCCTCCTCCTTTATCTTACCTCTAGAGGCATTTAAATTTCTAGCAATACCTATTTTTAAAGGCTAATGAAGAAGGTGTTGGAGGAGAAACCTCAAACCTTATTTATTCAGGACAAAATACTGGTGTTGTGCCGAGACAGGGAGGATCACAGTAGAGTATTAAAGAGTGTGTTAGAGAGTTTGAAATAGTCAGGACTACTTTAAAGAAATGTAAATGCAAATTTAGAGTTACCTTAGTTAGGTATTTGGGACATACATTCTCTTAGGAGGGGATAAGCCCTAAATTAGAACTAGCCAAGTGTATTGTTGAAGCACCTGTGTCAACTAATCATGAGCACAATGTGGGGAGCAGATCCTAGACCCTGGGATGCAATGAGAGAAAGTTCAAACAAGAATTTTGAAGGTGGTCCTTTGCATGTGCCAATTCAGGCTCTATAATAAAAACAATATAAAAAAGGATTCATTTCTGTATACAATGGATATGCAAGATAAAGAACTAACTATGTGATGATTAAATGTAAAGTAGTCCGTCATGCATTGTAAGTAAACATTCCATTACAGACGGAATGATAGAGGGAGTAATGCCTCACTGTGTAGAGACTAAGTCCACTTGATGCGTGTCTTCATGAATTTGAAATTCTGGGGTTTATCCACGAACGCATGTTGGAGTACATAAAGTAGTATTTCAGTACTACTATTTCATGTACTCTCAAATGCTGTTCACAAATCTTTTGCTGGAGCTCTCTGCCAATGCTTAACCTGATCGCTTATGTGCAGAGTTCTCCATTATGAGCGCGGTGAACTACACTTGCAAAGGTCTCCATTTTAGTACTAAATGTGGGAGGAACAAGGAGGAATGGTAGGAAACTGGGGATTAGCTACATTAAATGGGTGGAGTTAAGGAGAAATCAAGGTGAGGTTTGGGGAGGCACATCCAAATAACAAAACACACCCACAAAAGACTAAAACAACTGTGATTCCCCAAAGTTACACTTACATCAATTCGAGTAGTGCCATTGGCAAAACAGACTCAAACCTACTCCAGCAAAGCCTTGTAGTAAATCATTCATCACACATGGCCACTCATGGGTACTGCCAGGCACTCACTTAGAAATCAATAGATGCAGGCAATAACACTTAGACCATGTAGGTAAATATGAGGAGTGGGTGGAACTCGCAGAGTTTCAATCAGCAGAATTCTGCGGAGTTACATAAAAACTCTGGAGTTCTGTGAGCGGGCAGAAATCAGTATGTCACTCTGCTCGTACTGATTTTCAGCGATGGGAGCTTGTTCTGCACTGCCAAATCAGCACAAATGGCAACACGCGGTGCAGCAGAGGGTGCTGATTATTTGCTGCTACTCCAATAGATTTTCTACTTGAGCGGCAGCTTTCTTACTATGAACGGTCTCGACCTGCCGCTTACGCCTGCATTGAGAAAATGTTGCTGGGTGCTGTTCTAGCACCCACAAATCGCGCTAGGGGATGCCAATTCTCGCGCGCCAACTTAACGTTGGCAAGCCCCACATGATAAAAAAATCTCTTGCACATGGCAGTTGGCGGAGCTTTGATGGAACTCTGCATTACAAGCATAAAGCAGAGTGGATACAATTCCGCAAACTCTGCTGGCGGGACGGAATTTATCGCCCATCCCTAGTAAATGTAGGAAAATAGCTTTTTTTTAAAAATCGTCTTAATATATATGCTGATGCGCACTGAATGATATGCTTGTTGATTGTGAGGCAGCGTCATGCCTCATGGGAAGTCTCGAGTAAGCATGATGACCTTCCCTCTCTCAACAATGGTAATAAATAGCATAATACATGCACGCTTGCATATATGGCTGAGGCATTTTTTCATGTTTGTTTAAAAAAAAAAAAAAACGTGTAACCAAAACCAGTAAGCAAGGGGTTAAAATTGTGCAGTAAGGTAAAATCACACTGAAGAGGCCTTTTGACCACTAGGAGAATTGTTTCAATATGTTAAGTAATTGAAATACGCAATTTGTGAGGCAGTAAACCATGTTTTTCTAATTGTCAATTTCACTCTACTGTGTTAATAAGCTGCAATTTGACCTTTGCACTGTATTAATAAATATGTGAATGTGCATTTATTAGTAAAGTGGCACTAAATAACATGTGTTACTCACCCACTTGGCCCACCTTTATTTTCACTGCCACAGCATAAAAATATATGGATATAATGTGTGTGTGAGAGAGAGAGAAAGAGGGGGGAAGAGAGAGAGTAAACACAAGTAACAATGATATTGAAGAATTCATACATGAGTAGGTGTGTGCTGCATGCTATAGGGTACCACAATATAGAAAGATTACACACCTTTGTTGCAAGTGAGGCTGGGACCCCTGTAAATGTCCAACCGCAGAGTTGCAACAGAGGTACAATAGGACACATAAGTGTGCGAGCCATCATTAAGTGCACTTTCAGCATCCTCCATTTGTGCTTCAGATGTCTTGACCATACAGGTGCGATGTTCCATTATTCCCCAAAAGTAGTGTTCAATATTATTGTATCCTGTTGCTTGTTGCACGCCACCACCATGTCACAGGGCATAAATGTAGACCTTACCCCTGAAATGCAGCCACATTCAGGTTCCCAGGGTGGGACACAGAACAGAGGTCAGGGTCTGCAGGTGCCTCACCAAATAGTGGCTTCTTTTTTCAGCTGATCTGCTATTTTGGTTGCTTTATCATAGTGGGTGGATTGTGTCAAGTTAACGATAAATAGTTGATTATGATGCCATCCATGCATACCATCCTTCGACACCAATGTTTTGTTACAATGATGTCATATACAGTCATGCAAATCTCAATGTCAAATGCATCCGCTAACAAGCCACTAACTCATTTATTCATAGATCACATGTTATGACTAAATTTAGCATTATTCAAACAAAATATGATTGGAGGAATGCTTGTAAATAGTGTAACCACTGGCAATCACTTGGGGTAGCATTCAAACTCATCGCTTTTCAACAACTGTGCCACTCTAGACAAAGGCCCGCTGTATGCATATCAGTACTGACCCTGCTCCTCATAGAAACTGTCCATCCCAAACTGCCACTTGAGGCCCCCTCCAGAAGGGAACACAAGCAACCTCATCATTCACACACACACTAACAATTACAAGTCTAAACCTAAAACCCCATGCGTTTTGTGTGGACTAAAAGTTATAAGTAATGAAAGATTACATATACACATCTCTATAACATGTACTTCCATTTCTAAATGCATTTAAAACATATATTTTTACCTTTCAGATGGCACTAGGTATACTTTCAAAACCACAGGCGTGTTTCGCTTTTTCTTTACTCTCATATTTATTTATCATGCCTATGTTGTGGATTTCTCCACCTTTGCTGTGTAGGTGGGGAATTCCATAGCATAGGTGGATAAATGTGTGGTCATGGTGTAGTTCCTCTCCTACCATGACAAACAAGATATCATACAAGAACAGGAAGTAGGCCATTTTGAGCCATCCAAGGACCACCAAACAATCTACCTTCATCCTGCTGCTCTTTGAATCCAATAATTCCCCACCTGGCCAGGGATCGAGAAAAAAGGCCCCTAGTTTCTGCCAGGGTGAATTGAAGATAATTGGGGAGGGGATTCTCCAGAAGTATACTCTGTTCTGCAGGGGACTTGAAACAAAGCTGAACAATGCAGAACAGGCTAATATCTGGCAGGTCATCACCACGTGCCATAGGGCAGTGGGTGTTCACAAAGAAAAGCCAGGAGTGCTGCAAGCCCTGGGCGGATCTCCAGCTGTGGGTAAGCCTAAAAGCAGAAGATGTACTGGTGGTAGCCTCCCAGCACCACAAGCAGTACCCCAGGCTCTATCCACTGCAATGGAATGTAGGTCATTCAAAACAGCATGTCCAGCCCTCTTTGCTCAACTGGAGGTACAGGAGTAGCAGCTAGGTGGTAAGTCTTATAGTAATAAATAGATTAATTTTGTTCCTATGCTCTGAAAATGTTGAAGTGTCTTGCCTCATGTTTATTTTATTTATACTCATGTTGCAAGTATTTTATATTGACAAGTAAGTTATGACTGAATTACTGTTACTGATGTATATTATTGTCTAAAGTATTTTCTTAAACGTTATATACTTCATGGTATATTTTGTGGGCACAAGAGAACATTTAAAAAAAAACATTTGATACAATTTAATAATATACATCACATAATGATCTAATGTACATAAAATGTACAATTACATGTAACAGCATCACATGCCCATAAAATTTCCACATAAGACTCATGCAAGCTATTTCAATTAATAAATGTTAGGATGACCGTGCTTAAGTATTTATAGGCATCACATATGCGTAATTAATTGTTAATATATTATATATATTTTTTTATGTGTTGAAAAATTATGTAGCTGTTTTGTATTTTCGGTATTCATTGCCAACCGGTGTTAAAAGCGGTAACTTGTTTTAGGAAGCTTGCTTGGTAAAGTGGAGTGGGTTAAGTGACATCTTCATTCTTTGTCACATTCAATACTATTACACAGTATATTGTTTTTGATGGACAAGAAGTAGTTGACCCATGCCTTTTTTTGTTTTTGGCCTTTCTTTTTCAGTGGGCATCCAAGGTGAACCTGGTGAACAGCAAGGCTCTAGGAAAAGGAGGAGGACCTTGACTATTATGTGTCTCCAGGAGGAAGACCATAGCACCACCACAGAGGAAGAGGAATCATCTACCAACAAAAAGGTCTAACAGGCCACATAGTCCACAGGGCAGTCAGAGGCCGGTTCTTAAAACACAGGACTGCTCCTGGTGCCTCTGTTATTTTTCCCAGCTCTCTAAGGTTAAATGCAGCATGCACAGGGAGGCTTCAAAATAGAGGTAGGGACTGGGAAGGTAGAAAGAAAGTGCCCAGCGGAAAAAGAGAGAGAGGAGAGAAGTGAAAAGAGCAAATGGATGGAAGGAGAGAGAGGTTTTTTGAAGAGACAATGGGGTCATGGCTTATTTGACCATTTTTCCAGGAGTGCTTTTGATTTCACAGTCCAGCCCTGACCAACAGGGAGGGATGCTCCTACCCGGAGAGTCCCTTAATCACAAGCCAAGACACTCCAGACAGAGGCTGAGGAGATCACAGCCAGCCCATCCTCTTCCCTGCTGAGAGACCTCATGATGCTGTCACTCAGCAGTGGCCCCGCCCCCGTCCTGACGCTCTCTTCAGGACGGCGAAGGCAAATAAAATGGTAATAAATTTCCATTTTATTTTATAAGGGTTTAGGGGGGATTTTAAGTGGGGATACACTCCTTTGCCTGGCAGGCATGCTGATAGCAATATGAGATGGAATATTTTGTGCTACCTCTCTCAAAATGGAGCCACAGTGCTCACTGGAGGTGATAGTTAAATCTTTAATTTGTTGAATTCTTTCCCTAACTTCAATTTTGGTTGCAGAGCAGGAGTGGTTGTGCTCTGCTGTCTTTGAATAAGGTCACCAAGAGTAACCCTTTGCCTTTGCAATGGGTTGCAAAATTATCAACGCACCTTCAGTGTCTCCTGTGCTCAGTTTCTCTCTCTTTGAAGTAAACAGGACCTCTATATTTTAGTAGCCTATTTCCTCCTAAAGAAAGAATGTAGGTTGCCTCTCATGATTTCTCCATTTTCAGTGAAGCTGTAGGGAGAAAAGGCAATAATGTATTTTTTTTAGAAAATCATTTCAGTATCCTTTTAACTGTAAATGTACTTGTCATTTCCTGTGTCTGATGTTATTGTAGTAAGTCAGACTTCTACCCACTGTCTGTCTCCTTCATGGAGTCTGCTCTTACTGAAGGTAGATTACTGAGCTTGCGCTCTGCCTACAGTCCTGCAACTTTCCTTCGGCCATTTTCACTGGATTTTGTAAAGTAAATGTACCTTCTACTCACACTTTTGCACTTTCCCTAGGGATTGGGTTAGACTGGAGTAAAAGTAGTAAATCTGCCCCGTGCCCACTTCCCAAGCACCTTTCTTTAAGTTAGCCCTGACTGGAGCAAGAATAGTAAATCTTCCATCCTCCCACTGTCCAGCATCTTCATTGAGGTTAGCCCTGGCTGGAGTTAGAATAGTAAATCTGCCCCAATGCCCACTGTCCATCACCTTTCCTGAGATTAGCCCTGACTGGATTTAGAATAGTAAATCTGCCCCAATGCCCACTGTCCAGCAATTTTCCTGAGATTAGCCCTGACTGGAGTAAGAATAGTAAATCTGCCCCAATGCCCACTGTACAACACCTTCACAGAGGTTAGCACCTTGCATGTGGGTACGTGTTTGGACTTACAGTACAGAAACAGCATTTAAATGTTAAAACCAAGGACTCTTATTTCAAGATTCTCCTTCATGTTTAATGGAAACAAGGTTTTTATTTTCTTGAAGATGGTTCATTTTTTAATAACACTGTCAGAGATGATTACCTTTTTTGACTGTGTATTTCTGTGAGCTAGTTTTGCTTTTGGTTCTGGAGCAGGGCCAGGCTAATTTAAAGTGCTGTTCCACTGCGTACTCTATGTAGATCTGAAAATATTTAGAGAAATTATTTTATGTTTATGTTTCTTCTGTTATATTTGACCTATGTTTCATTTCCTTTACTGGTGTTTACATTTTATTTATTTTTATTTATTTTCTTGAGTAAATAAAAATTGTAGACCTCACTGGAGTAAAATTAATAATTGTCCCCATACCTACTGTCTAGCATCTTCCCTACGTTTAGGCCTGACTGTAGTTAGAATAGGAAATCTTCCACAATGCCCACTGTCCAGTGCCTTTCATGAGTTTAGCCCTGTCTAGAGTTAGACTACAAATCTGCGCCCCTCCCCCAACTCTTTTTCGAAATTTCCCTAGGGTCAGCCATAATTTGAGGTAGATTAGTTATATTGTCTTATGGTTACTATGCAGCTTCCTCCCTGGGGCTAGTCTTTTTTAGAGTTATAAAATGTGTCCTCTGTACCGTCTCCAGCACATTCTTTAGGGCTATCTGTGACTGGATTTATAATAGTAAATCTGCCTCTAGTTGATCAGTTACCTTTTAGTCATGTGGTAAGGCCTGAGTTGCGCTTATTCATGGGGTAAGGCCTGAGTTGTGCCTATTACTTCATTTTTAGATAGAACATTTTTTCAAATATATAAATGTTTTACTTGTATAATATTCTAGTAGTTATTCACCATTCCCTTTAATTTCTATTAAGATTACTTACTCTATACTTACTCTATACTGTGTAATTGGTATCACTACTTACTTCCACCAGAAGTTGTAGTGTAATTCTCTGACAGAAACTGCTGCACTGGTTTGCACGTCTGATCACCTCAGAGGGTTGTAAGGCAATGGTCACAAAATGGTGGACAAATGATTTTATAGTGCTGGTGATGTACAACTACTTTTTTAAATAAAATATTCCTCAGAAATCATTTTTTTTGTAGATTTAAAGTATAACTGGACCATTAATTTAACTTGTTATAGTTTTTATTGTCAAACAAGTGTGGCCTTTTGTGTATGCGGCATCTTAGTGGGGGCATTTTTTTTACAAATACAAACCATTTCATGTTAAACATTCTTTATACCTTAAAATAAAGCGAAAATGCAATCTGGTGTTTTATTAAGCTTTTTACATTTGTTTTACAGATTATTAATAATTGCAAAAATACAAAGTAAGTGCATGCGTGCTAAAAGCATGCATGGTAATGGATTGTGTTGTAAATTTAGGGGCATATTAGCAAGAACCTGCGATAATTATCGCAAAGCTTGCTTAGCGCGCGTTTTTCTATCGCCGGCTATCGCTGGATATTACCGCGGAGATAACATGCTATTAGCAAGGTTTATCTCCAATGCGATAAAATATCCAGCGATAGCGTGAAGCTCCAACAATAACGCGAGAAATCCAGCGATAGATTCCTCGCTAATGCTGGGGACTTAACCTTGCAATCCACCTCCCATTGACTATTATTGTTAAGTCATGCTTTTACCAGTTCTAAAAACCAGCGCTAATCGCGGTTAGCGCGCGTATTTTTATCGCCTCGCGGTTATTGCTAATAGGCGATAGCGATGTTAGCGACTGTTTTCAGTCGCTGTTAGGTTGGGAACGCCTACCTTGCATGTCATTAGCGATAAATATCGCTGACATGCAAGGCGATGTAATTCCCAGCCTCTAACGCCTGAAAGCTGTCGCTAACGCCTGTTAGCGACAGCTTGCTAATAGGGCGTTAAAAATATCGCCGATTTAGCGGCAAAAAGTGCCGCTAAATCGGCGATAAAGCCCTTGATAATATGCCCCTTATTTTTAATGACTGTTAATATAAATGCGTGGTAAAGGTGAGCGTGCTGAAAACTGGGTTGAAAAAACTTGCACGGTAAAGGCACACGTGGTAATGTCATACAACCCATCCTGACAGCTCTAGCTGGAGTGTGAAACTTACTCAGGTAGCAAAGTGACATAGTCCAAGGGGAAGATTGCAGCGACTACAGTGTCGGCTGAATTTATATGTTTGCAAGGTTAATGAAATCAAGTGTGTGATTGTGGTCAGGTGAATGATATTATTATGCACTTTTCTATTTTGAGAATTCCTTAGTACAGCTGGAGATCTCAGCCCCCACTATCGAGATCTCCTGCTGTAGACCTAGATATGAAATTCAGTCATTAAGTTACTTGTATTAATGGCCATAATTTCTGCTGTAAGAATCTTCACTCCCTCGTTTAAGGGGATGGAGACTTGTAAATCTCACTGCTGGTTGTATATTTCACCTAACATTGGTGAATACCATCTAAGCATAAATCTTCATCTAGGCTTAGGTGGAAAACTAAGGGGCAGATTCACAAGCCCCTTGCGCCACTGGTGCGTCATTTTTTGTGACGTACCGGTGGCGCATTTTACTGCTCCATATTTACAAGGACAGGAAAAGCCACCCTGCGTGACTTTTCCTGTCCTTGTAAATATGGCCCCTTTACACGCAGCACTTTACGTGAAAGGGGCATTCCATGGGTGTTGCTGTGGGTGTTCCCACGCAACACCCATGGAAACAGACACATTTCCAAATTTACGAGGAATCGTAAATCTGGAAATGCATGTGAATGCTACGGTTCCCCAGGGGAGGCGTAGGGAGGCGCAACAAGGAGAAATTTCTCCTCATTGTTTTTCCTGTTTCTATGCGTGCTGCATTCTGCAGCACACATAGAAAGAGGAAATCACCTCTAATGATTGTTTTTGTTCAGGAAGGGTTCCCTTCCTGCACATAAACAATCATTGAAATAATGCAGGGGCATATTAGCAAGGGCACTATCGCCGCTTTAGCGGCACTTTTTGCCGCTTAAAGCGGCGATATTTATATCGCTCTATCAGCAAACTGTCTCTAACAGCAGTTAGCGATAGTTTGCGGGCATTAACGCCCGTTTTTACCACTTTGCATGTCAGCGATATTTATCGCTAATGACATGCAAAGTGGGCGTTCCGACGAACAAACCTGGGAAACACTCGCTAACAGGCCTATCGCCTATTAGCAGGGTGGCCATGGCCCCAGTTAGCGACGTGAAAAGTCGCGCTAACCGGGGTCATCGCCATTTATTTAACACCTGCAATTAGCAGGTGTTAGCCATACCTAACATGGGGGTGGATTATGCTGAAACGACCACAGGGTCGTATCAGCAAGGTGTTCTCCCTTCTCCATGCAACATCGCTGGTTTTTCAGCGATGTTGGCCCATTTCCCTCGCTATCGCTGGAATATTCATCGCCATAGCGCTAATCGTTGCTAATACAGCGTTAGCGTGGCGATATATTCCAGCGATAGCCAGCGATAAAAATCACGCTAAGCAGGGTTAGCGATGATTATCGCCTCTTCTTGCTAATATGCCCCGCAGTTTTTCAGCTTTTATGTGTGCTAATGCAGCACACATAGAAGTTGAAAAACGGCATTTCAGATTGTTTTTGTGCAGGAAGGGAACCCTTCCTGAACAAAAACAATCTCCCCTCGACGCAGGCATCCTTGCACCATGGTGCAATGGTGCCTGCGCTGGTGCATGGCAGCAGTTTGTGCGCCAGCGCAGGGGGAAGCACAGAGATGCGACATATTGTTGTAAATATGTCGCATCTCTGTGCTTTGAAAGTGACTCAGTGCTGCGCAGCCAAATGGCTTGCAGCACGCACTGAGTCACTTTCATTGTAAATCTGCCCCATAGTGTGCAGAGATCTTCAAAGACCTTAATGGGCGTAAAAGTATTTGATTTATTTATTTGTTTGAGGAGTTTTATATAGCGCGAACATGACCTGAAGGTGTCAGAGTGCTTAACAGAGTAAGCACAACGGGATAACATGAGGAACATTACGAGTACATAAGAATACATAGTAATGATAAAGAGTAAATGATATACAATGGGATATATAAGCAAAGTTAGCCACAAATACTAGGGTTACGTAATTGTAAATAAAAATACAATTAATAGAATATAAAAAATGTAAACAGCACAATATCCGGTAGAATATGTGAACGCTAGGTTCTAAGGTAGAAGAGGGAGGGAGTTAAAGGGTGGGGAGAGTAGAGTCATTGGGTCATATTTACAAACCCCTTGCGCTGCCGGTGCGTCACTGTTTGTGATGCACCGGTGGCTCAGGGTGGTCCTTCATATTTACAAGGACACATAAAGCCACCCTGTGTGGCTTTTTGTGTCCTTGTAAAAACGGCCCCTTTTCATGCAGCACTTCACGTGAAAAGGCGCTACATGGGTGTTCCTCTGGGTGTTGCGTGGGAACTGGATTCTGCCACATTCACAGATTTATAACATTTCGTAAACCTGGGAATGCATCAGAATACTATGCCTCCCCAGGGGAGGCGTAAGGAAGCGCAACATGGAGAAATACTTTTATTTCTCTTCCTTTTTTCCTCTTTCCGTGCATGCTGCATTCTGCAGCACACACAGAAAGAGGAAAACCCCTCTCATGATTTTTTTTGTGCACAAAAACAACCATCCCCACAATGCAGGCACCTGGTGCAAGGGTGCCTGCGCTGGCGCATGGCATCCAATTGTGAACCAGCACAGAGGAGAGCTCAGGGATACTTCATATTGTTGTAAATATGACATATCCCTTTGCATTGGAAGTAACGCCATGTATCGCAGCCAAATTGCTTGCTGCACAGCGCTGAGTTACATCCTTGTAAATATGGCCCATAGTTTATCCCGAGGTAGTGAGGCACAGGTTATGTGGAGGTGTGAGGTAGGGGTACCAGCGGCCTGATCCTCAGAGAGAGAGGGGAATTTGTTGGATAGAAACATTTTTACTTCTTTCTGGAAGAGGGATGTGGATGGGTTGCGTCTGATCTCCTTGGGTAGAGAGTTCCAGATGTTCGGGTCCTCTCAAGAGAAGGAACGGTTGTAGGTTTTCTTTTTCTTGGTTTTTTGTGGCTTCAAGAGTAGGGAGCTCTTGCTTCTGGAGGATCTATTTCCTCCCGATAGGGTCAGTTTCTGGTATAGGTCGGAGGGGGTATTGTGGTGCAGCACTTTGTGGGTCAGTAAGAGCTTATGAAATGCATCCTGGCCTTGAAGGGAAGCCAATTCAGTGCACGAATGTCCAGGGTAATATGATCACTTTCTTTTTAACCCATGATGAGCCTAGCTGCAGCATTAAGGGTAGCCTTCAGAGGTGCAAGTGAGGTTTTTGGGAGGCTCACAAGGGTAGTGCTACCAAAGTCAAGTTTCAAGAGTACAAGTGCATGAGTCGCAGTTGTGAGGTCAGCCGCTGGAGGAAAGTTCTAGTTTCCTAAGGATATGCAGCTAATGGTTAACTCCTCTAGTGATGGTGCTCATGTGTTTTTGCATGGGTAGGTATTTGTCTAGTGTTATACCTAGGGATTTGGTGGTGTTGACGATGTGTGGAGTTCAATTCAGGGCAGAGAGAGGAGGGATCCAGTCGGTAGGGGTGGTAGTGGGTGGAGCGATCAGTAGGAATTCAGTTTGAAGGGCATTGAGTTTGAGGTGGTTCCGAGCTAACCAATGCTGTGCTTTTGTTAGGGCAACGTTAAGGGTGTGGATGATCTCGATGGAGGATATTCTCATGTAAAGTTGGGTGTTGTCAGCATAAATGTAGTAGGAAATGTGGGAGAGTTTGAGGATTTCAGTAAGGGGCTCCATATAGAGGTTGAACAGTGTTAGGGAGAGGGTAGAACCTTGGGGGATGCCCAGCGATACTGGAGAAGGCTCCAAAAGAAAGTGATTGATTAGGAAGCACTGTGATCTGTTTTGTAAAAAGGAGGAGAACCAATTTAGCATTGTCCCCTAGATTCCCATCCTATGTTCTAGAAGGTCAAGTAGGGTAGCATGGTTGATGGTATTAAAGGCTGTAGACAGATCCAGCAAGATCAGGAGGTAGCATTAATCTTGGTCGAGTGAACTCAGGTCATCGCCGACAGTGTGGACCATGGCAATTTCGGAGGTATGACCCGAACGGAAGCTGGATTGACAGTGGTCGAGGAGTAGGCATTGTTCAATGTGCTTGAGGAGCTGCAAGTGTACACTTTTCTCTAGGAGTTTTGCCAGAATGGGATGTTGGAAATGGGGCGGTAGTTGCTGGGGTCTGACCGGTTAGAGTAGGGTTTTTTAAGGATGGGGGGAACCTGATCTATTTTGAGGCAGTTGGGTAGGGAGCCTTGGGTGAGCGAGGTGTTGACTACCCTGGTCCATAGTGGGAGTAGGAGGTGAATGGACTCATTAAGGAGTTTGGAGTGGAGGGGATCAGTGAAGTGGTTTGAGTATTTCAAGGAGGTCAAAAGGTTGAGAGTGCCAATCTCATCAAGGGTTAAGAAGCTAGACCAGGAGGCATTGTTTTTGGGTGAGATAGGGTGATTATACAGGCAAGATTCATTAACCATTGTGGAGGGGTGTTGGAGGGTTTGGTGCGGGAGTGGATTGAGTGGGATCTGGATATCGTTGGTGATTCGCGATGTTTTCTCAGCAAAAAAGGAGGCAAAGGTTTCACAGTCAGGGGGTGCTATATTGTTAGTGGAAGCAAGGTCACTCCTACAAGAGGATTTGTTTCTGATCATTACAAACAACTTTTTGGGCCTATTAGAAGCGGTGCCAAGTTGGATTTGAAAGAAGGCTGCTTTGGAGTTCCTAATGTGTCTGTTGTGGGTGCTGCGCCTTTGACGCAGGAGTGTGAGCTGGCAAGGGAGGGGGTGTGTCTCCATGCTCTTTCAGCAAATATGAGGTGTCTCCATTCTTCGTTAAGGCTACTGTTGAAACAGGGGTTGGATCATTTTGAGGTGATTCTTTTAGTTGCTACGGAGCTATGCTGTCCATGATTTTGGACATTGAATTGAAATAGTGATCTGTGAGGTCCTGGCCATGTGTCATGGTATGAGGCGGGAGCAGGGTCTCACTATAGATCGTAGAGAAAGTGTTGAGTTAATGTTTCTGGTGTCACGGATCCAGTGTTTGGCCTTCTTTGATTGGCCTTTGGAGGTGATTGCCTCTATATTTAGGGAGAAGGGGACACAGTGTTGGTAGGTCCAGTCGCATGGGAGAATAGAATCAACTTGTACAATGTTCTCTTTAGCAATGATTAGGTCAAGGGTGGCTCCCTTCTTATGTGTCAGGCTAATGCAGACTTGTATGAGGTTGAGGTCAAGGAGGAAAGATTTAAAGTAGTCACGAGCAGGTCAGTGCGATGTTCCTGTGCATGTTGAAGTCACCCAAGTTGGTATGATTGTCAATGTTGGAGGAGATAATCTCCATGGCTTTTTCAGCGAATGAGCGGTTACCATTCGGGAGGGTGATAGAACACATGAAGGGAGCACTTTGAGTTACTAGTTGTGGCGATGTCGATCAAGAGATATTCACAGGTGGGCAGAGATGTGGTTGGTTCCTGTTTGACAGAAACTGAGGAACTGTGTAAACAGGTTAAGCCAACCCCTACGGGTCCTGGGCAGTCTAGTCTAATAATGCATAAATAGGGGGGACCTGGGTGTCCAGAGAGGGCCCAGAGGAGTTGTTTAACTAGGATTCCGTGAGAATGTCGAAGTTCAGTTGAGGATTAGAGCAGCTATATCAGCAACGTGTTTCACAGCTGAGCAGCAGGTTTGTACTGAGCATTTTAGGGCTGCATTAGAGGTGGTCCTATCAGAAAGCGAATGAGAGAGGGGAACCAGAGTGAGGTTAAATTTGTTCAAAGGCCTAATATTGGGGCAGGAAAACCTGAAGGGGTGGGAAGTAATAGTCTTGATTTTGGTGGCGGGTTGGCTAAGAGCGGCCAAAGTAGGATTATAGGAGTCTAGGAGGTCAAGTAGATCATCATTTGATAGCTGTCTGACTAGTCTATTGAATCGGGAGGAGTGATTCTGGACGGGTACGGTCATATAGCCAGGCTGGGTGCTCCCTGAGGGGGCAGGGACATGGCCTCAGTAGTGACTGGAGATTCTGGGGGTGTCATTAGATAGGTGTTGAGCACAGTGTGGAAACAACTTGTGTTTGAGGTTGGAGATGATGTGAAATAGTTTTAGAATGTCTGCACAGATCTGATGCACTTCTGAGTTTATTGAGTTAGGCATTATGTCTTGGGACAGGCTTCTAAGGGGTCCCAGGTAGGGTGCGGCGTTAGAGTGTGGGGGGGGGGTGACCAAGTAACAGGGGGAGCTGGTGATAGTATGGTTTGGTTTTGGTAACAGGTCATAGAGGTGGGTGGTTGAGCGAGGGCATTGTTGAGGTGGAGCTTGTGGATGGGAGTGTGGATGCGGAGGGCACTGAGGAAGTGGGGCGTAGTGGCGTCCGACAAGTGTCGGTGAGGAGGAGGGTTGGTATTAGGGGGAATTGTCAATGGAGGGCGGTACAAAGGGCAGCGATAGAACCCAAGGATAGCTGGGCAACAACCCAGTGTGTGGGGTGGAAATGGTGGACTGGCAGGGTAATGAGGGAGAGTGGGTTAACGGGGGAGGCGAGTGAGTAGAACGGGGGTGACCATGTCTCATTTGTATTTGAGGTAGGAGGAGAGGTTGCAGAAGAGTTCCAATTTGTTATTAGAAGATTAAATGAGTACAGTGGCATTGTTGTAGATGGAAATTATGGGGTTGCTATGGAAAAGCGAGGAGAGCGCAATAGTATGTTTGTGGTCATGCAGGATTTTCTTGGTTATGTTGGTGTTGAGTGAGGAAGATAGAACATTCCTCAATTTGGCATCCGGGTTGGTTGAGAAAATGAAGTTGTTCATTTAGGTGGCCTTATGGTGGCAGAAGTAGGGATCAGTGAAAAGTGTTTCTTTCTTGAGGTTGAGGACTTTATGTTTGAGATTTCTCTTGGTGTTTTTGGATATGTTAGGGGGCTAAATATTTACAAATTAGTTATTACCAGAACGGGATATCAAGGCGTTCAAGCTTCCGGCCTCAGTTATGTCCATGATGGGGGTGGGAAAGGTTGAACTAAGGGGGGGAGTAGGGAGGGGCCAAGCAAGTGGGAGAGTGTGCAAAGCTAAGAGGGTGGAGAAGAATAACTGCTGTGTCCGTTTGATGGCCAAGTTAGTGTGGTGGGAGGGCCCTGAGGCAGAATGACAGAGATAAGGTTTTGTGGTCAATATGTGTGTGGACCATGGTAGGGATAGAAATGAGCAGAGGATGGATACAATACAGGAGCAGGAGGTGGCCATCCAGACAAGGGCATCTGCAGAATCGGGGGGTAGCACCACATGGGAGGGGGAGCGAAGAAGGTCATGCATGAACAAAAAATGAAGACGAGGTGTGGTATGATGTCATATTACTGGTTGTGGGGTGGTTTAAAGCATAACGTGTGAGGGAGAGCAAAGCAGATCATGCACCAACAAACAATGTAGCGGAAGTGTGGTATGGTTACTAGTTACTGGTTGTGGTGTGATTTCAAAGGCCAGTTTGCCGGAGAGGCCAGCAAAATACAAGGATGTATGTACACTGTATACACGCACGGTATGCGCTGCGTATCCGAGTCAACATAGACTAATAAACATCGGGAAAGCAAGGGTCAGGGAGTGATTTGCTGATGACTAGGTTCGTACTAGAGACTTACTGTAGTTTCTTTCCATGAGAGGCTGGAAAGTCACTTTAATAAAGTATTCCCCCATATACCCCTATGTCGCACGATCAGCAGTCCAGGCCACACAGACCCTGTGGTCACAATACCTTGTGGCTGGAATCAGTGACAAGTACTTCAAGAGGTAGTGTGATTTCAGTATGAGATAGAAGGATCCAGCAGTGCTTTACGGAAGATTGGGCTCGTACTCGAGCCTTTACGGTAATTACCTCCAAGATGTATTATGCTTTCAGTATGCGAGAGGAAGATCCAGCAGTACCTACTGAAGGTTGGGATCATACTAGAGCCTTTACTGTAATTTCCTCCAAGATGGCCCAGCAGTCTTTATCTGTTCAGAGCTTAGGATTTAAAGGTCAGGGTTAGACTGGAATGCCGCTTTAACAAAGTTTTCCTGAAAAGTAGTCTAGACCGCACATACCCTGTAGACCCCGTAACTTGTGATTGGATCCACGTAACAAGTTCAAGATGCAGATTTCAAGATGCTTTGCAGGTGGTTGGGCTCATACTAGAGCCTTTACGGTAATTTCGCCCAGGAAACTCTTTCACGGTCTAGGAGAGACCGGGATGCCAAACTGACAAAGTATCTTCCCCTGTGTCCGTATGTCGCAGGGGTTATCAGTACATACCGCGCGGACCCTGTATTCCGAGTTCCTAGTGGCAGGAACCAGCGACCAGGACGTCAGTAACCACTCACAGCAGGGCCCATCGGTGTTTCGAAGAAGAGCTGGCACCTGCACGGATCCTCATGCAAGACCCCATTTCCCTGAAGGCATACACCAAGGGCTCCACCATGACTGCGAATAGCAGTGGAGACAATGGGCAGCCTTGCCTAGTGCTGCTTGTAATCTCCTCATATGTCACCGTGTTTCCATTGACTCCCACAAAGCCTCTGGACGCTATACAGGAAAGATATCTAACCAACTATACTCGTGCCTAAGCCCAGTATTATCAGCACTGCAAATATCATAAGCATAATTTTCTTAGGGAATCAACCTCATATAGCTTGCAAATAGCTATGTTCGCAAGCCAGACCTAAAACAGAAGGTGGTACAGCATTAATCCCAATGACCTATATTTACTCAATGGCTCTGCCAAAAAACTCCAGTAGAGCAGCCAACAAAATCCGGCAGAGTGTCCTAATATAAGGGAAATGTGATTAGAGAAGAGATGAACTCTTTTTCAGAGTGTATTAAAAATTCCAAGTAATGTATGTATTTTTGCATAACAATTTATTCAGTTGTTAGAACCAAATTGAAAAATGTAAAACAATACCATCCAGGACAACACAGTACAATAATAAAGCAGGTGAAAATATGCATATTTATTAGTACAGAAGGCAAACAAAGTTAAATAAACATGGACAGGGAGAACATTAGTAAATAATATAGACAAACTACAAGCAGTGCCACTGGATTTATGCAATTCTGCAGCTCCTGTGGTTCCCATATAATTATAGATTTGCCATATTTGCTACATAACCCATCATCTGCTACATGATCAGAAAATTTTAGCAAAAAACAAAAATAGTTTCAAGCTCAAATGAATCATAAATATAAAAAAACGTGGCGACGTGTTGCAGCCAATGGAATGCCACTGGCAAAGTTTGACTCGTCACGTTTCAGTTGCTTATTGCTGCATTTGGGTGTTAAGATGTAAACAGAGCTTAATTTGAGTCTGTGGTTGCCGGTGGGGCCCACCAGCACTCATTTTTGGGGACGGCACGTATCCCGGGAAGGCGAAGCCGGATCCGATGGGGGCCTGGGACAAACGCCGTCCGGAGGCGGGAAGCCCCGCCCCGCCCAATTTACATAGCTGCTAGGAAGGGGGCAACCAGGATTGGTCACCCCAGGGCGAGCTCGGGCCCCCCCAATCCGGGGGCGAGCCCAGATAGGGCGAGGGGGGATAAATAAGGGCACAGGAGAATCACAACACCCCCCCTCGCAGAAGGAGGGGGGGAGCCTATTTGTTTAGAGGTAGGTAACAACTGTATTGTCGCATACCTGTTTTAGTGGAATCTATGGTTATTCAAATAAATATGCATGACGTATGTTGTTCTGTGCATAATTCTGATGTCAGGGACCTCTGTTCCAGTAGACATCACAACCCACCAGGCAGCAAGCATAGGAACCTGCTGAGCGGCATTTGGTTAATGGGGTGGGAATAGCCGTACCTTAAATGATGGTAGCTGGAAATGGCTGCAGCTGACCTGACGAATCGTTGATGCGTAGCTAGCAAGGAGCTGCATACAACTACGAGATACAGAGCAAAGTGTTACGACTTCCCAGTATTTCATTACCCTGACACTGCATGGAGGGTTTCATTTGGGCAGACACCATGGTCCAGCGGGCTGGTTCTGAGTTTGTTCTCTCCGTGCCGAGTACTTGTAGCCAGCCGTCTTGTATAACAATGCCTGTGCACTGGCGTAAACACAGAGGATTGATGATATCGGCATAAGGGGGGGGTGGGGTATGAGGTACCCGCCCCCCTACCTGGGTAGCTATCTTCAGAGACGGTTTAAGACATAGCTAAAAAGTTATGAAAAGTGTAACTTTCGGGTAGGGCAAATCAGGCCGCAGTACCCTCAAGTCGGGAGGCAGGGAGACCATGAAGAATTTACATAGGGGACATGCAGCCAAAATCGATGCATTAGATGGTAATAATGGCGAAGCCACGCTGCCGGTTGTAAGAAGGCCTCCTATTGGCATCCCACCAGGGGCTGGGAAGTAACAGTCGAATCAGTAGTTAGCATTCGCAGAAAAGTCTCACGGCCTTGGCCCGTCTGATACGCCCAGCAGAAGTAATTTTTTCAGAAATAATGTGCGGAAGGCATGGGGGGGCACCAGGGACCTGGGGGCAGTGGAGAAATCCAGACGGAAACTCAAAATCACCATGGCGAAGGTGGGTAGGGCCAATGGATGGGGTTTCGTCAGACACGGTTTCATAAACTTGAGGTCTCCGGGGTATCACTTGGAGGACGGGATACACCTTACCGGGGTAGGGATTGACATGTCCCTACTGAACATTGTAGGGGTGCTGGAACAGAAGGGCTTCAAGTAAGAGCAAAGGGGAGGCCAGGGTAGGGGGAGCTCCCACCGATCAGGAAACCGTAGGTAGCGTGGCGGGAGGAACACAAGGAGTGTATAAAAAAGAGAAAACTTACTAAAAGATAGATGGGAGGCTCACACAGTGTCCTTGGGATGCCTCATGGCAGGGGCACTGAGGGAGCCAAGGGCGGCGTTCCGCCATAGAAAGAGTAGATGTGATGCTCCCGCAGGACCCTTGGGATGCCTCACGGCAGGGGTACCGAGGGAGCGGAATGCAAGGACTCAGCCTCAGGAAGGATAGTGTAGATGCTCAAGCAAGGTCCTTTAGATGCCACACGGCAGGGACCCCTGGGAGCAGGGAGGGCCCATGAAAGGGTCTAGGGCGAGCGGGACGGCACTTGCAGCCTGGGCAGGTCCTGACGGACACCCTCCAAGTCGGTAGCAAGTTGAAGCCTAGACCCGTGAATCAGAAGCCCATGCAAGGGGCCCCTCCCTGCCCAGGAAATTGAGGAGGCTGGGTCCATACAGCGAGCAAAAATGATTGCAAAGATCAGGAAATATGTAGCATGGACATTAAGTGAACAGCTGATATGACCATGAATTTTGCAAAAATGTATAAACGTGATGTTGAATAAACTGCGACCTTTTAAGGCACCAAAGCACGTTGTCAGTGGTGTGATTTAAGGGTTAATATGGACGCAGTTTGGTTTAGAAGCAGGTGAGAGGGGAGGGGCAACTCGCCTCCTGGAGGGGGTTTTATTTTTCCTCATCAGATGTTTACCGATGACAAAAGAGTCAAACCACACAAAAGGAAATGGAGAAAGAGAAAAAAGGAAAAAAACTTTACAAAAGAACAAACCAGGTTCCTGCGAGAGTGAGCTAAAGGAACAGGGAGTGTCTGGTAGTCGATTAAAGAGGCTTGAGATGGATTCTTCAGCCTTGGTATTTGGCGCCCGGACATTTTATAGCATCGCCCGCCGGCTGCTGGGCAGAGGTTTGTGCACCGGAATTCTTTCTTTTACAAATTAAGCACCGGGTACTAATCAGGTGAAGCCTTGGGCCAGACATTGTTAATATGTACAAATGGTAAAAGAAAGAAGAGACACTATAAAAAGTACTGCAATATGCCACACAATTTGGGTTTTCTTGCTGCATAATTTAGTCATCTCTGCCATAGAAATTGATCTTCCCCTGCCACGTGATTTCAGAAGCCGTAACTATAATGAAATAAAATACTTAGGGGCAGATTTACAAGAAAGTGACCCATCTGTAGAGATGCGTCACTTTCCCTGCGCCACCCTGAGAAACCCTTGCGCCACCATGGATGCAGATGCGTCAGAAATTCTGACGCATCTGTTGGGCCAAAAGTCACGCATTGCTGGAGTCGTGGCGCCTTCACGACGCCGGGATCCAAGAGAAGGCCCTGGACTGGACCACATCCTTCCTTTCCGGCAGAACACAAAGCGTCCGCCTCGCCCCCTTCCGATCCAAGGCCACCAAGATCATCTGCGGCGTACCCCAAGGCTCCTCCCTCAGCCCAACGCTGTTCAACATCTACATGGCACCCCTCGCCCACGTCGCCCGACAGCACAACCTCAACATCATCTCCTACGCCGACGACACCCAGCTGATCCTCTCCTCACCAAAGACCCTCACACCGCCAAAGCCCACCTCCACGAAGGAATGAAGGCCGTCGCCGAATGGATGAGGACCAGCCGCCTGAAGCTGAACTCGGACAAGACGGAGGTCCTCATCCTTGGTTCCAACCCTTCAGCCTGGGACGACTCCTGGTGGCCAACATCACTGGGAACAGCCCCGCCACCCACCGACCACGTACGCAACCTAGGGGTCATCATCGACCCCACCCTCTCCATGACTAAGCAGGTCAACGCCGTTTCCTCATCCTGCTTCAACATCCTCCGAATGCTCCGCAGGATCTTCAAGTGGATCCCCACCGAAACAAGAAAAACAGTCACCAAGGCCCTCGTCACCAGCAGGCTGGACTACGGAAACGCCCTCTACGCAGGAACGACGGCTAAGCTCCTGAGACGGCTGCAACGCATCCAGAACGCCTCTGCACGTCTTATCCTCGACATCCCCCGACGCAGCCACATCACACCCCACCTGAGAGACCTGCACTGGCTCCCTGTCAACAAGAGGATAACCTTCAAGCTCCTCACCCACGCACACAAAGCACTCCACAACTCCGGACCAGCCTACCTCAACAGACGACTCAGCTTCTACACCCCCACCCGCCAGCTCCGCTCGACCAGCCTCGCCCTCGCCACAGTCCCCCGCATCCGGAAAACGACCGCCGGCGGCAGATCCTTCTCCCACCTCGCCGCCAAGACCTGGAACACCCTCCCCACCAACCTCCGACAGACCCAAGACCTACTGGCCTTCAGAAGACTCCTCAAGACCTGGCTCTTCGATCAGTAGCAGCACCACCCCCCTCTTCCCCCAGCGCCTTGAGACCCTCGCGGGTATGTAGTGCGCTTTATAAGTGACATGATTGATTGATTGATTGATTGATTGAAGCACAACGCAACTCCAGCAATCCATTTTGAGGCCTATTCCCACTACACTGCGTCACTCCTTAAGCCTGCTTCAAGCAGGCGTAAGGATTTGACGCAGTGGCGTCCTAGAAGTGACGCAGTGAAATCTTGTAGATTTCACTGCGTCACTTTTACAAGGTTTTCCTGCATGGGAACGCTAACCCTGCATATATGTGACACAGGGCTTTACAACGTGACGCATCTCCCTAGATGTGTCACGTTGTAAATTGGCCGCATTTTTTACGGCGCCGCTGCGTCACAAAAGTGACGCAACAGCGGTGCTAAAGTGTCGCAAGGGGCGTGTAAATCTGCCCCTTAGGGGCTTATTTACTAGCCCTTTGCGCCACTGGTGCGTCACTTTTTAAATGGGGATAAGTGACGCACCGGTAGCGCAAGGGGCTTGTAAATAAGCCCCTTCAGGTGGATTCCAGTGTCTGGTTGCATTATCAGGCCGGGGGTGACCCTCTGCCGATACTGATATAGCAAAAGGCCCCTGCAGCCTTTACCTGCATTAGGGCGTCTGCGGCCTTACACCACGACCCCTGGATTGAGGCGCGGAGGCACTCAAATATGTGTGGGGGTCCTCCCTTAAGGACTGGAATGGGGCACACCTGTACTTGAATACGAAGAGGCGGGTTGAATCGTCGCTTTCTTCTTCTGTGCTGCGCTCTCTCCTGAACGCGTGATAGATGAGTTAGTTCCAGCATGCTCTGGAGACGATACTTTTTGTTCACGAGCCGCTTTAATAGTATAGCCTCAGATATGCTCAACAGATAATTCAAATCATACAGGTGTGATAGCTGCAGGCGGCCTGCTCTGAAAACCCTTCTGCTTCCTCCTCCTAAATCAGAGAGAAAAATACGCCACTCTCAGCACACCGCCAAGTCTGCCATCGCGATGACAATCTGCTGTGCAACTGATTCTTGTTTCAGGCTACGGGGCTGCAAGCCGCCATCATGATGACGCACAGACGCTGGCTTTTAGGCAAGCACATCATTCCTGTCTTACATAGCCAATCTACCGCTGAGTAGCAATGAATGTGTCCTTGTGTAATGTAACTGGCGCTCATGTAAAGCGCTCCAATACCTTCGGATCGAGTTTGCGCTATATAAAGCTACAAAAAAAACGGGCAAAAATGCCCTTCTTGGTCGCTCACTTTTGCCACCCCTCCTGTAAAATTATGAGTTCAGCGCACAGTACACAATTAAAATCTTTCAAAATCATAATAATTTGCTTTCTCAGTTGAGATAAACAGATCACACAAACAACTGCGACACAAAAACAATCTCAATGTTTCCTTTCTCATTTCAAACCCACTTATCGTTTGTATACGTATACAATCAAATCATAATAGCTCTGTGATATTCCATGGCTGACAACAGCTGTTTCTCGCGTCTTTAGAGACAATTATATCCCCACACACACACGCACCTGGGGTTCCTGCATGCCCCCAACATCCCTTTCTTATCTGTTTAGATAGCTAGCTGCTGATTTCTGATAATTCTCATCATACAGAAGGAGGGGAAGAAAAGCGAACAAACGTTTTTTTAACAATAAAGGGGCAGATTTACAAGCCCCTTGCGCCACTTTTGCGTCACTTTTCCCATGTTAAAAATGACGCAAAAGTGGCGCAAGGGGCTTGTAAATAAGCCCCAAAATATGTAGCTTCTTGCTATGAATGATTTAACTTGTGTACCAATTGACACTCTTCCCTTTGTATCATATTTAAAAAAAAAAAAACTAGGGGGCATATTATCAAGGCCCCGCGATAAAATTATCGCCGCTTTAGCGTCCGTTTCGGGCGAAAGCGGCGATAATTCTATCGCATTATCAGCAAGGTCACGCTATCGCGTGAATCCTTGCCTTAGCGCCCTTTCCCTCAACGCCCAGCTTTGCATCTCTAATGAGATGCAAAGTGGGCGTTCCGCACCAAAGTAACGTCAGAAATGTCACTAACCGACATTTCTCCAATCAACAAACCTCCCGCTAACTTGAATAGCTATAAGAAAAGTAGCGCTTATCGCTACTTTTCTTACGCCTGCTTTCAATCTGACTTAGCCGTTATATCCAATGGAAGGTGGATATAATGGCTAAGTCTGCCCTCCCCTATCAACAACGTATCGCCAATCGTTGTGCGATTATCGCTGGATTTCCAGCGATAATCGCACATTTGGCAGCTAACTTTGGAATTCTTATCGCTTTGGAGATAAGCGTCGCTGATAGCGTGCTATCTCCGCGATAAAATCCAGCGATAGCCGGCGATAATTATCCTCGCGCTAAGCGCGCTTAGCGATAATTATCGCCGGCTGTTGCTGATATGCCCCAGGCTTTCTTCGATTATTTGAGCTGCCTCAACATCTGAGAAGAACAGGAAGTGCAGTGTTCAAATGTGTTAATTTGGCAAAGGTGGAAAATAACAGGTTTTCTTTTATTTTGTTTCAACAATAAAATGCAACCTTTTTCGTACGGTTCTATAATGGAATGCCAGATTTCATTACCTCTCTCTTCCTCCTTTTACTTATTTGAGGTAGCCTGTCCAGAGACAGTTAAACTCCAAACTGATAGCTGGGATCCACAGAGTCTGACTGGGACAGAAAATAGGCCCAGACAACTAAATAAAAGAGGGCTCCAATAGTGAATTAGATAGCTAAAAAAATTGGCCCACGTTTGGAAACTGGGGCAGTTTTGAACTAGCAAAGACACACTGTATAAGTGTTTTGCAAGGATATGGAGGACTGTAGGGATTTCTTGCTGCGAGCAATGTTTGTTTTACAATCAGGAAAACCAACAGTAACAAGCATTGGCAATGCCATTAGTTCTTGCCTATGTGAGATTTGTGAGATTTATTGGCTTTGCTAATGTTTTTTAGCTATGTTACAAACGGCTAACAGCCAGCATTGTCTGCATTATAGCGCTTTTTTTATTTTCAATTATGCTGCACTGAAGCTAGCGCTGCTGTATAATATGGCTACAAAATTTTGACAAAGCCAATAGGTCTTGCATAGGCGAGCCCTGTTGGCTTTGCCAGTGCTTGGTATGGAATGCCATATTGTAAGTTATAAGTATTTATATAGTGTTTACAACGGCTGAAGTGCTGTTATAGAATGGAGAATGCCCTTGCCAAGGTGTTAGTGTATCCAGATTCAGAAGTATTTTAGGACCATACAGAAACTGTGAAAATATGCCATATAAATGCGTGGAATGTAATATAAGTTGTAGGTAGACAGAAAAGTACAATAGGTTACAGCTTTTATTACAGTGATGCTTTAGACTATGTGTTACTTTGGGTGCAATGGTTATAAAAGAACCAAAAAAGTGTTTTTTAAACATAGAGGGACTGTTCACTCTTCCAGCCCTGTTTAGAAAGCACTGCACTGCAGTGCGTACCCCTCGGCATCCTCACATACTCGGCAGTGATTACTGCAGAGTATATAAGTGTGCAGAGGGGTATGCACTGCAGTGATTTCTAAACAGGGAGGGAAGAGGGAGAAGTCCCTCTATCTTTAAAAACGATTACAGATTAAAGCTTAATCTGCGGTGATTTTTAAATACAGAGGGACTATGTAAGGGGGCCGAGGAGTGCAGTTTCTAAATGTAGGGGGAGTGCTCCCTCTTTTTGCTCTGAGCAGTGCGGCTGTGTTTAGAAACCACATAGTTACCATTCTGCGCCTTTACATAAACACTATTTTCTTAGGCAAAATGCATCCTCACATCCATTTTTGGATGCGAAGGTGCATTTTGCACTAAAAAAATAACGCAAAATGCCCACTCCGCCCTGTCACGAATCTGGCGGAATTTTAAAGTAAATCCGCGGAATCAAACTCTGCGAATCCTACCCACCCCTAAATAAGAGACCAATGGATTAGGAAGACAGGCTGAAAGTCCCCTATTAGAAAATATATTATCCATATAATTTCAGTAAAATCAAAGATCTTGGCTAACACCAGAGCAGAAAAATATAATAAGATGTGTGATAACCTATACTTTTTGCATGGATCAGCAAATACTGACAAAGTCAGACATCCCCAGCTTCAACAATCACTGTTATGATATAGGTGGGGTAAGTATTTCTAGTGTATATATACTTTGTTTTAATTAGGAAAAAGGTTATTTGAAATCGCTGTAAAAATAAATTGAAAACATTTATTTGTCGAAATGTGCATGAGACGATAAAGTTTAATACTGTCAATGCGGGATATGTTTAACATTTGTGTGCATGGATACTCAGACTCTGTTCTCTCCTTTGGAAAATGCAATTGAAGAAAAATGCATTACCTACCTTTCACATAGCTTGTGTTCCATGTTAATGATAAAGATGTGGATGCATGAAGGAATATATTTTTGTGATTTTTCTTAAAAACATTATTGCATGATTGGTGTTTTAAGTGCTAGATTGAGCTTTACTTGTTAAGAGTCTGATGTGAATATCCTGCTGATTAGTTTAATATTGATAGTTAATTAATCTATATAGGTTCTCTATGATTGCACATCAAGTGAACACACTTTAAATTCACTGTTATGAACTGGTACTTATAATTTATATGAAATTCTTCATTATTTAAAATATACATTTTTTAATATCTATATTTTATTGCATTTAACTTTCAAGAGAGTTTCATAAAACATTTACAACTCTTAACTCAAGACAATTGAATTTATTAATACCATTATTATTCAACATTCTACAAGACTAATATTTTACCACAAATGCTTGTTAAGCTGGTTTGAGAAATTTTTCGTACCAGGCTACTAAACTTTACCAATTTAATTATCCATAAACAATAATGAACAAAACATTAATATATAAAAACATTATTTTTATCTAAGAAGGCAGCATTATGTAAGTTAAAAAATGTCAAAGTTTATATACATTTACAACAGCACAGGAATGCAATTGGAGTGTGAAAAGATGACATGATGTCAAGTACCAGATTAAAGAAAACGCAGAATATAATACCATTGCGCGGCACAATAATTATACCAACATATTCCTCCTCTGAGGCATGGGTTTAGAAGGAGCTGACACCGGTGTAGTAGATGGATTGAGGAAACATCATATGATGGTATATGACGCCTGCCTGTTAAGACACCACTGTGTCTATTGAAGGCTGCATTGAAATCCCTGCCAAGAGTCTGTTGTGTTATTAAAACAGCAACAATGTTTTGATTGAGAACACTCATTATGTTAAAGAAAAAAATCATTTTGTGTTATAGTCCTTTTTGCAATTGATTACATTAGGAATTAACTTTCTACCACTGTAGCTCTATTTATGACAAGCTGGTTACTAATTCTGGTCCTCTTTTTTCCTTCTACTACTTTACTAATGTGTTCAAGCAAAACATCAATTCATTGGAGCGAAGAATTTATGAATTTAGCGTTCTGAGCCAAGTTCTTACTTGGGCTCAGATACCTTCAGACTCCTTCCAGAGTGTCCCTGAGTTTCTCCAATCATCCAGAAGTCTACGGATATCTGCTTCACACACCTCTCTGATTCTGTTGCCAATTCATGGTATCCTAAAAACAATGAATGGTAATGCTATTATCTTGGCCAGATATTAGTTCTAAACAATGCATTCCATTTGTAACATTGCAAAACCATGTAATGCAATCACCCAGTGATTAGTAGCTGTCATGTTGTTGATGATCCCTAATCGTTCCCTCATTGTTCACTTAATGTTACCTTTCAGGTGGCCCGTTCCCTGCTCTCAAAGTAAATATAACTGGGAAGAGTTCTAGAAAGCTTATGCTGTGGTTCCTTGCCATACATAACTCGGGCCATACTTTCTCAGACCACTCAATGTTCCTGGACAGTGCAAGACCTCTCTTGCTCCCTTTGGGCCTGATTCACAGAACTAACTTACGTCAAAAACGTAAAGTTAGTACTTTTTGGTATTCACAGAATACACTTACTCATTTTGGTATTCACAGAATGAACTTACTCATTTTGGTATTCACAGAATGAACTTACTCATTTCGGTATTCACAGAAGTTAGTAGTCCTAACTTTAGGACTCCTAAATGCCTTCTGTGAATACCGAAAAGTCTTAAAGTTAGGATTTTTCTCAGTTTAGGAGTAGTAAAGTTAGGACTTTACTACTCCCAAACTGAGAAAATCCTAACTTTAAGACTTTCGGTATTCACAGAAGGCATTTAGGAGTCCTAAAGTTAGGAGTACTAACTTTACTACTCCTAAACTGAGAAAAATCCTAACTTTAAGACTTTCGGTATTCACAGAAGGCATTTAGGAGTCCTAAAGTTAGGACTACTAACTTCTGTGAATACCGAAATGAGTAAGTTCATTCTGTGAATACCAAAATGAGTAAGTTCATTCTGTGAATACCAAAATGAGTAAGTGTATTCTGTGAATACTAAAAGTACTAACTTTACGTTTTTGACGTAAGTTAGTTCTGTGAATCAGGCCCATTGAGTCACAGAAAATCTCAGCCTGCAGTCATGTTGCCACATTGTCACTTCATCTTATTCATCTAACATAATCTGCCATGTGCACATTTCTCAATATAACATTTCAGTCACACTGATCTCCCTGTATATTCATCACCCTCAGAAATAAGGCCATCTACAAGCAAAATGCCTTCCTTGATGTACCCACCCTGCCCCAAAATGCAAATGGCCTAACACTTCAGCTTGCACCTCTTCTTCAATATTACTTCTGCTGCCAGTTTCCTAAGTGTCAGTTTAGTTGTGGCTCAATGGTCTAAATACCATCACAGCTAAGTCCACTTTCATTCCTAAAAATGCTAAAGTCATAGTCGACCTTCTGGTTTCATGGATGCCAGTGGCACTCCAAACCTCCCTGCCAATTCCTCAAACACCTGCAGTAGTCTCTAACACTACTCATTTTCTGGTACTTTCCAAACATAAGAAGTCATCAAGATTGCGCAGCACCGGCTCATGCCTTGCTCTCTTTAATGCGCCATTTCAAAGAATGTGCTAAATGTTTTGAAAACTGCCAAAGAGCCTCTAAAGGAGTTAGCTTTGTCAATGCTGCAATTTTCCTTATGCTGTATTCTTAAATGATAGAAGCCAGGCGTGTGTACCACCGGTAGCCAAAACATGGACTTGATATCACAATTCTCTGGCTTGGCCTATACCCCAAAACCAACAGACAAAATAAAATACAGGGTCGAATATAACAGCAACAACAAGGAAGGTACAGGAAAAGATGGGATATGCACATTAAAAAGGTGGAATATCCTGTAAGCTTCAATCCTCCTGCCTTTTGGGCACACTTCATAGTGGAGAAATGATGTGAACTACCATTTGGACAACACAAAAGTGGATGCCATTTTTTCTTTTATGCATTTCTCTTTGTCCATTTCGGTCTGTACTATGTCTCCATGATCTTTAAATGATCTGATTTTTCACTCATCATCCTTTGAGCGCTATGTATGTATCAGAAGTCTCCATTTAAAACCTTGTTCTACCAAGTCAGCCACCTGTCCGAGTCATGAACCAACTGGCATCTCATTACCTCCAGTCTAAGTGGTGTATTATCCCCTTTTCAGCAGCCCTTATTGCTCCATCTCCTGACTTGACCAATGAATGTTCCCTTTTGGAAAGTGTAGGACACAACCAGTGGGTGCTTATCCACACACTTGGAACACTCATACTTACATTTGCAGAGTTATCTGTCTAATACATAGGGGCATATTTACAAGGAAGTGGCGGATCGCGGTATTAGCCTCCTTGGCTTATCGCTGTGCTCCGCCACTTCTGAAACGCAGGGCTGCACCGTATTTACAAAAATACAGTGCAGCTTTGCGTTTCTCCGTGCACTGGCGCTAATTTAGCTACCTAGTGCCAACGCAGGCACCCTTGCACCATAGTGCAAGGGTGCCTCCGTTGAGTGGAATGATTGTTATGTACAGGAAGGTGGTCCTTCCTGCACATAAACAATCTGAAATGGCATTTTGAAACTTCTATGTGTGCTACTTAATGCAGCACACATAGAAGTTGGAAAACGTAATTTTTTTAAAATGATTGTTTATGTGCAGCAATGGACACCTTCCTGTACATAAACAATCAATGGCATTTTGCTGTTTCTATATGTGCTGCACATCGCAGCACACATGGAAACAGCAAAAACGAGGAGAAATTAAACATTTCTCCTCGTTGCGCCAGGGCCAGACCAGGTTTTCCCTGGTCTTAATTTTGGCGCTGCCCCATATTTACGCCACCCTTGTAAATATGAGGCAGTGTCAAAATCAATGGGTGTTGCGGTGGAACGCCCACCACAACACCCATTGCCCACCCCTTTCACGCTAAGTATAGCGTGAAATGGTGCCTTATTCATAAGGCGGCGTTAAGCCACATTAAGTGGCATAACGCCGACCTGTGACTAAAATGAAGACCCTATCGCCACCATAACATCGAGAAAAGTGACATTGTGATGGCGATAGGGGTTTGTAAATATGCTCCATAGTTTTATAATTGACCAGCAGACCTCACTGTCCTTTGTTGAATCAATGACTGTTCAGGATGCCAGGAAAGGGCACATGCGGCATAGTTAAAGACTAGTTGTGTGCATCACCGGTTGTGGTCTTGTGCAGGGATTAATTTGAGCTGGTGGTTGCAGGTGGGGCCCACCATCACTCATTTTTGAGGGCCATTACTTAATTTTCCACATCCGACTTTCACCAAGGGCTTGAGAGAGAAAAACTCAAAAGGAGGAATTAAGGAGGAAGAGGAAGATGGGAAACCAGTGACAAAGCTAGAAGCAGGAATGAAAAAGAACCTGAAAGAGTGAGATAACTGACAGGGAGTACCTGGCTATGAATGAAAGAGGCATGAGGGGGAATCTAGAATATGTAGCCTTGGCATTCAGAATATTCGGCATTCAATAGGACCAGCTGTGGGCTACTGAGCAGAACCTTGGGACCCAGCACTTATTCAATAAAAAATTAATCACTGATCTTGTGGGTATCATCCTGTAGAACCACAGATCATCATCTAATTTGGTCCACACAAATCTTTGGTCCTCCCTTATCCTGGCTTAGAATTCCTTCTCATATCACCACCAAGCTTATATTTGCTGCCCTTATGACCTCAATGCACTTAAATAATCCCACAATGTTCTAGCAAGACCTCTCATAAATAAATACTAGAAAATATTATAAATGATGTCCATGTTTCAATATTTGCGGGTACCATAGGTCTCCTGGCTAACTCACTTTCTTCCTCCTTCAATCCCTCCTAACAACTTGCCTATATAAAAATTAAACACATTAATGTAGTCATCACCCTAAATGTATCCTTTGTGCTCTACATTATGTGTTAACTCATGGCTGCTGGGGTTCTGTGATGCACATGTCTTGCAACTGTTTGTACCCCCTGGTTGTCAACTCCCCTAATGTATTATTCTTCTCCTCTTTAGGCACCACACATTGTGAAACTTCCTGTAACGATTTCTTTTGTATTTTCACACTCTCCATCTCACAAACTTTGTCTCCACCCCCCTTGATGAAAATCTTTTTACTTACTCTGAAACATGCCTCCACATTCCCCTCTCCTTGTGACTGTAGTCACCCTGCTGCTAGGAGCCTCTTTTATTTTCTCTTTTCACTAAGCAGTTATCACAAGATTCTCAACGTGCCTTCTGGCATTTCTCAAATAGTGCATTTTCTCACTTGTTCCCTTCTCCTGAAGAATAATTTTGCTTTTCTAACTGTCTCACTACCTTTTTCCCACTCTACTTCAAGTGTCCCAATAATTGCTCAGTGCTCACATTCCACAGCAACTCTCTCATCTTGAGGTTTCGTCTATAATTTGTAATACTTCACTCTCACAGTGTCCCTGCCATCCTTTCAGCTCTCAAACAGCTGCAGCTTGTTCTGCTCTGGCTTAGCACTCTCACACCTCTTGAACCCACTTCAGCCACACCACGCAACCCCCATGGACTGACCACCACTGGGTACACTTCTTCGTCAACAAACCCAAGCCGCCCAGACCTGCCCCTGGCCCACCGCGAAGAAACTGGAACAGAGTCACAGAGGAGCAACTCAACTGCACCCTCAACCGCGACACCCCCACTGCCACAACCGACGCCAACGTAGCAGCCAGGGGACTTCACACTTGGATCTCCAGCTGTGCATACAAGCTCGCCCCGCTACGCAACTCCGACAGACAGCACCACAGAAAAGCAACCTGGTTCACCGCCGAGCTCCAAGAAGCCAGACGCACCTGCAGACGCCTCGAGAAGAACTGGCAAAACAAAAAGACGCCCGAAAACCACACCACCTACAAAAACGCCATGACGGAATACCACCAACACATCAGAACCACCAAAAGAACCTTCATCCACAACAAAATCCTCGCCAACACCAGTAACTCCAAGGATCTCTTCAGCGTCATCCAGGAATTCACCAAACCCACCAGCGAAACCACAGACATCACCCCCTCCCAGGACCTCTGCGACAAGCTCGGAATGTACTTCCACCTGAAAATCAAGAACCTCTACGACAACTTCAACGACCAAACACCTGACTCCGCAACCACAGTGCCCTCCAGCAACACCAGCCAGCCCACCATCACCTCCTGGACACCGGTCACGACCGAAGAGATCGCCTGGACCATTAAAAGCATCCACTCGGGGGCCCCCATGGACCTCTGCCCACCGCACATCTACCACAGAGCCACCACCGCCATCGCACCAGAATTACGACACACCATCAACGCCACCTTCAGGACCCGCTCCTTCCCCGACGACCGGAAACACGCAGAAGTCAGACCCCTGCTTAAGAAACCCTCAGCAGATCCCACGGACCTTAAGAACTACCGGCCCATCTCTCTCGTACCCTTCACGGCAAAAGTCGCTGAGAAGACCGTCAAAGCACAGCTAACAAAATTCATCGAAGACAACTCCATCCTCGACCCCTCCCAATCCGGTTTCCGCAGCAACCACAGCACCGAGACCGCCCTACTCGCCGCCACAGATGACATCCGCACCCTCCTCGACCAAGGCCACAGCGCAGCCCTGATACTACTCGACCTGTCAGCAGCTTTCGACACCGTCTCCCACCATACACTCACCACCGGACTACATGCCGGCATACAAAGGACCGCCTTCGACTGGATCCGCTCGTTCCTCACCGGCAGAAGCCAAAGAATCAGACTACCACCCTTCCTCTACGAACCCACAGAAATCAACTGCGGAGTACCCCAGGGATCATCACTCAGACCAACCCTCTTCAACATCTACAAGGCCCCCTTCGCCACCATCGTTAGACAGCACGGCCTCAGCATAGTATCCTACGCCGACGACACCCAACTCATCCTCTCCCTCACCAAGGACCCCATCATGACCAGACTCAACTTCCAGGAAGGAATGCGGGACGTCACATTCTGGATGAGCAACAGCTGCCTGAAGCTCAACTCAGAGAAGACAGAAGTCCTCGTACTTGGAACCACCCCATCAGCATGGAACAACACCTGGTGGCCCACCGCACTCTGCAGCCCTCCGACCCCCACGGACCACGCCAGAAACCTCGGCATCGTACTCGACTCCTCCCTCTCCATGAACAACCAGGTCAACGCCGTCGCATCCAGCTGCTTCAACACCCTCTGCATCCTCAGAAAGACCTTCAAATGGATCCCCCCCGAGTCAAGGAAGACAGTCACCCACGCATTCATAACCAGCAGATTGGACTACGGAAACGCCCTCTATGCCGGCATCATCAAGTCTCTACTCCGCAAGCTCCAGACGATACAGAACACCGCAGCCAGACTCATCCTCGGCATCCCCCAACACACACACATCAGCCAACACCTATGGAAGCTCCACTGGCTCCCCGTGGAGAAGAGAGTCACGTTCAAGATACTCACCCACGCTACAAATGCCTCCACAACACAGGACCCCAATACCTCAATGAGAGAATCGCCTTCCACGTACCCAAAAGAAACCTCCGCTCCACCAACCTCGCCCTCGCCGAAATCCCGCGCGTCCGCAGAGCCAGAACAGGGGGAAGAGCCTTCTCCTACATCGCGGCCAAGACCTGGAACGAGCTCCCTATCGACATCAGATGCACCCCCTCCCTGAACACCTTCAGGAAGGCCCCCAAGACCTGGCACTCTTCGACTGAACAGAACCGCTGTCCCCCCCCCAGCGCCTTGAGACCCCCACGGTGAGTCGTGCGCTTTAAAACTCCCTGATTGATTGATTGATTACGCTTGCTCCACTGTACAGCACCTACCACTATTCCCCACTCTATGCCAGGTAGCAGCCCTCCAGATCATTTCAGCTCTCCTTGCTGGAGACCATTATCTAGTCTCTTACCTCTCTTTGCTACGTAACCTATCAGGTTTGTATCTCTTTTCACAGTGGCGTAAAACAAAACAAGCCTCCCCCAGAATGTGATGAGGGGCCTCTGTCTCCCCTAGCTAACATACATTCATTGGCCTTGGGCTGAATGGGACTCCTTTAAATGGTTGAGGCCCCCTGGAGGTTCATGGGGCTCCCCTGCTCCACTGGTGCTGCAGGCGCCTGTGTTACGCCCCTGCCTTTTTAGCTCTTTCAAGTTCTTCTTTTTCCAGGCTACATTCACAAGATGAAGATTCAGTTCATCACCACCCTAAGTCACACAGTCAAAACACTGCTCTTTGGTACTCTTAAGAACCTCTGGGCAACTGTGTCAGCTCTCAGCACCACTTATACTTGATACTCCTTGAAAAGTCAAACACAAAGAGTTGTGGCACTTGTCTGGGGTTTTCCTCTTTTCCTTCCCTTTGCCTCCCTTGGATTAGTGGTTGCCTTGTCCAGATTGACATTGCATTTGTTGGTGTTGAGGTTTAACTGTGATTCTAACAATGACGAACTATTTGCATAAGCTTAGAAGAGGTGATACATCAGTCTCAGAGGTTTCTCACTACAAGAACATAAATAAACATGGTACTTATTGTGCAACTGGGGTACCTCACATATTTTGTACCATTGATCATGTCCAATGCCTGTTGTCCTGCAGTACTTTCATGTACAGTCCATGCCATGCAGGAACTTTTTTTGGTGTTCCCATTGGGGTGCCCATTTTCTGGGCACCGCTGTGGGAACGTTAAAAAAAAAGCCCACCAGACAGGAGGAAACTCCTAATCTGGCGGGCGGCCCGACCACAGGTTTGTCGGTGCGGCCGCGGGTGGACCTGGCGCCGCACCGCCAAACTCATAATCAGGCCCTAAGTGTATATTTCAGACGTAAAGTAGTCCCTCATGCATTGCTATGTGAGCACTTCATATGAGGTGAAATCTTACACCAAGAAGCCAATAGCACAAGATGGCCCAAAAGCTCTCTATAGTAATGCGGCTCTGGGTGAGCCAAAGCTCCCTCTTTGTATATTTTTAAAAATTGTGAACAATGTATGTTGCAGTGTCAAGCAGGTCTAAAGGCCTCTAAGAGAAAAAACACATCCTAATTTTACAAGAGCAAAATAAATCAGTCAGGGAGTAAAAATAATGCCATGCAAAAACCACCTTGGTGAGCAGCTATCTAGAAACAAGTGATGTTGTGTGGCGCTGAATGCCTTCCTCTGCTTCCTTAATAGTAGAACTGATGGTTGTGACCTTGATAAAAGAGCCAATGCAGGTAGCAATAGATTACAATAAAGGATAGTGAAGTGCAAGTCCCAAATCACCTCAACTAAAGTCTTTTGTAAAGTAAAGCCAGCCAGGGAATTTGTTTGCAGATGTCCATCACTAGATCATTCCATAATTTGGATTCATAAAAAAGCACAAACTTTTCCATCACTTAGGCCACGCTTGTTTGAAGACAGAGTCAACAACATCCTGTTGGAGGAGTATAACTTTCTACCCTAAGTAATGTACATGAGTCTGGTTTTGGGATCCACAAGCCAAGCATCCCATCCTGTCTAAAAAACACATGCCTCATAAATGTACTGCATGCTGTGGACCACTTTCCCACAATCTCCTGATTATGTAACTTTTGATGTAACTGTTACTGGACTATAGATCTGAACTTCCATCTTTATATCTTCCACCTTTCACATGAGTACTCTGAGGTGTCTATAAGGTGACATATAGTCTCACCTTAAGGAATGAATTAAGCAATATATCTCAGTGCTTTGTATGTGTAATCTTGTGTGAAAGAGGAAGCATTGGAAGAAATCTTGTTCATATTATGGGGTCTAAGCTAGAGGCATGAATTAGTGCTTCTTTTGCAAATCAGACAGAAGGGACCATGTGGCACAATCCTCCAGTGCAAACATCATACAATAAACAGCTGATTCTTGGAATCCTTTTGCTGTCACTAAACAGTTACCGTTTCTTGATAGATTAGTCGTAAGCTCGGAGGACAATAAAAGAACGCTGTGATTCCCACTCTTTGGTCCATGTAATTATTGTTTATCACATACATGCCAATGTTTTAGAAGAGGAAAGTGGGAGATTTTAGAAAAATAATCAGAAGATTATTTTTCTCCCATTGACTTCTATATAGCCCTGAATCTGGTCTAATATCGTGCATGGGACTTAGTGTGCTGCTGCAGGATTGGATATCAAAAATGCAGAGATGCATGTGTTTTTTTCCCTTACCTGTCAGGAGCACGGAGAAAGCACAGGCAGAGAGTCTGTAACAAAAATGTTGTGCACTGGCATGCAGGAGCAGGTTACTGGCAGTGAATACTACGAGTCTCACTGGAACAGTCCCGGCTGCGGCCTGACAAGGAATCAGGGGGCATATTAGCAAGGGCGTTATCGCCGCTTTAGCGGCACTTTTTGCCGCTAAAGCGGCGATATTTCTATCGCCCTATTAGCAAGCTGTCGCTAACAGCTGTTAGCGACAGCTTCATGGCGAAAGCGACCATTTTGGTGCCGCTTTGCATGTTGATGATGATGATGATATGGCGCTCGAATGCCGAGGCGTCTTGGCGCTGATGAGTGTAGGCAGAAGCAGGGGCTGAGCTAGATCTACTCGGGAGTAAACAGCCGGGTTTTCAAGGCTTTCCTAAAAGATAAAAGGTTGGGTTGTAGTCTCAGTGCCGCTGGCAGCTTATTCCACAGTTTTGCCGCACAGCTGGACAGGGATCGACCACCCCATCTGGCCCTTCGGAACTTGGGAGTACAGATCAGGCCAAGACTGGCCGATCGTAGGTTTCGAGAAGGAATATAGGGCCTGAACATTTCCCGACAATCATCTGAGCCCCCCCCGCATGTCAGCGATATTTATCGCTAATGACATGCAAAGTAGGCGTTCCCAACTAAAAGCGCCTGCAAACAGTCGCAAACACAACTTCCCCCTATTACCAATGCCCGCGAAGCAATAAAAAAATTTGCGCTAACCGCAATGGGAGGTGGATTGTAAGGTTAAGTCCTCACCTGCCTATTAGCAAGCTTTTCATTAGCGCAGTGAATTTATCGCTGGATTTCTCGCGCTATTGCTGGGTTTCGCCGCTATCGCTGGATTTTTTATCGCCTTGGAGATAAGCGTTGATAATAATGCGTTATCTCCGCGATGAAATCCAGCGATAAAAAAACAGCGCTAAGCGCGCTTTGCGATAATTATCGCAAATCCTTGGTAATATCCCCCCAGGTTTTTTAAGGCAGGAATAGGGAGGTGGGAGGCTAGCCTTGAAATCGGTAGTCTCCCACCTGAATCGGGAGAGTTGGCATGTATGTTGCCAGGCTCCTTCTCACTTGTTTCATTTAATAACTGACTTTTTAGACATCATGGACTTCTCGCCCTCGCTACCCTGAGAATCAAGTCAAGCGCAGAAAGAGTTTACCTATCCAAGGGTGCTCAGCCATGTAGGACAGGTCACAGAACACCAGTGGGAAATGACTCAACCACCATGGTTGGGGCCCAGTAGCTCCTGTCTGCCCACCCTCCGTAGCTCCCCGAACGCCAGAGGACAAATTCACCACACACTGGAAATGGCAGCTGGGTGGGCCAAGCCCTCTGAGGGAATTGTCCGCGTGGACCACCTCCCCCTGAGCATCCCTGCAGTGGGTGAGAACTGGTAAGCTCCAAGCAACAGAATTATTCCATAATCATTGGCGTTTCTCTTCTAATTTGTAATCAAGGAGAAGTTGCAGCACATTTTAAATCCAGGCCCAAGCGTCATGCCTTTCTTGCCTCCGTGAATCTGTGTTTTTTCCCAGGCATATGCTCATGGGGCTTATTTATGAAAACTGTTGCATCGCCGCGTGAAAACAGCAATGTAACAGTTTTCACTGCGCCCTCCTTGCGACACGATGGATGCACCGTATTTAATGTATGGCGCTCCATGTCGCAAGGAGTTACAGATACGTCAGTATTTCTGACGTATTTGCGACAGTATTTCTGACGTATCTGAAGGCGCAGTAATGCAGTATTTCTGGAGTGTGTCGCAAAAGTGACGTAGCTCCAGCAATGGGTCATTACACATGGGCAAGTCCCATGTTAAATGTGCCTGCGACAGTCATACACCTGCTGTGAGGCAGGTGTAAGATTTTGACGCAGTGGTTGGTGTCCTAGAAAGGGCGCAATTAAATCTCATTGATTTCACTATGTCACTTCTACGAGGCTTTTTGCAGGAGAACGCCCACCCTGCATACATTATGCTTGATGCAGGCATAATGTAGCGCATGTGCCACTTCTACGAGGCTTTTTGCAGGGGAACGTCCACCCTGCATACATTATGCCTGACGCAGGCATAATGTAGCGCAGGGCTTTACAAAGTGGCGCATCTGCTTAGATGCGCCACTTTGTAAATAGGGCGCAACATTGCACATTTTTCACGCCGCCGGTGCGACGCAACGGCAGTGCACAAATGTTGCAAGGTCTCATAAATAAGGCCCCATGTTTTTGATGGAGTAACTGGCTGGCACCGTGGCCTGATGTATCAGCAGCAGTTTACAGCCGCCGATATGTACACCGGATTCAACATTTCACCCGGACACTAACATTAGTACTTCCCGTTCAGTGATAACTTAAGCCTCATGGTCCCTGTTGCAGGCTGACTCAACAATCCACGCTTCAGCAGAAGAAAGATGACTTCGTAAGCAGCAGCCAGCAGGCTTATTCCACGTGCTGCCTGCTCGGCACAGCTGAAGGTTATCACAAACTCATTTGCTTTTTGCACGCCGCTTTCAAATTTGTAAACCTTTCATTTCATGCAGTGTCACTTTCACAAACGGCCGAGCAGTACATTTCCTACTAGGAACACGTGTGAGCACAGCACGTCTGGAAACTCAACCGAGGAAGTTCTCCCTAAACAACGACCTGCGCTGCTCAGCACATGGATGCTTTTATTTGTAAATTAGCTACCTTCCAAAGATCAATGCTATATTTAAAACTCATGCATCCATGCCACAGGTTTTCACCCAAATTAGACGTTTAAAACTCATGCCTGAAATGTAAACATTTCTGAAAAATTGACACCAACCCCATTGTCTTATTACCAACCCTCAAAACTACAAATGCACGCAAGAGATATGCTTAATCAGAAAATCGTCACGTTTGTACTAAGAAAAGCGATGAAAATAAAGCAGACAGCAGGCATTATAAATCACATATGAAAGAGGTAATAAAATGTGTTCAACAAAAGCAATGAAAGATATAAAACAGAAGCAGATATACAAAGTCAATGATCAACTTTCTGTTATAAATTTAGGTCATTTTTACATTTTGTTGAGAAAACCATGTAATAGGGGTCTTAGCATAATGTTTTTAACCCGTCTGATTTTTATAGAGTTTAGTAAGCAATAATTGTTTTGCCTTATAGGCATAAATCAAACATGAATAAATATACTATAAAATTATTAAAAATGTATTTTCACGTATTCTTAAAAAAATATTTAAAAATGACCAAATCGTTAGATTTCATTAAAAAAAAACTTTGGGACTCACCAATAGATACTTTTAGGCTCAACAAATAATGAACAGTATGTACAGGTAATACGTTT
Source organism: Calotriton arnoldi (assembly GCA_963921515.1). NCBI lineage: Eukaryota > Metazoa > Chordata > Amphibia > Caudata > Salamandridae > Calotriton > Calotriton arnoldi. Next base: position 623,793 of record CAWUFW010005392.1, on the reverse strand, counting down.
CAGGTTATACAAACAACAGAATACTTACATGGCTCTAATGTACTAAATTCAGCCTCTAAGTACAGAATTCAAAATTAAGATTAATGTCTATAACCTCTGAGACATAAAAACTAATTTTTAAAATTAAGGTAGATGTCACAGCGTAGCCCGTCCACCGTTGGTTGATAAAGGGGGTGAGAATCCTAGCATGCTTCTGTTTCTTTCCCTGTTTCTGTTGGCAGGACCCTCGGTTGAGGGCCGCGATGGGGCTAGGATCTAGCCTCCCCCACTTGATGTCCTTCATGCTGGCCAGAATAGTTGATTCGAGGAAAGCTATTGACAGGTCTTAGAGGCTATCAGGGCTATTTCCCTAATTGCATGGACAACAGTAATGCTGCAGTCATCTCAGTGAAATCCCAAGGTCATTAGTGGCATAATGGGATGAGGTTTCAGAATACATTGCTGGCAGGTGCAGGTGGATGATATTGAGTGTTCCAGGCATTGTGTCAGCTGAAGGCTTGTCATGGTTGGAAAAAGAGGCTTTGAGCCATTTTTGTAGTAATTTGGTGCCACCACCAGATGGTGCACTAAGGCTGCTACCTTACTTATCATGAAAACCACTGCCCTTTGGCTAGGTTTGTATGCTGTCAGGAGAAAATAGAGTCAGAACCTGCCCCCAGGGCTGGTTCTAGGTTTTTTGGGGCCCCGGGCGAAGGGGAATGTGTGAGGCCCCTCTAATTTACATAAGTGACACCTTCAGGGCTCCGGAAGCTGCTTTGCGGAGACTTCTCCTGGGCGGCAGCTCCTCCTCTCAGCTTCCTACAAGCACCTCTTTTACAGCTCATATCGGGCTGAAGGTGTGAGAATTGCTTATGGGCTGAGACTTAAAACTGTGGGGGTGCTAAAGTGCTGGACTATGGGTGTCCCGCAGTGTCTCTGAATGTGCAGCCCAGCAGGAGGACTAATTGCAGGACAAACCTGCAAAATGTGTTTCTTTGCAACTGGGACAAGAGGAAGTGTCCCCCTCCCCTAGGCCTTCCCACACCATCCGTGAGAGGCCCAGGGAGGGGGGCCCCCTCCCATGGGCCCAATTGTTACGAGACACCTTTCTATCAATTGGATCGGCAGGGGTACATGAGAACCGGTGGTGTGTTGCACTTGTGTGGGGCCCCATGCTGGTAGGCTGAGTGCGAGGCCCTGGGCAGCTGCCCATACTGCCCATGCCTTGCTCCGGCCCTGCCTGCCCTTGAAGATGGTTGGATATTATATTTGTTGTATCTGACCTTCAGTGACTTGATTTTAGTTCCAGAGTATTCCTTTTCTCAGAGGGTTCTGGCAACCGTCCCTGACACTGACAAAATGTGAGACAGGAGGAAGACTCTACTAGGATCATACGCTGTGTGATTCCATCCATGCAACTAACCAGACAAAGCAACATCTCTGTAGTACTACAACAGAGGTAGAGGTGCACCATCCAAATGATAAGTAATGCAACAAATGTCAGTCATTACTTCGCAGCATTTTACATCCGGAGTCATTACATAGCGGTAAGTGCTTCAGAAGTACCTTTACATCAGGAGTTATTAAATCATGAGGAACTTTACTTGCATCTTTGAAGGTAAGTGCTATTTTTTGGTTTCTTAATAACGTTGGCTCCTTTAAACAAATCTGCGCAAAACTTTACAAAAAAAAGTCGATACACCGTGGGTCCTTTGTGGGACATTTTGTTCAGATCTACCAAGTGGGGGTGAAGAAAAGGGGGTCTCAAAAGTGCAATTTCCCATTTGAATTCCCATAGGAAGATTTGCTCTTCGATAAAGAAAAAACTGCTGAATAGAATTGCAGCTATTTAGCATGAATCTAGAACTTTACTCAGGGATGTGAATTTTTGGATTGGTGCAAATTCAGTCTGTATTTTTCTAGAAATTAGCATGTAAAGAGGAGCTTGGGTTGGACATGAAGAGTTTACATCTTAGGAAAATTTATACATGGACCGTTAAGGATCTGGGGATATCCTTGAATCCACAGTTTAAAAATTACTCAAATTCTTTTGGTGAAGACAGCTTTTTCCCCAGTTATCCGTTTTAGATATGCAGATCCAAACTTAGATCTGCAGATGACAAAGCATCTGATCGGGTGACTGCAACATGACAGAAAATGTTGCGGCCACCATTACAGGAATCAAGGGCTCAAGTCCTGAGTCCTGTAAATTTGAAAGGGCACATAAAGGGGCTGGGAGAGCAAATCCTGACACTGTGTCCAATGTTGGGATTAGGGGGGTCCCTAAGTTTATAATGAAAAAAATGCTTTTCTTGTGGGATTCCAGCACAGACCTCCCCTGTGGATTTGTGGAATCTCCCCAGAATCGAGGATCCACTGAGCCAAAAATACATTTTAAAAAACAAAGAAGAAGGGTCTTGCCACATACGTGACCCTGCAGCCAACCCACATTGCCCAGGCCTTGCACTGTGGGGATTGGCACCTCCGGAGGGTTGGACACAGAAGCTGACTGGAGCTGAAGGCTGCACACAACAGTGCCTTTGATAGCTTGGCTGGAGGGAATTCTTGGACATGCTATATGATCAAAAACCTCAGAAATTCACTGGAAAAAAACCAAAAGATAAAGTGAAGTTATTCTTGTCTTTGTTATAACTCCTTTACATATGTTTAAAAATTCTGAAAATCACCTAAAACACAGTTACAGTGTAGATATGGTTACGAATTGAAACCGAAGAACCACTGACATTTGCAAATTATGGTTTAGATCAGAATCCATACCTCGTACAACAGCTGCCCAAACCATAACTCGCACACCAAATGAAAGCTTATAACCACACTTTGGGCCTGATTCACAGAACTAACTTACGTCAAAAACGTAAAGTTAGTACTTTTTGGTATTCACAGAATACACTTACTCATTTTGGTATTCACAGAATGAACTTACTCATTTTGGTATTCACAGAATGAACTTACTCATTTCGGTATTCACAGAAGTTTGTAGTCCTAACTTTAGGACTCCTAAATGCCTTCTGTGAATACCGAAAGTCTTAAAGTTAGGATTTTTCTCAGTTTAGGAGTAGTAAAGTTAGGACTCCTAACTTTAGGACTCCTAAATGCCTTCTGTGAATACCGAAAGTCTTAAAGTTAGGATTTTTCTCAGTTTAGGAGTAGTAAAGTTAGGACTTTAGCAGGAATCTGTTTCCCGCCGTGCCGTGAGGGGAACGGCCATTTAATCTTCATTTGCCGTGAGGGGAACGGCCACAACTCATCCAGCTGCCCGACCGCCGTGAGGGGAACGGCCAACTACACATTCCAGCAGCCCCTGTGGCGGCGCCGGCCGCGACGCTTCCTCCCGCGCCTGGAGGCGTGTTAAAGCTCAGCCAGCCTCCCGCAGCGCGGGACGCTGCTACAGAGCAGGGAATCTGTTTCCTGCCGTGCCGTGAGGGGAACGGCCATTTAATCTTCATTTGCCGTGAGGGGAATGGCCACAACTCATCCAGCTGCCAGACCGCCATGAGGGAAACGGCCAACTACACATTCCAGCAGCCCCTGTAGCGGCGCCGGCCGCGACGCTTCCTCCCGCGCCTGGAGGCGTGTTAAAGCTCAGCCAGCCTCCCGCAGCGCGGGACGCTGCTACAGAGCAGGGAATCTGTTTCCTGCCGTGCAGTGAGGGGAACGGCCATTTAATCTTCATTTGCCGTGAGGGGAACGGCCACAACTCAATCAGCTGCCCGACCGCCGTGAGGGGAACGGCCAACTACACATTCCAGCAGCCCCTGTAGCGGCGCCGGCCGCGACGCTTCCTCCCGCGCCTGGAGGCGTGTTAAAGCTCAGCCAGCCTCCCGCAGCGCGGGACGTGCCCGGACAAAGCCTGGGCCAAGGGCGGGCCCGTCTGAGGCAGAAAGAGGCAGGGCTGGGCCACCCCCCCTAACACTGAAAATTCAGGGTAAAACTGCACTGTAAAGCATTGCTGTATTGTTGCTCCTTTTGTACTTTCTACGTGTCACTCCATATTTCTCTGTGGCGATAGCTATTACTGTCACATCATGAGCACGCGCAATAAACACAGCGTTGTAGGGACCCTAGATGCTTTTCTTATAAGGGCTGAATCAGCCCTTATACATGAAATCCAATTGACCGAACGAAGATTGTCATTGGAACCGGCTACTGCTTCTAGTAGACTATCCCTGACGCCTGTTTTAAGAAGATCTGATCCAGTAAACCACACTATAGAGCTGACCCCGAGTCTGATAGATACTTCCACCCAAGTTACACTTAGTCAAGAAATAGTCTCAGTCCCAACATTAATACTAGACCCTGTAGGTGTCCCTGTGGGCAATAAAGTTACAACGAGAGGCCAAAGGGCGAACCAAAGATCAAAGTCCCCCGTAGAACTGCAACTACCTAATAAGAAATGTAGGAACCTCCCGAAACAGTCTAAGCGGGTGTTGGTGCCGAATAGGCGAAAGGGGAAAACCCGCTAAGGTCTTAGAGGAGGATCCCAGGGGGTTACTTCCTTCCCCGAACCAGAACGAGACTGTTATTCATACTACCGGCCCGATCGACGAGACTTTTTGGGGAAGGTTAGAGCTAATGTTGATATCACACCTGGAACCAATCCTGACGAAGGTGTCCTCAATAGAAGCCAGACTGGCTACAGTAGAGGAACTGATGAAGTATAAAAGCCCAAGTGTTAATGCAAGTGACCCTACATCTAGTGTTTGCCCTTCTACTAGTAATAATATTAATCCTGTTTGTGAAACACCGCAGGCTCCTTCTACTATCTCAAATATCCCTGGCAGGATCAGCAATGGAAATATTAACTTAGATAAGGACTTAGGTCACTCGAGCAAGAGCTGGTCCAGAGACGCTCCAAGCACTTCGGCCTCTAAACCATTGGTTAGAACTATGAATATGTATAAAATAACAGGGAAGAGCCACGATAATAGACCGATGGGGAGGAGAACATCCGCATGGAGAAACGGGATGTTCCTGTCTACCCATTTCAAAACTTAAATCTTCCGCCAGAGGCTACCCCATACACGGTGGTCCTGGCCAATGTTCCTCCTTGCCCCCGTAATGATTCTGAGCACTGGTCAGTGCTGAAAAACAAGTCCTTGCATTTCCTGACTAAAAGGACGGGCCTGAATAGTTCACTTTTTGCTGACTTTAAAATGGCCCGCAGGATCAGATGGGTGGGCAATTCCCTAAAACACTCCACGGAGATTGTATCGTTTTAACCTTTAGCTCACCTCGCCTTGTCCATACAAACTTGGATAGGGGTAATAGAGGTTTTGTTGATCCCAATGATATTAACATCTTACCCTTGGGTTACTTTTACCGGCTGTGTAACGCCGGGCTTCGACAAAACCCCGAGCCTGAATTTAATAATTACAGAGGTCCTAGACAGTTTGGTTATACTATTCCAACCTTTAACCGCTTTGATGCGCTGAACTCCTTAGAGGATCTCGATTGACTGAAATCTCACTATCCAGATCCTGTTATGTCAAAGGAGGCTGGTGCAAACATAGATAAGTCCAACGATCCCTCTATTCTATCTGTGGGGAACTTAGTAGGGCGTGAGCCTCTATTAAATATTCTTTCTTCAAACATGGAACAAACTAAGGTTTCACCCACACAACAAAGGTATGTGGGAACAGCGACTTATCCCCTTGGCTCCCGATCCCCTTGTTGGCTCTGTACTTATTCACAATGTCTCGACAGTATCAAGGCCCCCTCTAGTAGAAAGTAATGATGCCCCTATACCTTTTAAACATTCAATTCATGATGGAAATTCTCCACGATGTAACATCGTATCATGGAATATTGCCGGTACCGCTTCCAAGCTGGGTAACCGACAATGGTGGGACTTTGTTACCCAGTCGGAGATTATACTCCTACAAGAGACATGGGCTAAGGATGCTATACATTTGTATGGGTATAGGACTTACCATACCCCAGCTGTTGGCGCTCAGAGCGGCAGGGCAAAGGGTGGATTATGTTCTTATATCTCGAGCACTTTGAATACAAAGAGTATAAAGATGCTTGCTAGTGATGACTATCATCACTTGATTAAACTGGATATTGATGCCACCCACTCAATAGCTCTGGTTAACTTCTATAATAATATCCCGCCAGGCCAGGTTGGCATTGTTTTAACTAACATCTCGAAATCACTGAACTTATTAGGCAGTGGTAGAATCAACGATATTATATTGTTATTTGCAGGGGATTTTAATTGTACCCTATGCAAGAACTTTGGGGTTAATTTGTGTGGTGTTCAAGGGGACACTGATGATTGCATGTCTCATTTTTACCATAATGCTTTGGGGGAGCAACTTAACGACCTCATTTTTAGTCATGACTTGGGCTTTGCAAATGAATTATGCCCACTTCCTGTTCCTCTGCTATGTACCTTTAACGGACGAGGTTGTAGCTCCATAATTGATTATGTTCTTATATCTAGCACCCACACGCATAGCCTTCTTTCATTTCACGTTTCAGATAACCCACTAAGTGACCATTTTCCTCCGTGCTTGACTGTCTCAATGCCTGGAAATAAGATGTCAAATCTTCAAAATAGCAATACACAGTTACTAGAAAATTTAGCACTAGGCAGTACAAATGGCTATTCTATTAAATGGGCAATGGCAAATCAAGCTCAGGTGGAGAGTACTGTGGTTAAGCACTGTAAAAATGACATAGATTTGTGCCTGAGGGAAGTAGCTGCCCCTGAACAGATTTTAGCCTCGTTCATGGCCATATCTACTGAGATAAGTAATTTACTTCTCAGGCAGAAAAAGAACAGCGGTGAGCAACGGGGCTGGTTTGATGCTAAATGTACCCGTGCACTCTCCCAGCTGAAAACTGAGCTAAAGATAGTTCCTAGAAATGCGACCAACATCAGGTTGGCCCGAGGGGTGTACAAACGAGCACTAAGTGATAGAAAGATAGCACTGAAGAAAGAGGCATGGGATGCTCTTTACTCGGCCTCTCTCACTAAAGACAGCGCAGCATTCTGGAGGGCCATTAGGGCCCCATTTTTGGCTAGCGATGGTGGCCCGTCCGTGGAAATAGCGATCCCAGAGGAACAATGGATTAATCACTGTTCCTCAGTTTACAAAGGCGAAGGGAAACCCCCCTCGACTGATAAGTGTTTATGTGAGGCGCAAGGGGAAAGTAGCTCCCTGCAACAAAAGGAATTATGGTTCTCTCTGGAGGAGGTGGAGCGGGCCCTCCATGCAAGCAAAGGTGGCAAGGCCCCAGGCCCAGATGGGGTGCTGATAGACATATTTAAATCCAATTTTCCTCTGTGGGGACCCCTTCTGGTCCAGGTCCTTAATGCCAGTTGTTCCACTAATTTTTACCGACTTGGGTCATTTCCATTATTGTCCCAATATTTAAAAAGGGGATAGGCACGACCTGGGTGTTATCGCCCAATTTCTTTGTTAGACGCTATCACAAAGATTGTGGGCAGGGTTCTACTTGAGCATCTTCAAGATTGGGCCGAGGCGAATTCAATCCTCTGTGATTTACAGTATGGCTTCCGGTCTGGTCTGGGGACCATAGAGCAGGGGTTGAATCTTCTACTTATTGTGAGGAAATATACCAGGGCAAGGATGGGGCACTTGTTTTTAGCTTTCGTGGATCTCACAGCCGCCTTTGACTGTGTGGTCCACGAGAAATTGTGGTCAATATTAGCAAATATGGGTGTAGATCAAAATATTATCTATTTTCTTAAACGTTTTTACTGGGATGCCAAGGCCAAGGTTAGATATGGCACGAAGGGTGAATGTTCCGAAGCCTTCCCGATCAGGAGCGGAGTCAGACAAGGGTGTGTCTTGGCTCCGTTCCTTTTTAACCTGTATATAAATGGTCTAGGGGAGGCCCTCTTGCAGGGGAACCAGGATTTTCCTACAGTTGCTGGTCGTCCAATACCGGCATTACTATACGCGGACGACGCAGTTTTAATGTCCCGCACTCAAGTTGGCCTTCAGCGTGTACTGAATAGTTTTTCTGGTTTCATGAATAACCTGGGTTTGAGAGTAAACATCGCTAAGACATAAAGAAATGCAAGGACATGTTCTTGTCAGGTCAAAAAATCGCTGTGACGCCCAGATTCTCGTACCTAGGTATTCCTTTTGCCAACAATGACAAGTGGACACACGCAGTTTCTGTCAAAAAATTGGCCTTTGCCCGTACAACCATGGCGTTAACTGCCTTTGCAAGGAAACTGGGCAAAAGACCTCCTGTGGAACTCTTAAAAATCTACAAAGCCAAATGTGTGTCTGTGGCATCTTATGGGAGTGGGATTTGGGGCTTTGCTGAGCTGTTACCAATTCAAAGGGTTGAAAATTAATTTTTAAAATATATTTTATCTGTTCCTTCTGGCTCCCCCACATATGTTTGCCACGCTGAACTAGGCCTCTCGTATATTTCCGACTTAATCAAGCTTGAACCGGTACTTCTGTGGCATAGACTTTGGTCTAAGGATGAAACGAAGTTGAATTGAGAAATCCTTTCAGACATTATGAAACTGGAAGGGGCCCTGAAGATACCGTGGCTCAAATATGTTTTAACTTTTTAAATGACCTTGGTCTCCCAGAACTTTTTAACCCCAGTTCTTCGAATTCCATATCGAGGAAGGACTTAAAACATAAGGCTCTGTCTCTGTTAGAATCCGTGAGATTAACGACAGAGATTGTGAAGCCAACTGTCCTGCACAATCAGCTGGTGTTAAGTACTTTTAACATACAACCATATTTAACTATTGTTCCTAGTGCTTATGAAAGATTTTTATTGACCCGTTTTAGGACGGGAACCTTCCATTGTCTTGTTACTTTTCCCACTACACATGATTGGTCTCAATGCCTCTTGCCCTGTCCTTGTGACAGTGTCTCATTACAGTCTACGATTCATGTCACTCTTTTTGTAAATACTACTCTGCTTCACGAACCCTGTTTTTAAAACCTATTCTTAAAAAACTTGGCCTACGTCAATGTCGCCCGCCTTATTAGTGCTGCAACAATTGGATAATGTACATGTCATTTTTAGTGTTTCTAATTTTTTTTTAAATGTTCTTTATTATAGAAAATGTCTGGCCATGATTTGATTAGGAAAGCTTCTCAGTTTAATATTTTTTATCTGTGTAACTTATTTATTGATGCTATGAAACGTTTTCTTTCATGCTGTGCTTTTATGACTGTTTTATTCAAACAATCGAATAAAGCTTTTCTACTACTACTACCATCAGTAGCATTTGCTTAAACCACTGAGACCATTGGCCAGAAGTCTCTTATGACGAAGGTCAATTTTCATGTAGCAGTTACATTAGCAAGAAGATGGGGGAAATTGTGGCACCTGTGTGTAGAATTCCTTGCATGTCTACCTAAATGGAGATTCTGGTGTTGAGGTCTGATTTAGCTTTCCTTCTAAAAGTGTTCTTCCAAGGTAAAAGAATGGTGTTGCCCCACCATTTTTTCTTCCATTGGTCTCGGTAGAAGATAGGCTGTGGCATTTGTTCAAATAGTTGGGATAAGATTCAGATTGATCTTGTGAAGCTCCACGCGTTTGGGGTAAGGGTATAAGCCAGGCTTTCCATTAATCTATTACCAGCAAAGTCCACCTACCGTCTCCCAGGCTTATTGGTTGGCTGATGTTCCCTTTCCTGAGAGTAAATAATGATGTTCAACTTGGGTAGAATTCATGTGGGATGCCAATGGCGTTGATCTGCGGTGTCACAACTTCGAGTTCACACCTACATACACTCAGTGCTGAAGGTGAGCCTGTGGTTGCAGTTAGAGCTCACTGCAACACATTTTTGGGAACCAGGACGTATTTTTCCTCAGAATTTGGGCCAGAATAAGAGGAAGAATGGAGGAATTGGGGAAAGAAGAAAGAGAAAGACAGGAAAACAGTGGAAAAGGGAAAATGCATGGATGAAAGAGAACGTGCAAGAGTGAGATTCGGGAGCAGGCAGTATAGGGTGGTGAATGAGAGATGAGTTAGAATCAAGCTATGTAGCCTTGGTATTTTCTAACTCCAGCTTTTGGCAGGGGACTTCTGAGAAACATTTGGGGAAACAGCCTTTATACCGCAGCTTGAATCACGCTATGGCTTAACAGTGCGGTCCGAACCATGAATGCATCTTTACAATGCATTCCTTTATCACGCAGGTCGTTAGAACGACTTGCATTAAGGAAAGCGTTGTTGGATTAATGTTGGACTTTAAGTCCAACACTTTCCCTACTGTTGCACAGACTGGAGTTGGAATAGTAAATTATACTATTCCAACTCTAGCGCTTTCACTAAGGCAAGTTGTTGTAATGACTTGCGTTGTAACGGAATGCGTTGGAAAGACTAATTCATTGTTCGGACCGCTTTATTAAGGCAGCCGTGATTAACTCCTGCATGGTTCTGACATATAACCAAACATTTGGGCCTTGGCACTTATTCCTTTACAAATCAAGCACTGTTCATTCATTACTACTGATTACAGATAGTGATGAGAGAAATTTTGATATTAAATATGATGTATTTGGTTTTGAAATAATCACTTCTAATTGTTACAGAGAAATATTATTGTCACAAGGTGTGCATTGCTCTTGCCCCTTGTAATACTTCCTTTCCTGGTCACTTAGGTGTGTCTTGAACAAAGTGCTGGTAGTTCTGGTTTCGTATATCTCATTAATAGGAGAGTGGCAGGTAAGAGGTTTGTGGTGGTAATACATAGATTAGTTACCATTAACCTCCATTACTCTCCCCCAACTGGGGGTATGGATGGGGACCGCGGAACTAGCCCAACCCAAGATACGTCTTCTGGGTCTCTTGACGATAATAAAGGCTAACAGGTCTCTACGGTTTCTCTACCTGGCGATGGTCCTAACCAAACATTTAGTTACTGTGCATTGGAGAGCTTCTACTGCCCCGGACCTGAAGCTGTGGTGAAGAGATTTATACCAGTATGCCATGGCAGAGTCTGATGCAAACTCTCACCTTGTCAGCGCTATGGCCAGACCCACACTGATTTTGAATTGAGAGCTACTCCTACACACTAATAATCCGAAGACAGATGATAGGCGCCCTACAAGGATAGTTCTGCTATGTTTCACTAGTTAAGTCAAGAATGTTGGGTATTTCCTTCACACTTCTATGCTCTCAGAGCTGTTGGTGTCCGACCTCCCTGATTGGTGGGAGTTGCTGTCCCTTTGGCGCATTTATCCTTTCTCTTTATCTGTGCTGTCTTATTTTGCCCTACATAGGAGGGGGTCCGGCATTGGCTCTATATGCTGGTGAGGTGACGGGCCACTACCTGGGACTGTTAACCAGTTGAAGTTGTTCATATTGTCTGCTTCATTTTGGTTATATGGCTAAAAACATATACAGTTACAACATGTAAGCGCGTCTCCCAGCCAGGCACTGACAGAGATGCACCCCTGCATATGCAGTAGTGGACTACCGCATTATTTCTTTGTGTCTCTGTGCCTTCTTTTTTCAAATGCCAGTAAAGACCAATTTAAATCAGCCGCCATTACACCTAGCCCTAGTCTTCCTAGTCACAGTCCTTGAATGTTGACCACCCAACCAGCTCTGGTTGGCTGAGGTGCGCGTCTGTATTCGGCATGCTCAGGTGGATCCTTACCCATTTTGTATGGATGTATGACAAAGGCACGCATGGCTAAACCACGCATGCCTCTACAACGCTGCCCAAACAATGAATGCGTCTGAACAAAGCATTCCTTTACCGCGCATGCCTTTACCACGCATGCCTTTACCGCGCAATTTTGTGGTAAAGGCATGACCGATATAGGTATATCTGTGGTAAAAATCACACCCCAGCCCCCCGCCCTGAGCCCTAAAACTACCCCACGCCCCCTGAGCCCTAAAAACTACCTGACCCCCCTGAGCCCTAAACACTACCCGAACCCATCCTAAAAACTTCCCAACTCCCCCTGAGCCCTAAACACTACCCGACACCCACAGTCCTAAATACTCCCTGACTCCCCTGAGCTTTAAAAAGTACCACGACCCCCCAAGCCCTAAACACTCCTCTGACCCCCCTGAGCACTAAAAACTACTCCAACCCCCCTGAGCCCTAAAAACTACCCCAACCCCTAAAAACTATCCGCCACCCCCCAAAACCCAGCCCCACTTGCCAGACCGTGTCCTCTCCCTATCCTTCCTTTTCCTTTGCCCACCCATCTAGTATCTAGACCGCGCACTGCCATAACCACGCATATGGGTGGTGAAGGATATCTGTGGTTAAGGCAAGCATGGTTCCGCTTGCAGAGAAATGGCACGCGTGGCTCAGACCACGATGTATAGGTCGTTTCCCATTTTTTATAACCCATACTTCATAGGTGGGCATGTTATTAGCAGGGAGGGTGACAAAGAAGAGTAGGGCGCTGTGTAATGAGGAGTACTGAGAAGTAATCTACGAATCTATGAATTATTCTTAGCTCCAAGTCTAAAGCAGTGAGACAATTTTCACATGCTTTAAGCATCATTTCACAATAAAAGATAGAGTTACGATGAGTGCTATTACTCAAGCGATTGTTTCATTAATTTTTGCATATGCCAAACAGCAAAAAAAAGTTCAAAATAGCTCCCTAATGGTTCACAACTAAATAATTCAAATGAAGGAGCTCCGATTAAAATTATTTCTTGCGAGGCCTACGCTAAAATGAAACCATGAAAATAGCAGAAAACCTCTTGAATGAGTTCAGGATCCCGTGCACTGTTTCATTATTTAATGTCATCAATGCGCAGTGTAACATATGTAATATAAATGCTAATGCCAGGTGCTTATTCTATTCTGTATTCAAAATGGCCGCCCTGCTTTAAAAACACTCCATGCAGTGCATGCTGCCTCACAATGTGTACCTAGCACATTAATGAGAGCCAAGGAAATTGAAACGGTGACTTTAATTGCATAGCCATTCACCCTTCTAGCTTTACATCTTGGATTGATAACAAAACGACTGACTTTTAGTTAATTTCCATAACTGTTCTGCCTCAGTCCTGCATGACCTGTGAATTGATTTACTTTCATTGTGTATTCATAATCCATCATGTATGAGATGTACACATATGCTGCTCATTGTAGTCATTTAACCTCTGCCCCCTATAGCTTAAATGTGTTAGAAATATTTTCCTTAACGGGAAGAAGCACTCCTGCGGCCTACTTATTATGGAATTATTGTAAGCAAGTGCATTTCAAGCAGGTATGATGGCAATCCATTTTCAGTATATTTGCCCTCTTGGTAAATGTCAATATCTATAAACCCCTATTAGACAATCTATGTGATTTAAACAGATTGTGTGAATTGCAGGTGAATTTACTTAACGCCACAGGTGTTTCTTTGTTGTGGACCGTGGTTCTATTACCCTGTCATTGGTCTCTGTACTTAAGTGTAGTGGAGAGAGGAGGGGCGAGGGATAGAATGCTTGTGCCTTGTATTATTGCTATGTGTGTCTCTCATAGAAAGCCTATACCGTTTACATCAGTTTTTGAATCTGAAAACTCACTGCTGTAACTACCAGCAGTTGATAACAAAACTTGTTACCCACTGTTGCTACCTCATAAAGGCCTTTTAGCAGTAGCGGCTTGTGGAAGGAGTGCTGCGGGCGGTGGGGCGGGGCGGGGGAGGAGCAGGGTGGGGGGTAAATAAAACGAATTTCTTTGCGCGCTGCATTGCCAAATGCGATGCAGCGCGCGCAACGAAATTCGTTTTATTTATTTATTTGTTTACTTACCTCTGTTCGGCCGTATGCCGTAGTTTACTACCCCCCACCCTGCTCCTCCCCCGCCCCACCGCCCGCGGCACTCCCTCCACGAGCCTTTTAGGCCAGGGTAAAAGGCATATTTGAGAGCCTGTCTCTGCAGCGCTGCTTGTCTGCTTGACTGAAAGCAGCATGTACAGCTTCAGGAATGGGGGAGATAAGCAGATAAGGGTTTGTGGTGATTGGGTTTGCTTGCTGTTTTGTCTTCTCTTGTCTTTGTTTCATGACTGTGTTTGCTGCATTGCCCTGTATTTTGTAATGTATGCGTTTCCTGGTTTTGCTACTTAATACAAATATTTAAACGCAGATAAAGGTATGTGGGCTGGTTAAGGATGCCAGGTAAGGTATTTTTTTTCTTCACGTTTGGGGCAGGTAGGAGAGGCTCGGATATGTATGCCTTCCTCATTACTCCTCTGCCCCTGTGCAGCAGTTGAAACCAGGGGCAGATGATTTTAGGGGCCATATATAACATAACATTATAGATGGGTAGAAGGTGCATTATGGGGATGCTTTTCACCTCAGGGTTCTGAGTGACATCATAGACAACTCTTAGATTTGCTCTCATTGAATTTTGGATGTCACTAAGAACCCCTTGGTGAAAAACATTCAGTAATCTATTGCTATGTTCGCCCTAATTGGCCAGGGGAGCCCAGACGTGGGTCCCTTGCTCACTTTTCTACTGAATTCAAGCTAGCCTGGCTGAGGAAGGGGTTACACCAGTCCTAGGATGCTTGTTTTGGGTCCCGGAAGGGCCTGGCCTGGCAGTTCGGGCTGGACGGTTCCCATGAGGAACAGGGTCAAGACTGGAACAGGGTCAAGACTGATTTGTATATGGCTGGGTCCAAACTGGGGTGGCAAAGTGAGCTAAAGAATGATGATGGATTCAACCCAGATCTGTGACTGGGGGTGATGGTCTGAAAAGCTTCAGCACTCCGTCCATCATCATACTGTGTTTTCTATATTTGCCCTAAGTGGCCAGGGTATGCCCAGACGTGGGTTCATTGCTCACTTTGCCACTGGATTCAAGCTAGCCCGGCTGATGAGGGGTGAAACCCCAAAACCGGTCCTAGGATGCTTGTTTCCGGTCCAGGGACGACCTGGTCTGGCAGTTTGGGCTCGACTGTTCCCTTGAGGAACAGGGTCAAGAATGATTTGCATATGGCTGGGTCCAAACTGGGGTGGCATGGTGAGCAAAAGAACGATGATAGATTAAACCCAGATCTGTGACTGGGGGTGAGTGTCTGAAAAGTTTCAGCGCTCCATCCATCATCTTATTGTGTTTGCTATGAAATTAATTGATACCCATATATAATTCTATATGTGTCTGGCTTGAAGGGTGTGGGTTATGAGTGGGCCTATGCGAGAAGTGTTTCAGTGCTGTGCGCAATGAGTAGTGGATGCACATCTTGTGTTGCTGCAGCCATGTTGTTGTGCTTAAGCCTGGAGTGTATTAAAGAGTAATTGGAGATAGTTCACATAGAGTCATGACTTCCATCCTTCGGGTTGAATAGGCTGTGGATTGATACTGTTGCGAGTCACTCAGTGTTCAAATAAGCCTGTGTGAAATTGTGAAATTTTGTTTCCTAAGCACTCGTAAAGTTTTGTGATAATTACAAGACGAATGTGACAATTTTGCTGAATGAAATTGCACATTAATCCTCGAGTTCTTTCACATATTACTGCCATTTAATGGCGTTGAGAGGACCAATTCTAGCATACATAAAAAAAAAAACAGGGCACCGCTAAGCAGCACTGTCTGTGCCAAGGACGCCTGTGGTCCATTCTGGCCACTCGACCAAAATTGCTATATCACAAGGCAGCCTGCAGGAAGAGCTGGAGGGTCTGGACCACTCACAGGTCAGTCTACTCTGCAGCCTGTCATGTGCACCACCTCAACTAGAGTTTCTGGATCAGCAGCAGGTCAGTCTTTCCCATCTAGCAAGACCAGTGCTCAAACTCTCCCACAGAGACTACAAGATAGCCATAATAAGGAGGCTCTATGTGAATATATTATCCTATTTACCTTATTTTCCTTCTTTTGACTCTCTTGCTTGCCTAATGCTGTTCGGGAGGGTAGGTGGACCTCAGGGACATGGGGTAACAGGCTGCAGAGGTGCTACTGATAAGGGTACAGGAATCATATCCCAGAAAAGAGAGATAGGCTCACAGCTGAGGGGTTTAACACCATCTACATCTAGTCACTACCCTTATGACCGCAGCCGGTCAAGTGTCCAGGTGAATTGCGCCCTCCTTAGCTCCCAGCCAGCATGTTGTCCCATCCAACAACTCCCCAGGTTGGAGCAACAAAGGTCTTCCCATGGACATTCGTAGAGTTTTGGTCCAGGACATTTTCGGCTTATCCCAGAATAAATAAATGTGCAAAATTCATGTAGTAGAACTTTTGCATGGGCCTGATGCCCACATAATTCCGATAAATGAGGAGATTGGGCAGATCTTGCGAGACTGCGTGGCTCATTCCACATTGAGTTGCAGGGGTTCCAAAATTCTACATGCCCCCCCACCCCTCCCCCCCGGAATTCATATTTTTGCCCTACAGGAAGCCTTACGACCACCATTTTCTCTCATGTGATTCCATCACTAACAATGCATACTAGTTCTACAGATGTTGCATCATTTGATTCATCACTAACATTGCATACTTGTTCTACAGATGTTGCAGTGTAATGAGGCAAGATACTTACCTTTTAATATTAATCATTTGCCACCTACATTCTTCCTATTTACAAGCTTTTGCATAAACAATGTATAGCATTTTGCAAAGACGACCAGTTTACACACAAATGAATATTGTGATTAAAAACAAATTGCTTTGTAAGTAAACTTGCAAACATTACAAGCATCCATTTATGAAAGGAATAATAATAATCTACTGATGTCCAACAATAACTTATGGTGAGTGTTTGTAATCACAGGCCTTAAATGTGCTCTAAAATAATTATCATAGCATTTGTTTATGTGAGAGACACTTTTGGTACTCAATAAATATTTTCCATATTAAATGCTGACAGCAGAATCATTGATGGATGGAAAAGAGTGAATCAGTCTTAACCACTGAGAACTTCTCCTGGAAGCATTTGCTGGAAATAAAGTCTTCCGCGTTATTTTAAAAAAAAAGAAAGCTGTTCTCCCTGGCCTGTACAATTATTTTTGCCTGCTGCATCTTTTCCTCAAGAAAACCTGTACACTGGATGTGCATTGTATTTTTGCTGTGCTGTTCGTTAGCAGAGCTTAGCCCTACTGATAAGGTGTTATAAAAATTATAGCATAAGTGAGGGTGCTACTGCCCCGAATCCTGGCCAAGAGAAAATTGGTCTTAGTAACAGCCAGATGCTAGTACAAAGGTACTGGCCCTTTTACCTGGTACCTTGTGTTGAGAATGACTATGGCACTCCCTTGTAAAGGTCCTCCAGGGGGTCCCCTGCCAATCTTCATGAGTGTAGCTGTGTGTGTGTTTCACAAAGATTAGAACACTGGAATGTTGGGAGCTCCACTGAAAACAATGGAGTGCTCTGGACTTCTAACCCTTTTGGTGCTTGCGTCGGCCAATGGCTGATGCAAGCACTACCTCCCTGGTGCGGCGCACGTCCATTGGCCGTCACCAGGGAGGGCCCCATGTAATCCTCCGGTGCAAAGTTCCGGAGGATCCGTTTTTAAAAATTTCTCCTGGGGGAGACGCGGGAGGCCTTCCGCGTCTCCCCCCGCCCCCCTCCCGCCCATCTGTGACGTCAGCGCGCCGCGAGGCGCTCTGACGTCACTGATTTCCCCACCAGAGCCGAGGACAGCCGCAGGTAAGGCCGTGCTCGACTCCGATGGGGAAACCAGGCTGAAAATAGACTCCCCAGCTTTCAGGGAGGCTTCGTTTGAAAGGGGATAGTCTCCCCTTTCAAACGAGGCCTTCCTGAAAGGGTTTCCTGGCCGTGGATCGCGGCAGCGCTGCGATCCACGGCCAGGAAACCCCACTAGACACGAGGGATGTCTTTGGGGGGTCAGCCCTCGTGGGAATGGGTCGGCCTCACCCCTTGGGGGCAATTATTTAATGTAATAATATTTGGCTTTCCCTGGGGAGCGCGATCGCCCCCCAAAATAAAAAAAAAAAGATGCGGAAAAAAAAATGGCGGCGATATTGTCAGGGGGTCGGTCCTCCTGCTCAGTGGCTGACCCCCTGTGGGGGCAATTTTTTTTTCTAGCCATGAGCTTTCCGTGGGGGCCACAATCCGCCCCCAGGGAAGCCATAACTTTAAAAAACAAAATAGAGAAAGAGAGATATTGCTTTCTTTATATAGTCTGTGGAGCTTGTGATAAGGGGGGCATGACCCGCTCTCCCCACCGCAAGCCTTGGGATTTAGCCGGCGATAACTGCGGAGGAGGAGAGAAAGGGAGCCGAAGGAGGCTCACACCTCCGTTTGGCAGGATCCGGACACGGCGCATTATTGAAATTGTGGGGACACAGCAGGTAATGGTTGTGTGCACCAGTCTTCCCTGACACACCATACTTACCTTCAACATCATGCCAAAGTTTGCAGCACTTATTACACCACTGGGAGCTAACAGTTACTTTCGCTGAAACTTGAGGTGTATTATGGGAGTTGAAGTGTGGTGTGTGCAGGCACGTGACTTTATTGCTAATTAAATCATCTGGGACACTGCACACTTGATGTTGTACCTTTGATAAAGGCAATTCGCTGAAACGCGTCAGGTTCATCACGCTTGAATGTGTCTGCGCTAATTGAAAATAAATGCTGTTTTACCGGACCAGGGCTGTGGCACATCTTCTTCATATATATATATATATATATATATATATATATATATATATATATATATATATATATATATGTACCACAAAGTCCGATGAACATAGAGGCTGTCAAGCAGGGCGGTCCTCGCTCAGGGTATCGGAAACCCTGCAATATACAAACACAGTTTTCGGACGTTTCCAGAAAAAATGCAAGGACACCTTGAGAGTTGCAGTGTAGGAACTTTACTGACTGCACCAGCAACGCGTTTCAGCTTACGCCTTGATCACGCTAGAGGGCTAAACAGTACCACCACATTATAAATCATATGTGAAGACATAGTGAAAGGACAATTCATTACACCATATGTGATAAACATAGTAAAAGGACAATTCATTATAACATATCGAACAAATAACGACACATGGTGGCCATCTTAACACAGTTCATTATGATGTATAAAATATACAAAAAATGACTTAGATTCGCATGAAATTCATTAGTCCCACTGTATAATCAATGAAATTCAATAAATCTCAAAATATGGATATAAGCGAGCAAAATCAAATATATAGAAAAATCTAATATATAGAAAAACCATCTGAACGACTAACTAATATACGTCCATGGATGAATATACATAATATAACCAATAATCATAGTCAGTGATCTTCCTGCCTGATGTAGCCAATTACCAATTCTGCCCAAGTGGGCAAAGGATTACATCCAATGAGCAAAGCTGCCCACATAGATGAAGAATTCCATACATAATATATGTGTAAGCGGCCAAAATTAAACGAGTGTACATCACCTAAAAAAATGTGAACTTTAGTAGTCTGCACTTATCACATAAATTATTGCATAGACTACATACCCGGGAAAACGCAGTTGGATTTGGTGTTGTAGGACTCCAGACACTCAGAGCAATATTTCTTTAGCTAGTGTTCCAGGATGCAGTCTTGCCCATTTGGAAAATGCAGTTAAAAAAATTAAATTATATCCACTTTTTTATTCTATCTTCAGAAATATTGATGCAGGTTTGCCCCTAAAAAAGCTCTGCATAGGCTGAAAATACATATAGGGCCACATGTATCAATATTAGAAAAATCGATTACCTAATTGCGATTTCTACGAATCGCACTTAGGTAATTGCTATTCCTAATATATGAAACTCCATGAGTTTCATTTAGCGATTCCTACAGGGTCACAAATCGTCCTACATCATTAATTTTATTGAGGTAGGTTGCATGTGCGACCCATTAGGAATCGCTAAAGTCACGAGGATGGTGGCCTGCTGGGGTCAGCAGACCACCAGGTCTGTGATTGCTTTTAAGTACAGCAATTATTTTTTTATGCAGCCCATTTTCCTTAAACGAAAACGGGTTGCGTTTAAAAGATAAAAATGAAATGTTTTCTTTTCAATTTTTAAGAGCAGGCAGTGGTCTGTGGGACAACTGTCTGCTCTTAAAATGTTTTCACCACCATTCACAAAGGTGAATGAGTTACCATCAGATTGAATCTGATGGTAAACTGTGAATGTTTTGCGACTGGTATTTGCGCGCAAAACATTGAAACATACTGCTGTGATTTGGTATTAGGAAGGGACGCCCTAAACACCCCCTTCTTAATATCAACTTGCAAATTAATTTTGCGATTACTGAATTGCAAAATAGAGGTTGGTACATAGGAAAAGCCTTCTTTGCATTCGCAACGCAAACGCAAAATAGCTTCATACATGTGGCCCAATAGTTTGTATGGGTGCACAAAGAAACCAAAGAGGTACATGTGTTTGAACAACCTACCAAAAACTACCACTGTTTTTTAAAAAAAAAACAAAAAAAGCAATGCAGAATGTAGGTGTGAACACATTTAGGCAAATAAATGATTAAAGAGACTATTTTGATAGTCTTTGTGAAGGAGATTTGGTAATTTAGTTCTTCTACAGAATCCAGCACAATGTGCGTGCATTTTAGTTTAAAAATATATTGTTAACTTTCATTGGTAAACAGAATTCTCAGAAAGCATCTTCAGCTGTCTTTGGAAAGCGGTTCGATATTCTATGGGGGAAAAAAACATGTTGGCTTTTTAACTGAGAGGACACTGAAGCAGAGAAAATTCCAGAAATGATAAGATTAAATGAAAGTCTAGTTTTCATTAAAAAAAGCAATGAACAAAACTATTTAGATAAACATAGCCTGTACCGAATAACAAGTAGTTTGTGTACCTTAGTTTTGGCAAGGCAGTGAACGCACTCCCTGCCCTCACAACAGGGAATCAGTCAGCAGGATTTTGCCTCTAGTATCAGCCCTCTGTTTGAAATCCTGTAAAACAAAAAAAGGTCAACAAAAGCCCCACCACTTAGCGTTCCCTATGTACTACCAATCAAACCAGTACTTCACATGTATGGATGGACCTGTTGTAAGGGACATGAATAGGCCAAATCCACGACTGTGTGAAGTCAATGTCGTGTCAACGTGGTTTTCACAAAGGGAAAGCTTTGGCCTGTTCCTAATCTCAGCAATAGGATGACCCACACATATGGGGTAAGGTTTCTATCAGAAGCATGGAATGGTTAGATATCTGTTATTCGCCATTAGGTCTGGAGATTTTTTGTCATAGAGAACTAAAGAAATTGTGTTTTTGTTACCTATTTTTTGTAAATTGGAAAGGATTCTGGGTTATATCATATTGGATGACTCTGGAGGACAGATTTATGAAGGACTTGTGTTGCCTTTGCCTCATGCAAGGCGACGCAAGGCAACAAAAGATCTTAAATCAAATTTACTATGCCATGCAGAGCCACCTTGTGTCGCATAAAAGATCTGGAGTAACTAAAAGAGGTGCAAGCCACTACCTTGCGTTACTCTGCGCTGGGAAGGTGTTCCATGGGTGGAACATGGGTGTTCCCACACATCCACCCATGGTTTTCGGTAGATTCCCAGATTTACTTACACTAGTAAACCAGGGAATGCATCAAAATGCTACACCATCCCAGGTGAGGCGTAGTGAGGATATATGTCTTCATTTCTCCTCGCTATTTCTTCTTTCTACATGTGCTGCATTGTGCAGCACACTCAGAATGAGGAAAATAACTCAGAGGATTGTGTTTGTGCAGGAACACAGCAAGTTGTCTTGCTGCATTTCTTTGTGTCACATCTTTGTAAATCTGCCCCTGGATCTCTAGTTTCCAGAAATGCTGCGCACATACTGCAGTCATCCTCCATGGAACTTACTTACTTTCGACTATTACCTCTCCTAGTGTATTGGCCATCAATTAGGACTCTCCAGACTTCTCTGTCCTGGACTTTTCTTTCAATTTGACTCTAGTTGTAACCCATCTCCTAGCAGTCAGCCTCAACGCCTCAACACCAGGTGTTTCTTGGCCTTCCTCGTTTCCTTTTCCCTTGAGGGTTCTAGGTGAGGGCTTGCTTGGTAGTGTTTGAGGCAGGCTTGTGGAGGGTGTAACCTACCCAGCCCCAGCGTCTTTTCTTGATTTCTTCATGAGCAGGGAGTTGGAAAGTCTGCTGCCATAGGTCATTGTTGCTGATGGTGTTTGGCCAGAGGATTAGGAGGATTTTTCTCAGACAGGTGTTGATGAAGGTCTGGACTTTGTTGGTATTGGTCACTGTTGTCCTCCAATTTTCTGCTCCATACAGAAGGACAGATTTTTACGTTGGTGTTAAAAAGCTTGATCTTGGTTTGCAGTGTTAGGTCCTTGGAGCTCCAGATCTTCTTTAGCTGGATGAAAGCAGCCCTTGCTTTGCCGATTCTTGCCTTGACATCATCATCTGTGCTGCCTTGCTTGTCTATGACACTGCCCAGGTAGGTGAGGGCCTCAACCTCTTCTAGTCCATCAACTGTAGAGTGACTGTTGTTGTGCTGGCTGCATTAGCCTTCAGGATCTTGGTTTTTTTCCCAGTGGATGTGGCTGCCACTTTGTCTGTCTTCTCTTGCATCTGCAGATGGGTATGGAGAGTAGGGCCAGGACGTTTGCAAAGTCCAGATTGTTTAGCTGCATTCAAGGTGTCCACTGGATCTCATTTCTTCTCCTTGCTGTGGATGTCTTAATGATCCAGTCTATGGCTAGCAGGAAGAAAAAAGGCGAAAGCAAAGAACCCTGGCGGATTCCGGTCCTCACTTCGAAAGCTTCCGTGAGTTGTCCTCCATGGACTATCTTGCAAGTCATTCCCTCATAAGAGTTCCTGATGATTCTTAGAAGCTTATCTGGAACACTGTGGCAGTGGAGGAGTTTCTAAAGGTTCTCTCTCTCCACGCTGTCAAATGCCTTCTTATAGTCGATGAAGTTGTCATAAAAGGGGAGTTCCATTCCATCAATTGCTCAATTATGATGCGCAGTATTGCAATTTGGTCTGTGCAGGATCTATCTTTGCAGAAGCCAGCTTGCTTGTCTTGCAACTGAGCATCAACTTATTCTTTCATTCTGTTCAGGATGACTCTGTTGAACACTTTACCTGGGGTTGATAGAAGAGTTATCCCTCTGTAGTTTCCACAGTTACTCAGGTCACCTTTCTTGGGATCTTG
Organism: Calotriton arnoldi; assembly: GCA_963921515.1. Lineage (NCBI taxonomy): Eukaryota > Metazoa > Chordata > Amphibia > Caudata > Salamandridae > Calotriton > Calotriton arnoldi. The sequence continues at coordinate 600,733 of CAWUFW010005392.1, read as the reverse complement.
ATCAGATATCCCTCCTTCCAATCTGATGGCACCTTTTCCTCTTCCCAGATCTTTCCAAACAGGGGTAGAGCATGTCTACTGATGTTTCAATATCTGCCTTCAGTGCCTATGCAGGAATGTTGTCAGGTCCTGTTGCCTTCCCATTTCTCAGATGTTTGATGACTTGCTGTATTTCTTCCCTGGTTGGCCTGCTGCAGTCGATTGGCAAGTTCTTGTCAGCTTGATGTATGTCTGGGGGAGACTGCGGCATGGGCTAGTTCAGCAGTTCTTCAAAGTGCTCCACCCATCTTCGTTGTTGGCCTTCATTAACCATGATTGTCTTCCAAGCTTTGTCTTTAACAGGTCTTTTTTGGCTTGGTGTATCTACTGGAGAGTTTCCTTGTTATATGCAGAGTTCCTTCAAGTTTCCATGGCTTGCTGCTTTCTGGGCTTCTGTGGCAAGACCATTGATGAATGTTCGCTTGTCTTCTCTAAAGCTTATCTTTGCTTCCTTGTTGGCTTTTGTGTATTCACCATGAGCTTTCGCTTTTTCTGCTCTTGTTCGGTTGGTGTTGCCCATGACTTCTTCGTACCCAGAGTTGTCGCTTCCAATCTTAGCATTAAGATCCCCCAACAGTATGGTGATGCCTCTCTCAAGGCATTTCTCCAGAATGGCCTGGAGTCTGTTGTAAAACTCTTCTTTTTCCTCTTTTTTGCTGTCATTTGTAGGTGCATAGCACTGCAGAACATTAATGTTGATCCTCTTTTTCTTTGTGCAGAAAGTCGCTGTGATGATTCTGGACCCGCAGGCTTCCCATCCAATCAGAGCTCTGTTGGCTCTGGTATTGGCATTAGTGCTACTCCCTGAGTATGTGGGGAATTTTCTTCCTCATGTCCAGAATACAGCAGCATTCCTCCTGGAGCCAGTCTTTTCTGTCTGGACTATGTCCATCTTGTCTCACTGAGGCCAAGCAGGGCAAGGTTGTAATTTTTTATGTCCACTGCCACATGGGCTGTCTCGTACATGGTCCTCATGTTCCATATCTTGATGGTGATGGTCTTGGTAGAAAGCAGTTGGTCAGCTTTGTGGCTTCTAGGGATCTCTGGCTTTCACCACAAGGCATCATAGCTCTACATGAAGGAGACTCCTCTCTTCCTAAGGCCGGGATGTCTTTGGGTCTTTTGGCTGACATTTCTGTAGCTAGGATTTTTCTACATGAGGGGGTAGCTAGCCCCACGCATAACCCTCCTCCTTTCGCAGCTGGGCTTCGGACCGGCCATGGCAGAGTTCCTCCATGGAAGCTGCCTCCAATAAAAACATGGCCTGGTGACTAGTGTCTGGATCTTTGCTCAAATCCACGAAAAACCCAAATATCACACTAAGGCAAACCACGAGAACACAGATATGGGTCAAGTCTTGGAAGGGACTTGTTCTTGTGTGAGACAAACTGTAGAGAACAACCCAGTTTTTGAGAAAAAATTGCTGAAAATCTAACAAAGATCATGTTCAGTCATAATCCTGGCCAGCTGATAAGGGTGAAGGAAGTCTGGCACCCAGTTATAGAACTGTGAAAATAAATATGCGTAAATATTAATAAGTTGTGGTTGTGTTAGGATTTCATACAGCACCACAGTGAAACCTGTAACCTTAAAACAGGTACTCTAAACCATAATTCTATTTTCAATTGATTTCAAAATATTCCAAATGCATGGCATTCAGTTTATCGCCTGTGGGCACACCACCTGTGGGCATACCAAACCCATGGATAATCAGATATCTATGGTACTCCACACTCAAGAGACCCAGGGTAGTATAGATGTAGGTCATTCCTAGGCCCATGTAGACAGGCGTAGCATGCTCCTGGGATGGGAAGAGGATAGGTGAGAAATCTGCATGGGATAATTAACAAATACTGATAATCCTGGGTAAGCCCTTTTTCACAGAAACAAAAGGCAACAGAAAGACGCCTATCACAAATCACAGGAGGGCTCCTGTTTCAATTTGTGAATGGAAATAAACAGCTTGTGTGTTAGTTACGGGTGCAGTTAAAAGCACTGGAGAGACATTTCTGACCAAAAATATCAAGATGTGTGAATGGGGATGAGCTAGGGATGAACGGATGATGTGGTATGTTTGGATTAGGGCAGTGATGCCCACTTAGTAGAACTCTCCACCTCATCTTTAAAATCCCTGTACAAGGGATAGACTCTGAGAAACATGGAGAACTGCAGAAGGCAAGGAAGGAATGACCCTGCAAGGACCTAACCCTGTCTGGAATAAAGGAAACCCCTGGAATTGACCTTACTTGCACTCTGTTGGACTCTGGTGGACATGCTGGGGACCCTGAAAGACAGGGTTCTACTGGACCTTTGCTGGATTGGTCTTGTGTGGGTTGCCCTTGATTGGGGTCCCCTGATTCAAGCTGGACACATAGACACCTTGCAAGTGGCCAGGAACCCATGATCATAGAGAGTGCAGGTATAGTGTGTAATCTGAGGACCATGGGTGGTGCTGAGGATGAGCCCTGCAGAAGGTGTCACCAGGAACACACAGAAAGAGAATTAGATTCCTGCTCCTGAAAGAATGCAGCTGTGTCCTGGATCCACAAAGAAGCATTTGTTTTAAAAAAAGGCTGAGGAGCTAAGTGAGTAGAGTCCTGTGCTCATTCTCACTGGAGGGAGAGCAATTAAGAAACATAAGCTCCAAGAAAATGCTAAAACTATTAGAGTCCAGGAGGCCTGAGTGCAAAACTCCTGGGCCCATTTTTCTGAAGCCTTTGTGCAGTCCCTGTATCGCACAAGGAAATGCAAGGACAAGGCAAAGGTTTCAGTAATATTTACAAAGCCATGCAAGGCCTAATTTGTGTGGTCGTTTGTGGCTTTGTAGAGAAATGTAACGCAAGGCAGCTGCTTTCACAGCTTAACATTACATTTCAACTTGGGAGGCGTTCCATGGGTGGAACATGGGCGTTCCCATGCATTCATCCATGGCTTTTGGCACATTCGCAAGTTTACAAGGACTTGTAAACCTAGGGATGTGTCAAAATGCTACGCCTTCCCAAGTGAGGCATTATGGGAAATATCTTTATTTCTCCTCGTTATTTCCTCTTTTCACATAAGCTGCATTCAGCGCGTAATGCAGGCACCCTTGAACTATGGCGCAAGCGTGCCTGAGTTGGCGCAAGACTACACACAGTGCACCATCACAAGGAATGAGCAGAAATGCTCCATACCCTTGTAAATATGAAGCATTTCTGATCTGTCCCCTTCATGCAATGCAGCACAGCAACTTGGCTTGTTCTGTGCAAAGCATGAACATTTAGCAAATGTGCCCCTGATGGCTGAAGTGTTCCACCAAAAATAAACAACACACCCCAAGTGAGTCAGCCTAATGGGGCCCGAGATATGCATCTGTATTGCTGTCATTTAGGAGGAACCTGAACTATCTAGCAGGTCCCCAATTTCGTCAGTGGGAAAAGGCAGTTCTTTGAAAAGCAGTTTCAAAACTAATTCCCCCCAAGGAGGCCTGGGCCCCAGAGGACTATTTAGTGACATCAGTACCAATGTCTGTGCCCTTGACCCCTCCCCCACTGAAATGATGGGTCAATTGTGTATACATCAAAATGGGACCAGCGATGTATATAAAATTATCTCTGGTGTAGGGAAGAACCAATACCAATTTGATAATGTTAGGCCTAAAGATGCAGGAGTGGAGACCTGTTATGCTATTTGGATATTGAAAAACGTAAATGTTCTTGGCTGTAGCTATTATAAAAAAAATGACTTTGTGAATGATGACAACACTGTTGTGAAGTTTCCCCTGCAAAATGTGTTATACTCTGCTCCAGTACCATGCAGCATGGCTTATGTCACGGATAGTTGTACTGATGCTATGTGGCACTGACTGTGGTAACATGTTTGGCTATAATGTGGACAGTGAATGATGCCAGTCGCCCTTAGTACCTCAGAAATGTATTGTCGTGTAGTTCCTATATTACCTATACAGGATCTGCGCATTTGGATAAAATAAACTTTGGGATTGGTGGCGGGCTGATTCTGTGCACCCCCACCGGGTGACTGTATTTCTAAACTTTTCTGCAATCGGAATTGCATCCGCATTTTCTTCTTCATCTGAGAGGTGCAAACTATGCACAACTCCCTCCCTGTTTTCCACGCTTTCAGTCATTTTTTAGAGGAAGAAGTATTTCAAGGAAACTAAGATAAGGTGTTTTGCACAATTTTAGGAACACTGTGTCCTTCAAGCTTGATTAACTGTTAGAACTGGGGGTCTCTAGTTGGCAATGGTTTGCACCTTTGTCCAAATAGGGACCCTTGCTTCTAGTCAGGATAAGGGGGATACACTCCGAAAATAACCCCTGCTCACCCCCTGGTAGCTTGGCACGAGCAGACAGGCTTATCTCAGAGGCAGTGTGTAAATCATTTGTGAACACATACAGTAATACAGTGAAAACACTACAGATGGACACCACACAGGTTGTATGTAAAAATAAGTAATCTTTATATAGACTTAACACAAGACCCAATAGCAAAAATCCACAATACTGTAATCTAAAAATAGACTTAAAATGATAGAGACAGTTCACGTTATCTTCAAAAATAGGATAGTCAATCAAATAAAGCTTGTAGCAACAAATAACTCCACTTGGAGTTATCACAACGTCGTGACCGGTGGAAATCCCAAAGTACGACGCCGACCGCGAGGTGCGCGGCGTCGGGCCCGGAGTCGAGCAGACCCACAAAGAACAGTCCCTGGAATTCGATGAAAACAAAGACGGTGCACGGCGTCGGGGAGGTGATGCTTCGTTGGCGCCGGCGGCGTCGGTTCCTTATGACCCCAGGGGAGGTGATGTCTCGGTTCCTTACTGCAGCGCAGGGGAGGTGAGGCGTCGGTTCCGTACTGTGTCTGGGAGGTGACGTCACGGATGGCGGCGAGGCGGCGGTTCCTTACGATGGTGCGGCGTCGATGGATTCGGGGGTCACCCACGTCGAGGATCGGCTCCGCGATGATGAAGCCCTGGCGGCGGTGAAGTCGGGGCTGCGGTGCGAGTCGGGACGGTGCGTCGTGAGCGTCACGAGCAGTGTCCTCGGCTCCGGTGCAGGCAGCGGCCTCGATGACGGCTTCGGATTCGATGTCGCACCGCGTCGGCAGGCGTCGGGCCTACGGTGCAAGTCGGGGCGGTGCGTCGTGCTCTTCACGAGCGGTGCCCACGGCTTCGGTGCAGGTTACGGCATCGCTCGTCGGCGTCGGTGTTGCAATTTCCCTCTGTTAGCAGCTAAAACAGCAGTTCCAGATGCAGGCAAACAGAAGGGGTGAAGTCTTTGTGTCCCTGTGACTTCAGGCAGGAGGCAAGCTCAGTTCAAGCCCTTGGAGATTCTCTTCTTCAAGATGATAAGCACAGCAAAGTCTTTTCTCCTGTCCTTGGCAGAAAGCAACCACTGCAGGCCAACCCCAATCAGCAAAACAGCACAGGGGCAGTACTCCTCCTTCAGCTTCTCCGGTTCTTCTCCTTGGCAACAGGTTTCTTGATTTCCCAGAAGTTATCTAATTTCATGGGGTCTGGGCCCCAGTATTTATACACAGAAATCCTTTGTTCTCTGAAGGCAGAGAGGCCTTTGCCTAGTCCAAACCAGTTCTGGTCAGTCCTGGAGCACTTTGTGTACATGACTCCTTCTTTCCTTTGAGAGTGAGGGGCAGAGCCATCAGACGCCCGGCAGGAGGTGGAGCCAGCATTGTGGAAGGCAGGCACAGCCCTGTTCAGACCCAGGTGCAACTCCTCCCACCCATCCTCCTTCAGGCAGACCTATTCAGCCTAGTGCTGACTCACCCTGCCTCCTGGAATCCCCCAGCCCCTGTCACTCACAAACCCAGACATACAATACACAACCTGAGCAGAGGCAGCTGGATGGTTAGGCAAGAAAATACCTACTTTCTAAAAGTGGTATTTTCAAACACAGAATGTTAAAACCAACTTCACTAAAAGATGTATTTTATCATTCTGAGTTCAGGCATACTAAATTCGTTTTTCTACCATGTTCCCTGGGTCAGTTAGGATTATAAGGTGTAATAATCAAACTGCCCATTCTGGCCTATGGGGAACAGGTAGCCTTGCAATAGTGAAAAACGAAAATGGCTGTAATTCACTATTAGGACAGGCCACACACACCAGGGCATGTCCTACCTTATACTTACAATGCACCCTGCCCTTGGGCCTACCTTAGGGGTGTCTGATATGAAGATAAGGGAAGGTTTAGGGACTGGCAAGTGGGTGCACTTGCCAAGTCGATATAGCAGTCACAGACTGCACACAGGCTCTGCAATGGCAGGCCTGAGACACACTTTACAAGCTGCTTCTGTGGGTGGCACAACCAGTGCTGCAAGCCCACCAGCAGCATTTGATTTACAGGCCCTGGGCACACGTGGTGCACTGTACTAGGGTCTGACAAGTAAATCAAACAAGCCAATCATGGAGTCACTAATCAACACATCAATTTACAGTAGGGAGAGCATATGCACTTTAGCACTGATCAGCAGTGGTAAAGTGCCCAGAGTCATAAAACCAACAAAAACAGGTCAGAGAAAATACAGGAGGAAGGCAAAAAGTTCAGGGATGACCCTGCAAAAAGGGCCAAGTCCAACACAACCCCCTTCCAGCCAAAACGCAGGGGAGACCAATCACTACCCTGATGGGCTACCCTGCTTTGGGTGATAGAACCTGGACCCTGGCCCGCAACAGCAGGGGCATATTCCAGTTCTATGCCAATCTGAACCTATTTGGATCCCTCTGTCCATACTCTCAGGGCCCACTAAGCTAACCCATAGGAAACCCTTATCCTCACCTGTGGACACCATCTGTGCAGCACCTAACCTTAGCTTGCTCACAGGTGTGTCCCAACAGACAGACAGTAAGCCACAGTGGCCACTGACAATGGTCAGGGATGAGACCCAGGCCTTATGCCTCTCAGGGCTCTCAAACCTCTGTGGCATCAGAGAGCGGGGGGCAGTAGCCCCAGGTGCTTGGCACCCTTTGTCCACTCTCCCTCCTGTCAGGTCAGGTATGACATCCTGACACTGACCCACCAGCCCCGGGCCTGTACCCGGCGGCTGGACAGGAGACTGGGGTGGGCTTTCCCACACCCGGTCCTCCTCCTCCTTGGAGCTCTGTACCCTCCCACTTGGAGTGGTACCGCCTTCCAGAATTGTCAGGGTGCCTGTGGCAGGTGTCCTGCACAATTCGCCCACCAGTTCAGGGGTTCTATCCTGCAACTGGGCTTCCAGGTCAGGGGGGGCACCCTGAACCTGGCCCTCCAACCTAGGGTCTAAACCCTCCAGCTGAACCGGGGTCAGAGGCGAGGACTCCCTCCCTCTGCACCCCCTTCCAGAGCACTGCACCCTCCCATCAGGAGCGATACTCCCAGAAGGCAAACCGGTCAGGACACTGTTTACAGTTGTCCCACCTTCCAGGTCAGACAACACCTGAACCTGGCTTCCCAACCCAGGGACCAACCCCTGCGGTTGAACACTTGCCCGGCGCACCAGGACTTCATTGGGAGCACATATGCCCCCCCCGAGGGTGACACACAACTCCTGTGTCGTGTGACAGTCTGCCTGGCGCAGATCTCCCGACCCCTGTCCATCTGACAGCGCGTGAAGATCCCCCAGGACAGAAGTGGTGTCACCATGGTCATTCACTGGTGACTCAGACCTTCTGGCTGGCCCCTGACCCACTGGTTTTCCACTGGGGACTCTTTCCCCCTCTCACCCCTCAATCTGGACTTCTGCACCCTCCACTTAGGAGTGGTTCTGCCAGACACCAGAACTGATGGAGGCCTGCTTACAGACACTCCCAGTTCACCAGACACTAGGGGATCCCCCTCAACGGGCGGCCCATCAGGACAGACTAGGCTCCCCACTTGGTGTTCCCTTAAAGAACCATCCAGTCCCTGAGACTGGGTTTCGGGCACCTGGGGACACGCAGCCCCACACTCACTCCGTCTCCTCTGAGACAGGACGTGAGCCCCTACACCCCTCCCACTACACCAGGACCTAGCTGGGCTACTCTGAACCATTTCCACCACTCTGGGTTGGAAGATACCTGAGCCACTCCCCTTAGGGTCATTCCCCAATGCCTCTTCAGACCCTCTGGAATCCACCAAAAGGTCTGCCTCCCTGGTGAGCTCCCTGAGGTCAGAGAACTCCTCTCCAACAGGTGTTGGTACAGCTCTGGAAAACAGGGACTTACAATATGCTCTCCCACAATTGGATCACATAGCCCCCTACAAGGGTTAACCAAACTATCCTTCACCTCACCATCTAGTGCAGAGGTCTTCAAACTTTTGGATGCCGAGACCCCCCTGTCAACATTTTGAGGCGTAAGGACCCCCTCCTGACAAAAATTTCTAAACCTGTAGGCAGGGCTACTGGAATTATGAGGCAGGTGAGGACCAAATTACGTGACAGGCTTGACTAAATTGTGTGGGAGGAAAAGGTAAATGATGTTATGTGATGCCGTGTACACAGTAACACTGAGGAAAGATTTCACCCCATCAGTACCAGTGTATAACCAAAATACAGCAATTAACATCAGAAAGATTTCTATTCAACCTTTGTGAAGGGCCTTCCACTCCGCAGGAATACGTGCTGCCACATTAGAAGCTCACTTGGCCCTGGCCGGGAGAAGCAGGGGTCCCTTAAAACCCTGGCGGTTTTGTGCAGAGTTAAGCAGTTTACCCATGCAGCTTTCCTCTCACCCCTCCCTTCCATCCCTCTGTCCTCTCCTAACCCCGGATCCCTCTCTCACTTTGCAGGCCATTTTCTTTCACCCCTTTTACAACTTCTGAACTCTCCCCATTCAACCTCTCACTTCACCTTTAACACTCCCAGCCAGGGCTGGTCCTAACACTGGTCGCACACGGTGCAACAGTCTTTTTGGTGCCCCACCCCCGTTTCCTCCTTCTCCATGAATTCCTTCACTGCCACTCACCAACAATTCACCTCATCTCTCTATAGCACCTTTCTGACAAACATTTCATTTTTTTATAGCGCTACTCATAGTTTACTCACACTCATTTCTGTGATCTGCATGGTACATATTCTTTGTAGCAGGAACGTTAACCCTCTGCACTGTGTGGGTGACAAGAGTGCCCATGTGAGTGCATGGTGAGCGATGCAACAGTGTGAGAGTAGGGTGAGAGGAGTGACTGCAGGGTGAGTGAGGTGGCTTATGAATTTAGGTGCGGATGCAAGCTCAGAATGGGACGAATGAGTGTATGATTACTGATGGGCTTGTTTGAGTGAGTTGCATATTGAGCAGTGAGGGGGACAGGTGAGTGAAGTGTCACATGAGTGCAGGATGAGTAGTGTACTCGTGTGACTGCAGGGTGAGGTATAGGATGAACAGCGCAAGTGCATTGTGAGTGCAGAGTGATCACTGTGAGTGGAGGGTGAGCGGGTGAATGGTGTGAGTGCATTGTGATCGCTGTGAATGCAGGGTGAGCGTGAAAGTGAAGGGCGAGAATGACGAGTGAGTTGTCTGAATGCAGAGTGCATTCCCAGACACTTGAAGTAACTCAGCATGTTATGGACGGCGGCGTAGGGTTTAAGATCTAAGTTAAACTATTGCTATTATGGCATTAATCGGGGATCGAGGAAATAAATAATGTGCTGATCCTGCAACAAACTTCCAGTCCTATGGTTAGGGTTGCCAGCAGATTATTTTGATGGCCCAGTCGGTACAAAAATAAGCAGTCACCTAAAGCTGTATTTTAAGCACTTATCTGAGCATACTTCGAACAGCAAATATAAATAGAAAGCACTTTTAATTGTGTTCTAGGGCTGCCTCAATGATCCATGACTGATAATTAAAGAGAACAAAGACAGAAAAGTCACATAACGAATGCATTCATACTTTTTTATTTATAAGTCTATTTAGTGTCAAGAGGAGGTCTTTACAGGCTCTTTAAACAAAACACGGCAGGCATTTTTCTTTTGGCAACCCTACTTTATATTCCTTTTCATGAAATGCATTCTCACACTGCAGCAGTAAATGTAAAATACAAATGTAAGGAATAGGCAGAGTGGGGGCCCAGGGGTACTGGAACCAGGAAAAAAACTAAGCCTCTGTAACCAGTTTACAAAGGCATGTAAATATGCAAATGGTCTTTAAAGACCTGTGAAAAACTTCGGGCGTGCCGGAGATAAGACTCCAGACACTGCCCAGCTGAGCCCCCAGCAGCTCGAGTTGCACTGCAGCAGCCCGGGCTGAGACGCAGGACGGGGAAGAGGGGGGCTGAAGCCCTTGGGCCTCGGCAGAAGTGTGGCTGGGAAGGCGCGACCCCTTAGCATCGCTCCACGGCCCCCCTGGGGGTCGCGCCCCACAGTTTGAAGACCCCTGATCTAGTGCCTCGCACACGTACTCCACACCACTCTCCTGAGATTGGCAAGACAGTATCTGACTGTCTCTGTCACTCAACCCACACTCTTCTGGGCGGTCTCCACATTCACACACCAGGACTTTAACCATGGGGGAACCTCCCTCCCTGCTCCTCTCAGCTAGAGTCAGTGGAGTGTCCCTCCCAACACTAGGACCATGAACCCCTTCCACCAGTGCCCCAATCTACTTCCGGGACACTGCGCACCACTGGAGCTACCTCAGATCCTTGAACCTCCTTGTGTATGTTAACCCCCTCCAAGTCGGGCGCCACATCTCTGGGTGTGTGCACTACCCCCTCAGCACTCAATAATACAATTTTGCTGCCACCAGAGGGAGGAATCCCTAAGCTCCTGGCTTTGAACTCCAACTCCCTCATCAGTCTCTCATGCTCTAAAAGCATCTTCCTTTCTTCCATGGCAAACCTCTTACTTTCCAACTCCAATTTCTTGTGCTCAAGGCTATCATGGCTTCCCTGTTTCAGTTTGGCCATCTCCATTTCATGCATCCTGCTTTTCTCCCTGTCCTCCAGCTCCTCTGGAGACAGGCCCTTTTGAGAAACACTGCTGCCCTCCCTGGAAGGCACTCTCCTCCCAGGTGAGCCCAATGGCCCCTCAAGCCGCTCATCTAAATTCTCTGCCTCCTCCACAGGCTCCTCGGGCTGCCCACCGGCATTCCGTGCTTCCAACCAGGCCCTCAGCGCCTTTTGAAGCTCCTCCTTCCTGGTGAGGCCTCTCATAGAGATTTTAAACTTTTTACAAACGGCTTTGAGCTCTGGCACAGTGTAGGTATCAACCCTATCTTCTTCAAATTCAATATCTGCAGGTGCAATGGATCCTCTTTTGCCCATTGTGAAAATTGGCAGTTCTCAACAAAAATAAAGGTTCCAAGGAAAAAGTCCTATCAAAATGTATGTGGTCGCGTATTGGTCTGCACTCACTAGTAGTGTACACCAATCACTGTATATGAATCACACATGCAAGTCCAAATCCTCACCGCTGACCACCAATGTTAGAACTGGGGGTCTCTAGTTGGCAATGGTTTGCACCTTTGTCCAAATAGAGACCCTTGCTTCTAGTCAGGATAAGGGGGATACACTCCTAAAATAACCCCTGCTCACCCCCTGGTAGCTTGGCATGAGCAGACAGGCTTATCTCAGAGGAAGTGTGTAAAGCATTTGTGAACACATACAGTAATACAGTGAAAACACTACAGATGGACACCACACAGGTTGTATGTAAAAATAAGTAATCTTTATATAGACTTAACACAAGACCCAATAGCAAGAATCCACAATACTGTAATCTAAAAATAGACTTAAAATGATAGAGACAGTTCACGTTATCTTCAAAAATAGGATAGTCAATCAAATAAAGCTTGTAGCAACAAATAACTCCACTTGGAGTTATCACGACGTCGTGACCGGTGGAAATCCCAAAGTATGGCGCCGACCGCGAGGTGCGCGGCGTCGGGCCCGGAGTCGAGCAGACCCACAAAGAACAGTACCTGGAATTCGATGAAAACAAAGACGGTGCATGGCGTCGGGGAGGTGATGCTTCGTTGGCGCCAGCGGCGTCGGTTCCTTACGACCCCAGGGGAGGTGATGTCTCGGTTCCTTACTGCAGCGCAGGGGAGGTGAGGCATCGGTTCCTTACTGTGTCGGGGAGGTGACGTCACGGATGGCGGCGAGGCGTCGGTTCCTTACGATGGTGCGGCGTCGATGGATTCGGGGGTCACCCACGTCGAGGATCGGCTCCGCGATGATGAAGCCCTGGCGTCGGTGAAGTTGGGGCTGCGGTGCGAGTCGGGACGGTACGTCGTGAGCGTCACGAGCGGTGTCCTCGGCTCCGGTGCAGGCAGCGGCCTCGATGACGGCTTCGGAGTCGATGTCGCACCGCGTCCGGCAGGCGTCGGGCCTACGGTGCAAGTCGGGCGGTGCGTCGTGCTCTTCACGAGCGGTGCCCACGGCTTCGGTGCAGGTTACGGCGTCGCTCGCCGGCGTCGGTGTTGCAATTTCCCTCTGTTAGCAGCTAAAACAGCAGTTCCAGATGCAGGCAAACAGTAGGGGTGAAGTCTTTGTGTCCCTGTGACTTCAGGCAGGAGGCAAGCTCAGTTCAAGCCCTTGGAGATTCTCTTCTTCAAGATGATAAGCACAGCAAAGTCTTTTCTCCTGTCCTTGGCAGAAAGCAACCACTGCAGGCCAACCCTAATCAGCAAAACAGCACAGGGGCAGTACTCCTCCTTCAGCTTCTCCGGTTCTTCTCCTTGGCAACAGGTTTCTTGATTTCCCAGAAGTGATCTAATTTCATGGGGTCTGGGCCCCAGTATTTATACACAGAAATCCTTTGTTCTCTGAAGGCAGAGAGGCCTTTGCCTAGTCCAAATCAGTTCTGGTCAGTCCTGGAGCACTTTGTGTACATGACTCCTTCTTTCCTTTGAGAGTGAGGGGCAGAGCCATCAGACGCCCGGCAGGAGGTGGAGCCAGCATTGTGGAAGGCAGGCACAGCCCTATTCAGACCCAGGTGCAACTCCTCCCACCCATCCACCTTCAGGCAGACCTATTCAGCCTAGTGCTGACTCACCCTGCCTCCTGGAATCCCCCAGCCCCTGTCACTCACAAACCCAGACATACAATACACAACCTGAGCAGAGGCAGCTGGATGGTTAGGCAAGAAAATACCTACTTTCTAAAAGTGGTATTTTCAAACACAGAATGTTAAAACCAACTTCACTAAAAGATGTATTTTATCATTCTGAGTTCAGGCATACTAAATTCGTTTTTCTACCATGTTCCCTGGGTCAGTTAGGATTATAAGGTGTAATAATCAAACTGCCCATTCTGGCCTATGGGGAACAGGTAGCCTTGCAATAGTGAAAAACGAAAATGGCTGTAATTCACTATTAGGACAGGCCACACACACCAGGGCATGTCCTACCTTATACTTACAATGCACCCTGCCCTTGGGCCTACCTTAGGGGTGTCTGATATGAAGATAAGGGAAGGTTTATGGACTGGCAAGTGGGTGCACTTGCCAAGTCGACATGGCAGTCACAGACTGCACACAGGCTCTGCAATGGCAGGCCTGAGACACACCTTACAAGCTGCTTCTGTGGGTGGCACAACCAGTGCTGCAAGCCCACCAGCAGCATTTGATTTACAGGCCCTGGGCACACGTGGTGCACTGTACTAGGGTCTGACAAGTAAATCAAACAAGCCAATCATGGAGTCACTAATCAACACATCAATTTACAGTAGGGAGAGCATATGCACTTTAGCACTGATCAGCAGTGGTAAAGTGCCCAGAGTCATAAAACCAACAAAAACAGGTCAGAGAAAATACAGGAGGAAGGCAAAAAGTTCAGGGATGACCCCGCAAAAAGGGCCAAGTCCAACATTAACCAACAGCCAATAAATAGGATTTTTTAGCCTACTCAGCTGTGGCAGAGTTTGTGCCCACCCACTCCAGACGTCTCTGGTGTTTTGTGAGTAGGGGTCTCTGAGAATAGCATGACTGAACTACTCAGATTCTACTGTTAAATAAGTACCCAACCAACGTTGGCGGTGCCATGTTGTGTAGTTCCTATATTACCTATACAGGATCTGCACGTTTGGATAACATAAACTGTGGGATTGGTGGCGGGCTGATTCCGCGCACCCCCACCGGATGCGTTAGCCTGTCTGTATCAGCTAGCTCACAGTGCCACTATAATCTCCTCTTACCAAGGAGAGAATAGATTCTGGCAACCTCAGAACATGACAACCCTGATCCCTCAGAATCGTGGAAACAATATTCAACCTTTCGTTCAGTCACTCGTGCTCACTTAGTTTGTCTCAGAGAGATACACAGAATAAACAGGCTGGGCGTTTTCAATAAGTATTTATTGAACAGTTGTTATTCTAGTGTAGAATAGATGAGCTGCAACAACCATTAGACATTAGCAGAGATATATGATTAGAAGTACTACGAAAGTAAAGGGATGGTAAAGTTCTACCATTTTGCCGAAATCATGAATATATACAAGTACATAAAACACATGATAAAAGTGTGTACTCCTACAATGCTTCACTAACTAGATGTAAATGTACCTAGCATCTGTGTAGGTGTTATGCCAAGAATCCCTCTAGGATCTAGTCCACCCCATTACCTGAGAATGAGAGAATATGGGACCCCGTCCTGGTCTCGAGTTGGACACCCCGCGAGGGATGTTAGACCACTGCGAGCTGGAGTGTCTGCATGCAGGAACCTCAGCGTCTCTCAGTGTGTCAGCCAGGAAGTCTCGGTCTCCTCTGTCTTTCTAAGCAAGATGTGATGTATATATACCCATAGGTCTCCCCAGGGGTCCTACCTTGCTGTGTTACTGTGTCGGCCTAAAGGATGACATCGGGCCTGAACTTTATACAGAGATATTATACAGGAGATATTAGTCCTGCTGTGCTTCCAAGAAGCCTCATGCATAATGTATGAGATTCGAACTAGGGGGAAACCCGCGTTCTGAATGCAGTGTCGTATCTAGGTAAAAGGTCAGTCCCTAAGAACCGTTATGTTTTTAATGTAGGGAAGAATATAGGTGAAAGGTTGCAATGTTACCTGCGCCTATATAGGGTACCTATATGGAATATAACAGTATATTGTAAGTCAAGATGTTTTGGATTTCTATCAAAGACAAAACCACAGCATGCACAAAGTATGCTTCCGTTTGTGGAGATTTCTAACTGAAAACCTATTTCACAAATCCCTAATTTGTACACGAGTGATGTATGATTTTGCAAGTTTCCTTCCACATGACTGTTTCCCTCATCCTTTGTTGAAAGAACGTCTATATTTCTCTTTATTTGTGTGGAAAATATTTTCCATATGAAGACATCCTTTCTCCCACCCCCCTTTACAAATTGATATTCTATGCTTTTTTCACTGTTTAAGAATCACTTGCCAAAGTCACCCAGAAATCCATGGAAGTATGTAAAAGGCAGAACAAATATAGGTGAAAACCTGCAAAGGTATCGCTGTGGGGGTATCTGCACTTTTTGTGGTCATGGTGGTATTTTGCTTTCAGAACCGAATCACTCACTGACAAAAAGGGGCAAGATGGCGCCTGTGTAAGACGCGGGCTTGCGTCGCTCCCGACTTCGAATCCCCCAGCGCGGAGGAAAAAGGAGAATCCTACCGGAGTATGTTGCCCGCTCTTTATTTTCTCGAATGGCTTAGACGCGGCATACCGGGAGCTTCTTTTCAGACGCGGCGGACTCAGCGGAGGTGTCGGGTGCCGGCTGGCAGCAGCTTTAAAGATTCGTGCCTGTGTGCTCGGCTCCGGCTCTCTCGGCTCCTGGGCTGTTTCGGAGATGATAAATCTTGCAGAATGCCCGAACGCGGGACTCAGAAGACCGGCCCAACTGCTGGCTCATCAAGTGGACTCCCTCCCTCCTCAATGGACTGTGGTAAGGGGGGGAGGGGAAGCAGAAACCAGGAGGGGGCTCAAGAAAAGGGAAACCCCAAACCCAGTGCTGTGGAAAGCAGAGCTAGGACCTGGCTGGTGAAATCTAGCGCTGCTGGGGATGTTAAAGGGCCCCAGTTCCTAATTTCTATGTTGTTTTCTGGTAATAGCAAAGTCCCTCCTATGGTTCAAAGACTAGGTAAGAGGCAAGGGGTGAGTACGGCCGGCATACAAGCTGGGGGAAATGCGGACACCCCTTCTCTGGAGCAACAGGATGTCACAGCGGCACTGAAGAACCCCAACCCACCTAAGAGCGAGATACTATCTTGAAACGATGATCCCCAAATCACCTCCATGACTACTGAAGGGACTGTAGCAGGCGCAGCTCTAATTCCAGATGCGCAAGAAAGCACTATTGGGGACGACCCCAATGAAGAGAGCAACAAGGTCGACCAGGGACATGACTGGGGCAAACAGATACCACTGAGTGAGGGGTATGTGGAAGCTCGACGCACTTCCCAGTCTGCAACAGCAGCTCACCAGGAGATCCTCATAGAAGAGGCTGCCGGGTCAGCTCTGGGGGAGGTACGAGAGCTGGGGAGGGTTGTAAATGAGTTACCTCTAATAGGCACAGCTAAGTCTCCTACAGCCAGAGACAATTTTTTCTCACTAACTGCCGACTCAGATCTCTCTAATATGGACGAATCCTCATCTTCTTTAACTGACGGGCCAGTCTCAGACTCTTCCTCCAGTGATGCCCCGGAAGATGTCACCTGTGCAACCCAACGTAAATTGTCTGGGAGAGTCTCTCGGGGGAAGAAAAAGAGGAACAAGAAAAGGGGAGCCGGTGCTGAAGCCTCCAAAGGCAGCAGTGGGGATGGATCTGTGGGTAATCTCCATTGGGACTACTCTGCAACTCGGCTGGTTTTCTCAGGAGAGGAACTTGAAAGATCCTCAAAAGATCACATTGCTGAAGCTTCTGGCTCACACCTGCAACCTTCCACTGTGGAGGGATCTCTGGCAACAATTCTTCAAACGATAAAGCTGGTCCAGGAAGAAGTCAGGAGTTCGAGTCGTCGGGCGAGGCTTGGCATGAAAAAACTGCATGGGACCGTTAAGAAAATCAATAAAACCTGCTCAGATATCGCGGGCAGAATGACAATGGTCGAGGAGCGGACTGAACATCTGGAATCTGAAGTCAAGGCTTTAAAACTGCAGGAAACATCGCAAGCAGCAACGATGGCCGATGTCCTCTGAAAGCTGGAAGATTATGAAAATAGGCAGAGGTGCAACAATTTGAGAGTCCTGGGAGTACCCGAGGGAGTTGAAGGCTCCGATACAAGGGCTTCATCATATCACTCTTTAAGGGCGCCTTCCCTGAGAAAACCAATTGGATTTGGAGTACAGAAATCCAACGTGCCCATGGGTTCCCCCTATCGCTAAAGAAACCCCGACCTAATGAAGCAGTGAGGCCCAGGGCGATCCTGGTCTACTTTGGGAACTTCCTGTTGCGCCAAGAAATTTTCGATCAAGCACGTCCTAATGCGAAGAATGACTTTGGGGGCATCTCGTTTTTTTGTAAGGCCAGACTTTGCCCATGCCACAGTAGAGAGGCAATGGCAGTTGCAGCAGCTGTTTAATTCTTTCCAGCAATTAGGAGCGGAAGTCTATCTCCAAAACCATGCCCGTCTGAAAGTGATCTACCAAGGACAAACACGTAGCTTTACCTCTGAGATTGCCGCTCAGGAGTATTTGAAAGAAGTTGGTGGGGGGAAAGCAATTAAAGTGTAGTCCATGTAATGTTTAGTTGCTGCTGCTCCCCTTCGCCTGATTGATATTAGGTTGTAATATCTCAGTTGGGTGAAAACACTATTGGGGCTTGATTAGTTTAGCTCTAATCTATATCGGTTATGTAGGCCATTAAGTCTGATGTTTTTCTGATGGGGGATTGCGGGTCGGGAGTGAAGGGGAATGCACACTTCCACAGGCACTATTATTCAGGCCTTTTGCCTGATTGCTCATTTGGTGGGGGAGGGTAGGGAGACTGGGTGGGGGGGTGTAGGTGGTGGGATTAGGAGGGAGCTACACTGGGGGACAAATGGGTACACAAAACTGCAAGAGGAGGTGGTGGATTTAAGGAGAAGAAGACATTAATGGGCGATCAGCGTCAGATGTTAAATGAGATATCGGAAAGGCAGTTTAGGAAGCTGGGGAAATTAGTAAATTAAGAATTGCCTCAGTGAACATCTGTGGCCTCAATGATAAGAAAAAGAGGGCAAAGGTAGCCTTGGAAGTGCAAGCTCTAGAGGTGGATATATTATGCCTTCAAGAGACCCATATAGAGGGAGCACAATTGTCCTTATTGGACACCCTGGGCTTTATTTTGGTCGCGGGTACGCGTCAAAGTTCGCGGACCTGTGGGGTTGCAATTTTGGCTAAAAGGGATCTGATTCAGTTTTTTACACGTCTGTACCGATTGACTGGGGTTATTTTAGAGTTTTGGTCAACTGCCTGTACTTTTACGCTGTGCTCCATACATGGCCCAATTTTGGATGATGCAGGGCTGTATGACTGGCTCACTAACGAACTGGTGTCTTGGCCATCCCCTATTGTTTTATGCAGAGACTTAAACATCAATCTACCCAACAGCTGGTCTTGTGAGGAGCAGTATAAATACAGTGGCAGGAAGCCTAGGGTATTCCAGTCTCTTCAAAAGCCTCTGTAAAGTTCACACCCTGATGGATGTGTGGCAGACCAGGAGACCAACCAAACACAGCTTTACCTTCTTTTCTTCTCCCCACCAGTCGCATGCCCACCTATATTTTCTTTTTGTCTCACACTCTATAATTCAAGAGTGTGACATTGAAATTTTCCCCCGGGTCATGTCTGATCATAATCCCTTAGTTTTAGCAATCAAGAAGGGTGGGTCCCGCATAAAGGGTAGTAATTGGAGTTTTGAGCGGGCATTTCTAGTTAATAACGAGTATCTTACTCATATGAGGACTTGGATTGCAACCTTCCTTAGAGAAAATCTTGGTAGTACTTCCCTGGAAATTGTTTGGAATACATTGGAAGCAGGGATTCGGGGGGAAACCCTGCAGTTTACACTAAGTAGAGTAAAGAAGGAAAAGCAAAAAATGCGGGAGTTATATGCCCTACTAGCTCTGGAAGAAAATAAATTAATAGTTGCCACACAACAGGGGGGCGATACGCAAGAGGCCCAGATGGGGGTTATGATTGCTAAAGCAGCTATAAATGACATTACGATAGCCAAGACAGCTGCTAAATTTTTAGTCCATAGGGAACAAGCCTATGAATATGGTGAATTAGTTGGCCGTACACTTGCTATAAGGACCAGGCAAAAGAGCGGCCAGAATGAAGTGAGGGAGATAAGGGATCCAGTTCAGGGCATGATCTCCGACCCAGTAGGTATAAGATAAGCATTTAAAAGATTTTATCAGACATTGTATCTGGATACCAGGAAGGGAGAGTATGATGACGTCTACGACTACTGAGATCTAACTGAATTCCCTAGATTTGATGAAGAAGACCAAGCAGATCTAGATGGCGCCCCTCCATGGGAAGAGAACTTGACAGCTATCTTGTCTTTGGCTACAGGGAAGGCAGCTGGTGAAAACGGTGTTCCCGTGGAATTTTACAGAGCATTCGCACCGGAACTTAAGGATTGTCTAACGGGATTGTTCACACATGTATTTGAAGGCAATAAACCTCCTCCTTCATGGTCACATGCTAAAATCGTGGTTTTCCCAAAAAAGAACAAACCAGTAAGGGAGCTCGGGTCCTACAGATCTATTACGCTAATTAATGGGGACTCTAAAATATATTCTAAAATCTTAGCCTCCCGCTTGTCTCCTATCATCAGCAAGATAGTAACCGGGCGGCAACATGGGTTTATACTGGGGAGCGGCACCTCGGACCACATCAGACGGGTAATCGCATTGTTTGATGCTGCCCAGGTAGCGGGAGACCCTATGGCTTTGATCCTGCTAGATGCCGAGAAGGCTTTCGATAGGGTCTCCTGGGACTACCTGTGGACTGTGCTTGAAAAAGTGAATATTGGTCCTGAATTCCGGCAAGCACTTAGGGCACTTTACTTTAAACCAGAGGCTAGAGTGTTCATCGCAGGGGAACTCTCGGAGTCATTTGCGATTTCAAGAGGGACCAGGCAGGGTTGCCCCTGCTCCGCGCTATTATTTGCCCTCTATATAGACCCTTTTATCCGTAGGCTTGAGTCTAAGATTCCCCCCATGGTTTATAATGGCTGGGATACTAAAACGCTCGCCTACGCCGATGATATCGCCTTGGTCACGCCCTAACCTGCTACAGCAATTGCTGAGATCGAGAAAGAAGCTGTGGAATTCGGACGGATTTCGGGCTACTCCCTAAATAGGGACAAAACAGTAATCCTGGTAAACAATCAGTTATCCTTGCAAGATCCACGGGTAGCCACTACTACAAGTTACTTGAGAGTTGTTATCACTCCCGATTTGGATTGTATCATGAGGGATAATCTCGAACCTTTGCTTGAAAAATCCAAGGAAGATCTACAAAGGCTGAATAATTTGCACCTATCCCTGGCGGGTCGATGCAATGTTATTAAAATGATTTTTTTCCTCAAAATTCTTTATTTTTTTCGTGCCATCCCTTTAGAGATAGGGAACTTGTGGTTTAAAAAGGTGGATGAAATGATATCCCAATTTGTGTGGTCTTACGCCAAACCAAGGCGAGCCCTGAAATTTTTGACCCTCCCTAAAGATCGTAGTGGCTGGGGACTTCCAAATTTAAAATTGTATTATTGGGCTACAGTTTTACAGAATCTCGGGCCCCTATTGCTTGATAAAACACCTCGGCAATTAGGAGCTGAGTATTTCTCTTCCCCTTATGAATTATTGGTAGGTGAAGGGGTGAGGGGTAACTTATGGAGGCAAATTGAGTTAAATTATTTCAAGCGTGTTCGCTTTAAGACCTTACTGAATGCTTTCAAAATCTGGTCAACAGTCCGCAAAGTAATGGGTTTGGGTCGACTTAATTTTTATACCCCTCTAGACGATAATATTTGTCTCCCAGGAATCTTTGGGGACCCATATATTCTACGCTGGGTCAAAGCTGGCTTAAATAGGCTGGGCTTTTTTTATTCCATTGTTGGTTTAAAATCATTCCAAGAGATCAGAGATGAATTTGGCCTTAGCCATAAGGACTTCTTTAAGTTTTTACAAATCAGGGACTTTCTTTATCGCAAGGCCGGAGGGGCGATTGGATTCCAAAAGTGTGAGCTGGCTGACGCTTTGTTAGCTGGACTCGAGCCTTCAATTGGTTTTATCTATTCCCTCCTTAACAAACACATGAAGGATGACATTGACAAACAGTCTTTGAGATGGCAAGAACAGCTGGCCATTTCAGACGCCTGCTTTCGGGAATCTTTTATTCTGGCTCAATCATCGTTTATATCTTCTAAATTACACGTGCAGTATTATAAAACGTGCTTTAATCTATACTACACTCCTAGCAGGATTATTAAATAGGGGGACGGTAAAGATACCCGATGCCCTAGATGTCAACTGATTAGGGCCGATATAGTACACATTTTTGCCACTTGCCCGTCCTTATCTCTCATAAAATCTCAGATCACTGATTTCTTTTCCAACAAATTAAATATTCAGGTAACCCTAACCCCAGCTGTGATTCTCCTGGGAGTGCCTGGAACTGGGAGACAGGCAAGAGTTAGAGGGTTGGTCTTTATTACCATAACCATTTTCCGTTTATGTATTGCCTCGGCTTGGTTAGACAGTAATCCACCAGTGTTCCAACAATGGCTAGCTAGGGTGTTTGCAATCTGTAATCTAGAAAAGGCAATCTTTCTACGGAAGGGGATTCGGAGTAAGAGGAGGGGCCTTAGGAGATGGGGTCCATTACTGGACTGGATAGAATCAAGGAGTGGTTGATGTTAGGCATGTTGCACTTTATTCTGGTGTGTATAAAAGAATCCATGCACTTTGCTTGTCCTTATTAGACGTGTTAACATTTTCTATTTTTTTGGTGTCTCTTTCTTCCTTCTGTTACGTCTTCCATTCCTCTCTCTCCTTGTGGTGTTTTAATTTGTATGGATTGAATGAATTTGCCTTGTAACAAGTCCAGTACCAACAATAAAATTATGTCATTTAAATGTGTAGCTGGGGTGGGCGGGGTGTGGGGTTTTTTACTGGGATAAAATGATGGTCTTTTCTTACATTGTGTATTATGTGTTTACAACTGACAACAAAATATAACCGAATATATAACAAAATATAACCGAATCACTGCATGTACTACGAACCAGTTCCGCCTTACACATTTCTGCAAATGTCATCATTCCAGAAGGTTTTTGGAAGCTAAAGGTGTTTCATGGTGGTTTGTGTGGTTATGAATGACCACAAAATACCGAAGGGTTTAAGAAATTCAGAATTTCATGCTTTGTCTTTTACACCTTTTCCCCCAGGTTCGCAGGAGAGAAATTCTAAGATTTGTGAATACCTCTCTACTGCATTGCATTAACAAAAACATTACTTAATCAATTGCATTGACCACCCTCTCAAACCCTCTTTGGGGCTGCCACTACTGTGAAAAATTCTGCACATTGACTACACCTCCACAGTCGTGAGTCATATTCTTGCAATGCAAAAAAACTGTTTTGTTCTGCATAATTTACACTTTTCTATGAATAAATATGAATCCTTCAAGAAAGAAAAATGAATGAATCCAACCCTTTGTGCTTGCACTAAGAAAAAACAGGGTAGCTTTTTTCTATTCAGTGCTAAAATATGTCAATATTTTTTATAGTAGGCTAGGTTTATACATTTCTGACTCATGACTGCCCAAGAGCACAATATAATACAATTTCCCTTCTCTACATTATAGTATGCTTGAGCCTTTAATTTGACTTCATCGTTTCATGAGTTAGCAGAGTTAAAAAAAGAAGAAGATCCAAAAACAACCAATGATCTTACTGTATTCTGATGATATTTTTTAAGTTAACTGAATGACAGCAAGATAGATGAAAATGAGATATTTCTCAGGAATTGTGACTCACTTAGTCAAAGGGGGCCCTAATGGAAGGAGACATAGAATATAGCCCACTAGAAATATTCCAAAATTATATAAATTCCCATAAATATGAGGCATCACAGATTCCTCGGTGACTTGATTTAAGTCATTGTATTTCCAGAAACAACATTAAATTAGTTGAATGATATTATATTCATAAATTATTCAAACAAACTTTTCCATTCTAGTTTTGGCGTTCATGATAAATGATCTGAATGCTCCACCAATACTGAGTGCATTGTAAGTACAGGCACTTCTGGAGAAATTCTCTGTACATTGGATGAAATAGTCAGAAGTAAAGTGATGATTCTAAGGCCCTTATAATCACACTGAGGATCTTATACAGAATTAATTTCACAATCAAGGAAGAAGATAATAAATGAAATGATTGTCTTGTTCAAAGTTAGGTTTTCCCATTTACATCATTGGTTGTGTCATTATCATCATCAAGAGCACAAAAATGTACTCAGTCAGAAATAGAGTGTCTCTCTTCCTCTATCCCTACTGGCTGTTCTAAGAAAAAGCCCTCAGCCTACCGAAGAGTGGTATGCTCCATCCTAGGGCTGCTCCTCACATAGGTTGTGGTGGTTACCAACTTGGGCTACAACCCTGGTAACCAGGAGGGTTCATGATGGGCCTAAGAGTGGCTTGTATGCTGATTCTTCAAAATGCCAGAGGTAGCTGAAGTGACATCACACACCCTTTGACAATAATGACGTCATAGGAATTTACATCATATGGCCTTTGACCCTGAATCTTCCCAGAAAGTGATATTGCTTGACCTTAACCCTCATGACATTACAACAATTGACATTGCTGAAGTACCATAATAACTGCATGAATAAATTAACTCAACACAAATGCCTGTTTTAGATGCCACCGATAAAATGGTGCTGAAATGATCTTTGTAAGTGGTAATACAATGCTTTGCCTAAAATGTAGAAAGTGAGTGACCAAGGCCTCTTCTAAAGGCGTTTGGGGAGAGGTTGGACGTTGGTGGTGGTGGTGTTCTACCTGAGAAAAGTTTGAAATAAATGCAGTCAAATACTGCATTTTAAATCACAATTTGCACATACATTTGCAAAATCATAGGGCTCTGAAAGGGCACTCATTTAACAATCACGTCCTTTGATGGTATGACAAGCCAATTAAGCCTGATGCAACCCAGGAGTTTACCTCATTTTTTCAAAATGTGCAATGGGTGCCCCTGTGGGTCACAAATTACCTCCGTTGTGTTAGGGCCACCATTTTGTCATGGGTGCCTCACATGCCAAAAATTAGATGGAATCTGCCAGTTCCACAATTTTGCCTTTAATGCCTCCATGTACCATGGGTGACCTTTATGTCAATATTTGCCTATAGCATGTCCGGTCCAGCATTTTGTTATGGCTTCCCCCCTCATATGCCGCAGTTGTACAACCATGTTCAAGAACTTCCTCCAAAGTGCTAGCAACAGTATTTTGCCATGGGTGCCCCATGCCAAAAAGTATCTCAAGTATGCCAGCTCCAGCATTTTTCCATTGGTCCCCCACATGACAAGAATGACCTTTAGTATGCCAGTAGCAGTTTTATTTTTACCATGGGTGCCCATTATGCAAAGAATTACCTCCAGTTTGCCAGCAGGAGCATTTTTCCATGGGTGCCCTTATGCCAAGAGTTTCCTCCTCTATGCCAGCACCAGCCATTTGCTATGGATGTTCCCTATGACTAGTATTATCTCTGGTATGCCAGTGTATCTTGTCACAGGTTTCTGTCATGTTAAGTATTGCTTCCAGTATGCCAGCATCAGTATCTTTCCATGAGTGCCTCTATTAGCCAAAAATATGCATTAGACACTTTTAGACATGTGTCTAGTGCATTGCAGTAGACATAAAGCAAATTGTCAAAGGATAAAGAGCGGAGCATTTAGCGATGAACAGTGGTCACACAATATCCCTGTGCATTACAATGGGGAACCTGCTAACTAGACACATCATCGCTAGCCAAGCAATGCAAAAATAGTGGTATTCATTAAAAACACCCATACTCCTCATTTTGGGGCAGCATTGTCTTTAGCCAAATTCTAGGATCAAAGCTTTCATGTGTTCTGCCAGGCAGCACGGAACCACCAACTGTAAGTTGTAACTTATGGCATGCATGCAGTTGACTTGAAGAGTCAATCCTCAAATTGGTCACATCTATGCTATATTTCATTGGTACTGCATGTAACAATCCTGTTAATGAAAATGCATTAATAAAGTTAAAGCCGTTCTTCATTTTACAAGGTTGAGTGATTTCTAACTGATGAGTAGACAGCCATGTAATGGTACAACCTGGAAGCACATGCTTTGTTAACACTTCTTTGCACCATCTCTTTGATGTTTTACTGGTACTATTACTCTCATACTCTCCCACTTAAACTGCGCCTAGCCTCTGCTTTAGTGGCTTTTCGACAATTATTAAAAACCTGGATGTTTGCTTTATAATTATGCTTTTTGAGGTGCTGAGCCTTATTCCTGTTTTGGTCTTCTTTGATATCAGATCCTGGTCTATCACCGGGATATCCCCTTGTGTGCACTCTATAAACACCATAAATAATAATAAAGGACACTATATAATAAATGTCTTACTTCTATATGAAATTCCTTTAATGGAGACTTATGTATTGAATGCTCAGTCATCCTTAAATCGTACTCAAGATTTAACCATTTTCCCATTTTTAAGAAATATTCTCAGTTGTGAGAACCACTGCCAAACTCAGGCTTGCTTGTTTCACATGCAAAATTCTATTGAGTTTGGGAATAATATTTAGCCCATATTTCTTTCAGAGATTGTCATTGTTCAAGGCGCCCTTTTTTTGTTCATCTGAAATCACATTTGTAATTACTGACAGAATTTTTAATAAGGACTGGAACATACTTGCTATCATATAATCAGTTAGAATAAAACAATGATTTATATATTGTACCCTGTTATTTTGGGTATTAATACACTAATAATATTAATGTGTACATTTCTTGAAGGAGCTTCTATGAACTGTACAGATAGAACTTACTATGATATTTTCTTTTTTTCAATCATTTAAAAAAATCCTTATTTCAGTTGTTGAGGGAGCACCAATGTATTCCTTTAGAGATTATGCAAATGCCCTAAATGCTTAATATCAGTTCTCCTTAACTCTCTGTTCTAATAGAACATACTGCTGCATGAAATTTACTCTTGAACACCTTTCCCATAATACCAGTACTTTTAATAAATTTCCTTTTGCTTTTAATTAAATTGAGGGTTATGCTTATGGTAATGCGCTGGGTATTTAAATGGTGAAATGCAGTAACCCCAATATACCTGGAAGAAAATATCTGCTACTGCCAGTTTGCAAGAACCTTTTGGTCTTTTGCTCTTAATCATTTGTCACCTCATTATGAGTGCGTTATGTGCTTACTGGAGTTACCAATACCAGAGGTACAGGTAAATCTGGGTGGTTGGGTTTTAACTGTCATTACAAGTAGGGGTGGGCAGAATGTTTCATACCACCCACAGAATTGGCAGAATTTGGTAACTCAAAATTCCACCAATCCCCGCGTGTCCGTATTGTTTCCAGCATGGCTCCAGAAATGCGAGCGATATTTGGCATCTCCTAGTGCCATTTTCTAACGTAGGCGGTCTTGAGCAGTCGCGGTAAGAAGGCTGCTTCTCTAGTAGATTTGCTGCTGCTCGAGTAGATTTCCTACTCGAACTGCAGCAAAATCAACCCGAATGGCCGCGTGGTCTTGCGCACCGCATGGTGCCATTCCTGCTGATTTTTCATTGCTGCTCTCGCTACTGGTGCTAAATTGCAGCTCAAGTATTGCGTCGTGCATATTTTCTGCTCGCTAGCAGAACTCCGCAGAATTTTGATGAGTATTTATGTAACTCCGCGAGTTCAGCCCACCCCTAATTGCATGGTGGACCCTGAGGGTCCCATTAAAAGTGAGAAATTACCAAGGAATCAATAATTCTTTTCCTGATTCCCTCCACATGGTATACTTGGGTAAAAGGCCCTGTCCCTTCACCCATCTTGTCAATGGGAGCAGCACTGACAGTCAGTGATAGAAAGTAGGGCCAGATGTACAAAGAGACAGGTAGCAATACAATAAATTGCGCACCAACTTTTTGCAACCTGTTTCTGATTTTGTGATGCTACCTTTGTCCTAGTAGATTGCATTAGACACTATCCTTTTGTGTGGCATCACAGAGTGACCTGCTTAATGAATGTTAAGTAGGTGGGTCACTAATTGAGACCCACTGTGACTGGCTGCCAATGCAAGGATTTGGCCTGTACCCCATCCTTGTGTTTTCATTCCTAAATGGGATTTTGTTTTTTAAAAGCAGCTGATGTTCCTTAACCCGACTCACAAAATAGGTTTAATATATACCTGTATAACAATTTTGTGGTTGCAAATCCTGTGATTTTGAAAATCACAAGGTTTGCTATTGAAAAATAGCTTTAACTGAGGTAAACAGTGCTAGCATGGGCACCAGACAACTTATTGTAACAGCAATGTGCATAATGCTATATCAGATCTGTGTGAAACCGAAGATTAGGTGAAGGGAATGGGCTGTGCACCTTCAGCATCTTTGGGCATTGCCTCTTTTGTGGAGAGGAGTTTACAGGTCAAATGCAACAGATTTTATGTATGAGCAGATTAAGTTTTATTAATCTGTGCATGAACACACTGTGTTTTTCTCCATCTGCACTAGTAGATGAGGAAATAAATTGGTGAATCTTCCATCTAATGTTTAATTATCTAAAGTACTTACTGATTGGTCTCATAATAATATAGATGAAGCAAAAGCAATCTGCAGATTTCATTAAAATCAATGTAGAAAAACAATAAACGTTACCTATGTAAAGGGCTTGATATGTTAATTGTCTTTATGGTCCCAAAGCCTTCATGCCTGCTCTTTGCAGAATCATATTTTTTGTGACTACAAAATTCAAAGCTGCAATGTATCAAAGGCACATTGCAATTCACAAATGCCCTTCTGTGTCATATTATAAACTTTGTTTCCCTTTGGGAATATTTAGGAAAAGAGGGCAAGAAAAGGGTGCGTCTTCGCAATGGAATGTAACAATGGTTTAAGCCAGCACTTGGGGTCATACACCTTTGCTTGAATGTCTACTTAAGGTGTTATTGTATCAAGTAGCAAAGTGGACGCTGTCTGTGAATGGCACTTCCAGTTTGTGAATTTTGGCCTCTGGACAATGCGTGAAGCAGACAGTGCTCCAGGGAACTTATTTGTGCTCAACACGATGTCGTTCGCATCATGTCTATTTTTTGTCTGATTACAGAAGCAGAGGCTGTTCTCTCAAAAAAAAAACCCATCATGTAGCAATTCTGAACAGAGACTGTTGTCATAAAAAAAAACATCATGTACAATTCGGAACAGGGGCAGAGGCTGTTCTCACATAAAAAAAACTCCCTGACGCATAGTTCCAGTGGCCCTGGTCAAAGCTAAATCAGCATGTACAACAAAATAGCAGTCAGGCCTCGATGGCAAGTGGGTCCTAAAATTCCAATCTCTATGCAAACGCATTTGCCACGGATTGGAATACCAGATAATGCGGAGTTTACCGCACCTGGTGATTATCACGTGTGATAACCTCTGCATTCCACAATTTTTCCCATACCAATTTCGGCAGGTCAAACTTGCTGAAATGTACTGGGAGAAAATGCCCTGCAGTTACTTAATAAGCCAAATTTGATGCAATAGGGAACACACTTCACATGTTATGCCCCATTTCTTAGCTTAAATACAGAGGGGCAGATTTACAAGCCCCTTGCGCCACTTTTGCGTCATTTTTCCCATGTTAAAAATGACGCAAAAGTGGCGCAAGGGCTTGTAAATCTGCCCCAGAATTGGAGGAATTAGCTGGGCCCAGCAAATATCTCACCATGCGCTGTAAGGGGCAGATTTACAAGCCCCTTGCGCCACTTTTGCGTCATTTTTCCCATGTTAAAAATGACGCAAAAGTGGCGCAAGGGGCTTGTAAATCTGCCCCAGAATTGGAGGAATTAGCTGGGCCAAGCAAATATCTCACCATGCGCTGTAAGAAGCAGATTTACAAGCCCCTTGCGCCACTTTTGCGTCATTTTTCCCATGTTAAAAATGACGCAAAAGTGGCGCAAGGGGCTTGTAAATCTGCCCCTAAGTATTTACCAAGTCCGATAAATATCTCATGCCCCTCCATCACACTCGTGATCGGACTTCAGAAAAGAGAAAAATTATCTCTCCCAAAACATTGTAGTCCTTAATCTCCCTATTTGCATTCATACAAACAAGTGTATTTTTGGTCAAACATTTACTTGATGTTGTAGATCTGGTTGTGCTTTCTTAAGGAGCCACTGACTAATTTTGGCACCCTTTTTTTTTTAAACAACTCTGCGTTTGTAATGCATTTTCACCTAATTCAAGCCCATGTGATGACAAAAAATATTGAGTTATACATTGCAGTTTTAGAAACATGGGCTCGCAAGAACAGCTCAAAGCTCACGCTACTACGCCTCTGACAGCCAAATAATACTGAATGACATTTTATATGAACTTCAGTGGCAACTATTGCACAATAAAATAATACACATGCAAATAGCACTTTCAGTTGTGTCTTTAAGTCCCAGATATATGTAATCACAAATAAACGTCTTTCATAATTTCCCTTCTCACTGCAAACATGAAAATCAAAGCACTGCATCAAGTATTTTTTATATTTCAACGGATGGAATCTCACAATTTGATCCTTAACTCTCTTCTTCTCCCTATTACCTCCTCTCTTCTTTTTATGTGTGCGCTTCTCTGGCTAGACAGAACCCTCTGATTCTTCTTGAGTAAGAGGAATGATAGGGGGTGGGGTACAGGAGTAGGAAAGAGAGGTAAAGAGAACGGTAAAGCAAGACAGGTGAAGAAGAGGTAGAGAGATAGATGAGGTAGGGTGAGAAGTAAGGTAATGGAACAAAGACGACACAGTCAGAAGAAGAGAAACACAGAGAGACAGGAAGAGGATGAGGCAGGTAGAGATAGGTATATAGATAGGTAATGTTTTAGAGTAAGGCAGAGAGTCAGAGAAAACCAGATATGGGTACAAGTAAATAGGGGTATGTAGTGGGGTACATTGGGTGGCCAGGAAGAGAAAGAGGTAAGGTAGAAAGAGTTAGAAATCAGTGGAGGCAGAGAAAAGTGGAGGCAGACCGGTGAAGTGGTGAGAGAATGTAGGCAGAGGGTTGAAATAGAAAAAGAACAATGAGGTGTAGAGAGACAAGAAGTGCAGTAGAGAGGCAGGGTGTGGCAGCGAGGCGACATAGAGGTAGAGAGAGAAAGGTGAGGTAGAGAGCTATGTGAAAAGAGGTAGAGATAGAGAGGCCTGGAACGAAGAAGTGTGAGTTGAAATAGAGAAGAAGATGCAGAGAGAGATGAGAACAAAACAGAAAGCAAATAATGGAAGAGAAAAAAGTAGAGGTAGAAAAAGAGGAAGCAAAGTGTGAAAGGTGAGGCAGAAGAAAGAATAATAGAGAGGAGGTGGAGTGGTGAGGCATTGAGCAAATAGTGAAGTAAAATGAAAGTTTAGATAGTGAGAGAGACAGAAATGACAGAGAGAGAGTGAGAGAAAGGTGAGGATGTAGAAAAGAGAAATGTGAGAAAGAGAGACAAGTGAAGTAAACGGAGGTGAGGAACAGAGTACTGTGGTAGCAATGGAGCTGAGAGAGGTGGAAAGATAAGGTTTTGAGGGATGGAGCTATAGGGAGGTGAGATAAAGATGTTGAAGTTGAGAGAAAGATTAAACAGATGGAAAAGAGATAAAGGAGGGTGTGATGGCAATACAACAGTGAAATGTAAAGAGATGTGTGGGGTAGAGATAGAGCTGAGGTAGACAGAGGGGTAGAAGAGAAGAGATGTAGAGCTAGGTACACAGAGTAGTAGAGAGAAGGGAGGTTGTGAGATAGAGAGATGGGGTAGAGAGAAGCGTACTGAGTGAGAGGAGTGGATGACATAGGTGAAGTATGGATAGTGTGATGGGGGTAGGTACATACATATGTATAGAGAGAGAGGAGAGGTGAGGTGAAGTAAGATGAGGGACTTAAATCAGAGAGAGTTATTTTATTTAATTGCCACCAGCTGCCTGAGAGCACATGGTTTATAGTTGGGCAGGCCCAGTTTGCACACTAAGGGGCCTATTAGGATGGCGGGCGGACCTGTGTCCGCCCGCCATCCTCGCGGTGTTGGGACCGGCCGCCAGACGTGCGGCGGTCCCGCACCGCTAATTAGGATGCGACCGCCACCCTTGCGGTCGCATTCCGCATATTTGACATTGCTGCGGGTGCTGCTTACAGCAGCACCCACCGCTATGCCAAATTGCCATGTTGTGCATTTCCATGCACAACGTAGCAGGCACCGCGTGGTGCCTGCCACCTTGTGCATGGAAATGTCCCCAAGTGCACCCCCCAGCCCCCCTGGGGCCCGCATCGGGCCTCCAAAGCACATCCCCGCCAGCCTTTCCATGGCGGCATCGCCGCCATGGAAAGGCCTTCAAAACAATGCATCATAATATGGATGGCGGTGCCTGCT
The DNA here is from genome assembly GCA_963921515.1 of Calotriton arnoldi. NCBI lineage: Eukaryota > Metazoa > Chordata > Amphibia > Caudata > Salamandridae > Calotriton > Calotriton arnoldi. Next base: position 569,192 of record CAWUFW010005392.1, on the reverse strand, counting down.
AGGCACCGCCACCATATTGTGCCCCAGTTCTGCCCGGCCGGCAATCGGAACGATTGCCGACCAGCGGAAAAGCGGCGGACGCACTTTGCGTCCGCCGCGATACCCCCGCCATTATAATATGGCGGGGGTAAATTAGGTTACAATGGCGGGCGGATCGCCACCGCCGGGCCGGCGGTGGTGAGCCCCTAAGCATCTGGAAAGCAGGCATGCTGAGCTGCCAAATAAAAAAGGATCCTGTTTTTATGGACACTACTTTTTAAAAATGTTTTTATTTTACGGAGTTTTATATAGCGCGAACTTGACCCGAAGGTATCGGGTATCAGAGCGCTTTACATAGCACCAGTTGCGTTACATGAGGACACATTCATTTTTGTTAGGCACAGGGAGATTAAGAGATTTGCCCAGAATCACAGGATGTTCAGCGTCAATGCCGAGACTCGGACCCAGTTCCCCAGATTCGAGGTCGGCTGCCCTAGCCCTTAGGCCAACTCCTCTCCCCAACTTACAGTGACTAACCTGATCACCTTGCCAGGAGACACTTTGGAGATCAGGGCCCTGGACAATTGCCACTTTGCCCATGCTTCAAAATGTCTCCAACATCTCGGGTCTTGCCCATGGGCGCAATGGGGTGTGTGTCCGTGGGGCAGTATATTATTACAGAAGGGGCTTACAGACATTTCTGCATCCACTTCTGTAATACTGAGAGAACTGGTGCACAAGTAGCACCAGCGCTATCTTGTGAGGACATTCCCTAATTTGCATGGGGTCATGGCCCCATGCATATAAGGGACCCACTTTGCCTCTGCGCCTGCTCATTTTTATGGATGCAGGCACAGAGGCAAACATGCCCTTAGGAGACGCACTGACAGTGCACCACAAAATACTGGTAAGGTCCTGCCCGACCTTGGAAAAATCAAGAGTCATGAGCATTTATCTCGGAAGTAACCTCTAGTGATAACATTTCCCAAACCTTACACGCAAGATCACTAAATGCGACTACTCTCACCTGAGTAATGCACGCTGATCCCTGGAGAAGATCGGTGTCTTCTCAGTGTTCTGTCTTAATGCTCCTTTTATGCCACATGGACAAACAACATATCACACAGAGACTCTCTATTGTCTTTTTCCCACAAAGGGCTCCCATATTGACTTCAAGCAGATACATATAAACGGTGCATACAACAATTTCTTTTTGGGTTGCATCCATAGAGTACATAGAACATCACAGTATCACACATCAACACAAAGTACAAATATTATGTTAGTAGAGCTGAGTCCTGAATCCTTGAATATCTCTGCTTCAAATTCACAAAACAATTGGCCAAATTCTCTTGAGCGTTGTAGGCAATTGCTGTAGAATGCCTCAATCGTTCACTAAACCAAATAACAAACACATTGCCAGTACTGATGACTTTTTTGTCAGCTCACTCAGAAGCAATCACCAGTGTCACTCAAAGTGATTGAAATAAATTAATTAATAAATATTTTTATTTTATTTTTTTGGATAAAGTTCATTATTCAACAAAAGGACTCTCTAGTTCATGTTATTATTTTCATGAGCATTGTCCATATAATTCATTTAACGAACCACAATAACTAATACAACCAAAAAACATTACATTACATTCATGACAAAAAAATCAAAATACAATACATAAATTTGGGACAATACATGAATTTGATTGAGCTCAAATTCCACAACATTAAAAGAAAGAAGAGAAAAGAGTAAAAAACCCAAGGGAGAGGTTAAAAAAAGAGAGCACCATAGTTACCAGTTCAAGGGATAACACAGACCCAAGGGGAAATTTTGGCTAAACAGTATTTGTATTCAGGTCATGGAAAAATAAAATGTCAGCACTTCTAATACATTGCTAATGACCTGATACTTTTATGGTTCGCGTCCACTCGCCAAAATCCCAGTGGGATTCATGTCGGACTGAAGATTGAATCTACGGTCCGTCATCAAAAAAAACTGTCCGCCGAGAGATAAAAATGCTTTGGCGCGGTCACGGCATAAATTAAGTTGGAGCCTTCTGTGCAATTCGGTTGCCCGTAATTAAACAGATGATTCAAGCAGAAGCTGGTGTTAGCGAGCAATAATGAAATCATTGCATTAATGCGTGAAAGCGCAGTTGGGTACAACGAGTGGCAATAACAAGGAAATACGAGCTCTCATTCCAGGTCCTGAGGAAAACCCTTAAAATAACATATTGGGTTTGAAACGCGTAGACCTTTTGTTTGTGTCTAAACAAGCTCTGTTTGTTTATATAAAAGTATCAGGTCATTAGCAATGTATTAGAAGTGCTGAAATTTTATTTTTCCATGACCTGAATACAAATACTGTTTGTGGAATTTGAGCTCACTCAAATTCATGTATTGTCCCAAATTTATGTATTGTATTTTGATTTATTTGTCATGAATGTAATGTAATGTTTTTTGGTTGTATTCGTTATTGTGGTTCGTTAAATGAATTATATGAACAATGCTCATGAAAATAATAACATGAACTAGAGAGTCCTTTTGTTGAATAATGAACTTTATCCCAAAAAATAAAATAAAAATATTTATTAATTAATTTTTTTCAATCACTTTGAGTGACACTGGTGATTGCTTCTGAGTGAGCTGACAAAAAAGTCATCAGTACTGGCAATGTGTTTGTTGTTTGGTTTATAGTTTGGTCCAGCCTTACTGATTAAGGGCCAGAACCCTTTATTGATTGCTTTTTTCAATCGTTCACTAGGCACTGATGTAACAAATGTATATACTACTCAGTTTGCTTGCACACAAGATTAGTCTTGTAGTCACAAATAAGGTTGCCAGTATTCACACTATGTTAGTAGGTAGGTTTTACACTAATCTCATGCACTTGAATGCAATCACCGTTTCCAGAATGCTGCCTTGACCTCTGATTTTATGAGAAGAAAGGAAGCTAGCATTATGCATTAACTTTTATTTACTACTTCCAGGCACCACGGGCACCTTCCTGCACAAAAACAATCAATTGAGGTGATTTCCTCTTTCAATGCATGCTGTAGAATGCAGCACGCATTGAAAGAGGAAAAAACTGAAAGAAATGAAAACATTTGTCCTCGTTGCACCTCGCTACGCCCCCCCCTTGGATGGCATAGCATTCTGACACATTTCAAGATTTACAATTGCACGTAAATCTGGAAATGCATCAGTGGACATGGGTTTTGCATGGGAACACCCACAGCAACACTCATGTCACGACCCTAACACGCAAAGTGTTGCATGAAAAGGGGCGATATTTACAAGCACAGGTAAGGCTTGTAAATTTCAGGCAGTAGGTTGCGGTGCCGGTGCGTCACGCAAGGTGACGCACCGGTGGCGCAAGCGGCTTGTAAATCTGCCCCCTTGTCTGTAGAACGCCGTAACATTCTATATTCTCCTTCTTTTATTTGCTGCTCCTGAGCAGATCAGTATATTCACTTACATTTGACTCCGGTTGAGATTGGTATAGATTGTTTGTTTTCTGTTAAAAGTAAATCTAATTTATGGATTTTGGGAGAGGGTGAAGATTTGTTTTTGATTAATGTAAAAAAGAAATGACATTGGTAATGTAGTTGTTTTTTCATAATGTTTGTTTGATAAATTTGTTGAGGTAAGTATTATTATTGGACATGTTATTGTAAAAAATGGTCCATAATTGCGTTTCACAATAAAAAGTATGCTTAAAATTGATAACGATCTCATAGATAACCTAATCCATTGTCAGGTTGAAATGCACATTGCGCACTGTGTCTGCTTACGTGATAAAAGGTGGGCAAGTCTGCCCATACTTTCTTCATTGGAGACGAGAAAGTGGATGACCATCTTTAATAAGGGCATGCTCCACATTCAGTGTGTTTTTAAAAGGAATTGGGCCCTGTTTTACAAACACCAGCTAGGATGTTAGAGGAAACGCCGTTAGTTCATGCTTCACAATCGAAGAAATCATTAAGTATTCATGAAAGAACATACTGAGGATCGCGTTCAAAACACGGTGAGAACCGTTGGAGACTGAATTTCAAAGAGGGAGAATAAGTTGCTAGTGAAATTAAGGATATTTTAAAGTGAGTTTTTTGATTGAGAAAAGGCATTCAAGTGATGTTTTATAGTTAGGATGGCTGAGGAACAAAGGACACATGAAGAGGATTGACTATAGGAGATAAAAGACTCTATGTGTGAAACTATGAAATCTATTTTTAAAGGAAGAGTGATAGGAAATGAAGAAGAAGAGTTGTGGTCTTTCTCTGAGGAGGAGGATTACATGAATAAAGGTCCGGGGATAAGTGCCTTCAAAAAAAGAGACATGTCATTAGAGAAATAGTCTGGAATATCAGGAAATGGAGTCCTAAGCGACTCACAGAGAAAAGGTGCCCTTGGTGGCACAGCGAGAAGGCAGGATATCTCTGCGACTGATGGGGTTTTGGAACATACCAATAAGGAGAAAAGGAAAGAGATTGGGATGAATATAAATTGATTGAGACACAGAGTACTTATCAGGAAATGAGTTTGGAGATTTTGATGACATTAAGGTTGACACAGGGAAGTCAGTCAAGGACCCATTGGGTCAAAACTTATTTGACCCAAAGGATGTTAGGCATCCGAGAAGTTCAAATTGGTGGCCAATGAAACATGTGGCAGATTGGTGGTGAAGTTGTATCTGAAAGATGCCTATTTTTTAGCACCACAGCGGGAGTCAGTGTTTTATTCAGTTCATGTGAGAAATTCAATTGCACTTGTTCCAGTGTCTTCTGTTTACACTTTTGTCAGCATTGTAGTGTTTCACAAAAGTCTTAAAAACGGTTGCAGGACTCTAACGGGAAAAAGGTGTGAGAATGATTATATATTTAGACATCGTTCTTATCATGAGTCAAAATGTGGAGATGTTACCAGCACATTTGTCTTTGGTGAAGGAGCTATTGCAAAGATTGGGTTTCATTGTCAATCAGGAGAAATCAATTCTTCAACCTTGACAAATTATGGAATCTTTAGGATTTGTTACAGATACAGTGAAAACCCAATTGCAGTTGCCGGAGAGGAAGTTAAGTATGATAAAAAGAGAGGTACATCAACTGAGGAAAAGAAAGGAGGTGACATTAAGAGATCTTGCTTGTGTCATTGGTCTTCTTTCATCTTCGATACAAGCAGCATTTCCAGGCCCACTGCATTACAGGGCTCTTCAGCACTTTAAAAAAGTGAGACTAGCACGAGGTCCATGGTACGCGGACAAGGTAGAGATGACGGAGGAAGAGAGATTGGAGTTGACCTGGTGGTTAAGAAACTTGGATGCTTGGAATGCTCGAGAACTTTTGGGGATAATTCCAGATTTTGTTTTGGAATCGGATGCAAGCAGTTTCAGATGTAGAGCAATGGGTAAGGATCAAGAAACTGGAGGGAAATGGAGTAAGGGAGGAGAGGAAAGACCATATAAACTCTTTGGAAATGACTGAAGAGCTGTTGGTTCCGCGCAATTTTCAAGGACAAGTTGAAAGGAATTTCAGTTTCAGAGAAAATAGACAATATAACAGCTGTAACATACCTAAACAACTTAGGAAGGCCTTGAAAAATCTACTCGCCCACTTGCTATGGTGAGTCAGATTTTATCAGGGCAAGCTATTTTTAGGGCCTACTGGCCCGTTCTGGTGAGCTGACAAACAAAAGGTGTTCTGTTCACTCACAAAGTGAATGAGCAGTAAAGATGCCTTCAAATCTTGATTTTATCTTGACACATTTGCTCTGAGTTTAGAGACAGAGGCCAAAAGTCAGTTTATGTCTTCATACAATTAACTTTGGAGTCAGAGAAAGAAAAGTGGAGAATTTTGTACAGTGACCTCTCTGAAAATCGTGCTGTGCAAAGATGGAGGTATGAAAGGCTGTAGGATGTCGTTTTTTTTTTCTAAAACACATAACATTTTAATATCTAATAAGTGAACTGGATATAAAAGCACAGGTTTTGTAACTCTCTGTGATGAACAACAAGATTTTAACAGGATGAAAACAAATCAGAACACTTTACTTGGTGATGTGCAAATGATAATCATTTTTGCTGAAACCCAATTTCCAAAGATTATTGTTTTATATGCTATATAGTTTTATCAGTAAAACTGCATGTTAGTGCAAAAGATTGTGGCCATTTCAATAGAAATGTGCTGTCTGTAAATGACAGTGCACTACCACATCATGCTTTAGTAATATATTTGTTAAAAGTGAGTTTTTACAAATAAACTGAGAAACATTCTTGCACCCGCCCTAATGGCAATGCTATTAGTGAACTAGTAGGCAAGTCAGGAGTCATGTGTACCCTATATGTGAGCTAGATTTTTATTATATATGGAACAAGCATTTAATCTATTAAATCAAACAAAAGAGGTTTTTTGTACAGCAGAAATGCTGAATTCACATATTTGAAGGTGCTCTCGTGATAATGAAGCAAAAGGCGGCTGTGTAACATAAAATATTTGTCTAGGATCACACAATTTGAGACCAGTTTACGGGTTAAGTACATTACAGTTAGGTTGAGTAGATTATTCAAGTTGCAAGACCTGCAGGTCTAGTAAACTTTTTAGGATTTTTCTAGGACTATTTGAGGAATCAGGTCAAGAAAGCTATCAGAGATTCTAAAGGAGTTATGGTAGTTTTTTCAGGAGAACAAGATTCCTGTGTTAGCTCAGTACTTACCAGGGAAGGAGAATATAGTGGTGGTTTGGAACTCGCGCAATTTGAGTGACTGCAGCGAGTGGATGTTGAGGAGAGAATATTTTCAGACGATAGAATTATATCTAGGACCAATAGAAGTGGATTTGTTTGCTTCCTGGATAACTTTTCAGAGAGAGAAATATTTCAGCTAGTATCCAGGAGCAATGACAGTGGATGTATTTACTCAAAGTTGGGTAGATCTGAAAGGATATGCTTTTAGTGCAGGTGAGGAGACAGTGTCAGATATTATTGGTGACATCTTTTTGGGTGGTGCACGTTTGGTTTCCATCAGTGATGGAATTGGCTGTAGAAGTGCCTTATTTGATTTGTTCATGAAAAGGGATGCTTGTAGATATAGAAGGAGAGTAGTATCCTCTGGTAGAGTTGGGTGTGCTCAACCTTTTAGGCTGGAAGACATCAGGAGATCAAGAAGATTCAAAGAACTTTCTGGAGAGGCTTCAGAACTTCTCAATGAGTCATGGCCATCATGAACAAAGAAGAGATATAAGGGGCATGGAAAGGGACTTGGATCCCATGGAGGCTGATGAGATAGAAGTTGCACATTTTATGGCAGGGTTGTTTTCAAATGGTTTTTCATATAGGACAGTTAATTGTTATAAGTAGACTAGTGCGGCAGGTCATTATTTGCTGCATTGCTTATCTATTGGGAAAAGTAATTTGATTTGCTGAATTTTGAAAGGTGTTTGCCCGAAGAGGCCACCTAGATCTCGTTATGAAAGTGTTTGGGCTGTTAATGTGATTTTTAAAAAGTTTGAGTCCTGGCCAGTAAATAAGTATTTAGCCTTGACGCACCAACACGGAAGTTAACGACTTTGCTTTGTTTAGTTTCTTTCAAGGGAGTATCTGATGTTCGGACATTAGATATTTCAAGTAGATTTTACCAGTCGGAAGGAGTATTTCTTGAGGTGTGGAGAAGAATAAAGAGTATGTCAGAATAAATTTTATATCCAAGATTTGAGAGTCACCTGAAGTTTAGTGTGGTAAACTGTTTAAAAGAGTATGAGTCACGTGTGCAGGAATTCAGGAATGATGGTGTAAGTCAATTGTTAATATCGCATGTAAAACCTTATAAAGCAGTGTCTGTAGCTACAATTGCAAGATGGGTAAAGGAAGACATGAAGGAGTCTGGTGTGAACAATGAAAGACTTTAATCACATTCAGTGAGAGGCGCCATGGCTTCCAGAGTTTTTACAGCAGGAGTGTGTTTGGAGGAGGTGATTAAAGCAGCAGATTTTTCAAATGCTAAAGTTTTCAGGAAAGTCTATTTTAAACCTGTGGAGAATGTTTCAAGTTATGCATTTAGAGACTTAGGGGCATATTATCAAGGGCAGTATCGCCACTTTAGCGGCACTTTTTGCCGCTAAAGCGGCGATATTTTTATCGCCCTATTAGCAAGCTGTCGCTAACAGCTGTTAGCGACAGCTTTATGGCGAAAGCGGCTGTTTTCTTGCCGCTTTGCATGTCAGCGATAATTATCGCTAATGACATGCAAAGTAGGCGTTCCCAACTAAAAGCGACTGAAAACAGTCGCAAACACAATTTACCCCTATTAGCAATGCCCGCGAAGCGATAAAATAATTTGCGCTAACCGCGATTATCGCTGGAATCTAACACCTCTTTAAAACTTGACTTAACCATTCTAGTCAATGGGAGGTGGATTGTAAGGTTAAGTCCTCACCTGCCTATTAGCAAGCTTTTCATTAGCGCGTGGAATTTATCGCTGGATTTCGCGCGCTATTGCTGGGTTTCGCCGCTATCGCTGGATTTTCTATCGCCTTGGAGATAAGCGTTGATAACGCACTATCTCCGCGATGTAATCCAGCGATAGCCGGCGATAAAAAAAACAGCGCTAAGTGCGCTTTGCGATAATTATCGCACATCCTTGGTAATATGCCCCTTAGAACATGCATAATGGTAGCCTCATGTCTTGCCATAAAAAGCAGATTCTCATAGCTTTAGTGGATGGAAAATCGTGATTTTATTAAACACAAGGAGACTGCCATTATCCCTCCCTCTCTTCCCAGGAACATAAGAAAAAGATTGGGATGGAGCGTATGGAATTTGTAAACAAAGAGGAAGCATTTATGAAATTCTATTTAAATGAAGTATATCTATGGTAGAATTAAAATATTTATAAAAGTGTTGGAATAGCATTTGGGTGATACATTTTTCATTGTGAACAGATATGTTACTTGATTTGTTTTGTTGCAAATACTTAAATAACAATTTTGGATTAAAGAGAAACTGAGGAGGTCTGAATAAACAAAGAGCAGCGCAAAGAGAGGGAGAAGACGGAATGTTATAGGGTTTTAAAGACTGAGGGACTTATTTACAATCCCCTTGCGTTGCTTGTGCGTCACTTTTAATATGGGAAAAAGTGACGTACCAGCGTCTCAAGGGGCTTGTAAATAAGCCCCTGAGTGTTTTGGATTTCTTGTTATGAGTCATGCAATGTTCTAAAATTGGATCTTTGAAGTGTTTGCTGCTTGAAAGTAGTAAATAAAAGTTAATGCATAATGCTAGCCTCCTAGTCTTTATTAAAATCACAAATCTCCATTGACTAAAGTTATGAAAATCAGTATTCTCAAGGACTGAAACCGATGCCGATAGGAAACTCCAACCATCAGCAAAGCATTGAGTAAGTTCCTGAGTGGGGTTTAAATAGCCTCGGCGAACCCTAGATGGCTGACAAGAATTGAGGGACTCTCGAGGGAGTTTTGGCGTGCCCCAGACATAGAGGGCCACTAGAACATCGTCTGCTGCTGCCGAAACAGAAAAGGGTTGCTCGAGCGCCAAAGGTGCAGTCCCATCCCAGGCACTGCAAGGCACAGCTCTAGTCGCAAGAGGGCGGTCCTTAAGGTGTTATAGCAGCAAATCCTCGGAATCCAGTGTGTGCAGAGTCCATGAAGTAAGAAAAATCCCTGGAAGGTAATTAGGCTTAAAGCAAACACTGCCAAAGCACTATGTTGAAGCCCTACACATCATATCCCCTTACAGTTACTTTTAACAGATGCTGTCACCACAGTGCTGCCCAGGACAGGCGAGGGCCATTGGGACGGGAGTGAGTAGCCCCAAGGTTCTAGGGATGCAGCAGGTTCTGCAAATGGGAGTCAAGGGCCCCTCTGGGTCATTTCGTGACAGTATGCAAATGGGAGGCAAGGGCCCCTTGGGTCATTTCGTGAAAGTATGCAGATATTTACTAAACTACCATATGGTAATTCCTGGCCCATTTTTTGTGCTTTTAGTTTGCCGATTGGAAGGAGTATCTGCTAATATGCATAATGGTCAAACTTGAAAAGGTTGTGTGTGGGAAGCAAAAGTAGAGCAAAAAAGCAAAAAGCCTGAGGGTAGCATACATGAGTCAGAGAAATTGTTCAAAATTTTGAAGTTCTCAGGACTTGGATAGCACTTGATAACATAATTTTCCCCAATTTGGAGCATGAAAAATTCATTTTACTATTTTCTACCCTAATAGTTTGCCAGAGATTTGAATCCACTAACTGCAAGGGGCATACACATGACAGGAGTGAATATATGACTCCCAAGTGGAAACATGGACCGGATTTAGGTAGGAATCAGTGGAAAGTAAGCTGAACACATCACTGCAAAACATAAGTTATCAGTTACAATTGAATATAAATCTAGCTAGGAGAGTAGGTAGGACAACAACAATTCCTTTGTTGTTCTAACATCTGGCTTTGCAAATTGTAAGATATTCCATTCTGAATTTTATTATGCAGGCTTAACCTAATCTAGCTCCCGAATTTGGAGCTGTACAGTATGTGTGACATTTCCATTATTTTTTAAAACGTAAAATTTTTATGTGCTTTTTGCATGTGGAAGACAGGTTGGATCATAACTTGACTTGCATAAGGACATTTTCTTCATGGACCAGTCAGTCTCCTGCAGGTATCTTGAGTACATTTTCCACTTAAGGTATGCCCTCACCTAGAAAAACAACATACTGGCCCCAAACCTTCTTGAGTAATTTCAAACAATTTCGAGCTATTTTCCTAAAATTAAGCAAACTTGCGAATTCCCCACATGCTTAAAGATTCACAATTGTTGATAACTTTTAAGAAAGTAAAAGATTGGTGTGCACTAACTTCTGATATAAATTCGGGTTTTGTTTTGAATAGACTTGCTGGCACAAACATTTTTCACAAAAATAACAGCAAGGGAAAGGCATTACATAGATAAAGTTTCGGAATAGAGGAGAAAAACATACAGTAATCTGCAACACGCTGAGGCACGCGAAAACATCATGGGTCTCAGCCACCTTCCTCAAGCCCACACTTGGTGCATGCTAAATTATCTGGCATAATTTTAAATGTTTTGCATAAGTGCTGTACCATTCACATATAATCACTGGAACAGCATACAACCCAGACAGCAAAATGGAGAAAAGGGGGTTGCTTAGAAGCACCCCTTCATTCATGTGCATCTGGGCTTCATGGCGCAAATGAAGTTTATTTTCATATTAACTGTTTTACATTATATCAACATTAACATGTAACCAAGCAAATGTTATTAACTGTGTATTCTTCACGTTTATATGGCCATAGCTAATATAGGCCTGCATTTTTAAATGGCTAACGTTGGTTGCCATCGCGCATTTATGATGTCAACTTTTTATTTCTAGGCTAAGCCGAAATTCAAATCAGCAAACATGGGAGCATATTTACAAGCCCCTAGCGCCACCGGAGCATCACTTTTTTTGATGCTCCAGTGGCGCTGTGTGCTGGCCCATTTTACAAGGCCTCGCAAAGCCACTTTGCGTGGCTTTACACAGCCTTGTAAATATGGCCCTCTTTCACGCAGTACTCTGCGTCAAAGGGGCGGTCATTGGTGTTGCTGTGGGTGCTCCCACGCAACACCCATAGCTTTTTGACACTAGCCCAGATTTATAAGGATTCATAAATCTGAGGCAGAGAAACGCCTTTCCAGAAGAGACATTAAAGTGGCGCAACAAGGAGTAATTATTTTATTTCTCCTCGTTTTTTGCTCTTTCCATGTGTGCTGCATTCTTCAGCACACATAGAACGAGCAAAATGCCATTAATGATGGTTTTTGTGTATGAAGGTGTCTCTTCCTGCACAAACACAATCATCCCTGCAACGCAGGCATCCTTGCACAATGGTGCACGGCTGCTGTTTGTGCGCCAGCACAGGGGAGAGCACAGGGGTGCACCGTAATCTTGTAAATATGGCACATCCCTTCGTTTTTTTTTAAATGAGGCAGCACGGCGCAGCAAAATTGCTTGTGGCGCAGCACTGCCCCATTTCATTGTAATGCCCCATGATGTTCTTTTGCTTTCGTTCTCATGTGAAATGTTTTCTTTACTGTGATGATAACGGAATGTCCTAATTATTTGTACAGCTGCACAGCACAGACTAGTCCAACATATATCATTTTGTTGGAGATAAATGTAAGTTTGAAGAATGCTAAGAGAAGCTGTATTGTGGAGGCTCCTGAGAAACTAATGTGCTCAAGACTGTGGGGTATATTCACAAGAACGTGCGCTGAACATCTCCAAAAAAGCTTAACGCAACTTTACACATCGCAGTCTATTGTGGGAAAATAACCCCGTGTTAACGTGGAATTCACAACACGGCGGTACCATGCGATAGTCTCCCGAAAACGCGGCCAATGTCCGCAATACAACCACCGCGACAGAGATAAAAACACAAACCCCAACGCGTGAAAAGTCGCGATGGGCCCAAACGCGATAAGAAAACAGTGATAACCAGCGAGAGGCCAGCAATACCCACGCGTAATGCGGGAAAAAGCACAAGAGCAGCATACGGAAAATGCCACTAAAAAGGAAATGAACTGCGGAGTACCACGGATGCACCCTGACCGACTGCAGAGGACAACATGAACCCCACAAGCCCCACGGAGGAACAGCCAGGAATCCAGGGGTCGTGGAAGGGCAATGAGAAGAGGAAGAGGAAGACGGGGTACAGTCTGCCGGAAAACCCGATTAACGTCACGGATGAGATAGAACACCACCACCAACTGTACGTCACCTCCAACGTGTCATTGGCAACAAAGAGGCAAAGATGGCACACCATCTTGGACCATGTGAATGCTGCCGCAGCGCCGAGGAGGACAATGGAAGAGGACAAGAGGCGCTGGATTGATGTGAATGGCAAAACCAAGCAGAAACTCGCTGCCAACATGAAAGCAGCAACGCACTTCGGAGGAGGGGGGCCAGCAGAACACCAGGAGCCGAATGACATGGAGAAAATGGTGGCCACAGTCATCAGTCGGGTGACGGTGACAGGAGCTGGGGATCCGGACACAGCTCAACATGACCCGACACTACATCAACAGGGTGCTTACCGACCAGGGAGTGGGGGGACGGGGGAGATGGGCACAATGGCACACATGCACAATTAAGCAGAGCACACTGCACACCCACAATGACTCTGGATCATGTCCCTGATCCCACGGGAACACTTCAGCACACACACAAACACCAAGTAGACCCACGTCCACCATGTGCCCAAAGGGGCCCCCACCCAACACATCACCAATCACACAACCAACACATGCACACGTGCGAAACACAGCAAACATGCATATACGTCAGCCACACTGACAATGCAAGAGACACCACATGACGAGTAGCATGGCTGCAGTCCAATCATCATGACAATGTGCATGACACTGAGGTGGCTGAGTGCGGACCACAACCGGAAAGGAGCAGGTCACACTCAGACACATCCACCTGCACAAACAACCCCTGACGTCAACAACACATCTGCGGACAAACCATGCCCAAGAGTCACAACTCGACAAAGAGCACAAGTTACCCAAGTCTGCAACATCTCAGCACTGTAGAAGCACAGAACTGAAAGGCACACCGCATGAAAGGGATAAGTGGCAGCCAAATCAGAGCTGCAGGAGCGACTCACCCACCGTGCAGCATACGCACATAAGAATAAGGGCACCTCGACATTGACAACATCGTGGTACAAACAGCAACACCTCCACAACAAAACACAGGACACAACTGGTGCCGCATATGTGCACAACATGGCCAATCACATCTGGCATAGCAGGAAACTGTGACATGACAATGTACGAGTACAACCTGTAACCTGCAATTATTTTTTATTCACACATGCTGTGCCGGTGGACATTTTGTACTGTCCCATCATTGCCAGGGACGGTCACAATGTGACCGGCTCATGTGAAGAAATTGGCAATGAGGGTGTTCCTACGGGCTATTCCTGCCGCAGCTGCAGTGGGATGTGGGCCACCTGCCCCATCGTCCGGTGCTTCTGGCACTTGGATCCATGGGGCATTTGTGCGTACACAGATGTTGTGCAACACACAACATGCAACGATCATCTTGCACACGATGTCTGGGCTGTACAGGAGCCTTCCACCTGTGACGTCCAGGCACCTGAAACGTGACTTCAACACGCCAAATGTGCATTCCATAATGCCCCTGGTGCGTATGTGGGCCGCATTGTACTGCCTCTGGGCGGGTGTGTTCGGGTCTCGGAGGGGTGTCATCATCCAAGGGCAGAGTGCATATCCTTGATCACCTGTGACAGTGCAGAGAGAAAAGAGTCAATACTTGGTTCGGCATGATGCGTTGGCAGGCCCACTAGTCCAGTGACGCCTGTGCTGGCTGTGTGTGGGGTGAGTGTAAGCCAGCCCTCAGGGAGTGGTTGGTGCTGGCAACAACTACAACAGTCAGCAGGCACTCAGAAATGCAATGTTCGACCAGCAAGGGCCCATGACTTGAGCTAGTGGCCCCGGATGCACAACGGCCGACACATGCCTAACGCCACGGGACGCTGACTTGCGGGGTAGTGGGTTAGGGTCATGAGAGCAGAGCAGGGTTTCGTAGGTATCAAAGGTGGTTGTCGTGGAGTGTCTCGGGGGAGAGTGGAAGGTGTACCCCCAGGGCATGATGCAGAGGGCACATACCAGCTGTGTCCGGCAACATGGCGGATATGAATGCCACAGACTCATGCCAAACACCAAGTCCGTACCTGCCAGTTGCTGATGACAACCCCCAGGCCAGAGGCTCAGACACCAACAATGTTCTGCCGGAGGCTGACGGTGACTCACGGCGCAGAGGGTTAGTGGCACCAGGTCAGTCCTTGCTAGTGGTCGACCTCCTCCGTAACGGAGATCCGTTTTTCCACCGGACTGAACCGCATCTTCCTCTCACTCCTCTCCCTGCGTTCACTGGCATGTACTCTGCCATTGATTAATCAAGACTCAGTTCTAGATGTGGGACCGACTGGACTGCAGTGTAGGCCGGCTGCAGCAGTGGAGTATGTCAACGAATAAGGACTGCTGGGGGCCTGTGTCACGGAGGATAGCGATGGTCTGAGGAGGCTGCCAAGGTCGCTGGCATGGGGCTTGGAGCTTGCACCGGCACGTGGTGGGCCCTCTTTGACACACGCCGGTGTCGGCAGGTGAGCAGTGCGGCCTGGGTGCACTGGGGCGGGCAAGCCGGGTATGGGGATCAGCGGCCTGGGGTGCAGCAGGTGCACAGGGTCACAGGCCCCGCTGCTCACGGCGTCGGCCTCGTGACGGGCTGAGAGGTGCGCCCTGGCAGTCACGTTGGACATTCCGGGAGAGCACCACGCTCAGCGCCACTGCGTTTTTATCCACACCCCTGCGCAGGCCTGGCATACGCCGGGCCAACCCACTACGCTCACGCACACAGGGGGGGATGCAGCGAGCGACATTTCCACGATCTACCCCACAGCCTGAGGTGACATGGTTGCGTCCACTGTCCACTACTCTCCGGACACCAGCAGTTAATGTCTGCATGGACATATCTGTGGTTTGCATATCCAAGTCTGTCCGGCACAATCATGCCACACTTGTCGTTGTGTACATCCCCATTCATGGGTCACTTGCCTCCTTCGCACATGCCTGCTTTCCGCCTCTCAACACATTCAGCTGTTGTGTGGCTGTGGTGCCATGATGTACCTGGCTTGTGTACATGGGAAGCCCAGGATCCCAATGGAGTTGTGTTGTCGTGTCTGGTAGGTGGGCATGTTGATTGACATGTTGTATGTGGTTTTGTCACGTGTGCATTACCACAGTTGTGCGTTGTGTGATGGTGGATTTGAGGTGTGTGGTGTGTTGATTTGGTACTTGCCAACGAACAGTGCATTTCCATAGGTGCCATCCTGGAAGCGCTGGTTGATGATGGACTGTCGGAAGATGTAGGAATCGTGCACACTGCCTGGGTAGTTTGCGATGACATTGGTGAACATTCCCCGGTGGTCCACTATTGCCTGCACATTGATAGAATGAGTGTGCTTTCTGTTGCGGTAGATGTGTGCAGTGTCCGCAGGGGGCACAAGTAGGACATGTGTGCAGTCAATAGCCCCCAACACGTGAGGGAATCCAGCTATGGCGTAGAAGCCTTGCTTGGTCTCCAGCTGTTCCTGCGCAGTGTGGGGGAAGTGAAGGTACTGGGGTATGAAGCTGATGATGGCATCCAGGACAGGTGTGATGGACTTTGATAGGGCTGGCTGTGAGACTCCTCCTACTCTGGCAGTTGTTGGCTGGAAGGTACCAGAGGCCAACATGTGCAGCACAGCCAGCAGCTTTGTCTGTGGAGGGATGTTGGTTGTCCGCTGTGTTGGGACCGTCAGCCTGTGGCCGATGTGGGTCATGATGCGGAGGATGGTTGTCCTTTTGAGCCTGTAGTGGGCTATGACTTCCTCGGGCGTTAGGTCTGTGAGACTAGTGCGTTTTCGGTAGGTCCGCTGTCTTACTCTGCGCTGCCTCTGTGGTAGTCCGGGGGGGTGCCGGTCCGGGTCCTGGGGGTGGTGGCGGTCCTGGGGGTGGTGGCGGTGGGTGTTGTGGCCCTGTTGGGGCTCCAAGCTGCATGATGAGTAGCTCCATGGCGTCGGTTGTTCTTCGGGTGTGGCTGTGAGCAGGGCTCCGTTACCTGCTGCAGGTAGTCGTCCTGCTTAACACCAGCAATTGGCAGGTGTTAAATCCCTGCTGCTACCGCGGCTTATCGCGTGGTTTTGACTCGCATCGCAGATCTGGCAGTTCGTTGTGAAACTGGTGGAGTGGTGTTTTCGTGTGTTTTTGCACGGGAACGCCTACTCTGCATCTCATTAGGGTTAGTTGGTGGTGTCACCCGTGGAGATAGATTTTGCGGCAGTTATCGCGGGAATACTGGCGATGTCTGCAGTTTGCACCCGCTTGTGAAGGGGGCGATAAATCTATCTCCTCTTTTGATGCGCTAAAGTGCCGATAACTCGGCGATAAGTCCTTGTGAATATGCCCCAGTATATTTTCACTCTAAATTGATTTAATCATTTAATGGGAACCATGGGCCAGATGTATGACTGTTTTTAGCAGTCCCAAACGGAAAATCGGGCTGTTTGCAACAGCTAAAAATGGCTGTGGCATTTGCAAACCCTATTTTGTGAGTCAGTAGCATATTACTGACTCGCAAAATAGGGTTTGTGAGTCGCTATTAGGAAGGGGTGTACCAAGTGGGTCCCTTCCTAATAGCAAGTCGCAGGGGAATGTACGATTGGTTTGCGACCACAAATGCGGTCGCAAAACTATTGCAGCTACCACCAATTTCAAATTGGTGGTAAGCCAGTCGCAAACGGAAAGGGGTCACCAGTGAACCCTTTCCCCTTAGTGTTTGGCAGCAAAAATATTTTTAAGAAGAGACAGTGTCCCACGGACCACTGCCTGCCCTTAAAAAATGAAAAGAAAACTTTTCATTTTTTCCTTTTAAACGCATCCCGTTTTCCTTTAAGGAAAACAGGCTGCATTTGGAAAAAAAAAAGATGTTTTATTTAAAAAGCAAACACAGACATGGTGGTCATCGATCCCCAGCAGGCCCCCATTGGGAATCGCTAAATGTGTCTGAGAAACATTAGTACATTCCGATTTGCGAGTCGCAAAAAATGGTTGTACAACTGACCTTATGTGTATGTGTAGCAAATTTTTAAAATATGTGATTTAAGCTGGTGCATAGTAGGTTATTGTTTGGAACATGATTTAAGCTAGTGCAGAGTAGGTTATTGTTTAGCATAATCAGAGAATGCTTGCTGTGCAGACCTTTTCCAGACTTTGAATAGAACAGAGCAGAGCAGAAGATCTAGGGTACTCCGTTAATGGGAGAACTGATTTTCCTTAACTGTTCCTTTGAGGCAACTTTATGCAAGTTGGCCTCTTTCTTATGTGACTTTGATTGATTTGAGCTTCATGACAACAAATGCACTTGTATATTGATTATTGATTGACTGTAACTTGATGATTTCTGTAAACATTTAGATTTTAATAAACCTTTATGGTTTGAGGCTTTACCATTCTCTGCTTTTCATGTGCAGCCTAATGTGCTTCACTTTATTTGAATGTACTGATTTGTTGAACAGCCTCAGTTTGGAATTTCAATTAATAAGATAGCACTTTATGGGCCCTAAAATTTGTCACGGAAAAGCGCTAAGAAAATTGATTGCCAAGGATGTTTAGAAACTGAGGCGTGGAAGATTTAAAATGTACCCCCAAATCCTACATTTGCCCTGACTCAGATTACATTCCTGAGCTTTCATGGTTCCATTTTGATTATTGATAGCATTCCAGCATTCCTGAAAGTGGTTGCAGTATCCTAGGAGTGTGAGCATCAGTAGGGTTATGTGGTTTTGATTGTGTGTTGTCGAGAGATGTAGTGTTTGTGGTTTTTGATGATTTGTCATGTTTTGAGTTGCACTGTCAAATTTGGTTCCAAAGAGGCCTTCTGTCGAAGTTAAAAACTGAAGTGCATTTTTCATGTATATCACTTGCACTTATGAGGATTCATGCACTTGCTGCCAGGAGTTTAAGTTTGGACATGGGATTCATTGTAATCCAAAATCCAGGATAGATAGAGATATATTTAAGTGGTATTTAACTTGTTTTTTAAAATTGAGGTGTAGGACTATGAGGCGCCATCACCACACCAAAATAGAGAATGATTACATTTTTATTGTGACAATTTTTTAACTGAGATTGGTGTCTGATTCATCCTTTGAGAACAGGTGTAGACTACACCAGTCAGGATGAGTTTCTGTTGGTCTAGAACATACTTTGTGTGTTTGACAGTGCCAAACGGGGACTATTCCCCGTTTTGCCTAGAGTGATTGCCAAGTTTGCATTCTTTAAGTAAACACGCAAGAGTTTTTTTATTATTTTTTTTTTTTAATTTTAGCTCATGTGAAGCTGATTGGAGTGCAGTGAGAGTCGCTATGTGGTGCTGTGGGTTACATCATTAGGTGTCGTGCTGGGATTGGTTGTTCAGCTTGTGTTCTGCATTGAGATTTACCACTCTACTGTTAGGTGTCACGCTGCGATTGGTTAGTTCGGTGTGGTAACGCTAGCATTGGACATTTAATTCACTGAATATTACATTGTGATTTATTGGGGACTGCCAGTCATTTCAATTTAAGGTCTAGAAGATCTGTTTTGTTTTGAGCAAGAAGCAAAGATTACATTCTTTAAGAAAATAGGATGATGTTTAGAAATGATTTAAGTATACCTGTCCGTGAGGGGAGGAGGCACCTACAGAGGACACACTCATGTGCAATATGATACTAAGGTCAGATTACACACTTGTTACTTGGTCAAATAATGGATTAAGATCACAGAGAAAGATGGGTGCTTGCAATTTCCCCGGTATGGCACCTTCAATGTGATGACATTTCAGAATCTGAGACATGTAATGTATGAGATTATTCTCCAGCCTAGACCTGCACAATTTGAAGCGATGGATGCATGAGAACATGCTGCTGATGAGAAGGAGAAATGTAGAACCCAAGCGAGAAATATGCTCTGTGGTTGGATGGAAGCGAGATGGAATGCAAAGCAGCAGGTCTAGAGAGAGAATAAAATAAAGGACAAAGGTATGCATCCTATGTTAGCAAAGGAGGGACAGAAGGGAAGAAATCAAGAGATGGAGGTGGTGATGACAAGAAGGAGGCGAGTGAGTGACAGTGAAATGGATGATGAATTTTTGGATGACTTCCTAAATTCCCGACCACCTCTTTACAAAGCTGTCCCTCCATCTGTAGTACCGACTGGTGACCGGAAGAGTAGTAGACTTTGGAGCAGGTGCAAATGCGCCTACTGAGCTGGGTCTCCCAGAGGGATGTTTACACCTGGCCACACCAGAGCCATCATTAGGTGTTGTTAGTGCATCTAGTGGCATTACCACCCCTAATGTTTCTGTTGTCATGATAGCCCCTAGTACTTCTATGGCTGCTACCACTCTAGATTTGGGAGCATGACCTACGACAGGGGAGGTCACCCCTAGAGGTATATACGTTCTTGCTACTGTTGTAGTTTCAGAACACAGCCTCAGGCAGAAGAGACTTTTTCTTAGGGAATTGAGAGCAGAATTTGAGGAGCTGACAAAAAGAAATCTTAACCTTGATTTCATAGATGTATACAATGAAGCAGAGCTTAAATTCTTGAGTAGGGGAGCTGTATGGTATGCTTGTGAGGCCTATGAAAAACTGGAAGGGGTGGTCTACGGAATTTGGAGTTGATTTAAGTACAAATCTGAAATTAAAGAAGAATTTTAGAATGTTCATGGCTGATGATATACTAAGGAAAGTGAGATTACAAGGTTTGAAAATGCATGTCAAGGAGTTAGTGAAATGCATCAGAGAGTGGGGGATACACAGAAATACAAGGACTGATGGGTAAAGAGAAGAAGAAAGAAAAAGAAAGAAGACACCAATGAAGCAAAAGTGGGAACGAGTGTGAGTGATGCGGAGATTGGAGAGTATCCACTGAGGTAGGTGCATGGAGGTGGGTATGTTCATGTGCCTTGGAGTCATGGTGGCCTTTTTACTCCTGTCATCGAATCCATGCTAGAAAAGGGCATCTGAAAAGAAGTATTTGAGTGTCCCTGCAACTCACCAGCAATGGGTTGCAGAAAACAAACAAGAAGTGGGGGATATTTCCTTACATGAGGATAGTCAGTTCATTTTCTCACTCTGATTTTAGTGAAAACTCTGGCATGGTACTGAGTCCCACGGGGGTATACAGAGAGCACCTTAATCTTCATTCAGATACTGAAGAATGAGGAGAACCTACATTTCCAATGCAGCTCTGTTTTGGCCCAAGGAAGGGACACCAGTCAGATCCAAAATGACAGCCTGTGTTCCAAAAGGCAGGACAAAGTTTAACCAGGCCTCTGCAATAGGCCCGAAAATGTTGTAAATCGCATTGTGATGTAGGGCAGGGAAGGTGGGTCAGAGCCCCAGTCCTCATTCTGACAGTCTCACAAGCCATGTCACTGACTGTGGCATAACACAGGGAGGTGGAGCGGGTCCTGTCACTTCCACCTCCTTCAATCTTTCTCCCACCCATGCCTTGTGAAACTGTCTTTCAGCATGTGGCGCATGGATCTGGGATGCCAATTCCCAGGATTGTTCCTCAGTGCCATAGCCTGCCCATTCTGGCAGGTACCATACTGAGTTCTTCCATATTTTCGAATCAAGGATGTCTCGTACTTTATATGGCTTAGTGTCTTGTTTCTACATTGGCAAATTAGGAGTAACTACTTTCAAAGCTGGATTAGCCGTCTTTAACAATCACACATTAAAGATTGGGTATACTTGCATCGTAGATGGGAGGACCAGTTTGACTGCTGAGGTGTCAATATTTTCTTTTACTTGGAAGGGCCAATAAATCGGGGTCGTAGTTTTGGGGGCTTTTAAGGCAAGATGACAGGTAGAAAGCCACACCCTATTCCCCAATTGATAAAATGTCAGCTGGATAGTGATGTTTGTCAGCTTAGCTTTTATTAGGGGTGGGTGCAACTCATGGAATTGGACTCCGCGGAATTGCGCGGAGTTACAAAAAAACTCTGCAAGATTCTGTCGAGTTCCACCAATGGGTAGAAATAGGCACGTCTGCCTGCTCGCGCTATGATTTAGCACTGGAAGCGCGTTCCGCGAACGAATCAGCGCGAACAGCACCACGTTGCACTCCAGAGAATGCAGCTACTCAAGTTGATTTTGCTGCAGTTTGAGTAGATTTTCTACTTGAGCGTCAGCTTTCTGACCGCAAACGGCTGAGACAGCCTTCGACCACCAGCCCTGGAAAAACTTCACCAGATGTCCTCCTAGTGACCAAAAATCCTGCTAGGTTACGCCAAATCTCGCTCGCCAACTTACCGTTTTGGCACGCGCGAGAGAATAAATTCTGTCATGCGGCGATTGCCAGAATTTGGCTGGAACACTGTGTTACAAGAGTAACGTGGAGTTGCCTAAATTCCATCAATTCTGCCGGCGGAACGGAATATTTCGCCCACCCTTACTTTTTATAAGCTTGCTGAGATTTGGCCTGATTTTTTGGGGCGCATATTAACCTCCAACGTTCATGGACCGTTGGACATGAAGGGTCATCAGGAAGTAATTCGGGGAATGACCTAGGATGCTATCAATACAGAATGAAGAACAGTGAAAACCCTGTGGATGAATGCTTGGTGTTACTATAAGTGAATTCTGCTACACTTATACAGTCTAACCAAGACCCCCCACATTGTAGTAGATGACATCTCAGAAATTGTTCCATGGATTGATTAATTCTTTCGGTTTATGGGTGCCAGCTTATGGAAAACTTCAACTCCCTTTGCGATAGATTACTGAGGGTTTTCCAAAACTTCGAAGGTGAGATTCCGGATCGGAGACCAAACTGGTGAGCAAACCATGAATTTTCACAATGTTATTCAGAAATAAAGTAACCACCTTTGGTCTGACAGAAGCCTTTTAGGGCCTGATTACAAGTTTGGCGGTGTGGCGGCGAGATTGCCCCGCTGCTGCACCACCAAACCCGCGTGAGAATCGCCCGCTGTATTATGACTTCTTTAGTCACTGGCTGGCAGTTCCTTTGGCGTTCCCACGGCGGTGACTGTGAAGTCCATGCCGTGCTGGAACTGGGGGTGCCTGCACACAGGGAGGCCTTGTTGTGCCCCCCCTGTGTGCATTCACACGAAGTGAGGCACAAGGGGGCCCCGTAGGGCCCCCTTTCTCTCCATGAAATCAGTGGCAGTGAGGAATGTCGTGATATGCTTGGCTGGACCACGGCGGTCCTGCCAAGCATATTACTGCCTCACGAACGCCGCACCTCACCAGGGAATGGCTGTTCCCTGGCGGAGTCGGCGGTCCCAGGGCGGCAAGACCCCCCCAAGGTTGTAATGTGGCAGTTAGAAAACCACCGCCCACCACTAGTCTGGCAGTCCGAGGACCGCCAGACTCATAATTAGGCCCTTAGTGGGAATAAAGTGGGCTATTTTGGTCAAGTAATCTATGACAACTAGTAGCGCATTGTATCCCCGATCCGATGACAAATCAGTTACAAAATCCATTGATAGGTTACACCAGGGTGGTTCTGGGATGGGCATAGGTTTTAACAGCCTTTGTGACTTTTGAAGATCAGCTTTGCTTTGAATACAAATCAAACACTGCTGTACAAAAATGTTTCACATCGTGACACACTGTTGGCCAATGAAAATGTCTCCAAACTGCATCCAAGGTTTAAGTTACCCCAGGCTGAGCCCCTAAATTGTGGTTGTGGCACTGAGTCAAACTTTTAGTCTGCAATTCTTGTTTTGAAATGTACATTAAGTTGCCTACAAAAGGATCCCCTTGGTGCAGAGATCAAGTGTCTTTTTCAGTAACCCATTTGTCTAATTCTATCTTGGGGACACTGCAAAAAATCCTGAACAAAGGATTCCTTGTTAATGGGTGCCAGAAATCATTCTTGTGCTATAATTGATTCTGATGTCTCTTTAACTTTTTTAGATTCCTTGATGCATGATAATAGATGAATGAATGAATGAATATGTCTTGTAAAGCGCAAACTTTTCCCAAAGGCGTCAAGGCACTGCGGATGGGGCTAGAAGTTGAGGTACATAGAAGGCTCACAACAATTAGATGGTAAAGATCTGCTTTTCGTATAAGGGTTACTGTATGAAAGATGATGGTAAAGGGATATTTATTGAACAATAGAGACTATCGTAGTTGTCTTGGTGTCAGATGTTTTGGCAGACTTAAGGAACTGCAGGTTGCGGTGGTATGTATAGCCAGTTTATTATGTGTTGGTCCAAACAGGTGATGACGCCATTGGAAAGCATCTTTAATTGCCAATAATTCTTTGTCAGCAATTGTCTAATTTATTTTCACAGGATGTCAACTTTTGTGAATGAAACGCAACAGGATGGAGCTCAGAAGTCTGATGATTCCTTTGGAACAATATTACTCCTACAACCAAATTAAAGTGTCGGCTTCTACTATAAAAGAAAGATCCATTTGTGTGTGTCGTAAGACTGGTGCAGTGGCGAATGCGATTTTCAAAGCCTGAAAGGCCTTCTCAGCCTCTGGTGTCCATTTAAAAATGGACTCCTTTTCTCAGAAGACTTGTGATGCGAGTGATCAATTGAGAGAAATGTAGAATGAAGCATCTGTAAAAATGTAAGATTCCTAAGAAAGATTGAACATCCTTTACTGACCTTGGAGATGGCCAGTCAACCACTGCACTGATCTTTTTAGTATCCATTTGAATCCCAGCTGGGGTGATAACAAAACCTAGGACTTCTACTGTTGTAGTGTGAAACTCACATTTACTCAGTTTGGCATAGAGCCCAATCTCACACAATTTTTGTTAGACCATATGCATGTGTTTCACTTGCTCAGCCTCCGAGTTTGAGTACACGAGGGTGTCATTGATGTAGATAACTACAAAATAGTCTAGAAATTCTCGGAATACTTTGTTCACAAAGAACTGGAAGGCTGCAGTCACATTCATAACTCGAAGGGCATCACTAAATATTTGTAAAGGCAAAACTGAGATTTAAAAGCAGTCTTCAACTCATCTCATTTGTGTATGCTGACCAGGTTATAGGCTCCAAAGAGGACGAATTTTGAGTATATAGTTGAGGATTTCACTTGGTCAGGAAGAACTGAGATGAGTGGAACAGGGTACTTGTTTTTTATTGTAACCTTATTTAAGGCTCAGTAGCCTTTGGTATGAAGAACAAGAGTGATGCGGCTGCTGAACGGGAGGGGCTTATGAAACCGTTGCCTAGGTTATCCTCTGGATACTGGTTTAGATGTTCATTTTCCACTGGAGTTCAAGCATACACACGACTGCTAGGAACCTGGGCTCCTTCTTTCAGGTCTATGTGGCAGTCAAAAAGGGCAGTGTAGAGGCAATGTCTCCGCCTTCTTTTTAATATATACATCACTGGGAAACTCATGAGTTGGTTCTTCCACTGCTGCTGTTGTGTGTTCTGCTCAGTGAGCCAGCTCATCGGATGGAGATGGAGGGTTAGTGAGATCCTTTTGGCTAAATTTACAGTTTTCCTGGCAATAGGCAGAAGTAATTTTGATGGATAGGGAATCCCACCTAATGTCTGGCTCATGCAATGACAGCCAGGGTAGCCTTAATAAGGTTTTAAATTGATGGGGCATCTATTACATAAAAAATATTTTCTCCTCATGATTTTCACTATTACAAGCCAAAATTAAATCTATTGTTCTAAATCGAATGGGGCTTGTAGTTACCTCTATCCCATCTATTGCCCTACCTTTTCTGGTTGTAGCTTCTTAATAAGTGGGCAACAAATGTCCTGTGCATACTGAGCATCAATAAAATTGTTGGTGGCCCAAGTGTCGATCATAATCTCTGCTCGTACACTTCATTGACTGAACTGCAGCACAGCTGCCAAAGTGAGATGGGCCACCGCTACCTGGAGTATGTTGGCCAAAGTATGGGGTGGAGCACTAAGGTCTTAACCCGGAACAGTTCCTCCCACTACTGTTGGGCGTTGGGAGCTTTCTCCTAAACCTACTTGTGAGGACATTCATTTATGAAATATTTCCCACCATAGAGGCATACTTTTTCTTTTCTTCGCCTTTCTTTTATCTCTTTTGATAGAGGACCCTTAGCACTACCTATCTGCATAGGTTCATCCTCAGTTTTTCATTCCGTTGATTTGGTGACAGGGAATTGTAAATCAATGCTGCATCTCTTGCTTATGGGCCCTGAAATTCTGTGGTCTAAGCGCAGTAGCAAATCTATTAGGGCAGCGCATGCTTGGGGTTGTGGCTCTATGTTGGAGAGGGCGTCCTTAAGGTCGCCCGAAGGCCTCGATAAAAGACAGATGCCTTTATTTTCTCAGGCCTCTGTGATTCTACTACTAAATGATGAAATGTGTTAAACAAGACAAAATGTCTCAAGAACCTTACTTCAGGACCTTCAATTTGTTCTCCATGGATTGAATTATGGGCTGCCTATCAAAGATTGGGCTAAATTCTGCCAAGAAGGCTGCCCAATTGTATAAAATAGGATAATTTGCTTGGACAAACGGAATTGCCCATGAAGCTGCATCTCCAGTAAAGTAAGAAATCAAAAAGTCCACTTGGGGTTGGGCGTCAGGATAAGACAAGGACCTACAAAGAAAGTGCAGCTGAACTTGGGTCAGAAACTGTTACTGTTTGCTACCCCTCCAAAGGCACTGGAGGCAAGCCTACAACCAAATGATTTTGAGATGAAGTCTGAGAAGGGCCTACAGAGGACTGACTGGGAAAAGGAGTTGAAGCTGAGAGGTGTGAACTGAAAAGTGAAGTTCCCGAGGTGTTAGCCAAAGAGGGTGCAGGACCTCTGGAGGGCAAGGGAGTAATCCGAGCTTGAAAATAATCAACACGGCTCTGCAAAGCAGCATTCTCAGCCCAAAAAGTGGCTACCTGTTCCTGGACCTTTTGCAAGGCTTTGGAAATGGAGGACAGCGAGGCTAAGAGTGTATCCATTCTGCTCAGGCATAAAATGTTTCCTGGGCCAGTTATTCAGTCAGGGCCTGAGAATACATAAACAGGAGCAGAATGCAACCACTCCTTGCTTCAGCAGCCTTGGATACAATTACAAGGCGAACTGGCTCAAAGCATGGGGGAGGGGGTTAGAAAGGAAACATCAGGGAGTAGATCCTGTTAAAGGCCAAGACTCATTAGAGTGTGATTTTTGGAATACATTCTCGAATTGGTGAGTCTGATATAATTAAAGAGATCCCCTACCTGATGGATGGACCTCAAAACCAACAGTGGAGAATGAATACATTGCCCTTTTCCCAAAGGTCTGATGGAAGAAGGTATGAGCTTGAGATGTAACGTTTAGACGGCGGTCTGTAAACAAATAGCAACCAGGTTCCATAGGAATAATCACAAACATATTGACCTCAATTAGCATGTGCGACTCATACTCTCATCTCACACACCAAACTCTCAATTGGCAATTGGCCTGGCGACCTTTGCAGTATCTGGAAAATCAAGAATACAATTGCTTGAGCTACTGCTCAGGCAGGGGTACATCATGTGAATTTGGTGTCACAACAATTGACACTCAGAATAGACATACAAGCTGCAGTGAAAATAGAAAAATATAAGCATTGAAGGGGTGCCAGCCGGCGTGTTTGTAAGGCACATCCATGTACTGCTTGAGCACATGCTGGAATCCATTTTCTAGTTTCAGCCACGATGTGGCAATAGGACAGAGGTTGATTTGTCTTGAACATTTTGACTTGTGAAGTTTTTATGCAGAAACAAGGTAATCCATTTGAGCGCTGTAGCATCAGTGCCATTGAGATATTTGAGGTTTCAACTAGCGTCATATGTCCTACAGAGTTGAAGGTGGAAAAATAGACTTTGAGGATAAACAGGAAAGTTTCTCATGAGTTCAGGATAAAGAATGCATCATCCGTCATTGGCAGAGTGGCTACTTGCATGTTACACTCTCAGAAGCAGACAGATTGTTTTCCACCAAAATCATTTTTACATATGCCTGGTATGTTCTACAGAAACACAGTATTTGCCTTTTTGTCTTACAAAAGGGTCAGTAGTGGATCAGTCACTGTACAGATCTTGAGGATTCACCATGACCGTTTTGGCATGGGGAGTCGGGCACAGCTTTCAAAATGTCACTGAATATTTTTTACCACTGGTAGACAATAAAAATTTTAACTAGGCTGAGTAGGACTGTGAGAGGTTATCCTGACCTTGCTGGGAAACACTGTATAAAATGGAATCCACTTAAAATATGGAAGTTCCTAAATAATTGATTGTGTTTTGGAGGTCAACAAGAGCAAGATGGTGCCATACTCCATCAATCTGTTAGAAGAGGACGGATGGGTAAGTTAGAGCTGAAGTTATCTCCTGCCTAGCATATTATAAGCTGTAATGTAACACTGAATTAATTAGACTGGTCCCAATATTTCATATCATAGTGTGGGGCAGAGGTTTTTGTGGGGGTTGTAGAGAAGTGGGTTAGAAGTGTCTGTAAAACTGTTTCTAGTTGATAGTTCTCTCAGTCCATATCTTAAGGTATATAATCGTGGTATTTTTATTTTTTTTCATAGCAGTAGGTGCTGATGGAATTACCTATTTTATCTTCATCACAGTGAGTGTCAAAGTGGTGCATGTATGAATGTATGTATGCATGCATGTATGTTTGTTTGTGATATATAGTGCACATCTAGCTGAAAGGCAGCAGAGCACTGAACAGGGTCAAAGTCAAAGACACAGTCATCATGAGATAGGAGTGGAAGTTGGTTTATGGACTGTTACTGCATAATGATGTAGCACTCTTTAGAGAGCTGAGTCTTGAGCTCATTTTTAAGTTTGAGGAGTGTTGGGATAGTCCTCACAGATAGTGTGGTATTGTTCTATATCTTAAGATCAGTTACCTTGTTTTTTTTCTTTTTTGCACTTCTTTATCTCCAGTCTCATTGTGCTTGTTAGCCTGATAGGCAGGTGTGTAAGTCATAATGGCTTTGTAGATAATGCAGCTGGTTTTGAAGCTCATCGGGCCATAAAAGGGAGACAGTGAAGGTCCATCATGGTGGAGGTGAGGTAGTCATATGTCTTCAGGCCCTTAATGAGGAGTCCGGCAGCATGCAAGATGACTTTAAAGGGGGAGTGAGTGTAGTCTGGGAGCCAATGGGGCATGGCATTGCCACCATCCAGAGGCTAGAATAGGATGGCTTCAACAGCAGTTCTATAGTCACTTTCTGGGAGAAATTACTCCACTTTCTCAAGGAGCGAGAGCTGGTACCATGCTGCTTTGGGTTTGTTGGTGATGTGTTCTTGAAGGTGATATTGTTGTTCAGACTGAATCTGAGTGATTTGGCATACCATGAAAGTCAAGGGTTGAACTAGCCTAGGTTTTTCGCCAGATTTGTATTTTATTGTTGCTTGTTGTTCTTGGCTAATATCAGGAATTTTGTTTTGGTGAAGTTAAGCTTCAGGTAGCTGCTGAACATCTAAGTCTTGGTTAGGTGCAGGCAGTGCTTGAGGCATCGGATGCTTGCAGCACAGGAGACTTCAAATATAGTTATGTATCATCAGCATATTGGTGAATTTTGATGTTATTATCTTTGAGTTGAGACCCAGGGGGTGCCATGTAGAAGCTGAAGATGATCAGAGATAAGATGGAACCATGGAGAACTTTGCAGATGATCAGAATCAGATTTGAAGGTGTCAATTTGAACAAACTGATGACAACCAGTGAAGGAGATTTCCAGTGAATCTCATCAGGGGCTTCCAGGTTTTGGATGAGGGATGGGTTAATAACTGTTTCACAGGCAGATCAGAGGTCCAGTAATATGAAGAGGAGGCAGGATTCATCTCTATTGGTGGTCATGAGGGTGTCATCTATGATTTGTATGGTAGCTGTCTCCATAATGCAGCGTGAGCTGAAGTTGGATTGATAGTTGTCCAGGACATTGTTGGCATTGATGGCCCTGCTGGTGAAGATGAGCTGAGTGATGGGCTAGTAGAAGGAGAGGTTGTAAGGGCCTCATATGGGTTTCTTCAGGAGCATCAGGCCTGCACTGATAGCACCAAGGAAGGATCCTTGGGTATGGGAGGCGTTGACAATGCTAAGTAGGGGTGAGAGAGTTTCTCAAGAAAGTGCTTTTATGAAGGATGAGGGTAAGACATCATCTTCATAGACCTTGGTTTTTGGGGAGTCAACAATGTCACAAGGTCTTTGAGAGTCAGGGGTTTGAATGACTATTATGGGATGCAGTACAGAGGAATAGATATCAGAGGAGAAGTAGGTTTGGTGTTGTTGATGCCCTGTTAGATCCTCTGTATTTTATCACTGAAGAAGTGATTAATTGCTTGCCAGTTTCCTCGGGAGTATGGGATGGGAGGATGAGGAGGATGAGGCAGGGAGCTAATATAGTGCTCACTTTGAAGAGTGGTTCACTGATGGTGTTGGTGTTCCATGTCTTTGTAAGAACAGGTGATAATAAATCCTTTTGGAACATACTTGCACATGGAAGTCAATTTACTACAACTGAAGTGGATTTCCATCTTCAGCCTCAAACTTGTATTGAGCGCTTTAAATGGGTATACTCTGATACTAAAATGTCCCGAGGTGGGCCTACAGAGCTAGGATTATCTAGTTCCACCAAACCCCTGCCCCCCCCACCCCCCCCGGAATTGAAACTCAAAAAGTCTATTAATGCATTATCTGCTGTGGATCCTGGGAAGGTTCCGGGACTTGATAGTATTCCGTGCGACTTGTTCGCTGCTGAACCTACAATATAGGGTCCCTACCTGAACTTGCTTACTAATTCAGTTCTGGGGGGGTGGCCCTCTCCTTAATTGTTGCCACTACACAGAGATCATTCCCATCTGCAAGAAGGGTAGTTGAGAGGATCCACGTAACTATAGGCCCATGAGTCTGGTTGACGGGCTACAAAAGCTTTTATGCCGTCAACTTTTGGGGAGACTCACAGATTAGGTTACAGAGAATAGTATTTTATCTGACCTCCAAGCATAGTCACATACAGATTGCGCACCAATAGATTAACACTGCATTCACCTCCATGGAGCATTTCAGGTCAATTTTCAATATGGAATTGCTGAGAAAACACACTTGCTTTGCCTTGGCAAGGCCCAGGAGTTAGGATCATTTGTCCTTTACAGAAGCGGAGCTTCAGCGGGGGCACCTGCTATGTTTATATTTGTAAGTGTCTCCCATTGAGGTTTAATGTCTGTGAAATGGGCATCAGGGCCAAAACCACCAAGCCAAAACTTAATGGAGGAGGGGGACCTCAGGGCCCCCCTCTCAGGGCCGATTTAGGTACCGGGGACCCCATCCCCCAGGGTCCGACCAAGACTTAATGGGGGAGGGGGGTGATGGGGAACATGGCGGCCAGCTAGGAAGCCGGTCGCGGGTCGCGTCCCACTAACCTCATTAGAAACTGAACTCCCGTTGGTGCTGGGCGGCTGTATGGCTGCATGACTGCGGTTGACCGGCGGCTGTGGTTTTTTCTCTTTTGGTGTGTTTTACCTTTTCTTTTCCGAGCGGCTTTTGGCGGCTTCGGTTCTCCACTCCAAGACGGCTTGCTGGGATTGAGCTGTGGGGCGGCGTTCACGGCCGTGATCCTGGGGGCGGGTCAATGTAGGCTCGCACCGGGATCAGTAGTTGGAGGCGGCTGGTGGCTGGTGGCTGTAGAAAGGTCGGAAGCGTGCTGCTTCTGTGACTCCCGGCTGGGGGTCAGTGATGCCGTCTGGATGCCGTCTAGATTTTCGTTATTAGACTAACGGGGATCATCTCTTTCTGGTTTCTCTCCTTTGGGCTGAGCGAGGTAGCGACGCAAACGGTGAGCTTTCTTGCTTTGTATTTTCATTTTTTTGGACTCTGGACTGCCTCCGAGTAGTTACTGGAGCTACTGGAGTTTCAGGGTATGGTTCCCCTGGGTAGTAGCGGCATGGGGAAGATGAGTTTGACATTAAGATAAGAGGTGAGCGGCAACATATAGGTACAGAATCTGCTTTAATCAGCTCTCTCAATCTTTCCACATACCCTCCACACACCCTCCCCTTTCCCCCCCTGGTACTGGATGTGTGGTGGTTCGGTTTTTGCTCTTCTCCGAACCGCTGGGGCGCTTGGTGAGTCCCGCCGAGTTTGTTCCTGTTCGCTCGAGGTGACTCCCTGTTATCGGATCAGCCCAGGAAGGGTTTGTACCTATTATGTATGTTTGTTGGTAAGAACACAGGGTACAAGCTTGCCTCAAACAGAGGTGTGTTCTGCTCCTGTTCCCCCGGCTATTTGGAAACGCCGATGCCATCATCCAATTGAGGTAAAAGTAGATGAGTTAAGGTATGATTCAGTCTCCAGGTTTAGATCTAGGTCTATGGAGTTAATCTCTCTCCAGTGCGGGGGAAAGAAACAGTCACATAAGGGAGACCCCCTTGTTCAATCTAACACACTTCCTGGTTCTCTTACTAGCCTAACTGTAGAAAGCGAGACATTATCGGGGAAGAGATATAAACTAAGATCTAATACGTTTCTAGGGAAGGAACCTCTTTTACACCAAGCTACGCAGCCTAGTCAAGTTCGAGCTGTTGCGCTAAGCAAGCATAGACCCAGGTACTCATCAGATAAGGCAGGGAGGTTGACACCCATTAAGGAGAGGAAGAAGAAGAAATCTATCCTGCCTCCAGCAAGGGTGACTCCATCACTCAGGTCATACTTTAAATTAAATATGCAGAGTAATAAGGAAATCGTAAGGGAGGGAGCATCCTCAGCACAGATCACCTCGCCAGCAGATTCTGCTATCACACTATCAAATAGATTTTCTATTTTAACGGAGGCAAGCTCTTTAGATGAGGCAAATCCTTTACAAGAAGGGGCCCATATAAGGAACGAAATATCAGAGAGGGCGCAGGTGATAACAACTCAGGGCTTGGATCCAATTCAGGGGATGTTGACTCAGCTGTCCCTAGAGATTAAGGAACGTTTTCCCATATCAGAAGTAAACCAAAAAAGATACAGGATACATGTACTAATTTGGAGGAGAGCATTTCCGCATTAACGTGTCGTATGGAGGAGTTGGAGAACAAAGTGGGAGAGCTAAGTTTGGATGTGAAGGGGAACACTCTAGAAGTGAGTAGGTTGAAGGAAAAAGAGAGAGATCTTTCGGAAAGACTGGAGAGACTTGAGAATAATTCCAGAAGGAATAATATCAGGATTCTTGATCTAGCAGAAGGAATGGAGGGGGATAACATCAAGAACTTTGTTATAGAGATCCTGACTAAAGCATTCCCTCAGGTTGCCTCTGCGTCAGTTTGGGAATCTGAGATTCAACGAGTTCACAGGGATCCATTTAAACTAAATCCTGGACGGAAGAAGCCCAGGAAAATCTTGGTGTATATCCAATCATATATTCTTAAGGAACAACTACTTGGGGCAGCTCTAAAGCTTAAAACCATCCAGGTGCAAAGTGCATCGTTCAGAATAAGATCGGACATTTCACGTATCACAGAGGATAGAAGGTGGGAATTAGGCAAGCGGATAGATTCCCTAAAAGAGCTAGGTGCGCAAGTGCAGTTAAGGTTTCCGGCATTTCTAAAGGTCATGCTAGACAATAAAATGTATAATTTTAGATCACCTGAAGAAGTGGATAGTTTTCTGGCAGATAAGAAGTCAGCAGCCTGCTGAAATTGATGTATACTGTTAAAGGAGGGAGTTCAGTTGTTATATATATATATTTTTTTTCCTTTTAGTTTTTTGTAGAGGTTAGTGGGCCTCGGCCCATAAAGGCAAATTTTTATTTGCCAATGAAAAGTCAGGGAGGGTTCCCAAGGGTGGGGTGGGATGGTAGGGGGTTGTTGCACGTGTGTGGGTGGGGAGCATTGGGAGAAAAGTTTAAAAAAACGAAAATCTTAATAGGGACCTCATGGGACTTAATATTCATCTGTAGATGCAGCTTGGGGAAGAATCAGGAATATGACAGGGGGTAGATTTGGGTCAGGGGGGTGAGTGCCTTGACATTCTATGTTGGAATGTGAATGGTCTGAGAGTTAAGAGAAGGCAACGTCTGGTTTTGCAGCATCTTAAGGATAATCCGGCCAGGATTCTTATGCTCCAGGAGACACATTTACTACAATCAGAATGTAAGGCTTTGTTTGGGAAACAAAGATGGGTTGAGAGGATTGTAGCCTCAGACCAACAATGTTCTTCAAAGGGGGTGGTTATAATCTTTAAAGCAAACTCAGGAGTGGAAATTATTAAGACACAGGTAGATGACAGAGGACGGTGGGCAATAGCAGAGGTGGGGATTCAAGATACCAGATATACTCTAGCTAATTATTATGGTCCTAACAATGATGATACTGCCCCCCTGAATAACTTATGTTTAGCTTTGGCAGACTTTGAGGCTCCCATGATTCTAGCTGGTGATTTCAACGTCTTGCTTAATAACAAGTTAGATAGATCTTCCCCTAGAACACAGATTGTGGTACCACGTGTTAAAGCCTATTTAGCCTCAATGCTAAAAAATTTCAATCTCTGTGATGTGTGGCGAAAAAAAATGGGTGAGGTGAGGGAATATTCCTTTTATAGTAAAAAAAATTGCCACTACTCCAGAATTGACTATATATTTATTGATCTTTTGGAGCTAGAAACAGTGAGGTTAATAGAATATCTACCGATTCACATCTCGGATCATGGTGCTATTGTCTTAAAGTTAGAACGTCCCTCTGAGCTGACTTTGAGGAGTTGGACTTTGAATAGGAGATTTCTTTTGCAACCTTCAACCCCGGATATATTAAAGAGAGAAACAGCCATTTTTTTCCAGGATTATCTAGATTCAGCCCCTCTGCATATAGTGTGGGATGCCTTTAAGGCCTGGTTGAGGGGGATGTTAAAGGGAGCGGTTGTGGGCTGGGTAAGGTCGGAAAAAAGCAAGATGGTTGATTTAGAGAAACAACTAGTACTTGCAGAGACGGCTTTAAAAAGTGGGAAGGTGGCCAACGGGGAGAAAGAAACCTTACTAGAAAAAGTCGAGGATCTACAGTTGAAGTTTAGGCTCAAAACCGAAGAAATTATGCTTCAAAAGTGGGAGGCAAGTAAAATGAGAGATTTTGACCAGGGCGAGAATTGTGGTAAACTACTCGCCATGAAGACCAGAGTTGATAGATCTCATAATAATATCGGCAAGATTAAGGCTGGTAATAAAATTGTGGAAGAAAAGAGGGATATTGAGCAAGCTTTTGTTGAATTTTTTCAAGGTTTATATAGTGAGGAATTAACGGTCGAGGATGATGTTATAGATCAGTGGCTTTGTGAGAAACAATTACCAAAGTTGAACTCAGTTAGCCAAAAAATTCTTACCCAAGATATAGATGGGAGTGAAATACTTGCAGTTTTAAATAAAGCTAAGAAAGGGAAAGCTGCGGGACCCGATGCAATTCCAATAGAGGTCTATACATTGATATCTGATACAATTATCCCGATCTGGCTGAGATTGTTTAACGAAATCCTCAGAGGAAGTTCCTCTCTGCCGGATTCATGGAGTGAGGCTGTTATCACCCTCATTTTGAAGCCCAGGAAGGACCCAACTCAGTGTCAGTCCTATAGACCCATATCATTACTAAACTGCGATTATAAAATCTTTGCTGGAATATTGAATGCTCGGCTTAGTAAGATAGTGGGGTCAATAATCCACCAAGACCAAAAGGGTTTTCTCCTGGGCAGACAGATGCTGGACTTGGTTTACACACTAATTGGCTCGGTTGATTTGGCAATGATGCAGGGGCTCCTCTTTCAATTATCACGGTTGATGCAGCAAAAGCCTTCGATCAAGTTAATTGGCACTATTTAAATAATACTCTGAAGGCTTTTGGTTTTGGAGATATTTTTAGAGAAGTTCTCAAAAAAATATACAAAGCCCCCCCGGGCTCAGATCTTGGTTAATGGTAATCTTACTGCAGCAGTAACAATTCAGCGTGGTACGAGGCAGGGATGCCCTTTATCTCCCATCCTTTTTGATCTGTATATCGAGCCATTGGCTCAAAGTTTAAGGCAGAATGATAAAATCTCTCCCTTTAAAGCTAATGGGTTTACTAGGAAGGTAGCATTGTATGCGGATGACCTCATTTTATTGTCATCAAATATCAATCCCACGTTATCTGAGTTACTGGCTGAAGTTCAGGCTTTTGGAAAAATGTCGGGATATCAAGTTAATAGCGACAAAACAGAAATAATGGCTTGGAATACTTCAGCTCAGGGAGTGAGGCTCTCTAAGGAGTTAAGATATTTGAGAGTAATAATAACACAGGACATAGGAAAGATCCCTAAATCCAATCTAGATAAAGTTTCTAAGGAGGTAGAGATCTTATTAAAGAGATGGCAAAGTATCCCTCTATCTCACTTTGGGCGAGTCAATCTGATTAAAATGTGTGTCCTCCCTAAGTTTGCTTACCTTTTTAATAATATACCCTTGGAATTTGATAAAGGTGATCTTCTTAAAATACAGGGTAAGATCTCCTCATGTATCTGGGCAGCTAAAGGGATTAGATTGTCTTGGAAGAAACTAAGGCGGAAACTGTCACAGGGAGGAATGGGCTTGCCGGATCTTCAGTTGTACTGCTGGGCATACCAATTAAAAAACTGCCGGATGTTACTCTTAAAGCCAGATAGCTCCCTGATAGGCAGTATGTTTAAAGCTATGCTCTTAGACCTAGATGAGGTAGGTTTTATGTATAAATTTGGTGCTCCTAAATTCTTTAAAAAGGTCAGATTGAAGACTTTATATATGGCAGCTAAGGTATGGTCGGAGTGCCGGGTTTGCTTGGGACTGTCCTACTATAGTGAATGGGCTCCAGTGTGGGACTCCCCAGGAACACCAGAATGCCTTTTGGATGCTTTAGCTCAGCCACTGAAAGAGGCTGGAGTTACACACTGGAAGGATATGATGGATGGTAGCAAATGTTATCATTGGGATGTCTGGTGGAACCTCACTAGTGGGACTCTTTCCAGATTTAAGTTCTACCAAATCTCCTCATGGTGTAAGAGTCAACGTTGGTCTTTTCCGGAGGATAACACTATGGAGGATGAGTTACAAGACCCAACTGTTAAAAAAAGGAAGTAGGACAGTGGTATCATCACCTTCTTGCTGCAGTGGATAGAAAGATGGAGCATCCATATTTGGTCTGGGAGAGGTGCTTGCCGAGTGAAGATCTGAAAAATTCATGGCAAGTATCCTTAGATATTTTATACCCTCTGATTAAACCTGCTGCACTCAGGAAGAATCACTTTTTTACACTCAATAGGATATATTGGTCACCTCTGAAGCTATCGAAAATAAAGGGTAATGGAGAAGCAAAGTGTATGAGATGCGGAGTCCCGAAAGCGGATGATGTACATGTATTTGCAGCTTGCCCTGTGATTCAAGAATTCTGGAGTAGCGTGGGTAAGACTTTGTCTGATGTTCTTGGTTCAGAGGTTGAGGTAAGCCCTTCTCTTATCCTTTTTGGTATTGTTTTGAAGCCAGAAGGGGTGTTGGGGTTCTCGGGGTTACAAAGTAAATTGGTATTTTACTTGGTCCTTTTGGCAAGAAGGGAGATCTGTAAGTTATGGCGTCAAGCTGTACCCCCAACATGGAGAGCCTGGTGGAATGCAGTAAGATATTTTAGAGATCTGGACCAAAAGGTTCATCTAAATAGAGATAGAATAGATTTTGGGATATTTTGGAATTTGTTAGATCGTTTAGAAGCTGTTTAAATTATTTTTATACTATCCAATGATTACACCTCTTGGTCAGCTCATGATGTGTGGTGCGGTTGTGTCTCGCAAGAATAACATCAGCTGAGTCTTGATCCCTCAGATAAGAGCAACAGGGATGGTACAGATTGCAAGGTTGCTTCTTTTATGGAGGTCATATGAGGATTAAAAAAAAAAAAAAGACTTAATGGGGGAGGAAGGCCACGCCGCCCCCCCTCCCCGGACTGATTTCATATCCGGGGACCCCATCCCCCAGGGCCTGGCCTTGACATGCTGGGTGCCGTGGAGCCCGCGGGGAGAGCCTGATTGCCCCTGTGGTCCATGCCGACACCCCGCCTCCAGCAGGAGACGGCATTGCTCTCACACACAGGGAGCTGATAAACATGCAGCTCCCTCAGTGAGCAATAGTTTTGTCTGTTTCTCTTCCCGTTTGACAGCGGGCAGGGAAACAGACAAAAACTTTGCTCCCAGCAAGCGGAAGTTGACAGCTCTCGCTTGCTCTGAGCGGAGTTAGTGTTTGCTCTGACTTGGCAGGAGCTGTCAAAGCTCCAGCGAAGTCAGCGCAAACAGCTATGTCGTGGGAGTGGGCATCCTGGGACAAAGGAAGAGACGGCCCTGGGGGTTGCAGTTCCTGACACCATGAATGGCCCCAGGAGGGGAGCCACGTGTCCCCCCTCCTTCTGTTTTCAAGGGCAGGCACCGGGGAGGTGGTGGTCCCAGGGGACGTATATGGCCCAGGAGGGGGCCCGCGTGATTTACTTCCCGGGGACCCCATCCCATAGTGTCCGACAAGACATAATGGGGGAGGGAGGCCACACCGCCCACCTCCCCGGACTGATTTCAGCCCCGGGGACCCCATCCCCCAGACAACCCACCTCCAGCAGGAGACGGCATTGCTCTCACACACAGGGAGCTGCTAAACATGCAGCTCCCTCAATGTGAGAGGAATAGTTTTGTCTATTTCTCTTCCCGTTTGACAGCGGGCAGGGAAACAGACGAAAACTCTGCTCCCAGCAAGCGGAAGCACTTTGACAGCTCTCTCTTGCTCTGAGCGGAGTTAGTGTTTGCTCTGACTTGGCAGGAGCTGTCAAAGCTCCTGCCAAGTCAGCGCAAACAGCTATGTCGTGGGAGTGGGCACCCTGGGACAAAGAAGGAGCCGACCCTGGGGGGTTGCAGTTCCTGGCACCATTAATGGCCCCAGGAGGGGAGCCACGTAGCCCCCCTCCTTCTGTTTTCACGGGCCGGTGCTAGGGAGGTGGTGGTCCCCGGAGCCGTATATGGCCCAGGAGGGGGGCCATGTGGCCCTCCTCCCTCATCTATTTTATTTGCTGCCCCCAGGGAGGTGGTGGTCCCCAGGGGATCTGTGTGGCCCTCTGCTAATTATTGGTTTTAAGCCCTGGGGAGGAGGTGTTCCCCTGGGCTCTGAAGATCCCATTGAGAAGGGTCCGCACGGCTCCTCTCCTAAATTTTAAATAAAGCCCTGGGGAGGCTGTGGTTCCCGGGGCTCAGAAGAGCCAATGGATGGTGGCCGTGTGGCCCACCCTCCACACGGCCATGTGGCCCACCCTCCCGTTTTATAATAAAGCCCCGGGGAGCTGGTGGTCCCCGAGGCTAAAAGGAGCCTGGGGGAGGCCCTGTGCACCCCCTCTTTTTTTTATTCCAATGCTCACATACCCCGGGGTCCTGGCCCACCAGGGGTCTGAAACAAAAACAAGAGCGGGAAACTGCACTTTTTAAAAAATTTGCAACAATTTGCTGATCCAACCATGATTTCGCGGCAAAATTGAAAAAAAAATGTTTTAACCACCACACCAAGGGGGTCAGGATATTCCTAGCAACAAGTTAATGTAAGTTCGGTCCATGGGAACTTTTCCAGAGAGGTCTGTAAATACGGTGCAGCTGCTCAGCAGCATCTAGCTGCATTTGAACTCTTCTGTCTCTTGTCGGGCTTCTATCTACCTTTTACACAGATACACAAAAAAATTGCCAGCCAAGACAAGGCTCAGCGATTGTTGTGCCTACCAGGTGGTACGGTAAGGAACCTGCCAACAAACGTGCAGGCAAGGCGGGGCCTGTCAGTGCTCCACATGGTCTTAGTAACAATTGCATCGTCCCTTCAGTGAAGGCTGCAGTTCTTAATCTCTCAGTGCATTGAGACAGGAACTAGCTGCCATTGCGGCTGCCTCTCCCAGGCTAGCTTTGTGTGTAAACACTTCCCTCGCTGCTACACTACAGCAGGCCGGGCTGCCTGCTCTTGTGGCGGTCGCAGCATGGATGCCAATGCCAAGGACGAAAAACCCAGCCCCCTACAGATGGCCAACTTCTGCTCCAAGCTGTTCTTTTGGTGAGTGACAGACACACGCATTGCTTTTATCCTCTCGGTCAGCAGAGGTGTACTGACACATGCTGCTTCCACGATGTGTTCAGGAGAAGTGAGATGAGGCAGTGTATGTATCAACCTGCCACTGATGTTGCGAGCACACTATTTGACAATGCTTTAGGGGCATCACTTGTGCACTTGTGTTGCCTACCTCTCTGACCTCAGTACGTGCACATCGACCATGCGCTACCAAACTACAACTGAGGTTGTGCACACTGATGGTGCACAACTAGGACTAATCCACATGTCCTTTAGTATGCTGGCCTCTCTGACTTAATCACTTGCTTTTTTGTACACAGCTTTAACAGCGAGCCTAGGCATATGGCGCATGTGCACCAATGGCATCACGGGCCCACTCAGTGTGCCGCGCTCTCTACTACATCATCTTACACATCTGTGTGCTCACCATTCTGCTAGTAATCCGGTGCACAAACATTTTTAAAGTGCATCGCTGGTATCACGTCTCAACACTGCGTGGCTGCCTCTCTGACACTGGTCATTGTCTCAATCTCGCCCACTACCCTCACTTAAACAGTGAGTCAGGCTTGTGCACCCCACTCCTCTAACAGCATGTGTGGCAGCTTCACAGACCTCCCCAGCCCCCGGCACACTAGGTGTGCCTCCATCTCAGCCACACATCAGGGTGCCAGTCTCGCTGGGTCTTTTAGGAGTTAGAAATCAGGATTTAGGGCCATGAAGGGTAGTAGATACGCCTTCCCCACCAACACGGCTCCACGCCCTCCTCTCCTCCTCCAGTCCTTTAGCCCTCCACACCCTCCCTCGAGCTTCTGTCGCCCCCTTCCTAGCCCCTCATTCCAAAGCCACATCCTCAACTTGTGCAAATTGTTTAAAAAAGAAACTAGTAAAAACAAACAGAAAACTGTGGATTTCCCGCCCGTTACCTTCTTCCAGGGTTGCAAACAGTCTCTCATTTTGCTGCCCTCTTCACACGGTCAGCGATGGATTGTTCAAATGCCTTATGTAGGAATGATAAGGAAGGGGCGACCGGCGTGATGCGCTCATGACGTCGATACAAGTCAGATGGCTCTCGACGACAGATGGTGCCCCAAGAGCTGCTGTGGGGCAGAGTCTGAATCCCATCAAGGCCGCCTTCAGGAAGAGTCTGCTCGCCAGCACCGGTTTACTTCATGCAGGTTACCAAGTAGGGGTGGGCGGTGGAGGCAAACTGCCACGTGGAGGAATCTGAGTTTTGGGCTGAACTCCGTGCTCTCAGCAGAGTGCGGAGTTGGCAAAACTGGGCAAACTCTGCTGGTGGAGCAGAGTTCACCGCCCACCCCTAATCAGAAGCAGACAACATTGATGATGTCTTTGAAGATATAAGCTAAGAAGTGGAAGTTAATCCCATGAAGTGACCTGCTTATGCGGTGCAAATGTACTGTATTTTCCAAATCATGTTTTATGGATTACATCTGGCAAAAAGAAAACTCCACTACACATGATGAATGCACACACAATCTACGACAAGTGCAAAATAGCGAGCTACTCACTTCAATGAATAGTATTGGTGTATCAACAAGTTATAATGACATAGTAAGGAGCAGGAACTTGTGAGCAGCTCATGCTGTAAAATCTTGTGAATCCGACAGCACACACCTTCCAAGTCACTTTACCGGGGAAGGATTTACAATTGCTGCTCTTTATAATTTTGATTTTGAAGACAGCTCTTCTTTGTCTGGAACATCCAGCACACATGATACTGCCATGGTGCTTTTTCAAGACTGTACCAATTAAGTAGCTGCTGGAAGACAAGCTGTGTCAGCTGTAGGCATAAACAAACGAAGCTGCAAACTTATAACCCAACTGCCTTGCCAACGTGTGCAAAATCACTACAAGCCATCAACACGTTCCCGTCTACCAGAAAGTTTCAAAGTGGCTGAGGACATGGATCTTCTTCTACCTGATGCTGCAGTCCACAAAGCTGATTTAACTGAATTTGTCATATTATTCGGTGCTGACTGAAGGATGAAGAAAAGCCAATCCCTCCATGGCCTGGAATTCATGATCTGATCTCCCAGAATACTGTCCCACTGAATAAGTTTGAGTTTTTACCAATAATACTATCTCCAGTCACAAAGTATGCCACAG
The DNA here is from genome assembly GCA_963921515.1 of Calotriton arnoldi. Taxonomy (NCBI): domain Eukaryota; kingdom Metazoa; phylum Chordata; class Amphibia; order Caudata; family Salamandridae; genus Calotriton; species Calotriton arnoldi. Next base: position 527,404 of record CAWUFW010005392.1, on the reverse strand, counting down.
CATACAGAGCTAAAAAATCCAAAATGTGAGTGGTCAGCTTGAAGACTAGCTTACCCTGCCAATTTTCGGTGATAAAGGTGTTATCCGTATTGTAGCTGACATTTTATGAGCAATCCAGTAGAATTTGATGATCTTTATCCAATGATGGGCATTTTCCACACGACAAAAGTTGCATTGCGGTGTGCAGGAAGTTATCTCAGTGGATGTGGCATAGACAATACATTTATTGAGGCTGAATCTTTGAAAGTAAAACTGTCCAGTCAGTATTGAGCGGAATTCATTATGTTTGTTTGTTACAAGGTATGCTCATCATAACTGAGGCTATAAAAACATTACGTTGGAATGCTTTCTGGAACAAGAATGACAAATTAGGTTTTGCATATCTTATCTCAGAGGTGAACAAGGCACAGAGTGTACTTAATTCAAAAGACATAATGCAAAGCTGGGCATTGTTCAATAAACTCAAAATCAGAAAACCTGAAAACCAAGTTCGTAGAGTTTGTCAAAGAATGTGAAGAAAAATCTGAACTTTGCAAGTACTGGGGAAATGTTTTACACATGATAGCTCATGTGAAAAACTTAGTGCATGCTGATCGAGAAGGTGATTGGGAGCTGCACGTGAAGACGGTGGAGTCACTGATTATTGTATTTTGCTAATTTGATTGAATAAACTACTTGAGATATGGGTCCTGGCATTTGGAAACAGTGAAGAAGCTTGAGGTGGAAAAACCATATCTCTACAGTAACATTCATCCAAAGACATTTTGTGGTGAAAGACAGAGAGGGAAGGTTCAATGCTGTGGCTCCAGATATGAAACTGGAAGAGACGATACAGAGATCACAGAAAAGCCCCAAGAGAATTGTTGGTCAGACACATAAAAGTGAATATGTTGCTCAATGACAGCTAGTTTACCATGAAGTACTTTCTATTTGCAATGTTTTCAGAGAGACGACAAATTCAAAATGTATGGCCATCGCGAAACTGTTACTCACCAAGAACTAGAGGGAATGTTTTAATAAACATGTTGAGAGCCTTCTTCGTTTCATGCAGCAGCAAAGAAACCCCTTTAAAATGACTGAGCCTGTATGTCTACACAACTTTGTGACCAAACAATATGTGGATAACTATTTAAAGACACGTCTACTAGATGTCCTGGAACATAGATCAAAACTATACACAGAACTGAAGCAGGAGAGATTTGTATTGAAAGAGAAAAAGCTGTCTGACATAATCACTAAAGCTAAACTTCCATGCTTTAATTGCCATAGTCCGACCAGCCACCACAAAACAGGTTACCAAAAAACAACTTTCGCAAGCACAGAGAGATGGATGTAGCAATTGAAGGGGTGAATTTATTAAGGACATTCTGTCGCATGATCTTCTTCCAACAAACGCATTATTTGTAAGCCTGGGCAGAGTTAGCGATGTTCCACTACGCGGAACTCCACGAAGTACAAAAAAAAACTCCACCGCGCTACGCAGAGCTCCAGAAGCTGTGGAGTGTGTTACATAAATGACGTTTGCGGTGATTTTCAGCACCGGGTATTTGTCCGCACTGTGCAATCATTGCGAACGGCACCATATACAGCGCAAGCGGGCGCTGTTCCTTTCTGCCACTTAAGGAGATTTTTTAGTCGAGCGGCAGCTTACTCAACGCGAAGGGACAGTTTCTCAACGCGAGCGGTCGCGACCATACACGACCACTCGCAATGAGAAATCTGACCGCCCGCGTTGAAAAATCTCGCGGGGAGGTGGATTTTCTGTGCTTGGCAACTTGACGTTGACGAGCGCAAGCGAGGAAAAAACTCCGCTCCACATAGCGGAGCGGAGTTTTTCAGAACTCCGCGAGCTCCGCGTAACACGGAGTGCGGAAAACTCCACAAACTCCGCGAGCGGAGCAGAGTTCACCGCCCAGACTTAATTATTTGAGGAGATGCTACAACCAAACCAGTGAAGCACAAACTTGTACAAGAGCTTGAAAGAAAGCCTTTCACCTGAAGAATTGCAATTCGTAAAGGTGTCCTCATTGAAAACTGCTGTTGTTGTAGACCATATGTCCCATTTGTAAATGTGTATAAACAAAAAGAGAGAAAGGGAAGTCGCTGCTTCCACTCTTATTCCCCAGGGAAATATCAAATAAACATCAGAAGAGTGAAGCTAAAAAGTCAAAGAAGCTTTTAACAGGGATCACTCATGTTTGTTAAAAGAGCCCTCACTCACCAACCTAGTTGGTGACATGCTTCATCATTGGGCTCCCACCAGAGAGGCCGAATGCCTCTCTGGTGTGCTACGACGCCTGATTACAGCGAAGCGGGTTTTTTTGGTGACAAGTGCTGGTGCATAAAGTGAGATTAAAAATGAGCTTACTGCTTCCTAAATTTTTTTTTATTAGGTGGAGAGTAAGGCCAGGTTAAAAATATGTGGTGGATGTTATGGTTGAGTATATTGCTCAAGCACATCCAAAGTTAAGGAGTCTGGTCTACATGTTTCAGCCTCTGAATGCTAATTGCCAGGCTTTCGTCAGGACCGGAGACCATGGCGGTATGCACACGCTAAGGTGCACCCTAACCTATGGTCTGAACAGGGGGACCGAATTACTCACGGTTCCACGATTAATACCTTCCAAGTTATTGAACGCCTTTTGCGAACCTGTTAAGAGAAAAAAGAGGATGGAAACATAGAAAAACACAGACATAAGACGTGACAATACACAGATGATTGCGTCCGGTTATCTGCCCTCAAACTGAGCGATCCTAGTTATGCCTTCGCTGGTGCCCGTCAGTGAGTAATGACGGGAAGTCTTTAAACTACAACCAAACGTGAATCAGTGGCTGTAGCCATGCTGCGGCACTAACAAGTATTGTGCCTGCTTCAGATAAAAATAGATCAAGACAGAATTTATCCGTGATCGTGATAAACAATGTGAAGTACACTCGCTGTGGCACCAATGGAATCTCAAAGTGCCTGTGTAAAATTCATACGAGTCTTGTGTGAAAAACGCTGTGTTGCTGCCTTGTTAGAAAAACCGCCTGTGCGGCCGTCTATTAAAATAGTAATGGAGAAAAGAAGCTTACATTTATCATGGTGAAGTTTTACTGCATGGGTCTCGGCGGGAGGCGGTGACTAATAGTCACACGCTAGTGGGCACAGGGAAAAAAGTAAAGGATCACTATCACGTAACATGGCCGTCAAATACCTTATGTCGTCCTGTTAGTTGTAGGTAGACATACTAATCCATAGTACACCGCCTGCGTTGTGCCTAGATAGTGCCCATTCCCGGGACCCCGATGATAAAGCCGGGCCGTTTGTGAGTGTTATTTGTAACTGGCGCCGGTAATGGACAAAAGGGGGTATGACGCTATCGCGTAAAAGCGTGCTAACGCTTACGCATACGTCTTCATGAGTGCACCGCTATCCTCATGAGCGTGTTGGCATGTCATGGAAAAAAGAGGGTGTATGCGCTCTCACAACACCGTCAGCTTGCACAATTACTGATTTTTGCGTATGCTGCCGCGGACCCAGATATACAAATTATAGTGAAGTGGTAGACAGTGTGACTACTTGTATGTGTGTATACACTTTCTCTGAGTTAATAAACCGTATAGAACACGGTGAATAGCTATGGTACAGTTGCACATTCCATCTACTGTTGCGGGCTCTGATGTAAAGCTTGCAGTCAAGCGGTTTATATGAGTTTTGCATTTACTCTGAGCTGATAAAACCGCCATAGACCCGGTAAATAGCTATGGGACAGATGTGTTTCAGCGTGCCCATTATGTAGTAGCGCGCTGCATAATGGTGCCCACATTAAGTTCAGGACCCACTATAAGTGTGAAATACGATAGGGCTACTGGTTAGATAGCCTTTAGGCCTCTCTGCTCGAAATGGTTGTCATGACCATGCTATGAAAAAACGTGCAGGCTGTGACTGTCTGCTTCATCTTTTCAGTACTGAGCCCCACGGAATGTTGTCGTTCAGACCCTGTTTGTGGGTACCCAGACGGTACACCCAGCGCTGTTCTTTTTCGAAGAGGGCACCCTGTATGTTTTTGCCTTGTTTTAGTTGTTCAATCACAGTCCAGTGGATGTCATTGGTGGTATGATTCAACTGGATAAAGTGATCTGTCATCTTGGTCGTTGTTTTTTTGCAGCGGATATTGCTCCGATGCTCACATATCCGTTGTTTGATCTTCCTGGTTGTCATGCCAAGGTACCTTAAGCTGCATGGGCACGTGATAAGATATATCACGTTGCTTGAATTACAGTTCGTGTTTGCTCTCTGGGTCCAGATTTTATTAGGTTCCAGTGCAAGCGTTTTTGAGGCAGAGGTAAGGTGGCAGACACTACAATTGCCACAAGGGAAGTGGCCCACTACGTTCGGTAACCCCCAGGCATTTAGTACTGAGGGACTACTGTTAACCTCGGGTCTTTTCGGGCGAGTGTGTACCAGACAGTCTCTAATGCTTGTTGCTCTCTTAAAGGAAAAGAGTGGTTTCTCCCATTTCCTGTTGCCGGTTTCAAGGATCTTCCAGTGTCTATTGATAGACTTCGTGATTGCATTTGAGGCAGTGCTATATGTGGTCACACATGTCAAAGGTGTTCTTTCTTCGGTCCTTGTGTTGTCTTCCAAGAGTGCCTCCCGGGGCTGGTTTCTTGCTCGTTTGTAACTTTTGTTAAGAATGTGTTCTGGGTAACCACGGTTGCGTAGTTTTCTAGATAGATCCGTAGCTTGGGAGCGGTAGTCCTCAGTGCTACTACAGTTCCTCCTTATCCTCAAGTACTGTCCATAGGGGAGGTTCTCACGGAGGGATCGCGGGTGAAAGCTCGTAAAGGATAACAGATTGTTTTTTGCCATGGGCTTATAGTAAGTTTTTGTTGTTAGTCTGCCTCCCTCTCTCTTGATGGTTACATCCAGAAAAACTATCTCCTTTGTATCATGGACGTGGGTGAATCTTAGATTCTGATCACATGTATTAATCCATTCGAAAAATCCTCTCAGGATGTCCTCTGGTCCTTGCCAAATGACAAGGACATCGTCTATATATCTCTTCCAACATGAAATATAAGACGTAAAAGGGTTGCCTTCATCCAATATATATTTCTGTTCAAAATCGTACACGTACAAGCCTGCCACGCTTGGGGCAAAGGTGCTGCCCATTGAAGTGCCCATGGTCTGTAGGAACAGTTTGCCCTCATACTCAAAAAAGTTCTTTTTTAGAGCTAAAGTGGCGCATTCGATAATGAACTGTCGTGGGGTATCATACTCCCATGGTGTCTCAGCAAGTGCCTTCTCTAGTACACTTATAGTCGCATCTTGCGGGATACTCGTGTACAGACTTTCAATGTCCAGCGACACCAGTATGGTTGAATCATCTTGTACAGGGATGTTCTGCAAGATTGTTAGCAAGGACTTGGTATCTTTGAGGTCGGTTGAAGTTTTTTGTATTAGTGGTTTTAAGAAAAAATCGCAAAATTTGGACAATGGTTCCAGCAAGGAGCCAATTCCGGACACTATAGGGCGTCCTGGTGGAGGGATTTTGTTTTTATGTGTCTTTGGTAGGGTGTAGAAGTAAGGGATGACACTGTCACCCAAAGTGAGGAAATCTGCCTCATGTTTAGAAATATAGCCATTGGCTTCAGCACAGTTCACAAGGTTTGCAATCTCTGATTTGAGTGCAGGTGTGGGGTCCGTGACTAGAGGGATGTAGTTTCTCTCGTCATTCAGGAGGCGTCGGCATTCTGTATCGTAATCCGTTTTGTCCATGATTACCAGACCGCCCCCTTTATCTGCCGGCTTAATTACAATAGTGTATTCTTCTGTAGGTTTTGGAGGCTGAGGAACTCATTAGTATTCAAGTTCTTGAATACATTTGGTTCTTCGAATCTCTCCAAGTCATTAAACACGGCCTGTTCGAATGCCGAGATTTCCACTGGAGTCAAGTGAGGTGGTGGGCAGAAAGTGGACTTCGGTCTCAGGCCGGTTTCCCCTGTGGTATAAGGAATATCTGTTGATTCAGTTTTTTCTGTTTTTTCAAAAAAGGCCTTCAGCTTCAATTTCCTAAAGAAATCGGACAGCTCACAGTGGAGACGGAATTTGTCAAGGTGTGCCGTTGGAACGAATCCTAGTCCTTTCTCAAGTACATTCTTCTCTGTAGGAGTGAGGGTAAGATTGGATAAGTTTGTTACCAGACTCTCTGGTTGCTCGGACCCGCTGTCTGCTCCTTGGCCCGGCTGCGGGTGTTGTTCCCCACTGGATCTTCTTGTTGCCAGTGGACCTGGTTTGACCCTCTTCTCCTTCCTCTTCCCCTTCTGCCCCTCTCTAAAAAAGGAGGCCTCTACATGTTTTGGGGGAAGGGGGGCATTTGCATGAAGGCTGGATTCCAGCCCATCATGGGAGGTGGTGGTGTCTGGAAATGGTTCGGATAGAAACCTCCCTGTGGTGTTGGAAACTGTGACCACGATTGTTGGTGGTATTGCTGTCTGGATCTATTAGTCACGCCTCCCGCCGAGACCCATGCAGTAAAACTTCGCCACGATAAATGTAAGCTTCTTTTCTCCATTACTATTTTAATAGACGGCCGCACAGGCGGTTTTTCTAACAAGGCAGCAACACAGCGTTTTTCACACAAGACTCGTATGAATTTTCCACAGGCACTTTGAGATTCCATTGGTGCCGCAGCGAGTGTACTTCACATTGTTTATCACGATCACGGATAAATTCTGTCTTGATCTATTTTTATCTGAAGCAGGCACAATACTTGTTAGTGCCGCAGCATGGCTACAGCCACTGATTCACGTTTGGTTGTAGTTTAAAGACTTCCCGTCATTACTCACTGACGGGCACCAGCGAAGGCATAACTAGGATCGCTCAGTTTGAGGGCAGATAACCGGACGCAATCATCTGTGTATTGTCACGTCTTATGTCTGTGTTTTTCTATGTTTCCATCCTCTTTTTCTCCTAACAGGTTCGCAAAAGGCGTTCAATAACTTGGAAGGTATTAATCGTGGAACCGTGAGTAATTCGGTCCCCCTGTTCAGACCATAGGTTAGGGTGCACCTTAGCGTGTGCATACCGCCATGGTCTCCGGTCCTGACGAAAGCCTGGCAATTAGCATTCAGAGGCTGAAACATGTGGACCAGACTCCTTAACTTTGGATGTGCTTGAGCAATATACTCAACCATAACATCCACCACATATTTTTAACCTGGCCTTACTCTCCACCTAATAAAAAAAGTTTAGGAAGCAGTAAGCTCATTTTTAATCTCACTTTATGCACCAGTACTTGTCACCAAAAAAACCCGCTCCGCTGTAATCAGGCGTCGTAGCACACCGGAGAGGCATTCGGCCTCTCTGGTGGGAGCCCAATGATGAAGCATGTCACCAACTAGGTTGGTGAGTGAGGGCTCTTTTAACAAACATGAGTGATCCCCATTTGTAAATGGCCAAGATTTCATCAATGCAAAACTTCAAAGAGGTCATTCAGACTGTTCTAAAGATATCAAAGTCAGTGTGCACCTTGCAAGCCAAGAACTGAACGTTGTCTTTGACAGTTATCTTGAACTATCTGGCAAAGAATGTGAGAGAATCAGATGAATGTCTGCAAGTAGAACAATTGACCTAGCCTGCATCAAAAATTCAACACTAATACCTGTGCAACTTGATAAATTCTTGCCATCAACATCGAACAAGATGAACTTGGAGATGTTATCTTGCCAAAACATTGCTGATGCTTCATTGAACACTAAATTTCCAATTACTGCAAGTGAAATGATTGTCAATGAGGAGTTGGTGCCTGCAGAGATATATTTAAAAGGTACCGGCCTTATTGTTCAAGAACTTGCCAGCTAATTGGAGGAAGCTGACCTTCGTTTTGTGCCACATGTTGAGTGGGCTGTTCGAAATGGTCCCAATCGAGTCATTGTACTATTAAACAACACAGATGTTATTATTGTGCTACTTAGATTTGTTGCAATGTTTATAAGTCAAGGATTGTCAGAGTTATGGAACAGGTAAGAAAAGACACTTAATCCTGCTTCATATACTGCACAAGAAACTTGACCCAGAGATGGCCAGTGTTCTTATCAAGGACCCCTATTCTTACGGGTGATGACACTAGCAGCAAAATTGGAGGAAAGCTTGGAGCTTTAACTGCTGAACCTGTGAAGTTTTTTAAAGGATTTGCTGAGACAGAAGAAGAATGTGGCTTTAAAGACATAGAAAAATACCTTGTGCATGTGTAGAAAACGGGTTCTGACTGTCACACAATTAACTACCTTCAGTACAGTGAGTTCAAGGGATCAGTCCCGCTAAATGAACTTCCACTGATGTCATATTCTGTGTGTGGACACATTAAAAGAGCGTTCTAATTGTGTAAATGTTTTGGATCATGCATATGTAGAGAAAGATCTGTGTGAATTTGGTTGGGAAGATATTGGTGAGGTGCTAAAACCTATGAAATTTCTAAAGCCTCTACACACAGAACTTACATGTACAAGTACTTGCAAAACCTGTGCTACAAAAAGATGTCCCTGTCGATATGCTCTTCTCAAATGTTCAACATTCTGCAAATGTACCACTGGCGATTGCCAAAACAAATAGATAAAGTGAACTATGAAAATGTGTCTAAAACAGGAGTGATAAACATTATTTCTTTTCATATTCAGATCATAAACATTGTTTGGTGTATACATAAAAGGATTAAAATCATTATTATTTGTTTAATTTCTATATATCTCTTCTTCCTCTAGTATAGCTGCCATTTTGGAAAATGGCAGAAGGGTTGTTCTGAGGAGTTTTTTTCTGTCTCTATAAGACTACTTGACCTCCAAAACCTATGTTTTGACACAAAAATGAAGTATATAGGTCTCATGGTTCCTGAAATATTACATCGTCTCTGCAACACATCTGCCATTTTTAAAAATGTTGTCCAGAAAAATTCGGCCCAGATCAACAATGTCTACCCAAGCTAAATTACTTATCTAATAATCCAAAAACACAAATCAAAAAAGAAAATCTCTGGACAACAATTTGTTTACGGAGGTATATCAGGGGGCTGGGATTATTATCACAGATTTGTGCAGGAAGAATCACACTACCAAAATTAAAAGGTCACTGGAGACATTACCTTGTCGTCCTTTACACAGCTGTAGTATAGAAAATGCACTAGACATTTACCCAATAAGGTAGCACTTACTAATTAGCCAGTAGAAAGTACTCCAGTTGGGTAGGCATTTTTGGCAAAACTGTTGACTCTTCTGGGTAAAAATGAGGTTCCATTATGGCCCTGATTTCACAGAAATTAAACCTCAAAGGGTGCCCCAGTTGAACCTCCACTTCTGTAAAGCACAAATGATCCTAACTTCTTGAGCCTTGCAAAGGCAAAGCAAGTGTGTTTCCTGTTGTATTCCACATTGAAAAACGATATGAAATTCTTAATAGACGTGAATTTAATTGTTGATCTATTGGAGCACAATCTGATGTGTAGTGACTATGAGGAGTGGTTTCTTTCTTGTCATCTCCTGGTGGGAGCAGAGTCCATGGTTCTCCCTTTTAAGTACCCTAGGGGGCTTATTTTCAAGCCCCTTGTGCCACTTTTGCGTCATTTTTAACATGGGAAAAGTGACGTAGGGGTGGCGCAAGGGGCTTGTAAATAAGCCCCTAAGTATGCAAATGTCCAAAATCCATAGCACCACTCACACATCTACTCACAGACATACACAGGCACTCACACACCCACCCACAAACCCATCCAGGTACTTACAGACCCACACAGTCACTCACACACCCACCCACAGACCTACAAAGGCCTTCACACATGCATTCACACAGGCACTCACACACCCACTCACAGACAAACAGGCACACTCACAAACCTACTCACAGACCCACTAAGATACTCACACACCCACTCACAAACCCATATAGCCATTCACACACCCACTCTCTGACCCATACAGCACTCACACTCCCACCAAAACACTCACAGACTCACTGACATACCCATACAGCCACTCACACACCTACCCATTGGCCTATACAGCCACTCACAAAGGTTACAGTTAGGATTTTATAAAAAAACATAGAAATTCACTGAAAAAAACAAAGGTTATAGGGATATTATAATTAGGGAATAGAATTTAAAAAAACCCTAGAAATTAATCAGTGATGTAATTTGAGATGTCATCAGTGATGTCACTGACCATCTCATGAGTAATGTAATATGTGAGGTTATAAGCGGTGCATTGCGGGGGTGTAAGTTATAGTTAGCTCAGGTAACTATGACTGCTGAATTTCACTGGTTTTGTATGAGTGAAATCTGAGCCTAACTATAACGTCCCTGTAATCTTTGCTTTTTTCAGTTAATATATATATGGGTATGGTCATTTTTAGGGTTTAGGAGTGGGTGTGGTTAATGGGTGGCTAAGGTATCTATAGGGTTAAGGGTGGGTAAGGGTTTTGGGTGGCAAGGGTATTTTTAGGGTTTAGGGTGGGTAAGGGTATTTGGGTGGCAAGGGTATTTTTTAGGGTTTGGGTGGGTAAGGGTTTTTGGGTTGTAAGGGTATTTTTAGGGTTTTGGGTGGGGAAGGGGGATTGGGTGGCAAAGGTATTTTTAGGGTTTAGGGTGGGTAAGGGTATTTGGATGGCAAGGGTATTTGTTAGGGTTTAGGGTGGGTGAGGGTTTTTGGGTAGTGATGGTATGTTTAGGGTGGGTAAGGCTGTTTGGGTGGCAAGAGTATTTTTAGGGTTTAGGGTCGGTAAGGGTATTTTGGGTGGCAAGAGAATTTTTAGGTTTTAGGGGTTGTTTGAGGTTAGGGGGTTGATAAGGTAAAATATATATATATATATAGAGGATGAACCGCCATGAAAAGAATGTGGGCTGCTTCCTTCAGATTACTGGAATGGTGTTGGCAGAAGGTACAGTTTAAATAGAATTGAATCGAAGCTTTTTACCCTGAGGCTCACTGGAGAGCTTTTGAAATGCAATAATTTAATGTCATGCGGCAGTACCCACCGAAGGGTTTAATGAATGAGTAATGGTACTACGAGCCCCAGAATGCTGTGTGGTAAATCAGCCTTCCGGAAGGCATAAAAGAAATTAAAATGAGGACTCACCGATTGCTCACTTCTGCCTAATTGACTTGCAAATTGCCCGTGAACAAGGAGCAAGCAGCTCCGAAACGCGTAGGGCTGTGGAAATTGCAGGACATTGCTGCCGGTTTGCTGTTAATAAAGCATTCTGCTCCAAATAGTGGGATTCGTCTGTACTTTGAGTGCGTCCTCGCAGGTGGGATAACTTGTGTGAAAATAAAAACACGCTGGCAAGGAAAAAGTGGCTTGGACATCATTTTTCTGATACTGGTATCAACGATCGTTTGGATATTTAGGGGTTCGCGACCCCGTTTGAGCCCGCCACCCAAAGCAGCTGGGGTTTCTGCGCGGAAACTTTGTTGGAAATATATATATATATATATATATATATATATATATATATATATATATATATATATATATATATATTACCTTATCGACCCTCTAACCTCAAAACCCAAACATCCCCTGAAACATAAAAATTCTCTTACCACCCAAATACCCTTACCCACCCTAAGCCCTAAAATTACTCATGCCACCCAAATACCCTTACTCACCCTAACCCTAAACCTTAAAAATACTCTTGCCACCCAAACACCCTTACCCACCCTAAACCCTAAAAATACCCTTATACCACTCAAAAACCCTCACCCACCCTAAACCCTAAAAAAACACCCTTGCCACCCAAATACCCTTACCCACCCTAAACCCTAAAAATACCCTTGTCACCCAAAACCCTATGCACCCTAAACCCTATATGCACCTTAGCCACCCAATAACCTCAACCACCCCTAAACCCTAAAAAATTACCTTACCCATATATATATTCGCTGAAAAAAGCAAAGGTTACAGGTACGTTATAGTTAGGCTCAGATTTCACTAATACAAAACCAGTGAAATTCAGCAGTCATAGCTACCTGAGCGAACTATAACTTATGCCCCCACAATGCACTCCTTATGACCTCACATATTACATCACTAATGACATGGTCAGTGACATCACTTATGACATCTCAAATGACATCACTGATGAACTTCTAAGGTATTTTAAATTCTATTCCCTAACTATAATGTCCCTGTAACCTTTGTATATAGATCATTAAAAAAATACTTTATACTTACCTGTATAATACTTAAGTTTTCGTTGTAATTGCATGTGTGGTAAAGATATAGTTGTGGTAAAACAAATGTGTGGTAAAGACATGCGTGGCATAGGCATTTTCGCTGTAATGCCCTCGTTGTAAAGATATGCATGGTAATGGTATACGTGGTTCCATCATACAACCGTTTCATAGGTTCTCCTATGGCTAGAGGTACTGATTTCATTTGCATCTCTCAGTGAAACCTCACAGTACTATTTGCAAACCATTAAGTTTCATGACAATAACAAGTTCCCAGATCTGGACTTCTCACAAGCTAGGAAGTCAGCTAGGCTATTCAGGTGTTGCACCTACTGGCCCTTGTAACCACTGGTTTCTAAGTCTCATGGGCATCAATTAGAGTTAGCCACAGGCAGTAGCTGCTGACCCTGGTTCACTCTTTGGTACACATCATACTTCTCTTGCTTCCCCTAATATCATATATCAAGAACATGGACAACAATTATGTAGTTGTTATTTGGTTCCTCACCTTGCTAGCTTCTTGTGGGGCATGGAAGTGGTGGCAGGAACAGAAAGTAAAAAGGACTTCTTCTGCAGGTTTCACTCCTTGTTCTTACCATAACCCATCAGCAGCCAATAGAAGGTTGTTAAGAGGTCAGAAGTGGGACAAGTGGTCAACACTAAGGTGCTATTGAGGATCAAACAGTGCACAGTGTCTGTTTCCAACCCTTTGCATTTTGGGGAATCAGCGCGCATGAAAGGAGCCTCATATACTAAAGACCGGGTGAAGCCTGTCACTCTTTCTCCTCTTAGGGATAGCAACAGAGTCTCAGTTGGTCTCCAAATATAGCATGGTAATTCATCAGCCCTTACTGTTTCTATGTGCTCACAATTAATTCAGACACACTTTGCTAACCCTGGGGATGTTTGGCAGAGCTATGTAATGAGGGATGCTGTTTTGCTTGGCTGTAACTGCACACAGCTGGTTTGTGAGTAATTCCCTGTATGATTCTGGTTGATTGTCCAATTGACATCCTACAGTCTTCTGCCTTAATGTATCCCAATTCCAACCACAAGTCAACGAAACACTAGCCGAGGGTAGAAAACCATTTGCTTGTCATTTAACATTGTTTCAATGCAGCAAACATTGAGATAAAGAAAACAAATATGAATTATATGTTATTTAGGAGTAGCGAGAAGTATGTCTTGAAATCCAGAGGTTCCTGCTTGCAGCCATTGTCGACAGAGTTTGCATGCCTAACTAGTTAGGTGATCTAACTTAACGCCTTCTAAATGCAGGTATGGCTTTCGCCTTTGCTAGTTTTCGTATCTAACTATTAGTGCCCGTTATCAATGATAGTTAATTGGCAGGTTTCATCTTCGAGTTTCAAAATGGATAGTTTATGCCTCAAACAAAGCACTATAACCAGTTGCTTTGGGGGTGGTCTTGTGAGGTAATTCCTTTTAATGCTACAGGGTCAAAAGGGGTTGGAGATCATTCTTCTACCCCAAGCTACTTTTACATGTATCGCTAAAGGCCAGCTGCCAAGCCATCACGCAGAATAGGGTACACATAGTACGCAAAAACATGGAAAAGGAACACAGAATTAGGCCTAGTCACTACATATGCCAAATAGGATTTCTACCCAAGTTTTAAATATGCACAGATCAATGCAGTGGGGAAGTTCACACTGACATTTATGAATAGGTGAAGTAGTACTCCTGAAGGTCTCTCGTTTACTGTGCACGAACTGCTGATTGTTCTAGGCATTTTGCTAATTCGCACATTGTATGGATTTGAAGGGCTTTCAGGGAGGAGGGAGCGGCTAAAAGTCTTTGGGCACAAATTGATCGGTTTTCGGTCATTTCTCCTCCTTCGGGACACTTAGAGGCGCCATTTTGAACAGTGCGCCCTCTTGTCCCTGGCCATATGCATTTAAAGAGCGGTGCTGCGCGGACACAGTAAGGTCCCTCTGCTTACTTTGCACAAACTGCTGATCGTTTTGTACTTGTTTTGACCTGTTTTAAATATCTGTGAAACGCTGGGCATTTTTGCTGATTTGCACATTGTATGAATTTAAAGGGCTTTCAGGGTGGAGGGAGCAGCTAAAAATCAATGGGGACAAATTTATCAGTTTTCGCCCATCTTTCCTCCTTCAGGACACTTAGAGGCGCCATTTTGAACAGTATGTGCTCTAGTACCTGGCTATATGTATTTAAATCGAGTCGCTGCGCGGACGCACCACTGGTGCACCTAAGGCACACCTAAGGCAAGCCCGTCTGCACACGTCAGCATCCTAGAAGCGGCAATCGGCAAGTGCCAGGCACACTGCCAGTTTTAAAGCAGATGGCTGGCCTAGGGCCACCTACAATAGTATAACCTTGCACAGAATTGCCTCCAAGCCATTTTGCACATCACACTTACCTCCCAATATATTGAATACAGATTTTTATTGTTCACATTGCCACTGGACCCCCCAAGTCTCAGCTAAGAGCAATACTACCACCTATATCCGAAAAAATAGGCCAATTTTGGGGCGTTCTCAGCGGTTCTGTTGAATATTCGCTCTTTGCAGAAGCACGAAGCACATGTTTTTGAGCTATTAGATGGTAAAAACCAGATCTCCTATTTTTAACAGAAACGTAGCTTACAGGTTTCTCCAGTCCTGCTTTAGCTCAGTAGCGGCCCGTGGTGGGAGTGCTGCCGGGCGGTGACGTGGGGCGGGGAGGGGCAGGGTGGGGGGTAGTAAAGTACGGAATACGGCCGAATAGAGGTATGTAAACATATAAATAAATAAAACGAATTTCGTTGCGCGCGCTGTATCGCATTTTGCGATGCAGCGCACGCAACGAAATTCGTTTTATTTATTTATATGTTTACTTACCTCTATTCGGCCGTATTCCGTACTTTACTACCCCCACCCTGCCCCTCCCCACCCCACGCCACCGCCCGGCAGCACTCCCACCACGGGCCGCTACTGCTTTAGCTACAGCCATTCCTCCGGGATATAAAATACTCAGGAAGGACCGCCTCAAGGGTAGAGGCAAAGGGGTGGCCATCATTTATAAAAGTGATTACGATTGGTTTCCTATCACCCTGGGGGAATAAGATGGAGCTGAAAGTTTGGGATTTTGTTGCCCTCAGCCGTCTCAACAGTGGGCAGCAGGGGCTCTGATCTACAGACCCCCTGGCCATGCCGGCCCTTTCTTGAGATCACTAAATAACATCCTGGTGACCTGGTCCATTAAATATGCCCATTTTTTTTAGTGCTAGGTCATTTCAACCTCCTTATGCATAAACCTTTAGATATGGAGGTAGCCTCTTTTACAGATGCTTTGTCCTCACTCTGCCTTGTCCAACAGGTGTTCAAGCCCACCCACCAGGCAGGTTATATCTTAGACCAAATTTTCTCCAATTGTAATACTGTGTCGTTCGACCCTTTACCATCAGCATGGTCAGATCATCATCTAATTAAGTTCAATTGGTAAAAACATATCCACAATCAGCTTCTCTCTGAAGAAACTAAGACTATGGCTAGAGCCTTACATAGAGTTCTTCCGTCAGACCTTTGCGGTGCCCTTGGAAGTAGATTCCCCTTCTCTGTCTGGGGATCCTGAGTAGACGCTGAGCGCATGGATGATTGGATTTTTAGCAGCATTAACGACCTAGCTCCTCTCTCTGCTCTCTCTACGATCCCTCAGGACTAAAGTCGGCCCCTTGTTTAAAGAGAATCCTATGACGTGTAAAAAATATTGTAAATGTCTTGAGAGGAAATGGCGGAAAAACTGCAATCTAGAGGACAAATGCACCTATAGGGCAGCACTACAAGACTATTACTCTCAGGTCCGTATAGAGAAAAAATCTTTCTTTGAGAAGAAAATTGAAGAATCAGATAAAAATAAAATCGAAAGAAATTTTCAAAATTGTTAAAACTTCTGAATGCAGATGCAGCTATCACCTCCGAGTCGCCTATCTTTCTTAATTTTCCATCCATTTCTATGGACAAATCTTTGCTGCCCATCAAGTGTCGAAAGTCTGGGTCCCAGTCCGATCGTTGTCCGCCCATGTTACTTGCCAAAGTGGCTCAGCCTATTAAGCCCGTTATAAGTAGAATTTTGAATGTGTCACTGTTTTCGAAAGGGTGCCTACCAAATGGAAACATGCCAAAATTCTGCCTCTACTTAAAAAGCTGTTGACTGATTCTAAAGTCCAAGCCAACTACAGGCTGCTTTCTCATCTACCGGCATTTTCAAAAGTATTAGAAAAACATGTTAACTCCCATATTTCAGGGTACCTCGAAAGTCACTATCTTCTGCATCCTAGTCAGTCAGGATTTAGAGCCAACTGCAGTACGGAAACAGCTCTGCTAGAATGAACTGATTTCATTAAAGATAAGCTAGATGATGAGGGCAAGGCCATTTTGATTATGTTGAATTTATCAGCGACATTCGATACCGACCCCCATAAAATGTTGCTGCCCCATCTTCAATCCATTGGGATTGGAAGTCTGGCCTTGAAGTGGATGACTTCCTCTTTGGACAACAGAAGCCAAGAAGTATGTCTCCCCCCACTTGCATCCCCAATTCAGGATTTAACAGCTGAATATATCTAAGGGCTTGGCGTTCTTACACCTCTGGCCGTCCTTGCTGAGGCATTGGGGGCTAAAGTAATATCATACACCGACGCTACTCAGCTACTTTTCATTTCTGAAAAAGGGGCAGAATTTGATGAAGGAGTTATTAAATCCTGAATCACTAATGTGTTCAATTAGCTGTCCGTTAACCAACTAAAATGCAATCCCGATAAAATGGAGATTTTGTTTTTTGGCTCTACCCCACTTGAGGTTTGGAGGTCTTGGTGGGCTCAGGGTATCCCTCCCCCTGGCACTCATCAGAGCTCGGTAAAAAATTTGGGAGTCAAAATTGATAGTGCTCAGTCCTTTAAGGCTCAAATTCAGGCTCTGATGGGCACTTGTTTTGGGCTGCTATGCACTTTAAAAAAAGTCTTACCTCTCCTATCTGTCAAAACCAGGAAAATGATTATCCAGGCCCTGATTACTTCCTGGCTCAACTATTAAAATGTACTTTATCTGGGTCTTCCTGACTATCTTCTGAGTCGTCTGCAAGTGGTCCAAAATGTGGCGGCCAGAAAAATCCTCAATCTTGCTCAAAGAACCCATATGACCCGGCATTTGAAAACGCTCCACTAGCTTTCCATTAAAAAGAGGATTATTTTTAAGACACTGGTCCTAGCTCATAAAGCCATTCATGAGAAAGGAGCAGTGTACCTGAGGAGGAGGATTTGTGCTTATTCCCCTCCCAGGCCTTCACAATTAACCCATGGCCATCTAGCCAGCATCCCTAAAATTTGTCGGGCCAGAATTGGAGGAAGATCCTTTTCTTATTTCAGATCAAGGGTCTGGAACAAACTCCCTCTGGAACTGTGTGCGATCGCTGAGTATCCGGTTTTCAGGAAGAGGCTAAAAACCTGGCTTTTCCAGCAAGTGGCTTAGAACGAACATCATTAGTCTGCAGGTAACCTTACTCTATAGTGCCAGAACAATCCTTGGAATATGCGTGCTCTCTAGAAATGCATTTTATTTCATTTCATTTCAAGGGCTACTTTATGTAGTCATAAATGCACTGCATAAAACTATGTGCTTATATCTACTGATGTGCCTATCTTATCGCTTGTGTGCATAGTTTTCTGATGAAAGTAAAGAGAACTATGCATGCATAGTTTTACGTTTTAGATGTGAATGCTGGAATGGCAAAGTAGAGTGGCTGAAAATGGGGAAAATCTACTATAAAGGTGGTGGTGTAAAGAAAATGAAGGAAGGGCACAGGAAGGGACATGCACATATAAAAGGAAAAAGGGTAAGTCAGTTTCAGCTTATAGAAGTTACACTCACATCTGCTCAAGTGGTACTACACCTCAAAGAGTCTCAAAAGTACTCTAGAATAGTGGTGGATGGAAATTGCATAACTCTGTATAGCGTAATTGCACAAAAGTACCCCAAAATTCTGCATTTAGAGCTATTTTCTTAGTGCAAAAATCCCCCATTACATCCAAAATGGATGTGAGGATGCATTTTGCGCTAAGAAATAGTGCTAAATTCAACAGAACATGAACAGCGAATGCGAGCAGCACTCACTAAATGTGACTTGGGAGTAGGATTCCTCCCAACTTACTCCCAGCATTTAGCGCTATTTTCCTAGCACAAAATGCACCCTCAGGACCAAAATTGACAAGCAAATGCATTTTGCAAAAAGAAATAGCGCTGCATGCAACAGAACAAAAATGTGTGTTCTTGGGTAGGATCCCCCCCCAAAATTACTCTTAGTTACGTGAGCGGGCGTAATCACATTATTATTGGTAATTACGTGTCAAAGAGTAACGCGGAATTATCAAAATTACTCTGACGCAATTGAAATTCCGTCTAGACCTACTCTAGACCAGCACTGGAGTGAGTCACACAACATACATGGACACTCTCAAGTAATAAAAGGAAATCACAAAGAAATCAGTTGTTGTTGGGAAATAGCACTATCAGCAGATAAACAACAGAAAAATGATCAACCTTAAACACTGAAGACCCACATGCAAATATCATTAGAAAAATGTGAAAAAATGAGAAATGTAGTTTCTACAATAAATAAAACTAAAAATAAGTGGTCAGATAATTTTAGATATTGCAAATTCCCAAACAAATCACTTTGTAAAAACTGTACAATAGATATGCACATAATTGCAAAACAAAAATATGTAAATTAGTAACAAAGTATAAAAATACACAATTTATGTAACACACACTCATGAACACATCATAACACATTACACGTCCTACTAAACACACGGCACACAACAAAGCAAATACATATGTAAATAACGGTTGTCTAACGAAATATCACAAACAAAAATATCATCAACAAAAATATAGCTAAAAATTTATTGTAGACACAAATGTCAACTTTGCATACTTTGCATGCAAAGTTACAAATATAGACAACAAAATATACGGAAGATTGCAATATTGTCAAGAAGTGGGCATGTATATCAAATTGTAACTATTATATACTATGTTAACTTTAAAAATGTATATTAACTTTAAAAATAATGTTAGATTTTAAAAATATTCTTTCCATTTAAAATATGCATAAAAATATAATTTACAAAATCAAATAAAAATATACTTTTGGAAATAATTGCAATAAACACATTTACAAAATAAAACTGTTATTTAAAACGTAATCAATGAAAAATACCATAAAAAATTAATTATAATACCAAACAGTAAATATTTAAAAAATGCATATAACATAAAAATAAATTAAAATCACTACAAATAAAATGAATTGCTAGAAAAGTAATTTACACTAAAATAAAAATGCGTTTTAAATCAGAAATATATATGATAGGGATAGGGCTCTGTACACCCAATTTAGGTTTGGCTCGCTTCCTGTTAATGCTTTAACATCAAAGTGGCACTCAGCCCAGAACACAACAGAAGGCTGCCCTTGTTGTGGAGCCCCGTTAGAGTGTGTTGCCCATGTCTTGTTTGCTTGCCCAGCTTACAACAACGCAAGGTCTAAATGGCTAAAACCCATCTGCAGAGACTTGGGCACCCGCGAGCACTGGGTTGCTCTGCGCATCCTGAAATCTGACCCTAGCGTCCTTTTTTCTTGCGGGGTGGCCACGTTTTTAAGTCATGCTTGGCTAGTCAGACATAAAGCCCTGCGTGGGGCGACCTAACCATAAGCCTTGGGCGACACCGGAGATAGGCAAAAAGCCATGTGATGCCGCACTCACCAAAATCTTAGATTACACCGGGATGTCACCATAACCCAAGAAAGTCTCTTCAGATTGACAAAGCACCTGCACTTTATATGACACCGTTGTGATGAACTGCTATTTTTACACATTCTTTCTATATCTCCTTTTAATTTATGTGCGCATTCTATGGAATGAATTTGAAGAAACCTGTATGGACATTTTTTAGATAATTGTTTTTAATGATAACTGTTTTTTAATGCTTGGTAGTAGCTTAAAATCAAATAAAATAATTGATTTGGAGGGGTAAAATTCACTCCTACTCCATTCCGAGCATTCATAGGAAAAATATTGGGCTTCAGAAGGTCAAATTCACTATTCGCACTCCAACGCAAGCAACAGTAGGGAAAGTGTTGGACTTTGAAGCAGACAGATTTACTAGTTCCACTCCAACCTGAGCAACAGTAGGGGAAGTGTTGGGCTTTGGAGGGGTTAAACTTACTGTTCTCACTACAACGTAATCAGTGGTAGGAAAAATATTGAACTTTGGAGGGGTTAGATTTGTTATTCCCACTCCAATGTAAGCAACACTTTGAAAAGCATTTGGACTCTGGAGGGGTCAGGTTTACTATTTCAACCCCAACCTGATTTTGACTGAGCGACAAAGCAAAGTGAATGAACAAAACCTCTCCAGGTGGGCACATGGGTTCCTAAACCACGCCAATTTTGGGGAAAAAACAAAGTGAAATGGAGCATTTTCCATCACAATGTTCTAATACACTGACTAAAAAAATCTAGAAGTGTTGAAGAGGTTAATGATTAAATATTACATGATTATTTTGGGCTGCCAGGCACACATCACATGGAAGTTGAGATTTAACATTCAACAAAACTTGTTGATTTTCACCATGACGTCTCTTAAAGCTGGGATCAATATCTATCTCTTCCAGGCAGTTATACGTCACATTTTTTTCAAAATGTGTATAGCATCTTTCTTGATTTTTTCATCCAGTCTCTTCCATGAAGATACTGTGTTATGTATTATGACTGAGAATCTACTTGGAAGGGACAGAGTGAACAAATAAAAAGTCACAAAACTGACAAACACAACACAAAGACAACAGTGCTAATCTTGCAAGCACGTAGAGGAATGCTACAGCATATTACACAGAGCTCACAGGATCTGGGCAATTAGACCAGTCTTACAGGATCACTCAGCTGTAATGACAATATGAGAGACGTTTTAACTGTACTATGGAATAGATGAGGAAATGTCTCCAAGGAAGGTATGAAATAGCAAACATTATAGTAGGGGACCCCCTCTAAATAGGGTAATTTGAGGTCAGGGAGAAGAGGGGAAAACAATAACACGTTATAAAGAAACTCCCTCGTGACCTATCTTATTTTATCCAATCTATTGGCTACTCTTCAAAATGGGCTAACAAAATTGTGCTAAAACAACAACAAAATATGAAAAGAAAAACATGGATACATATGGATTTTTATTTATTTAATTCTTTTCAGTATCAAAAACATTTTTTTCTTACTTTTTAAAGTTTATCATTTTTTGAGAATATAAGAATATTGTTTCAAATATATACATACAATTGAACACAGCAGTTTCATACAATGTTAAATACAAATCATGTTCAAATTAATATCCCTGAATGCAAAATCATGAAAAGGAATAAAAAATGTTTCCTTCATACTATACTCTACACATACAACCACACACATACTCATACATACTGTGTTTTAAAATATATCTGGAAAGTGAGAGACCACAGATGACATAATCTCTATGACCAAAAACATGGAATGCATACAGCAAGATCTAAACAATATTGGTCGACGCGCGTTTCGGTGGCTGGAAGAATGATAACACCACCTTCATCAGGACCTTAACCAGATAACGAAAAGACAACCAAAGGGGCACTCAGGGAGGACTGATTCTTGTACAATAAAGAGATATGTATGAGGCAGCCTAGAGGGCCACAAGTGATCAATGTCATTTATTTCCTTTGTCAATACTGGGTATGTTCATTCCCAAAACATATTATGCAGATCAATTCTTAAAAAGATGAATTGTATCGATATATTATCCACGTTATAGGGATGTCCTACTGAGTAGTTTCCAAAATGTAATTTAAGCAAGTGACTATATCCAAGTCACGTATCAGCCAAACACTTGCGTATTTATTCTATTCGTTTTTGTACCAGAGCTTCAAAATCAGGGTTGAAGATTCTGAATGCGTGTCCATAAAGTTATTTGTGGATCGACAGCATGGATTCCTTCCAATGACCTCACAGTGTATGAAATAGCAACCATAGAAGTAAGAGTCCTGGGGAACCAAGGCACCAAAATCAGAAATAAGGGCCTCATTATGATGGCATATCGGAGACGGGATCGCCCGACTTGCTGTCGGTCGGTCCCGCCAATGGCATAACAATGCGACCGCCTTCAAGGCGGTCGCAAAGTGTATCTTTTGTATTGCGATGTGTGCTGCGAGCTGCAGCACACGCTGCAGTACAAAAAATACACTTTTAGCATATCCCTGCACTATATGGCAGGCACTTGCAGGGATATGTAGGGGTGCACCATCGATGCCCCCCAAAACACAAAACTGAGGTCCAGGGGGGAAGGGGGGCCCGCTATGGGCCTCCAATGTCACTTTCCGCCAGCCTTTTCATGGCGGGTAAACGGAATATGACATCATATTCCCTACGGCGGTGCCTGGCAGGCACCGCCACCATTGTAGGGATTGCGGCTCCCTCCAACGCACCGGCGGGCTCAAGGAGCCCGTCAGATGTGTGGCAGTCAGTCTTTCCGACCACCAACCATCCGCCCGCCATTGTAATATGGCAGGCAGTAAACATGGTTACAATGGCAGTGGGACCAACACAGTCATCGTAATCCAGCCCTAGGTGTCCCAAACTCAGCATGAACTCTTGCTCAAACATAATTCAGAAATGGATTCCTTGTGTTGAGAACTTCAGCTTACCAAAATAGAGACATTTCAACATGAAATATAGCATTTTCATTTGATAAATATATTCAGTTCCCCAAACATTTGTCCTTGTCTTCATGAAAAAAGAACGCTGTCCTTAATTAGCACATTTTTATTGTTAGCAAATACATTTTCATCCTCAAACAGCTTGTGATGTTCGCTACGCTCTCACATATTTTAACCACATATGGCCAAGGTGCTCCATTCTCTCACTCTCACACACACACAACAGACACCGCACTACTGGTCAGTATAAATATGGAATATGTTACCTAACGCATGAGAGTAAAGCCACTATAGTTATTAGAGTGAGTTCAAAGATGAAGACTTGGGAGTGTCCTTTTCATCTTTATACAGTCTTGGCAGATTTTCATAATAGTCACGAAACACAGCGCAGCAGCAACAAATGCTACACTGCGTTGCGAGACAGGGAGGGAACAGGAGAGCACCATATCTAAAGAGATATGGCTATCTCCTCCCTAGTATAGATTTTGTACAGGAAGGGTACCCTTCCTGTACAAAATACTATGCCTAGACAAGTTCAAACACTTTTCCCACTTTGTATGTGTGCTGAACAGTGCAGCATGCCTGCAAAGAAGGAAAAGAAAGGAGAAATGAAAACATTTCTCCTCTTAACGCCTCCTTTCAGATCACGTAATGCTAAACCCTATCTACAGTTTATTTATTTATTTAGTGTTTTATATAGCGCGAACGTGACCCGAAAGGGTGTCAGAGCGCTTAACAGAGATATAGCGATCCCGAATGCGACAGTAGCAAGCATCATACACTTACAAATGAAGAACAATATAAAACAATATATATATAAAAACAGTGCCAGTAAAAGTTCTCTGTGCTTACAATAGTATCTGAGACTGACCAACTACGTCAAATTACAAATTTCCTATTTAACCATCGAAGGACTCAGAGTTCAAAAGTTTAGCTGAGTGCTTGCCTCAGTGACATAATGAGCAGGGGACCCTGGAAAAGATTGTGTAGATCCCAGAGCGCTTCATTCCGGAAGTCATAGAGGGGCACTTCTGAATTATAGATCTGTAGGGAACGGATGAAGAGTCAATAGACAGATGATTAGACGATTGTTTGTAGAGAGTTAAGGTAGGAATTTACCCATTAGGAAGATCTTAGCCTCCTCCTTGAATTTTGAATGGAACGGTATTCTTCTAATGTTTAGCGGTAGCGAGTTCCAGATTCTGGGTGCGGCGTCTTAGAAAGCTCTGTTGTATGTTTTCTTCTTCTGGAAGAATGGAGGTTTCAGCACAAGATATTTTGCACCCCAGGAGTTCCTGCCTCCTCCAGATATCACCACTTTCTGATCTAGGTACACTGGTGTTTTTGAGTGAAGCGCCTTATGTGTGATGCAGGCCAGTTTGAGTTGCACTCTGGCTTCGTATGGAAGCCAGTTCAGAGCTTTTAAGTGCGGAGAGATGTGATCGAATTTTCTAGATCCAGTTATGAGTCTTGCAGCTGTGTTGAGACAGGTTTTTAGCGGAGCTGTTGAGATATTGGGCAAGCCAGATAGAGTTGAGCATCCGTATTCGATCCTCGCAATGACCAAAGCCTGAACTGCCATTTTGAGGTCTGACGTATCTAGGAATGGTTTCAGTTTTCTAAGACAACTAAGGTGGTACTGGGCGTTTTTGGGCGTTGATGTGGGTTCGCATGTTCAGGTTCCTGTTCAGCGTGATTCCTAGTGATCGGGGTGCAGTTAAGCGCATTCCTTTATTTCTGAAGAGTTATTTTTTTGGGGGGGGTAATTAGCATGAATTCTGTTTTTTGCACGTTCAGTTTAAGCTGATTACTAGTAAGCCAATGCATGGCCATCTTTAGTATTTCATTCTTGACTTGATCTCCTCCAGCGACGAGACTTTAATGTAGATCTGTGTGTTATCAGCGTACATATGAAACAGGATGTTGGTGTGTCGCAGTTTTTCAGCCAGAGTTTCCATTTAGAGGTTAGAGAGTTGGAGAAAGAGTTGATCCTTGCGGTACGCCAATTGTAATAGGGGACGGCGATGATAGCTTTTGATTTACTAAAATTCTTTGCGATCTGTTCTCCAGGAAAGATTTAAACCATTCTAGGATGGTTCCTCACAGTCCCATCCTACTTCTGAGTCGATCTAGCAATTTACCGTGGTTTACGGTGTCGAACGCAGACGAAAGGTACATAAGAATTAAGAGACAAGATTTGTCTTGGTCTAGAGCATGCAAGGCATCATCTACTATATGAAGTATTGTAGTTTCCGTACTATGGTCTGGTCTGAAACCCGATTAGCAGCCATCCAGAATATTACATTTAGAGATGTGTTGGCTCAGTTGTTGATGTACACATTTTTCTAGTACTTTCGCTAATAGGGAAAAATAGGATACTGGCCTGAAATTATTTGGGTCAGCAGCGTTCAAAGTCATTTTTTTTAAGATGGGGATGACTTTCCCAGTTTTTAGGCAATCTGGTATCAAGCCTTGCGACAGGGAGGCGTTGATTATCGCATTCCAGATGGGGACGACAAATTGGTTGGTTGTCGTCGAGAGTTTCGAAGGGAGAGGATCATTGAAGTGGTTATTAGGCTTTGTAGATGAGATTTTGGCGATGTCGTTGTCGTCATATAACTTGAAGGAAGACCATTGTGCTTAATTTTTGGGCACTGCTTGGAGGGAGTGTGCAGGTTCATCTATTTGCGTAGCCGATAGGGAAGGTAGGTTGATAGCGGCTGCTCAAAGCTCACTTCTCAGTGAGTTAACTTTGTCTGTGAAGAAAGACGAGCATTCCTCACAGTTTATTAGTGGTTTTGTTGCCTCTTTAGAGGATTTGGCCAATTTATTCGACTGTAGTTTTACCATTTCAAAGACATTACGTGGTCTATTTTGAGCGTTCTCCAGTTCCAATCTAAAGAATAATTTTTTTGATTTGAGAATGCTTTGTTGTATGCCTTTCTGGTCTTTCTTAGTAGTTTTAGTTGAGGGGATGATGGGTGTTGTCTCCATTTCCGTTCGGTTAGTCTCAGAATTCTCCTTTCCTCGTTCAGGGAGCCACTAAACCAAGGATTTTTGTCTCTAGCTGTGATTCTTCTCAGTTTTAGAGGAGCCACTGAATCAATTATTTCTGACATTGTTGCATTGTAGTGGTCCGTGAGTTCGCTGACGTTTGTTATGTTGTGTGTAGATAAGGGTTTGCATCAAAAAGCATTGGTGGTTGCATGGGAATGCCCATGTACCACCCATGTAACGCCCCCTGGGCGCTACATAACGCAAAGCAATGCTTTGTGCTGCTTTGCGTTAATTGTAGGGTACTTTCCAACACAAAACCAGGTTTGCATTGGAAAGTAAATTGGTAAAAAACATTTTGTGTTGATTAGCGTCACTTTTGTGATGTTAACCCAGCGCAAAATGTTTGAAAATCTATCCCCTATTGCAAGTCCTCTGTGAAAACCGTGGAAAGTACTGGTTTGTCTTGTGCCACCCTAAACAAAATAGGAACAGTTAAGTGGGCCAACCTACACGTTTTGTTCAAACCCACTTACAATGTCATTCTCCTTTAGGAAACAAACTGAATTGAATCATGGAATGCTTCAAAAATGAAAACAGTAGCATTATACATTTGATTGTTATATGCAATACGTAGACATCAGTAACTCAGAGGGGGCACCTACTAGCCTTGACTATTATGGAACAGTGAATATAGCTTCTTCTTCTCTCTCCCTATCTAGTAAGACATGACATGTTCTATTGAGTTTTAAGAGCATTTGAAGGATTGACACATTTAGTAGGTTCTAAGAGTGCCAGCTAGAGACAGGTAATATAGCTGACAGGTCTGCTAGTAAGAAGTGCATTATTAAAGCAAATGAAATCTTCAAACTGAAGGCTCTTGGTGGAGTAGGACTTGTAAGAAAACAGTTTCGAAGCCTAACTCAGCATTCAGAATTTTCAACATTTTGGAAATGGTGTGCATGTTGTACATTATATTTCTGCATCACTTCAAGGAATTAGTTTGAGGAGTGAAGCAGGATATTTCGGAAGTTCGCCGCCCTAGAGCCCTCTATGGATGTGCCGCCACTGAAAGTGGTGGACTTTGGAGGGGCCAGATTTAGTATTCCCACTGCAACGTAAGCAACCGTATGGAAATGTTATACTTTGGATGGTTCAGATTTACAATTCACACTCCAACCTTCACAACAGTAGGAAAAGTGTTGGACTTTGGAGGCATCAGATTTCAAAATTCCCACTCTAAGCCGAGCAACAGTAAGGAACGTGATCAACTTTTGACGGTTAGATTTATTAGTTAGCCTCCAACATAAGCATCCCTAGGGAAAGTGTTGGATTTCTGAGCGCTGAGAACTATTGTTGCCACTCCAGCATAAGGAAGAGCAGCAAAAATATTCAACTTTAAAAAGTTTAGATTTCATATTCCCCATCCTTAATTAATACAAAATAAATTACATATATATGAGACAAAAAGAATAAAAAATAGTTCCATAAACAAATTCAAAATATTTTAACATTATATAATTTTTGGAAATTATTAAAGATTAAAAATAGAAATAGAGTTGAGTACATAAAATAATATTAAAACATAAATCAATTAATGCCTTTAAAAAACACTTAAAATACTCCCCCATGTTCCCCTAAAATTCCAACAAGCACAAAACAAATTACATAATACCAATGCACATTATTTAAAACTAGAATAAAACTAAACTATACAATTATTTATTTATCAAAAACTTAAAAACAGTAAAATGTACTTACACTCAAAAATTAAAAACTTTTAAATAATTAATACAGTCTTCCAATTAATCAATTAACAGGTATAAAATGTTATCATATTGTTAAAATGATCTATTGAATAACAGACAAGATATTGACATAATTAATTATCTAATTCACAAATTAAAACTTGTAAAAAATCTATTAAAATGTAAATGTTGAAAAATACTTCCCACTGTATTCCTTTACAACCCCAACTAGCGCAAAAAAATAAAATTGACATAAATAAGAATTACACACACTTAACATTAAAATAATTATGTTTAACGCAAAAACTAATAAAACTCAATAATTGAAAAACAATATTATGTACAAATTCATTAACAAAATTATATAAAAAGACCTAAGAAATAAAATATTTGTACCTCCTATCTATTGAGTCTCATGATATTATTGACATCACAGTATTTTGACACCATATTTGGGTCTGGCTTTAACACTAATCATTTTTCTAGGTATTTACACAACTATGCTACATACAGCTTGGCATAGGTGGAGTTCTACACCAAGTAAGACAAGTAGGATGTGACACAGCGCAAGTGCATACCTCAATAATTGCCCTCATCTTCATGGGGTTCATCCAGCCTAATAACACTGCATGCCTGGCAATTTGGAAGCTGGTCACCAGAAGAACACAGTGGGAATTACTGTCAGAAACAGCAGAGAGTGTTGAAAGTGCTTGGAGGACCTCTGGGTCAGGGCAAACATCAAAGACAAGGATGTTCTGGGAAGGTCCACAAGCTCCGCTGGAAGTACTTAGGACCCACCCCACTGAAAAAGTGAGTCCTGTAGAAGACCCCTCCAGTTCTCCATGCTCAGTTGGAATTACTTCAGCAGCTGTGCAGTAGTGAGTACTCTCCTGTCAATTTAAACCATGTTTCTATGTAACCCAAGTGTTGTTGTGTAATGTCCTGTTCTGTTCAAAGGAAAGTAGTTAGTGTACTCATCGGCCCAGATGTTATGCATAAGTGAGTCAAACTTGCATTGAAGGAACAAATATCATGTGATGGCAACTTTAAATAGTTTTCACATTTCATGTAACTTCCATGTCCTTATGTGTGTCTAATCAGGATACAGTTTTAGGGAGAGGAATGTCCTCTCAACCAACCTTCTATGTAAAATGCGCCCTTGCTTCTACACGTCATGTCAAGTAGCGCGAAAAATATTATTACATCTCAAGCATGCTTCCGGTGCATGAAGGGAATACACTGTGCGAGTTATGGCATTGTTCGATGCAATCACACATGCCTCAAGTTCTCCCCTGTGAAAAGTCCTACAAGCAGCCAGGCTTACCAGATGCATCTTTAGGATCAAGGGGGTCTTTGAGCTGGGTCGGTGTTTGCATGTGCAACCATGGGGGATTGTCTTAATGACATGGCTTGAGTGAGGCCATTTCATATTAGAGCTGTATGTGAGCAGCCTATGACAATTGCCAATCATCTAAACAATATAATATGGGGAGGAGTAAAATGTGCTTCTTTGTTGGCTTTAGTAACCCACCACAGAACCACATTTTTGGAGATAAGTTCTGCATATTCAAAGTCGAGGCTCTGCAAACTGCCACTTCAAGCCTCTCTCCATACCATGTCTCAGCAGTTTTGTCCAGCCCTTAGTACTAGGACCTTGAGGCAAAACTGAGCTCATAAAGGCGTGGCTTCTGAAGGCCGTAGTTAATAGGGGAAATAAAATCTCACTTAAAGTTGACTACTTGTTTCAGGTAACTATGTAAAATAGTCAACAGTATTCTCCAAACAATTTAATTTTACCTAAACATACACCCTTAAACTTACAGCCGGGAGAGAAAGAAAATGAACACTTATTTTTTCCATGTGCTGCAAAGAAAAGAGGAAGAGCAGCTAGCAAGAATTTATTTAATGGCCAGTATTTGGGAAATCTAGTGGCTGAAGTTGTAGTTTGTTGTTACAATTCCATGTCCATGAGGGGCGTGGTGTTGCCAGTTTACACAAACGTTTTGTATGTACCGAGTAAATGCAGCCAGCCAGGTCAGAATTCTGAAGATATGGGGCAGTGAAAAGTCTCAAACTTGTCATGAGTGGTGTAATATGTGAGGCCATAAGCAGTGGTTGATGGGGGTGTAAATTATAGTAAACTATTGCTAGCATATCCCAGCAATTTTTTAATGGTATTTTGTGTCTTGTTCCAACACTTAATTATATAACCATAGCAACACACACAAACACACACAGATATTACACAGTGTCGTTGGCCTCTGTGTAGTTATAGTTAGGACCATGTTACTATAGGAAATGAATTAATTGTTTTGCTAATAACTTTGGTGCCATTTGGCAAATCTTCAACACATTGTCCCCCAAAAAAGTTAATCCACCTCATCTCTTTCCTGAAAAGGTTTGGGTGATCCATCAAGCAAGGGCTGAGAAAAGTGTCTGTTGGGGGAGGGTCCCAAAACACAAATTTCCTCACGCAGTTTCCATGGGGAATTTTTAACAGCACTATAGTCAAAACAGCTGAGTGGAATAACACCAAATTTAGCAGAAAGCCAGATCTCTACCTAGAAAGCATACTTTTAGTCATTTGTTGTAAATACGTTCAGTAGTTTTAGAGAAATTAAGGTTGTAAATGTTTAGACCTCTGGACTTTTGCTGCCTAGCTATGCTCTGATTGGTCAACTGACTAGTCATTCCTGATTGGTTGGTCACAACCTGAACAATATGTTGTGGCAGGCATTACAAGACCCAAGGACATGGTCCTTGCATCTTGAAAATGAATGAAAAAATATGTAAGGGGCAAGGTGAACATACCCTGACACCAAAGGGACCACTCCATGATTGGCTGGCCACAACATGGACACCATGTTGTGCCAGCCTTACAAGATTCTGAGACATGATGCCCATTTAAATGCATTGTAGTGAATGATAGGTTCTGATGTTCACACAATGGAGCACATACAAAGTGAGAAAACATATTTTAATCAAATTCTAAGTCATTTGTTGGTGGTACCACACTAATTGTAGGTGTATTCTAAGGCGATTCTACTCTGTGTAAAATGCTGATCCTCTGCTGGGATTTGATGAACCATGTTTGAGAGAAAACTGTTTTCTCTCATGATTTTCTTGTAGAGGGTATGAAAGGTATAACAGAATATAAATGAGAGCATATTTTCTGTAAATTCACACTATCTTCCTCAGCCATGTGAGAATAAAGTTTGTCATGCTGAGTAAAACATGTGCATCCAGCAGCAGTCTTTCAGTTGATTCCCCAGTGTTCTACTGCAACCCCCCAGTTTTCTGAAAACAACTAGCGCGCTAACATTCTTACTTGTGACAAACGTGTGGCAGACCTGAAGCCATTTTAATTGAATCAAAGCTTTCAACCTTTAAACGTTTTCTTTAGAAATGAACAAAATGAGGGGGTTTGTTTTGCCATAGAAATTATGGTTAGTATGGTAGAAAGCAAAATTAGGACACATTTTCTATGAGTTCTCAAATATCTTCCTCTCCATTTCAGTAAGGCATTCTGACATGTAGACTGAAATATTAACTCTATACACCAGCATCTGCCTGCCAGTTTACTCCCTGTATATCAACTGCAGTTTTACCACAGTGTTCTTATGAGCAACTAGAGTGCTAACATTCTGAGTTTAAGACAAACGTTTGGCCTACCTGAATGCATCTTGATAGTATTGAAGCTGTACATCTGAAAGCATTTCTCACAGAGGATACTCCAGTAAATGGGAAATGAGGGAGCTGATAACAAAAAGGCTCGCAAGATGTCCACCAGAGAAAAAGAGCCCAGGGGTAGCCCAAATATCACCTGAGTGTAGCCCAAATATAGTCCAACAGCAGAATTGTCAAAACGCTTAAGTAGCTCGTGCAAATAATCAAGTGATCAATTGGATAAAAAACATAAAAATAGCAACAAGTTTAAAACCTCTGTCGCTATTTGAGAACTCAGAACATGTATCCTCTTTTAGCTTTTTAGAGCTCTAACCATAATTTCTAAGAGAAAATGACCCCCCACATTGAGTTCATTTCTAAAGGAAATGAATTATTTTTTACAGTTTTGATTCCACCAAGATAACTTTGGGTGTTTCACACTTTTGTAGTAAATACACAATGTTAGTGTTCTAGTTGTTCTTTAGAACAGGTGCATGGACTCGGACAATTCATGGGGGGAAGGAGCAAGGGCAAAGGAAACGAGTTGACCACGCCAGGAAGTGGCAGCACAACAACCCAAATGAGGCAGGTGGGAGGGGCAGCAGCAGAACTGTGGTCTGTGGATGGGGTGGAGGGTTGGGGCAGAACATTAACCATGAAGGACAGCGAGAGGCTGTGGCAGCGCAATAGACCTTCGACAGCAGGAGGAATGGGGTAGGGACACATGACTTAGCAGATAGGGATGGTGTTTGCACAGTGCAGAAACTTGTGCAAATTCAGAATGCACCTTGCTGATGGATCTTTGTTTCAAAATGAGGCTTAACATTAACAATTCAACAGCATATCGATACCAGTGAAGCATATTTTGCCCCACAAGAACAACAGAGAGTAATAGATTTGCACACCATGAAGGTTTATTATCAGATTAGCCTTAAATCAATAATCATTTGGGTACAGTGTAAGTCAGTTAAAACCAAACAAGTCAGAACAGCAAAGCAAAGCCAAGTTATTTAAAGATATTGTAGGCAAATCATACAAGATTTGGTTCCCCTGAGGGGAAATGCCCTATGCTAAGCTAAGTTCAGAAGTGGAATGGGGACATTGCAGCATATGTTAGCTAAATATATAGTCTCTAAGCGAGAAACAAATGGAAAGTTCCGATCCGGACAAGAAGAAATGTGCTCGCTTGAGAGATTAACTCTAAGTGCAGGAAAAAAGCGTGAAGTCTGAAGGGAGGCAGAGGGGCATATACTCCCAAAGGTGGACAGGAGTAGAGTGACTGTCAAACACACACAATTAAAACATAAGATTTAACAAATAGTAATATAGCCTTTGGTTCCCAAGAGACAGGAACCAGTCCAGTTAGTGATAAAATATATGAGTCTTCTTCCATAGGAATCACACAAAGAACAGCTGCACAGCCTTGAAGATATGACGTCATGGCTGGTCAAACGTCCCGAGCACAGATGTACAACACTAATTAGAAAGCTACAGTGAAACTATAAAAAACAAGTTGTCATGCAGATTAAAACTGAAACAATTATTAATTCAAACTATGGTAGCTGACTTGGCTCCTGAAAGGAGAACAGAGTGTGAGATAACATTTTAGCAGCCAAAGGCAGAGTTTCGAACTCAGTGAAAATTCTGAGATCTACATGAGCTATGGCTAACTTAATGTGAATGTACTTTAACTATGGTTAACTAGTAATTTATAAATCACTCTTTATGGTCAATCCAGTTATTAAATCACACTCAAATGTTAGCAAGCTAAGATTATATGTAGCGTGCAATAATATGTAGTAAAACGAAAATGAAAATTAGTGACAATCACGTCACCACAAGAACTTGAACAATGAAGGGCAGGAGGGACGTGGCAAGGGCAGCAAGCAGACCCTAAATGGAAAATACATGCTAACATTTCAGAGCAGACAAGTGGGAGATGTTTAAACAATAGTCGGGAGAATGTATTTTCCTCACTGACATATTGAAGCAGAGGCCATCTGCCTGAATCGGGTCTATTGGCATGATGACAGACAATCAGAATTTCATTTTGGGCAGTTTAACCCCTTCGATGCGCGTGACGAGCTCAGCTCGTCATGCTGCGCGGTAGCGCTGTGCGCATGACGAGCTGAGCTCGTCACGACCACACCCGCGATCGGAATGTCCAGCACACGAGCGGAATTCCGATCGCGGTCAAGGGGTTAATAACATAGCCAAACAAAAACAGAGTTCTAAATTCTGTTTTTGTTTGCACTATGTAAAACTGCCAATGTTGAAGCCATGCTCTAATCCCCCCTCCAAGAGTTAAGGGCAAAGCATTAACCTTTGAAACCTTTGATGCCAGAGGTAATTCTTGGAGGGGGGAGATCGGAGAGTGTGTGACAGTCATCAACATTGTTGTGGTAGTTTTACAAAACTCTGAATCGGGTTTCTGCATGAACGAATCAGGAGGCGGAGACTAGCCTTGAAATCGGTAGGCTCCCGACTGAATCTGGAGGGTTAGCCTGTATGATCGCAGGCAGAAGGAGGGTAGGAGCAGCACTCTGACCATGGTGAGCAGGCTGCCATAAGCAAGGTCAGTACAATAGACTACGGAGAGCAGGATGGAGGGGCAGCACATTCACATGGAGAAAGGATGGAAGAGGGCAGAAGCAGCAAGTTGACTAAAAGTGCAGAAGGGAGGGGCCAGGGGTACGTAGAGGGAAAACAGAGGGCAGGCAAAAAGGGGAGAGTGGTAGAAAGCTGACGATGAAGGGCATGTGGGAAGGACCAAAGGCATGCAAATGGAGACAAGAAGGCAGGCAGGAGGTGGCCAGGGGCAGCAAGCTGACCACAGAAGTCAGAGGTGGGCATAGGGAAACACAGATGGTGAATGGAGGGCATGCAGGGGCAGGAGGAGTAAGCGGACCAGGGTGGGCTGGCTGCGGCAGGTTGGCCAGCAGGAAATCATGGGCCTTTGCTAACCCCCTTATGCAAATGGCTTAAGGCTTTGTGCATTGGAGGTGTTGGCTGAGTATGTTAAAAAAAACTAGAAATTCACTAAGAAAACAAAGGTTACGTAGATGTTATAGTAAAGTTTGGTAATATGGTCTTCCATAACATTATAAAACCTCAGAAATCAGTGAAAAAAAACAAAGGTTAAAGTGACATTATATTTAGGTATGGCGGTAAGATCAGCTACATTAAAAAAAACTAGAAATTCACTGAAAAGAAACAAAGGTTGAAGTAATATTATAGTTAGGTGTTGAAATGAGTAAAAAACAAATGCTCAAATACAAAAAAAAACTGAAATTCACTAGTTATAGTTCAGTGACCTAACTAGAACAAGCTCCCCCGCCATGCACAGTTTATGACCTCACATATTATATCACTCACAACATTTAAATGACATAATTGATGAAACACTGATAAAAACGTCCAAGCTACTGCTCCTCAAATTACTCTATAAACCACTCGATCATTTGAGAAAATAAAGTAGTAAAGGGCCTATAGACATAAACCGTATACACTGACTGTATATATATTTGTGCAAATTTATATGGTGCACTGTTAATTTCTAGCACCTTTTTAAGTGCAAAGAGTACTTCACTGAAACCAGATAATAACTGAGTGCAACTACTATGAATTGCAGACATATATTACTGATAGATTGTGGCTTAAATCAAAGTCCTAATACCAAAATATGTAAGAAAAATGAAAGCTTATGTTTATAATCCATTATCTTCTTGTAATCAGAATTGGGGGAGAGAGAAGCAACGATTCATTTGCCTCAGTCCAATAGAGGTGTAATCAAAGGGGAATGAATCACTAGTCCTGTGTGTTACCAGGGTCTGGGGTTCTGGTCGTCTTAAAAACCTTCATTCACAAATTAACCATGGGTGTGGTATATCTTAGTTCTCCGCTTTGTAGGGTATGTGAAAAGCATCATCATCGGGTCTTAGTTATGCTTTCCTCCACCTGGAGGAAGACCGACTGGTATTTACAGTAGTGATTATAAAATGTGAGGGTGAGAGTGCAGTGTCATCAAATTTACCTCCATCTATCAATCTTGATTTTATTATGTTGAGAATGGGGTAAAGGTAAAATCAAGGTGGCGGTGCAGAAATAGAAGAGCTACTGTTCTATCGCACCTGTTTAAAATCGTAGCTGGAATACATTATTCACCTGTGGAGTTCTGTGCAAATGTTGGCTTTAAAGAGTTGTAATGCCTCAACAGGGGAGAACCAAGGGCAATTCACGACCAGCACACAAGCCCCAATGTATGAACTGTAAATAACGAAGTTTGCTGTTCCTAGCAGTGAGAAAGAAGAAGGGGGAATAGCTCTTATAAGGAGCAAAGGCCCTTACACACCCCGAAAGGTGTCATGCTTCATCATAGGGCAGCTCCTCGTTGGGCCGGCGCTGCAATGCCCAATGTGCCCCGCAGGAGGGCTCTTTGCCGGAGAGTGTGGGAAATGTGTGGATTAAAAATAACTATGGGAACCAACTTTAATTGGCGGGTTCCATGTCATTTTTAAAAACAGTGATACTTGAATGTAGACATCCTAGTAGTCTCCTCAAGTTTCTAAGTGAGAATGACGGTCAACATGTTTCATGCCCCTAGATGTCAAAATGACCGTGGCATTTCTTCAGGACCTAAAAAAGCTATTTACTACTCGAACAGGGGTGGTTCACATCCATGTATAAGAATCGGTTAACCATACCCTCACAAAATACACCATCTGCAACCAGGTTCCTCTTCAGTAGGGACCTGCATCAGAAATGGGGACATAAAAACAGAAGGGAGGAGAACAAAGAAGGGGAGGGAAAATGGGGTACATTCAGACCAATATTGGAAAGGGTGGTGGGTGGATAACTGGTGGTACACCTTTCATCCCTCTAGTCACACCGTGTCTACAATACAGAACTTTTTAAATTATCCCAGGAATATTTCAGAATGGGTGTTATGATCACTCCTACATCATAAGGTGATGGATGGATGATGTAATATCAAGACCCCTATAGGTGAGGTGTGGTATTGGTCTTCAGGTGCTCAAAAAGTGTCATAACCATGTCCTCAGAAGGCATTCCATGGGAGTTTTGGTGGGTGTTACCACGCAACACCCATGGATTTTGACGCTTTCCCAGAATTACAAAACCATGTAAATCTGGCGATTATCCAAAACCTTATGCCTACCGAGGTGAGGCATAATGAGGAGAAATAACTTTATTTCTCCTCGTTTATTCCTCTTTTCATGTATGCTGCATTCTGCAAAACACATTGAGCTAGGAAAAGGCCTCCCAGAATTGCTTTTGTGCAGGAAGGTGCCCCTTCTTGCACAAAAATGATGTGTATTTGTAAAGCACACGTTCACCTAGAAGGGTATTTTGGCACTAAATTACAGATGATTATTGTTACCCAACTCAATGATACTCATCAAAATAATCCTGCTGACAACATAGGCCCCCTTGCACTGTGGTGCATTGGCATTACGCTGCCGAAATGGCACCAGCGCATAAGCAAAGGACATGAATGCCCTATATTGTATAAATTTGGTGCATTCCTGTCCTTTCACTTTGATGTAGGGCTGTGCTGCGCTGCCCTATGCCAAAACCCCATAAATTAGGGCTTTGGTGTCCAGATATGCTCTGACTGGTCAATTTATGGATCAATTCTGGTTATTTTGTAGCCATAAAAAACATTTAGATACACAGATAATCACGTACAACCCAGGGTCAGCAGCATCAAAATGATCAGTTGGAATCAGACAGTTTACACAGACGTCGGCCTACCACCCTTGGGCTGGCGGCAACATTAAGGCAGTTACCAAAGTAAAACAATAAAACAGTCCCTGAAACACCCTCCCTCCACCCTGTCTCCTTCTAAAGACAAAGCTGTGGTGACCTATGACTGCTGTGGAGGGGTTTGATGACACCTGAGCATGAACACACTGGCAAAGCAAAGTTAGAGTGCAGGTGGGCCTGCAGTTGGCTCGGTTGGGGGGAACAAACGCAGCACTTTGAGATAGGTCGGGTATACCAACTCAATAAATTCAGAGGCCAGAATAGTGATGAATGGTGCCCACAGGTCAGAGTGTGAGTCACTATTGGGGACAATTGCAAGGGAGAGTTTTTCCATCCCTAAGACATACCATAGCTTGTGGAGCCACGCGGTATAATTGGGGACCCTGTCTGAGCCCACGCTGGCGAGAATGACTTGGTGAGCAGCCCCCCCCCGGGGCCAGCGCTATTTTTCTTTCTATCCGTGAGTGCATGGGACAGGTTAGAGGGTTGGGGGATCCCCAGGATATTGTAGGCTACGAATCATGGTATTGTGGTATTGAAGACCTTGTCTATATCATCCAGAATTCTCTCCCAGTAGCGGACCAATTTCGGGCACTGCTAGAGCAGGTGTATCAAATTGCCCGTTCCCTCACACCACCTCCAACAGTCTCCGGTGTGATTCGGGTTCCACGAGTGGACCCCAGCTGGGGTTAAATACCAGTAGGAGAATATTTTATATGCCGTCTCTGTGCTAGCCATATTGTGAGCAGTGTGACATGCCTAGTGGTAGATTTCCTCCCAATCTTTAATAGAGAGTGCTCCCCCTCCCACCTCTTCTGCCTCACTGTTTTTGTCTGGTGTTGCTGACCCACCTAGCAGGCCATATACATCCATGATAAGACACCTATCTGTCTTTTTAAGGAAGGCCCATTTTTCAAATGGTGTGAGGGGCCGCTTTGCATGTGGTCTAATGTTAGGTTGAAGCATCCAGTGTCTCACTTGCAGGTATTGAATCGAGTCTCTCTTCTCTAAAGCATAATCGGCTTTCAGTTGATCAAAAGGGTTTATCCCCTGAGTGTCGAAGAGGCAGCCTATGCACTTGCAGTCTAATTCTTGCTATCCAGCATCGGATGCGTTTGGGGTGCATTCCCGATGTATATTTGGGGTTAGCCAGAATTGGGTCATGGGAGAAGTGAAAGAAGTCAGTCCAGCCCTTGTCACTACTGCATACCAGACTCTGAACACGGGACCAGTCACTGGTAGAGTCCCCATGCCCGGTGTTTACGTGGGAGTTAAGGCTCCTTCCATATGTGGGAGCCCGCCACAGCCTGGTCCATAAAACACCAGTGCTTCTCAGAGGCAGGTCAGCTCCATTCAACCATAAAGCGTAACTAGGAGGGTTGGTAGTAGCGACCCACCATGGGTACTGCAAGCCCTACCTCACTTGTGCAGTAGAATAGGTGCATGTAAAGACGTGGTTTCTTCGCATCTGAGAAGAACTAGTTGATCCCTAGCTGCAGAGAGTGCAGGGTGTGTTTGGGTGGAGTCAGTGGAAGGGCCTGAAAGATGTAGAGGATCTGGGGGAGTACTGTCGTCTTAACTGCCGCAATTCTGCACAATCATAAAAGTTGTAAGTGGCGCCAAGTGGCAAAATCGGACAAGACCTGAAACATGTGGGTTGTATAATTCAGTGTTGCCGTTCCAGCCACTGAGCGGGCCAGCTTGATGCGGAGGTAGAGTATATACTCCCCAGCCCACTCGAAAGGGAATAAGGAGTGGATGTGGTTCTCCTGGGTTGGCGTCAGTGATATGTTCAGGACCTGAGTTCTCTGCATGTTAACTTTGAACCCTGATAACTCCCCAAAAGAGTGGAGCTTCGTCACTTGGGCCAGCAGAGATATTTCTGGAGCAGTGAGGGCTAGGATCATGTCATTCGCGTGTAGGCTAATGAGGTGTTGGGTGCCGCCAAATGGGATGCCCGCAATAGCCGGATGGTCTCTAATTCTCTGGGCAAATGGCTCCATATACAGGGCAAAGAGAAGAGGTACCTCTCTGGATAGCATGCCGTTTCCTCTCACTGATGCCCTAGGGGAGCTATAGACACTGCAGATCCAGCATCGGAATCTGACCCTGAGGCCGAATTGTTTCAAGGTCTCAAAGAGATAGGGCCAATGAACCCTATCAAATGCCTTCTCTGCGTTGATGGAGAGAAGGATAGAATCCTTTTGGAGGAGGCTGACCTTGTCCATTAAATGGAGAATATCCCTACATTGGCGGTTGAGTATGAAGCCGGCCTGGTCAGGATCAACCAGTCTGGCATGAGGGGGCTGAGGCGGTGTGCCAGGATGTTAGTACAGAATTTGGCGTCAATATTTAGGAGTGATATAGGTCTGTAAGACCCACGTAGGGAGGGGTCTTTGATGAGCTTTGGAATGACTGCCTTGGATGTTTCCAGCATTGAGTCAGTAAAGGACCCGGTGTCGGCAAAAGAATTAAAAAGGCGGGTAAGCAGTGGGGCTAGATCTTTGCAAAAAAACTTTATAAAACTGCGACGTAAAGCTGTCGGGCCCAAAGGACTTCACTGGCTTCAGACGGGCAATGGCTGAAATCACCTCCTCAATCCGGATGAGTTTCTTCGGAGTTGCAGGGCGGCAGAGAAGAGACTGGAGACCCCTCAAAATACCTGGGAAGGCCAGCGGGAGAAATGTCATTTACTTTGTACAATGTACTGTAAAATTGGTGAAATGCAGCTGCAATGGGAGTGTCTCCGTGGACTTCCGTGCCAATGTTGGAGCGTAATCTTTTAATCGTGTCCCACAGGGCTTTGGACCGAAGTCAGTGTGCTAGCATATGGTTGCAGAGATTACTTCCCAGGTAAAATGTATGCTTTAGCCGTCCCATCGCATATTCTGTCCTATCAAGGTAGAGATGCTTTAGGAGCAGGTGTGTCTGTTATCAGCCGCTGAGATAGCGATGATATCCCCCTGACTACTAGCTTCAGTGTTTCCCATATTGAAGCTACTGGTTTCATTATTTCGGAGGTAGTCGGATATCACCTCCGGTAACACCTCTATCGTGGCTTGAGATTGAAGGAGGCTGCCCCTGAGCCTCCAATGATAGGGCCGATGCCGGCCTGCAACCACCTGTAGGACCAAGGAGAGGGGTGCATGGTCCAACAAGGTCCAGGGGTCAATAGAGACCTCCTGGACAATGGCTTGTACCACGGGGATGCCAAGAAATTATCAAGGCGGGCATAGGTTTTGTGTGCTGCAGAGTAGAATGTGTAATTTCGAGTGTTAGAATGGAATAGGCACCAGATGTCCTCTAGT
Source organism: Calotriton arnoldi (assembly GCA_963921515.1). Lineage (NCBI taxonomy): Eukaryota > Metazoa > Chordata > Amphibia > Caudata > Salamandridae > Calotriton > Calotriton arnoldi. The sequence goes on along the minus strand of CAWUFW010005392.1, from coordinate 486,930 downwards.
TCAAAGTCAGCTAGCCATTGAAGACCCTGTGGTGAGAAGGCACCGTTCTGAGCAGAGCATTGACCAGAGTGATGTAATTCTGTGTTCATGACTAGGTTCAGGTCCCCTCCCACCAGTACAGCAGCATCTGGAGATTGTAGTGCTAAGGAGAGAGCACTCTCAATAAACGTCTCCTGTTGCTCGTTGTCTGTGTAGATGGACATAAGGGTAAAGCGAACATTGCCTAGCTCTAGCCGCAAAGCAATAATGCGCCCTTTTATCTTGGTCATCTTAGTCAGGACTTCATCCCTTAAACCACTTGAGAGTAAGATCACCCCCCCCTTCGCAGGGCCTGGGGACAATTACTGGCATGGGAACCAGCAGGTTTTCATCCTATGCTCATCTCTGAAGAGGAGACGCATCTCTTGTAGGAGGCAAATGTCACTACCTGAGTGTTCAAGGAGTGATAGGACAGCGGCACGTTTAGTGATGCCTTGGACATTGAGGCTTGTAACTTTAAGCTCCAGGAAATCTGAAGAAAAAGAGAGAGGGTAGGAATATGTCACTAATGCAATGGTGTAGTAGATGTAGGGCAGTATTGAAAGAGAGTGAGCTGTCACCTGAGCCTGCAGGGAGGTATCAGTAGGCCATTTGGTGTGAAGGAGCGACAACAAGCATAAACAATCCCCAAATAACATTGTGAAAGGAACATACACATTAATAAGTCCATTGACTATGGTTGGTCGCAAGGTGGACATGGGCTTGACAGACAGAAGTGTGTGAGAGCCAGTAGGGGTAGTAATTCTGCAAGCCTCCACCGCCACAGACCAAATATGGGTAGTCCCTGGTATAAATCAAGATGAGGTGCAGATTGTGCAGAAGTACTGGTCATGGAGGAGCCTTGCCGGTCCCAGACGCCATGCTGTCCAGTACCGCCTGACATTCTTGTGCGCGTTCTTTAGGGCCGGGGAGAGGGTGCTTCCTGCATTTACCAGCTTTCTGCCATTGCAGCTGCGCATGGGGGAGACATCTTCCTGGCTCCCACACTGAGGCCTCAAGGAGCCCCTTCCCCGCTGCAAGAGTGGAATGGTGCTGAACCAAAGGGTGAGAGTGCAGCGGGGAGTCAGGGCCCAGGGCCTGGGTCAGCCGATTGGTTTCTACCACACTCCCTGCCTACGGGCCGCAGGAGCTCACTAGTATGTCCTGGTTTGGGTCAGGGGCCTCCAGACGGCCCCGAGGAACCTAAGAGTGTTGGCGCACCCTTCTGATGCTGATTGTGGGAGGAGGTGCACCGCATCTCCTTTGCCGGCCTCGCTGCTCCGACTGACGCCGTCAGATGGCTGATGATAAATATCAACGGGAAAGAGAGGAAAGGTACTGGAGCCAGTTCACTTCCCCGGGTATAATATGTATGTATCAAGGAGAACTAGCTATGGGGTGGGTGCTCCTAGCGTATGTTTGTTCTATGGAAAACACACTTTGGTTTTTAGAAGGCCCTCACTCACCAACTTAGTTAGTGACATGCTTCATCATCGGGCCCCACCCAAGGCACTGAGTGCACCTTGGGTGTGCTACGACGCCTGGATACAGCGGAGCCGGTTTTGTGCCGTGAAAGTGCGGTGAAGGTGGATGAGTGAATGTTAAAAAACTGTCCAATGGGTCCCACGGAACAAAAAGAACTATTTAATGTATGGGCCCTTGGCAGTAATTAAAAATGAGAGACGGATATCCTAATCGGTCAACATGTTTAAGCCATGCTCTCTTTAGTGGGATGGCTTTCTTCAGGACCTTATGTGTAGTGCAAGTTAAGTGGTGGTCTAGAAAAGTGTTTTTAAAAGACCAACTATGTGGCGCACGCGCTAAGGTGCGTTATGTGATAGAGGATATTTTCCTCTAACGGCGCATTCTCAGAAAGTATCTGGAAAATGCCCCATGAGTTCCATGTGGGGGCCCGACCTGTAGTCACACTTTCGTCAAGGTCAAAGACCCGCCTCGGTACCTGCTGCGGCTGCCATGGAGCTCCGTGGTTCAGCTCTGTCAGATGGCTGCCATTTTAGGAAAGTCATGGTCGGCCTCCGCGTCACTGCGCCAGAGCCCAGAATTGGCAAGGGGCCCCGCGGGGTCCCCGGTGTCGTGGCAGGTGGGGAGAAAAGGCTGCACTCCCAGAACTTGGGCCAGGGTCTCGCAATCTGCTGCTTGAGGTAAATTGGCCATGCCCCCTGACTGGCCAATTTAAAGAAGACTAGTGAATCCTGATTGGTTATTGACAATCTGAACAATATGTTTAGGCAGCCATTACAAGACTCAGGGACTTGGTCCCTGTGTGCTGAAAAAGAATTAAACAAAACTATGTAAGTGGACAGGCTGAGCACACCCAGACCCCAAGGGGCATGTGGGGGTCCCAATGGGACTGTCCACAACAAGGACAACATGCTGTGACAGCCATTACAAGACTCTGGGACATGGACCCCATTGAAATGCAATGTAGTGAATGGCAGGTTTTGAGGGTCACAAAAAGGAGCACGTATAAAGGGTGATAACAGATTTAAGTTACAATATAAATCATTTATTGGTGGTACCAAACTGATTTTAGCAATTGTGGTGTGTTCTAAGGTGTTTTTACCTTGTAAAAAATGCTGACCTTCTGCTGGGATTTCATGAATCATGTTTGTGAGAAAACTGCTTTCGCTCATGATTTTCTCATAAAGGTTATAAAAGGTACTCCAGAAGCTAAAATGAGAGCATATTGTTTGTAAAATCACACTATATTTCTCAGCCATGTCAGAATAAAGTCTGACATTCTGGGTAAAATATGTACTTCTGTGTTCTATTGCAGAATCAGAGAGTTTTCCAATCAACAACTAGAGCACTAACAGTCTTACTTATGACAAACGTGTGGCAGCCCTAAAGCCATTTGATTGAATCAAACTAGTAAAACTTAAAACATTTCATTTAGAAAGGAACAAAATTAGGGGGGGGGGGCTTTATTTCATTATAGAAATTATGGTTAGAGCTGTAGAAAGCAAAATTAGCGCACTTTTTAAATGAGTTCTCAAATATCTTCCTCTTCTATTGCATTAAAACATTTTAACATTCTGACATGCAGACTGGAACATGCACTTTCAACACCAGTAGCAAACTGCCCGTTAACTTTCTGATGATCAGAAGCTTTACCACAGTGATCTGATGAGTAACTATAGTGTTAACATTCAGAATTTATGCCAAAAGTGTGGCAAACTGAAAGCATTTTCTACTAACAATACCCCAGTGAATGAGGAAATTAGGGAGCTTCATAACAAAAAAGTCTCCCAAGATGGCCACCAAAGAAAAAAGAGCCCAAATGTAGACCAAATACCACCCAAACATAGCCCAATGACAGAAGTGTGTCTAGTGTTGCCGAATTGGGCTGTTTCCAGCACAAATGGGCGATATTTTTCCCATTTGTGAGGGAAAAAACTTCCCTGGCGGGCAGTGTAAATTTGGGCAACATTTGCCCTTGTGTGTGTGATATTTGTAGAATTGGTGTTGCCAGCAGTTTCAAATCAGGGCTGTCATTCATTCATATCGCTAACGTGCTACCTATGACGGCACAGCTTCATTTTGTTGGCCTGCACCCAGAGAGAATGGACCAATGAATGGTGTTATGAGGGGTAGGCCATCATCATTTTTATTTTTAAACGACTGCGTCGCATGTGTTTGCTCGAGCTTCGAAAACGTCACCTACCTGTCTGTATCCGGTACCATGAAGTGCGCAACATATGGAGCTGTGGCTGAGGATGAGTGAGCCTGGCGAGCGGCATCTGACAAACTCGACCTACAGACTTTCATCACTTGAGTTGCAGAGGATTGTCTTACCTAGTGATTGGATCTGTAACAAACTGATGTTTCAAAAAAGACTGTGGACAGAAGGTGCTGGAGGGGTCTTGGCTTTCACTCTTGTGCATTACGTTGTCCTGAATGGAAAGTTTACCATGCCTCAAAATGTAACAACACCTGCTGCCTAGTTAAAACAAACCCATGAAGGCAGGTGAGAATTAATCCTAATGAGGGCATGTGCTACTTGCTTTGTTTACTGTGTGACACCAGGGCTGTTAGGTAATGTTTTTTTGTGCACAAGACGCTCTGCATGAGTGACAATTCTGGTTTGTTGCGATTTGCAGAATATACGAGGTTTGATTAATATGGAAGGCCGTTAAATAAATTAATTCGGGAAACGCTATTCGTGGGTTTCTTAGGAAATTGAAACGTTAAAACTGCAGTTTTAAACAGATAACACACCCAAAAGAAATCCACATATATCAATTGCTCCTGAATCTGTATAAGCAGAGCTGGCTTTTTCACTAGTGGCACCTAGGGCGACAATTTTTCTTGGCCCCCCCATGACCTCTTTCTCTACGGATTCCCCCACTACCACAATCCACCAGAGCCCCTCATCTCTCCATAGCCTCTCTCTCGCATGAATTTAATTTGTTTTAAAGCACTACTCAGCTACCAGTGTAGGATGTCAGAGCACTTTACATCACACACACAGAGCCAATGACGTGTCTCTTAGTTCATTAACTGCATATTCATCAGGGCAGAGGCAGGAATGTTTACCAATTCATGTTTAAAAATGTTCCCGTTTAATAAATACATCCCGATGCGGTGGTGATGATGTGCTAAAGTAAAATGCTTTCACGTGTTAAAAATACACTTTTTTGAATTGTCAAGCCACTTTATCATATTCTAACATGCTTTTTGTTGCATGGTGTACATGGCAAATATTTTCATGGCTCAGCTCTGGCTAGGGCTTGCCCACCTCTACTGTATTGTATGTATATCGTTCAGTAAGTTACTACTTTTAACACAGAGATCCTTTTGTTATTTGCAGCTAATATGTCACAGTGAGGTACAACCCAGAATCAAGGAACGGCATGCAAATGGAAAGGCGTTGCTTTAGAACCTTGTTTTTATCCTCAATCTTTTGTTATTTGAAGGTTGTTTAAAAGGGTTACTTAAGATATTATAGTCTTACAGCAACTGCATAGCGTTTTAACCGTATTTTGAGTTTCTACAGACCAAGTACTCTTAACATATAATGCCTAACAGTTTGCATGATATATGACTCCAAACATTGTAGAACTCATTGTGCACATGCATAGTAGTTCTTTAATTTACAATTGCCATTTATTTAACCATCGCTCTATGCACTCTCCTGAGAGGCCAAGGATTGGATGTGCATTTAGTCCTTAATGACTCAGTGGCAGGTACTGTGAGAAAGCAGTACTGCCTTCAGCCTCTGGACTCTCATTTGTGCCCATCATAAATGTCTACTCGCAATCTGGACTCACCCAGACCTGAAGGCAAAAATGAAACTAGAGAAACACTTCATCTGGAAAAAGGAAATACTCATAGGGAACACTGCATGTAGTAAAACACATGAAATGTAAACATGGACTGCTTTGCTGGCATGGATTACCTTTGGGTGTTTACAGTCATTGCTAAGAAATTAAAGTTAAGAGCATGAATAAATAAAGCCCCGGGTGGGTGATAGGTATAAAGGAGCCTCATGAGATGGCTCAGGCCAATAGTGGTATGGGAGTGGGACAGCGCTAATGATGAAGGGAAATGGAGTGGGATGGTACAAGAAGAGCGATGACAGTATCAGCAGAGTTGAGGGAGTGTTAGTGTTGAGTGTGTTGCTGAAAGTTCTGGGAAAATGGGTCATTTTCCTTTCTGCTCCAACAGCCTTGCATTCATTTGTACCCCAAATAAACCTAACTGTTGCTTGCCAATACTAGGAGCTTTAGTCTAGCACTAGCTGCATCACAATGGAAACCACGTCTTCTATAACTTTTAGTGCCAGAGTAAGTGGTCACGGTGAAGTATTATGGAATGGAGGGCAGGGAATTGGTCAGAGTAAGTGCATATCTCTTTTCTGGCCTCTTCAGTACATTTTAACTGAAAAGGTGTGGAACTCTTGTCTAATTGCAGCAACCCTCAGTTTTCACAATGTTGCTTCACATTTACATAGACTTGCTTTGCACGAAAACTGCGTTTCAAATTTGTCTGCTGCAATGTTTATTATTGCTGTTGTCCCATACTGTGATTGTAAAGGAGTTTTTTTTGTTGAATATCTGGCAGTTAGACAGAATGTAAGCTGTGCAAAACAAGTTGTGTTGCAATTACTTTAATACAAGGAGATGCTAATATGTGTATCAATGTGTGGTGTCAATTCTGCATAATTTTTCAGGATTCCTTTTGGGAGACACATTGCTGAAATAGCATTGACGTTCCCATTCATAGACATAAGGTGGCTTTTAATCTGCTCTTGTAAAGTTAAGTTAATTCAAGAATGCCATGTTCTGGTTTTCATCTGTGGTGACAGAACAAGTTGAAAAGTCAGAGTGAGGACTTGCTTTGTAAATGAGTAGTTATTGATGAAGGTGCCCAGTTAACCTCCTCCCACTATCTGTATTTTGAATAGAATTTAGATTCATCCTTAAAATGTTTTCAGCAGACTATTTTGCATAATATGAGAGTTGTGACTTTGGGCTGCTTGTTGAGCTGACACTAAATTTGAGCTTATACTTGAGCAGATTTGGGCTTGAGACGGGTCTCAAAATCGGGCAACGCTGAATGCGTCTGCTGCAGCCTGTTGTCATCATCTACGCACTTATCAGGAGGACGTCAACCATACTGCCATAAAGTGCTGCTTCCAGCTCTCAGTGACAGGCTTCTTCTGCTGCCTCAGGTTATTCTTTTGTTCTTCTGGGGAGTCAGGAGTCTGTTGTTCTATTACAGAGCTGAAGACCCAATCGGCCGGTTGCGTCATCATTTGACATGGCTTGCTGGAAAAAGACACAGTGCACCCGCCGTGGCCCCACAGCAAACACCTAAACAGAGTGAGAAGTGGACTTCTCATCCTGGGGGCTGGCAGGCCGGACCTTGTCAGCAATGTCTCTGGCATAAGACACCTGGAAGACTGATGAGACAGGCTTTGCTTGCCAACAGGACTCAAGGACGCTGGCAGAGAAGCCTGGCTGCCCAGGTGCAGGTCGGGCCTGAAAAACAACATGATGATTTGCCAGCTCTCTGCTGGCAGGGGCATGACTGGCAATGGGCACAGCAAGGAAAAAAAACAAAGATGCTGCTGCCTCTATTTGCCATCCTTCTGGACCATTCAAAGTCCATTGTCCACAGTCACAGGGATGGTGCAGACTGTCGCCGGAAAACAAGGCAAGGCCTCACATGGATCCACGTGTGCCACAGTCTATCCAGCACAGCTGTTTATTTTTGTTTCCCTTTCATCACAATGTTGCTGAGAGCAGAGGCCACGTGATCTAGCTACACTCTCAGAGGTTGGACTCCCACGACTTACACAAAGTTAGCAGCACTTTGTTTGGACAGTCTAGTCAATGAGACAAATAATGTATTCATTCAGCAGAGCAAGCTAATTTTAACGCACTGCTTGGAAGGCCAGGGTTATTAATTATGCAGCTCAGCTCCAGAGTACCTAATTGCGGGTGGTCCCAGGGGCATCATAAATGCATGACTAATGCATTTTAGTGCGGTGATGCGATCACCAGCACTAAAATGCATTAGTCTAACATCTGATGCGTGGTACTTGGCAGGGCTGGTTGAACCAATGGCGAAACTCAAATCTGGTTCCCTAGTTGCAGTCTGCAGCTCTGGCCATAATGCCACATCCTTTTCCCTAAGTGTAACAAATAATCAAGTGATCAACTGGATAAAAAAACATAAAGATAGCAAATAAGTTAAAAGTGCTTTGTCGCTATTTGAGAACTTAGAAAATGTGTCCTCATTTTAGTTTTGTAGAGCACTAAGCAAACTTTCTATGGGAAAAAGACCCCCCTCATTTTTAGGTCGAGCCTCGGCAGCACATGCGCTGCTCTGCAGGGCATTCTGAATTTAAGTATGGCATACAAGCTCCACCCATTTCCCCCCCATCTTTTCAATTGGGTCCTGTTACTGCCCTTGCAAACTCGTTGCTGTTCATTTGTGAATAGGCTTAGTAGTCCCTCCTTGGTTACGCCTTGTCTACATTTGTAACCTCCCATAACGACTGGACTTTTTACTTATGTTGTTACACGGTCTGCTTTATAGGTCGGTGAGCACTATTTTCTTTAATGAATAATGCGGGACAATGGCGGCCGCTTCTTGTATTTAAAGGGCGCCAACACAGCACTCTTGGGACAATGGGGGCCGCTTCTTGTATATGCAGTGCACTATGCATGCTTTAACTTTAATAGTGGCTGCCCCCACACCCCACACAGCACTCACGGGGCAATGGCGGCTGTGTCTTCTTTTTTAAACTTTCAAGCTGAGCGCGGTGCCTGCTTCAGGGACATTGTGCCTTCTGTTTCAGCTTTTTTTTTTTACTTTAATGCTCAGCGTGACGCCCACTTCAGGGACACCGCGATTTCTGTTTTAGTTTTTTTTTAAACTTTAAAGCTGAGCGCGACACCCACTTCAGGGACACCGCATTTCTGTTTTAGTTTTTTTTTTACTTTAAAGCTGAGCACGGCGCCCACTTCAGGGACACCGCGCTTTCTGTTTCAACTGTTTTTTTAAACTTTAATGCTGAGCACGTCGGCCACTTCAGGGACACCGCGCTCTCTATTTCAGCTTTTTTTTTAACTTTATTGCTGAGCGCAGCGCCCACTTCAGGGACATCGCGCTATGTTTCAGCTTTCCCTGATGTGCCGCAAAGCCACAGAAAAAAACCCAAACATTTGCAAAGCAATAGGTCTCACAATTGCAAGATTTTGAGCTATTAGCATTGCAAATGACAATACCTTTTATTTATGTGTTTAAAAAACCCGCATTAATAAAAGGCATTGTCATTTACAATACCAATAGGTCAAAGGTTCGAAAATGCGAGACCTATTGCATTGCAAATGCTTGTTATAATTTCTAAAGGAAATGCTTTACCTTACATCAAGATGACTTGAGAAGTGCCACACTTTTGTAATAAATATAGAATGTTAGTAATCTAGTTGTCCATTAGAACACTGTGGGGGGGCAGAAGTCTGGGGCACAGACTTGGACAAGTGAGGGCAGGGAGGAGGGGGCAGAGGCAGCAAGTTGACCACGCTAGGTAGGCGGGATGGGCAATGGCAGCATAACAAACCATGGAGGGTAGGAGAAAGGGGTGCAGGGGCAACAAACCGACCATGCAGGCAGGCAAGAGAGGCTGTGGCAATGCAACAGACCATTGAGGACAAAAGGGAGAGGCAGTTGCAGTACAACCATACATGCCAACAGGCTGGATCCGGCAGGAGGCTCCCAATGTTTTTAAGCCCAAAAAGGATTTATTTTCAACATCTCCCACCTAAAATCTTCTCTTTTTCAATGTAAGTCAATGGAGAAAATCAATTCCCCAGATTTTTTTTCTTCAAAATCTCTCTCTTACCAAGTTCAAAATGTTGGCATATATGATACATTGGACCACGGAAGGCAGGAAGAATGGGGTTGGGACATGGACTCTGACAATAGAGGGCAGGAGGGAGGTGGGCAGGGGCAGAAAACTGACCTTACAGGGCAGGCGCCAGGGGTTGCAGCAGCACAATACACCACACAGGGCAAGCAGGAGAGCAGTGTAGCCCAACAGACCATAGAATGCAATAGGGAGGGGACAGGGTCATACACATGGACAACAGAGGGGAGAGGGGAAAGAGGCAAGGGCAGAAAGCTGACCATACAGGACAGTTGCAGTACAATGGACCACGAAGGGCAGGAGGGAGGAGCAGGGGAACGCCAATGGACCATGGAAGGCAGGAGATAGGAGATAGGGACCCACACATTGAAAACAGAGGGCAGGGGGGAAAGGGGGCAGGGCAGCAGCAACAAGTTGACCATACAGGACAGGCTGGATGGGCACTGGATGCACAACACACCATGGAGGGCAACAGGGAGACTATATTGGCTTACACACGGACAACGGAGGGAAGGTGGGAAGTGGTCAGGGGCAGCAAGATGACCACACAGGGCAGGTGGGAGGGGTAGTAGCAGCACAAAAGACCATGCATGTCATGCACAAAGGACCATGGAGGGCAGTAGGGAGGGGTAGGGATTGGACACAGACAAGAGAGGGCAGGGGCTTCACAACAGGCCACGCAGGGCAGGCAGGAGGAGCAGTTGCAGCACAACAGAGCGTGGGGGGCAGAAGGGAGTGGCAGCAAAATGGACCTTGGAACACAGGAGCGAGGGCATAGGGGCATGGAACTCGTACAATGGAAGGCAGGGTGGAGGGGGCAGGCACAGGCGGCAGCTATCTGAACATGCTTGGCAGGAGGAGGGGCACTGGCAGCTCAACAGAACACTCAGAGTAGACAGGAGTGGCTGTGGCAGGTCCAGAGAACATTGTGGGCAAAAGGGAGGGAGCAGGAGTATGCACAAAGACATCAAAGTGCAGGGGGATGGAGGGCAGAGGCAGCAAGCTAAGCACGGAGGCTACGCAAGAGGGCAGTGATGGGGCATAAACTCAGGCAACGGAGAGCAGGACGAGTGGACAATCAATCAATCAATCAATCACAAGATTTGTAAAGCGCACTACTTACCCGCGAGGGTCTCAAGGCGCTGAGGGAGAGGAGGGGGGGTGTTGCCGCTACTGGTCGAATAGCCAGGTCTTGAGTCATCTCCTGAAGGTCAGCAGGTCTTGGGTCTGTCGTAGGTTGAGGGGAAGGGTGTTCCAGATCTTGGTGGCGCGGTGAGAGAAGGTTCTGCCTCCGGTGGTGGTTCTCCGGATGCGCGGGACGGTGGCCAGGGAGAGGTCGGCGGAGCGGAGCTGACGGTTGGGAACGTAGAAGGAGAGTCGACTGTTGAGGTACGCTGGGCCGGTTTTGTGGAGTGCCTTGTGTGCGTGGATCAGGAGTTTGAAGGAGATTCTCTTGTCGACGGGGAGCCAGTGCAGGTTTTTCAGGTGGGGGTGATGTGGCTGTGGCGTGGAATGTCGAGGATCAGGCGTGCAGAGGCGTTTTGGATTCTTTGCAGTCGTTTGATGAGCTTGGTCGGGGCTCCTGCGTAGAGGGCGTTTCCGTAGTCGAGTCTGCTGCTGACGAGGGTCTGGGTGACTGTTCTTCTCGTGTCTGTCGGGATCCACCTGTAGATCTTGCGGAGCATGCGGAGGGTGTTGAAGCAGGAGGAGGAGACTGCGTTGACTTGCTTGGTCGTGGTGAGCGTTGAGTCGAGGATGACTCCCAGGTTGCGTGCGTGGTCGGTTGGTGTCGGGGGTGCCCCTAGTGACGAGGGCCACCAGGAGTCATCCCAGGATGATGGGTTGGAGCCGAGGATGAGGATCTCCGTCTTGTCTGTGTTCAGCTTAAGTCGGCTGCACTTCATCCAGTCGGCGACGGCTTTCATTCCTTCGTGGAGGTTGGATTTGGCGGTGAGGGGGTCCTTGGTGAGGGAGAGGATCAGTTGAGTGTCGTCGGCGTAGGAGATTATGTTGAGGTTGTGCTGTCGGGCGATGCGTGCGAGTGGAGCCATGTAGATGTTGAACAGTGTCGGGCTGAGGGAAGATCCCTGGGTACGCCGCAGATGATCTCGGAGGCTTCGGATCGGAATGGGGGGAGGCGGACACTCTGGGATCTGCCGGAAAGGAAGGAGGTGGTCCAATCCAGGGCCTTGTCTCGGATCCCTGCGTCGTGGAGGCGTGTGTGTAGTGTGTGGTGGCAGACAGTGTCGAAGGCGGCGGAGAGGTCCAGGAGGATGAGGGCCGCCGTCTCGCCGTTGTCCAGCAGGATCCTGATGTCGTCTGTGGCGGCGATGAGGGCGGTCTCGGTGCTGTGGTTGCTACGGAATCCTGACTGGGAGGGGTCCAGGATGCTGTTATCTTCGAGGTAGCGGGTGAGCTGTCTGTTGACGATCTTCTCGATGACCTTAGCTGGGAATGGAAGCAGGAGATGGGCCGGAAGTTCTTGAGGTCGCTCGGGTCCGCCTTGGGTTTTTTGAGTAGGGCGTTGATCTCGGCGTGTTTCCAGCTCTCTGGGAAGGTCGCGGTCTCGAAGGAGAGGTTGATGACGTTGCGCAGGTGGGGTGCGATGGAGCTGCCGGCTTTGTTGAAGATGTGGTGTGGAAAAGGGTCTGATGGGGAGCCGGAGTGGATTGTGCCCATGGTCTTGATTGTGTCCTCGGTGTTCACGCTGACCCAGGCTGTCAGGGGGTCGTGGTCGATGGGGTGCGGCGGGTCTGATGTGTCGGGGCCTGTTGGGGTCGTCCGGGAGTCGAAGCTGTCGTGGATGTCGGCGATCTTGCGGTGGAAGAAGGTGGCGAGGGAATCACACAGGGCTTGCGACGGCGGGATGTCGTTGGAGCTGGGGTTGGAGAGTTCCTTCACGATGCTGAAGAGCTCCTTGCTGTTGTGTGCGTTGTTGTCGAGGCGGTCTCTTGAAGGAGGTCCTCTTGGCGGACCTGATGAGGTGATGGTGGTTGCGGATGGCGTCTCTTGTGGGCTGCGCGGCTGTCCGGCGTCTTCTCGCTGTGCCATTTGTTCTCCAGTTTCCAGCAGGTGCGCTTGGATGCTAGGAGTTCCGGGGTGAACCAGCTGGCTCTCTTGCTAGTGTCTTTGTAGGTTGGTTTTTTCAGCGGGGCTAAGGTGTTGGCGCAGTCGTCCATCCATCGTCTGAAATTGCGGGCGGCGGCGCCGGGGTTGGAGGGGTCGGTGGGTGGGCTGAGTGCGAGGTTTGTCTGGAGTTGGTCTTCGGTGACTTTGCTCCAGCGGGGATCTGTAGGGTGCGGTGGTGTGCGGCGGGTTTCCGGAAGGTGAAGTGGATGCAGTGGTGGTCGGTCCAGGTGAGTTCGGGAGGTGTGGCTGAAGGAGACGTGGGAGCTTGAGGAGAAGATGGCGTCGAGCGTGTGTCCGTCGATGTGGGTCGGCGTCGTGACGAGCTGTTTCAGTCCGAGGTTGGCGAGGTTGTCGATCAGGGTGGAGGAGTTGCTGTCGTTGTTGTTCTCCAGGTGAAAGTTCAGGTCTCCGAGGAGGATGTAGTCGGTGGAGGTCAGGGCGTGCGTGCTGATGAAGTCGGCGATGGAGTCGCTGAACTGGGGTCGGGGTCCGGGGGTCTGTAGATGAGGGTGCCTCTTACGGTGGTGTTGGGATCCGTGTGGATCTGAAAGTGCATGTGTTCGGCGGTGCTGAGAGTGTCGTCAGTGCTGTTCGAGACCCTGATGGTGTCTTTGTGGACGATGGCGATTCCTCCTCCGATTCCGTTGGTGCGGTCTCTGCAGGTGATCTTGTAGCCGTCGGGGATGGCTATGGCGATGTCGGGTGCGGAGGATTCGTTCATCCAGGTCTCTGTCAGGAAGGTGACTTCCGGTGATGAGGTGTCGAGTAGGTCCCAGAGCTCGACGGCGTGTTTGCGTGCGGAGCGGGTGTTTAGTAGGATGCACCGGAGATGGTTGAGGTCCTTCTTGGCTGGAGTCTCGGGCTCTCCGAGGCAGGTGAAGCTGCAGTTCCGGCAGGTGAAGGGACCATGGGTGCGTTTCGGGGCGGCCTTGAAGCAGGTGGAGGTTTGTCCTGGGTTGAGAGCGATGAGGGTGCTGGCGTCGTATCGGAGGTGGTCTTTGTGGCGGATGCGGGGGCCAGGGGTTCTGGCGCTGGGCGCCGTCCAGGCGCGGACGGGCGCAGACGGGCTTGCCTTAGGCGCGCCTTCAGCGCGCCCGCTGCGCGTGGCTGCTGCACGGCCGCGCAGCGGCCGCCATATATGGGGAGGTGGGAGGGAGGAGCAGCTGGGAGGCGGGAGGCAGGGGCAGCGAGTGGTCAGCGAGGGGGGCGGGGCCGCAGGGGACTGTTACGGTTAAATGAAAGATACGTAGTCCGGTGATGTAGTTCAGGATCACAGCTTTATTCTTCAGATAGGATACATATTAAGTCTCATGCTAGGCCTCATACAATGCCCCACCAGGAGCAGCCTCCTTGCCGCTCAGCCCTTCCACACCAACTGATTCCTTCTACACTCAAACACTCTCAACATTCTGATGACATCACATAGACTGAGCAGCAAGGCATAAGGGCAACAACAGAGAGGATGCATCATTCACTTACTAGATTACAACACATCCCCCTCATCAAAATTGTAAAAATACAAGCATGCAAGATCATAGCACATACATGCAATATGACTGACAATAAATAAATGTGCGGAGGTGGACATACACACATACGAAAGTCAACGAGCTTCAAAAATAACATAACGCTACAAGAATAACATCAATCTTCAAGAGCATCGTCAAACACCCCATCCCATCCCATCTTGAAAAGATGAGAGAAACACAAAAGTGTTGTGTTCTTCAAATCGCACGCCCAACACTCGAAGGCGTACACTCTAAGAGTAATTATGCAACCCCTAAACACAGGGCGATACACATACCACAACCAAAACAAGGGTAAATCCAAAGAAGCTAAAGAGAAAGTAGTCTTCTCATGTGCGCACCCGTAACGCACAGTCCAAACACCTCTCACGAGGCAACAACCACTCACAGGGTACATCCAATACAAGTAAGACAGAGAAGCTACACAAAAGGTAGATCTCTCACGTGCGCGCCCGTAACGCACAGTCCAATACCTCACACGAGGTTACCAATTCAGAGGGTAAAACCAAAACAGGGAAGTCAAAGAAGCTTCAAAAGAAGGAGTCTTCTCATGTGCGCACCATAACGCACAGTCCAACACCTCACACGAGGTAACAACCAATTCAGAGGGTAAAACCAAAACAGGCAAGTCAGAGAAGCTTCAAAAGAAGAAGTCTTCTCATGTGCGCACCCGTAACGCACAGTCTAACACCTCACACGAGGTAACAACCAATTCAGAGGGTAAAACCAAAACAGGCAAGTCAGAGAAGCTTCAAAAGAAGAAGTCTTCTCATGTGCGCACCCGTAACGCACAGTCTAACACCTCACACGAGGTAACAACCAATTCAGAGGGTAAAACCAAAACAAGCAAGTCAGAGAAGCTTCAGTTTCAGAACATGACATGACCAGGGACACTACACTCTCTCTCCCTCTATTCATACAGATACAAAACAAGGACACTACACTCTCTCCCCCCTCTCATACAAATACAGGATCAGGTACCAGTGAATGGTACAATCATCACATAAGAAACACACATGAAATTGAACCTTAAGGAATGAAACAATAAAAGCATCTGAGCACAAACAGCATTATGAAAAATGTACTGTCCCAAGAAAACAATAAGCTAAAATGAAGAAGGTAGTCACCGTTGTCAGTAAACAGCTAAAGTCTGGAACATGTGAGCCACAACCAGGAAAAACAGTACCTAGTAGGAGGATCAAGCAACAACAACAACAGTTCAGCAGAAAATCGTGACTGTCAGAGCGTCTTCAATTTCTTCTTTTGAATTAACTGGATCACCAAATGTCTACGAGGTAAGGAGGCGGTCAGCGGACATCAGAAAACGCCTCAAGATGTGAACCGGAATACAACTGGAATACAGAGATCCTCGAAGTGCTTGGTTGGCAAAAACATGGTTGGCAAAACGGGAGCGTGCATCAGGCAATAGCCAAAGGAAAAGATGGATGCCAGCCACAAGATGGCGGCACGTTTTCAGAGTTGTGCCGGGTGGCTCACGGCACGCTGAAGCAGCTGGGCATCTCTCTACAGGAGCAAAAGAAAAGGAGAAAGAACGTAATGGGGCACACATCGCGCGACAACCTGAGGTAAGTGGAACCCGCTAGATGTGTAATTCAAACTGCAATGCGGCGGTTTATATTTCAATGGCGCAGCAACAAAGTCTTGACAGGAAAGCGCCAAACACAATGGAAGTAGTGCCACAGCAAAACCCTAGATGATCAGAGCAGTGCCGATGCCGCACAGTACAAAACGCTGCAGAAGAGTGCTTAAAGGGCACAAGACTGGGAACACGACAAAACTACTCTGAGACTGTCCCAAGGAGCAGGAGGGCAGACTTCCTCCAAGACAGGCAGGCAGTGGACAGTAGACAGGCAGGTAGGAACTGGCACCTTAGATCACTGGTAAAAGGTTCCCAAAATCCAACAGGCAGCAGGAACCAACCCAAATCCAAATGTACAGTACTCACTAGTACACGCAAATAATGTCCAGGTCACAGATGATGTTCTCTGTCAACATGTTACAGGACAGGAACAGTTCAGCAAAGACAGGCAAAACAAAGATAATGAAGGAAAGTCTAAGACAAACTGGTACTTACTGGTTGGGGCGACCGATGAAATGGTCACTGGTGGGGCATTAGGGGTGCCAGATTTGTTCAAATCCACAGGTTGTAGTTTCTTCAGTTTTAAAAGTCCAATCTCCATTGAAGTAGCACGCAGGTTCTTTAAAATCGTCGCCAGTGTTACGGTTAAATGAAAGATACGTAGTGCGGTGATGTAGTTCAGGATCACAGCTTTATTCTTCAGGTAGGATCCATATTAAGTCTCATGCTAGGCCTCATACAATGCCCCACCAGGAGCAGCCTCCTTGCCGCTCAGCCCTTCCACACCAACTGATTCCTTCTTACACTCAAACACTCTCAACATTCTGATGACATCACATAGACTGAGCAGCAAGGCATAAGGGCAACAACAGAGAGGATGCATCATTCACTTACTAGATTACAACAGGGACACAGCGGCGGGAAACGGGAGGGCGAAGGGGTACAGAAATCAAAAGGGGCACAGGGGGGCACAGAACGAAAAACAGTGCACAGCAGTGGGGGCACAGAATGGAAGGGCAAAAACAGTGGAAAAGCTGTGGGGGCACAGAACGAAAACAGTCACAGCAGTGGGGGCACAGAACGGAAGGGCAAAAACAGTGGAAAAACAGTGGGGGCACAGAACGAAAACAGTCACAGCAGTGGGGGCACAGAACGGAAGGGCAAAAACAGTGGAAAAACAGTGGGGCACAGAACGAAAACAGTCACAGCAGTGGGGGCACAGAACGGAAGGGCAAAACAGTGGAAAAACAGTGGGGGCACAGAACGAAAACAGTCACAGCAGTGGGGGCACAGAACGGAAGGGCAAAACAGTGGAAAAACAGTGGGGGCACATAACGAAAACAGTCACAGCAGTGGGGGCACAGAACGGAAGGGCAAAACAGTGGAAAAACAGTGGGGGGCGCAAATATCGAGGGGAAAGACAGTAACAGTGATGCTCACAACGACAAGAACCTACCTACGGCCTACCACTGGGACATCAAGCTATCTGGAGGGCCGTGGCAACACATCGGACCATTCAAGGCAGGAGGCAGGTGCATGGACTCAGACAACAAAGGACAGGAAGGAGTTGGGTATGGGCAGCAAGCTATCTGTGCAGGGAAGGTGGGAAGGGTAGTGCCAGAACATTGGCCACACAGGGCTGGAGCTGGAACGAGGGGGCAGGGGTATGGACTTGGACAATGGCAGGCAAGGAGGAAGGGGGGCAGGGACAGCAAGCTTGGACGGGGGCAGCACAATGGAGAATGCCAGGCAAAACCCTGCGTCCTGCCCCCCCCTGCTATGCATTACGATGGACATCTTACTTTTCGTTAAAAAAAGCTAGAAATTCACTGAAAAAAACAAAAGGCTAAAGGGATGTTGGTGTTAGGTGAAAAAGTAATGTAAAACATACCATTTTAAACTAACTAAACCACTGAAATTCACCAGACTAATTACCAGACTGATTACGATCTTGTCAGATGGGAGCAAACTGATGCTGGCAGGGAAACAGAACAACAGATTGCTCCCGCCTGGAGGAAGCAGCATAAATAGCTACTCCCGCCAGGGGGGAGTAAGGCCAGCTCCTGCACCATTCAGAAGCCGCCTGGGGCCCTGGGGCTCTGGGGCTTCCTTTGCATCTCCCAACATGTGCTTGGTGAGTGCCCTGGGTGGACACCAAGTCACCTACTTATTATATAGACAGGCCCCAGGAGATGGCATTCCTGGAGCCTATGAAGGCTCTGGGAGGGACGCCTTGCTATCCCCTCCCCTTTATAATATCATGCAGCCCTGGGGGATGAGGTCCCTGGGGTCTAATAAGGCTGAGGAGGGGGCCATGCAGCCCCCCTCCCCTTTAAAAAAAACAGACAGCTCCGGTAATGGGATCACCGGGGGGCCTATTAGGGCTTGGGGAGGGTGGTGTATGCCTTTGCCCTTAGATTTTGACCCTGGGGGATGGGGTCCCCGGTGCCCAAGAAGGCTCAGGGAGGAAGGCCTCACAGCCCCCATCCTTCTTTCTATTATATTTGGCGCTGAGGGATGGGGTCCCTGGGGCTCATTAAGGCTCAGGGAGGGGGGACATGTGGCCCCCTCCCCTTTTTTATTGTACTTGGTCCCGGGGGATGGGGTTCCTATTGCCCAAAATGGCTCAGGGAGGGGGGCTGGCCAGCACCATCCCCTTTTTAATTATATTTGGTGTCGGGCTGGGGTCCCTGACGCTGAAAAAACACAGAAATTCACTGAAAAAAACAAAGGATAAAGTGACGTTATAGTTAGGTGAATATATGTATCAGTGACAACATTAACAGTTTGAACTAAACAAAACACAGTAATTCAACAGTTATAGTTAGCAGAGATAACTTTAACTTGCACACCTGTCAAGCACTGCTAATGTCCTCACATATTACATCACTCATGACATGTTTTTGACATCATTTATGACATCACTGATGACATCTCAAATGACACCATTTTTTTGCCAAAAACTGCTCTGAGAACCAGGAGGAAACCGGGACTAACCTGCTCACTTATCCTATGTTCTCCTCCTCCGCAGCAAATCCTTTTCAGCAGTTCTTTGCCAAAGAAGTATCCGGCCTCGTGGAACTATCTTCGACTACAGCCCTCTGCCTCATCCCACTGGAGATTTTCAACTTCCATAAACGCGACTAAGCCCGAACATAGAAATCTTCACTGCATGTTCTACCCAAGACACCCCAATGGTGACGCTCCATCCTCGGACACTCCTGCAGCCTCGTCTTGCTGAACCTCATCTTCTCAGAACATTTTACTCAAAATTTCTTCTACGTCCGAAGGTAAGTGATGACAGGGCCCGATCCACTTCTTGTATTTCTTGTAACCAAACTGCATCACGGTTGGCCATGTTTTTTGACTTTGACCTGGTCTCGCGTGACTAAATGTCCGCAGTTGGTGCTTTGATCTTTTAGACACTAGTATTTACTAGATATTTTAAAAATTCCTAAATGCAGTTCTACTGATTCGATTTTTGTCTTTTTGGTGTTAAACAATTTATTAAAATGTGCTCATTTTTTCCAAATTTGTGTGGGATATTTTTTGTGTTTTTTTTATTTTTATTTATTACTGTTTGTGTGCTGCATAAATATTATATATTTTTGTGGTTCACACTGCCAGGGATTGTGGCTGTTGCTTGACCAAGGCTCACAGCCCAGTTAACAAACAATATATTTCTTTATCTATATATGTGATATTTCTCCATCTATATATGTGATATTTTTTTACCTGACTGTTTCACCGAACTCTAAAGTCCCTTTAACCATTGATTTCTTGCAGTGAATATATATTGCTGTGTGAGCAAGGCAGTAATACTGCCGAAACGCGTTACAACAGTGCCAACAGCATAAAATAAAGTGCAATTTTTTAATCCTACCTGCTGTGTCAGTATCCGATGTCACGACAACTGGAAGTCGTAGAATATATATATATATATATATATATATATATATATGAATACTCCATCCCACTCCAGCACAGAAGAAGGCACGTACTCGAAGATGTAAGGTATGGCTTTCTTTAATAAATCAGGTCTCACGCAACCCCATGGCTAGAGAGACGCGTTTCGGCTTCACAGAAGCCTTTATCAATCTGGTTGGCGCCCTGCACCTGAGAGTATATATAGCCCTTCCCCCTTAAAAGTACTCATAGACATAAAGGAAATACTGTTGCAGCATTTTGAACACGCGTGAATGAAAAACATTTCACAAAATGTATAAGCATGATACTGACATCCCAAACGAAAAAAATGCAGTTGGTAATATAAAATATGAAATGCCATAATGTTTCATAAATCACATAGTGTAGTGGATTAAACAACACATTGCATCATAGTGAATCACCAGGCTTCGTTACATTTGACTATGGGTAATGCGTGTGGAAATAGTTGTCCAGGATGATATTATCACCGGACTGTCGGGGAAGAAAATATATCTTATGCAAATTCAAACGGTGGCGCCAATCACTCTAGAAAACTAAGCCCTTTATGTAATAAAAAATCACACATTCAGATAGAAATGTATGCTACCGTGCTACAGCTATTTCAAAAATGAAGAAACAGAGGCATTGTTAAGCTCGTCGCGCTACTTCAGATAAACATGAGGCCATCAGAATTTTAAATGTATAGACTGAACTACGGAAATTGGAGATGCCTTGCACCCAACTGAAATCGCTACTGTGTGTCTATTTCGTACGCAAGGGGCCGGGAGCCCTGATGCCGGTAACAATTACACCACGGAGTTAGGAGGAAACACAAAGTGTGTAATTTCTCAATGCAATGTCTGCCTCCCGGTGCACTTTCACATCCTCACAAGGACTTCCAATCCCATAATGCCCCTAGTCGGCCTAGCAAAAATCACACAGTCTTGGGTAATGATCTCAAAACCAGTCAACATATATAGTTCATAATGCCGGGGCCATGAGCAGTCAGCGAGATAAAACGAGCAATACACAGAGTCTCGTGACACAAGAATTGGTGAGAGAGAAGTCTCAATGTCTTAGATTGCACGTAGCACTGAACTTGAAAAAATGGACAGGAACATGGGGTCGAAGGAGACCAATAAACAAAAGTTGCTAGTGCCAAAACATCCTCACCGCTTCCGCGTTGGGGTCCGCGGTGCCCAGTCACCAGAGGGCGCCAGACTCCCAAGCAAGGCATTTCTGAACAGGGGAAACATTAACCCCGCGCTGGCAGTCGGGAAAACCGCCCCGCTACGAGATCGTCGTGTCCCATCTGCTGTCATCCTTAGTCCTCTTCCTGGCACCATCTCTGGGGGCTCCACCATTAGCATTCCCATGCTCCTCCAACAACATGCGGTCAAAAGTAGAGCCACAAGCGACTGGTGGTACGTGATCAGCGTTGAACCGCAAACGCTGTAATTAGATGAATACTCCATCCCACTCCAGCACAGAAGAAGGCACGTACTCGAAGATGTAAGGTATGGCTTTCTTTAATAAATCAGGACTCACACGACCCCATGGCTAGAGAGACGTGTTTCGGCTTCACAGAAGCCTTTATCAATCTGGTTGGCGCCCTGCACCTGAGAGTATATATAGCCCTTCCCCGTTAAAAGTACTCATAGACATAAAGGAAATACTGTTGCATTTTGAACACGTGTGAATGAAAAACATTTCACAAAATGTATAAGCATGCTACTGACATCCCAAACGAAAAAAATGCAGCTGGTAAAATAAAATATGAAATGCCATAATGTTTAATAAATCACATAGTGTAGTGGATTAAACAACACATTGCATCATAGTGAATCACCAGGCTTCGTTACATTTGACTATGGGTAATGCGTGTGGAAACAGTTGTCCAGGATGATATTATCACCGGACTGTCGGGGAAGAAAATATATCTTATGCAAATTCAAACGGTGGCGCCAATCACTCTAGAAAACTAAGCCCTTTATGTAATAAAAAATCACACATTCAGATAGAAATGTATGCTACCGTGCTACGGCTATTTCAAAAATGAAGAAACAGAGGCATTGTTAAGCTCGTCGCGCTACTTTAGATAAACATGAGGCCAACAGAATTTTAAATGTATAGACTGAACTACGGAAATTGGAGATGCCTTGCACCCAACTGAAATCGCTACTGTGTGTCTATTTCGTACGCAAGGGGCCGGGAGCCCTGATGCCGGTAACAATCACACCGCGGAGTGGGAGGAAACACAAAGTGTGTAATTTCTCCATGCAATGTCTGCCTCCCGGTGCACTTTCACATCCTCACAAGGACTTCCAATCCCATAATGCCCCTAGTCGGCCTAGCAAAAATCACACAGTCTTGGGCAATGATCTCAAAACCAGTCAACATATATAGTTCATAATGCCGGGGCCATGAGCAGTCAGCGAGATAAAACGAGCAATACACAGAGTCTCGTGACACAAGAATTGGTGAAAGAGAAGTCTCAATGTCTCAATGTCTTAGATTGCATGTAGCACTGAACTTGAAAAAATGGACAGGAACATGGGGTCGGAGGAGACCAATAAACAAAAGTTGCTAGTGCCGAAACATCCTCACCGCTTCCGCGTTGGTGTCCGCAGTGCCCAGTCACCAGAGGGCGCCAGACTCCCGAGCAAGGCATTTCTGAACAGGGGAAACATTAACCCTGTGCTGGCAGTCGGGAAAACCGCACCACTACGAGATCGTCGTGTCCCATCTGCTGTCATCCGTAGTCCTCTTTCTGGCACCATCTCTGGGGGCTCCACCATTAGCATTCCCATGCTCCTCCAACAACATGCGGTCAAAAGTAGAGCCACAAGCGACTGGTGTTACGTGATCAGCGTTGAACCGCAAACGCTGTAATTAGATGAATACTCCATCCCAATCCAGCACAGAAGAAGGCACGTACTCGAAGATGTAAGGTATGGCTTTCTTTAATAAATCAGGTCTCACACGACCCCATGGCTAGAGAGACGCGTTTCGGCTTCACAGAAGCCTTTATCAATCTGGTTGGCGCCCTGCACCTGAGAGTTTACATAGCCCTTCCCCCTTAAAAGTACTCATAGACATAAAGGAAATACTGTTGCCTTTTGAACACGTGTGAATGAAAAACATTTCACAAAATGTATAAGCATGCTACTGACATCCCAAACGAAAAAAATGCAGCTGGTAAAATAAAATATGAAATGCCATAATGTTTCATAAATCACATAGTGTAGTGGATTAAACAACACATTGCATCATAGTGAATCACCAGTCTTCGTTACATTTGACTATGGGTAATGCGTGTGGAAACAGTTGTCCAGGATGATATTATCACCGGACTGTCGGGGAAGAAAATATATCTTATGCAAATTCAAACGGTGGCGCTAATCACTCTAGAAAACTAAGCCCTGTATGTAATAAAAAATCACACATTCAGATAGAAATGTATGCTACCGTGCTACGGCTATTTCAAAAATGAAGAAACAGAGGCATTGTTAAGCTCGTCGCGCTACTTCAGATAAACATGAGGCCAACAGAATTTTAAATGTATAGACTGAACTACGGAAATTGGAGATGCCTTGCACCCAACTGAAATCGCTACTGTGTGTCTATTTCGTACGCAAGGGGCCGGGAGCCCTGATGCCGGTAACAATTACACCGCGGAGTTAAGAGGAAACACAAAGGGGTCGATTCCGATTCGGGCCGGAAAAAATACCGACCGACTCGGTATGGGATAATAGTCCGACCGACACGTACTGGCGTTGCCCGACCTGGGAAGTACGATGAAATGCATGTGAATCACGACCGACTCGTACGGAACTCAAGGCGAACGACCGACCCGGACGGAAAACAGCTATCCGGCCGGAAAACCACGTGAATCGAACCGACCGACACGCACCAGGAAGAAAGCCGAACGAAACGTACCCGCGAACTCCGACCCGCGCAGTACGATGCAATGGGTGCAAAAGCAGACCGATTCGCACGGAGCCCAAGCCGTACGACCGACACGCATACAAAACCCAGCCGAACAAACACAATACACCGCGACCGACGCGTACGCCGCATATGAAACAGAGCTGAAACACAGCGGGAACGACTCGGAGAGGCGCGCACGAGATAACTGCAACGTCCTACTCGGTCAGAAGAACGACTCCAACATGCACAATAATCACAAATGAAAAAATTCAAAAAAAGATGGCCAAACAAGCAATGACAAAGCCAATAAATACAGGGGGTGAAAAAAATTGAACAAGGACACACCCCCAACTCCACCTACATAAAGGCCACAAATCCCTACCATGATCCTTTGCAAATTCCACTGACCTGCCAGCAGAGAACACCATCACACAGCAAACACACACACACACACACAGCTCATCCAACACAAAAGCCACACACCATTAGCACCTCAACAAATAGCACCCTCACACACACACAGCAAAACCTACACTCACACACCCTCACTTGCACACACACACACACACATCAATCACCACCCATCACCATGCCCCTAAAGAAGAATCCAAAGTTCCTAGATAGTGAATTGGAAGTCATGGTAGACGAGATCCTGAGGGTAGAACCACAGTTGTTTGGCACATTGGTCCAACAGACCCCCATGTCGCAGAAAACCAAGATGTGGGCGAGGATCGTCGACAGGGTGAACGCACAATCACCATGTTTGCGCACAAAGGAAGACATCGAGAACAGGTGGTATGATGTGCGCAGGAGGGTCAGGGACCTCCTGAAGAAGGATTACCTCCTGAGCCAGCACACCGGCAGTGGCCGTCCTGCCAAACCAGTATACCTCAGGCCCTGGGAGGAGAAGGTGCGGGCCATCCTACCACCATTGAGCGTATATGGACTAACAAACATCCCAGAGCCTGGTGAGTACACAACTAATATACACAATATTGTGTGCCAATACACACACATCACTGTCAAGGGGACAGTCAAACCATGCACCCCTAGCAAATCAACAGCAACCAAAAGATAATCATCCCAAAAAGTGTATGTCAGACAGATAAACACAATACATGCCATCTCATAGTGATATGTAACTGTGTCATGACATGTACAAATCCAATACCAAATTGAGCTAGGCAGTGGCACAAATCTAACCAACAAACACTGTCAGATATTTTGCCACCACTAGAACACCACCTCACAGGAAGCTCACAGAAAGGAAGGAATCCTGTGTATGCTGGTGAAGTCAGTGTAGCCAAGAGCATGATGGGACTCGTAGTAACAGATAATGGGCAGCCTCACATTTGGACCATCAACACCACTCAGAACCATGCTCACAACACAGGGAGTGGAAAAGGACTGACAAGATGGCTGACACTGGGTACTGCTGTGGAGAGCACAATGCCCTGCTGGGAACTGTGCACCAACAAACAGCACAACACCACTGCCTGACATCCTGAAAGCCAACTTGCACTCCCTGCAATGTAAGCACGTTGCATGGTGGGATATCTGGCTGGGTGGGAAGGAGGACTCACAGCACTTACCATAGTTACAAGCAGCTCACCTCACACACCCCCTCAACACAAACTCCACATAACCCACCTGGGAGAATGCCATGCCTCACATACCAAATGAAGATCCCACAAAGAACCACCACCCTGGGTAATGCCGTGTGAAGCACAGGGACACTCTTGGGACTTGTAGCCAAACAAACGCAAGGACAACACTGTCAGCCTTCCTGTCAGCACAGGCACACTACCCCACAGGAAGCAGAGTCCAAAGGAAGGAAGTACGGGCATGCTGGGAAGGGGGGTGTAGGCAATAGCATGATGGGAGTTGTAGTCACAGATACTGCTCACCCTCATAATTGGCCCATCAACACCACTCTGAACCATGCTCACATCACAGGGAGTGGAAAAGGACTGACAAGATGGCTGACACTGGGTACTGCTGTGGGGAGCACAAGGCCCTGCTGGGAACTGTGCACCAACAAACAGCACAACACCACTGCCTGACATCCTGAAAGCCAACTTGCACTCCCTGCAATGCAAGCACGTTGCATGGTGGGATATCTGGCTGGGTGGGAAGGAGGACTCACAGCACTGACCATAGTTACAAGCAGCTCACCTCACACACCCCCTCAACACAAACTCCAGATAACCCACCTGGGAGAATGCCATGCCTCACATTTCAAATGAAGATCCCACAAAGAACCACCACCCTGGGTAATGCCGTGTGAAGCACAGGGACACTCTTGGGACTTGTAGCCAAACAAACGCAAGGACAACACTGTCAGCCTTCCTGTCAGCACAGGCACACTACCCCACAGGGAAGCAGAGTCCAAAGGAAGGAAGTACGGGCATGCTGGGAAGGGGGGTGTAGGCAATAGCATGATGGGAGTTGTAGTCACAGATACTGCTCACCCTCATAATTGGCCCATCAACACCACTCTGAACCATGCTCACATCACAGGGAGTGGAAAAGGACTGACAAGATGGCTGACACTGGGTACTGCTGTGGGGAGCACAAGGCCCTGCTGGGAACTGTGCACCAACAAACAGCACAACACCACTGCCTGACATCCTGAAAGCCAACTTGCACTCCCTGCAATGCAAGCACGTTGCATGGTGGGATATCTGGCTGGGTGGGAAGGAGGACTCACAGCACTGACCATAGTTACAAGCAGCTCACCTCACACACACCCTCAACACAAACTCCACATAACCCACCTGGGAGAATGCAATGCCTCACATACCAAATGAAGATCCCACAAAGAACCACCACCCTGGGTAATGCTGTGTGAAGCACAAGGACACTCTTGGGACTTGTAGCCAAACAAACGCAAGGACAACACTGTCAGCCTTCCTGTCAGCACAGGCACACTACCCCACAGGGAAGCAGAGTCCAAAGGAAGGAAGTACGGGCATGCTGGGAAGGGGGTGTAGGCAATAGCATGATGGGAGTTGTAGTCACAGATACTGCTCACCCTCACAATTGGCCCATCAACACCACTCTGAACCATGCTCACATCACAGGGAGTGGATAAGGACTGACAAGATGGCTGACACTGGGTACTGCTGTGGGGAGCACAAGGCCCTGCTGGGAACTGTGCACCAACAAACAGCACAACACCACTGCCTGACATCCTGAAAGCCAACTTGCACTCCCTCCAATGCAAGCACGTTGCATGGTGGGATATCTGGCTGGGTGGGAAGGAGGACTCACAGCACTGACCATAGTTACAAGCAGCTCACCTCACACACCCCTCAACACAAACTCCACATAACCCACCTGGGAGAATGCAATGCCTCACATACCAAATGAAGATCCCACAAAGAACCACCACCCTGGGTAATGCCGTGTGAAACACAGGGACACTCTTGGGACTTGTAGCCAAACAAACGCAAGGACAACACTGTCAGCCTTCCTGTCAGCACAGGCACACTACCCCACAGGGAAGCAGAGTCCAAAGGAAGGAAGTACGGGCATGCTGGGAAGGGGGGTGTAGGCAATAGCATGATGGGAGTTGTAGTCACAGATACTGCTCACCCTCACAATTGGCCCATCAACACCACTCTGAACCATGGTCACATCACAGGGAGTGGATAAGGACTGACAAGATGGCTGACACTGGGTACTGCTGTGGGGAGCACAAGGCCCTGCTGGGAACTGTGCACCAACAAACAGCACAACACCACTGCCTGACATCCTGAAAGCCAACTTGCACTCCCTGCAATGCAAGCACGTTGCATGGTGGGATATCTGGCTGGGTGGGAAAGAGGACTCAAAGCACTGACCATAGTTACAAGCAGCTCACCTCACACACCCCCTCAACACAAACTCCACATAACCCACCTGGGAGAATGCAATGCCTCACATACCAAATGAAGATCCCACAAAGAACCACCACCCTGGGTAATGCCGTGTGAAGCACAGGGACACTCTTGGGACTTGTAGCCAAACAAACGAAGGACAACACTGTCAGCCTTCCTGTCAGCACAGGCACACTACCCCACAGGGAAGCAGAGTCCAAAGGAAGGAAGTACGGGCATGCTGGGAAGGGGGGTGTAGGCAATAGCACAATGGGAGTTGTAGTCACAGATACTGCTCACCCTCACAATTGGCCCATCAACACCACTCTGAACCATGCCCACATCACAGGGAGTGGATAAGGACTGACAAGATGGCTGACACTGGGTACTGCTGTGGGGAGCTCAAGGCCCTGCTGGGAACTGTGCACCAACAAACAGCACAACACCACTGCCTGACATCCTGAAAGCCAACTTGCACTCCCTGCAATGCAAGCACGTTGCATGGTGGGATATCTGGCTGGGTGGGAAGGAGGACTCACAGCACTGACCATAGTTACAAGCAGCTCACCTTACACACCCCCTCAACACAAACTCCACATAACCCACCTGGGAGAATGCAATGCCTCACATACCAAATGAAGATCCCACAAAGAACCACCACCCTGGGTAATGCCGTGTGAAGCACAGGAACACTCTTGGGACTTGTAGCCAAACAAACGCAAGGACAACACTGTCAGCCTTCCTGTCAGCACAGGCACACTACCCCACAGGGAAGCAGAGTCCAAAGGAAGGAAGTACGGGCATGCTGGGAAGGGGGTGTAGGCAATAGCATGATGGGAGTTATAGTCACAGATACTGCTCACCCTCACAATTGGCCCATCAACACCACTCTGAACCATGCTCACATCACAGGGAGTGGATAAGGACTGACAAGATGGCTGACACTGGGTACTGCTGTGGGGAGCACAAGGCCCTGCTGGGAACTGTGCACCAACAAACAGCACAACACCACTGCCTGACATCCTGAAAGCCAACTTGCACTCCCTGCAATGCAAGCACGTTGCATGGTGGAATATCTGGCTGGGTGGGAAGGAGGACTCACAGCACTGACCATAGTTACAAGCAGCTCACCTCACACACCCCCTCAACACAAACTCCACATAACCCACCTGGGAGAATGCAATGCCTCACATGAAGATCCCACAAAGAACCACCACCCTGGGTAATGCCGTGTGAAACACAGGGACACTCTTGGGACTTGTAGCCAAACAAACGCAAGGACAACACTGTCAGCCTTCCTGTCAGCACAGGCACACTACCCCACAGGGAAGCAGAGTCCAAAGGAAGGAAGTACGGGCATGCTGGGAAGGGGGGTATAGGCAATAGCATGATGGGAGTTGTAGTCACAGATACTGCTCACCCTCACAATTGGCCCATCAACACCACTCTGAACCATGGTCACATCACAGGGAGTGGATAAGGACTGACAAGATGGCTGACACTGGGTACTGCTGTGGGGAGCACAAGGCCCTGCTGGGAACTGTGCACCAACAAACAGCACAACACCACTGCCTGACATCCTGAAAGCCAACTTGCACTCCCTGCAATGCAAGCACGTTGCATGGTGGGATATCTGGCTGGGTGGGAAAGAGGACTCACAGCACTGACCATAGTTACAAGCAGCTCACCTCACACACCCCCTCAACACAAACTCCACATAACCCACCTGGGAGAATGCAATGCCTCACATACCAAATGAAGATCCCACAAAGAACCACCACCCTGGGTAATGCCGTGTGAAGCACAGGGACACTCTTGGGACTTGTAGCCAAACAAACGCAAGGACAACACTGTCAGCCTTCCTGTCAGCACAGGCACACTACCCCACAGGGAAGCAGAGTCCAAAGGAAGGAAGTACGGGCATGCTGAGAAGGGGGGTGTAGGCAATAGCACAATGGGAGTTGTAGTCACAGATACTGCTCACCCTCACAATTGGCCCATCAACACCACTCTGAACCATGCCCACATCACAGGGAGTGGATAAGGACTGACAAGATGGCTGACACTGGGTACTGCTGTGGGGAGCTCAAGGCCCTGCTGGGAACTGTGCACCAACAAACAGCACAACACCACTGCCTGACATCCTGAAAGCCAACTTGCACTCCCTGCAATGCAAGCACGTTGCATGGTGGGATATCTGGCTGGGTGGGAAGGAGGACTCACAGCACTGACCATAGTTACAAGCAGCTCACCTCACACACCCCCTCAACACAAACTCCACATAACCCACCTGGGAGAATGCAATGCCTCACATACCAAATGTAGATCCCACAAAGAACCACCACCCTGGGTAATGCCGTGTGAAGCACAGGAACACTCTTGGGATTTGTAGCCAAACAAACGCAAGGACAACACTGTCAGCCTTCCTGTCAGCACAGGCACACTACCCCACAGGGAAGCAGAGTCCAAAGGAAGGAAGTACGGGCATGCTGGGAAGGGGGGTGTAGGCAATAGCATGATGGGAGTTATAGTCACAGATACTGCTCACCCTCACAATTGGCCCATCAACACCACTCTGAACCATGCTCACATCACAGGGAGTGGATAAGGACTGACAAGATGGCTGACACTGGGTACTGCTGTGGGGAGCACAAGGCCCTGCTGGGAACTGTGCACCAACAAACAGCACAACACCACTGCCTGACATCCTGAAAGCCAACTTGCACTCCCTGCAATGCAAGCACGTTGCATGGTGGGATATCTGGCTGGGTGGGAAGGAGGACTCACAGCACTGACCATAGTTACAAGCAGCTCACCTCACACACCCCTCAACACAAACTCCACATAACCCACCTGGGAGAATGCCATGCCTCACATACCAAATGAAGATCCCACAAAGAACCACCACCCTGGGTAATGCCGTGTAAAGCACAGGGACACTCTTGGGACTTGTAGCCAAACAAACGCAAGGACAACACTGTCAGCCTTCCTGTCAGCACAGGCACACTACCCCACAGGGAAGCAGAGTCCAAAGGAAGGAAGTACGGGCATGCTGGGAAGGGGGTGTAGGCAATAGCATGATGGGAGTTGTAGTCACAGATACTGCTCACCCTCACAATTGGCCCATCAACACCACTCTGAACCATGCTCACATCACAGGGAGTGGATAAGGACTGACAAGATGGCTGACACTGGGTACTGCTGTGGGGAGCACAAGGCCCTGCTGGGAACTGTGCACCAACAAACAGCACAACACCACTGCCTGACATCCTGAAAGCCAACTTGCACTCCCTGCAATGCAAGCACGTTGCATGGTGGGATATCTGGCTGGGTGGGAAGGAGGACTCACAGCACTGACCATAGTTACAAGCAGCTCACCTCACACACCCCCTCAACACAAACTCCACATAACCCACCTGGGAGAATGCAATGCCTCACATACCAAATGAAGATCCCACAAAGAACCACCACCCTGGGTAAGGCCGTGTGAAGCACAGGGACACTCTTGGGACTTGTAGCCAAACAAACGCAAGGACAAAACTGTCAGCCTTCCTGTCAGCACAGGCACACTACCCCACAGGGAAGCAGAGTCCAAAGGAAGGAAGTACGGGCATGCTGGGAAGGGGGGTGTAGGCAATAGCATGATGGGAGTTGTAGTCACAGATACTGCTCACCCTCACAATTGGCCCATCAACACCACTCTGAACCATGCCCACATCACAGGGAGTGGATAAGGGCTGACAAGATCGCTGACACTGGGTACTGCTGTGGGGAGCACAAGGCCCTGCTGGGAACTGTGCAACAACCAACAGCAAGACACCACTGAATGACATCCTGAGAGTCAACCTGAACCCACTGCAAGGGTGGCATGCTTCATGGTGGGATAACTGGGCTAGGTGGAGAAGGATGGCCGGATGTCCACCAAATACAACAAATGCTGGCCATGCACACACCTCAACATTCACATTGAAATGCCCCAGGTATGCATGACAATGTGCTACACCAATATCAACCTCTTACTGTGACAACTTAGGACAATGCAATGTACATGCCCGCATCCAGAGGTACAGTCACAACTGTCAGGTGTGTGAACCATTGATGCCTGTAGAAACATAACATACAATGTGTGTCTCTTCCAAATACAGGTGATGATGATGGGGACACAGCAGCAGGCGAGGAGGAGTCCCTGTCCCAGGCTCCGGGGGACACAGAGCTCACTGGTGTGGAACAGCCTCTGCCCTCCTCGGATGGCGAAGACCTACCTGGCACCTCCGGTGTGAGTCATCATGCAGCACCAGCTGGACCAACACCTGCACCCCCTGCACCCACCCCTCCAACAACTGCCAACACACAGACCGTCCCCGCCGACACGGACAGACCAAGGACCACCGATGGCAACAGCACAGAGCCCCAGGCCCAGCGTGGAGCAATGGACGACAACACCACTAACAACCCCCAAGGGGGCCTTGGGTCACCTGTGCGTGCCACCGCAGGTCCTGCACGTGTCGCCAGGGGTAGTGGGAGGGGTGGTAGACATAGGTCGCTGCTTGCAGAGGGGTCTGGACTGCATGATGACCCACAACTGGCACGCATCGCTGATGCGTACCAGGATAGCACCGGAGAGGTCAGACAGGTCGTGGGGATCCTCAAGGACATACAACAGCAGCAGGCTGCCCATCATGCCCGCTTGGACTCCCACATGTCCCGTGTGGAGACACACATGTCTCGCATGGAGTCCAAGTGGGACACATTGCAAGAACTCACAGCGGTGCATAGGGACATATTGACATGCCTCCGCCAGATTAGCACCAACATGGCCACACCTCCCTGTGTGCCCACAACATCTGGTGCTGCAACAACTGACACCGCCACAGGGAGGGAGGAGGACTCTGGCGGAGACTCCCCTGCACCGCCGCAGCCTGCACATGAGGGTCCCCCCCAAAGAAGAGGGGTCGTCCGAGGAAGGAAAACTGAGAGGTTGATGGCCACGTACATCCCCCAGGAAGCCAACACCTGTTCCGGAAATTCTCCTTTGTGTGCAAACGTTTCACCCTGTCGAATGCAACACTACTCTCCCACATGACATGGGGAGTTCAAGTTGGACTAATGTATCATATGACTGTGGACTTCACTCAGGACATTTCTGCTACCAAGACTTCCAACTCATCTGGGAACTTTGGATCACAATCCCAATGTACAGCACCCACCATCCTGTGCACTATCACACACACATTTCTGTAAATAAAATCACTAGTACACGATACTTGCCTCTGTTGTTATTCAAATGTGGATACTGTTATGGTGATGATGACCTGCTAAATTACACTGTGTATGCTAACTGCTACAGCAAGTACAACACCGTCGTGTGAGTCATGGTGACGTGACACATATGAGGGAGACACACCACTAGGACTACACAACACAGAGACACCAGGGCCATCGGACTCATCGCCCACAGTGATGTTGCCAGGAAATACAGTGGAATGCACAGACACCACACCTATTCAGAGTCTGTGTCAACTAGCCCACAGGTGCAGTAAGCAAATGTCAGTCAGATGTGTGACCACAGACAACGCACATCCCAAAGTGAAGCACAGGTTCATTACACATTTGCAACATGTTGTTTCCACTACAAATGCAAGGTTTACCCACGTGGCAGTGGCCACACAGTCAACAAGTGCAGAAGATATGAAGTCCAGGGGTGTGTGGCACATCACTTGTAGGCAAACTACTGCTGCCACCCTGAAAGCTGAATCATGGTGTCGGGGGATCCAAGTTGACCAAAGTACTCAGTAAGCACCCTGTGAAGGATAGACATGACACACAGTTAAAACCACTGAAGAACAGGACAGAACTGCAATACTCATGCCCAATACATGTCACAAGACAACTACACAAAACCAAGTTAGCATGTCAAAACTGTTGGGGAGTACAGACTACCTGTAAGGACACATTGCTGCACGCATCCAGTCAAGTAGCACATGGCCACACTCAAACAGCACCAGAGCACCACCCACACATATCATGCAAACTCACATCATTCACATTACATCTCCCTGGATACTCACATTCAGCTGAAGAAGTTGGTGATGAGCTGTGTGCGGACATCACCATCATCATCATCATCATCACTGGCATCGTGGTCCAGGCCAAGATCCTCCACAGGTGGCGGACATTGGTCATCGTCATCCAGGATGAGAGGCAACTCCTTCCGCAATGCCAGGTTGTGTAGCATGCAGCAGACGATGACAATCTTGCACACCTTTGCTGGGGCATATGGGAGGGCCCCTCCTGTCTTGTCCAGGCAGCGGAAGCGGCTCTTCAGGAGACCAAAGGTCCGCTCAATCACTCTCCTGGTCCGACCATGTGCCTCATTGTAGCGCATCTGGGCTGGTGTCACAGGGTTCCTGAGGGGTGTCAGGAACCACGGCATGTTGGGGTATCCGGAGTCACCTACGGACAGACAAGTGCACATTAGCTGAGTTGGAAAAGTGGGTGGAATACTACAGATCAGAACACACACAATGGTACAAAGTCAGTACACACCGACAAGCCAGGCACGCTGGTTCTGCATCTGTGCCATCATCCTGGGGATGCGACTACTCCTCATCACGTAGGCATCGTGTGCTGAACCAGGGAAACGGGCACACACATGTGTGATGCTCATATCTGCAAGACATACCACCAGAGCATTGATCGAATGGTAATGTTTACGGTTCCAGTATGCCTGCTCATGTGCCTGTGGTGGTATCAAAGCCACATGTGTCCCATCAATGGAGCCAATGACATGTGGCATCCTCCCCAGGGCATAGAAGTCACTCTTGACGTCAGTGAGTTGTTGACGTGTAGGGAAATAGATGTACTGGTTCAGGCATCTCAACATTGCCTCCAAAACATCGCGTAGCACACGGCTGAACATAGTCTGTGACATCCCACCGGCAGTCGCCACAGTGTGTTGAAAGGTACCGGTGGCAAAGAAGTGTAGGGCTGCCACTACCTTCACCTTGGGTGTCAGCGCCGTAGGGTACGTCCGGCCAGGTTGCAAATGTGGTGCCAAGTGCACTGCCAAATCATCAATCAGCTGCCTGGTGAAGCGGTACCGTCGGATGCTGTCACGTTCCACCATCGTTGCCAGGTCAGGGAATGGTCTATGGACAGCTGGAGCCCTGCAGTGCATAGGTTGAAGAAAGAAAGATTGTCAGTCACCCCACATATGTGCCATTCACCATACTCAATTTCACATGATACATCATTACGAGACACAAGTACTTGATGTGTGTGCCGTTCTGTTCGGACATAACTCACACCTACATGCCCATCATCTAACTTCTCAGTACAGCATGTGTGCACAACAGGTACCAGGTTGTGCTTTGGGAAACCATTAGGCTGTGTCACAGTACCTGCTGTCACGTTCCACACACACACCACAGTGACATGTCTGGACAGATGCGCCACCGGCATCACAGCTCATTGACAGGTAGATTCCCAGTGACCCTGTCTTGCCACATGGACACTGGCATGACATGGCGTATCATGTACACGTCAGAAAAACAAACATGACTCCCACAGGTAGTGGCCCCGGTCGCCTCCGCAGGACAGATATGGACGCCAGTGACGCACAACATCAAAGTCCATGCACAAACAACGTTGATGTGGAGACTGTCTCCCATCTTGCACATGAAATCAGAGACATCGGAAACACAACATGCACACAGACTGTGGAGGGACATCACTATTGTGGCTATGGGTCATCCTGTGACGTACATGCCTTCCCCCATGGGACCCTGGGGGTATGTGACATGTCACACACATACACAACCTGGAAATGTGACCATGCCACATGCTCCAAAATGAACTGTTGCACATCACAGTGGTCATGTGCACAACACACAAAGGACCCTGTCCCCATTAACACATGCACAGCCTGGGTGTGGCTGCCCACAAGTGCCACCACAGAAACCACATGTCAACCCCCATACACAGAAAAGGCTAATGCAGCCTTACATGCCTTAGGAAACAGTGTGGATTGGGTGTGGTGTTGTAGGTGTGCCCCTGTGTCTCTGGCAGGTATATGTGGCTGGCATACGTTCACCAGTGACAAGCATGGTGACATATGCGACTGACCTGTACAGGTACGCGTTGTAAAGCAATGGACCGATCGGTGTGCCCGGCCGGCCCATTGCATCTGTTGTATCCCAAAATACGCGTTGTACAGCAATGGACCGATCGGTGTGCCCGGCCGGTCCATTGCATCTGTTGTATCCCAAAATAAGCGTTGTACAGCAATGGACCGATCGGTGTGCCCGGCCGGCCCATTGCATCTGTTGTATCCCAAAATACGCGTTGTACAGCAATGGACCGATCGGTGTGCCCGGCCGGTCCATTGCATCTGTTGTATCCCAAAATAAGCGTTGTACAGCAATGGACCGATCGGTGTGCCCGGCCGGTCCATTGCATCTGTTGTAACCCAAAATAAGCGTTGTACAGCAATGGACCGATCGGTGTGCCCGGCCGGCCCATTGCATCTGTTGTATCCCAAAATACGCGTTGTACAGCAATGGACCGATCGGTGTGCCCGGCCGGCCCATTGCATCTGTTGTGAGCGGGTACGCGTTGTATCCCGAAATACGCGTTGTACAGCAATGGACCGATCGATGCGCACGCATTGGCTGGGGCCTGGCATGGCAACGGACGCGTTTTCGAAGCTCCAACGAGTCTGATGCAGTGAATTCAGTTGGCCAGCCACAACAATGTTGCAAAATCATGGGTGTCATGAAGTTGAAGATTTGAAGGATGCTGTGGGCATGTATTAGTGCTGCTATTCCATGGATTGGTCAGATTCAGAAGATGCAAACGACTTGGACCTATCACTTTGGACACATGGGACAGTATCTGCCTCTGCAGCACACATATAATGCTGGCTGTTCCCCTGAGAGCTCACTTGCCTGCACTACATGCTCCAGGACGACATCTGCCACCAACACTGCTGCTGTCTCTGCATCCTCTGGCTACTGCAATGGCACGTACTGTGGAGAGAGCCCCAGCCTTCAGCCTTGAGGAGAACCAGGCCCTGCTGGACAGCCTCCTTCCACAGTACAGCAAGCTGTATGGGACACCAGGGGAGCAGGTGAGTGTGCTGTCCACTGCCTTTCTAATTTTGCATGTTGTCTGACTAGAAGGACTTACAGTGTGCACACCACTGGCTAGCATGCTCACTGAGTAGTTCTGAGCCCCCAAAGTGTGTAGTTACATGCACTGAACAGGTACAGTGCAGTAACAGTGCATTCCAACAAGGTTTACTTTCCATGCAAT
Source organism: Calotriton arnoldi (assembly GCA_963921515.1). Lineage (NCBI taxonomy): Eukaryota > Metazoa > Chordata > Amphibia > Caudata > Salamandridae > Calotriton > Calotriton arnoldi. Next base: position 450,228 of record CAWUFW010005392.1, on the reverse strand, counting down.
GATACCATGTAGTAACTGCTGGCAAACTGTTCATAGCCATCGTTGCACTGCCTGTGTACATCATGTGCCCCAGTGATTGAGACATGTATATCCAACTGTGTGATGCACGGACATGTTGCATGTGTAGTAATGGCATTTTCACTTTCTCATCCTCACAGGTTGATGCCCACCAGAAACAGAAAATCTGGCTGACCATCGCTCGGGCAGTAAGATCCGTGGGGGACTACAAGCGCCGGATCCGCAACTGCCAGAAGAGGTGGCAGGACCTTCGAGGCTGGACCCGGAGGATCGCAAGGGTCCAGCTGAAGCTGTCGCCTCCTCGCAGGAGGGGTGCACACCGGACCCTGACCCCCCACATGCTCTGGATCCTGGCGGTGGTCTTCCCTGACCAGGATGGGCAGCTGAAGGCTAGACAGCAGCAAGGAGGGGGTGAGTCCATGACAGCACTGTGCACTTTGTCTGACATGCTATGTGCCCTCCTCTGGCCTGGTTAAACTTCCACAGTACATCAGTCTTGTGGTCCAGGACCCATGTCCCTCTATTGTGACATGCCCACTCCTTATCTGATACGCATATGTGTGGCCCTTACAGTCAGGAAATTGTGTCACTTGGGGACTGTGTCATTGCATTTTGCTTTGCTCAAGGTGGGGGACAGCATTTGTTCCGGTGACTATGTTGTGGGATTCATGGGTGGGTCAATTGCTCACACAATGCCCAAGTCCTGACATGTAATCTGGGTGTAAATTTGATTTGTGGTCCACTTGCTGATCTGATTCACCACATGTCCCTGGGGAATTTGGCACACCCCCATGCTGTGGGTGGGAAGAATGTTTGGGCCTCAGGAGTATGTATATCAAGTGTGTCACACATGCTTAGACACTTGCCTACTGTCCAGGACTCATCCCTCTTACAGGTGGAGCTGGACAGTCATGCCTACTCCAGGGCATACAATACACTCTGTACTCACACTCCCGTGGATCATTTGACATGTTGTGATCAGTGACATGTTCCCTCAGGTGTCTGCCTCTGTGTCATTGTGCTGTGGCTTCGTTGTCAGGACTACTGGTATGTTTGTCGGTTATGGCTCAGCATGCCATCTGAGATGTGACCATGAGAGACGATACTTCTGTGACTTATAGGTGTCTGATCACTTGACTGTGCACACAGGTGTATGCGACTGTGACTTTCAGGCAGCTGTTTTTCATTCACAGCACACTATGAGGTGCTCATGTTCAGAGAGTTGTGTTTCGTGTCCCCCATATGTCCAATTGGTATGACGTGGACAAATAGTAGTTCAGATGATGTTGTTTTTGGGGGATGGACATGTGCACTTGTCAGTTACATAACTTGCATTCCCCATGTCCTAGGACTGTGACACAGTGCAGACTGTTGTTGGCTGGCTGCCATGGCCATGTGACTGGAGACAGTGATGTATGACTTTGCACGCATGCCTGTGTCATGGCATTAAACTTCCTAAGACTGATCCTGCAGGGGAGTGACATGTGCAACATGCACCCCATTGTGGCATTGACTATCCGGACATGGGTGGATCATGGTGTCTGGTGCTGGTATGCATCCCATGCATTTCTATTTAGACTCTGGCCATCCCTTTCTCTGGACACCTGCACTGACTCAGTGGCAAGAGATGTGATGTGTGCATGTTCACATACTTCACCGTGTTCCCTGCAATGTCCAACAACTGTGTAGGTGGTGCATGTGTCCACACTGGGGTCTTACCATCAGACAGGCACCAGACAGATGGGTGCAAGGGCAGGAGGGGTGTGAGTCCCATGGTTGACAATTGGCTTCCCCGAATCTGTGTGAGGACTTTAGGCAATGTTCAACTAAGGATGCCAGGGCTTGCTCTGTGATGTGCTGTACTTACTGTGGTGTGTGCGGTCAGTGCAGGTGACTGATGTTTGTCTGTTTCCCTAATTGTTTGCAGATACATCCACGGGCACAGGAGGGGACAGCTCCACGGACCAGGAGGAGCAGCGGAGCCAGACTGGGTCAGCATCCGACGAGTGGTCAGAGGGACCCAGTGGCACAGAGGGCGAGGGGAGCCACACCGAGGAGTCCTCAGCACCATCCACCTCAGCTGAGGACCACAGCAGCTCGGAGGATGACTCCCTTGTGGAGGCGGGTCTCAGCAGCCACCAAAGGCCAGCTAGTCTGTCTGGCCCCGCCACCACCACCACCACCACCGCCCTCCCATTGGCTCCCATTCCTGAGGTCCGTGGAGGCTCCGATGCTCGGGAGCGTGTCTCCTTTGTGCCAGGCACCACACCCCCTGCCCCTGTGTCCCCTGCTGCCCTGAGTGAGGAGTCTGTGTACCTCCTTCGGCAGCTCCATGTAGGGCAGACAGCAATGCTGAGTGTCCTCCATGCACACACCACTCTGTTGACACAGCTGGTGTCGTTCATGGAGGGCATCTCGACGGGTATGTCTGCCCTACAAAGGAGCAATACGTCCATGGACTCCTCCCTGACGGCAGCCATGTCCCTCCTCCAACAGTCCCTCACCCCCCCCACCTCTGCCCCATCCACACTTCCTGCCACCCTACCTGTCCAAAGCACATGCACACCTGCACAATCACCCAAGCACACAGACACGAGCAGCACAGACACACCCAAGAGAAAGGCAAGACGTGCACACAAGCATCCTCAGGGGACTGAGACCACACACACAGGGGATGGGGAACAGACACACACACAGGCATCCACAGTCACTCCGCAGTCCTCAAAATCCTCTCCCTCCAAGACCCCTTCCCTTGCCTCACCTGCTACCCCACCTACACAGCAGATCTTCCTGTGTGACCTCGGCCTCTTCCCCTCCGATCCTGCTGATCCAGCATACCGGGGGATGAGGAAGTCCACCCACACAGAGGGGAGTGCCCCTCGCCCCCGGACACCCTCCCCCAGGCGCAGGCAGACACAGGACCCCATTCGGAAGTCCCCCCGGACCAGGAAGAGCAAGACCCCACCACCACCACTACGCAGCTCCACCACCCAGTCTCTCTCCTCCATCCCCCAGGCCACCACTCCACAGGTTCCCCCGCCACACCCTGCCCCAGGTTCCCCCACACACCGATACCGCATCCCCAGACTGCTTAGGCCCTCCCCCCTGCCACTTGCTCTTCCACCCCCAACCCAGACGCTCTGCCTGTTAGTGCCACTGGTGTGGAGACCGGGTCCCCCCTCTGTCCTGCCCACCTCATCTGCCCACCCTTCCACTCCCTTGGAGTCATGCACTGCAGTGGAGTCCACAACCACCCCGTCTGACTCGGGCACTGCAGTGGGGACCCAGTCCACTACATCAGACCAGCCCACTGCAGTGGTTGCAGCACCCACACCAACTGACTTGTGTACCACAGTGGTGCCGGCCCCCCTGAGTCAGACACCTCCACTGCAGTTGCCGGTGACACTCCTGCACCCACCACCCCTTCACTGCCTCACTCTGCCATCCCCTGATCCTGTCCATGCGGTGCCTGGCCTGCCCCTTGTATGCCCCTCCAAGGGGGATGTCCCCTGTCCGTACCAGTGCAGGCAAGCAATGGGTGACCAGTTGTCACTTATCACCCTGTTGGGACTGTGATTTTGGACTGGCCATTGGCCTTAGTTTCCTTTGGACTTCAGAGTTTACCTTGACTTTTGCTGAATAAAGCCTCTTTTTGTTTAATTGTGGCTTTTCTTTTGATGTACATGATGTGGATGAGTAGCATCCTGCATTTGCAGTTGTAATAGTGTTCATATCAGGAAAATGAAGTGTTGCTGTGATGGACTCCATGTGGTCCATGGGATATGTGTCCTGTTGTAGTCTGGATCTATGGCATCCTTTGCTACAGTATGAGGGTGTAATGTTCAGCATTTGACACAGGGATGTACGTTTAGCATTTGTAAATGAACATCTTTGTCTTACACTGATGCACATCTGGTGGGCTTACCACTGTTCAATGTTCCGATTTCCCTGACTGTGTGCCCAGCTCCACTGGACATGCAGTTTTGCACATCAATGTCTAAGGACTCATCTGTGTATACAGTGCAACTTGCTTGACACGTGTTTTGGGTGTATGCAGATGACTGACGTGACACTCCCGTACCCAGGATGATGTGAGCAGAGCCTTCTGTGTGTTGTAGTTGTTGATTCACTGACGGAGTGTTCTGCTGACATGTTTGGGTCGTGCACAGACAAGGTTTGGCACAGTGGACCTTCCACAGGAGTGGAGTGCCCTCATGGCAGTGTGTAATCCGGTGACATTGCGTGGGCCTGTGTTGTGTGCTGTGTAAGCATGTCTGTGCGTGTTCCCTTCCCTTTTCCTACACAGGCTGTGTCCCTAGGGATGTTCCTGTTTGTGATGCTTGCTGAGTTGTTCTGTGTTCATCCAGCATCTTGGACCTGGTTTCTCCGGGATGTGGGTGCATGGCAAACTAATGTTCATGAGCTTGTCATCCTAGGTTGTCTTTGTTGTCAGGGCTGGGGATGTGGTCAAACGCAGATGGGACACATTCAGGATTCCCCTTGGCACTTGTTGTTTACACAAGTCATGTGATTTACAGTTTGTGGTAGCTTTCAGTGATTGTGACACGTTGTGTGTGTGACTGCTGCCACTCCTCAGGGTCAGAGCTGCAATGTTGGAAGTTGTGTACGTGTGTTCTTAGGGTGTCACCTTGGCTTCTTCGTTGGTGTGTGACTATGGCCAGGATCCCATTGATTGTGGTGGATTTCACATCATGCCCATGTACAGCGTACTGTGCTGTGTGTCAGACATTGACGAGTCTTGTTGACTGGCCATGTGTGATGGCTTTCTGCACCTTAGTTCCCACCACCACCCCTGGTATTGTCATGGGTGCATGTGCAATGTCACCAGTCCATGTGAGCTTCACTGCTGCACATTGGTGGAGATCAGGGTGTGTGGTGTTGAGTGTGTGCAAATGTGAGTTGTTGCACGGCTAGACCCCTACCTCCATATTGGCCTTGGCTGGCAGGCCATGCTGATTGATTAGAGCTTGTGTAGGTGTGATGGTAGTTTGTTGCTCAGGACACATGGCTGTGGTTCACAGTGTGAACGACATCTACCTTTGTCATCACAGTGGGATTATCATGCAGGCTAGTGTCAGCACAATGTGAGGTCCCTGGGGTTAGTGCTGTGGTGGGTCTGTCTCTTGCTGTGTTAGTTGCTGTTCCTACAAGCTTGTGTGACATGTGTAATTTGGGCTCCCTCTCATCTAACAATGCCTGATTGCCCACATAGGGGTATCCGATCCATGAGTAACTTTTGTATGGCACTGTATACACATCTGTGTGGATGGAATTCAGGCCTCCTCAGGTGTTGGGTGGTTGCCTGGGGACACTGGCACACCCCCCCATCACCCGTTGTGTTTAATATGCAGTGTGAGTCTGCCTGTTTGTGTTTGTGCCTTAGCACCACTGCATTGGCATATCTTGAGTGTGTTAAACAAGAAGGGGGACTATTTAGGCTTGTTAACGGGGTCCAGCACACATGCCCAAACAATAAATAACACGAAAGGTGAGCTGTTCCCCAATAAAAGGGTGTGGACAACATGTGACAAAAGTGAAGGATGAGGGAAATACTCCTTTTCGGAACTAAAGTCCTCACACACCCAGCAAGCTAGGTGTCATGCTTCATCATATGGACTTGCTCCTCGTCGGGTCGGCGCTGCAATACCCGACGGGCACCCATAAAGGGGCTCTTTGGCGGAGATCTTCAGTTCCTTGCCGTATGGTGCTGTGGGTGTGAGGGCCCTAGAGAACAGTGTAGATGTGATGTGAGTAAGTGATTATAAAAAAGGTTGGATAATCCAAATAAACTTTTTATTAGGGTGGCTATCCACCTTATTAAAAGAGAAATGGAGTGGCTGCTCTCTGGCGCAATGGTCCAGCGGAGCAGAGCTCAACTCTTACAAAGTGGTCAACATGTTTCATGCATTGCGGTCAATACTGATCCATTGCATTTCATCAGGACCTAGGTGTAAAACTATCTACACTTGGTGGTGGGTGGAGGAGTTCCTACCTACCACTCTTCGTGGAGACGAGCACGAAGTCCCGCCAGTCCTAGTTGTAACCTAAAAGGAGGATGACATGAAGCAGTATATAATTACTCGATCAATAGACCTAGTCGGCAGATCATCTCATCCCAACAACCTCATACCAGTTGTCCACCTAGTGAATGTAAGGGGGTAATTTAATACACCCCTCATTTAAAAACCATAAATTAAATAAAAAGGAGTGACTGGATTAAAACATCGGCCAAAGAAAGAAAGACTAATGGTATAATAAACCAACCCAAAACCTAGAGAGGGAGTCAATAGCCTGCAATGCAACTCACCTATCTGGAGGGAAACACTCACTCCATTCGGTCTTGTCAGCTCCAGACACCAATGTGGTGGTGTCCTGCATAATTGGAAGTGAGAATAGCAATAAGGGGAGATGAAAAAGCAGAAGAGGCAAAAATGGCCCTAACTAGTTATCCGCACAGAGTAATGGAACACAGCCCAAGTATGTGTCCCAATGTGGGGGAGTGGGAGACCCAAACGAGCACCCCTCCCCTCCCCTCTAGCACAGAGATCATGCAGACCGGTCAACCCCCCGTGTGATGCAAGCCCAGTCCGTGGCAACACCGGCGGGGCCACCCGCCACCCGTGAGGGGCGGACAGGGTAGCCCCCCAGTGAAACACCCCGTATATGAGCGCGTCCACAGGATTCATACTTGACCCAGACCACACAAGTATCTGCGGTCGGGGACCGAACGATGCCGAGGAGACCCAATCACCACCTATACTAGGACCTACTCGGTCCGTGAACCAATGCCGTCAATAGCACAGCCGCAAAGAACTACCAGTTCACTCACCTGTCCAAGGAGGACATATGCCGGTAATCTACCCGCCGCAGAGCTGGAAAGCCGGATACTATCAAGGCTGCCACCCGGGTAGCGCTTATAAGTCTCCCTCGCGTCCTCTCAAACAGTCGCGTAGTGCGCCGGCGTCACACCGTGTCACGTGATACAGAGGGCGTATTGGTAGCCTAAGCTGAGCCGGCAATGAGAACAAGGCGGCCATCTTAAGAGGGTAGGGAAGTATATGTGAATCCTGGTGATCCATGAGCATTATTCATGTTCTGGCTGCTCAAAATGTATAATCTAGATAGCCAACATGCGATCGTCTACCAATTATACTCATGGGGGGCGATGATACCATTTAGCTAGCCATTGCCCATCTCCTGACTATACAATATATGGGTGTAGTATAGGTGGCAAAAATACCTTCGTGTGTTATGTGCCGGGATTATGGGGCCATGGAGTCATACACAGATGAGTCCCAATCATGCGAGCAGTGCCCCTACTGCGCCATCATCCAAGAGTTTGTTTGAGTACAACAAGTGTGTAAAAATCAAAAGGGGGACCCGTAGGGTCCAGAGAGTGTGTAACAGGAATGTTATCTCCCAGTAGAAGCCCAAACCAGGGAGCCCCTATAAAGATGTAAGGCCGGGAGATAGCTATCTCCTAGCCAACGCGGCCCAAGGTATGTCATCATTAAGACCAAGTGTGTTTGTAGACAGGCGGTGCACCCATCTCTGTTCAAGTCTGAAGAGGGCATGCTGTGTAATTCTGGGGTGTGCCTCAAGAACCACCCATTTGAGAGATTCCGCAGAGTGGTTAACATCTTTGCAGTGTGTATACATCTTAGTGGTTACTCTCATACACCTCACATTGCTCTTATGCTCAGTAATGCGTACCTTTACAGGTCTCATCGTCATCCCTACATATTTTCTGTCGCAAGGACATGTGATCAGGTATATACACCTAGGTGTGTTGCAGTTGGTGTGTCGCTTGAGCCTCCATGTGAACGTATCAGTCAGCGTGATCTCTCTGACAGTGCTAGTTTGTTCGCACACTGAGCACGTACCACACGGATGGTGCCCGATCACAGGAGGTAAGTCCCACAGCGTCCTCTGGACCCCCAATTCCTTGGCCTTGGGCCTGGTGTGTATTAAGATATCCTTCAGATTTTGTGTACGCTTGTAAGCAAACCTAGGTCTAGGGAGGTCAAGATCCCCTGTGTTCACTATTCCCCAGTGTTTGTTAATGATCTTCTTAATCAGTGTAGAATGAGATGTGAAAGAGGTGACACACGTCAATACCTCAGCCTCTTCCTTGGTGGTGACATGGAGTAGTGATTCACGTGGATTGTTTAAAGCCCTTTTATAAGAGTTCCTGACCTGGCGTGCCGGGTAGCCTCTCTCCCTAAGGTTCTGTTGTAGGTGTTGGGACTCTATTACATAGTCATTCAGGGAGCTGCAGTTTCTCCTAATGCGGAGGAACTGTCCAAACGGTAGGTTGTTCCTGAGGGCCCTTGGATGGTGGCTATTGTAGAGAAGGAGACTATTCCTATCTGTAGCTTTAGTATACAGTGTCGTACTCAATCCATCATTGGTAAGTCTTATCCTTAAATCTAGAAAGGGGATACTCGTGTCTGATATAGTATGTGAGAATTGGAGGAACATGTTTTGCATGTTAACCCAATGGCAGAACTCCTCACAAGTTGTCAAGTCACCCCTCCACAGGATAAGGATATCATCTATGAACCTCCGCCATAGTGTCAAGTTTGCTCTATACGGGTTGTTCGGGTTCATGATGACCTCCTCCTCAAATGTTGCCATATAGAGGCAAGCCACACTAGGGGCGAAGGTACTCCCCATGGAAGTCCCCTGGGTCTGATGAAATAGTTGCTTCTCATATTCGAAGAAGTTCTCAGTAAGTGCTAAGGTCGCACACTCCATAATGAAAGAGACCGGAGTCGGTGAAACCCATTCTCCCTTCAATAGACTAGCCTCCACGGCTTCCAAGGTTGCTTGTTGTGGAATGTTTGTATACAAAGCTTCCACATCCAACGTCACTAGGAGATTGACCCCATTTAGGGTCTCGGTGTTGTCAATGATGCGTAGGACGTCAGTCGTGTCCCGCACGTAAGATGGTATCTTCTTCACCAGGGGCTGGAGGAAGTGGTCGCAAAATCTAGACAAAGGTTCCAGTAGGGACCCTATCCCAGACACTATAGGTCTCCCTGGGACTGGTGTAATGTTTTTATGAATCTTTGGGAGAGTATAGAAATACGGTGTCTTAGGATTCTTAGTTATGAGGAAATCAGCCTCCTTCTTTGTAATCCAGCCGTTGTTCTCCGCCTCGAGGACCATAGTTGCTATCTTCAAGGTGAGTCTAGGAGTAGGGTCTATCGAAAGAGGTGTGTAATGCCTGGTGTTCCCAAGTTGGCGTCTACACTCTCTATCATAGTCTGTAGTAGACTGAATTACAGTTGCCCCACCCTTATCGGCCTGTTTGATGGTAATGCTGGTATCGTTGGCCAAACTCATGGCCGCATTTCTTTCATCATTACTGTGATTGTGGAATGGGTAAGATGTGGAGGCAACGGATAGCTCTTTGAGTACCGCCCTCAAAAGTCAAGATCTCAGGTGGAACCATGCTATTATTCGGGGTAAAAGTTGAAGGGTTGCGCAGGCCGGTGTCGCCGTGATCGGGCGAGACCCTGTCTTGAAAGAAGGCCTTAAGGCGCACCTTCCTGAAAAACTCCTGGACTTCACATATCTCACTAAATTTGTCAAGTTTGGGGGTAGGGACAAAACCAAGGCCTTTTTCAAGGACTATCTTCTCCGAGTTAGTTAAGTCCCTCTTAGAGAGGTTGACCACTAGGTTCTCTTTCCCCTGCTCATGCTCCTGGTCTCTACTGCGCCCGGGACCTGATCTTGCCACTGAACACCCTTCTGAGTTCCTCTTCTTCTCCCTTTTCCTCTGCCCCATCCTCTGCCTAAAAAAGGAGGGTTACTCATGGGAAAGTAATGTGGAGGCCCTTGAGGATATACTGGGTACTGCCACGGGGGTGGAACCGGTCCTGAAAAAATCGGACAATTATTATAGTTAGGGTAGGGTTGGTAGTTGGGTCTACGTTGGTTATAATTACCCCAGCTATCAGTGCTTGAATCGCTGTTAGAGGATCCCCTCCTGCTGGTATCAGAGCTCTCATCAGAGGAGTAACTACTCCTGGGTGCAGCGTAGTCATCCTTGAGATAAGGATAAACCTTCTCCTTGTCGAACTTGGCTACGTCCTTTTGCAGTTTGGTAACCTTCTGTTTAAGGAGGTACTCCCTGTTCTCAGCGATTTCATTATTTAACTCCATTAGTTTGGAGGAAAAAGTCGTTTTAGGAATAGAAGATTTCAATGCGGCTTCGGCTACCTGTATCCTTGCAAGAAGCGCCTCCGCCAACCTTTTGGCGGTGTTGATAATCAGGACTAGTAGATCTTTGGTACATTTCCAAGACACTTGGCACCAGTCTTTTTTGAAGGGCCCATCTTCCAGAAAAATCCTGGGCAAGATGTTAACTATGAGTCCATGGGGCGCAATGTTGGCCCTTAAATACTCTGTCATGAGCCACCCTAATAAAAAGTTTATTTGGATTATCCAACCTTTTTTATAATCACTTACTCACATCACATCTACACTGTTCTCTAGGGCCCTCACACCCACAGCACCATACGGCAAGGAACTGAAGATCTCCGCCAAAGAGCCCCTTTATGGGTGCCCGTCGGGTATTGCAGCGCCGACCCGACGAGGAGCAAGTCCATATGATGAAGCATGACACCTAGCTTGCTGGGTGTGTGAGGACTTTAGTTCCGAAAAGGAGTATTTCCCTCATCCTTCACTTTTGTCACATGTTGTCCACACCCTTTTATTGGGGAACAGCTCACCTTTCGTGTTATTTATCATATCTTGAGTGTGCCATTGGCTGTATGTTGTTTGGTGGCTTTCCCCTGCTGTCCCTGGGACTCCTAGGTCATCAGTCAGCACAATAATCATGGTTTGTATGTCCCATTGCTGCCATGGTATGGTATTTGTTCACCTCACATCTACAGTCTCCACAGGATATCTACATTTGTGTGTCCATTGGTGCAGATATTTGGGTCAGCATTATGATGGTCACTTCTGTCATTGTGTTATTTGTGAATGTTGACAATGTGGGACCCCATGGGTGATGTTTGTATGCACATGGCCAAAACGATGTTTCAGTGACACTGCACTGTTTGCCTCGACCAATCTATGTTGCTATGGGACACAAGCACTACTATGCCACTGATGTGTTTGTTGTTGTGTGACCAGGATTCATCCATGCAGTTTGGCTTTGGCAGCTTTTACCATGACTACACTTACCTTATGATCACTGTGGTGATGGTGCTTTCGGCCACACTGTTCAAAAGTTGCATCAGCTATGGACCCCATACTTACCTTTTGGTCACTGTGGTGATGGGGCTTTAGGCCCCATTGCCACACTCTTCAAAAATGTGCATCAGCTATGGACACCACACTTCCCTTTTGGTCACTGTGGTGATGGGGCTTTAGGCCCCATTGCCACACTGTTCAAAAGTTGCATCAGCTATGGACACCACACTTCCCTTTTGGTCACTGTGGTGATGGGGCTTTAGGCCCCATTGCCACACTGTTCAAAAATTGCATCAGCTATTCAAAAATTGCATCAGCTATGGACACCACACTTCCCTTTTGGTCACTTTGGTGATGGGGTGTTCGAACCCATTGCCACAGTGGCCATGGTCGGCTTGCATTGTGGAGGCCACACACATTTATGTGTGACACATGTGTTAGGGGGTCACATTGTATGTTCAATGTCATGTTCAGTCTTGTAGGCATTTGACACAGACTACACACGCTTGTCAGGGTGTTGGGGGGGATGTAATTTTCTGTCATTCCTTATGTGGGAGTATGCTGGTTGTGTCATGCATTACCCGTCCTATGAGTAGGGGTGGTGTTAGTGGTAGTCATCCATCCCCCCATGAGTGGGGATGGTAGTTGTGACAGGCATCCAGCCCCCCCTGAGTAGGGGTGGTGGTGGTGGCAGGCATCCAGGCCCCCCTGAGTAGGGGTGGTGGTAGTGGCAGGCATCCATCCCCCTAAGGGTGGGGATGGTAGTAGTGACAGGCATCCAGGCACCCATGATTAGGGGTGGTGGTAGTGGTAGGCATCCATCCCCCCATGAGTGGGGATGGTAGTAGTGACAGGCATCCAGCCCCCCCTGGATAGGGGTGGTAGTAGTGGCAGGCATCCAGCCCCCTAAGGGTGGGTATGGTAGTAGTGACAGGCATCCAGGCCCCCCTGGATAGTGGTGGTGGTAGTGGCAGGCATCCATCCCCCTAAGGATGGGGATGGTAGTAGTGACAGGCATCCAGGCACCCATGATTAGGGGTGGTGGTAGTGGTAGGCATCCATCCCCCCATGAGTGGGGATGGTAGTAGTGACAGGCATCCAGCCCCCCATGAGTGGGGATGGTAGTAGTGACAGGCATCCAGCCCCCCCTGTATAGTGGTGGTGGTAGTGGCAGGCATCCATCCCCCTAAGGGTGGGGATGGTAGTAGTGACAGGCATCCAGCCCCCCCTGGATAGGGGTGGTGGTAGTGGCAGGCATCCATCCCCCTAAGGGTGGGGATGGTAGTAGTGACAGGCATCCAGGCACCCATGATTAGGGGTGGTGGTAGTGACATGCATCCAGACCCCCCTGAGTAGGGGTGGTAGTAGTGGCAGGCATCCAGCCCCCTAAGGGTGGGTATGGTAGTAGTGACAGGCATCCAGGCCCCCCTGGATAGTGGTGGTGGTAGTGGCAGGCATCCATCCCCCTAAGGATGGGGATGGTAGTAGTGACAGGCATCCAGGCCCCCCTGAGTAGGGGTGGTAGTAGTGGCAGGCATCCAGCCCCCTAAGGGTGGGTATGGTAGTAGTGACAGGCATCCAGGCCCCCTGGATAGTGGTGGTGGTAGTGGCAGGCATCCATCCCCCTAAGGATGGGGATGGTAGTAGTGACAGGCATCCAGGCACCCATGATTAGGGGTGGTGGTAGTGGTAGGCATCCATCCCCCATGAGTGGGGATGGTAGTAGTGACAGGCATCCAGCCCCCATGAGTGGGGATGGTAGTAGTGACAGGCATCCAGCCCCCCTGGATAGTGGTGGTGGTAGTGGCAGGCATCCATCCCCTAAGGGTGGGGATGGTAGTAGTGACAGGCATCCAGCCCCCTGGATAGGGGTGGTGGTAGTGGCAGGCATCCATCCCCTAAGGGTGGGGATGGTAGTAGTGACAGGCATCCAGGCACCCATGATTAGGGGTGGTGGTAGTGACAGGCATCCAGGCCCCCTGAGTAGGGGTGGTAGTAGTGGCAGGCATCCAGCCCCTAAGGGTGGGTATGGTAGTAGTGACAGGCATCCAGGCCCCCTGGATAGTGGTGGTGGTAGTGGCAGCCATCCATCCCCTAAGGATGGGGATGGTAGTAGTGACAGGCATCCAGCCCCCTGGATAGGGGTGGTGGTAGTGGCAGACATCCATCCCCCTAAGGGTGGGGATGGTAGTAGTGACAGGCATCCATGCCCCCCCCGAGTAGGGGTGGTGGTATTGACAGGCATCCAGGGCCCCTGAGTAGGGGTGGTAGTAGTGGCAGGCATCCATCCCCTAAGGGTGGGTATGGTAGTAGTGACAGGCATCCATGCCCCCTGAGTAGGGATGGTGGTAGTGGTAGGCATCCAGCCCCCCTGAGTAGGGGTGGTGGTGGTGGCAGGCATCTAGCCACCCATGAGTAGGGGTGGTTGTAGGGTGGTGTTGGTGGTAGGCATCCATCCCCCTATGGGTGTGTATGGCATTGGTGTTGGCCATCCCACCCCTATGGTTCTGCTGTTGCTTGTGTACGTCATTTGTGCATCCCTATGTGTGTGTGACATATTTCGGGTACGTGTAGTTTGTTTGTATTGTTGGTGTTTGACTTACCGTCTGCACCGTACGCGTCCGTGCCGGTCCCGGTAGGTAATAGATGTAGAGTATAGGTAGGACCTGCGCAATGTGATTCATGCTTGGATCGTCTCGTTCGGGTTTCTCGTGTCTTCGACTCGTACTCGTCGCTGGCTTGTTCGTCTCGTAGCCGTGGATTGTCTTGTGGCGCACAACGGAGCTTATGTACGGCTCGCCCGGATGCTCAAACGTGCCGGACGTAGCGACGGGTTCGGCGCGTACGGAATGCACATCGTACTAGTCCGGCCGGAAGGTGCTGTGTATTTGCTTCCGTGCGGCTCGAATCGGCGTTTACGGATCCGGCTCGGGCGGGGAACAGGAGCTGGATTGGGTGAGTACGGCTCGTTCGGTAACTGGGTTGTTATACGCATCGTACTTGTTCGTCCGGACAAGTGTACGATTCGGTCGGGAAACACGCATTCGGCTTGTATTTTTTCCGGACGAATAGTGTTAGGTGCGCTTCCGGCCGAGATCGGAATCGACCCCAAAGTGTGTAATTTCTCCTTGCAATGTCTGCCTCCCGGTGCACTTTCACATCCTCACAAGGACTTCCAATCCCATAATGCCCCTAGTCGGCCTAGCGAAAATCACACAGTCTTGGGCAATGATCTCAAAACCAGTCAACATATATAGTTCATAATGCCGGGGCCATGAGCAGTCAGCGAGATAAAACGAGCAATGCACAGAGTCTCGGGACACAAGAATTGGTGAAAGAGAAGTCTCAATGTCTTAGATTGCACGTAGCACTGAACTTGAAAAAATGGACAGGAACATGGGGTCAGAGGAGACCAATAAACAAAAGTTGCTAGTGCCGAAACATCCTCACCGCTTCCGCGTTGGGTTCCACGGTGCCCAGTCACGAGAGGGCGCCAGTCTCCCAAGCAAGGCCTTTCTGAACAGGGGAAACATTAACCCCGCGCTGGCAGTCGGGAAAACCGCCCCGCTACGAGATCGTCGTGTCCCATCTGCTGTCATCCTTAGTCCTCTTCCTGGCACCATCTCTGTGGGCTCCACCATTCGCATATATATATATTTCTAACTACAAATCTATGTAACTTGAACATATAATGTAATGGCATATTTAGCCATGGCTGGGCAACTGGTCTCTATCAAAATAAAAGTATACATCGCACAGAAATGTCATGGGACATACTGGCAGGAGGTTTGTGTGGAAAAAATGTCTTCTTCGTACAGAAAATGTCTCTTTGTAACACATTCTCTATACCAACCAATCAACTGCAGGCAAAAACCAGATTACATTTCACATTATGCGAAATGGCAATAATGTTGCACTTTTCACACAAAAAAAATTCAGGGATTATGCAACACTATGACAGCATATTAAACATTTAGTGGAGTCCTAGCTGTTCCTGGGAAAATCTTGCCACATAACTTAATATTGGTGTGCCGCGTAAACTAAATTATACTGAAATTAAGCCATCTCTTTAGATAAACAGAGGAAAAATCTTTAAGTCCTCTCAGTCAAGAAACAGTCTCAAGTAGGTCTTCCACAATAAACACAATGAATATAAATCTCCAAGCCTAACCAGGGGCCTAGTATAAGCCCCCCAACCACCACTGTGTGCTGGGGGGGGGGGGTATTTTTGCCTACAATCGGGTTGTGCTCCTCAGGTTTACCCAAAATGTAGGAGACCCCTCATTCATGACTTCAGCCTTTGTGCACAGGCATGCACCATAATAGAAGCAGCCCCTGCCTGGCTACAGCGTACTCTGTTGGAAGATCCAGCAAAGGGCGTTCCCTAAACACAGTTATTGTTAACAATGTTGCAAAATAATTTTTGCAAGCTAAGAGGGACCCTGACAATAACACTAGGGGTGTGAGGAATTCACACAATTTGCTTTAGCGTAATTACCTGAAATAGTGGCAAAATTACACGTAATAATGCTAAATGAAAATCTGTCATTTTGAGCTATATTTTAGCGCTCTTGCATTAATTTTTGCCACACTTAAACAAAAACATGGCGTACAACAACCATTCGCGTTCTGTTGTTTGTATCCGTTCGTGGTAAATGTTTGCAGCTAATTGTGCATTTGTGTTACATTTTTATTGCGAATGGCTCACTCGAGTAAATCTTTAGCACGAATGACATGCAATCATGCAAAGTGGCGTAATGTCGTCATTTTTAGAATTTGGCATAACAAGCTTAACTCGAAATTACCAAAATTAGGTGAATAACTCCAGTGTAATTTAAATTTTATCTAGGTCTAGAAAAGACTGTGGGCCTCATTTATGAGGTTTTACCGTAGGGCAGCGCCGCAGGCCTTCCTGATGCGCTGTCCTGAGGTAAAATAATAGAGCAGGAATGCGCCGTATATATCAGATACGGCACATTCCTGTCCTTTTCCCCTGCGCTGGTGCACAATGGGCTGCGGTGTGCCAACGCAGGCTCCTTTGCACCATGGTGCAAGGGTGCCTGCGTTGTGGGGATAATTATTTTTGTGCGGGAAGGGAAACCTTCCTGCACAAAAACACAAAAACCAATCAGAAGAGGCTTTTTCCTCTTTCTATGTGTGCTGCAAAATGCAGGAAACATAGCAAAAGGAAAAACGAGGAGAAATAAAGATATTTCTCCTCGTTGTGCCTCCCTTACGTCTCGCCTAGGGAGGCGTACGTTTTTGGCGCTGCCTCAGATTTACGATTTCTCTAAATCTGGGGCAGTGTCAAAAACCCATGGGTGTTGCTGGGAACGTCCCCAGCAACACCCATTGCACACCCCTTTTTCACAGAAAACTGCGTTAAATGGGACCATATTTACGAGGCAGCATTAATCCCCAAAAAGTGGCTTAGTGCTGCCTCGTAAATATGGAGCAGGCTCCTGTGCCACGGAACGTGACAAAAAGTGACGTTCCGACGGCACAAGGGAGGCCCTATCTCTGTAAACAAGCAGGTGAGAAGTGAGAAAACTACATCAGAATTCAGAAGCAGAGCGAGGGAAAGGAAGACAAAAGGATGGAAGAGGGGTTAAGTGGACGCTACAGACACCCAAGTGAGAGATGGAGGGAGATGTGCGGGATGTGTGAGATGAAAGAGACAGCGGTAAGAGAGAAACAGGTGATAGCTGAGAGGCAGACTAGCAGTCCAACGAGAAAGAGGTGATAGAGACACATGTGATAAAGAGACAGTTAAGATGGTGCGGAGGAGACAGATGAGGAAGAGGGAGACAAAGGGGAAGACTAATGAGAAAGATAGAGTAGGGTGAAAAAGAGACAGCTAAGAGAGGTGCGAGGAGGAGACAGATGAAAGAGAGATAAAGGCGAAGAAACGTGAGATAGAGGGGGGTGATGGCGACAAAAACATGTTAGAAAGGGACATCTGAGAGAAAGGGTGGGCAGAGAGTTGAAAGATGTAGGATAAATAAACAGAGATCCTAAAGGAGATGTATGTTGAAAGAGATCAAGACATCGAAAGATGATAGACAGCTGAGAGAGAAACGAGAAGGCAGATGAGTGCTGATAAAGATACAGGGGAGTCTGACAGCTGAGGAAGAGGAGGAAGCGCAGAGATATGAAATAGTGAGGTGATACAGAGATATGTGAGAAATACAGCTAAGGGAGAGGAGGAAAATAAGAAAGAAGTGAGGGGTGGAAGGGTACAGGAGGTGATAAAAACACAGCCAAGTAAGAAAAGGCACCTGAGAAGAGATAGTGATGGGAGTCAGGAGAGAAGGGTAATGGACAGTTTAGAAAGAGAGCTAAGGTGTACGACAGCCGAGAGATACCAGTTGATAAAGTGATATAGGCAGGTAAGCAGGTGACAGCTGAGAGGAGGAACATGTGTGAGAAAGGAGCTAAAGAGACAGGTAAAAACATAGTTGAGAGAGGGGGAGGCAAGTGATAGTGGTGATAGAAAGATAGGCGAGAAACAGACAGGTGAAAGGGGGAGACAGGTTAGATGAGCCTGATAAAGATACAGAAACACATGAAAAGAAGATGGCTGAGGCAGGGAAAAAGGTGACAGAGATAGAGAGGGATATAGAAAAGAGAGAGGAGAAAAGGGTCCATATGGAGAAGATAGATGAGAAAGAGACAAAAAGAACAGGAGAAATAGAGGGCAGAGGAGAGGTGTGAGGGTTGAGGCAGACCTAGGGAGAGGAGTAGAACAACATAAGGGAGATGTGAAGAACAGCACAGAAATATGACAAATGAGGAAAGAGAGATGGGAGAGCAGAGGTACAGGGAGAGGAAGAAGGATGAAGGAGAAATTCATGGAAGGGAAAAGTAAGCATGTTCATTTCACAACATATATTTATAATCTGGCACCTAATAAAAGGGCATTATCTCATAGAAGATTTGTATACCTGTGTCAGAAACCCTTTTAAGGACCACGTGGCAAGCTGGGGTTACTGGGCCCAACCCTGGGGACTGAGAACGTTTACTCCTGAAGTCCTGGGCCAACATACAGTGGGAACTGAGGAACTGAACCAGGTATCTCTTCTGCACTTGACTCTCAGTGGTAGCTATGGTCGAGCAGTCCAAGTCTCCTCAGTTGGGGAAGTGTAGATACAGTTTAGTGAACACGACTCATAAATCAAAGAGCGCACAGCAATGGCGAAAAATCACTGTTGAGTCAAATACTTATTTTCATATAAAGAAGAAGTATTTTATTTCTAACTCTATACATTCAAAGACGTAATACAACACTCATAAGTAATAACACAATCCCCTTGAGGTTGGGCTCTAGTGTTTCCATGGCAAATCCCTGTCCCACCCGCTTCTTGTACTTTGGTTGGGGTTATTCCCTATTCACTGGTGGCCACGTTCAGGGAATGCTCACAAGAGTCCATTCCAACTCTTGGAAAGTAGTCAAAAGTGTCTTTGCTGCCGCAGCACTTATTACAGCAAGTCCCCCGGGTCCCCGTAGGCCTGTATCAAATCTTAATCACTCCAGCAGCGAGATAGCGTTCAGTGACTAAGCGGGCGCCCCAGCCGTGGCACACGTGATCTCCAATCCTGCTCTGTTGCATCGGGCTGCATGTAGGAGGCCCGGCAGCACCCGGCAGGCGTTGGCTCTCCATGAGCTTGTGCAGCCGGCTCCAGCTGCGTTTGGAGGTGCTACAGTGCTACCTCCTCCAAGGTAAGTTTAGCGCTCCCGGCCAGGGGAGGGTGGGTTGATCTTGGCACTTCTGATCTGGTCCCAGGGAGGTCAATGCACTCATGGGGGTCCTCTTCCGATCACACAGCAGGGCGGGGGCCAATTCCTTGATGCTTGATTTCAACTCACAGGTTGCACTTCAGTTCACAGAAGGAAGCCCAAACTCTAAAAGTTAGTTAGTACTTGCAGACCCTCCTGGCATACAGAGTTGACACAGTAATTGCACACAAGGCTCTTCTTGCATGGCAGTCCACACCACAGTTGCCCCTCCTGACATACAGGATTGCTGATAGGCCCAGCTATGATCTTGGCACTTGGTGGCAGTGTCCACTTCCACGGTGGCCCATCCTGGCATACAGGGCCACCGCGGAAGTGTACGGCACTTCGCTCATGGCTATCTTCACAGCGGACCTCTCCTGACATACAGGGGTTGCCGAACTGATTCTGCAAACAAGCAATGACCCGTTCGGTGCTGCCGCCGTCTTCTCACACTTCGCACTGGGAGTCCTCTTGACAGGCCTCCCCACAGTTCCTCGCTCCCTCCAACGCTCTCCTCTTCCTCACAGGGCACACTGGTCTTGGCAAGTAGGTAGACGCTGGTGTTCCAGGTTCCAGAGTAGGTGGTCTTGGAGTCCCTGGTTGATGTCCCACTGATCACAGGCTCACTTCAGGCCTCAACGACAGCCCGAAGTCTTTGATGATTTGGTCCCGTCAGCCCTCCCCTCAACATATGGGGTTGCCACGGTACCTTCCAGATGTAACCTAGACTCTTCAGGTGCAATCGCCCACACCATGGCCACCCCTTCTGGCATACGGAGTTGCTGCTCATGCGTTCACAAGTCTGGACACGCTGGTCACACAACTTCTCTACCAGTGGCCGCCTCTGGCATACGGGATTACCGCAACAAGGCTGTGTGGGTTGGTGCCCTCCACTCAGCGCCCAATACTTGGCACAGTCGATGGCTGCCTTCTCCTGGCATACTGGGGTCACCGGAAACAGTCTTGCACATGGGCTACGGCCTAATCGGTGTACAGCTGAATCCTCACGCCTCACACAGGGAGTCCTCACGAAAAGGCTCTCCACTGGACCTCGCTCCATCCAACAATCTCCTCTTCCTCACAGGTCATAGCAAGCAGGCAGGCGCTGGTGCTCAAAGCTCTAGGGCAGGTGGTCTTGGTTTCCCTGGGTGATGTTCCCTCACTCACACTCAGAAGGGAGACTAGCAGGCCTTGACCCACAGCCCTGGTCAAAGGCAGACGTCTTGTAGATCTTCCCCTCCTCACACAGCCCATTTGACTGCTTGGCAGATGGCAAATTTTTGAGGTCTCGAACTCCCCCTTTTATAGTCCATTTCCAGACACCAAATATGATTAAGGGTCTCTTTGAAGTTTTATGTTGGGGTTCTGCTTCTTTTGAAGTGCACACATTTCTTCTCTCTTCTTTATCTTGAAAGGCTGTCTGCCACAGCAGTAGAGACTCTGAAGCTGATAGTACCACAACACAGGCCATGAGAGTGACTACAGTTCTCACCTGGATGTCAGCAACAGTGATATGTGCATCAAAAGGTTAATCTCGGACTCCCAGTCCCACTCTTTATGATTCTCTTATTGCCCTAACTCTTTCCTGAAATGTGTCAGGCCCCTTCCTTGTGATCTACCACTGAATCAAACAGAACCCTTTCAAGTGTACCAGGGGAATCTCTTTCTCCCTTCTCCAGTGTATCCCGCCCAGCTCAGAGGAATGCAGCAATATACAAATCTGTCTGGGGGATTCTTCTACTCCTCATGGCTTCACCAGGCAGGCCTGGGCTTCCCAAAATGGAACCCAGGGTCCTCCATGTAATATACCATTACAGGCACACTTGCTGTCGGTGTATGTGCACAGCACACACACTGTCCCGTACTGTTACCTAAAATGTATTGTGACACCCCAGGCACACATACATTCAGCAAGCACAATCACTCTGTGCACACTACTCAGTTCTGTATCCTTTCTGTATTGTGCCATGGTGTGTTACATGCAAACAAACCCACTGCTAGTACACACATTCCCCATGCATGCACCGCACAACACTTCACCCATCATGTATTGCAGTTTTCACAAGCACACATATACCTAGCACATGCTTTCATTGCACATGCACTCCACAGCACTACATCTCTCATGTAATGTAATTCTCCCTGGTCTACATACACCCAGTACACACACTCACCATGCACCCACTGTACAGAACTGCTCTATCCTTGTACTGTACCCTTCCCAGGCACATATACATCCGGTGCAGAGTCATCACTCCTGTGCTGTGCAGTACTCTACATCTAACTGATGTAGGCCAAGGGTGAGTTAAGCACACAGAGGCAGTACTTTAAAAAGCTGAGTGAGCCTGCAGCCTCACTCCTTTGACACAGGTTGAAAAGGACCTGTCTACTGCTACTGATCACTACACGGTATGCTGCCAGCACCGTGCTCGTGCTGCTTAACTCTTGGTGAAGGCAGTAGTCTTCCACCACTATGGAGGAAGCACTTTGGGTGCCCCTCCCAGTCCAGCAAGACTGCAATCACTGAAACAGGCCTATGTCATGGCGCACATGCATGATCCGTGTTTGCCTATCCCAACAAAAATCGAACAGCTTTAGGGATCCAGACAGCAATACAGTTGGGTACTCAGGGCAGGGATATACGTCCATTACCATGCAGAGGACTTTTCCATTCCAGCAACGTGCATATGCAGCATGGGGAGTCGCTTTAAAATGGGGAGCTCTGAAATGCCAGTCCAAGCAGCGATGATTAAATCTGGAATGGTCTTTAATCCCTTATACAGACATAGGCAGTAGGTTCCATAGTGCTGCCTTAAAGGAGGTCAAGGAGGCTCCACCAGAAATACTTTTGCACTGTCTGGAAGAGGAAAGTCTCACTTGAGTTGATGATCTTTGTTTTCTATGGCAAAATCTTTTAAAGGCTCTTTTAAGATACAGGGGCCTTTGTCCCAATCAGCTGCATGGGCTAGGCATAGTTTCCTAGTTGCCAGTGAGAAGGTTGTCCACGGGGTATTACATGAGCAATTTCTTTAATCTTGGCGTCTACCGAACAGCCATTGAGAGTCTGTAAATCTTCCCTGCTGCTATCTCCACAGATACGGACTAGAAATACTTTAAACAAAATGACAGCCCTGATACGGGCGGCCCTGTTTGCCAACTCCGTGAATAGAAGGACTGTTCTGGCCAGTGTGAACTGAACCCTACAGCTTTTCAAAAATACAGAAAATGATGAATGCAGGGAGTTGATGGTCAATATGTACCCATATTCTGCTGGGCTAATTCGTGGTCAAATGGCCACTGACCATAAAAAGAGAAGTGGCGATGGATCAGTCTTTTCTGTTTGTAATATTTCTGTTTTTCTGCCACTGATGGCTACTTTACTCCCTCTCTTCATCTAATGGAATTTGTTTAGACACACATCAAGCTGTTCTCTGGTCTCCCTACCCTCCTGTAAATGAGCCATCAGTTGTGTCATCTGCATAGATCTGAAAGTCCAGCTCAAACATCCTACTGCGCTTTGCTAATGAGGCCAAGTGCCCAATAAAATGTAATGGAGCTATTGTGGGACTGTGATGGAGCCATCCTGGAACCCTGGTCAAGCACTGTATATTCTGTGTACAAATGACTCTGATGGGGGAAACACATGGAATAACAGATGGCATTACTGCGTTATGCGCCTTTGTGATGTGTGTAAATCAGAATGGTGCAGCAACAGTGCACCCAGTAAACAGGCACCCCATGGTATTGGTATTTACAACATTGACTATTACCTTCTGGGGTTACACGAGACATGTAATGATGCTCTTAGAAGAGAAATTATTTGAGCAGAGGCGAGAGGTGAGGGACATACAGCTGGACTGAGTGAGGTTGTGCAAAGCTGTTGGGTATTAATACACTATGCATGGACCGAATAGTAATCATTACAACCTAAGTAAAACATGACTATTGGAAATCCATGATTCATCATCCATCTGAGAACTGGGGGATGGGCCTAGGGTACGGAAATATCATTTAGAGGCTGAGCTTCAAATGTGTTGCTAATATTTGGAGTGACCCTGCACCACTTTCTCGCTGATCTAAGTGATATCTAATCAGTCACGCAGGTATATCTCTGCTGCCAGTGTGCTCAGACATTCACATGGCGGTAACACGAGCGATAGCTCTCCTGTGTGAAGTCCAATACTGTATCTTCAGTTTTAGCTGAGTAGTATCGCAGTAGTCTGAATATAAGGCATTGTGGGTCTGTGCAATCTGAGGGATAGCTCGGCTCTCCGAGACCTCCTGAGGGCGGAAGAAGGGGAATAAGGATGGCATTAAGATTTGATGGGGCCTCTTACTGTATCTTGCCGGAGTGGGGGGGGGAGGGGTATAATGTTTTTGCTACGCCACTGAGCCTAACTAAATGATACAAATAATGCATATGTTTTTCATGGATCACTAGTCTTTATCTTTCTGTTTTTTGTCCCACCTATCTTCCACAGTCGGTTGATCATGTCCCGCTTTCTCCCCACATTTATCTATTCGTATTTGAAATGTATGTTTTGTACTTGTTCATTTTTGCCTGACTCCGCTTGGGAAAATGCATTTTTCATGATGTTTTTATATCGATCTGTTGAAATATTGTTTTGTTCCATACACCGAAAAGTAAAAGTCTGCTGAAATAAACAAGTGCTTCTGTGGTTGTAGCTCACCCTGAGTAGCTGTCCGATATGTATTGCGTTGCTAGTATTTCTTGTCTACATTTCTCATATGTTTATCCATCCAAGGGCTGAAAGAAGGGGTGAAGTCCATTTATACCCGCAGAGCAGGATCTACATTTAACAGGGCAAAGGAAAAGATTCCCATCTATGCTAACAAACAAGCGCTGTCTGGTTGGCATCATCAATAGGCCACGTTTGAATTTCCATGTCCTTGTTTCATTATTTAAAGTTATGGGGGCAGATTTACAAGCCCCTTGCGCCACTTTTGCGTCACTTTTCCCATGTTAAAAGTGACGCAAAAGTGGCGCAAGAGGCCTGTAAATCTGCCCCATGGTCTTCGTGTACTCAGATATTTACAAAGATAATTTTAAATTGCAAGATGGATGGAAGTAGAAGTCTGTTATATTCGAAATACTTTACATTCACAAACAATATAGACACTGTTACTTTTCTGTTAGTATATTTTCAATTATTTGAAATTTGTACATAACATTTCATTCCATATTTGAAATGTGTACTACTATTTCATTTCCCGACAAAGTGAGCGACAAATGTAAATGCAAATGAAATTCACTGTGAGGAATGGTTAGGATTGCTTACCAATTATTTACATCTTTATGGTTGATTGAGGCATTTTTAAAAACTCCCTAGAAGGTACACTAAGTCAGATATGTTTTTCTGAGTGGTGTATGCCATTGGAAGCACGCTAATATACTATCAGACAATGGGAGGAGTTGGCTTGGGTGTTTCACTGTTCTTGTTTTTGGAACAGTAGTTTGGTATGTTCACATTCCTTTTAAGTTTCTACCTCTTTTAGACTCAACGGGTTTCAACACTTAAGAATGCCACTTACTGGTGTCTTCATCAGGATGGGGTGTGCTGTAACAATGTCAGCAGTCTGTACTTTAATACTGGCTTCTCTATACATTGTTTAATTACCTTCTCTATGTGTACAACATTTAGGCTATGGTTTACTTTGCAACACCTTTGAGATTTTTTTTTTCTCATCCCGATTAGCAGGAGCGCATGCGGCTGCTTCTCATCACTGTCTCTAGGTTTCACTACTGACAGAGTGACACCTCACACTAGCAGCACTTTGAATTGCACATGTGGTTTGCGAAATATCTACATATTTCATGATGTATATAATGTAATATATACTGAAAAAGTAACAGTGCCTATATTGCTTGTGAATGTAAAGTACTCGGGGGCAGATTTACAAGCCCCGTGCGCCACTTTTGCGCCGCCGTTGCATCACTTCTGTGCCGCGGCGTAAAGCTAGCGCCATGCTGCGGGGGATTTACAACGTGACGCATCTAGGAGATGCGTCACGTTGTAAAGCCTGCGCCACATGAAACCTGCGTCCAGGTTTCATGTGGGCGTTCAGCGCAGGGTGGGCGTTCCGGTGCAGGAACGCCTCAGAAAGTGCCTGAGTGAAATCTGCAAGATTTCACTCAGTCACTTTTCCGACCCCGCTGCGTCAAAACCTTGCGCCTGCTTGAAGCAGGCGTAAGGTGTGACGCACCATGTGGAAGATAGGCCGGGTTGGCACAGTGCTGAAGTTGCGTCGCGCCCGCGACACAACTCCAGCACTGCGCCAACCTTACGCCGGCAGATGCGACACGCATCTGCCAATCCTTGCGCCATGGCGCGCCGCATTGTAAATGCGGCGCATCCTTGGTGGCGCAAAGATGGCATTGCGTGTCGCACGTTTCTTGGCGCATCCCTGCTGATTTGCAGGGATGCGCCAGGAAACGTAAATCTGCCCCTCGATATATAGCAGACTACTGATTCTATCCAGTAATCTGGCAGATATAATGAATTTAAATGCATACATAGGAGATGGCACTAATTGTAAGTAATGGAAAAGGACCACAGAAAGTCAAACTTGACCTCTTAACGAATGATAGTGTTTGATGCATAAGCTAGTTGGGGCTTGTTTCCTTCAGGTTGTCGGTGTGAAGGCAGCAGTCAAAGCAGGACAAGAGAGCTACTGTTTTCAAAGTTGTGACTTCTATATGTGTCATATTCACAGCTACGCAAGAAGAAATATGCAAGTGTGCCACATTCTACATCAGGTGTAAAATACAGATTCAGGACAAGCAAAGGTTTGCGCCTGAATGAGGAGTGCCAAGTCTGCCGTAATTCCTGCACCCTGGGGTGTTTGCACTAACCCTGGGCATTGAATTCCGCTCCGCTCGCGGAATTTGCGTAATTTAGGCAATTTCGCGTTCCGCGGAGAACGCGGAATTGCCAACAATTCCGCGATCCCCGGCGAAGCGGAATTATTTTCTTGTTCGCGCTTTAAAAATGCATTCTAGCGCGCGCGATTATGACTTACCGGGATTCCTGCGTTCGCCGACGGGTTTTCCTATTCGTTCGCGTGCGCCACGAGATTTCGGTAGCCGGCCGCGCGATCCTGCGAGAGTTTGCGATCGCGAACACGTCATTCGCCGCGCCATCGGACAACGCGAGAGTGTGCGATCGCGAACACGTCATTCGTCGCGCCATCGTGCACCACGAGAGAGATTGCGGTCGCGAACACGTCATTCGGGCGCGCCATCGGATTTCCGGCGGAATCTTTGTAAACCTGCGATCCCGAACATGCAAAATTTTCAATCTGGAGAAGAATAATATCGTGAGCAGCATAAAACCTTCTATAAACTGATGATTTCCATGGAAAAAAACCTCAGATTGATATTTGGGTGTTCTTTTTTTCAATTTTTGGGGGAGAGGGAGGAAGTGCCACAGAGTCTACTACTTCCTGTTCCTTTCCAGCAGGCTCCTCCCAGTGCTTTCTCCATCTCCTGTTCATTTTTCACTTGGATTTGAGCTGGAAGGATCACTCTTTGTGTCTGCTGCATCATTATCATTGGATTTGAGGATTTTTGGATTTGAGATTTTACAAGTAAGTTGGTGTTGTTTGATTGGGTCATTGCAGTTGCTGCAATTACAATTTTTTTAATTTTCATCATTTTTAAAAAATAAATATAGTGGTGGGTAGCCACTGTAGCCAGTAGGCCCAGAGCTAGTCATGGGTGGGTGCATGATGAAACATGATGAAACAACTGTTCCTTTGCTGTGTGATGTATTTTTTAATTTCAAACATCATTTAGGGGGCATGGATGGCATTGGATTGAATTGCAAAATGTGTATTTTTGGGTGTATTTCAGTTTTGGGCTGTGTGCTAAATACATGCCTTAGTTGTGTGTGGTGTGTTGCAGGCCTTGTTTAGCCCTGTGTATTTTCGTTTTTGCATTTTATTGCATTACAGGCAAAGCAGTGTGGTTTACCATGCAGCCTTTGCCTGGCTATCGTAGGCCTGTTTTCAGTACATTGTTTTCCAGGGCTCATGCTTGTGGCTTGTGATTTGTGAGTGTCCATGTGGCTGGTGGCCATTTCTGGTGGGAGTTATAAGTGTGCTGCTTTTGCCATATAGGCCTGCATGTGTTTCCTTTGTGGCCTAGGCTTCTTGTTGTTGTGGGCCTGGCCATGAGGCTGGCGGCCATTTTGAAGCCAGGCAGTGTGTTTTTTGCCATAGGCCTGCATTGTCTGTCTTCAGTTTCTTGTTGTTGTGGGCCTGGCCATGAGGCTGGCGGCCATTTTGAAGCCAGGCAGTGTGCTTTTGCCATAGGCCTGCATTGTCTGTCTTCAGTTTCTTGTTGTTGTGGGCCTGGCCATGAGGCTGGCGGCCATTTTGAAGCCAGGCAGTGTGCTTTTTGCCATAGGCCTGCAAGCTTGTAGCCTAATCTGCCAACAGGCCTTCCATCCAGTGGGCCCAGAGATAGTCAGGGGTGCATAAAAGAACTGTTTGTGTGTTCAGTTGAATTTAAACATCATTTAGGGCACATGGATGGCATTGAATTGCAAAATGTGGATTCATTTTTTGGGTGTATTTCTGTTTTTTGGGGTGTGTTACATGCCTTAGTTGTGTGTGGTGTGTTGCAGGCCTTGTTTAGCCCTGTGTATTTTCGTTTTTGCATTTTATTGCATTACAGGCAAAGCAGTGTGGTTTACCATGCAGCCTTTGCCTGGCTATCGTAGGCCTGTTTCAGTACATTGTTTTCCAGGCCTCATGCTTGTTGCTTGTGATTTGTGAGTGTCCATGTGGCTGGTGGCCATTTCTGGTGGGAGTTATAAGTGTGCTGCTTTTGCCATTTAGGCCTGCATGATTTTCCTCTTGGCTTACTGCTTGCATCCATCCCCTTTGCCAGCTGCAGCTCCCTGAATGATGTGATGAGCAAATAATTTAATGCCAAACAGGGTCCACTTCTATTACATTTGTATTTTGGTTGTCCTGACAGTGTACACAGTATACCATGAAAGCCCTTGTTGACAGTCTCACAAATGGCTACACTAATTTATATCTTTTATTTGTTTGTTTGTACTACTAGTAATTGAACCACAACAACAAATGCAACATTTCACTGATGTTCTTCTCCTGGCTTATTTGCTTTTAGGTGCACAAAAAGACAGAGGAGGAGGTGTCATCATCATCATCACCCGTTGTACTGCCAGGCTGAAGTCCTGCTGCGCGTCACGTCCACGTGTGACCACAGACATCTCTGCAACTTGTGCACCTAGCGTCCTGCTGACATCTGAAGAAGATGGCCCCAAAGAAAGGTACCAGGTCCTCCAGTAGCAAGAAAGTTGCCAGTGAGAAGAAGGGAGAGAAGAAGGAAGTGGCACTTGCCAAGACTGGGGTGCCGGCCGATGTGTTTTTGGTAAAAAAACTTACGCCTGCAGCAGCGGTGTCCAGCGGGGACCAAGCTGGGAGCAGCACCTCTGCATCAGTGGCCCCAACCCAGCAACCTAGGCCCAAGCCCATGACTGTGGCAGAGGTAGCCAGTCTACTAACGACCAGTGATGTTGAAATGTCATTATCGCAAAGTAGTACCCAATCCACGCACTCGCAGGCGCAAACTCAGGAGATAAGTGGGCAACCCCAGCCGCAACCCGAACCGCAGCTGGAACTGCAACCACAGCCGGAACCACAGCCGCAACCCCAGCCGCAGCCGGAACCGCAACCACAGCCGGAACCGCAACCCCAGCCGGAACCACAGCCGCAGCCGGAACCACAGCCGGAACCACAGCCCACAATAGTAGCTGTTCCACCTGAAGTAGGGGCAGTTCAGGAAATCGAGCTTTTGCAGACGAAGAGGAGCAAGCCACTGTTCCAGAAGATCCAGTGTCTTCCATACCCCCAGCAAGGAAAAGGAGGCTTAGTACATCAACTTCTTCTTCAAGCCCCGCTTCTGATGATCTAGATGCCACTTGGAAGCCACCAGCTCAGCCTGAGAGTGATGCACACCACAAGACAAGGCTAGTGAAAAGGAAGGTTCCAGAAAGCCTTACAGTTATGGAGGTAGATGTAGACGAGGGGGTGATGATGATGAAGAGCCAGTCATCACGAACATCACTCCTGGGCCTGCGGAGATGGAGACCAACATTATTAGACTATCCCAAATCGCTGCGAGGGATGTAGCACGGATACCACCAACACCGGTAACGCCAACACGACCTCCAGCTTCCATATTTGCCTTTGCAAAGGCCCGGCAGGGACCTACATCAAGCTCAACCACCACCTCAGTAGGTGGTGGTAATGTAAGTGCACAGAGTCAAATTCCATGCACACCCTCCATTTCATCTGGTATTGAAAGTGGCACCTCCAGCAGCTGCAGAAAGTTCTCCTCCCCAGTTTGGGACTTCTTTTCGGTTAGCAGTAAGGAGGAGAACATTGCTATATGCTCAATTTGTCGGCAGGCTGTTAGGCGGGGTAAGCTTGGTACAAACTATGGTACCGGAGGACAAACAAGTCATCTCAAAAACACCACACTATCAGGTGGGAGGCTCACCTACTTCACTTACAAAAAAGTAAAACTGGACCCATTGCTGTTGTTGGGGATGAAGAAGTAGGGGAAGATATGATCGCGGTGGAAGGTCAACAAGAGGGAAACATTTCTAACCCTACCCCCAGCAGTGTACTGGTAACGCCCACATCCTCAGCAACATCTCAGTGGCACAGTAGTAAGAGTCAACATGAGACACCAAGGCAACCGGGCACTGCAATGAGGAAAAGTGCAGCGTCGTTGAGCCTAGCTGGGTTCAAGAAGAAAGGTGCACCACTAAGGAAAATATTCCAGCCTACCATTGACAGCATGCTTAGGTCGGAGGGGCAGTACCAACGCAACCACCCAACGGCACGGTTGTACAATGCGAAGCTGGCTAAAATGTTAGCGCTGGACCTTCTCCCTTTTTCATTTGTGGAAGGGGTGGGTTTCCTTGAATTTGTGTCAGCCATCTGCCCTAAATGGAAGGTTCCCAGCCGTTCCTATTTTGCCCGAGTTGCTGTTCCAGCACTACATCACGATGTGCTTTAATTGGTTGGACAAGCTTTGCAGCAGAGTGCTGTTCACAAAATCCACCTGACAACAGACATGTGGACCAGTTGCCAAGCCACTGATTACATGTGCATCACTGCACACTGGGTCTCTTTTGTGGGGGTAGAGACAAGCTATCTGAAGTAGGTGCTGTTGACACAGCTGCAATTTTTAATGCTTCTCGGAAACATGTAACTATAGCCATGTTCGCCATGGAGAAATCTCATACTGCTGAAAACATTTTGGAAGAGTTTAACAACAAGGTCTTTGAATGGCTGCGCCCCAGAGGGCTTCACATTGGTTTTGTTGCCACGGATAATGGCAGTAATATACTTAAGGCCATGACGCTTGGTAAGTATTTCAGGGTCCTGTGTTTGGCGCACTGCATTAACATTATAGTTCAAGACTTTCTGAAAAAAGAACCCATAGTCAGCAACTTACTGACCACCTGCCGCAGAATATGCACGCATTTCAGCCATTCTTTTAAAGATTAGATTAGATTAGATTAGAATACTTGTAAAGCGCATGGCTGCCTCGGCAATGAGGCGTCCCAGCGCTGAGCAAGACAGAGAGAGACAAAGAGGAGATTAGGGTTGAGGAAAAAGCCATGTCTTCACATGCCGTCTGAAGGTCTGATGATCGGAGATGTTACGAATATAGAGAGGAAGAGAGTTCCAGAGGGCAGGGGCCAATCGCCTGAAGGAGCGACCACCCGATCTAGTCCTTCGTACGCGTGGAATGCATGCGAGGGCAAGGTTAGCCGATCTCAATGCTCGAGGAGGATGATAGAGAGTACACAGGTCACTCAGAGTGTCCGGACCAATACCGGTCAGGATCTTGTGCACAGTGCAGAGCGCCTTAAAGTGCACACGATGTGCAAAGGGCAGCCAATGCAGACGGAGAAGGAGGTTGGAAACATGGCTGTACTTAGGAAGAGCAAAAATAGCGCGTGCTGCAGCGTTCTGTACCCGTTGCAGTCGAGTCAGCACCGACTTATTGGAGCCAAGCAAGAGCACATTGCAGTAGTCCAAACGGGCCAACACAGAGGCCTGAATAATCAGCTGCCGCGTTTGGGCATCAAAAAGACCAAGTATTGGTCTGAGGCCACGTAGAACCCCAAAGCATTTCCCTGCAACGGATTTGGAGTGCATCTCGAAGGTGAGGTCTTTATCAACCATAAAGCCGAGATTTTTCACTACGGACTTAGGGGCAAGAGGGGTTCCAAGAGTCAAAGGCCACCATTCGTTGGTCCAAAGGTGGGATGCTTTGCCCAGCAAAAGGATCTCGGATTTCGCGGAGTTCAGCTGCAGAAAGTTCGCTGACATCCACTCTGCAACAGCCAATAAGTCTTCCCTAAATTTTGTTCTGTCCTGGCTGGGGTTGTCAGACATGGTGATCACCAACTGGGTGTCGTCAGCATATGATACCAAGGAGATTCCTCTTGCTTTGGCCATCCGGGCCAGTGGACTCATATATATATTGAAGAGCGTAGGGCTCAGTGCCGAGCCCTGAGGGACCCCACAGCGCAGAGGATGAACCTGAGAAGCAAAGGGGGGGCAATTACTTGAAAGGTCCGATCAGCCAGAAAGGAGGAGAACCACAACAGGGCATTATTACTGATCCCTATCTCCTCCAAACGGTGGAGCAGGATTTCGTGGGAAACCGTATCAAATGCCGCACTCAGGTCCAGCAGGACCAGAGCAGAGGTCCTGCCGGCATCCGAGGCGGATCTAAGTTGTTCTACCACCGTCAATAATGCAGATTCGGTACTGTGACGTGGTCGGAACCCAGCCCGGAAGCAGCTGAGGATCATTCAACGTGACTATAGAATGCCAGTCAAAGCACTGATCCAGGAGGTGGCAACACGTTGGAACTCAACGTATTACATGCTTGACCGTCTGTTTGAGCAGTACAGACCAATCAATGAATATGTCATGCAAAGGGCGGATGCTGCTGTGAAAGGCATGACCCTTCAGGTGGACCAATGGTGCCTAATTAAATCTCTTACAGAGATGCTTCTTCCTTTCGAGGTCTTCACACGTGAAGTCAGCAAGGAGGACTGTACTATGGGCCAAGCTATCCCATTGTTGCACATGCTAGAGCAAGAGCTAAAGAGAGTGTGTGAAGCGTACATAGGTGTGGAGGAAAAAAAAGAAGCATACCAGTTGGCGGAGAGCTTATCATGTCGCTTAAGTGAAAATGCAAGGGTGCAAAATAAGATTCTGTCACAACAACATTACATTTGTGCCACAATTCTGGATCCACGGTACAAAGCGGCACTGCACAGTAAGACATTACTCCCTTTTTCAGAAGTGGATGTTGCCCGGTACAAAACTTGGATAGCTGAGGCAGCCAGTACATTGGAAAATGAACGGCTGGTAATTAAAGGTCTCAAACCCACATCAAGTACTGCAGCAGGGCATCCTGCGTCAAGTTCAACTTCAGAGCCTGTGGGCAGTGCATTTGGTTCACAGCTGTCACCAACACTATCGACAACAGCAAGAACCGGATCATCATCAGCCCCAGTACAAACGGCACAGAATTGGTATTTACAGCAAGGACTTGCTAGGTCCAGTGCTGATTCAAAAAAAAAAGAGGGCGCACTAAGTTTAGCACCCCTGAACATTGACCGGATGGTCCAGGCCTACCTTGATGACCCAACAGAGGTCTACATTGATCAAAACCCATTGCGGTATTGGTATGGCAAAAGGGGCCAATGGCCAGTGCTCAGCAGGCTGGCGATCAACTATCTGGCTTGCCCTATCGCAAGTGTCTCTTCTGAACGTGTTTTCAGTGCTGCTGGTTCCATTGTAACAGTGAAAAGGACCAGTCTCTCACCCATAAACGTGGAGAGGTTAACCATGATCAAAATGAATCAGCAATTTATACCACCGAATTATACAATACATGAATCACCGCAGGAAGATGAGGACAGCGGCTCAGGTGATGGAAGTAGCGTGTTGGATGCTGATTACCTACTTCTGGTTGAACCTCCAGAGTTTGAGGACGAGCTATACTTCCCTGACGGTGACAACTAGGCTTCCAGTTCTTACTGTGGTTCTCCCTTATTTACTTCTATTTCTGTGTCTGTCTTTCTGTTTGGAAACTTCAAATCACAACAAATCCATCACCACCGTCTTCGTATTTTATTGCCTTATGAGTTTCAGCTCTCTGCATTTCAGTCCACTCCTCCGAGTCCTGCTCCTCCATCCTCCTGAATCGACCTAAATCTATTGCCCTCAAGCCAGATGATGATTGGATGTAGCATAATCGAAGAAAAACTAAAAGCTTGCCTCGTTGAGTCTCTCCAAAAGAAGTGGAACATGATGATGACTACTATAGCTATCCTCCTTTCCGAGCCGATACAGACTGCCCATTAACTGAAGATGAGAAGGAACAGGTAATGAATGATGACATGCATTGGATGCTGACTGAGTGATTTGTGTTGTTGTTGTTTGTAGTGCATGAAGGTAATTCATTGTGTACTATTATCTAATCTACACACTAAAAGTAACCCAATGCAATGTTTCTTTCCAATCTTGTTTTTCAATAACAATTTTCTACTTCTACTGCAGGCCGATCCATTGCATTTTGAATATGGAAAGGGGACTCAATCTGTACACGACTGCACACTGAGTTGGACAACACACCATGATGATGACCACAGTGACATTATCTCTTCGCACTCCAGTCACTCAGTACGATCCGAGATGATTGATGGAATAACTCAGTGCGTTTCATGAGTGCATTACAAGGTAACCAAGTCAACAACAACCACTGCAGACCTACATGTCTGTGTAGTGGTGGAGTCGAGTGTGGTGGTATGGTATGACTGACAGCGGGGCATTGATTTAGTCACTTAATTTGTAAAATGCTATGTTGCTGTATATCTGCTTTGTCTGCCTCTGTCAAAAAGGTACGCTAAATGGAGGATGTGTCACGGGTGCCGTGGGCCTGCTCAGTCCTGTTGTTGTTGGAGGTTAATGCTGGAAACAGACTAGAGTAGACATGATGTATCCAAATCCATGCCGCCTCTGAAAGTGTTCTTGTTGCACTCCACCGTAATTTAGGCATTTTTTTCTACTTGATTTTTCAATATCCCTTTGGTTTTCCCATCTGCAATTACAGGCCGGCCCTTACCCTGTGCTACACTGTGAAAAACAACTCTCACTTACCTTACCAATGAATCTACATGTGCCAGGCAGGCAGTGGCGTCACGCAAGATTGATGGCCGGAGCGTCCATGGAATGGAGGACCAAGACGAACGCCGAGATGCAACTCCCCATTTTGACCAGGATAACATACAGTAACAGTATCAACTTTCATCACCTTTTAAATTTCGATTCTTTTTTTGTCTTCAATCATTACTACTGTGTGTTGTTGTTGTTATGTTTGCTCTCTGCTTATATAATTATATTCATCCCTACAGCATTTTTTGACTTTACTTTGCTATCTTTAAGCCCGGGCCGGTACAACAGAACAGAAACTGTATGTAATTCGGGTCTCTCTGAGGGCAGACAGGCAAGGCAAATTGCATAATATACTGCTGCCCTGTACTTTCTAATTGTCTAGTAGTAGTAGTTAGTAATATCATTAACCATCAAGTTATCATCATCATCGTGCATGCATTTCCTTTTTCTCCCTTAACTGATTTATGGATATGGTTGTCTGCCAAGATTGTGTTTTGTTGTTGTCCATGCGTACTGTTTTTCTTTCTCAAACCTTTCCCAAAACCCCCATTCCCAACCATTCATCAAACCCTAACCCTCTTCCCCCGGGCTGTGTGGCTTATTGAGGTGTGACTAAATTAAATGTACACCAATAATTTATCACACGCTTGCTGGGGCGGATATGGCTAAAGCAACATAAATGCATTTTCAAGGCAGGGCGCGGATCTTCTTCTGCTTGCCCACCCTCCTATGAGCAGTATATTTGGGATTTTTTTACCAAAGGAACCGAATCCATCAGCATTAATTGCCATCATAGATTGGATTTGTTGTCATCGTCCGAAACAGCACTAACGGTTACGCTTGTGTCGAGTCACGGACCACGGTGTACTGTAGGCCTAGTCGAGTGACTCGACACAGCTAGAGTTTGTAACTCTATGTACTAGGCTCTCCCCGCAACCATTATGTTTCCTTGTATTTTGGCATATTATTGTTTGGCAGTAAGTTCCGTACTGTACTTTGTTCTACTACTCCTCCCACAGTCTCTCTCAGGCGACTGACTGTCTCATTTTCTTTTATTTGCAAGTGCTACTGCCAGGGTCTACTACTACTACCACCACAACCATGGCATGTTGGGAAAGTAAACCATCACCACCATGCAGCCATCGCCGTGCCCAAGTTAAACATCAAGCACAGGTAAGAGAAGAGGTTTGGGTGAGGCATAATTAATAACAGATTTTTTTCATTAATTCTATTCCACACACCCCTTTGAGTCCAGTTGCAGAATGCATAGATTATCAGGAGAGACTGACAGTACTAGTAGGACAAGTCCCTCAGGGACGGGTACTGCATCTGTCTGTTTGTGTCTTAGTAACTCAGCCAATTATTTAAATCAAACACTGGCTGTGGCACTGCACCAGCAAGGAAACCGTGTGACGTAAAACAGTAACCCCACCCACAAAACATTAACCACATCGTATATTAAGTCTAAATATGTAATTTAATACCCTAACAAAAATAAACTATGTAAAAAAATCCCACAACACCTGACCCACCCCTCTCCCTAACCCCAACCAATGTTCATGTCCCGCAACGAAAAAGTCCAACAAATGTCCAAAAGTCCAAAACCCAACGCCCGATTCCCACCCACCCAAATAAGATATAAAAAAGGGGCAATAAATAAACGGGGTCTCAGCGGGCTCGCCTCTCCAGGACACGGATGCGCTCCTCCAGGCGGGCCACGCGGTGCTTCAGCGCGCAGCAGTTGCATCCACAGTGGGGGTGGGCAGCAGTGCTTCTTCCTGTGTGGCGGAGGGTGGCTGACAGGCGGTGACGCCGTAAGACTGGGGGGGGGTGTCTGGGGCCCGGGGCATTGGAGGAGGCTGCAGCTGCTGCCGCCTCCTCCTCCTCCTCCTCCTCCTCTAGAAGAACCAGGCACCGGTATTCGGCCTGTATGGCCTCCAGCTTACGGCGCTGGGCCTTGGCTGCCAACTCCTTCCTGTTGACTTTAGGAGTAGCTATATCAAGAAGAAAAAACAAGACTATTGTAAAATATACTCTTAGCAAAGCAGTCAGACAAATACATTCTACACATAGTGGCACAGTAGCACTAGCAAGCACAGACACGTAACATTTGTGGTATGTATCTATCCTCCCACTACCTCGGCCTCGAACATTTGTGGGAGTTTCAGGCATTCCACCACCCATGCATCTGATTCATATCACACACCTATGCATGCATGCCACGTATCCTTCTCTGCCAGTCATAAATATAAAATCTCGCCCGTCCTTCCTCCTTCCACCCTTCTTTCCCTTTTCGTTCAACCCATCCATCAAGGTCATCTGATCAGACTTTTAGTCTTCTCCATAAAAATTTCACAGCTGAGTTGAAGTCCGATAGAGGCCATTGGTTACTCTTAGTAGACTCCCGTCGCTAATGCTATTGCTAATGCTGCTAAGTAAAGGGTGTCTTCTTCAACCGGCGTTCACAACTACTTCTTACTTAAGTCTCAACAGTACAGTATACATTACACCCTTGCAGCGAGTGTAATGTCAATAAGTAAGGATTAGGAATATAACTTACCACCGCCCGCCACTGCTGCTGGCTCACCCCTGCAGCTACTCCAACTGCCGCATCGCCTGCACCCTCAGCGGCCGCGTCACCTTCACTGCTGGCCCCGGTACTGGTGGTCGGTAGTACGCCTAGAAAAACATTACACATTTTTCAGATGCCATATACACCTCCCCCTATTTTTCACTAGCATGAATGAAAAAAAGTTAATACATATACAACATACATCACTAGTATAAATCAGGTAGTAGAGTAGACACTAGTAGTGTTATATGGTCCCTAGGGTCATTTTAGTCTTTGCTAAGTTACCCCGAGCCATGCAACCATTTTAGCTCTGTCTTTTTTTTTTGCTCAAGTTACCTCGCAGCTTGTTGTGAAATATGCCTTTGAGGCCACATGAGCTCATACTGCTACTGTCTGAGCACTGCGTACAAGGTCGAAAAACAAGCGACTTTGTTATGGAGTTATGGTGTTAGTCCATATTGCTTATCCATAAAAAAAACAGCACTTTTTGGCACGACTGAGAAATGCTTGCACTATACTAACGCGCACCATTTTTCTCATTACAGATGGAAGATTCACTTATAAGAAGAACCAGAGCTTTGCAGAGCTTATGATGTAACCACTACTAGGTTCTTCTAAGGTGAGGGCTTCCCAGAATTCTCACATCTCCATTTAGAATTTTATATAAACTAGATTCCTACCAAGGGGAGGGTAGTTCGCCCACCACTGTTCAGTTATCATGATCTCGCCTTTTGGCTTCTATGGACTTGTAGTTGTAAGTAACTTGTAAGTATAACTGTAACAATGTTTATTGTTTTAATCCTATACATTTTGCTGTTGCTGCTGCATTATACAACATACAGAGCTTGTCAGTTGGAAATAAAAAGAAACCTTTTGAACTTACATAGACTCGGTGGTATTTGGTGTGGACTTACACAAGAGTGAGCAAAAGGTGTGCATTGCTTCCGCGACAGAGGTTGGGAGTGTTATGTTGTCTGGGTTGTCTACTCATTGGGTATTTTGGGGGGCGTTTCGGAGTAATGAGACACTATAACTAGTCGGTCAGGGGATTGTGGTGGCTTCCGATTGAGGTGTGAGGAAGGTCCAACCTCCCATCACCAACGTCCTATTTTCTTGTGCAAAGTTCTGTATGTGCAGAATCCCTACAACAGTAGTAGTATGTCCTATCCTATCTAAAATTCTAAAATGTGGTTGGGCATTTTCTTGGTGGGAATTGTCAAAAAGCCTCAAGAATAAGAAGACTAGAAGTAGTAGAAGAGGACAACCCAAACTCAATGGCTATAGCTATTGGTGAATGAGTTTTATTTAAAATATTTGAAATAAAGAGTGGGCAACTGGGCAAGCTTAGCTACAGACAGACTAATAGTAGTAGTACAGAGAGTCATAGCAGACGCAGTTAGAGGCAGGGATAACAAGAATTTAGAAACAGATAGTATAGAGCAAAGAAGATTTTGTAAAAATTCGAATTAGGATACCGAAATAATAGTTCGGAAAAAATAAGGTGCAGGAAAAGTTTTGGAAATATAATTATTAATATTAACCACTGGTGGACTTACTGGGGCCAGCAGCAGAGCCCTCGAGAGAGGAGCGGTCCTGTCCATGGGAGGCATCTTCCAGATCTTCTGGGCCCACCGCCTGCGACCCCGTCTTCTTGCCCCTGGGTGCTGCTGATCATGTAAGATTTCATAAAGAAAGAGACAAAAATTAAAGTTTGGTGTGAAATAAATAAAATATTTTAAAATAGGCACCAAAAACATTTTTGGTTACAAAAATTGCGATAAAATTGACCTATCTGATCGACTGGTAGTATTGCGAGATTCACGGACCGTCTAGCAAGCCAAACTACCACCTGACCTAGCCCACCTATTCCAATCCAGTCGGGCCAATTGTTCAGTAAGTCTGCATTTCCATTTATTTTAGTCCTCAAAAATGCATAGATAGAGGACACATGCATACATTTTTGCATACACCAAATTGTTGGCTGGTTGCTGCTGATGTTCTGCTAGTGATGATATAAGCCTATTAACACTCAGTAAACAAACTACAAAAGGTTCTGCTAAGGACTGGGGTAAGCATCACTCAGCAGCCCGTGACGTGACAGAGGATGCGTCACGCACACAACTTACAAATTACCAACTAATAAGTAACTAAACCTATCAATCCACCACTATCCCTTCTTAGTGGCACGAGGACAAAGGAAGGACTACTCTCTCTAGCATTACATCACTTAAGTTCTCTAAAGTAAACTCTTACATAATCATCAGGCCAAGCGAGCGCAAAGTTGCAAACAAGTAAGATTAGTAGCGCCGAGCGCCTGTGTCATAACAATCACAGATTTTTAAACATAATTTACCTGCAATGTAAGCAGCAGCATTCTTGCTGGTCGGAAAAAAAATATTCGCAATATATAACACAGAGCAGAAGAACACAAAGTTGTAATATTAAATAGCTACTCACCAAGCCCCGGGACCTCCACTCCTAGCAGGTCCAGCAGGACCACCGGTGCGTCAGCTGATTCTGTGTGCGCCGGACACCAGAGCAGCAAAACACTGCCCGCCGCACCTTGCCCCACCGCTGCCGACGCTCCCGGAGCCCGTACCCGGACCCAGGCCTGCCGCCTGCTGCCAGGGTTAAGGGGAGGTGGCGCTGAACAAAAAAAACAGTGCGGCCACCTCCGCCTCATTGAATAAGGCCCGTGCCTGCACCCCTCTTTGGCGCCGTCTTCCGCAAGGAAGGCGGTCGCGGCTCTGGCTCCGACTTTGAGCCCTGTGGCTGTGGCCCTTTGCCATGGTTCTGGGTAGGCGGGGGACGGAAAAGAAAAGGTAGGAATTAAATAAAGTAAGTAAAATAAATGAAAAAGCAGGTAATAGAAAAAGTGTGAAAAAGTAGTTAAAAACACACAAAAAGTAGAGAGAAACTCAAAATATAGAATCAGGAAAATAGAGAGATAGATAATAAACAAAAAAGACCCAAAATAAGTTTACAGAAACAAAGGATTGAAAAGATAGAGGGAGGATTGAAAAGCAGGCCCAGAACCATAGAAATAGAGTGAAAAACAAGATGGCTGCGCCCATTGCGACCGCATGGGCAAGTTCGCGCGATATTTCCCCCCCGAGCACGCAAAAAGTGTCGCGAACACGTAATACGCGTTCCCGAACAGGAAACCCTTATCGCGAACGGGCGGGAGCATGCAATACGCGACCCGGAACAGGAAATACCATCGCGAGCGGGCGGGACAAGTGAAAACAAGATGGCCGCGCCCATTTGCGACCGCATGGGCAAGTTAGCGATATATTTCCCCGCGAGCACGCAAAAACACATCGCGAACGGACGGGACAAGCAATTCTGCGATTTCGCGGAATTTCCGCGAGCTCGCGGAATTTGTTAGCAATTTCGCGAAGATTTGCGTAACGCGACTACGCAAATTCCGCCCACCCTTTGCACATGTGCACAGCCTGCAGGCGTACACCACACATTTCCACTTTGCGCTACTCATTTAGCACTTTATCCTCCATTACAACGTCTGAAACTGATGCTGGTGTGATAATATTGCACCCACAATATACTGCACGCAGAATATCACAGTTTGCAGGTGTGGTGATGCTGCATGGATTTACCAACGGTGGCTGGAAAAATGTGTCAGACTCCACGAATGTCAATCTGTTCAGCAATGTCTTGCATGATATTGTATCGCAGCATTTACTTAGCGATGCATACTCTTGACGAGGTTGTTTTAATTGTCTAATCAGTTCAGAGAGTAAAAATGCTGTTGAAAATTGGGTTGAAAAACTGGGTTTGGGACAGATCTGTGCTGAGTCTCTGCACAAGCTCACAGCTGGACGATTCCCCATAAACCTAATTATGTGAGAATCTATCTTGATGAAAAACGAAGTTTGCTTGTATAC
Organism: Calotriton arnoldi; assembly: GCA_963921515.1. Taxonomy (NCBI): domain Eukaryota; kingdom Metazoa; phylum Chordata; class Amphibia; order Caudata; family Salamandridae; genus Calotriton; species Calotriton arnoldi. The sequence goes on along the minus strand of CAWUFW010005392.1, from coordinate 409,457 downwards.
CAGGTGAGTATTTCAAAAGTTACAGAAACATGTTGTAAATATATTTTTTTCATTTTTATTTATTAGTGCTTAAGCCCGAAGCTCTCCACATCCAAACACAGAAGTGCACGGAAAGCATAGCAGAACCCAAGCTGTCACAGCCAACGCTTTACTGAGTGTAATAAAGTTAAAGGCAAAAGATGCATCTTTTAATAAGACAAAAAAAAAAACCTAAAGGAGCTTCGGAAATTGACAACAGTAGTAGAAAAGACTTAGGGGCCGATTTTGATGTGGTCGGAAATGGCTCCGACCGTCGGTCGGAACAATTTCAACCACATCGAAATGTCCCGTTCAGATTCCTTTCCGACCGACCCATTATGATGTGGAGAGCCCGTCTGCCATGCGGAACTGGGCCAGTACAATGGCGGATTCCTACCGCCTTTCTGTGCCGGCCTTTCTGACAAGGAGAGGCTGTTGGAATCCGACTTTGGGGGCCTCCAGCAGGGCCCCCATTGGTGCAAGGCCTCTGGATGGCTGCCCCTGTTGATCCCTGCACCCGGTGGCAGGCACCTTGAGGGATGAACTGCACCTCAGCTCTTTATGATGAGAGCATGCATGCTAGTTGGAAAGCATGCTCCCATTGTAAAGAACAGGAGTTCGGTCGCATCCTAATTGCTGGTTTGGGACCGCTGACAGGAGGTCGGTCGGTCCCAGTTCCAGATCGATGTCAGACGGACTCAGGTCCGTCCGATATCGAAATCGGCCCCATAGTTGGGTCAGTGAAAATCAGTATTTGGAAGCTTTTGAAACCATCAACTCCTGGAAAGAAAAGGTATATGCAAAATGTGTCAGGTGCAATATGCATGTACACACTGGCTTCTTACTTAGGTGTGGAGTAATGAGGTAGCACGTGTGCTAAAAAAATAAACACTATAAAAAGTTCCAAAGGTGTAAAACAAAGTGTTGAGGTAGGCACATATGAATGAAGGTTGGGTTGTAGATATGTGTAATCCTAGATTAAAGGTTTACGTTTATTGATGTGGCCAGTAAAAGCAGGTAAGTGTGCCTCACGCTTTCTCATCAGGACATCCCTATTTTGGTAATCTTGCTCTCTACCACAACCTGTGTTCTATGTTCCCTTCTCTCCCTGTAACCCTGTCACTATCTATTTTTTTGGGTGTACTTTGTCGAAAGCATGTAGGTTTCTTATAATGGTCGGGTGGATTTTGTGTAGTGCAACAATCGTTAACTACTTGGGCTCTTCGCCCATCAGGTCCTCATGGGCAGACTTGTCTGTTATTCTTGGTTTCCCCAACAGACCATTTTCATGGATGCTAGGTTAGGAACGGGGTGGAGGTGGAGAAGAAGCTTGCATGAGAGTGCTCTGCTATCAATGCCAAATTACCAATTGACCCTAAGGGCCTTATGCCGATGTCGGTGAGCCTGCCACCGAAAGGCCGTCAGTGGCGGGCCCACCAACATCCACAGAAGCAGTCTGTCTGCCGGATTATGATCCAGGAGGCATTGGGCAAAGGGACCGACCATTGCTTTTTCAATGGGCTCAAAGAGCCCGTCGGGGCAGTGGTGGGACCGTAATCCCTACAATAGGGGCGGTGCCTGCTCAGGCACCGCCGTAGGGATTACGATGTCCATTTCCCTCAGGCTGTACATGGCAGTCTGACCGCCATGTACAGGCAGAACGAAAGGGACTTTGGTGGCCCCTTGCAGGGCCCCCATCCCCCTAGGCCTCTGCTTTGGGACCTGGGGGGCACATGTGATGCCCCCCAAACAAACATGCACCCTGTGCCAGGCATCACATGGTGCCTGGCACACGGTGCATGGATGTTTAAAAATATGCATTTTTCAATTGCAGCTTGTGCTGAGGGCCTTTTCTGGGTCATAGCACAAGCTGCAATTGAAAAAGGCATATTTCTGACTGCCGGGCTGGCGGCCGCATTGTAATACAGGGGTGGAACCGCCGACTACTAGTCGGGCGGTTCCACTTCCACTGCGATGTTGGTCGGACGATCATCTGACCGGCATCGTAATGACACCCTAAATGTCGGATCTGTGTCCGGGTAAACCCAAACCTAAAAGAATCCCACTGAGGTTTTCTCGTAGGTTTGTGTTAATTTGGGTGGAGTTTATAGGGTACCTAGACGTGGCATATAACATTTAGGGGGACTGTATTCTGTATTCCCATTAAAACACCTCTCCCCACTTCCCAGAGTAATAAGGAACACTCTGGGAGAATAGTGAAAGAGATGACCAATTGACCCATCATTTCTTTCTCAGGATGGATGATGTTTTATTCCCGGTCCTCAGGCCAGTGGTGTAACGAAACTTGAGGGGGCCCCCCTGCAAAGCACAATGAGGGCCCACCCCCCAGAAGCCTGGCCCACCACCTACCACTTTGCCCCACCGTCAAAAATAAGCAGTCACCTAAAGTCGTATTTTCAACACTTATCTGTGCATACTTCGAACAGCAAATATAAATAGAATGCACTTTAATTGTGTTCTAGGGCTGCCTGAATGATGAGATTCATGACTGATAATTAAAGGAAACAAAGACAGAAAATTCACATTGCAAATGAATACATACTTTTTATTTATAACCCTATTTAGTGCCAAGACGAGGTCTTTCCAGGCTCTTTAAACACATGACTGGCATTTTGCTTTTGGCAACCCTACTTTATATTCCTTTTCATGAAATGCATTCTCACACTACAGCAGTAAATGTAAATTTCAAATGCAAGGAATAGGCAGAGTGGGGGCCCAGGGGGTACTGGAACCAGAAAAAAACTAAGCCTCTGTAACCAGTTTACAAAGGTATGTAAATATGCAAATGGTCTCTGGCCTCGAGGCAGTTGCCTTCAATAACCCTTGTTTCTGGGCCTGGAAGCTCAGGTCACCTGCACCCACAGCATGTGGCACGCACCATTTAATTTATGAGGTAGGACTGTTATGAGGCAACTCACTGGTGCAACCAACGCCGGCAAGAGAGTGTAGTGCTGCCTGTGTGCGCTACAGTGCTGATGGGGCCCCTGGAGGCTGGAAAATGGGGGCTGCTGGGGGCATAGCTGCCAAGGTTTCAGATTGCCATGTGTGACATTTTCATAATTTCAATGTAATTATGAGTGACATTTCAACGACTATGAGTGACACTTTCTTGCGAGCAGAATTAAGCAATGAAGACGATCAACACATATAAATATCAGAAATAACACCACAAAGACCGTTCCGGTAGAAACACATCATCTTTTGGATAAACTTTTGAATAAACTACTACGGCAACTATATCTCAGAATGCGAGCTTTCCTCTGTGTGTGACCACAACGCAGGGCTGTTTGCATTTTTATAGTGGGACATGCTCCCACTGCTGTGCACCAACCCTGACAGGTGGATGCGATCGGAAGACTGTAGTCCTTTCATATATACATATTTATAGCCTTTCTTTCATGCATCCATCAATCATTATATCCATGGATCAATCTACACATTATTTAAACTATTCATCCTTCATTCTTCCCAATCTATCTATTCTTCACCCTTCAATTCATTCACCCTTTAACCTATTGATCTTTCACTCTTCCATCCATCATTTCAACATTCCCTCTATCAATTCTTCCACTACTCTATTCATTAATTCTTTCATCATTCCTTTCACCCTTCCATCCTGCCTTTTCTCCCTTATTTCCTTTCATGTTTCTTTCCTTCCAGTCTTTCTTTCTGTCTTTCCTTTATATACCCATCTGCTATTTCACATCCTTAATTTTTCTTTCAAACATAATCACTTTTTCTATTTGTCCCTTTATCGAGGTGTTCCCCTAATTTCTCTTTCTCTATTTCCTTGCTCCATGTCAGCCTACCACCTACACACCTCTCTCATGATATTGCCTAACAGTATTATTCATGAGCACCTTATATGCAGGGCTTAGAGAAGAGGCCCAGAAACACAGGAATAGATTGTTAGTCAGAGGGGATGTAGGGCGGGGCAGGAATGCTGGCACAAAGGGATTTTAGGGTTTGAAATAGTATAACATTTTTTCAGAATGACAGCCATAGTGAAATTGCTAACTGGACCCCTAGTTTATAAGATTAACTAAAATGTACAAGTCACTTTTATTTGCCAGTTAAATATAGGCTGGAAAACATATTGCAATGAAGCAAAGTTGTGCTGAGTTACAGCAATGGCGTAATAGTTATCTGGTGACATACCAGTGTGTGAGTTATACACACAGGCATTTTTATGCATTACTTAAAGTATTTTACGCTATTACAAGTAGGATTCCCAAACCCATAAAATATTCGAGGTTGCTGCAAACTTTTGTCATTAACAAATTCGATTTATGGGCATTGACTGGTTAAAAACACAACCTCCCGAAATCATCCATTCATCTGAATTTTGCCACTTTTTTCAAACTTTAACTGCTAAAAGCTAATCCTTGACATCTGTCCCGTTGCTCCCTCCTTGCCGTTCGCCATATGTTTATTCGTGTGCAGTAAGTGAGAGCCCATGGTGTTTTCAGTTATGACCCTCCCTCCCCCCAGTGATTGTTTTTGTGCAGTGAAGGAGTCTCTAGTGTGTGATTATGTGCAGTGTGTAAAGCCCTATTGTCTCTTGAAGGTGGTGTTTAGGGATAGCTGGCCTCTGTATGATGATTCTTTATTTGTGTGATTAATAAAAACCAATACAAAAAGGACGATCAATATAAAAGAAATAATTAAAATAAAATAATATATGTACACATCTTATTCCTAAAACCTCCTTTAGTGTTTTTGTTTTATACATTGGAATTAATAACGGTCCTTTAGGTGCACCAGAGCAAACTTTCAATGGGGGCCAAACTAGGTAGGCCCCTCGTCCAGATAATTCCCACGCGCAGCCAAAGATGACCTGTCCATAAGAGCTAAGCGGGCATAGTAAATGAACTTGGCAAAGTTGGCCATGTGCTTCACTGTGTCCAGCAGGTATAACTGTTGAACAGCCTCATTTGCCGTCCGCGTGCCCAGTTGAAGGAGAATGGGTCTTAGATGGATTCGGCGCACTGGCAACAAGGCAGTACAGCATAGCAGGATGTGAGCCAGCTATTCTCGCTTATAATAGCAGAGGCGGCACTCCGCAATGGCCGGTCTTACTTTCACTGAAGGTTACAGATCTTTTAGGGGAAGAGGATGTAGTCTGGCTGCAAGAATCCTATGAAGGGCTTGCCTCCCCACCGGCTGTGTAAGATGTAGTTTGAGGCCATGCGATGTGTGAGGGGAACTTTGGGTCTCATGAAAGCCTCTAGCTGTCAAAGCTTCAATGTCCAATATACGAGAGCATGATCTTACTTGCTTTTTATTGATGTTTTAATGGTGATGTACTTAATTGTGTTGGAGTCCCAATTCTCTGTGGCTAATTTCAAAAGTTCTTTGGCTGAAGCAAGGCCAGTTGACCATGGATTGCCAGGTTGTTGAAAAATGTTGTTTATAACGGTCTTCATTGAATTCTCTGGTGCCACAGTTGTTAAATAAAAGTATTTTGCCAGAGTCGCCAGTTCTTCCCAAGATTGTCGGTTGAGATTGAATTCCAGGCGAATTAGAGTGTTCCTAGTGCATGCTGATAGACAAAATAACTTTTTGTAAGCTGCACAATGGATCTTTTCAAGATCCTGCACGAATTTGCCTGGAAACGCCTGTATCGCATAATTGAGGGAAGGTAATAGTTTTGCCCTCAGGACTCATTGGATGGCCATTGTTGTTGGACTTTCTAAGACGGCATGGAGTTTGCAGATGGCGTAAGTAACCATTTTTCCTTTCTGCTGGAGCTTATGACGGTGGACCTGTGAACGGCCAGTTTCACTGATCCAGACCCCAAGATAGTTGTACAATTGTGTACTATTCAATGTTAATGGGCCCAAACTCCATTTCATCATTTTTTTTTTCGGATGGCGTCCAAAAATCACTATCTTGGATTTCGTTAGGTTGGCAACCAGCTTGTTTTTAGCGTTGTACTCTGAGAGTGCTGTTAAAGCTTTTTGAAGGCCAATTTTAGTATGGTCCAAAAGGACCAGGTCGTCAGCGTATTGCATCAGCTGGATCTTGATTTTTCCAATCCTAGGAGTCGCTAAAGTGGCTCCGTGCAGAGCGCTACCCAAATCCGCAGTATATAAATTAAAGACAGCGGGGCAAGGACACAGCCCTGCTTTAGCCTGTGATCCATGGTGATTTTTTCTGTGGCGGATTCACATGAGAGTTTAACTCTTACCCAAGTTTGCGAATACAGCAATCTAATGGCTTGTAACAGTTTCGGGCAGATGTTCCAACGTGCCAATTTCTTCCATAAGATGTTGCGGTCTACCCCATCGAATGCTGCTGTATAGTCGATGAAACAAGCAAAAAGCGGCTGAGTGCCGAGGGCCATCGTTTGGTGTACTAGGTATGATAGGGCAATGATGTTGTCTAAGGTGAAACCTCCTGATCGGAATCCGGTCTGATAGAAAGGGAGAAGATCTTCCTTGCTGACCCAATCAGCTAGTTCCGTCAGAAGAGTGCTTGCGTAAGCCTTGCCCTCAATGTCCAATAAGGCAATCATACGATAGTTCCTAGGGTCCGTACTTGGCCCTTTTTTGTATATTGGGTGTAGCAGTGACCCCCTCCAGGAGTCTGGGACATCCTCCAAAAGCCTACACTCGGCATACAACTGTACCAGATTCGCAGCCCAAAAGTCGATGTCCTCCCTGAAGAGGGAGCCAGGCAGGCCATTAGCTCCAGGGGCTCCATTATGGCGTATTTTTTTCAAGATGATTCGAATTGCCTTTTTTTCTGGGGGGGTATAAACGGCCAGAGGTTCCATAAGTTCTATTATCACTTTGCTCGATTGCCCCCCAAGAGTTGTTGTTCTTTCTGTTAATTTTGCCTTTGAGTCATCAGGTGTAGAGGGTTTTTACATGGGCCACCCAAGTGCTTGCATCAAGTGGATTCTCTCTGTTAGAGGTCCCATGGATTACCTTGTTTAAATATTGCCAAAATTCTTGGGATTTGCTAGGTGCAAGCAACTCGAAAATCTTCAGCCATTTTGCCTCTGTGAGTTCGCGTTTTACCTGCCAAACCAGTGATGAGTGCCTCTTGCCTGCTAGTTTTAATTCCTTTTTGGCAGACTCGGATCTAGTTGCCTGATAGGCCCTGCGTTTGGAATTCAGTTGTTTGGAGCATTCCTTGATTGCTGGTTGGTGTCCCAGTTTATAAACGGGGTTAGCATTAGTTCTGTGTGTAATGCTCCCCCGAAGCAGAGATGCTAAATCGTAGGCAAGTGAACCCCATTCCCCTATATGGCCCTTATCGTTGAGACCGGTCTGCCAGCCTTTCCACATTGATTTCCATGAGGCAAACTTATGACTTGGGAACGGCCCCCATTTGATTCTTCTAAGGAGTCTGTGTCGCTCCTCCCCCTTTGTGACTCCGATGCAGCGAAGAGTGTAACGAATTTTCGCAGTAATGGATAACTGTAAAGTTAGGGCGGCATGGTCACTTTCATTCCGGGGTTGGACTGCATAATTTAACATATGTTTTTGTAGACTTTCACTTAGTAGGATATAATCTATTGTGGTCCGATTGTTGTAAGTGGGTGCTATCAATGCTGCTGAGTTAACTTTTGTAGTTAAAGAGTGTGTCGTTACCAGGTTATATGCCCGAATTAGGGCATTGAATCTTCCGGTCCCCCCATTGGAGTGGCTTTCAGGTGCATTCAGCCCTATGTCGTGCATGTTAAAGTCACCAAGAATGATGGAATCCATGCCTGCGTACTGTAATAGCAGAGTTTCAATCTCGTTTAATAACCGATTGAGTTTGTCCTTCAAACCCGGCCCATTGCGGATAAAATAGACATTAATTAAGAGTATTGATATTGGGCCATCTGTCGTGTTCAAGCCTTTCAGAGTGCCAGCCAAAAACATGTCTGAAGGGTTCTTTATTACTGAGAAGTGTACTTTCAGTGCATGCTTAACGTATATTGAAATGCCCCCTGATGGTCTCCCAAAGATGTTGGCTTTTGTTGCGGGTTTAAAATATTCTGCATAGTCCCCTATTGGTGTAGAAGAAATGGCCCATGTTTCTTGGGCGCAGATTATGTCTGCTCCAGCGAGGAATGTGATTGCAGCTGGACTTTGCAAAACTTTATGTATCCCTGCAACGTTCCAAGTCATGATATTGATCTTTTGATTGTTATCCGAGGGACTTCTATACTGGACGTGGCCGTTATTTAAGGCATAGCTGATCTTTGGTGGTGTCGACTGATTGCCTAGTGAGGGCCTGATATCAGGAGCTAGAGTTTAAGGCCAATGAGAGCCAGGACCAATCTTTGGCGCTGTTCCCCTTGGTTGAGCAGTAGCGATTGCCTCCTTCCACATGTTTGGTAATTTGAATTGAGCTGTTACTCCGCTGAATTGTTTGTGTGCCACCTATAGAGCCATGTAAAATGGATCAAGTAGCTAGTAGAGTTGAGTGCTTACTGGTCATCCATTTCTGACCATTCAGATCTTGTTCTCCCTGTCGAACGCATGGCACATTGTTTTTCAGAATCTCTGGATATTTAGTGGCAAGTGGGGGCTTGATTTTTATGCCCCAATTGTCCAGTTGCGTTTTATATCCTCTCAAAGCGTCCGCCATGATCAGGTTGGAGAAAGTTATCTCAGTTGTTTCGTTTAGCTCACTTGGTCCTGGGCCAGAAAAAGCCACCGTCTCAATATCAGTTGTTTTTATATTTTCCAAACCCGGAATGTTTTCACAAAGCTTCAGAAGGTTTCCTCCATTGAGGATATCCCAGTTCCCCTGCGAGGTATATTCGGGATATAACAATACTTTCAGATTTGCTCGGTCTATGGCATGGACCTTGAGGGGGTGGATTTGGTTAAAAGGCGCCTTGGTAGCATCTAAGGACTCTGTAGAATTCCGAGTTGGATTTTCACGGAGAACAGGTCCATCCCCGGTCCGGTTTATACTTGGGGCACAAGTTTGCAAATCACTCCTGAGGGTAGAGTTGCGATCCGGGGGGGACGGAGGGTCATTAGTGCTTACTTGGGCAGTTTTCATCTCCCGTTGGTAGTTAGATATATTTACAAATTGGGGCTCCTTATGAGCTATTGGCTGTGCGGGGGCAAGTTTATTTGTGATATCTTGGCGTGGCTCTTCAATCTGTGGGCCCTGTGTATTGATCGGGTGGTCGCTGGGCACTAGGACTGTTGTGCTCAGAATTTTAATCGAATTCCCACTTAAGTTACCTGGGAGACTCTGAGCAGGTATGTCATTAGTAGTTGTGCCATAAATCTGTGCGCCTCTATTTTGTTCAGTGGCAATTGTTTTTTGTGTGGGGCCAAAGTCATTCTGATTCACCTTGCTATGTTCTCTGTTTTCCTGTTTTTCTGGCACAAGCCAATGCTCGATGGTCCCTTTAGAATAGCTTTTACCATTTTTTGTTTTGTTTAACTTTTTCAATTTTGTCTTGTTTTTCCTGACAAGTGTTGCAATTCTAAAGTTGATGATATTGGATCATCTGATTTTCCAGGGCCATTATCAAGGGTAAAACAGGATTGTGGTTTGGAATGCGAATTGAATTTCAAGGCCAAGACATTGACGCTAGATGGACTTTTAAGGTTGTTACTGTCGTGCCTGGAAATTTCCTGCATTTTTTCTGAACTAACCTGATTCTCCTGTAGCCTTAGCTGTGGGGCCAATGTAGGCTGCGGGTCTCCTGTTCTTATTTTGTTTGTTTGGTCTCCCATTAGCCCTGATGACTCATATATGGCTTTTATCATATTTGTTTGTGTAGTCTTCCTGCTTGGACTCTGAGATAGATTGTACTGGGGAGGCGTGATGTATTGCTCGTCCACCTATTGACCTCGCACTTAAGGTCCGTAACTAAGGTGCTCATTATTTCTGGGAGCTTTTCCAAGTTCTGCAGTATTGGGGAGCACCCGCAATCATCTTGTTTTGCCTTTATGTCCGTGTTTGCCTGGGCTCTGCGTATCAGGAAGTTTAAAAGTTCCAATTTCAAGTCCAATCCAGAGATCAGGCTAGCGACTGATTGCAGTATGATTATTTGAGTGTCTAATTTGTCTGCGTGCATTATGGCTGCATTTGCCATTGAAATCAAAGCTTCGTTGATCAATGCAAGATGATTTTCTATTTTTTGTGGCTCCGAAACAATTTCCATATCCGTTTTTGACAAGCTGGGCGACCTTGGTTCATTTGCACTTAATAGGCTTTGATTTCAGTCAGAACACCCTTTTAGAAAAAAGTTCTCGTCCCCAGGCTCAGTGGGCATGAAAGAGGAAGCCAGGGGGTCCAGCTGAAGCTTCAAAAGTATGCAACTATCGGTAATATCCGCAGTGTGTCGTGTTAAGGGAGGAAACTCCTCGCTTGCCTCACTTGCCTCACTTTCCGAGGAGGAGGTGGCGGGGAGGAATTCCATGGATCCACTGTCTAAATTTGTTGGCACTGATGTGCAGATTCCTGAGTCGTTGGGGCGAAGCGGGCTGTGATTGATTAAATTTTCTTTTGCTAGTGCGCTATTGACCTTGACTATAAAAATTTCTGGAGAAAGCGGTGCAGTCAATGGGGAGCTTTGATTCAAGGTTTCGTGTAATCTAGCACATACTAATGTGTTAGCGATGGTTTCAGTGGTTTCGGTGCCAGTTACATAACGGGGTATATCAGCTGTTTTTTCAGGGTTGCTTTTTTCAGGGTTACCAGAGCAGCCCAGTTTGGTCAATTGTTGAAAATAGTTTCTAATATTATTATTACCCTTAGGACTTTTACTGTTGGTGTTGCCAATTGCGGTGTATTCACTCAGATTTAGGGTTGAATTTGTATTTGTATTCCTGGTCTTTGTGCTTAAAGATGGAAGAGAGTTCGATTGCTGCTCTCCCAGTTGTTGCCCATCCTGGAGAGTTGGACCGGATCTTGCACTACCTTTGCCAGGGGGGTACAACATCTTAGCTTTTTGGCGTCTCGCAGATTTGTGAGGGCGGTAGTTGACCTGGGGCTGGGCCAAACCCGCATTCCTTGTCCGCATGGTTGTTCTGTGCACCGTACTCTAAGCTCTAAGGTCCACAGTCCGAAATCTGGGGTCTAAAGTCCCAGAAAATCAAATGGGTCCAGATACCCCTCCCTTATTCGGCAATACAGATGGTCCTGGTGGTTCTGATGGTCGGGGGTAACCTGAGACTCGAAGCTAAAAGCTGATATTGTAGCTGATAGTGTAGCTGGTGTTTAGCCCTAGTGGCTTGGTCAGCTGAGTTTATCTAAATTGTGTTTATCTAATTCTGTTCGGCTGATGCCTGGTCCTTGGGCGAGAAGACTGGAGATTAAAGGCTTTTTGGGGTTTGCGTTTTCCGGTTTTACTGTCAGTGTCACTTTTGCTGCTTTACAATGGCACAATTCCTCCCTGGTGGGTGCGAAGAGGCAAGAGGTAGGGGGCAGGAGGCAGGAGGCAGAAAGCAGCGAGAGTGGAGCAGCCCGGTGTCCAGACTCCAGCACCTCTCACTGCACCACTCAACGCCTTCTGGTCACCACTGACCCCCACTCCTCTCCATTCCACTCCACTCCCGCTGGAGTGTTTGCCTTGGGGTTGCCTCTGTGGGGGTGCGGAGAAGCGTAAATGATGCAGCCAAGGGAGCGGAAGAGCGGAAGAGCCGCCGCCACTCAGCACAGTTCAACTTGCCTCGACTCCCGCTCTCAGTCACCAGCTCTACTCCGCCTGTCGTCCAAAGGCGGGCGGACGGCAAAGGTGGAAGCCGGGAACCGGGAGTGCGGGGGAGCTGTGGGCGAAGACGAGGAGCAGCGAGCGGTGCGCAGCAGCAAACGGCAAGCAGGGGGCAGGGAGTAAACAACCGCACCGCACCGCCACCGCACCGCCACACCACCACACCGGCTCAACTCGGTTCAACTCACCCCTGGCTCCGAGCTCCGGGCTCGACCCGCGGGCTCGACCCGCTCAAACCAATCTCCGGCACCGGCAACTCCGGCTCGAGACTCGCGGCTCCGATCGAATACAGCTTCGCCGCAAAGCCTTGGGCAAACTCAGGCAGGGCAGGGCAGGCTCCTCCTCGTTCTGTGTCGTTTCCTGTCGATCAAGCAACGTAGTTTCCTCCTGTGATACTGCCACTGTATGTACCATGAGCGTATGAAGGAATAGACCTTCGCATTCGAACAGATATACTGCTAAAGGGAAATATCCATTCTACGCTACCTATAGCGCTATAAGCAAAGGTCTACAGTTTGGCATGCACGTTACTGGCGGACAGAGCATTTAGTATGTATTTAGGGGCAGCTTTTAGTGTTTTCCTATATAGGCTTACTATTCTAGTGTTCATGGGCATAAGCATCCTTAGTAAATAGATTCTAAGTGCTTGTGTTGCATTGTTAGATGGGTTTTCGTGCTTGTATATGCATTGTTGGCACAGTGTCCGTGCATTGTTGGTATAGAGCCTTCGTGCTAGAGTGTATGCAGGGTTGGTGATCATTCTTTTCGGGTATGTGCATTGTTATCAAAGAGAGAGCGCGACCTCGAAACTGGGGACCCGGGTTCGAGTCTCGGCAGGGACGCTCAACATCCTGATCTGGGTAAATCACTTCATTTCCCTGTGCCTAACAAAAAATGAATGTGTCCGTCTGTGACTCAACCGCTGCTTATGTAAAGCGCTCGGATACCTTCGGGTCGAGTTTGCGCTATATAAAACAAAAAAACAAAAAAAAAGCCTTTTAGTGCCTTTTGGGTTATTGCAGACGTGCTTCTTTTTCTCTATTGTGCATCTGCTTTGTTGGTGTTTACATTGCGCTTACTGCCTGTGTGTATACGTGTTATTTGCGAAGCACCTCTTGATAGTGTATATACGATGTTAGTTCATTTGAGTTGCATCAACAAAAAGACTTAAAAGATCGAAAGCTTCTGGTGCATTTATGATTCTGTGACTAGTAGAAGCAATTAGTTTGAACAGCATCTCATTCAAATCAAAAGGTTTGATTGTAAATAGTTCGAAAATGTCCTTGTGTGTCGATTTGAGCTGTAGTTTGAATCATTTGGTTCAGATTTTCTTTTTCTGCTTTTCCAACCCACCTGAACCTTGAACCTAATTCTATCTCTGACTCTAATATGTAAACTGACCCCGATCATAATCGAATCCTCACCTTCACACTAACATGTGTATTTGACTACAGACCCAATTCTCACCTTCATGATAATCTGTAGCCCCCACCCTGAAGACCGCGGAGACATCTGCGCATCATTTAATTAATGAAGAGGCCTGGCTCCGCTGAGTGAGGGGTTCCCTGGAGCGCGCCCCCCTCCCCCGCAACGCGGGGGCCTGTGTTACGCTCTGGGCCTACTATGTAATATTAAGTTCTACTTTTATTCCCACTCACACTGCAAAGAACTCGAACTGTCAGTATGAAGCGTAGGACACAGTCTGCGCACCCCTCCCTCCCCCCCCTCCCCCAACCCCTTCGATTCTGGAGAGTTTCTGTTCCCCAGGAAAGTACAACAAAGGATTCTATACCTGGGCCGGCTGGGCGAGCCACCTTACAGTTTGGCATGATGACTTTGCTTTGCATGTCCAACGCGGGTGACAGTCGAGATCTAGGGCAGGTTTGAAACGAATGGCTTGTTTTGTAAGAGTCGATGACTTCACACCAATTTCATTTTCAAGGAAGAGTGACTTCGCCACGGGGCTGCATGCGAGCGCCTAGAAGTCACAAATCTCATTTAACTACCAGAGCAGGCAACAACGCGCTTGCAAGGTGGGGCTGGGCGATGCACGAACCCGCGCTGGTGCAGAGGATCACTGGTGCAGCATCTTTGCACTCACCACCACTGGGTCAGCTGCTGTGACCCGGCGGGGGCATCAGCACAGTGCCAGGCCTGGGAGTCCCCGTCACTGCTGTCATGGTACTCTGTTCACGCGTGTCCCTGCACTGGAAAAAAGGGAAGGGCGCGGATTGGCATTGCAAACACCCAGTAAGGATACCTACTCTATTGCCCTGGCCTCTGCCCAATTAATTCCAGCTGAGAGACGCATTGCCGTGCAAAAGAGACCCTAGAATAGAGGCTCGAGCGTGACAGTGCGAGAGCTTCACTGGGTGTCCCTTCGCTTGGTTTGTGTGCCAGCCCTCTTGTGACTCACAACAAAGTAAGAGAAATCACGTTTACTGCCTTGTGCCAGCTGGACCCCCGGTATTACACCCCCGCCCGCACGACTCCTCTGTGAAGTCTCTCAGCACCGGCCCGTGCCCCCGCCGCAGCGGAGCACGTACTCACGAGGCGGTGACCACAGGCTAGGGCAGAGGTCTTCAAACTTTTTGATGCCGAGACCCCCTGTCAAAAAAATGTAGGCGTAAGAACCCCCTACTGCCAAAAATGTCTATACCTTGGTACTCCTCATCATTGCCAACTATCGACAACCATAAACGCCCCCAATTCCCACAGCAAATCATTTTTACAGTGGGGAAATAATATTAAACAGTGTTTATCAAATGAAAGATCAGCAAGTGTGGGGCGTGGTCAAAGGTGTGGCTTAAAACAAAAGGCCTCATTTATGAGGAATTGGCCTAGGGCAGCGCCACAAGTCTTCTTGCAGCGCTGCCCTATGCCAATGTGAAAGGGCAGGAATGCACCTTATTTATGAAATAGGATGCGTTTCTTCCTTTCCCACTGCGTTGGTGCATAAACTGCTGCCCAGCACCAATGTAGGCAGGATAGTTTTTGTGCAGGAAGGTGCCCCGAGAGGGATTTTCCTCTTTCTATGTGAGCTGAAGAATGCAGCACACATGGAAAGAGGAAAAAATACGAGGAGACATGAAAACATTTCTCCTCATTACGCCTGCTGTGGGGAGGCGTAAGGTTTTGGCGCTGCCCCAGGTTTACTTGGTTTTATAAATCTGGGGCAGTGTCAAAATCCATGGGTGTTGCGTGGGAACACCCACCGCAATGCCCATGGAACTCCTACTTGACAGACTAAGCAAAGGCAGCGACTTGCGCTGCTTTGTCTTACTCCATATGTATGAGGGCACTCATAGCCATGCAGGGTGACTTTGCGTCGCCTCATAGATACGATTGCGACGCTTTTGCTGCCGGAAGTTTAAAAAAAATGACGCTCCAGCGGCTCAAGCCTCTCATAAATCAGCCCAAAATATTTTGCTAGTTTTTTAGGTCTTTCACCATCAGGTAGCTACATATAAAATAATGGGTAGCTTGAATGAAAAATAAATTTTAAAAAGTTGTTACTCAGTAGGAAATGCACTGTAGTACATTAGGAAACCTCTATTAGTTAATGCACTGCAGAGGTCTGTGTGTAACCAGAGAGCCACAGAATTTTGGGGCATATTTACAAGCCCTGTGCGCCTCCTTGCACCGCCATTGCGTCACTTTTTTTGACGCATCGGCGGCGCAAACAATGCAGCCAATTTACAATGTGACGCATCTATGGAGATGTGTCACGTTGTAAAGCTCCTGCATCACATTATACCTGCACCAGGTATAATGCATGCAGGCTAGGCGTTCCCACGCAAAAGCCATGTAGAACTAACGCAGGGAAATTTACAACATTTCACTGCGTCAATCTACGCCTTCACTGCTTCAAAATCCCTACGCCTGCTCAGACCAGGCGTAAGGAATGACGCAGGGCTTTTTGTGTGGGAGTCGCCTATCTGTTGTGGCACATTGCTGGAGTTGCGTCACTTTCATGAGCAACTCCAGCGATGCGTCACTTTTGTACCAACAGATGTGTCAGTATTTCTGACGCATCTGTTAATCCTTGCGCCATGGAGCACTGTATTGTAAATACAGGACATCCATGGTGGCGCAAGGACATTTGGCACTGGTGCAAGGAAACGGACGCATCTATGCAGATGCGTCAGTTCCTTGTAAATCTGCCCCTAAATTTGTTTGGTGCAGTGGGGAATAGTGACTTGTGGATTTTTAGTGCTACGAGGTCACAGCCTGTGACAGAAAGCGCTGTGAAAGTGTAAGTCATTATTTTATTCTTGCATTACACACATTATAAGGTAGACTGCTACAAACTGTGCAAATAGTTTTGGGATATAATGGAGCTTCCAAAATGTAGATTTTAGTAATACCAGAACATATGTAATGCATTTTTTTTCCCATAACTGTCCCTTTAACACCTCCTCAGAGGTACTAGCAATTAAATGCATGCACTTCACAGCCCAGTTGTTAATCTTCTTACTACCACTAAAAAAACAAACAATCTTTGCCATCACAAAGCAATTAAGGCCAGCTCCCAAGCACCATTTACATTTGCAGATTACCTCAAAACACACATTTTGCATTTCCTTCAGGCAAGCAGGCACCCTGGCACGAAGGATTGTTTCAGGCCCAGGCCAGCCTCTTCGTTTCACAGCACAGTAGACGGTTAACTTCAGCACGACCTGAATGAAGCGTCCCGGTTTTCAAAAGGAAGAGCACGTTTTAAATTCCAGGCAGAAGTGAGGCCTGGAAATGCGCGACCCCCTTCCCAGGACTCCACGGCCCCCCTGGGGGTCGCGCCCCACAGATTGAAGACCTCTGGGCTAGGGTGACCAGAATTTTAAAGCAAAAAACCGGGACATTTCCCAAAAATAGAAGGACTACAATTTTACTTCATCCCAGCGCACAGACTGACAGCGCTCCTTAGCAGAGAATTACAGAAGAGGCAGTAAGAACGTACATAAAATGCCATTTTTGAAGCCAGTAGCATGCCTGTTAATTAAATTGCTTTCTTATAACTGCTGCTAACTATCCCTGCTTTGCAAAAGATAAAAAGATACCTCCCACCGTTTTCAGCCGACCCTCTCTAAAAACCGGGACATGAGCTTCATTTCTTAAAATCTGCCCGGACAGCTGGTGAAAAACCGGGACTGTCCGGGCAAATCCGGGACACCTGGTCACCCTACCACAGGCAGCCTGCCTGCCCATCACATGAACGCTGCCGCGTAGCACACCGAAGAAGCCAAGACCTTCTCGTGACGCTATAAAATAAAATACTACTCATAGGACGAGTTAGCTTTAGAGGCCTATTCTAGAACAATGTGAATACTGCCCTATACTTGAGCCCTATAAATGCTGCCCTTTTCTAGAACATAGCACATACTAACCCGTTCTTGAGCAGGCCGGCCTTGAGTAGTATATGAACATGATAGGTAGGCAGTACCGGGATATCTCTTAAAAAATCCCATCTTTCTTTATACATTAATGAGTATAAAATGATAGCAATACACGTCTCAGCGTGAGGCTCGGACCACTCCTGCCTCAGACAGACTCACTCACCTCAGGCCTGGCCTGCAGCTTCAGAGGCAGGCGCGAGCGGGCAGCAAAAGACAGGGCAAGGCTAGCCAGGCAGGGGCTGGTACTAGTAATAATTAAATTATGCCCGGCGGCCGCATGGTGACGGTCCCTCAGTACAGTAGTCTCTGGCTGGGTCCTGGGACGGGATACCTCACAAGTCAGGCGCACTTTTAATTGCGCTGCGCAATGCGCATGACTGACAATGGCATTGGTCACAGGTCACCAGCCCCACCCTATGCCCCACCCTGAAGACCGCGCAGACGCGGCCGGAAACAACTGCGCGCTGCCGCGCTCCATTTAATTATGAAGAGCCTCATAGGCCCGGCCGGGGCCCGGGCGTGCGCACCAACCCTTTAATTAATTAAGAGGCCGGCAGGGCGTGCGCACAGCACCATTTAATTAATGAAGAGGCCGCCTGGCCGTGGTGTGCGCGGCTGCGTGCACCATTTAATTTATGGGGCGGCCGGGCGTGCGCAACTGCGCACTGCGCAGTGCCCACCATTTAATTCATGAAGACTTGAAGAGGCTTGCTTGCTGGCTCTGCTGAGTGAGGGGGCCCCTGGAGCGCGGGGACCCCCCGCACCGCGTGGGCTGCGGGGGCCTGTGTTACGCCCCTGCCTAAGGCTGGTGTGTTCTCATAACTGTGCCCAGCAGTAACTACAGGGACAAGCAAACCTTGCTGCTTCCTGTCAATAATCGATACATTTACCTCCAGATGCAAACAAACCTTCCTACTCACTCTCACTTATGGAATCATTTTTATCTGCAAAGCCCAGAGTTTTAGAGAGGGCAGAGGGAGACCTGTGTGAGTGCCAGTCTCTGATTTTAATCACCTACATTTTTACCTGCATTAGATTAATGCTCAACTGTTCCAACAGTTGGAAAGCGTGTATTTTTATTCATCTTGCCTCTGTTCTTAGAAGCAAAACTTGAATACAAACATAAAACATTTTAGCTGCCTTACACAACACAATCCAACCATGAGACATAAATATTCTACAAGTTGGTTGCATTCCATGAAGCCTCACCGTGACTGTTAGACTTGGCATCTTTGGCATGGTTTCCCCTGACTTTTTTCCTCTACCTCCTGTATTTTTGATGCTGTGCTGAATTTCGTGTTTGCTGGCGTAGATGTTCTGGGCACTTTGCCACTGCTGATCAGTGTCAAAGTGCAAGTGCTCCCTGTGTAAATTGTTGTTACAATTGGTTCTCCCTGATTGACATATTTGATTTACTGGTAAGTCCCTAGTAAAGTGCACTGAGTGTGCCAGGGCCTGTGAATCAAATGCTACTAGTGGACCTGCAGCACTGAATGTGACACCCACATAAGTAGCCCTGGAAAGGTATCTCAGACCTGCCACTGTAGTGTCTGTGCGCAGTTTTAAACTGCCATGTCAACCTAGCAAGTGCACCCACTTGACAGGCCCTAACCTTCCCTTTTTCTTTTTACATGTAAGGCACCCCTATGGTAGGCCCAAGGTACTTCCATGGGCAGGGTGCACTGTATGTGAAAGGTAGGCCATGTACTTGTGTGTGACATGTCCTGATAGTGAAATATGGTGTGCAGACAAAATATTGAGTTGGAAATGTCGAACTACAGAAATATTGAGTCCTAAATATCGTGAGTCCTAAATATCGACAGCAAGAATATCGTGGTCAAAAATATCGATTTGAAGGTAAGCAATATCGTTTTTAAAAATATAGGTCATTAATATCGTTTGCAAAACTATAGTTGTTTGAAATATCGATTTTTTAATTAGTGTTATGTATTTTAGTATATATTTTAAATGTATGCGATGTATTTTCTTTGTATAAGTATTGTTTATGTTTTTTAATATATGAGGTAAATTTTTGTAGTTATCAATTTTATTTTAATTAAACTTAGCATTTTTTAGCTCTGTGGCGGGTTTTGGGTTTATAGGGGAATAGGATGGGAAGTAATTTAATTATAATGAATTAATTATATATTTTTATTTATTAATATTTATTTAATTGAGAGTTTATAGTGTTAATTGTGGGAAGTAATTAATTTTTAATTAATTATTAATTTGTTGTTAATTGATATTAATTAATTACTTGGTAATTAATTATGGTAATTGTGTAATAAATTTTAGGTGCGGGTTGTGGTGTTTATAGGGGTAAAAGGTAGGAAGTAATTTATTTTTAATTAATTAATAATTAGTTCTTAATTAATATTAATTAATTCATTGAAAATTAAATATGGAAATTGTGTAGTTAATTTTAGGTGCAGGTTGTGGGGTCTATAGGGGTAAAGGGTGGGAAGTTAATTAATTTTTATGTGTTTTAATTTGTTTTTTAATTAATAATATTTATTTAACTGATAATTAATTATGTTAATTATGAAAGTACATTTTATTTTTAATTTATATGTGGGTTGTGAATTGTGTGGTGTTATAGGGAGGATGTAAATAAAATAAATGTATGTAATAATGTTTTTGTTTATAAATAATTTCTAACTAAAATATTTGTTTGTTTGAAAAATATTTGTATATATTATTTAATATAATATTTGTAGGTATTTGTGACATGTATGTAACATTATAATATGTTTTTTTAAATTTTTAGTATTAAATATATTTGTATTTACATTTTTAACATATTTATATATTTCTTTTAATTTATTTTGTTTTTTAAATATTTTATGTTGTTGAAATTTTCGTTTGTTTTTAATTTTGAATTGACTGGAGTGGGAATACTAATTTTTATCCCTTTGCAATCCAACACTTTCCCTACTGTTGCACTGACTGGAGTGGGAATTGTAAATTGTATCCCTCTGCTAGCCAACTCCTTCCCTACTGTTACACTCAATGGAGTGGAAATAGTAATTTTTACCCCTCTGATATCCAACACTTTCCCTACTGTTGCACTCATTGGAGTGGGAATAGTAATTTTATCTCTCCTCTATCCAACACTTTTCCTACTGTTGCACTCATTGGAGTGGGAATAGCAATTTTTACCCCTCCGTGAGCCGATACTTTCCCTACTGTTGCACTTACTGGAGTGGGAATAGTAATTTTTACCCCTCCACTATCCAACACTTTCCCTACAGTTGCACTCACTTGAGTGGGAATAGTAATTTTATCCCCTCCGCTATCCAACACTTTCCCTACTGTTGCACTCATTGGAGTGGGAATAGAAATTTTTACCCCTCCGCTATCCAACACTTTCCCTACTGTTGCACTAACTGGAGTGGGAACAGTAAATTTTATCCCTCCGCTATCCAACACTTTCCTTACTGTTGCACTCACTGGAGTGGGAATAGTAATTTTTACCCCTCCACTATCCAACACTTTCCCTATTGTTGCATGCATTGGAATGGGAATAGTAATTTGTACCCCTCCGCTATCCAACACTTTCCCTAATCTTGCACTCACTGGAGTGGGAATAGTAATTTTTACCCTTCCGCTATCCAACACTTTCCCTACTGTTGCATTGACTGGAGTGGGAAATTTAAGTTTAAATATTTTTAAATAGTTTAATGTTTCAATAAATAATAGAATGTTTTTTTAACATAAATTTTATGTAATTGGTATATGTATATATATATATTTATTTGTTAAATTTTTATATAATTTTAAAATGATAAAATAAATTAAAATTAATAGTTTATTAATGTTTACAGTAAATATATATAATAATTATTCTATATGTGTATTTAACTTTTTAAAGTTAAGTTTATTTGTTAAAATGTATATTAAATCTATTTTTTTATTAATTATATTATTTCATATTTATTATTTTATTTTAGCTACATATAAAAACGATATTTTGTACATTTATATTCATGACATCGATATTTTTTTTTGTCGATATTTTTGTACTTACCATTATAAATATAGGATGTCGATATTTTTGACATTTATATTTATGATTCAATATTATTGTATGGGGATGTTTTGGGTGTCGATGTTTTGTCAGTGAACCGTGAATTACTGCCAATTTCATTTTCACTATTGAAAGGCTATCTATCCCAAAGGATAGACTGTGAAATGCTTTGTAACATCTTACAAGTATAACATCCCATTGGGACAAGATAGAGAAATAAAGTTTAGGCTCTCTGAACTCAAAATGTGATAACACATCTTTTAGTAAAGATGTTTTTTAAATTGTGTGTTTGAAAATGCCACTTTTAGAAAGTAGTCATTTTCTTGTTTAACCATTCTGTGGTCCTCTGCTTATTTGTGTATTGACTGTCTGGTTTTGGAGTGACAAGGGCTGGGGATGTGCATTCACTGTAGACAACCACTGGGGGGGTTGAGGTGTGCCTGGCCCTTCCTGGATGACGCAGAGTTGAGCTGAATAGGGCTTGGCTGCATTTAGAGTAGTGGGAGGAGATTTCCTGAATAGGGCCTGTCTCCCTTGCACAATGTTGTCTCCACCCCCTGTGGTCATACTGCACAAGTGAGGACAGGACTGGTTTGGAATTAGCTCAGAGACCCTTGCACAAAGAGAACAAAGACAACATGGGGTATAAGTAGTAGACCTTAAATCCCAGAACTTTAGAATACTTCTGGACTCAAGAGGAACCTTTGCCAAGGAGAAGAGCTGAAGAGCTGTGAGGAGGAGTACTGTCCCTTTGCTGTGTGCTGTGTAGGGTTGGCCTGCAGTTGCTGTTTCTGCCAAGGAGAGGATAAAGACTGGAACTTTGCTTTGAACCTGCTTGAAGAAGATCTCCAAGGGCCTGTGTGTGCTGGCCTCCTGTTCGGAAGTCTCAGGGACACAAAGACTTCACCCCCAGATCCCCTGAACTCTGCTGCTGAGAGTTCTGACCTGCCAGGAGGTGGCTGTTCCAGTTCTGGGCCTCTGGAGGTTATTCCTGCTGTAGGTAGCTGGAAGAAACCTAAAGAACTGAAGAAATCGACGCATTGCTCTTCTTGTGGATGTTTTTCCGACGCAACACCACTGTGCAAGAAGAATCTCCACGCATCGCCGTGCTGCTGTCGAACAGACACAGCTCCTGTCGCTGCTGCAAGAACCGACGCATCGAGAGATCGCGCCTGAAGAAACTGACGCAGCGCCACTCGCCGCATCAACCGCTGACGCATCCCGGATTTCCACGCTTCGTACCTGTGCGGCAAGTATTCCCGACGCATCATCCGCGGACCAGAACCGTCTTGGAGTCAACGCATCACTTCCCCCTACAGAAAGGATTCGACGCATCACTTCTCCTGCATACAGCAGAACTGTTGCATCGCCTTCCCATGGTCTCAGGAACTGACGCATCTCTTTGTTTCTTGATGCTTCACATCTCTGTGGCTGTTTGGCCTTGTGAATTTTGATGCATCTACAGCTACTTTGTGAGAAATCACGCATCCATAGTTTTCTATGGACCCAGTTGCTTGAAACCTTTTCAAAGTCATATTCTTATTACATGTATGTTGGATTATGTTGGATTTTTGTCATTTTGGTCTTGTTGAAGTTTAAATAAAGATACTTTATTTTCCTATACTGGTGTGGTGTCCATTTATGGTGTTATTACTGTATTACTGTGTTTTTTGAGTACAAATACTTTACACAGTGCCCTTGGGATAAGCCTGTCTGCTCGTGCCAAGCTACCAAGGGGGTGAGCAGGGGTTATGTAAAGTGTGCATCCCCCTTACCCTGACTAGAAGCAAGGGTCCCTATTTGGACAAAGGTACCTACCTCTGCCAACTAGACACCCCCATTTCTAACAGTGACATATAAGGCTGCAGGAGTAAAAGAGCAGACACTACACATCAAGCACCTTCACAGCAACAGCACCATAGCAATGGGAAATAAGGAAACATATAACAAATATTTTAACAGGACTATGACATATGAGCTATATAAGCCTGATCAAGGTCCCCTAGAACCTATTTGCTCAGCAGACCACACCACCGATGCACAATGTGTTAAAATCTGAATAGTAGCTAGACTGAAGCACGCTTGTGCAGTGCACACAAGTGAAATCTACTAAAGTAAGCAGGGGAAAAGCTAGCCTTTCTTCTTCATCAAACTGTCTTGGAGCCACCCATCATCTTTTTTCATTCGTTTAAACATATTTTCGTAACCTCTGTGTAGTGTTGAGGCTTTGTATGAGAAACTCGCTACCACTGAGATAACAGCTTCACCCTGATCAATCAAGAGGCAAGTTGCGGCCTCATACAGAGAGAATCAAAGTATTTCATAAGGTGCTAAAACTTTATTGCTCATGTAACATGCTCAAATAATAGATATTTGATTTGTTAGTGGACTACCTTTTGTTATATATCTGCTCAAGGAAACAAGTCCGGCTATTTAGTATTTTCTGTTGATTTATTTTGTAATAATCATGCTATTTTGTGATGACGTAGTTCATGGATTTGGAATCCGCTCAAGTATGGTTGGAATTGGAGAGCAGTTTCATAGAGTCCAGGTGCCAGACTCGAACTGACTTCCTCTAAATGATCTGACATGTCACCTGCCACTACCTTTTTTGGAGTAGTTAAGCAGCCATACAGAGTTGGCTATGGATTCTTAACTTTAGTATTGCAGCTGAGACTATTTGTATAAAAACTTCAAAGTGGTGTCATCCATTTCCACCCAATAGAAGCCTACCATGTGTTAGTCTGTGAATTATTCCTTTGTCATGCTCAATCAATGCCTGAATGCCTTACAGTATATTCCAATTTACTGTAGTTGACAACCATCTCCATTTGAGGAATAGGGATCCATTGTAGTAGAGGCAAGGCCTGCTCCCAAATCCTGCATTCCAGTGCAGCCAAATGTATACAACATGTGGTGTTGGTCATCAAGGAATCTAAAGAAACCCCCCTACCAGAAATTCATTACCTGGACCCAATTCCCATAAATATTTCTCCTTTTATTGGTGGTGGGCACCCCAAATCCTGACTCACCCCACCCCCACATTCCTGTATTGGCTTTGTCTGGTCCACCCCTTTGTCACCCAAAATTCTGGCATATTATTAATGCCGACTCCAGTTCTACTCCACAGGATAGCATTTTCCAACTTTTGCTTGATTTATACATTTGAGTTATTTTAACAAGGTTTCCCATACTTGTAGGTGAAACAAAGGATCCTTTAATTTTTTTGTTATTGTTTTTTTTGCTTCACAGCAAGTAGACTTTCCAGCTCCAAGTTTGAGAAAAGATAATACCAAGATATTTAACCTCACTGTCTTTTTAAAAGAATAGCTCATCTAAGACAAAACATTTTCACTGCCTGTAGTTGATTTACAAATCTTAATTTTTTAAAAATAAGTTGTCATCAAGTGAATTTTGAGGTCAAGGGCAGGGGTCATTTGTATACAGAGTGAGCTGGATTTTGGTGCTTTTGACAGACGAGAGATCATGCTTTGTATTTAAGATCGTACCCAGCATATCCATGACACAGAAGGTAAAGTAAGTGCCAGCAAACAACCTTCATTTTCTCCTTCCAAATTCATATACAAATTTTGCAGCTAGCTCGTGTTTCTCTCCAGAGCTGACAAGGATTGGAGGCACATGATGACTTATTGAATTTACCAGCGTGTCTTTACTCTGGACCACAGTTAAATCCAAATGCCAGTATGGACCAGCTTTCCTTGGACTATTGATGAAATGTCTGTGAGTTGGTACAGGGATTGGGTTGGGGCAGTGGTTGAAAATGTTGCAAGGATTAAAGAAAGGACATTTGTAATCTTTCCACTCCAGTGTGTAGTTTTAGCACGAGATTTAAAAAGAATTTCACATCAATTTACAGGTGACTGACTGGTTTACACGTGGTAGGATCACATATTGAACCCATTTGGTATATTGAAAGAATAGCGCCTCTTTTCCAGGGTAGTGCATGGACTCAGTAGGTGCTTGTAGAATGGCTATATTTTCTTTGCATACTACAAAATAATTTGGCACTATAAAACCTGGAATGCTCAGTTTGTCAGTATTGCTCCTCAGTATTCCTCTGTCGGGTAGGCCCTTCATTTTGGCGCAAACCCAAGTTGTTCAATTCTTTGTAAATCTGGGTTAGTGTCCAAATACATGGGTGGATGCATGGGAACATTCATTCTCCACCCATGTAACGCCTACCTGATGCAAAGTACCGTAAGGCAGCACTATGCACTGAGTTAGTTTGTATTTACTAAACCAGATAAAACCACGCAAAGTGGCTTAGTAAATGCCAACAATGATTTTGTATTGAGACTGTGCCACAAAAGTGACGCAACCCCAATGCAAATTCATAGTAATTCTGGGCCTACATCTTTGGCCAACCACTTGAAGTAACCAAAATGCTTGTACTTGAAAACTTTGAACATGGGACGGTGAATGCAACGGGGCTAGTATTTCCTGAATCAGACAGATTAGGCTGCTGGCAACCACTGAAATCAAATAAAGGGCTAATATAATATGATCAAATGTTTTTAAGGAAAGTGTCCTCACCATAGCATAGTGAGGATGTTGAGGGCCTTGAATGTTCTGAATTCGT
This sequence comes from Calotriton arnoldi, assembly GCA_963921515.1. Lineage (NCBI taxonomy): Eukaryota > Metazoa > Chordata > Amphibia > Caudata > Salamandridae > Calotriton > Calotriton arnoldi. Next base: position 383,715 of record CAWUFW010005392.1, on the reverse strand, counting down.
GATAGCGGTTCTTTTCCTCTCCTCCATCCAGCTCAACCCTCCTCCTTTTGACCGACTATCCAACTGATGCAGGCATATTAATTAATTCAAAATAATTAATCAAACACCTGTTCTCCAGCCGCTCAACTATTATATCAGTTCTAAGTTTGAGCTTCTTCTGTACATTTATAACGCCTCACATTTATAATGGGTCACCTTGGTGGCCATAATCTGCATTTTCATAGCTTCCTGCTTCATTTCATAGCAACTTGGCCCTACTGTGAATTATTACGCCATACTTAATTGAGCAACGATACGAAAGTGCTTCCTTCCTTCAGAACACCAACATATTAATTGCTCCCATTATGCCATGGAGTACGCCCCTAGACCCTTCTCCTTACATTTCTCTTTCTATCGCCTCTTTTATGGCCATTAATTCTCAGAAATTCAGCAAACTAATTGCCTCTGACTTCTATAAAAGTCAGTGGCTGTCATTTATAATGTCTGATCTGTCTTTGCCTGACCGTTTGGTGTTGACGGAAACCCTGCTGCCTGACCTAGTCATGGATGGTCAATTTAAATGTCACTCTCATAAGTTTCAATCTTCCTACCACAATGCCTTGCGGCGACTCTGAAGTAGTGACAAGGCATCAAAAGCTAATCAGAGCAGCTGGGCCTCATTTTCGAGACTTTCCTTTTCCATGGAAACAAGATTAGGGTGTCAAAGACAGGGGCTTGCAAATCTTCTTATCAATAAAGAAGCAGATGTTTCTCCGAAGGTCGCAATTAGTGCTTGGTATAAACTCAAAACAGGATAAAGGTTAGTAATTAATTGAAAAGAGTTCTTGCGATGCTAATCAAAACGTGTGCGCATCTTTGAGACACTCAAAAAAATAGGCAGTATTCATTGGATTTTTTAAATAATTTTTAAAGAACTGGGCTAAATAAAAGGTATGATCTTAATAACTTGGTCATCAATAAAACAATCTTGAAATTAATCTCGCTAAGGCATGCAATTCCATTGGTCCCGGTGGCTGGTACTGTAGCATTCTCAAGTAGTATTGTGCATGGTGGGCATCCTTACTCTGTTCTCTATTTGTAGAAATTCTGGGAGTTAACAAAAGTCCACGAATGTGGTAAGAACAATGAAATGTTTCATTATTAAAAAAGACAATAAACCTCCTCCTCATAATTATTGTCTCTTCTCATTGTTATGACCAGCTGCAAAAATCGCGCAAAGCTCTTAATCGAAGATTATACCTCTTGATGCAATGGAAATAATGTTATTTCCCCAAACAAATAGGACTTGAGTAAGAGGCACACCACCGGACATAATGGGATGCAGAGGCTCTTCTTGGTAGCTATGCTGACTTGTTCAAAGGTTTACTATTGCTTCACTGCGCTTTTATTGTAAAGTATTCGATGGTGTAAACAAAGCTCGAGAATAAACTACTCACCCTTGAAGCGCCTGTAGTCGTTTCCCTTCTTTCTGTGTTGTACTCCAATATAGGGGCGATGAGGGCTACTCCAGGAAAAGCAGTCGCTCAAGGGTCAATTGTCATTCTAGAGTTTTTTAGAGGTGAGTACTCACTCATTATGTAATACATATCTTTCAGAGGGTTCTTTAGCCGCTTTACTAAGTTGTAATTGAATCCTCAGCTGTCGGGGCACAGCTCCCTCATAGCACTTTACTATGAAGATGATATACTCACTTTTTAAAAATTCGGTAGTAGGGATGCAATAGGTATTAAATATGCTGCTGTGGTAATGTGAAACAAATTAGGCATGAAAAAACCAGATTGCGAAATTTAGCACAGTATTTTAAGGATTTCTGGTCATTAGATAACCAACATCCGAGTACCACAATTATTGCTATCTGGATATTTTGTTTCAATGCATGCCTTTATTGAATCCCATGATGGTGGCTAAAAATTGTTCATCATGCATTCTGTCAAGTGTCCTGTTGGGGTTTCAAAATTTCTGATCCTTCCAAGGCGTACGCTGGAACAGTGGTACTGTTCTTATCTCACAGGACATGGTCTGGCTTCCATTTGTTAAAGATTTTGGGATGCTTTTAGGCATAAGCCACTCCACTTGTCCTGAGGTTATTCAACTTGAGAAATGCAAAGACTCAGTATTCAACCAACAAGGTGATAATTAGAATGCTTGAATGAATCTCAGCCACTAGCGATCATATGGGCCACATTCCAGTCCATCATTTTTCATCCTCCATGCCACTCTAGACCAAGGCCAGTGTTATTAAAATCAGAATACAAACTCTGCACCTAATATGAGCTGTCCATCCTTGTATTCAAAGCCTCCTCCAAAAGGAGCCTAAGTAACCCTAGACCAGTTTCAGCCTATTTGTGCCTTGCCAGTAGGGTGCAGCTTTAGTCCTATAGTACAGTGAGTACTGCACCCAGGTATGGGTATACCTATCGCATCAACTGAAACAAGAACAAAGTGATGGATGGAATACTTGACTTCATCTCAGCTACTGGTGATTGAGCATGACTACATTCCAGTCCATTGTTTTTCGCCCACCATGCCACTCTCAACAAAGGCCTGCCTTGTGCAAATCAGTTCTGACCCTGATCCTCATAAAATCTGGTCAGGCCCTGTTACAATTTAATCTCTGTAACTCTGGGTGGCATGATACACAGACCAACTGCAGCCTGTAAATCACCAACAAAACTCATCTACAGTTCTGATACAACTGCCGTTTCAATCCAGGACACATTGGAAAAACCTACATTTGCGTCCATTGACTACAGATCCCAGAATGAATTGCCAAGTATTCACAGAGACCTGGCATCTAGTGTACAATGCTTTCAATTGTACAAGTCCTGCTTTTCCTCAGTACTAGATTCTCTCTTCCACGACTTGTGAGAGAATAAAATTGCACACACCTGTGACTAGTCTTGAACAGACCAGACATGTTACTCTGCCCTGGGCTTGTTGCTTCCCGGAACTGCTTCTAAGCTGCCTCTGCCTGAAGCTCCCAGTTCATGCATTGATGTATGAGCCCCTGTGTACCGGAACGCTTGTTGCCTGTGATCCAGCGATCAGGGATCAATAATGTTCCATCACCTGTTAACCTGACCAAGTCCTGCCTTGCTTCTGCCAGAGCTTGTGTCTTATTCCAGTGCCACTTGCTACAGACTTCTCCCAGCCCTGCTTTGCATTTTGCTTTACTCCCTTTTCTGCCTTTTGTCTGTGGTCAGGTAGTTTGTTCCTCGTGTTTTGCTACTATACTTTCCCTTTGCTTCTTCCTTTTGTTTCTGTCCTTTGCTGTTATATCTGGCCCGGTCGTTGTTTTTGCTCCTTGTTTTGTGTGACTTTCTCTGCATTTCTCTTTGCAGTTTCTAGTTTCCTTGCAGCCCAGTCTCTTGCTTGCTACAATTCTTAGTATCCTTGAATTAGTCCTGTGTTGTCTGTTCTCCAGTTTTTGATGCCTTGCTCTTGAATATTTCCTTCAGTTCCTAGGTCCATAGTACTTGCCCGTTCCATTCAGTCACTAGTTTGCCCTTATACCTTGTTAGTCCTTGCATCCCAGTTTCTTCTCCCTAACTGCGGTGGTTACTAAGAGCAGTTTTCTAACTAATGATCCCTATGTACTCTTCTTGGGCACTTTTTGTCTAGTAAGTGGGCTATTTTATCCTCATCCATGTACAAATGCATTCGTTTTGTATAGGGTTTGGCTCCTGGATTCCGGGAGGCAATACCTGCCCCACCCTCTGTCTTGTTTTACAGGTAATGTTAAGTGTTTTATTAGTGACAGTGTGATATCGCTATTTTATCAGAATCTCCACTGTGGCTCCCGATGAACCCGTAGGGCATTGACTCATGTATGTAAGTACAATTCTTGTTTCTCCCCTATGTCCATATGCAGAATCACCTTTACTGCATCCTTTCTATGGGGTTTTCAATGTGACTATCTGGAAGAGCAATCTTCACAGAGCCATTGACTTTCCCTCTTGCTGTTGGAAGTTCTGAGGGGCATATTTACAAGGAGCTAGCGCTGCCGCAGCGTCACCTTTTTGATGCAGCGGCGGCGCAATCAGTGCTCCATATTTACAAAGTGAAGCTATAGGCCTTTAGTGTCACTTTTACTGCATCTGTGTAGATTTTAGGCTGCACTATATCCGGATGCATCAGATAACAACAATGATATGCACGGTAGACATTCCCCCTTAAAAAGCCAAACAGAATTGGCACAGCCGTATTTACAACAAAATGGGAAAATGACGATTCTTTGGCAAAAGACGTGCAGAGTCCCAAAAGCATCAAAAATATAACGCTTCGGCAAACCAGGCGTAAAAATGACACATCGCCACTAAAACAAAAGCAGAACCTACCCAAATTCCTCTGGCAAGCTCAACTACGCCATGGACCTACTACAACTGCAGCTCGGAGCACCAAGAAGACCACCGCCATCACCACCACCACGGAGGCAGCACAGGAGAAGGGAGGGGACATACCGGCAGAGGATTACCCTCATTGACCTCTAGGAGGAGGAGGTCTTTACCCATTACAGGCTCAGGAGGGAGTCCATTGTCCAGCTTTTGCACCAGATTGCACCAAGGCTGCAGACAACAGCTCAGCGGTGCACCAACATCCCTCCGCAGGCCAAGCTACTGGCTATACTACACATGCTGGCATCTGGAACATTCCAACCCTCCACAGCCAGAGTGGCTGGAGTATCCCAGCCATCCTTTTCGGCATACGTCCCCTCCGTCCTGGATGCCATCATAAGCCTCACACACCAGTACATCATCTTCCCCAACACACCACAGAAACAACAGGAAAACAAGCAAGGCTTTTATGCCATTGCAGGATTTCCACATGTGTTGGAGCAATGGACTGCACTCATGTGAAACTTGTGCCTCCAGCGGGTACATCACACCTATACGGCAATAGGAAGCACACCTATTCCATCAATGTGCAGGAAGCAGCAGACCATATGGACCTGTTCATTAATGTCCTGGCAAAGTACCCAGGGAGTGTTCATGATTCTTTCATCTTTCAACATTCCATCATCAATGAGCGCTTCCAAAATGGGAGATATGGGAATGGCCTACTGGTTGGTAAGTACTTCTCAAGCACGAGTGACCACATGACAGTGAATAATGTGGGATAACATAGCCATATTAGTGTTGGGCTGAATGATGCAGGTGAATACCTAGCAGGTGTGGGCCTTCATGCTTATACGATACTACATGGCACATATGCAACACAACCCTACAATTCATGCATGTCGACATCGGCTTCACCACTGTGGGCCACATGTACAAGCGGACTGCACTGCTGGAGCATCAATGTCCATGACGCTCTGGTGGAGCAGCTCTCTAACTCATATCTATGAGGCAATTCAAAGTCAGCCTGTGTGTCCTTGCATGGCCTCATAGATATGGAGTAAGGCAAGCCAGTGTAGCGTTGCCTCACCCTACATCAAGGATGTGTTCCATGGGCTTTGTAGTGGCTTTTTCCACCCAACCCCAATGATTTTTTACACTTTCCCAGAATGCAAAGGATCTGTTAACCTGGAAATGTGTCTAAATTCAGGGGCATATTTGCAAGAAAATGACGTAGCGGCGCTGCAAGCCATTTTGCTGCGCCGAGATGCGTCATTAGGAAAGTGCAGGGATGCGTTGTATTTACAGCAGTACAACACATCCCTGTGCTTTCGTCTACGGTGGCTCACAATTGGCTGCCTAGCACCAAGGAAGGCACCCTTGCACCCTCGGTCTAGGTCCACTCTCTCCCCGCAGCTCCGCTGTGCCGTCTCTTGCCTCCAGACCCCGACCTCCTCCTTGGGAGGTTCGAGGCTGCTGCCCGCTCCTGCGCCTGCTGCCCGCTCCAACTGGGACCAGACTGCCTGCACCACCGTAACCTTTCTCAGCCGATTTTTTCTTATTTTTTCCCTGTTGTGCCACTGTTATTGTGCCCATCTGTGTCGTGCTCTAATTCCACCACTGTTTTTATTTTCTCCTGCCTGCCTGTTCCTTTTGCCTTTCTTCGCTGCTGCCCCTGCGGCCCCTCCTCCCGGAATTTCCCCCCTGAATTCCCCCACTCCTGCCTCCCAGCCTCTCGTCCCTCCCACCTCCCCTACTTAATGGCGGCCGCTGCGCGGGTGCGCCGCGGGCGCCAAAGGCAAGCCCATCTACGCCCATACGCGACCCGACCGCGGCCAGCGCCAGGAACCCTGGACCTTCCACTACCCATCGCTACGACACCACCACCCTCCTCGCACTCAACCCTGGAAGACTTAGAGAATGCCAACAGGCCTCGCCGAACACGACCCACGGCCAGTTCTCCTGCCTCCACTGCCGCCAGACCCTCACCGCCACCCCGGCCTCCAACACCGCCGACGCCAGCACCGGGGACACCCTAAAATGCATCCTCCTCAACGTACGCTCCGTACACAAACACGCCATGGAAATCTGGAACCTACTCGACTCTCTCTCGCCCGACATCGCCTTCTTCACAGAGACCTGGACCAACGCATCCTCCGCCCCCGACATCAGCACCACCATCCCAGACGGATACAAGATCCAGAGAAAAGACTGCCCCAACCACCCAGGAGGGGGCCTCGCCATCGCCCACAAGAGCACCCTCCGCCTCACCACCTCCAGCGAAACCTTCCCCTCCGCCGAACACCTGCACTTCCAGATCCAGACCACCCCCAAAGCCACACTCTGAGGAACCCTCATCTACAGACCCCCCGGCCCCCGAACACCCTTTGCCACCACCATCACTGACTTCATCGCACCCCACGCCATCGCCTCAGCAAACTACATACTCATTGGAGACCTGAACTTCCACCTCGACAACCCCAGCGACCCCAACTCCACTATCCTTCATGACAATCTCGCCAGCATCGGACTTAAACAACTCATCAACACACCGACCCACAGAGTAGGACACACCCTCGACCCCATCTTCGCTGCAGGAAACAGCGTCCAATTCAGCCACACAACGCAGCCGCCATGGACCGACCACCACTGCGTACACTTCGCCATCAACAAACCCAAGGCACCCAAACCAGCCCCACGCCCACCTCGATGGAACTGGAGCAAGGTTACCGACGAGCAACTTAACTCCACCCTCACCCGAGACAACCACACCTGGGCACCCGACGCAAACGACGCAAACAACGCAGCCAGAGAACTCCAAACCTGGATCTTCAACTGCGCAGACGAGCGCGCCCCGCTACGCAACCCCGACAGACAATGCCCCAGGAAAGCCGCCTGGTTCACCACCGCTCTCCAAGGAGCCAGACGCACCTGCAGACACCTGGAGAAACATCAAGACAACCGAAAACCACACCACCTACAAGGACGCCATGACGGACTACCATAACCAGATCAGAGCCACCAAGAGGAACTTCATCCACAACAAAATCCTGGCCATCTCCACCAACTCCAAGGAACTTTTCAGTATCATTCAGGAATTCACCAACCCACGCAGCGAAGCCACAGACATCACACCATCCCAAGACCTCTGCGACAAGCTTGGAACCTATTTCCACCTCAAGATCAAAAACCTCTACGACAACTTAATCGACCATCCACCAGGTGCCACAGACGGCCTCCCGCCCCCCAGAAACACCAGCCAGCCCACCATCTCCAACTGGACACCGATCACGGCCGAAGACACCGCCTCGACCATGAAAAGCATCCACTGGGGCCCCCACCGACCCCTGCCCCCTCACATCTACCACAGAGCCGCGGCCGCCATCGCACCCGAACTACAACGCACCATCAACACCACCTTCAAAACAGGCACCTTCCCAGACGACTGGAAGCGCGCAGAAGTCAGACCCCTGCTCAAGAAGCCCACAGCTGACTCCACCGACCTCAAGAACTGTCGGCCCATCTCGCTCTTCCCCTGCGCAGCCAAAGTTGCAGAGAAAACAGTCAACAGGAAACTGACACTATTCATTGAAGTGAACGCTGTCCTCGACCCGTCCCAATCCGGATTCTGAAGCAACCACAGCACAGAGACCGCCCTACTCGCTGCCACAGAGGACATCCGCACCCTCCTGGAAAAGGCCACTCCCCAGCCCTCATCCTACTCGACCTATAAGCGGCCTTCAACACCGTCTCCCACCGCACACTAGTCGCCAGACTACATGACGCAGGCATACAAGGAACAGCCCTGGACTGGATCTGATCATTCCTCAGCGGAAGAAGCCAAAGGATCAGACTCCCACCCTTCCTCTCCGACCCCACGAAAATCACCTGCGGAGTCCCACAGGGTTCATCACTGAGCCTCACCCTCTTCAACATCTACATGGCCCCCCTCGCAGCCATCGTCCGACAACACGGCCTCAACATCGTATCCTACGCCGACGACACCCAGCTCATCCTCTCCCTCACCAAAGACCCCACCACTGCCAAACTCAGCTTCCAGAAAGGAATGCAAGATGTCGCAGTCTGGATGACCAACAGCTGCCTGAAGCTCAACGCCGAGAAGAGAGAAGTCCTCGTCCTCGGTACCACCCCTTCTGCATGGGACAGCACCTGGTGGCCAACCGCCCTTGGAAGCCCACCTACCCCCTCAGACCACGCCAAGAACCTCGGCATCGTACTGGACTCATCACTCACCATGAACCGACAGGTCAACACTGTCACCTCCAGCTGCTTACACCCTCTGCATCCTCCGCAAGACCTTCAAGTGGATCCCCCCTGAGTCAAGGAAGACAGTCACCCACGCACTCATCACCAGCAGACTGGACTATGGAAACGCACTCTTTGCCGGCATCAACAAGTCCCTACTCCGCAAACTCCAAACAATACAGAACACCGCCGCCAGACTCGTCCTCGGCATCCCCCGACACGAACACATCAGCCAACACCTACGAAGTCTCCACTGGCTCCCCGTGGAGAAAAGAGTCACTTTCAAAATCCTCACTCACGCCTACAAATGCCTACACAACAACGGACCCAAATACCTCAACGACAGAATCAACTTCCACGTACCCAAAAGAAACCTCCGATCTTCCTACCTCGCACTGGCCAAAATCCCAGGCATCCACAGAGCCAGAGCAGGCGGAAGATCCTTCTCTCACATTGCAGCCAAGACCTGGAACGAGCTACCAGCAGACATCAGACGCGCCCTCCCTGAACACCTTCAGGAAGACCCTCAAGACCTGGCTCTTCGGCTAAACAGATCAGCGGACCCCCCCTCCCCCCCAGCGCCTTGAGACCCTCACGGGTGAGTAGCGCGCTTACAATTCCCTGATTGATTGATTGATTGAAGGTGCCTGCATTGAAGGGATGATTGTTTTTGTGCAGGAAGGGACACCTTCCTGGACAACAACAATCATTGATGGCGTTTTCCTCCTTTAATATGTGCTGCAGAATGCAGGACACATAGAAAGAGGAAAAACGAAGAGAAATATAGGCATTTCTCCTTGTTGTGACACTTTAACAGAATCAGATGCATTCCCAGGTTTACGAAACCTTGTAACTCTGGAAATGAGACACAATCCATGTGTGTTGCTTGGGAACTACCACAGCAGCATCCATGGAACTCCCCTTTCAAGCAGAGTAATGTGTGAAAGGGAGCCATATTTACAAGGTCATGAAAAGCCACGCAGGGTTGCTTTGCATGGCTTGGTAAATATGGCTCAGCATTGTGCACCACAGGAGCATCAAAGTGATGCTCCGGTGGCGCTGGGGCCTTTTAAATATACCCCTCAGTGCCTCCCAAGGGGAGGCGTAACGAGGAGAAATAGCTACATTTCTCTTTGTCATTTCCTCTTTCAATGTAAACATAGACCAAGAAAAACGCATCCATTGTTATTATGTTGGTGCAGGAAGGTGTCCCTTACAGCATAAACTTGAGCCCATAACACTGACACCCTGAGACAATGGTGCAAGGGTGCCTGCGTTAGCGCATGGCAGGCAATTGTGCATCAGCGTTGTGGCAGGGGACGGGAACGCATGATATCCTGTAGATATGGCACATTCCTGCCCTTTTCTTTTGGCGTAGGGCAGCTCAGCAAGAAGGCTTGCAGCACTGGCCCACACAAAAATCTTGAAAATATGCCCCATAGCTGTCTGGTGTGGATCACTTGCATTCACCCCCACACCCAGTCAGATTTAGTAGATAAGAGGAGTTCAGTTGGTCACTGCCATGGCAGCTGAAACCTGTGTGCACTGACCCTGCATGCCAGGACAGCTGCGTGCAATGTAGTTTATTGTAGGCTACTATAGACGTGGCTCTTGAAATATACCTATGTGTAGATATTTCCCATGGTCTACATATGCCCCCTCTCCCAGGTGGGTGGTTTCTCCTCTGACAAGCCCATTCCATGCCATGAATTTTCAGGCTATATTAGCGTGCGTGGGCCCATGTAAGACAGAGTTGCTTGGCATGCATTGTCACAGTAAGTTTGGGCAGGGATGAAGTATGCATGCATGAAGTGTTGTTCCATTCTATGCATTTTGCTTTGTATTCTGTGTTCTATTGACTGATGTATATTCCACTGCAAGTGCCAGTATGCAGAGAAAAGTGAGCGTGGACGGGATAAAGATGACAGAGCTAGACTGAGCTGTGCAACTTGTAACTGGGAAGTGAGACTTCCATTTATGGTATGTTTAACTGTAGATGAGCCAGCATACTACCCTTTGGCCTGGAGACAGTGCTGTGTAGCTCTGGAGCATTGCTGGCTTCACTGCACGACATGACCTAGTTGCCCACATTGCCCATTGTTGCAACTTACCCTGTTTCTGTTGTGGTTCATCATAGCCAGCACAGTCCTGTCCTGGAACTCCTGCCACCGTCTACTCCGGGATGATGGCTGCCACCTGCTCCTCCAAGGGATCCAGCTGCTCCTAGGGGGCTGGACTACCACCTCCGGTCTGCATGGCTGCCTTTAGGTTGTTGGCCAGTTTCTCCTTTGTCCTGCGCTTACAATCATGCCAGGGCTTTTTTGTAGTCAGTCACTGTCCTCTTTACTTCTGCCACGCTGTTTACCTTGTCCACTATGGAATGCCATAGGGCTTCTCTTTCCTAATGGCAATTTTGAGGTGATGAAGAGCTGGTGTTGGTGCTTTGTCACCTCAGTGATCAGGATGTCCTTCTCCTTCTCACTGAACTTGCACTTCCTCTTCCCCTGGGAGTCTCTCTGGACATTCTGGCTGGTACTGGGTTGCTGGGTTGTTGTCATGGGCATTGCTATCTGCTCTTTCCTCTTTGGCTGCTTTCAGGTAAGTGTGCCAATTTATTTCACAAAATGGCATTTTTAGGACGAGCCTGGGCAGCTCATGCACTCCTCTGCAAGCCATATTTGTCATTAGCATGTGTCATTGTCCTTCGTAAATGCTGGCTTCTGATTCGTTAATAGGCTTGTTAGTCCTTCCTTAGTACCGCCTTGTCTTCATTCGTAACCTCCCATGAGGACTGGCCCTTTTACTTTGGTTGTTACACAGTGAGTCTTTTTAGTCTGTAAGCACTATTTTCTTTAAATAGTTTCTCCTACTGCAAGCACAACATGCTTTCCTGCAACATTCAGTGCACCATGCGCGCTTTCACTTTCTAAGCAGCCCGGGACAATGGCGGCTACTTCTTTGAAATGAAATAGATCTCGCATTTACAAGAGTTTGAGCTATTGGCATTGTACATGACAATGCCTTTTATTTATGTGTTAATTATCAAAACATATAAATAAAAGGCGTTGTCATTTACAATGTCAATAGCTTAAACTCTCGCAAATGCGAGACCTTTTGCATTGCAAATATTTTTTTCAATGGGACTGTTCGGTCCATCACTGTTAGATTTGGGGGTCTCTAGTTGGCAGAGGTAGGTACCTTTGACCAAATAGGGACCCTTGCGTCTAGTCAGGGTAAGGGAGATACACTACTAAAATAACCCCTGCTCACCCCCTTGGTAGCTTGGCACGAGCAGACAGGCTTATCTCAGAGGCAGTGTGTAAAGCATTTGTGAACACATACAGTAACCCAGTGACAACACTACAGATGGACACCACACAAGTTGTAGTATAAAAATAAGTATTTTTATATAGACTTATCACAAGACCACATACGACAAAAATCCACAATACTGTACTTAAAAATGGTAGAATTAGCTTAGTTCTCTTTAGATGGTAAATGCGACACTTTGAGTTCAATGTACCTTTGGATGCATAACGCTATACAACGAAAGTGTTGCAGGGAAGGTGATGCGTCGGTTCCTTACACGCAAGAACGGTGATGCGTCGGGTCCCTACTGCTGCGTAGGGGATGCGTCGGTTCTTCTCCGCGTGGGGAGGTGATGCGTCGGTTTCTTACTGCGCTTCCGTGGCGATGCGACCAGCAGCGCCGTGATGCGATGAAGATCTGGTGCAATGAAACAAAAATGGCGTATTCTTCTTGATGCGACACGATGCGTGCACGCTCGACGGCCGTGCGGCGACTCAACGATTCTTCTGAGCCGTGACAGGCCCTGCGACACGCTTCTCCGGTGATGCGACGGCGTCTGATGCGACGGCGACACTCTTCTCCGGTGATGCGAGGCGCTTCGGCGATGCGGCAGCGGCGACACCCTTCTTCAGTGATGCGACGACAGCGGCTGCGGCGGTGACACGCTTCTCTGATGATGCGACCGGCGTCTGATGCGACGGCGACACTCTTCTCCGGCGATGCGAGTCGCTTCTGGAGGCGAAGCGACAACTGCAGCGGCGACACCCTTCTTCAGTGATGCGACGACAGCGGCTGCAGCGGCGGCACGCTTCTTCTTCGTGAGTCGCGCTTCTAGCTCCTTGCAACACGCAGTCCCTCAGAAGGCCCAACACAACAGCAGGCACTTCAAAAGAACTCTTGGGGAGCTGGTGGGTGAAGTCTGTTGTCCCTGAGACTTCAGCAGGAGGCAAGCTCTATCTCAAGCCCTTGGAGATCCTTTACAAGTTGAATTGAAAGTAGCACAAAGTCCTTTCTCCTTTCTTTGGCAGTCAGGCAACCACTGCAGGCCAATCCCCCAAACAGCACTCAGCTTAGGGATAGTCTCCTCCTCAGTTTCTCTGGTTTCTCTCCTCAGCAAAGATTCTTCTTGTTTCCCAAAAGTTATCTAAAGTTCTAGGGTTTGGGTCCCCTCTTTTATACTCATTTTCCCTTTGTTCTCTGAAGGCAGAGAGGCCTTTGCCTAGTCCAAACCAGTTCTGGTCAGTCCTGGAGCACTTTGTTGACAAGACTCCTTCTTTCCTTTCACAGTGTAGGCCAGGGACATCAGACGCACTCACAGGAGGTGGAGCCAGCATTGTGGAGGGAAGGCACAGCCCTATTCAGGTCCCAGGTGCAACTCCTCCCACCCATCTACATGCAGATCTCTCTATTCAGCCCTGTGCTGACTCACCCTGTCTCCTGGAATCCCCCAGCCCCTGTCACTCAAACTCCAGACAAGGAATACACAACCTAGCAGAGGCAGGCTTGGATAGTTAGGCAAGAAAATACCTACTTTCTAAAAGTGGTATTTTCAAACACAGAATGTTAAAACCAACTTCACTAAAAGATGTATTTTATCATTCTGAGTTCAGGCATACTAAACTCGAATTTCTACCTAGTTCCCTGGGTCAGTTAGGATTATAAGATGTAATAATCAAACTGCCCATTCTGGCCTATGGGGAACAGGTAGCCTTGCAATAGTGAAAAACGAAAATGGCTGTAATTCACTATTAGGACATGCCACACACATCAGGGCATGTCCTACCTTTTACCTACAATGCACCCTGCCCTGGAGCCTACCATAGGGGTGACTAATATGCAGAAAGGGGAAGGTTTAGGGACTGGCAAGTGGGTGTACTTGCCCAGTCAACATGGCAGTACCAGACTGCACGCAGGCTCTGCGATGGCAGACCTGAGACACACTTTTACAGGCTGCTTCTGTGGGTGGCACAACCAGTGCTGCAAGCCCATCAGCAGCATTTGGTTTACAAGCCCTGGGCACACTCAGTGCACTGTACTAGGGTCTGACAAGTAAACAAAACCAACCAATCATGGAATCACTAATCCATACATCAATTTACCATAGGGAGCACTTGCACTGGGGCACTGAATAGCAGTGGCACAGTGCCCAAAGCATCTATAACCAGCAAAAACACATGAGGCAACAGCGAAAAATGGAAGGGAGACCCACGCCAACAGTGCCAGGTCTAACACGTGTCCCCCCAGCTGAAATGTGGGGAGAACTACCCTACCTCCTGGGAGTTCTCTTCACTAAGGCGGAAAAATCTGGACAGACCATCAGCATTGGCGTGCTCTGTACCAGGGCGGTGTACCACCGTGAAATCCATCCCCTGTAGGGAAATGGACCACCTCAACAGCTTTGGATTCTCACCCCTCATCTGCATCAACCATCTGAGGGGCCTGTGGTCTGTCTGAACCCGGAAGTGAGTCCCAAACAGGTATGGTCTCAGCTTCTTCAGTGCCCAGACCACAGCAAATGCCTCACGCTCAATCGCACTGCACCTCTGTTCCCGTGGAAGTAACCACCTACTGATGAAGGCTACAGGTTGAGCTAGGCCCTCCTCATTTATCTGTGACAAAACAGCCCCCACGCCATGCTCTGAAGCGTCTGTCTGAACGATAAACTCTTTTGAGAAGTTGGGTGCCAGGAGCACGGGCGCCGTGCACATGGCAGGTTTCAGGGCCTCAAAAGCTTTCTGACAGGTGTCAGTCCAAATCACTTTCTTGGGCTGCTTCCTGGAAGTCAGCTCTGTCAAGGGTGCAACGATGCTGCCATACCCCTTGACAAACCTCCTGTAATACCCAGTGAGTCCTAAAAGGCTCTCACCTCTGTCTGGGTCTTGGGGGCTCCCAAGCCAGGATGGTCTCAATCTTGGGCTGTAGGGGCGCCACCTGGCCGCTCCCAACCTGGTGTCCCAAGTACACCACGGAACCCTGCCCGATCTGGCACTTACTTGCCTTAATCGTGAGGCCTGCCCTCCGCAGCGCCATCAACATTTCCCAGAGGTGGCGCAGATGTTCTTCCCAACTGGCGCTGAACACTGCTATGTCATCCAGGTAGGTGGCACTGAACTCTTCTAGTCCAGCCAACACCTGGCTGACCAACCTCTGAAAGGTGACAGGGGCATTCTTCATCCCAAAGGGCATAACCCGGAACTGGTAGTGCCCATCTGGTGTGGAGAACGCTGACCTCTCTCTTGCCCCATCAGTCAAGTACCCTGTACCCTGCCAGTACCCAGACGTTCAATCAAACGTGCTGAGGTACCGGGCAGCCCCTAACCGATCGATGAGCTCATCAGCTCTGGGGATGGAGTGCGCATCAGTCCTCGTGACTGAATTGAGCCCTCGGTAGTCCACACAGAACCGGAGTTCTGGCGTGGCACCCGGTGCGGCAGCCTTTGGGACCAAGACCACTGGGCTGGCGCCAAGGGCTGTTAGAGGACTCAATCACCCCTAACGCAAGCATCTTGGAGACCTTCTCCTTGATGCAAGCTCTCACCCTGTCAGTCACACTGTAAGTTTTGTGCTTCACAGGAGGACTATCTCCAGTGTCCACATCATGGACGCATCAATCAGCGACACTGGGAATCAGGGAGAACAGATCAGAAAACTGTCCCAGCAACTGGTGACAGTCATTCTGTTGCTCAGGGGTCAGGGTGGAAGAGAGGTTCACACCATCCACTGACCCATCTCGCTCTGTCGCCAACAGGAGGTCAGGAAGAGGCTCAGTCTCCTCCTCCATTCCAGCATCTGTCGCTAAGAGCATGCCCACTTCGGACCTCTCCAAGTGGGGCTTCAGGCGGTTGACATGCAGGACCCGCAAGGGGTTCCTGGGAGACCGCAAGTCCACCAAGTAGGTAACAGGACTTTTGCGCTCCACCACCTCAAATGGTCCGGTCCACTTATCCTGGAGCGCACAAGGCTCCACTGTGGCCATGACCCACACTTTCTGACCAGGCTGAAGCTCTACCAGAGTGGCATTCTGGTCGTACCACCGCTTCATCTCCTCCTGGCTGGCTTCCAGATTCGCCTCAGCGAGTTGCCTGAAACGCCTAGTCTGGTTCCTGAAGGCCAGCATGTAGCTGTATACATCCTGGGGAGGTTTCCTGGGAGATTGCTCCCAGCCTTCCTTGACCAGACTCAGAGGTCCTCTCACTGGGTGACCATAGAGAAGCTCAAAGGGGCTGAACCCTAGAGATTTCTGTGGCACCTCACGGTATGCAAAGAGCAGGCATGGTAAGAGGACGTCCCACTTACGCCTCATAGGTTCCTCAAGACCCATAATCATGCCTTGTAGGGGTCCGGTTGAATCTCTCAACCAACCCATTTCCTTGGGGGTGGTAAGGAGTGGTGAACTTATAAGTTACCCCACACTCCTGCCACAGGGACTTCATATACTTGGAAATGAAGTTTGTACCTCGGTCAGACACCACCTCTCTAGGGAACCCCACACGGGAGAAAATTCCCATCAGTGCCCGTCCCACCACGGGGGCCGTCACTGTCCTGAGAGGGATGGCTTCCGGGTACCGGGTGGCATGGTCCACCAAGACCAGGATGAACTTGTTGCCCATGGCTGTCTTGGGGTCCAGTGGCCCCACAATGTCAATACCCACCCGTTCAAAGGGGGTGCTGACCACAGGGAATGGCTGGAGAGGAGCCTTCTGCTTCCTCCCACTCTTTCCACTTGCCTGGCAAGTCTGACAGGTCCTGCAATGAGTGTCTGAACTCTTGCGCATTTGGGGCCAATAAAAGTGGGTGACAAGCCTCTCAAAGGTCTTGTCCTGCCCCAAATGTCCTGCTAACGGCACATCATGAGCCAGCCCCAGTAGGAAGGCTCTGAAGCGCTGGGGTACCACCAGACCACGGGCTGACCCAGGCTCAGCAACCTTAGGCTCAGTATACAGGAGATCATTCTCCCAGTAGATCCAATGTGATCCAGACTAATCCCCTGCTGCCTGGCTTGTGGCCTGTTGCCGCAAACCCACAAGAGAAGGGCACTTCTTCTGCTTCGTGCAGAACTCTTCCCTGGAGGGTCCTCCTTCCTGCTGCCAATGGGTCAGCTCAGGCAGGTCCCCCAGTTCAGCTACCTGTTCCCCTGTAGGCTCCAGGGCATCCCCCTCAGGGTCTACCTCCTCCTGGACCGTGGGAACTTCGGGGGCCGGTTTCCCACGCCCCCTGCCTCTTCTCTTTAAGGCAGGCACCTGGGCCCCCCTCTCAGGCTCCAGGTCCTCTTGAACACCCTTACTGGCTGCCATGGACCGTGTGGTCACACATGCCCAGTCAGGCAGACCCAACATCTCCAAATGAGCACTTCGCTCCACCTTAGCCCAAGGTGAGCTCTCCAAATCGTTCCCCAACAAACAGTCAACAGGCATGGCTGGCCTCACAGCTACTTGAAGAGTACCAGAGACCCCCCCCCCCACTCAAAGGGTACCTGAGCCACCTTGCAGTGGCTCTCTGTGTTGTCAGCGGCAACAACTGGGTAAAATGCATTGGGGACAACCTGCTCTTCAGACACCAGGTGACACTTGACAGCTGTCACACTGGCTCCTGTGTCTCAAAGAGCCTCCACTCTATGGCCATTGATGGTCACCCACTGCCTGTACTTTTTAGTGTTATCAGGCAGTTGGGTCCTGGGGACCACCTCACAGTCTCCTAAAGAGAGAAGGGACATCTCTGTGGGACCCCACCCACCTTGGGCACCCATCTCCTCCCCCAGGGCTACACTCACCATCTGCCGGGGTGGAGCACCAGTGGGTGCTGTCTTTCCAAACTGTGGGCACTGGGGATCAACAGACTTATTGCCCACTTCACCACACTTGAAGCACCTCAGGGGTCCCCTGTGAACAGGCCTACCTGTCGGGGCCCCGGGCTTCTTCTCAGGGGGAGGCTGGGAACCCCTCCCTTGGTTCCCTTGGGGATTACTTTGGGCCCTTTCTGGAACTCCCTCTGTTTACCCTTGTCCCCCCCACTCTTCTGCTGGGGACCCTGCCCACTCTTGGCGGAGTCTCCCACGTGACCCTTGTGGACCCGGGTACTCACCCAGCGGTCCGCCTCCTGAGCAAGCTTCCTAGGGTTAGTCAGCCTGCTATCAATAAGGTGCTGGCGTAGCTCTGGAAAACAATTACTTGACAAGTGCTCCCATGCAATTAAATCAAAGAGCCCCTCAAATCATTCACTTTGCTACCCTTCACCCAACCATCCAATGCTCTGCAAAAGAAAGTTACATATTCTACCCATGTGCTTGACTCCATCTTCTTGCAATTTCTAAACCTCTGTCTATACAATTCAGGAGTCAACCCATACCTGGACATCAATGCATCTTTCATGTGGCTGTAAGAATTATGGACTTCAGAGGGCAAGTCTAACAATGTATCCCGGCCCTCACTAAGGAACCGTCCCCACAACCCCGCTCCCCAATCCTTCTCAGGGACCCGGTGGGAGGACATGGCTACCTCATAGGCCTTGAACCACTGCCCAATGTCATCATTCTTGTAAAACTCTCTAACCACATCCTTAGGTATGTACACCCTTGCTTCAACAGGCATTGACGGTGTGCTGCCACCAGAGGGAGTAATCTCTAAGCTCCTAGCTTTCAACTCCAACTCCCTCAAATTCCTCTCATGATCGAACTGCATCCTTTTTTCCTCTAGGGCCAATTTCCTATTCTCCAACTCCAACTGCCCACCCAATTTGAGCTTGGCCAGCTCCAATTCGTGCATCCTACTTTTCTCCCTGTCCTCCAACTCCTCTGGGGACAGGCCCTTGGCAGAAACACTGCTACCTACTGGGGAAGTTGCTCTCCTCCCCCCTGGACCCAATGGCCCATCCTGCTGCTCATCTGCATTCTCAACCCCCTCCTCATTCTCAGGGGTATTCCTTGCTTCGACCCAGGCCCTCAGCGCCTTTTGGAACTCATCCTTCTTGGTGAGACCGGTCATAGCAACTTTAAATTTCCTGCAGAAGTGCTTTAGCTGTCTCACATTGAAGCATTCTAGTTTCTCCTCTTCCCAATCAAAATCAACAGATGCTATGGATGCTGCTTTATCCATTGTGGTTAAACTTGGCAGTTCTTGGCAAAAATAGAAAATCCCAGAAAAAACAATCTACCAAAAGTATGTGGTCGCGTTTGGTCTGCCCTCACTAGTAGTGTTCACCAATCACTGAATATGAGTCACAAATGCTAGTCCAGAATCCTCACCGCTGACCACCAAAGTTAGATTTGGGGGTCTCTAGTTGGCAGAGGTAGGTACCTTTGACCAAATAGGGACCCTTGCGTCTAGTCAGGGTAAGGGGGATACACTACTAAAATAACCCCTGCTCACCCCCTTGGTAGCTTGGCACGAGTAGACAGGCTTATCTTAGAGGCAGTGTGTAAAGCATTTGTGAACACATACAGTAACCCAGTGACAACACTACAGATGGACACCACACAAGTTGTAGTATAAAAATAAGTATTTTTATATAGACTTATCACAAGACCACAAACGACAAAAATCCACAATACTGTACTTAAAAATGGTAGAATTAGCTTAGTTCTCTTTAGATGGTAAATGCGACACTTTGAGTTCAATGTACCTTTGGATGCGTAACGCTATACAACGAAAGTGTTGCAGGAAAGGTGATGCGTCGGTTCCTTACACGCAACAACGGTGATGCGTCGGGTCCCTACTGCTGCGTAGGGGAAGCGTCGGTTCTTCTCCGCGTGGGGAGGTGATGCGTCGGTTTCTTACTGCGCTTCCGTGGCGATGCGACCAGCAGCGCCGTGATGCGATGAAGATCCGGTGCAATGAAACAAAAATGGCGTCTTCTTCTTGATGCGACACGATGCGTGCATGCCCGACGGCCGTGCGGCGACTGAACGATTCTTCTGAGCCGCGACAGGCCCTGCGACACGCTTCCCCGGTGATGCGACGGCGTCTGATGCAAAGGCGACACTCTTCTCCGGTGATGCGAGGGGCTTCGGCGATGTGATGCGACAGCTGCAGCGGCGACACCCTTCTTCAGTGATGGACGTAATGGAGGAGACATGGAGAGCTCATATTGAATCACTATACAACGAAACTTCGTCTCCGGGTATCGCTGACTGTGGCTTTCCAACAAGGAACGGAGCCGCTGCCAGACATCCGGTAAAACATGATTCCATCTCTGATTCACCAGACTCCTCACCGCGGATCCTTAATGAGCAAGTCCTAAAAATAATAAAAAACTTAAGATCCGAGGGTGCCCCAGGGCCCAATGGCCTTCCAAATGCCTTGTTTCGGCAAAATCCACAACTGTGGGCGAACCATCTGACTCCTCTTTTCTCGGACGTTTTAGTCTTCAACACGATCCCGGATTCCTGGAGGGGAAGTATTCTAAGTCCAATATACAAGTCGGGTCCTCGCTCTGACCCCTCAAATTATAGACTGATTGCGTTAATCGACGTGGAGGCGAAAATATACGCATCGAACCTGTTGGCGGATTTAGAGGATTGGGTGGCACGAATAAAACTTATCCCTTACACGCAAACCGGATTCAGGGCCGGGATGGGCACTCTTACGAACATTTCTGCTGTAACCCTCCTAGCCAACCAAGCTCTCGTAAAATCAAGGCCACTGTATGCATGCTTCATCGATCTCAAAGCGGCCTTTGATAAAGTCTCGAGAGTCACGCTATGGGCAAAAATGTATAATTGGGGGTTCCAGCCAAGTTGTTGGAGGCTATAATCAACCTATATTCTCAGACGTGGGTGCAGATCAGGAAAGGAGACGGGCTCAGCATAACTGACAAGATCACAACTCTTAATGGGTTAAAACAAGGGTGTGTGCTGGCGCCTTGCCTTTTCAACATTTACATCGCTGACCTGGATGAGCACCTTCGGTCGATTCAAGCTGATCCTCCAAAGCTTGGCAACACCCCTATACCCAGCCTTCAATACGCTGATGATATTGTTCTCCTAGCGCAAACACCGGTTGGCTTGCAAAGATTAATCACCGAACTAGGAATATATACCACCTCGGTTCAACTAATCATTAATCACCAAAAACGAAGGTGATGCGCTTTGTCAAACATCTTAAAGCAGCGAAAAACCGTAAATTTACTTGGACCTTAGGCAAGCGACTTCTGACCGAGGTGGACTCGTATAAATACCTAGGCTTCCAAATTGACCGCAATCTCAATTTCAAGACACACCTGGACCAAGGTCGCATAAAATCTAAACAGCTGCTGTTCGCCTTTAAAATTCTTAAAAAGAAGCTCACAGGCTGCTCTACCGGCCATCTACTAAAGGTTATTGCAGCAAAATTCCTTCCCTCCATCTCATACGGCACAGAAATCTTAAATGGCAAAGATGCCACAGGGCTGAACATAGCACAGTCAATCTTTTTCAAGAAATTGTTTGCAATTCCCGTTACATCTCGCAAGCTCAAATTCGGCTAGAATACGGCCTAAAAAATCAGATCCCAGACAGACAAGGCGCACTAGCCAAGTACTATTGGAGGATGAGGAACGCAGAGGACAACACACTTGCTCACTATTGTTGGGTAGAGATTGAAAATCAAGCCAGGCTTAATAACTCAATCTTCAAAGCTCTGAAGGCTTCGCTCTCGGGTTTACAGCTAGAGGAGGCCTGGCTTACTGTTCCTACCTACATCGGTTTTAAATCCGCGGTTAACAAAGCGATAAAACAGCACTCATTGTTACTAGACAAAACAGCTCTAGCAAAAAAATCCCACGCTTGGACCGTGATACAGTCATACCAAAGGCTGCAACCCCAACCTTATTTGCTTGATCATTTCCCTCACCAGAGAAAGCACTTTCTTACGTTACTACGGCTTGGGTCATATCCATCTAAGGACCTAACCCCGAAATGGAAACACTTATGGCAATCAAAGGAATGCCGCCTATGCGGGGTAGGGGATGAGTCCCTACAGCATTTAATATGCATCTGCCCTGCCCTAGCAGAAACACGTAAAACGGTCATTCGGGAGGTGCTTAGGAAGGAACAAGTGAGAACTTGTAGAGCAGCAGTGATTCAATGCCTCGGAGGCTCATCAATCCCACTGTCCTGCAGTGCCATAAACTTTTGAAAAACGCGGCAAAAGAACTGGACAAAATAGAAGCTTCTAATCAACTTAAGTAATTTCAGATCATTCAGCCCCGAAACCCCTCTATTGCACTGCTTGCACGTTTAAAAAAAACTTTTTTAACCATTGTTTTTTGCATTTTGAAAAAATGTTTCATGTCTTTTCTTGATTTTTTTTAAATTTAAAAATTGTGTACTCTTTATGCATGTTTTATCTATGGTGGTTATTCCACCCTTTTATGATTTTTTAACGAAATCAAATAAAAGTATATTTTGACGATGCGTGCATGCCCGACGGCCGTGCGGCGACTGAACGATTCTTCTGAGCCGCGACAGGCCCTGCGACACGCTTCCCCGGTGATGCGACGGCGTCTGATGCAAAGGCGACACTCTTCTCCGGTGATGCGAGGGGCTTCGGCGATGTGATGCGACAGCTGCAGCGGCGACACCCTTCTTCAGTGATGTGACGACAGTGGCTGCGGCGGCGACACGCTTCTCCGATGATGCGACGGCGTCTGATGCGACGGCGACACTCTTCTCCGGCGATGCGCGGCGCTTCTCCGAGGCGAAGCGACAGCTGCAGCGGCAACACCCTTCTTCAGTGATGCGACGACAGCGGATGCAGCGGCGTCACGCTTCTTTTTCGTGAGTCGCGCTTCCAGCTCCTTGCGACACGCAGTCCCTCAGAAGGTCCAACACAACAGCAGGCACTTCAAAAGAACTCTTGGGGAGCTGGTGGGTGAAGTCTGTTGTCCCTGAGACTTCAGCAGGAGGCAAGCTCTATCTCAAGCCCTTGGAGATCCTTTACAAGTTGAATTGAAAGTAGCGCAAAGTCCTTTCTCCTTTCTTTGGCAGTCAGGCAACCACTGCAGGCCAATCCCCCAAACAGCACTCAGCTTAGGGATAGTCTCCTCCTCAGTTTCTCTGGTTCCTCTCCTCAGCAAAGATTCTTCTTGTTTCCCAAAAGTGATCTAAAGTTCTGGGGTTTGGGTCCCCTCTTTTATACTCATTTTCCCTTTGTTCTCTGAAGGCAGAGAGGCCTTTGCCTAGTCCAAACCAGTTCTGGTCAGTCCTGGAGCACTTTGTTGACAAGACTCCTTCTTTCCTTTCACAGTGTAGGCCAGGGACATCAGACGCACCACAGGAGGTTGAGCCAGCATTGTGGAGGGAAGGCACAGCCCTATTCAGGTCCCAGGTGCAACTCCTCCCACCCAGCTACATGTAGATCTCTCTATTCAGCCCTGTGCTGACTCACCCTGTCTCCTGGAATCCCCCAGCCCCTGTCACTCAAACTCCAGACAAGGAATACACAACCTAGCAGAGGCAGGCTTGGATAGTTAGGCAAGAAAATACCTACTTTCTAAAAGTGGTATTTTCAAACACAGAATGTTAAAACCAACTTCACTAAAAGATGTTTTTTATCATTCTGAGTTCAGGCATACTAAACTCTAATTTCTACCTAGTTCCCTGTGTCAGTTAGGATTATAAGATGTAATAATCAAACTGCCCATTCTGGCCTGTGGGGAACAGGTAGCCTTGCAATAGTGAAAAACGAAAATGGCTGTAATTCACTATTAGGACATGCCACACACATCAGGGCATGTCCTACCTTTTACCTACAATGCACCCTGCCCTGGGGCCTACCATAGGGGTGACTAATATGCAGAAAGGGGAAGGTTTAGGGACTGGCAAGTGGGTATACTTGCCCAGTCAACATGGCAGTACCAGACTGCACCCAGGCTCTGCGATGGCAGACCTGAGACACACTTTTACAGGCTGCTTCTGTGGGTGGCACAACCAGTGCTGCAAGCCCACCAGCAGCATTTGGTTTACAAGCCCTGGGCACACTCAGTGCACTGTACTAGGGTCTGACAAGTAAACCAAACCAACCAATCATGGAATCACTAATCCATACATCAATTTACCATAGGGAGCACTTGCACTGTGGCACTGAATAGCAGTGGCACAGTGCCCAAAGCATCTATAACCAGCAAAAATACATGAGGCAACAGCGAAAAATGGAAGGGAGACCCACGCCAACAGTGCCAGGTCTAACAATCACTACATCGCTGTGCCCCCTTGCTGTATTCATACAGTCACAGCCGACCAGCAGCAGAATGCCAGGTGGGGCCAAAGTTCTCCATTATACCCAGCCCCTCAACCCCCAGGCGCGGGCCATGGTGCAAAGCTGGTGCTGTCAAGAGCTGTAGAAGCTTCGGGCCGTGCTGACAGCTTCCAGGCGCTCTGCCAAGCAGTAGGCTTCCAGGCGCTGCAGACCAGTCATACCGAATGAACATTCACGTCAGACTGATCAGCTCTACTAAAAGAACATTTATGCCAGGCTCGGCAGACATAGTGAATTCATTTCTATAAACCCCCCTCCATCACTCGGAACGAACGTTAGCGCAATACTGAACATCCATTCAGAATGAACTGTTAGGCGCTGCTGATCAGTCATTTCGAATCAATTTTAGGCACGTCTGACTAGCTGTACTGAAAGAACTACCTCTGTCCTGTTGACCAGCCATAGCAAGTGTGACTTTAGGTACTGCTGACAACCATAGTGAATGCGCTACTGGGGGCTGCTTGCCAGCCACAGGGAAGAAACTACCAGTCACTGCTGAATAGTCGTAATGAATGAATTTCTAGGCGCTGCCTATCATTCACACATGATGTGCTTTTCTACAGTGCTCACTAATCATACTTAACAAGCTTCTAAGTGCTGGTGACAGCCATACAGCAAGAGCTGTATATAGGCGCCACTTATTGAAAAACAATCATTTTAAATTAGTTTCTAGGTGCTCACTCTTCTCTGGTTGCTTACCAGATATATAGAGAATAAGCCTCTAGGCACTACAGTGAAAGAGCCTCCAGGCGATGCTTACCAGCCATCCCAAAATATGGGCCTATCCCGATGGGCAGAGCATTCGTCAAAGACAGGCCTTTCAGCAGAGGCCTTTACCGAGAGACGGGCCATCCCCAGAAGCAGACCACTCCCAAGGGACACACTCCTCTATAAGGACACACCCCTTGAAGGGGGTATTCACTTCTCCATAGCACAGCCTTCTGCAGACGCAGACTGTTCAGAGACAGAACTTGCCCGTGGACAAGCCGTTCCCTTGAGGCAGACCCTTCCAAAGAAGAAGATCATTCCCTACAGACATCTTTCGTAGTGACAGACCTACCCTTCCTCGACTACAGATCCTTCTCCAGAGACAGTTCTTCCTGGAGTGCTTAACCATAGTGCCTCTTAACGGTATGTTGATGGAACGTTAAGAAACACCATTGTGAAGCACCTTCTAGAAAAGGGAAGTTTCCACTCAACCTTGCGAATTGTGAACTAGTGATAGGGAAATGCCCGCCATGTACAGCAGGCACTGCCCCTGATTATTATATTGGATGCGGCGGCAGGATCCTCTTGGGTGTATTACACCTACCAGCAAGTGGGCAGGGACCTTCTTTTAACGGGTGAAGTAAGGCCTTCTTGAGCAGGCCAGCGCCTCCCATTCTAGAAGGGCATTTGATTTCTCAGTAGGCACAATTGTAACTTAGTGATCGATGCTGCACTCACACTGTGTGTGGCTTACTAGTGCGTCAGTGTCAGCATGTAGGTTCTGCCACGGGAAGGCAGACGGCAAGGATGACACGTTTAGGGGCCTGTTTTTGTGTCTGGGGTGCTCCATAACAGTTTGAAGATGGCACATCAAGTGGGGAGTTGGAGTGGAATGACAGGCAAGGGAGTTTAAGGAGTGGAGGCTTAATTGTTATATCTTGAATTGATCCCAGGGGAGATGAAAGGCAGGTCTCCACCCGTTTTTTTAAGAAAAGCAAGCATTGGCAAAGCCAATAGTTCGTGCCTTTGTGAATTCTTGGCTTGACTTTGCCAATGGGTTTTAGCCAGGCAGCACATGTGCGATGCTGTGCCGCGTGGTTAAGGTAAATAAAAGTCTTTGACGCAACCGACCACATCATTTTGTAGGTTTGTGCACCATGCTTGCCCATGTCTACAAAATGACGGATCTTAGCAGGCTACTAGAGATACCCTTAAACCCATGAGAACCAGGGTAAAGAACAATCTTTTAGGCAACAAAGCTTCTCATTGGTATCATTTAGAATCTTATAATTCCAGGATAATTAACCTTATGAACAAATCATCTTTTTCAAATAAGGCAGAAACCACCTTAATCAAAGTGCTAAGAATTTTTTTATCATCTGGAGTTAGTTGCACATAAAAACATGGTAGAACTCAATGCAATGTGTCCCCAGTGCCAAAGCCACAACATACACAGTTACAAGGGTCATACAAATAAGCATGGGCTAATGTAACAAACAACTGTGTATGTTGTGGCTTTGGCATTGGGGACACAGTGCACTGAGATCTACTATGTGTAACTAACTCCAGTTGATAAACAATTCTTATCACTTTGATTAAGGTGGTTTCTGTCTTATTTGAAAAAGATGATTTGTTCATAAGGTTATTTAGCTTCAAAGTATATGATTCTAAATGGTACCAATCAGAACCTTTGTTGCCTAAAAGATTACTGTGAGAAGTTGGCCTGGTATATGCTGTCCACTAGTTATAGTGGGCACCTTGCACCAGTCCAATCGACCTTTATTGATGATAGGTTTAAAGACAACCTTTATTGAAAGCTATCCTAGTGGTAGCTATGGAGAGCAGCCTTCAGGCTAAGTCTTGAAGGAGTGTTAAGCTATTGTTTTACCAGTTATAACCTCATGAATGACCAAATGAAAGGAGAACCACACCAGGTATATATATAAAATATATGTATTTATTACTAAACACAACCCACTAGTCTCTTTATGAGGCTAGAGGTGAAAGTACACAATTTACAAGTCGAATAGCACAGTAAAATAGCACAATATACGATTAGCCCTAGGGGCGTACCAAACCATATATTAAGAAAGTGGTATAAGAACCACGACTTAAGTAGACACAAGGCCTAGAGCCTGTAGAATCGCTGGGACCCCAAGGAACCACCCAAGGTAGTGACACGGGGGACCCACGGGGGCTGTGTGCAGTGTGTGAGCACAGCCGCGAGCTCAGTTAAAGTCTAAGGGAAAGTCGCGGTTATCGTTTTAGAGTTTAGGGACACTTAGAAATGGACTAGGACCAAACCCTCTTGGACTTAGACAGTTCTAGGGTCAACACCCACGGGAGCACCGGAGTACTCGAGTTACCTCACCCAGGGAAGCCGGGTGCATAGGTGTCAAATGGTGTCGGGTCGCGCCGTCGTTTTCAATGGCAGCCTGCCACGAAGTGCTGCTGCCGGGAAGATGCGAAGTGTCCGAAGAGATCCAAGCCTGGATCAGAGATGAGAAGAACCTGAAAGCAGAGGGAACAGAGTCTGGGTCACTTGCCAGTGACCAGGGGCACGATAGTCGAATGCCCACCGATGTCTGGTGCTTCAGGTGAAAGAGGTGAAACTTGACTCTTCAGCCACGAGGACCAGGAGGCGTCGACGACAACCAGGAGCTGGATTCGAGCTGTCCCACAAAGGATGTCGAGTGCTGCAGCATTGGTGTCCAGATTGAACACAACAAGCCTTGGCAACAGCAACCCACGCAGAAAAAAGAAAGATGCTTTGGAGCAGACCAGCAAGGTCTGGGGGACTCACCCCTTGGTGGGGAGTTAGGGCACGTCTGGAACAACGAGAAACGCCCAATGAAAATGAGAGTTGCCTTCACAGGGACCCACCAGTTGACGAACCAGGGTTCGCAAAGGAGCCTCAAGCGGAAATGCAAGAAGCAAGCCCACGGAACACTCGTGGAGTGTACGCTCACAATCTTTGGTGCAAATGGTGCTCGGGGCCTGGGCTACGAGTAACCCAAAGCAGGACTTCAAGAGTTGTCGAGAAGTCAATGAACTAGCAAATGTGCACAGTGACCAGGAGTTCCGGTTCCACGCTACTCACGAGGGCTGCGGGTCTCAGCTTTGCTGGGGACTCGGGTCGGCCTCTGAGATGTCTGGAAATCCTCTTCCTGGGCTGCAAGTACTTCGGAGTCCGGCGGGAGCTTCAGAGATGCAGACCAGCAAATGCTTTGTTGGTGCCTGCCAAGCAGGGGAGTCACTCCTTGACCCCAAGGGAGATTTCTTCAGTCCTCTAGTCTTGAGTAGAGCATCGAAGTTCCAGGATTCAGCTTCAGAGTTTCGTCCAGGGATATCTAAAGTCCTGTTGCCAGGGTTCCCTTACTTATACTAAAGAAAGGGGTTGGACTAACTCTGGGGACACACCTATGGGAGGGTTTGGAAAGAGGGGTGGCTACACCCATTTCCTTTGTCCAGTTTCGTGCCAGAGCAGGGGCTGGTAGCCCCTGCAACCGGTTTGAACTGGGGTATGCACGAGGACACCAAATGTGCCCCCAGTGCAGGACTTCAAAGCACTCAGAGTGTGCACCCACCCAGCCCCAATCCACTAAGGCCTGTCTGGGAGGTGGTCACACCTCCCTGTGACAGGAACCCTATTGTCCAGGCCTCCCCTGCCGGAGTTTCGGTCAGCAGCAGGAGGCCAGACTCGTGTCTGTGGCTGCAGAATCCATTTTGTGATGCCAGGGCTCTTTAAGGTTTCTACCGGGTATACCGGTGGGGACATGGCTCTCCCTCTAGAAGGGTGGAATTCTACCCCTGCCTCCAGGACTGGTGGGGGGTAGGATTCCAAGATGTTTGACACCAAACACGACATGTTTCCGTGCAGCCAGTCCAAAGTTAGCATTTTACCGCGAGGTTATAATGCACTTAAGAGTATATGGTCAGGCTGCACCACAGACAACCACGGATAGGAGATTCCGAGGGCCGCAGAGGGGCTCTGCTCATGCATGGGCACCCTCTCACATATAACCAAGCACCCTGCCTTCAGGATTGATAAGGCCTGCCATAGGGGTGACTGATAGGTTTCTATGTGTAGTGATAGGTGAGATATAGTGAACCTATATCTCTGTAAGGGGTGCATGCACCACCTCACTCAGGCTACAGTAGCAGTCCTGTGGTGTCATTTTGGATGGCCTTCCAGGGGTGGCACAATACATGCTTCATCCCCTGGTAGGCCTCTGGGGTACCTATGCCCTGGGTACATAGTATACCATAAACTAGGGACTTATAAGGGCACTCCAGAATCCAATCTGGGATGTACCTAAAGTACATGGAATTAATTTAGAGAGGAAGCAGCTAGGCTGGTGTCCTGGATAGCAGGGCCCCAGCCAGACTAAAGTCGAAAAACAGTGTAGCATCAGCAAAAAAGTGGGGGTATCCATAAGAGGCAGATCCTACTCTCCTACACAACCCCCCCTCCCCCCCCAAACGCAGCGACATTAAACTAACCTTGACCAGTTAAGTCTTCATGTTCTAAGTGGAAATATCTGGAGAGTCCATCTGCATTGGCATGGTTACTCCCAGGTCTATGTTCCACTGTATAGTCCATCCCCTGTAGGGAAATGGACCACCTCAAAAGTTTGGCGTTTTCACCCTTCATCTGTTTTAGCCATAAGAGGGGCTTATGGTCTGTCTGAACAATGAAGTGAGTGCCAAACAAGTATGGCCTCAGCTTCTTCAAAGCCCAAACCACAGCAAAGGCCTCCCTCTCAATGGCTGACCAACGTTTCTCTCTGGGGGTCTGCCTTCTGCTAATAAAAGCTACTGGCTGATCCTGACCTTCATCATTCAACTGTGATAGTACAGCCCCTACCCCCAACTCAGATGCATCTGTTTGCACAATGAACTTTTTTGGAGTAATCAGGACTCTGCAGAATGGGAGCAGTGCACATGGCCTGCTTCAGGTCATCAAATGCCTTTTGACAGCTAACTGTCCACTGAACCTTTTTGGGCATTTTCTTAGAGGTTAAGTCATTCAGGGGTGTCACTATTGATCCATACCCCTTGACAAATCTTCTGTAGTACCCAGTCAGGCATAAAAAGGCTCTCACCTGAGTCTGGGTAGTTGGAGCAACCCAGTCCATGATGGTCTGGATTTTGCTCTGCAATGGTTGAACCTGGCCTCCACCCACAAGGTGGCCCAGGTACACAACCTGACTCTGCCCTATCTGGCACTTGGTGGCCTTGATAGTGAGGCCTGCCTTCTGCAGGGCCTCCAAAACATTTCTGAGGTGGACCAGGTGATCCTCCCAGGTGGAGCTAAAGACAGCAATATCATCTAGATATGCTGCACTATAGGCTTCCATACCTGTAAGGACTGTGTTCACCAACCTCTGAAAAGTTGCAGGTGCATTCTTCAAACCAAAGGGCATCACCACAAACTGGTAAAGCCCACCAGGGGTAGAAAATGCAGTTTTGGGCTTTGCATCATCAGCTAGTCTGATCTGCCAGTAGCCAGCTGTTAGGTCAAATGTGCTTAGGTACTTGGCTGAGGCCAAAGTGTCTATTAGCTCATCTGCCCTGGGGATTGGATGGGCATCAGTCCTAGTGACTGCATTGAGGCCTCTGTAGTCCACACCAAACCTCATCTCTCTCTTACCATCTTTGGTGTGACGTTTTGGCACCAGGACCACTGGACTAGCCCAAGGGCTATCTGAAGGCTCAATGACACCCAGTTCCAACATTTTCTGGACTTCTGTCCTGATACAGTCCCTGACCTGGTCAGGTTGCCTGTAAATCTTACTTTTAACAGGCAGACTGTCCCCAGTGTCCACTTCATGAGTGCACCAGGTGGGCTGACTTGGAGTCAGAGAAAACATGTGTCTGAACTGATTGAGCACCTGTCTACAATCAGTTTGCTGCTGGGCAGTGAGGCTGCCTGCCAAGGCTACACCATCTACTGACCCATCATCAGGGTTCTGTGAGAGCAGGTCAGGGAGAGGGTCACTCTCCTCCTTCTGTCCCTCATCAGTTGCTATGAGCAAGCCCATGTCAGCCCTGTCCACATATGGCTTCAGCCTGTTGACATGGAGTACCCTGTGGGGGCTCCTGGGAGTTCCCAGGTCTACCAGATAGGTAACCTCTCCCTTCTGCTCAAAAATTGTATGGGGGCCACTCCACTTGTCTTGGAGGGCTGCTGGGGCCACTGGCTCCAACACCCACACCTTCTGCCCTGGCTGGTAAACAGTCAGCACAGCCTTTTGGTCATGCCAGACTTTCTGTAATTCCTGGCTAGCCTCAAGGTTTTTGGTTGCCTTTTCCATGTACTCAGCCATCCTGGAGCGGAGACCAAGTACATAGTCCACTATGTCCTGTTTAGGGGGTTTGAGAAGTAACTCCCAACCTTCCTTCACCAGACACAATGGACCCCTGACAGGATGGCCAAACAAAAGCTCAAAAGGGCTGTAGCCAACCCCCTTTTGAGGCACCTCCCTGTATGCAAATAAAAGGCAGGGCAAGAGTATGTCCCATCTTCGCCTAAGCTTTTCTGGGAGCCCTTTAATCATGCCCTTCAAGGTTTTGTTGAATCTCTCAACTAAACCATTGCATTGTGGGTGATAGGGTGTGGTGAACTTATAAGTCACTCCACACTCCTTCCACATTGCAGTTAAGTAACTGGACATAAAGTTTGCATCTCTGTCAGATACTACCTCCTTAGGAAAGCCCACTCTTGAGAAAATTCCCAGGAGGGCCCTTGCCACCACAGGTGCTGTAGTGGTCCTAAGGGGAATGGCTTCTGGGTACCTGGTGGCATGGTCCACCACCACCAGGATAAACCTGTGCCCAGATGCTGTTTGGGGATCCATGGGACCAACTATGTCAATCCCCACCCTTTCAAAGGGAACCCCCACCACAGGTAGTGGTATCAGGGGGGCCTTTGTGGTGCCACCTGCCTTCCCACTGGCTTGGCAGGTTACACAGGAGCGACAAAACTCCTTGGTGTCTTCAGACATGTGGGGCCAGTGAAAGTGAGGGACAATCATGTCCCAAGTCTTGTTCTGGCCCAGGTGACCTGCTAAAGGAATATCATGGGCTAGTCTCAATAGGAAGCCCCTGAACTTCAGAGGTATAACCAACCTCCTGGCTGTTCCAGGCTTGGGGTCTCTACTCTCTGAGTACAGGAGTCCATCATCCCAATATATCTTATGGGTGCCACTAGCATTCCCAGCAGCCTCAGCAGCAGCTTGCTGGCTGAGGGGTTCAAGAGAGGGGCAGTTCAGCTGCTCCTGGCTCAGATCTGCCCTGGAAGGGCCCCCTGTCCCCAAGAACTCAACCTGATCAGGTTCAAGCTCCTCTGGGACAGTTCCTTCTTCAGGCCTGAGATCATCTTCCTCAAAAGACTGATCTTCCTCCTGAGCCAAGGGGGAAGGCACTGCCTTAACCCTACTGCTCCTCCTCTTGGGAGGCACCTGGTCCATTATTCCAGAATCCAGGGCCTGTTCAGCTTTTGACATTTTTGCCTGTGACCTAGTCACAGCAAAGACATGTGCAGGGATCCCTAGCATTTCTGCATGTTTTCTGAGCTCCACCTCTGCCCAAGCTGAGGTTTCAAGATCATTGCCAAGCAAGCATTCAACTGGTAGGTCTGCACTCACCACAACCTTCTTAAGGACAGTTATCCCTCCCCAGGAGAAGTTAACAACTGCCAGAGAATGATCTGTTCTGACATTGCTAGCATTGGTCACTTGGTACATTTCACCAAGTATAATCTGCCCAGGATCCACAAGATCTTTTGTCACCATGGTGACACTTGCTCCTGTGTCCCTGAATGTCAAAGCCTCTCTTCCATTAATTAAAGGCTGCTGTCTGTATTTGCCCAAATTATTGGGACTCACAAAGGGGGACATATCCATGCCCCCATCACAGACTAGGACAGCCTGAGTTGGCACTCTGACTAGGCCAGAGCCCATCTCAGTACCCAGGGTCAACCCTACTAAACCCTTATTCTGAGTATTTCCACCACCATTTGTAGCTGGACTAGGGGGAGCAGTTGCCTTAGGGGCAATGGTGGCTGGATTAGAGTCTTTGGCCTTGGTGCAATCACTGGTCCAGTGAGTCTTTTGCTTACAGACTTTGCACCAAGGTTTCTTTTGGCCTTTTCCTTTATTAGATTGGGATTCCCCACCAGATGCAGATTTTTGGGGACCTTGTGAAGACTTCTGGTCTTTACCCTTTTCCCCACCCTTATCAGAGTTTTTGGAATCTTGCTTCTTCTGGTCACCACCTTGGTTCTGTACCTTCTGCTTCACCCTGGTTCTGACCCATTTGTCTGCCTTCTTACCCAATTCTTGGGGAGAGGTCAGATCAGAGTCAACCAGGTACTGATGTAGCAACTGATTCTGACAGTTATTAAGAATCTGCTCCCTCATGATTAAATTATAAAATCCTTTGAAGTCACACACCTTACTGCCAAGTAACCAGCCTTCCAGAGCCTTAGTAGCACAATCTACAAAGTCCACCCAGTCCTGTGTCTGTGCCTTTTGGGTATCTCTGAACTTTAACCTGTATTGCTCAGTGGTTAGGCCAAACCCATCTATCAGTGCACTCTTCAGGACTTGGTAATCATCAGCATCCTCTTCTCCTACAGTGAGGAGCTTGTCTCTACCTTTGTCTGCAAAGGAGAGCCACAAGATTGCTGCCCACTGCTCCTGGGGGACCCTCTCCAGTGCAATAATCCATTTGTGGATGTCATCCCCACTCTTGTAGGGAGGGGCAATCTTGCTCAGGTTTCTATGGTCATAAGACCTTTCCCTACCACTAGGGAAGTTGCTGCCACCATGGGACTCTAGTCTCAACTTTCTTCTTTGTCTATGAAGCTCTAGGGACTCCCTGTCTATAGCCAGCTGCTCTCTTCTGATCCTAAGCTGAGCTTCTTCATACTGGAGCAGTCTCTTTTTCCTTTCATGAGAGGATTCCCTCCTATGAGAGGAAACAGAGGTCCCTGTTTAGGTGTCAGAATGGTTAGACTCCTGAGAAGGAGATCTGGACCTTCTAGGCACACTCACAACTCTTCCTGGTGGGACAAAGGGGAGGCCATGCTGGTCCTCCTCCTCATCTGCAGGAGGAGCTGGATTGTCCAGGGCAAGATCATTGTCATATTCCTGGCCAGTTTCAGAGGTCAGGTCCTGGGTATTTTCACCCCTGGTCCCTTCCTCATCTTCTGCCCCACCCACTCTGCCTACCCCTTCAGACCCTATGGATCTTCTGAGATCATCCAACAGAAGCATCTCCATGAGACGTTGGGTGTTGGCACTTTTGCCTGTCTTCAGCTTCCTAGTCTTGCACAATTCTCTCAATTCCAAGAATGGGAGGTTGTCATACTTGGAGGGTAGAAGCACACTGGCTTCTGGCAGGGACCCACTGGTTCCTGGCCTTGCAGACATCACTAGTGAGGTGTGGTGTATGCACTACCTACTCTAGTGTGGCCTACTAAACTCTCTTGAGTTGTAGAAAGGGTGTGCTAAGCCCTTGACACACAACTCTAAGTTCAGTAGAACTTACTGTATATCTAAACTTGAATTTATATGTACCTCAGGTACCTTTAGTGGTTTTCAGTTAGTCACACACTTGAGATTATCTGGTAAAACAAGGCAAGCTTTAATCCAACCGCTGCACACCAATGTGAGAAGTTGGCCTGGTATATGCTGTCCACTAGTTATAGTGGGCACCTTGCACCAGTCCAATCGACCTTTATTGATGATAGGTTTAAAGACAACCTTTATTGAAAGCTATCCTAGTGGTAGCTATGGAGA
Source organism: Calotriton arnoldi (assembly GCA_963921515.1). Lineage (NCBI taxonomy): Eukaryota > Metazoa > Chordata > Amphibia > Caudata > Salamandridae > Calotriton > Calotriton arnoldi. The sequence continues at coordinate 349,062 of CAWUFW010005392.1, read as the reverse complement.
GCAGCCTTCAGGCTAAGTCTTGAAGGAGTGTTAAGCTATTGTTTTACCAGTTATAACCTCATGAATGACCAAATGAAAGGAGAACCACAACAGGTATATATATAAAATATATGTATTTATTACTAAACACAACCCACTAGTCTCTTTATGAGGCTAGAGGTGAAAGTACACAATTTACAAGTCGAATAGCACAGTAAAATAGCACAATATACGATTAGCCCTAGGGGCGTACCAAACCATATATTAAGAAAGTGGTATAAGAACCACGACTTAAGTAGACACAAGGCCTAGAGCCTGTAGAATCACTGGGACCCCAAGGAACCACCCAAGGTAGTGACACAGGTGACCCACGGGGGCTGTGTGCAGTGTGTGAACACAGCTGCGAGCTCCGTTAAAGTCTATGGGAAAGTCGCGGTTATCGTTTTAGAGTTTAGGGACACTTAGAAATGGACTAGGACCAAACCCTCTTGGACTTAGACAGTTCTAGGGTCAACACCCACGGGAGCACCGGAGTACTCGAGTTACCTCACCCAGGGAAGCCGGGTGCATAGGTGTCAAATGGTGTCGGGTCGCGTCGTCGTTTTCAATGGCAGCCTGCCACGAAGTGCTGCTGCCGGGAAGATGCGAAGTGTCCGAAGAGATCCAAGCCTGGATCAGAGATGAGAAGAACCTGAAAGCAGAGGGGACAGAGTCTGGGTCACTTGCCAGTGACCAGGGGTACGATAGTCGAATGCCCACCGATGTCTGGTGCTTCAGGTGAAAGAGGTGAAGCTTGACTCTTCAGCCACGAGGACCAGGAGGCGTCGACGATGACCAGGAGCTGGATTCGAGCTGTCCCACAAAGGATCTCGAGTGCTGCAGCATTGGTGTCCGGATTGAACACAACAAGTCTTGGCAACATCAACCCACACAGAAAAAAGAAAGATGCTTCGGAGCAGACCTGCAAGGTCTGAGGGACTCACCACTTGGTGGGGAGATAGGGCACGTCTGGACCAACCAGAAACGCCCAATGAAAATCAGAGTTGCCTTCACAGGGACCCACCAGTCGATGGATCAGGGATCGCAAAGGAGCCTCAAGCGGAAATGCAAGAAGCAGGCCCACGGAACACTCGTAAATGGTGCTCAGGGCCTGGGCTACGAGTAACCCAAAGTAGGACTTCAAGAGTCGTCGAGAAGTCAATGCACTAGCAAATGTGCATGGTGACCAGGAGTTCCGGTTCCACGCTACTCACAAGGGCTGCGGGTCTCAGCTTTGCTGGGGACTCGGGTCGGCCTCTGAGATGTCTGGAAATCCTCTTCCTGGGCTGCAAGTACTTCGGAGTCCGGCGGGAGCTTCGGAGATGCAGACCAGCAAATGCTTTGTTGGTGCCTGCCAAGCAGGGGAGTCACTCCTTGACCCCAAGGGAGATTTCTTCAGTCCTCTAGTCTTGAGTAGAGCGTCGAAGTTCCAGGAGTCAGCTTCAGAGTTTCATCCAGGGATATCTAAAGTCCTGTTGCCAGGGTTCCCTTACTTATACTAAAGAAAGTGGTTGGACTAACTCTGGGGACCCACCTATGGGAGGGTTTGGAAAGAGGGGTGGCTACACCCATTTCCTTTGTCCAGTTTCGCACCAGAGCAGGGGCTGGTAGCCCCTGCAACCGGTTTGAACTGGGGTATGCACGAGGACACCAAATGTGCTCCCAGTGCAGGACTTCAAAGCACTCAGAGAGTGCACCCACCCAGCCCCACTCCACTAAGGCCTGTCTGGGAGGTGATCACACCTCCCTGTGACAGGAACCCTATTGTCCAGGCCTCCCCTGCCGGAGTTTCGGTCAGCAGCAGGAGGCCAGACTCGTGTCTGTGGCTGCAGCATCCATTTTGTGATGCCAGGGCTCTTTAAGGTTTCTACCGGGTATACCGGTGGGGACATGTCTCTCCCTCTAGAAGGGTGGAATTCTACCCCCGCTGCCAGGACTGGCGGGAGGGTAGGATTCCAAGGTGTTTGACACCAAACACGACATGTTTCCGTGCAGCCAGTCCAAAGTTAGTTATAATGCACCTAAGAGTATATGGTCAGGCTGCACCACAGACAACCCCGGATAGGAGATTCCGAGGGCTGCAGAGGGGCTCTGCTCATGCATGGGCACCCTCTCACATATAACCAAGCACCCTGCCTTCAGGATTGATAAGGCCTGCCATAGGGGTGACTGATTGGTTTCTATGTGTAGTGATAGGTGAGATATAGTGAACCTATATCTCTGTAAGGGGTGCATGCACCACCTCACTCAGGCTGCAGTAGCAGTCCTGTGGTGTCATTTTGGATGGCCTTCCAGGGGTGGCACAATACATGCTTCAGCCCCTGGTAGGCCTCTTGGGTACCTATGCCCTGGGTACATAGTATACCATATACTAGGGACTTATAAGGGCACTCCAGAATCCAATCTGGGATGTACCTAAAGTACATGGAATCAATTTAGAGAGGAAGCAGCTAGGCTGGGGTCCTGGATAGCAGGGCCCCAGCCAGACTAAAGTCGAAAAACAGTGTAGCATCAGCAAAAAAGTGGGGGTAACCATAAGAGGCAGATCCTACTCTCCTACAATTACAAAATGACAGAGGCACATTTTTCTTTATTACCGATCCAAGTTGTGTCAGTATCTAAAAAGAAAATAAAACACGCAAGAGCAGGTTTATCTAAAGCAGGTGGGCAAAGCAGAAGCAAAACGGAGAGGGTGGGGGAATGGCAAAGCAACACAGGTGAGAGAGGGAATGGCAAAGCAACAGGGGGAGGGCTAGAGGGGAAGCAATGGTAATGGGGGATGGAAGGAGCGAGAGCAAAACGGGTTGGCAGCAAGCAACACTGAGGGCACGGCTGGACAAAGCAATGGGGCGAAGCACACTGGCAATTGCAAGAGGGAGGTGGTGTCAAAATCTCACCTGTATTTCCACAGGAACGCCATGAAATTGAAGAATGGTCCACAACGTCCCCGAATCACCTACACGCCCAATGTAGAATTGAGCTATAACAGGCAACTCGGGGAAGAAGGGAAACAAAACAAGGGAAGGAGGGGAAGACAAGTCCTCTTCGTAGTTCAGTAGCAGCCAGAGAGCACCAAGAGAAGTAGAGAGCTGTGAAATAAGAGGGGATATACGTTAGGATAGAACAAAGCACACCCTCTATTCTGCCTTATGTGCACGAGCTGCTTTTACCTAAACATCCCTTTCTTCTGTTTCTGATAGCAGTGAAATGTTCTGGCGTCCCAACCACTATGTCCTACTGTAAAGAGAAAACAGGTAAGAAATGTACTGGAATGCCCTTGAAACTAAAGCTGCAAGTAAAAGCACCTTGCCCACCTCTTCTAGTAGACTTTACTTTACTCTAAAAGGACTTGTGAAGCGATGTGTGTAAATTATAACAATAGTCTTTGCTTCCTCTCTTACGCTTCCTTTAGGGACTTAGCAGAACTTTCAATAAAGGGAACAACCCCTGGATAATGCGGGTCCCCACATCAGGTAAACGAGAGAAACATCAATACGCTTCCAATTAATAAACTATGAAAAGAACTGGCAGCGCTTCGGCGCTGTTACCGTAACCACGGTGAAAAAGGTCTCTAAAAGTCCATCCTTTATCTTCTGACAAGGCTTCCAGGCACCGGACTGAAGGGCAGGTGAAGAGTGCTCCAGAGAACGGGAATCCGTGATCCAGGCGGGGAGAAGGAGCAGGTAAGTGAATTTGTCTCCCTGGTAGAACAGGAGAATCCAGGAAACGAGCCGTAGAGGATTGCAGCTTGGACGCGAGCCGCCGGCATCGACGAACGCGACGCGGAAGTGAGGGAACGCGTCGGACCGGAAGTTTAGTGCACGAGTAATTGCGAGCAGGAAAGAACAGACGCGAAGCGCCGTCATTCTGATGGAGCCGGTATTTAAGTTACCTGCGCCTGCGCGTCAATTGAATAACGGCCATCTTAGTAGTTCAGTGGCCCTTGGATCTGCAGGCGTGACAGTACACCCCCCCCACGGCCCCCCCCCACCGGCTTGGGTTTGTCGGGATGGAGCCTATGAAAAGCCCGCAATAAGCGAGGGGCGTGTATCTGACCGGCAGGTTCCCAAGTGCGTTCCTCGACTCCATATCCTTTCCAATGTATAAGATACTGGAGTCTGTTTCTCACTCTCCGGGAGTCTATGATAGCTCCTACTTCATATTCTGGTTCATTGTCCACCATGACCGGACCAGGAGTAGCAGGAATACGAGTCCCTGGGACTACAGGTTTCAAAAGGGATACATGAAAAACCGGGTGACACTTCAAAGAGTCAGGCAGATCCAGCTTCATGGCCACTGGGTTTATTATCTTACAAATCTTATATGGCCCTATGTACTTGGGTTTGAATTTACAGGAACCTCTCAAGGTTAAGTTCTTTGATGACAGCCATACCTCGTCCCCTTGTTTGTAGGATGGTTCTAGGCTTCTGTGAGCATCCGCCCCTTTTTTGTAGCTAGCTTTGGCCCTGTCAAGATTTATCAGTGTGGACTTGTGTACCCTCTGTATATCTTGTACCATATCTACCACTGCCGGTATGGAACAAGAAGAAAGCCGGGGAATAGACAGTATTCTAGGATGATACCCGTAGGTGCAATAAAAGGGTGTATATGTTGTGGAAAAATGATAACTATTATTATAGGACAGCTCTGCTAGCCATACTAAGTCATCCCATTCCTCTTGTGAGTGTAAGACCTGACACCTGATATATTGTTCGAAACACTGATTTACTCTCTCGGTCTGCCCATCGGTCTGTGGGTGGTGACTAGATGATAATCGTACGTCTATGTGTAAGAGAGTACACAACCCTGCCCAAAATTTGGAAATGAATTGAGCCCCCTATCGGATACTAGGATTGAAGGGAGCCCATGTAAGCGTACCACCTGTTGTAGAAATATCGAGGCCAATAGTTTTGAAGAGGGAAGCCCCGTCAAGGGGATAAAGTGTGCTGTCTTCGAAAACATATCTACTACCACCAAAAGGGTAGTGTTTCCGTTCTTTGTACGAGGTAATTCGACTATGAAGTCGAGGGAGACTGTATGCCAGGGACAAGGGGGGTTTGGTAATGGTTGTAAGAGCCCTGCCGGTCTTTGATGTGAGGCTTTACCCTGAGCACACACATGACAAGTCTGGATATAATGTTTTGTATCTCTTCCCATCGTGGGCCACCAAAAATATCTCTTGAGTGAGTCCATGGTTTTCTTGTATCCAGGGTGCCCAGCAAGAGGATGTGTGTGACACCATTCTAAGGCCTGTGATCTCAGGTTTTGAGAGGGGAGTACTAACCCACCTTGTACATAAGCTAATTCCTGCTCTATGGTAACCTCCTGTGTGCTCACTACTTCATCCATACCTGGGGATGTCTGTGCTTCTTGGACCTGCCTTACAAAATCTACATCAGAACACAGAACTCCTACAATGCGATCTCGGGGAATGATAGGGGGTGGTTCTTCTAAAGCAGGCATGGGTTCGTATCCAAAACGAGACAGGGTGTCTGCTTTGCCGTTTTTTTTCCAGCTTGAAATTGTATAATAAAGTCATATTCGCTAAAAAACTGGCTCCATCTCAACTGTCTCATGGATAACGCTCTCGCAGACTTCAGGAATTGTAAGTTGCGATGATCTGTAAGAACTGTAATAGTGTGATTTGCACCCAACAAGTACTGCCTCCACTCCTCAAAGACCTTCTTTATGGCTAATAGCTCCTTGTCCCCTATGGAATAATTCATCTCCGCAGGTGTCAGTTTTTTGGAGTAATATGCCACTGGGTGAAGGGCTCCTGTAGAGCGTTCTATTTGAGACAGAATCCCCCCAACTGCCACTTGGGACGCATCTGCCTCAACTACGTAGGGACTAGAGGGGTCAGGATGATTTAGGATAGGAGCCTGTGTGAAAGCCTTCTTTAATCTGTTGAACGCGTCTTCTGCTTCAAGTGACCAGTGAAAAGCACTCCCTTTTCTTAGCAACTTGGTGATAGGAGAAGCGAGGTCGGAAAAATCACATATAAATCGCCTGTAAAAATTGGCGAAACCAAGGAAACTCTGTGTCTCTTTCACTGTCTGAGGGGCCTGCCACCGATGGATTGCTTCTACCTTGTGTGGATCCATGCTAAGTCCCTGAGGAGAGATAACAAAACCCAAAAAGCTAACCTCTTGCACATGGAACTGGCATTTCTCCAATTTACAATACAATTGGTTTTCCTGTAATCGTTCCAAAACTCTCTTTACGTGTCTCTCATGTTCTTGCACAGTTGGGGAAAATATCAGGAGGTCATCAATATAGGCTATAACATATTTATCAAGCATGTCTTTCAACACCTCGTTGATTAAAAACTGAAAAGCTGAAGGAGCATTACAGAGCCCAAAAGGCATTACTAGGTACTCGTATAAGCCATATTTAGTGCAAAAAGCCGTTTTCCATTCATCTCCCTCCTTGACGCGCACCAGATGATAGGCACCACGTAAATCTAGTTTGGTGAACACACGTGCGTCCTTGATCTGATCAAGGAGGGAGGAAATCAAAGGCAATGGGTATCTGTTCTTCACTGTGATTGCATTAAGGGCTCTATAATCTATACAACATCTAAGGCCCCCTTCCCTCTTAGGTATGAAAAAAAGAGAGGATGAAGCAGGGGATCTAGAAGGACGAATAAAACCAATCCTCAACATTTCATCCAAGTAGTCTCGTAGATACACATTCTCCTTTTCTGTTAAAGAGTAAACTCTGCTGCAGGGTATGCGAGCACCAGGCTGCAGGTCAATCCTGCAATCATAGACTCGATGCGGTGGAAGACGTGTGGCCTGCTCTACGTCAAACACTGCTTTGTGATCTTGATAGATTGTAGGTAATGGGTTGTCAACAATGACTGCTAGAGCACCACTGTTCCTCGGCTCTTCTGCAGCGGGACCAACATGATCTCTACAAGAATCGTGATCAAAAGTAATAGTCATAGCCTTCCAGTCGATTGAAGGACCATGCCTACTTAGCCATGGTATCCCTAATATAACAGGGAATTGGGGGGACTGAATGATATCAAAGGCTATGCATTCCTGGTGTTTCTGCTCAATAACCAAAAGCAACTCTACAGTGGAGTGTGTAATGGGCCCAGATTTTAGTGTGCTACCATCAATGGTTGTGACCTCTTCCCAAAGCGGTTTAGAAACCTGGGGTATTTTCCACTTTTGTGCCCACTGTGTGTCCATAAAATTCCCTGAAGCACCAGAATCTATCATCACCTGCACCTCCACCGCCTGCTGTTCCCACACTATGCGGGAGGTGAGCATGAAATGGCGAGACTGGTTTAATGGTATGTCTAAAGATGAGACAAGTAATCCTGAACTACCCGAAGTCTCTGTCTCTATAGACTTCAGGCGTGCTAGTTTTCCGACCCTCTTTGTTTAGGTTTGACGGGACATTCTCTAAGAAAATGTCCCGACTTACCACAATACAGGCACAATCGTCTTTCTCGCCTTCTTTGTCTCTCTTCATTAGAGAGAGGACCTCTTATGCTTCCAATTTGCATAGGCTCAGGTTCCTCTACCGTTTTATCCGGCTCTGGTTTCCTTTCGCGATAAGACACCCATCTGGGCTCTGACTTGCCCCTCTCTCGTTTCCTTTCACTGATTCGGTGGTCCAATTTAACCACCAAATCAATAAGAGCCGGGCAGGATTCTGGAGGGTCTACCACCTGGGCAAGGGCGTCCTTTAGGTCGTCCCTTAGCCCCTTGTAAAACAGAGCACTGCGTTTTTCCTCGGGCCACCCTGCTTCTACTACTAATCTATGAAACGTAGATATGTAACTTGTTAAGTCCTTAGTACCTTGCTTCAGGGTCAGTAGTTCAGTGTCAGCTGAGTGAGTGAATGTGTGTCTATCAAAAAGTTTTTTGAGTTCCTGTTTGAAGGCGTTATAATTCTGCAACAAAGGATCATTCCTTTCTATTAATGGTATTGCCCAGTTAGCCGCAGACCCCCCAAGATATGATATGATAAAAGCCACTTTAGCTTGATCTGTAGGGAAGCAGTTAGCCTTACACATAAAGTGAAGTTGGCACTGGCTTATGAAAGCCGCGAATCTAGTGGTATCACCCAAAAACGCTCCGGTGGTGCCAAAGGAATAGACTGAGGGGTTGACACCTGTATCACAGGATTGTGAACACTAGTACTCGGTATCTCTTGCCTGGTTTCGGAATTTCTTCCTTGCTGTAATACATCTAACCTAGTGGACAGGGCTTGAGTTTCAGCCTGCAAACTTCCCATCATGTGAGCTAAATCAGCCAATGTCACCTGACTGAATTCCATGGCGCTCGGGTGGAAAAGAAAGGTAATTTCTTTTTCAAGGCTTCGCGTTCTGTCAAAATCTCACCTGTATTTCCACAGGAACGCCATGAAATTGAAGAATGGTCCACAACGTCCCCGAATCACCTACACGCCCAATGTAGAATTGAGCTATAACAGGCAACTCGGGGAAGAAGGGAAACAAAACAAGGGAAGGAGGGGAAGACAAGTCCTCTTCGTAGTTCAGTAGCAGCCAGAGAGCACCAAGAGAAGTAGAGAGCTGTGAAATAAGAGGGGATATACGTTAGGATAGAACAAAGCACACCCTCTATTCTGCCTTATGTGCACGAGCTGCTTTTACCTAAACATCCCTTTCTTCTGTTTCTGATAGCAGTGAAATGTTCTGGCGTCCCAACCACTATGTCCTACTGTAAAGAGAAAACAGGTAAGAAATGTACTGGAATGCCCTTGAAACTAAAGCTGCAAGTAAAAGCACCTTGCCCACCTCTTCTAGTAGACTTTACTTTACTCTAAAAGGACTTGTGAAGCGATGTGTGTAAATTATAACAATAGTCTTTGCTTCCTCTCTTACGCTTCCTTTAGGGACTTAGCAGAACTTTCAATAAAGGGAACAACCCCTGGATAATGCGGGTCCCCACATCAGGTAAACGAGAGAAACATCAATACGCTTCCAATTAATAAACTATGAAAAGAACTGGCAGCGCTTCGGCGCTGTTACCGTAACCACGGTGAAAAAGGTCTCTAAAAGTCCATCCTTTATCTTCTGACAAGGCTTCCAGGCACCGGACTGAAGGGCAGGTGAAGAGTGCTCCAGAGAACGGGAATCCGTGATCCAGGCGGGGAGAAGGAGCAGGTAAGTGAATTTGTCTCCCTGGTAGAACAGGAGAATCCAGGAAACGAGCCGTAGAGGATTGCAGCTTGGACGCGAGCCGCCGGCATCGACGAACGCGACGCGGAAGTGAGGGAACGCGTCGGACCGGAAGTTTAGTGCACGAGTAATTGCGAGCAGGAAAGAACAGACGCGAAGCGCCGTCATTCTGATGGAGCCGGTATTTAAGTTACCTGCGCCTGCGCGTCAATTGAATAACGGCCATCTTAGTAGTTCAGTGGGCCTTGGATCTGCAGGCGTGACAGGTGGTAGGTAGAAGCAGTTAGGCAACAGAGCAGCGCAGGATGCTGAGGGAGAGACATGCATGTACATGGGGTAGATGAGTCAAAAACACACAAACTCTAATGGAGTGCTTCACATAAAAGAAAAAAGTAGTCCTTGAAAAGCAAGCAGGGAAAGCAGCAATGCCAGTAGATCAAAAAGAAATTGTAAAGAGGCAATGCTCCTTGGGAGGAACAACCACAAGATTGACAAGCTGGGGCACAAAAAATAAGCAGACAAACAAAATTGACAAAGAAAGCCAACCAATGGTAAGTAATGGGCGGACTCTAAGCCCCTGTTCTTGGTAAACCACAAAATGCATTGCAATAGGCTGGTCCTAAAGAAAGGGCTGGTCGGTCCTGCCTCACTACCAGGAACGACATAGAAAGCTAACACGTCACCTTGAAAGAGAAATGGAGAGACTGTCTTAAAAAAGAAGGGTAATGTAGGGACCTCGATGCCCTTTGGGTTAAGGAGAGAGAGTGACTGAACTTGTGAGCTGCTGACCCTGACAACAGAGTGCAGATTGGGGTTTAAACCCGAGAGAAGGCGGCAGCGCCAGTGACATCTCACAAGTCATTATCAGCGGAATACCACGCTCCAGTTCCAAGCATTTATTTCACAACTGAATGCATTCTGGAAGGGAAGGGGTTAATTTGAAATGAGTACATATACTAAAGTGCCAGATAGTATTGATCAGTAAAAGGAAATGCAAGGACCGGAAACACAGTGAAACAGTTCACAAAAGGTAGGAGTTGGTCATGGGCACCGTCTGAGAAAAAAGTCCAGAGGTACAGTGTCTCACGATATTTTCATTTATTGGCAGTGACTGCTTAAGAGTTTAAATGCGGCTCAGGCATGGAGTGCTTGACATCTTTCTGCACCAACAGATGTGCAGCCTCATGATTCCTTCAGTTTCTGCTGATAACAGCAATAGGTTAAGTTATGTCTTGCGAACAGAGCTATGTTAGATATTGTCTCTCTGGGAAGTAATCTTTCCAAACTGGCTTACTAACTTTGGTGAAAGGTAACCTCTGTTAATATGTGTCTTTTGGGGGTTACAGTTATGCAGTGTAACCCAGGCGTTGAATTGCCACACAGCCCATTTAAATCCAAATGCCAGGGCTATGTTTGAACCTCGGAAAAGAAAGCGTGGATGCTTTGTTGACTGTCTATTAAAATGTGGAATGGAGGAAAGAGATACTTTTGTTTGAGCAAGCCTGACAGAAAGGGATCCTTTTTAGGTCGGGCCTGGGCAGCGCATGCGCTGCTCTGCGAGCCATGCTGTATTGGCGTATGTACTTGAAGCCCCGCCCACTCTCCGCCCAGATTTGTCGTTGGCTTATGTTATTGCCCTTTGTAAATGCTGGCTTCTGATTCGTTATTAGGCTTGTTAGTCCTTCCTTAGTTAGGCCTTGTCTTTATTTGTAACCTCCCATGAGTTGTAGCCCTTTTACTTCGGTTGCTACACGGTACGTCTTCTTTAGTCTGTAAGCACTATTTTCTTTAATGAGTTTCTCTTACTGCAGGAGGGCATGAGGGTCTCTCTCATGCGCAGTTGTGACCACCAGATTGTTTAACTCATAGCAAACGGAGAGCTCTTCAGGGGCTATGGGAAACAGCAAGGGGCAACTCAGCAATGCCTTTAGGGAGGTCAAAGGTGCGTGATGTAAATTCCGCTAGATCTGCTGTGTTTATTTTCTGAACAAACATCTATGTTAAACAAGAATATGCTTTAGGTTTGCTCCTCCACTCACTTGCTAAAAACCATGCCTCAACAAAGGGCTCTTACCCTCTTTTCTCAGTTGGTTCCTCTGTGAAATGGATCCAAAAAGAAAGAAACTCTTTGGCTGCAAATGTCTCTTTGGACACACTCTCCCGCAACGGAAAGCCCGAATCCGACGGGAAGGTCTTGGAGCGCTTTACTGAGCAGTTCTCCAGTTCCAAAGTGGCAGCTCGCTGCACTTTGCTCCTCACTCAGATTACTTGTAAAGGGTGTGCTATCACCCCCAGCTTAACGTTGCTCTTGATCATTTGCTTTTCTCCCCAAGTCCGCCACATTGCTCTATCTATCGTTTGCTTCCCTATGCCCTCCGTGCCCCTTCCCCCACAGCACCATCATTTTTTCTTCCCCACACCTGCACCCTCAGTTTTTCTTCCCCACACCCTCCCCGTCTGTGTTCTTTCTGCTACCTTTTGTTTGCAACCCTCCCCCCCACACACACACACACACTTTTAAACAAGCATTTGGAATGCAATAGGTCTCACATTTGTGAGAGTTTAAGCTATTGGCATTGTAAATGACAATGCCTTTTATTTATGTTTTAAAAACAAAAACATAAATAAAAGGCATTGTCATTTAAAATGCCAATAGCTCAAACTCACGTAAATGTGAGACCTATTGCATTGCAGATGCTTGTTAAAACTTTTTTTTGATGCATTAGGTGCTCAACAGTTATGCTAGGACAGTTAGCATCTCTTTACGAGATTCTATTCAGCCCAACGTCACTTTTGCAGCCATGGCATCAGATTTCTCTACAATGCAGCACACAAAATGCATCAGTTTTTACAACTCCAGCTACCTCCTTACGCCATGGTGGGCCGTATTGTAAATACGACGCATCTATGGCGTAGGAATCTGTCGCACCGCTGCGTTCATTTTTTTTACGCATTGCTGCTACAATGCAGCGATGCGTCAGTTCTTGTAAATATGCCCCTGAGCCTTACCTATGTAAAACCATAAGGGTAACATGTGTGTCTGTTATTGGTTCCTTTCCCTGTTTGTACACATTAGGGTTGCCTTCCTTCTCTGTCCTGTTTCTGTTTCTGTGTTATATGTTATTGTGTTTGCTTTTTCCTGGTGTATGTCATTGCATGCTACTCTGCATAGGAACACCCGCCGTGTAGACAGATATCTCTTGACCTTAAGGGGTGCTCCCTCCCCACGCCCCAGAACAGGGCCAAGCCTGGCAGTTCGGGATAGACTGCTCCAATTGGAAAAAAGCTAAGACTGATTTGCACATGACTAGGGTCTGTCTAGAATAGCACAGTAAGATGATGGATGGAATGTAGCTTGAGTGATTGCCAGTGGCTGAAATTAATTCAAACATTCCATCACTTTGTTTTAGTTGTAGTAGAAACAGGAATGTTCAAACTAGGGTCCTGTGCTCACTGAACGACAGGACTCAACCTAGGATTGCCAGTGGCTGAGGTTAATTCAAGAATTCCATCCATCACCTCGCTGTTCTTGCAGTTGACGCCCTAAGTGTGACAGGTATGCCCAGATGTGGGTACCATGCTCACTGTGCCATTGGAACCAAGCTATATCTGGCTGATGAGCCCTAATGAGTGCAAAACCGGTCCTGAGTTGCTTGTGTCCTAGTTAATGGAGGACCTGGTCCGGCAGTTCGGGCTGGAATGTTCCCATTGGAGAGGGGTCAAGACTGATTTGCATATGGCTGGGTCCAAACTGAGGTGGCATGGTGAGTGAAATATGATAGATTGGGATGCGACCCAGAGCGATTGCCAGTGGCTGAGATTAAATCAAGCAATTCATCCATCACCTTGTTTTTGTCGCAGTTATCTGTGAGTAAAGTGCCAAATGGCTCCAAGTACTGGTTAAAGATGACAGGAGACAGTATGGAACCTCTGGCACCCTACAGGTGATAGGAATGTTTTGAGAAATGGAGGTGACCATGTAAACAAACTGGTGTCATTTGGAAGGGTAGGAGGAGAACCAGTAAAAGGCATTGCTGGTTAATCTAATTTGAGATTCCTAGCTGCGTATGATAGTATGATGGTCGACTGCATCAATGACAGCCAAGAGGTCCTGCAGTATGGTGCAGAGCAAGCAGGTTTGCCAGAAACAAGAAGCAGTGAGTTATAGCCATGCTAATATAATTTGCAATGCATTCCACCCCAAGGAACTGTGTCGTCAAGAGGGGGTATTACTCCAAGGAGGTCTGGAACAAATGATGTGACTTTGGCAGGCAGATACCAATTGTTAAAGCATAGTCATTTTGAAATTCAATGTGAATAGAGAGTTGAAGGTGACAAATGAGAGTATTTATTTACTTATTCCTTTATTCACATTATGTAGTGTGGTTTGTTTTAGGAAAAGCAATGCAAACAACATAATATATGTATATATATAAATATAAATATATATATATATATATATATATATATATATATATATATATATATATATATATAAATATTTATATATATAATATATATATTTTTATGCTGTTTGCATTGCTTTTTCTATAACAAACCACACTAAATAATGTGAATAAAGGAATAAGTAAATAAATATTATATATATATATTAGAAATTATATATATATACACTAATCATTCATTGCATTATAATTAGAACATCACAAGAAATATTTTGCACAATCACAAAACAATTTACACAGCAACCTAGGAAATACATTTGTAAATTCAAAATGACTACAGTTGTTCCTAGAAAGCAGCTTTGATAAAAAATAAAAATGGAGTAGACAATAAAATAATGAGATTTTTAGACTGTACTTTCCAAAACTCAGAATACAATTCAGCAAGTTAATATCATTCATGGTTGATGAAGAATAACAATTCTCCAGTTAACATGCAGATAGAATCTTAATTTCATTAAAGACAACGGAGGAGATCATTTTGTATAAACCTTTATTGTTGCCCCCACATGCAGCCATTTAAAGAACTTAAACACATCACAAAGTAAAACGTTCCATTCTGCAATCATAATACAGTATATATGATCAAGGCATGTGGCTATCTACCTCTTTTTAGACTGCAACACGAAAAGAACTTGAACTTGAAATATCTGAAATGACGTAGTCAACAGGAAAGAATTCCAACTTCTCCTCTTGGAACCAACAGAAAGGTCCAATCAACAAATGTTTCATACGGAAAACAAGGCAAATTAATTATATTCTCCCCATAATGGTGGATGTAAAGACCAATACATTAAAATTTTAAAAGCAGATAGTATTTCGTTTTTTAAAATAAATTTTTACACCTGACCCGTACATATATACATGGTGCGGTGGGTGGGATAATGATAGCCTCTGGTGTCTGTAATGAAATCAAGATTCTCTCTGCATATTAATAGGAGAATCCCCATTTCATTACAAGACCAAAGGCTATCATTATGCATGTGTAAAGCTTTCCATAACTATGTTGCTTACATGCTTCACTGGTCTCAAGTAGAAATTTGCAAAGGTGCTGGCATTCAACCAGTCTGCTGCTTTCATGATCTCAGAAAGAGTGCCGTCGGCCCAAAACACTTTACTGGCTGAATATGCACCAAATATTGATAGATCTATGCCTGCTTCTCTGATTATTTCTCTACCCCACCTAGCTATTGTGGCGGTAGATACCGCCTCATGTGGTTTCACATGGGATATTAATAGTTGAGTATCACCATCATGTCTAAACTCTAGTAATCTTTGTTCATATACCTTCATGCATCTTACCATGCACAGTTTTGGACAATCCTGGAATGAAGGATAGAAAACGTGACCAGACATATTTTTTGTTCTCTTCCAAATATCAAAACATATACCATCTGATTAATAAACTCTGTTGCAAGTCTCTAGAACTTTTACATCTGAAACCCTTCAGAAAAATACTAAGCAGAGAAGTGTTACTAATTTCTAGGAAATCTGTCTCAGAAAAAGGTAACTATTACCTGGCCATGGAACAAGAGTTTGAAAACGAAGTTTACGTCCCAAAAGGAAATCTAACTAGCTATAGGCAGTCTCTTAAGTCTGACTCCCTTCATCGTTCTACATATTAGTGCTTCGCATCCAAATATGAAGTCACTTACCAGGGTATGGCCTGCTGATACTCCCGACCTATGGCAATTAATGGTTCTATAAGATAAACCAGCTTGAAATAGTTTGGCTAAATAATTTGCTAAATCTGTCACAGGAGCCTCCAGAGTATCCAGGGTCTTTTCCATGCACCAACTACTCCATTTACACCAAACCCGCTTATATCTCTTCCTAGTAACTGGTGCCCATGACTCGTCCAGTAAGTCCTTAGCCTTTCCTGAAAGGCCAGATAATTTTCAAGAACGCCTGATATCCTCCAAACAAAAAGGTTACACTTTCCTTCTACTAACAAAGGGTGCTCCACTCCATCTGGACTCACCAGTAAACCCTGATGTACCAGAATAAAATTATATTCCTCTACTGCAAGCTCCATTGCCCCTTGGAACCAAACTTGCGAAGTCCAAAAGGGGGTCACAAGAACTAACTTGCAACCCTCCTTCCGGACTTTCCATAATACTCCCTGGATCATTGCAAACAGTGCAAAAGCATAAGCCCTCTCCTCCAACCAATCCTGTAAAAATCCATCCACTGTTATGGCCCCTGGGTCTGGTCTCCAACTGAAATACTTTACCACTTGGCATATGAGTCTGCTTGCAAACAAAACCACTTCTATTGGGCCCCATATAGCTTGCACTCTCCTGAAATTCATAGGGTTCAATTGCCAATGACTGAAATCTCTGAGATGATGTGAATTCCAATCTGCCCTCTGATTCTGCTCGCCTGTAACATGGCCTGCCGACAAAATAATCTTATGCAACTGAAATACCATATACCTTTGCTAGACCTGCTATCTGCTTTGACTTCGAACCTCCCAGGCGATTGATATAAGAAGTCGCTGAAACATTGTCCATGCAAATCAGTAAAACACTGTTTGCTAAGTAGGTTTTGAAGGTCCTCAAACCATTCAGTCCTGCCATCAGCTCTAACCAGTTTATGTGTAGCAGCTTCCCTTCTCTCACCCATCTCGTCTCTAGGTTATTCAGGCAAGCCCCCCAGACCAAAGTGCTGGCATCTGTCTCTAAAATAAACTCTGGCACATTTTAAAAAATTGCATTGCCATTCCAGATTTCTAGTCTGTTTAGCCACCACTACGATCTGTTCGAGCTTCCGGAGACAAACTCATTGAATCCACATACCATAGACCTTTCCTTTCCTCAAACCTACTGGGCCCGATCACAAAACTAATCTGAGACAAAATTCTAAATATACGACTTTTAGTATTCACAGAAGGCACTTAGGAGGGTTTGGTATTCACAGGAATCACTTACAACTCCTATCTTTATGTCCGCACTTGGCCCGGAAGTTCCGCATCCTGGGCGGAATTTCCGCACCCGGGTCGGAAATCCCGCACTTGGGCCGGAAGTTCCGCACCTGGGCCGGAATCTCCGCCTCTGGGCGGTAATACCCGCATTCGGGCCAGATGATCATTTTCATCAATGCTAAACACCTGTCCAAGTGCCTACCATCCCCCCACATGTGTCAGATGAAGCCAATTAACAACAACTGCAAGACCAGCACCACAAACCACATAAAAGCAGCACACATTCAAGGAACAGGTGTGGCCACAGAGAGTTCCTGTTTTCATTTGCTGTGCATCACTACTGGAAAATGTACCAACTGAGGAGGAAGAAAAACTTCACAAATGGGGAGACCTCCATGATTGTTGAGTTCATTGTGAGGCACCACAAACGGATATATGGTCTCCCCCCTTACTGCACCAGTCGCACACAGAAGGCAGCTCTGTGGCAGCATTTAGCCACTGCTGTCACAACATTGGGCTAGGATGTGCGCACAGTCTGTGACATCAAGAAGAAGTGGCATGGCGAAAAGGCGCGGGTGAAGGAGAAGTACTCCAGGATTGAGTTGGCCAGAATTCTCCCAGCCCCACAATCCAGAACCCGCCTCCCCCTCACCACACTTGAGGAGGATGTCCTCACTACAATCCACCCCCACATGCTCCATGGGCTGCCTGTGAGTGATGTCCGCAACGTGGTACCAGGTAAATGTTATGACAAGAACAAGTATATAAAATGACTCTGTGTTGCACCCCCATTGTGATTAATGAATTTGTCCAAAGTTTATATAAATCTATAGTCAGTCAGAGGCTCATGTGTTTCCCTCTGTATGTTGCACCACAAGTCCCAGAATCCTTTGTATAAGAAATGTCAAATCCCATTCCCACTATTGAAAACATGGGCCCAGTACTACTGCCGTAGATACCTAACACTGTTAAGTAGCAATAGACAAAGTGCCCCTTCCACTTATCCAGACATGGCCGGATCAGTCAAGAACATCAGGGGGGGGTGGTGCGGTGCTGAGGAAATTCTACAGACAACGGAATAGGGAAATCAAAAAACAATCATTCAAAAAGTAATTCACCTTGTGCTTGCTGCATCACCGAGCACAAGGTGAGAGAGTCCTTATTCTGAGACATTTCTTTCCACTATTCCATTGTCTGTTTCCCACTCTGCCCCACCATGACACCCCCAACGCCCCACTATTCCTACCTGCACCAGCCGCGGCAGTACTTCACAATACTGTTAGCATGCCGAAGATATGAGGAAATGTCAGACAAGTTACACATGTAAATTTTCGATTTGGTCACTTTTGTCTCTTCTCACCTATTGACACATTCAGCCAGAGTACAGACGACCACAGTAGCAGAGGTCCCTACATCTTCTGGGGGGCAACAACATCATCCAGAGCAAGGCATACCACCCTCACAAACTGGTAAGTCAAACAGGTCAGGAGATGGTCAAAATGCATACATTGTCAGCAGACAACAGAGGGACTAATAGGGCGCGAATCTCAAAGGTAACCGGAGATGAAAACCTAACTTTAAAGCTATTGGAATACTCAAAGGCCATTTACCTTAAGCAAAGGACATTTGTGAATAGCGAAAGACGAAAATCAAGATATCTAGGCTCATCATCCACTTGTGATTTGGGAACATTACATGTATTCCATCAACAGTTCCAGAACTGTGAACTCAATACTGGAATTGAGTGGCACAAAAAGTAAAAATGGAGTCTCCACCAGATTGTAATTGTTTTTGTAGACAAAATCTAGAAATCCAATGTTAACAAATATAACAATGATGAACAAGAAGTGAGATTCAATTGTCAGGAGTATTGAGAATGCGTCCAGTGTCCAAATTATAATGTTTTTTCAATACTTGAAATTGTCCAGTTAACCCAGCTGGCCATATTTGTTAATATTGGATGGCATGTTTTTTGGCCATAAACAAAACACGATAGTGGACCTTACTTTAGGAATTATTGTGGTGTAAATTTGATAGACATTGTTGCTAGGCAGTGGGGCCATTATAAGTTGAATGTGGGATCACTCATGATATTTATTGCCACACACTTCTGCAACTGTAGTGCCCACACTGCTTGTGCTCATCCTTTGTGCCTGAAATTGAGTGCATCACATGTGGCAGCTGAAATGTAAAATTGCAAACACACTTATCATTGTAGGTCCAATGATGTAGTCCCAGATTCCAGTATCCCCAGTGACTTCTGCTACAAGGTTGGCTGTTTCATCTGGTCATGGACCACATACTGGGCAGGTGCGTGGCAATGATTAGCTCAAGCGCTCCGTCCATCATCCCCTTTGGTATCGCAATGGTAAGTAAACCCAAGAATAATGTACCCGAATGCTCATGCTCATTATATGTGCCTTTAATCTCCGCTGTATGTTGTATGTGTTCTACATCACTGTTGTCCTGCATCACAACATGCCTACATATGTCATTTAACCACATACGAGATCACACCATGGTGGCTAGTGAAAGGATGACACAAAATGTATGCCAAGTGAGTGCAGAATGGACACAAAATAGTATATAGTGTCACATGAAGTATACTAGACACAACTGGATTGTAATTCAATGATATGAAATCACACTTGCAAAATATCAATGGACAAATCCTATTGAAATTGGTGTGGATGAGGGTCGCACTGATGCCAGTTGTGTACTTTTGTGATGGATGTATGGGCTGCTAAGGTGAATCTTGAGGAAGTGAAATTTTCAAATGTCTTGGCTGACAAGCACAACGCAAATCCAGTGTAGGCGGCAACCATCAAAGCTTCTCAACTTACCCACAATTTGGGATCCTAGTCAGATGTTGCATTCTGCTTGCCTCTTCTTCTACTGAATTCACCTATATAAGTGAGTGTATGACATATGAGGTTAGGATGTCTGCTGTACAAGAGATCATCCGTTGTCAGGTAAGTACTACCATGATGTTGTAAATGGATTATGGGAACAGAGGACACTCAAAGGATGGACATAACAAATTTGAGATCTCTCAGTCCAAAATGAGCTTTGTGACTTCATGTGTAGGTAAGCACAAATGAGCCACAAAATTTACCTGAATATTGCACATCTCACATATGAACCCTGCAATGCAATGTTTGATCTGATGTGCAAATGTGAAACTGCTCAGCCTGGTGATGTACACTCATTTTGACTTGTCAACAGACAACACCATTCTCATGAGGCATGATAGACTTAACATTGAAGGTGAAATCAATACAATGCGGAGGCGTACTGATTATTACTCCCCTTCCTTCAAATATCATTAACCTTCTCATACACGTTTGTCTGTTGATGTGTCATCTCATTGATGTCACTGCTGTGTGGAGGTAACAGCTGACAACTGCTGCATGTGAGCAGGGGCCCACATGTGTAGTCCATGAGGTAAACATGCTGCACATTGGCCAGGAATATCATATCAATGGTAATTCAGAATGACACATACATGTTAGCTCATAGCTACCATCTGGTGTACTGAAATATGGATATGTATGTCTCATCACAGCTGCTGACAGGATGACACCAGTGAAGCGTACAACACCATCCCGGGGAATGCAAGACATCCTGGCTGCAGCAGTGAAACCCTCTCGCCATCAGGTAAGTGTGGCGTGAAGTGTTTCCCTATCATAGATTCCAAAACCATGACAAAGTTACAAATCCCCTTCTGCATAGAATCTGCAATCGGTGTTTACAAAGTTACATACATACCATTTCACATGTGCCTGTTTGTAAATTAGTAATGCAGATAATTGAGTATGGTGTCACTTCCTTCTCCAGCTGCTGGACCGGAGACCGCTTCATCAACTACACCAATGAGGAGCCAGGTTCAGCAGCTGACATCAGGGGGGATCGCAAAGGGACACAAAGCTGTGGCTGGAGCTGGTGAGTTTCCTTGTGCATTGTACATCTCCGTTCAACACCTCAGTGCTATGGTGTGAGCTGTCACGTGTAGGGGTACCCAAACCAGATCACATGTGCTTCTTCTGTTGGTGCAAAGTACAGTAGAATCAACCCTTGTGTTGCACCACATCTCATACTAGGTCAATTATGTATCCTGTTGCAACCTCTGTGTTCCAGGTGAAGACGACAATGAGGAGGATGGACCTTCCACCAGTGTTGGGCGACGGGCAATCAAAGGGAAAAATCCACTGCTCCTGCAAGCAGTAATGTCGGCTGCAAGTACTGTGCAAGAGGAGAAGGATGAAGTACCTGAGGAGGCTGAAGAATCTCAGGATGATGAAGAATATCTGTCCATCCTCTCAGAGGATGAAGATTCAGATTCCGTGGCCAGAAAATTTCACACATCTGCTAGATTTGGCAAGGCCTCACACCCTCCGCCCACCAAAGTGCCTCAGCCTCAACAAAGAAAGATTGCCTGTCCTCAGCATAGAGCTAACCAGCCACAGCTCACATGCACCCCAACACATACATCACTCTCTCACAGCCCTCACATCCAGTACAGACATGGTGGTTCCCCTACAAACTCCTCCCTATACCGTGCATCCCAGGCATTCTCTCCACTATCTGAGGGAAGTACCAACCCTGTTGTGGTGCAGGTATCTCCTGTTCACAGGCTTCCATCTGCCACCCTCTCCCTGCTGTTGGACCTGGCGGTCTCATCCATGGCCGACCCCTGCAGAAAGGGCCTGCACCTGGCCATGGTGGCCAGTGGGAGCAGGACTTCTTCCAACAGCAGGCAGATGTGAGGCAGGACATTCGTGCCATAGGGGTTACCCTGTCAGACATGTCTCAGGCCCTGCAGAAAATGCGCCAAATCCCTCAGGTGATGAACAGACTGACCCATGTTTTGGACAGGATGGATAGATCTTGGCAAGACATGTCCAAGATTATCAGAGACATGATATCCATTCAAAGGGAACAGAGTGCAAGACACCATGCCTTGGCCATGAAGATGATGGAGGACATGCTGAAAGTGATCCATAGTCTCCCTTCACGGTCAACGCAGGGAGGGGAGCCATCACATCTGCCTGCAGCACATCACACCCAGACACCTGAGAGATCCTCACCTCCAAATTTGCGCAGTCGCACGAACGATCACCATTGATCACATCCAAACATTTTTGACCAGTGAGAATATGATTAAATAAAAATAAAATCTCATCACAAGTCAAGACTATGTTGCGTATTATGTCCTGATAGGCAATTGTTTTCCAATTGTGGTGGCCTAGAGATGTGAGGATGTATGTGTGTGCGTGACACATGTACAAGTGTAACCCCATCATTGCAACAAGCTCTCATGTGCAGAGCAGATGACTCCCAAAATATATGTCCATATTTTGTATAAGACATTCACAATGAAGTTAAACAAGATAGAGACAGTATGATTCAAAATAAAGTTTTATGTAAAAAAAAGTGTGGGATTAGAAAAACAACAACAGTCCGTTTGGAAGGGAGAAAGGAAACCAAATGATGTTCTTACTACAGAAGGAGAAAGGAACTTGGATTGAGGTGGGGCAACATAAATATAACACGTCAGGGAGCGTCAGGGGAACTAATCTATGTACAAGGGGCAAAGTAAATAAATGTCCAAATTAGAAAAATCTGTCCAACAGGTCAAGTGTCCTTCTGGTCATCCTCTATTTGCACAATGTCCAGATCCTCTGAGTCCAATGCGGGCTCCTAGCTGATCAGTGCAGGACCAGGCACCACACGGGGTTGGGATACACGAGGAGTACAGGGAAACAGTGTGGCACAACGGACAGGGGGAGACATTGACGGTGGTGTGGGAGGGGTTTGGGAATGGACAGACAACATGGCTGCAGTCAGGGAATCGGCACTGGCAGTGAGGGTGGCCAGAGCTCTTGAATTTTCCTCTTGCATCATGCGCAGCTCAGTACACATCTGCAGCATGATGCGAGAGGGCATGTCTGGCTGACCCTCACATGCCCACATCAAGTCCGGTGGTACAGCCACAGGTGTAACAACACAGGGAGGGGTTTGGGTGAAACATGAGGGGTGTGGTGGCTTGGGTTCAGAGCCAATCTTGGTCTCTGCCTGGCAGCCACGATGAGGGGGACTGGTTGCAGGGAATGCAGCTGGAGGCCCCAATGAAATGGAGGCCTCTAGAGTTAGGAAGGGGCTGATGGCAGGCCCAGGTTGTGTAGTGGCCTGCCCTGGGGACACCTCGCAAGAAGTAAGTGGTGAATGGTCTGGGGGAAAGTCGATCTCCTCCTTCCCCTGGCCAGAGGTGTCCAGTTCTTCCCCCCCTTCAATGTCCTCAGCCTCCACCCGGCCAATAGCACCAGAGGTGTCTTCCTGCTCAGTCCGGGTGGGCGCAATCCCCCTGCCTCCTGTTGTAAATGGTCCGCCTCATCCTCTTCTTTCTCACTTGTGGATAGAGTTCATGGCCGCCGGCGCACCAAAGATGTCCTGCTCTGAACCGGGTCCTGCTGTTGGTCCTGTTGGCCAGCTGAGCCCACTGAAATGTAAGACAAATCATGATGTGGTGGTTGTACACGTCAGAACAAGACACATACCTATATGAGCCAAGGGCAGACTTTGTTCTCCTCTGATCACACTATACAGTTGTCAGTAATTAGGAGCTTAAATTATGTGTATGTTCACTGTCATCTCTAACCCCAGGCGGAGCTGGCATAGTGCCACTACGCGGAGTTCCACGGAGTTGGGAAAAAACTCTGTGCAACTCCGCTCCGCTCAATTTCCCGCCTCCCCCCTAACAAAAGAATTTGAAAAAGAATTAAAGAAGAAAAAACCACACTTACCTCTACTGTGGCATCTCTGGGCTGCCCTCCTCCTCCTCGCCGTGGTCTCTCTCCTGCAAACCCCTAGGTTGGACGTACGGGCGCAGTTCTTGCCAGATGTACAGTAGAGATAAGTGTGTTTTTTTCTTCTTTGGTTCTGTTTCAAATTGTTTTATTAGGGGGGGAGGCGGGGAGCCTATTTTTAGCATGGGGGGCTGGCTAACTCCGCTCCGCTGCAGAGTCGTAGTTTTGCCTAAACTCCGCGTTCTCAGCGGAACGCAGAGTAGGCAAAACTCTGCACACTCCGCTGGTGGAGCAGAGTTCACTGCCCACCCGTAGTCATCTCCTGATTTGAGTCAGACATGGACATCTCACTTGAATTTTAGTGGCTTACACATCTGTACTGATCAACCCTCAACTGTGGCATTCTTGTGATCTGTGTGTCCTGTCACTGCTACATGGGCAGGTTCCAAACCCAGTCTACAAAAGGAGATCAGATAGAGTCCAGATGGCATTGGAATGGGCCTGTGATATGGAGTCTCTGCACTTTTACTTCCGGACAAATGTCATCTGCTGTGTAGCATTGTATTTGAGACAACACAAATGCTGATTGGGGGTCACACATCTATATAGGGTCTGAGCTCTTATGTTTGTTAAGTTGTGAGTCTAACCTTTTGATATTCCCTCACAAAAGCTGACAATCCAGTGCCACATATTGGCTGTGAAGACTCATCAGGTTGTGCTGTGCACTGGTGAACAGTAGTGCCTAGTTGTTGCTGCTACCTGGACTTGACAAATGGCATACAAGCCACTGAGGGTAAGACGTGTGTCTGTGGACAGACTTTGCAAAATTGGAAACACTTAAGAGTGAGGCAAGGATCTCAAAGTCTGTCTTGACTCCATGGCACATGAAGATCTGACTTAGTCAGAACCCAAACTCACCAAATGCAATGCAAGTCACAGCATCCAATCCCCATTGGCCTCTCATACACACACTGGACAGTGTCTGTACCAATCCTCATCCAATGCACACATCAGTTATGATGCCCCTGGTTCACTGTTAGTGGTGCTAGCAGTGCAAATTTCTGTACTAATGCACGTGTGTGGCTCAATTCCCCAGTTTTCATAATAAAACTACCACTCCCAGAATGCACTCTGCCCTGTACAGTCAACGTGCTACAGTGAGCCTTTTGCTTAATGATCACTGCTGCATAGACACAGAATAGGTAAATGGAGTCATGGGACACATGATGGTTCAGCTCTGTCTTCATTCACATCATACTTCTAGACACATATTGCATATAATGCACTTACCAGGTCTCTGCTGCTCATGCTCCTCCAGCTGAGCATGGAGGGTCGGCCAAGCTGCACGCAGGACCCTCCTGTACAGTGGCGAGAGGTGGGGACGATGCACATGGTGCTGGGAAGACTGGCCCAGTAGCTCCTCGGCCTTGTGCCTGGCCCAGCGTTTTAGGTCCTCCCAGCGCTTGTGGCATGCCCTCGCCTTCCTGGTGTAAACGCCCACTGCACTGCAGCGCTCACCAATGTTGGCCCATAATGTGGCCCGCGCTGCATTTCGCAGCTGGTCCTCTGGCCCCCCATAAAGCTGAGGATATTTGTTTAGCACCCCCTCAGCAAAGATGTCTAATTCCCTTTCAGTAAAAGGGAGTGTTTTCTCCTCATAACCCTCAGCCATTTTGGGGGAAATTAGTTTGAAACGAGCAGCAGGATGGCAGAGGATCTGATCTGTGAGAGAGGATAACTCAGAATGACTTCCAGTGATGTATTTCCTGTCTACCACTTCCTGTATGTCATTTCCTGTATATAAGAATGGGTTCCAGTTCATTTTCGGAGCTTCCGGCTCGAATGCGTAATCTCCGATTGCGGAGCGTAGGGTCCGCATACAAGGTGTACTCTCCGCAACCGGAAAGCACACAGTTGTGTAGGAAGTTGCAAAAACGGACTGGAACCCATTCTTTCATATAGGAAATGACACCCAGTAAGCTGAAGACAGGAAATACATCACAGGAAGTAGTTGGCAGCCATTTTGTGTTCAATATGATTCATCAATCATCACAGATCAAATCCTCTGCCATCCTGTTGTTCTGTAGTGTGGAAACCTGAAATGACAGTGTAAGTGAAAATCATAGACATGAAACAAAAGGTAGAAAAGACCATTTAATGAGATTTTGGCTGGGACAAGGGTGGGGCCGGCACAACGTCACACCCCAGTTTAGTTTTCACCTCCTTGGCATTATGGTACATGTAGTTCATATTTAGTGCTCCACACAAGAGTTGTCTGTTGTGTTACGGAAAATTGGGGGAAAGCAGTGCTGTGTATCCCAGACACATAGTGCCAGATTCACCCAGAAAATCATCACTCACATTGTGGGCCTATCATTTGTGGGGGAGTCAAATCTGTTGGGGGAAAAAACTCTGACAATGCAATAGTTAGGCCCTTATGTGATTCAGACACCCATTCTCATAAGGTCCGGGGGCGGTCTCTCAGAACATATACATCTGATTCAATGGCTTCCTTAGGGACATCCACTACACTGATTGC
Organism: Calotriton arnoldi; assembly: GCA_963921515.1. NCBI lineage: Eukaryota > Metazoa > Chordata > Amphibia > Caudata > Salamandridae > Calotriton > Calotriton arnoldi. The sequence continues at coordinate 323,153 of CAWUFW010005392.1, read as the reverse complement.
TGACATAGGCACATGACCTGATGCACGGTCAATCTTTTGACTCCTGTCAACAGCTGTGTGGCTTGCAAAGTAGTCTCAGGACTGTATTTTTGGACAGAGTCGCAATTATCCACCTTTCATCATTGACAACAGACTGCAAACCACATTTTGTCCATGACACAACAGGTTGCTCATGTGGAAAACGTGGCAACCAGCTGATTACGGACTTGCATACCCTGACCTCTGTTATGTGCAATGGCCCGGCTGTCCAGATTCAGAGCTAGCCGAGGTACAAGAGGTATGTGTAAGCCATGCGTTAAAGCTTTATTGTGCAAAACACAACAGGCTAATATGATCTTGCACACGACTTCAGAGGAGTACATCAGCACACCCTCTGTACGGTCAAGACATCTGAATCGCAACTTCAACAGAACAAAAACGCGCTCTATGATGGCTTGAGTTCGTATGTGTGCCCTATTGTACCTACGCTGAGTTACAGTGGTTGGATGTCTGTAAGGTGTGAGGAGTTGTGGGGAGAGTGCATACCCAGCATCGCATGTTGCGTGAAGAAAGGGCAATTGGTTACATTTCCCTCTTTAATTTACACAGAACATGATCTATACTTTGGTACATGCAGTGTCTGTTGAGACCGTGTATGTTGCTTGATGATTCTTATTGTACAATGGTTGTTAATGTAAGGTGGCATTCATACATTTCATTTACACATATCCCTCATTTTTAGTGCTTGGTACTTACGCAGTAGCCACATGTTGTCAAATTCTCCTGCAGCCATCCGCCGGGGAAGAGGTGACATGCGGAATACAAAACTGTCATGGGTACTGCCTGGAAACACTGCATGCACATCAATGAATCTCCCACTGGCACCACTGACACCCTGCACATTGATGGAATGCCATCGGTGTCTGTTGCAGAATATGTGTGCAATGCGGTGGGGTGGCTGAAGGGCCACGTGGGTACAATCAATTGCACCTAGCACACGAGATCCAGTTTTACTAACCAATCATTTTCCTGTAAAATATCCCACAAAAGATGGATTAACTCCATCTTAAAGTGCCTGTTGACCAAGTACTTGTTTAGGTCTCTTAGATTTATCACTGGGCAGCAACCTTTGTCTTTCTTTTTTACCAGTAAGATTGCACTTACAAATCCTTCATTTGAGTCTCCAACTTTTATTATTCCGCCCTTTTGCAACATTTGAGCAACCTCCACATCTACCAAATCCATCCTCTCCTGGTCGAAGGCAATCTCCCGGGGTTGGAAACTTTGAAAAGGAGTCTACCAAAAATCTATCTTGAAACCTCTTATAGTTTCCAGAACCCGTGGGTTGTTTGTCACTTCTCCTCATCTGTGCACAAATAGTTTTAGCCTTCCGGCTACCTTTACTTGAGAAGAACCAGTACAAACTTTGGCACTTACCTTTAAGTCCTGACCCTTGAGATCTAGCTCTTCCCCCTCTATTCTAAGTCTTCCTCTCTGCAGGTGGAATCCTGATGAGGTTTGAAAACCTCTGCTGTATCGCCTTGAATTCTTGTAGTACTGGTTTTGTGTATAAAAGTGGGACTTTCTAACACCTGAACGGGCAGCCAGTCCCGTTCTGTCAGCCCTTCCAAACTCTTGTGTGGCAAACATATGTCTCATGTTGAATGGAGCCTTATTCAAAGTTGTGAAAGTGGACAGCTATTTGCCCAATGAATTTAATGAAGTTGTGTCCGAATAAAAGGCATCTGAGGTCGCCATCCGATTGCTTATTGGCCAACTCAGCGAGTTTAGGGTTCATTCTCATAAGGATGACCTGTCTTCTTTCCAATATAAGGCCTGTGTTGGCATTGCCCAACAAACAGACTGCCCTTTGGCTCCAGCCCCTTAAGAGCTCCACAATTATTTCTGTGTTATTTATATGTACTTCTTCAGCCATGTCTAATATACGTGCTAAAGGGCCCAAGATATCCAAAGGTTGATCTTGACATTGTTTTAGGTGCCACTCTATACCTTTTCTGGGGTCTTCACCTGATCTAAACAGGAATGTTATTAGCTCTGGATCTAGGTTGAGGGTATGACATGCCTTATTACCTATCACAGGCCTGGGGCATTCCGCCCGTATCAGATTCCGATGCTACCTCTCAAGGGGTTTTCTCACCCACTGTTTTATCAATTTTGCCACGTGTGTCAGTGGCCACCACTCAGAGCTACGTGGGTGGCTTATGGCATATGTGCTAAACATATTCTTCCTCAGAGGATCCTTGACTGGCTTCGTGGATGATGTACCCCATAAGTCATCATCTAGACCCACAAATGTATCTAAACCTTCATCAGGATCAAATACGAACTCATCCAATCTCTTGTCATTGTTATTGCCATTGAAAATATCATCCATGCTGAGTAAGTCCTGGTTCTCTTTTGTGCTGCTGACGTTACCAGTCCTTCTTGTGCCGCTATGGACACCAGCATCATTTGTAGTACTAAGGCTACCCCAGTCTTTTGTAGCACTAAGGCTAGCACTCGTGGACAACAGGGGCTCTTCCCTCCTTGTCCTTCTTCAGTGTTCAAGGGTTTGTTCAGATGCCTCGTCATTCTTAGGGTCTTTCTGCCCTTTTTTTTGGTTTGCACGTCTGTCTTAGTCAAAGGCTGAGAAGTACTCCTCTTCTGAGGGAGTGCTCCTCTTCCTCTTGGACAGATCGGCCTCCACCGCTTCTTTGATAGAGGTCTTTAGCCCCTCTTCAAAGTACCTCCTAAACATCTCTTCACTTACCTCTAGCTGAGGGGTTTCCCTCTTCTCAGCCACACCTCTACCTAAAGTAATCAGTGATATACACTATACTATTTAAAACTTGAGCCTAAAAACACTAAACATTAACAAATATTATTTGAAACATAAACCTACATTTTAAATTAATAATCAAACTATAAATCTAAATTTAAACTTGCAAATATTGGACAATCTTCTAATAAACCCCTTTTTTTTTCTTTAATATATATTCTAATCAGTAACTTCACAGGAGAAACAAAGCAGCACTACTAATCAGCTGACAGCCAGTTCGGAATACTAACATTTGAAGAGCAACTGGCGATCGACTTTGAAACAAAGGCGTTGTAATGGCAGCCAGTTATGTTTTTGTATCCAATACAAAATGGCGGCTGGATTCCAATCCACTTTCCATTGCTTTTACCGCTTTTTATGAGCAATTGCTGAAGATGCCAGGGATTTTTTTTAATTGGCAAGGGGTGGGGCTGCCCAGAATGGGTATGCAAATACCCCCACCCTACCCCCCCAAAGAAAACAAAAGACTTTCTGCCCCCCCATGAGGCAGATGGGGCAATAGCCCCTGATCTGGCCCGGGGGGGGGGGGCAGAAAGCCCACTAAGCACCAGGGTTTTTATTTTTATATACGTTGGGGTGGGGGCTGCCCAGAATGGGCATCTCAATGCCCCCACCCCCAAAAACAAATGCAACAGCCATTTTTATCGGAAGATGTTGGGAAATGCGGGGTGGGTAGAATTTTGTGAATCCAAGCAGATTCCAGAACTTTCCGTCACAGAAATGTGAGGAAAATTTGTTTTTTTTACAAAGTTTTAGGTTTGCAAGGGATTCTGGGTAACAGAACCTAGTGAGAGCCAGACAAGTCACCCCATACTGGATTCCCCTGGGTGTCTAGTTTTCAAAAATGTATAGGTTTGCTAGGTTTCCCTAGGTGCCGGCAGAGCTAGGGTTCAAAATCTACAGCTAGGCACTGTGCAAAAAAAGGGTCAGTTTTCACTGTAAAAATGTGGTGTGTCCACGTTGCATTTTGGGCCATTTCCTGTCGCGGGCACTAGGCCTACCCACACAAGTCAGGTACTATTTTTATCGGAAGCCATTGGGGAATGTGGGGTGGGTGGAATTTTGTGGATCCACGCAGATTCCAGAACTTTCCATCACAGAAATGTGAGGATGTTTTTTTTTTTTTTTACAAAGTTTGAGGTTTGCAAGTGGTTCTGGGTAACAGAACCTGGTGAGAGCGAGACAAGTCACAAGTCACCCCATCCTAGATTACCCTGGGTGTCTAGTTTTCAAAAATGTATGGGTTTGCTAGGTTTCCCTAGGTGCTGGCAGAGCTAGGGTTCAAAATCCACAGCTAGGCACTTTGCAAAAAAAGTGTCAGTTTTCACTGTAAAAATGTGGTGTATTCACATTGCATTTAGGGCCATTTCCTGTCGCGGGCACTAGTCCTATCCACACAAGTGAGGTATAATTTGTATCAGAAGACTTTGGGGAATGTGGGATGGGTGGAATTTTGTGGATCCACGCAGATTCCAGAACTTTCCATCACAGAAATGTGAGAAAAATGTGTTTTTTTTTACAAAGTTTGAAGTTTGCAAGGGATTCTGGGTTACAGAACCTGGTGAGAGCCAGACAAGTCACCCCATCCTGGATTCCCCTGGGTGTCTAGTTTTCAAAAATGTATAGGTTTGCTAGGTTTCCCTAGGTGCGGGCAGAGCTAGGGTTCAAAATCTACAGCTAGGCACTTTGCAAAAAAAGGGTCAGTTTTCACTGTAAAAATGTGGTGTGTCCATCTTGCGTTTTGGGCTGTTTCCTGTCGCAGGCACTAGGCCTACCAACACAAGTGAGGTACCGTTTTTATTGGAAGACTTTGGGGAATGTGGGGTGGGTGGAATTTTGTGGATCCACGCAGATTCCAGAACTTTCCATCACAGAAATGTGACAAAAATGTGTTTTGTTTTATAAAGTTTGAGGTTTGCAAGGGATTCTGGGTAACAGAACCTGGTGAGAGCCAGACAAGTCACCCCATCCTGGATTCCCCTGGGTGTCTAGTTTTCAAAAATGTATAGGTTTGCTAGGTTTCCCATGCCGGCAGAGCTAGGGTTCAAAATCTACAGCTAGGCACTTTGCAAAAAAAGAGTATGTTTTCACTGTAAAAATGTGGTTTGTCCACGTTGCGTTTTGAGCTGTTTCCTGACGCGGGCACTAGGCCTACCCACACAAGTGAGGTACCATTTTTATTGGAAGACGCTGGGGAATGCGAGGTGCATGAAATTGTGTGGATCCATGCAGATTCAAGAACTTTCCATCACAGAAATGTGAGGAAAATGTGTTTTCTTTTTACAGAGTTTGAGGTTTGCAAGGGATTCTGGGTAACAGACTGGTGAGAGCCAGATAAGTCACCCCATCCTGGATTCCCCTGGGTGTCTAGCTTTCAAAAATGTATAGGTTTGCTAGGTTTCCCTAGGTGCCGGCAGAGCTAGGGTTCAAAATCTACAGCTAGGCACTTTGAAAAAAAAGGGTCAGTTTTCACTGTAAAAATGTGGTGTGTCCACGTTGTGTTTTGGGCCGCTTCCTGTCTCGGGCACTAGGCCTACCCACACAAGTGAGGTACCATTTTTATCGGAAGACTTTGGGAAATGCGGGGTTTGTGAAATTTTGTGGATCCACGCAAACTTCAGAATTTACCATCACAGAAATGTGAGGAAAATGTTTTTTTTTTTTACAAAGTTTGAGGTTTGCAAGGGATTCTGGGTTACAGAACCTGGTGAGAGCCAGACAAGTCACCCCATCCTGGATTCCCCTGAGTGTCTAGTTTTCAAAAATGTATAGGTTTGCTAGGTTTCCCTAGGTGTCAGCAGAGCTAGGGTTCAAAATCTACAGCTAGGCACTTTGCAAAAAAAAGCGTCAGTTTTCACTGTAAAAATGTGGTGTGTCCACATTGCATTTTGGGCCGTTTCCTGTCGCGGGCACTAGGCCTACCCACACAAGTGAGGTACTATTTTTATCGGAAGACTTTGGGAAATGCGGGGTTGGTGACATTTTGTGGATCCACGCAGATTCCAAAACTTACCATCACAGAAATGTGAGGAAAATGTGTTTTTTTTACAAAGTTTGAGGTTTGCAAGGGATTCTGGGTAACAGAACCTGGTAAAAGCCAGACAAGTCACCCCATCCTGGATTCCCCTGGGTGTCTAGTTTTCAAAAATGTATAGATTTGCTAGGTTTCCCTAGGTGTCGGCAGAGGTAGGATTCAAAATCTACAGCTAGGCACTTTGCAAAAAAGGATCAGTTTTCACTGTAAAAATGTGGTGTGTCCATGTTGTGTTTTGGGCCGTTTCCTGTCACGGGCACTAAGCCTACCCACACAATTGAGGTACCATTTTTATCGGATTACTTTGGGAAATGCGGGGTGGGTAGAATTTTGTGGATCCACGAAGATTCCAGAACTTTCCATCACAGAAATGTGAGGAAAATGTGTTTTTGTTACCAAGTTTGTGGTTTGCAAGGGATTCTGGGTAACAGAACCTGATGAAAGCCAGACAAGTCACCCCATCCTGGATTCCCCTGGATGTCTAGTTTTCAAAAATGTATAGGTTTGCTAGGTTTCCCTAGGTGCCGGTAGAGCTAGGGTTCGAAACCTACAGCTAGGCACTTTGCAAAAAACGGGTCCGTTTTCAATGTGAAAATGTGGTATGTCCACGTTGCATTTTGGGCCGTTTCCTTTCGCAGGCACTAGACCTACCCACACAAATGAGGTACCATTTTTATCAGGAGACTTAGGGGAACACAGAATTGTAGAGCAACTGTTATTACCTATTGACTTTTGATGCATTTCTTCTTTCCAAATGAAATACAATGTGTAAAAAAGAAGTCACTTTGAAAAATGTCCTATAATTCACATGCTAGTATGGGTACCCACAATTTTGGAGATGTTCAAATAGCTACTGTTTCTAAACTCTATATTATATTCCCATTTCAGAAATACATAGGTGTCTTTCATGCCGATTTTTCACTATTTACATTTTCCCAAATGAATTGCTATATATCATGTGCACAATAAAAAAACATTGCTAGACGCTGCTCAGTTATTGGTTCTGGGTTCCTTGGGTTCTTGGTGAACCTACAAGTCCTATATATCTCCACAACCAAAAGGGTCCATCGGATGTAACAGTATATTGCTTTCAAAAATCTGTCATACTTAGAAGAAGTTACAGGTGAAAACGTTGCCACAAATGGCTGTTTTTTTTCAACTCATTTTCAATTTTTTCCATGTTCAACTGTTAGTTCCTATAAGAAAACCTAGAAGGATCCACACACATGACCCCTTGCTGACTTCAGAATTTTGTCTACGTATCAGAAATGTATGGCTTCCCAGGATCCATTATTGCTTTCATACCCATTTTTACCATTAACTGGAAAGAGGTTGAAAGCACCAAAATAGCAAAAATAGGCTATGTCCCAGTAAAATGCCAAAACTGTGTAGAAGATTTTGGTTTTATGACAAAAGTCTGTCAGTCCTTGAAAGCTGGGAAGATGGTGATTTCAGCACCATAACCCTTTTGTTGATACCATTTGCAGGGAAAAAAACAGATGCTTTCATCTGCAGCACTTTTTTCCCATTTTTCCAAAAAGAAACAAAATTTAGCTGTTTTTTGGCTAATTTATGAGTCCCCTCCAAGAGAATCAACAAACCTTGGGTACCTTTAAAATCCCCATGATGTTGGAAGAAAAGGACACAAATTTGGCGTGGATACCTTAAGCGGTCAAAAAGTTACAGGGGCCTAAGCGCAAACTATCCCAAATAGCCAACAAAAAGGCTTAGCACGGGGGCGGGGAAAGGCCTAGCAGCGAAGGGGTTCAAAAAAGAGACTAATCAAATCATTTTTATAAAAGGTATATATCATTAACTAATAAAGTAATGTACTTATCTGTCGAGGGAGCCACTAAAAAAAGAGGCAGATAGCTGTGTATCATGATCATATATACTGTATTGTGATTCCAGAATGGAACTTTTAACTTTGTGATGTTTTTAAGTTCTTTAAAGGGCTGCATGTGAGGGCAGCAATAAAGGTTTATGCATAATGATAGTCGCCAGTCTTGTAATGAAATCTAAAATGGTGGTTAAGCTTATAGAAGATAAATGCCTTAGACTGTTGCAAATGAGGAATACATGGACAAAAGACTCAATGAGAAGTTTAAAAAATCAGCAAAGAAAGTTATAGGATGTGTTTGTTCATTTGCTAGTTTTGTTTTATGTTAACCATAACTAATGCTAAAACTTTTTCATGTTTTTAGTGATTTTAAATTATTCATAAATCCTAAATGAGCTTCCAAATAGAAGTCTGTTGTTATGTACAAATTTGCTTCTGATATATTTAGGCACTGCCCTTTTCTGCCTCTTGTTTCCCCCTTTTACTCCCATTTGTTGGTTCTTTCCCATTCAGCTGGACAGTTTACCATATATGAACATGGCATCTTACCTCTGCTCGGTAAAAACCTAGCTAATGTTCTGTTGGTCTAATGCTGGTGATGTCTTAAGCAATTAAAGAACTTTAAAACTCATGTATCACTCTCTGCCTCTTCATAACAAAGTTCTTTAATTGAACTTCAGTCTGTTAACTTTAATAGCTGGTTCCATCAAATGATCAGCATGCTAAGTGTCTCAGACCATGACATACAAAAAGGGAAGAATCCAGACTAAACGCCCCTGGTGGTTAGTAAGAGCTGTGCTTTAATCAAAGTAGCAAGGATTCTGGAAGTCACAAGATTCATAAAATGGAGACATTCTCATAGTGCCTATGGAGAAAATGGCATACGGAGTCTAATGGCACAAAAACAAAGTGATTAATGGAATGCTTGCATTTATATCCGCTACCTGAAATTGTTTGGGCCACATCACAGTCCACTGATTTTTTTCCCAAAAGTCCACTCTAGGTAGAGACAAGTGATATGCAAATCAGTCTTGGTCCTGCTCCAATGGAAATATTCCATCCCAAACTGCCAGATGAGGTCCTTCCTGAACCGGAACACAAGCAGCCAGGACAGTTTTACTTTTATTAGGCCTCATCAGCCAGCTATAGCTTGGTTCCAGTGGCAATAAGCACAGGACCCACGCCTGGGCATACCCATCTCAGGGCATAAACTGCTCCAACAACAAAGTGATGAATGGAATACTTGGATTAATCTCAGCCACTGGCAATTGCTCAGTGCCGCATCCTCGTCCATCATTTTTCCCTCGCAGATAACAGCATCAAGATTCAACAATATCATAATGATACACAATTCTACTTAGAAATCTCTTCTGCATCAGACAGCTAGTGCCTCAAACACTGCCTGCATATAATCCAAACCTGGATGTCCAGTGCCTCCCTGAAGCTCAATGCAACCCAGACATAATTCCTGTCCAGAAACAGTGCAAACTTGGTTCAATGACATGTAGCCTGGGAGCTTCAAACCTCCATTTTCACCAACTGCCATGTCACCTAGATTCACCTTGGACACCAACCTCATTCTCAAAGAATACATTTTCTAAGAAACAAAGACAGCCTGATACCAGCCCTATCTTCTAAAGGAAGAGAAGCCATTTCTTACAAAAAGCAACCTGAGAACTGCTGTTCAAGCCCTCATACTCTTGCATCTGGATGTAACAGCATGCTCATGCGCCATGGCCTCCCAGACTCCACACTGACACTCTAAAAGGCATCCCACACACCACAGCGTGTCTCATCCAGGGCTTGAAAAAACATATGACCACATCACACCAATACTGATGGAACTCATTTGGCATTCTGTAGAACACTTAGAAAAAGGAATATGCCTCTAAGGCAGAGGTCTTCAAACTTTTGTAGGTTGAGCCCCCCCAGCTGAATATTTTTAGATGTTGGGCCCCCCCCACCACCTGACAGAAATTTCTGGAATCTGGTACACTACATAATCGACCGCCACGCGCATATCACGGGCCATATCCGGCAAATAATGTTCAACACAATAAGAGTGTTTAGTAAACTGCAGGTTTGTGAGTGGGTGTGGTGAAATGACAGAGGCTTATTACACAGCTCAAAACACAATTTTTCAAGATAAAATGTGCGTAAATTGTTTTTACTAGGATGCTTTGTTTTACACATGACATAGATTAATAATAACACCACCAACATAAATGTGATGGGTGTGCCGGTTTTTAGCCACATAGACTGTCAATCTGTGGATGGATTTTTGCTACTGCCATCCTCAGGTTGTGCTCCACATCCAGTCTTGAACGGTACTTAGTCTTTAATACCGCAAGTGCAGAGAACCCAATCTCACATAAATAGGACGAGCTGAAAGGCAAGAGAGTTTTGATAGCAGTTTCTCTCAAAGCTGAATATTCTGCAGACATTTTCAGCCAAAACAGTGACTGTAAGGGAGACAGTGTTATTAGATTTTTCGAGCACTCCCTAGCTCAGAGTTGGTACACGAGAAACAATTCTTCTCTGGAAACCATTAACAAACATTTTAGGCAGCATTATAATGGGATAATTGCCCACCAACCAGTTATGGATCCGAAGACAAAGGTGAAAGTCCACAGAGAGGGCGCTGAACGAACACCTAATTGAGAATTCCTTAGTGGTACGATAAGTTGCTTGCCTGAAGCAGTTGGGGTTTAGGACACGTCGGGCTTGTGTTTAAAAAAAATAGAACTGATAATAAATGAATGATGTTGCCTATTTTACTTCAGAGCAATGTTGTCTGACAAACTTTGTGGTGGCAGGGACATGTTAAGGATTTTGGGTGCCCTGGGCCAATACTATTTTGGGGGCCCCTGTTCAGAACAGCTTTGAGATTAAATGATTCACTTTCAGCTCTGCCATACCCTCTTTAGCCAGGCTACTAACGGTGCACAGGCGCTATGGTCGAAATTCTAAAAGTGTTTACATCTAATATTCAGAGATAATGATGTGTGTTTTCACTGTTGTAACAAAACAGCAGCCCACTAATTTTACAGCAAATAATATCTGTGATATCCTCCAATTTCTCATATGTGAGGACCCGTTGTGATCTAAAATAAACTTTTTTATGGTTGTTGCATGAAACAAAAACATTTCTCTGCAAATAGTAATAGACTCTCTCACATCAATCACATTAAAAAGAAATGAAACAAAACGGTATTTACAAGAATGTGTTTAGGAATTATTCCAGGCCAACAGAGCAAAAACAGAGCTGCCTCTATCAAGTGGCCCCCTGAAAGGCTGGATTGCAGTGTGTCCTTTTGTAATTTAGGATGAAAACCTTGATGGGTCACGACATGCCCATACGTGTGTACAGGGGCGCAACTAGACCCGAACTTCGGGTGGGGGCTAACACTCTCAGCCAGGGCTGGCCCTAGCACTGGTAGCACACAGTGGAACGGTCTGTTTTGGCGCCCCTCTCCCATTTCCTCCTTCTCCATGAATTTCCTCACTACCACTCACCAACAATGCACCTCATCTCTCTATAGCACCTTTCTGGCAAACATTTCATTTTTTATAGCACTACTCATAGTTTACTCACACTCAGTTCTTTGATCTGCATGGTACACGTTCTTTGTAGCAGGCACATTAAACCTCTGCGCTGTGTGGGTGGCAGGAGTACCCATGTGAGTGCAGGGTGAGGCATGCAACAGTGTGAGAGTAGGGTAAGAGGAGTGACTGCAGGGTGAGTGAGGTGACCATATGAATTTGGGTGCGGATGTAAGTGCAGAGTGGGACGAATTAATGTATGGTTAGTGATGGTCTTATTTGAGTGAGATTGCAGATTGAGCAGTAAGGGGGACAGGTGAGTGAAGTGTCACATGAGTACAGGGTGAGTAGTGTGCTTGTGTGACTGCAGGGTGAGGTGCAGGGTGAACAGCGCAAGTGCATTGTGAGTGCAGAGTGATCACTGTGAGTACAGGGTAAGCGGGTGAATGGTGTGAGTGCATCGGGATCAGTGTGAGGGCATTGTGATCGCTGTGAGTGTAGGGTGAGCGTGAAAGTGAAGGGCGAAAATGAGGAACGAGTTGTCTGAATGCAAGGTGCATTTCCAGACACTTGAAGTAACTCAGCAGGTTATTGACGGCAGCGTAGGGTTTCAGATATGTTAAACTATTGCTATTATGGCATTAACCAGGGATCAGGGTGGAGGAAATAAATGTGCTGATCTTACAACAAACTTCCAGTTTTATGATTAGGGTTGCCAGCTCATTATTTTGATGTCCCAGGCGGTACAAAAATAAACAGTCACCTAAAGCTGTATTGTCAGCACTTGTGTGTGCATACTTTGAACAGCAAATATAAATAGAAGCACTTTTAATTGTGGGGCTACCTGAATGATCCATGCCTGATAATAAAATGGAACAAAGCAGCCCTGCCAAGTATCACGCATCAGGCGTGAGACTAACGCATTTCAGTGTGGTGATCCGCATCACCGCACTGAAATGCATTGTCACGCATTTATAGCGCCTCCTTAGAACGCTTCAGCGAAGAGGAGCGCTGCGAATTAGTACCACACTGAGAGAGCAAAGCTGCTCTTTAGCAGCACCTCCGCGAGCTGCTTGCGACAGACTTGGGGGCTGGCTAGTTGGCTAGAATGTAAAACATTCACCAGACACCCCAGCAGGCACATCTGACTCACTCAGGATGTCACAAGTGTCACAAGTGTCAAAGCCTAATGCCTGCTGCCGACGCAGCCTGCCAGGACACACTGACTGTGATACACCTATAGGCCGATGGCAGCGCGGCACAGTTTAGCTTTGGCAGGCAGCGCAGCCCGCTGCTGCTGTAGCTCCCGCTGCGTTATGCAGGGCGGCCCGTTGCTGCTGTAGCTCCACCACGTTGTGCAGCGTGGCCCCTGTTATGCGTGGACCTCTTTTACTCCCACTGCGTTGTGCAGCGCGGCTCGCTGCTGATGTAGTTCTACTGCGTTGTGCAGCGCGGCTCGCTGCTGATGTAGCCGGGGCTTAATCAGGATCACCGACCCCTGGCAGATGGCGGGGGCCGCCGTAATGATGGTCTGGTGCCTTAGCACTGTAGCGCGGCCACCCTGCACTGCAGTCCTGTGTTTGGAGCCATGAATGCTACCCTCTGAACCGTGGCGCTGCCCGGTGGACATCGCGGCCGTCCCGACTCTGTTGGTGGATGCAGAAGTGCCACAATGCCTACTTTACATTAATGCTAAAGCACAGTAGATAAGGAGGAGAGCCAGAATACTCGAAGCAGCGGTTACGAATCGATCTCTCATTGAAAGAGTAGACAGTAAGGGCAATCACTAAAGCAGCAGCTGAAAATGAGGATGGCAATACAGGACTTTTGTTACAGATGGCAATTAAGTTGGAATATGCAAGGCTAGCCTGTCATGGCCTTTGCTGACAAGTAAGTATCACTCATCTAACCTAATTGAATTTACAGTTTACTTTTAGAGGAGCGCCGCGCGTCATCATTTACCCTGCACTTTAAGTAAAGTTATAGGTGTGCTGAGCTGTGCATTGCAGTCACTAGTCTGTCTGCAGCAGTCAGTCTGCACAAAGTTGTGTCACTTATTTACTTTACTTTTAGAGGAGTGCTGCGCGTCATCATTCAGCCTGTACTGTAAGTAAACTTACAGCTCCTCTATATTGACTGCAGTCACTGTCTGCCAGTCTATATCATGGTTACTCATTTCTTTAACAGTACGATCAGGTTACAAGGGCACTAGGTTAGTGTCTTTCCATTTCTGGTGCTTTAAAGCACTTTTAAGATCTTCTTAGAGTTTCTTGTTGCTCAAATGGGTATTTCTGCTATTTATTTGTTTCCCTTGTCTTCATTGCTTGATTTTTGCTCGTGAGAAAGTGTCACTCATAGTCATTGAAATGTCACTCATAATTTCTCTGAAATTATGAAAATGTCACACATAGCGTCCTGAAACCTTGGCAGCTATGACAAAGACAGAAAAGTCACATTACAAATGTATACATACTTCTTTATAAGCATATTTAGTGTCAAGATAATCAATTTGCAGGCTGTTTAAACAACACATGGCTGGCTGGCATTTTTCTTTTGGCAACTTGAAGCCCTGTGCGCCTGCATGTGTAAATTTAAAAGAAACTTTGTCTCCTTTCTGCTAAGAGCTAACCCTCCCAGGACGGGGTTAAACTGGTAGAGTTGAAATGCTTCAGCTGCAGTGGGAGGCAGGATGTCTCCTCTGCTAAAACTGAAAGAAAGGAACATGCAGTGGGAGGCAAGGAGTCTCCTCTGCTATGAAATCGAACGTGAAGGAACAGGACTGTCTGTTCGTTTGCTTTCGGTTTTAGCAGAGGAGACCCTGCCTCCCACTGCAGCTGAAGCATTTCAGCTCTATGAATTAACCCCCTCCTGGGAAGGTTAACTGTTAGCTCTTTACATGACAAAAGCACGGGCACGTCGTGCCTTATCTATTTCATCTCCCTCCCCCCTCCAACCCTCTGTTACCGGAGCTCTACAATAAACAATTCCCATTTGAAATGGGTGAAGACTTGCGAAGTTGCGATGCGGGACAGTAAAAGACCAACAAAGGGAAGATCTTAGTGCGGAGTGCGCGCCCCCCCTGAGATGGTGTCGCGCCCCCCTGGGGTGGGGCGCCCCACAGATTGAAGAACTCTGCTCTAAGGTTTGTTTTGTTTTGTGCAGGAAGGTGTCCCTTAATGCACAAAAACAATCCTGCCTGTAACGCAGGCACCCTTGCTCCATGGCGCAAGGGTGCCTGTGTGGGCGCTAGGCTGCAGGTTATGCACCAGCACAGGCAGAGGACAGGAATGCGCCATACCTTGATAGATATGTGGCATTCCTGCCCTCTCCCTTTCACGCAGCGCAGCACAGCAAGTTGTCTTGCTGCGTTGTGTGATTTTGTTTTTAAATCTGGCCCTAAGAATATAAAAAAAGAATAAACAAGGCAGCAGGCTTTTTCCATCTTTGCATCCAGGATCTGGAACAACATCCATTTACAACTCAGCTACCTCTTCTATCACTCGTTGACTTTATGCTTGTGTTTGACCCTATGCAGCACAGCTCTGCATTTTGGCTAGGTTCGTTCTATAGTAATACTATATACATATATGCACACATACATGACGCAACATGATTGAAAATAGAGTTGCCCCATAGGACGATTATTTATCAATGTATGATATCTGTCTTTCCCCATCTGAGGGTTAACTATTAGCAATAACCAAACTTTCCTTCTCTTGTTCCTTACCTTCAAATAGGGCCAGATGTACAACCCTAAATTGCAGTCGCAAACGGGCAATTGGCCCGTTTGCGACCGCAATTTAGGGCATGGCCATGTACAAACCTCATTTGGCAAATCGGTAAATTTGACCAATTCGCAAAATGAGGTTTGCGACTCGCTATTAGGAAGGGGCGTGCCAAGGGCGTCCCTTCCTAATAGCGAATCGCATTTGTATGTACAAATGTTTTGCAACTGCAATTGCGGTCGCAAAACACTCGCAATTTACCACCTACTTCAAGTAGGTGGTAAACCATTCGCAAATGGGAAGGGGTCCCCAAGGGACCCCTTCCCTTTGTGAATGTTTCCAAAAATATTTTTTAAGGGCAGGCAGTGGTCCCAGGGACCACTGCCTGCCCTTAAAAAATGAGACTGAAAAGTTTCCTTTTTCTTTTTTTTAAATGCATCCCGTTTTCCTTTACGGGCTGCATTTTAAAAAAGAAAACAGCTTTATTTAAAAGCCGTCACAGACATTGCGGTCTGCTGACCCCAGCAGGCCACCATCCCTGTGAGTGCTAGCCATTCCTAATGGGGTCGCAAATTGCGCCTGCCTCATTAATATTAATGAGGCATGCAATTTGCGACCCCATTAGGAATCGCAAACAGTGTCTGAGACACTGTTGTACATTGGATTTTGCAACTCACAAATTGCGACTCGCTATTTGTTGCAATTTGCGAGTCGCAAAATTCAATGGTCGTACATCTGGCCCCATGTCCTTCCTTGGAATCGGATCAGGTCCGCTGCTTGATAACAGTTTTACATGCTTGTCTTTCCTGTGCTCATTTTCCACCTCCTTCACAGTCTGTTTCATTTCCTCTGCTCTTATTTCCTCCTGCACCTCAAATTGTGCGCAGGGAATGGGTGGCTCTGTGTTTCACAATTCTCTAAAGTACTTTATTTTCAGCACATCAGTTCCAACTAATGTTAAGCCTCTTCATTGAGAAAGATCTTTGTTTAATTCCAAGCTTTCTCGGTTAGAAAACATTGATTAGTTCAGCCTGATTATGCAGCTGTTAAAGGACTGAGCAGAGGACTTGGGTAGAGGCTTCTCGCATTTAATGTCACAGTCTAACCAGTTAGTGTCTTCCCAATACGTATTTACAAAGCACTTGACACTCCTTTCGAAAGCTTTTCCCCCCAAACGTATTAGTTTTCAGAGATAATTTAACCTTATTTTGTTCTGTTTTTATAAAGGGCACTGAGTACGTTTCACGTCTTCGGCTATGTTTAAAGGTAAATTCTGTAAATTTCTCTAATTCTTCCATCCCAACCAAAATAATACTTTCCTTAATTGCCATATGTATTGGCTAGGCTGCTGTAGTTGCTATATTTATATTAAAAAATATTGTAGATGGGGATCCAAGTGAGTGAAAGTACTGGCTCTGTCTTCACCTTTCCCTTTCCTCATCTCTCCAGTAGCGGCCCGTGGTGGGAGTGCTGCCGGGCGGTGATGTGGGGCGGGAGAGGGGCTGGGTGGGGGGTAGTAAAGTATGGAATACGGCCGTATAGAGGTAAGTAGACATATAAATAAATAAAACGAATTTCGTTGCGCGCGCTGCATCGCATTTGAGCAGCGCACGCAACGAAATTCGTTTTATTTATTTATATGTCTACTTACCTCTATATGGCCGTATTACGTACTTTACTACCCCCACCCTGCCCCTCCCCGCCCCACGTCACCGCCCGGCAGCACTCCCACCATGGGCCGCTACTGCATCTCTCTCCTAATTTACATATATTGAATCTCAAACAAGCTTCAATGAGGGGCCCTGGCTTTGTTTTATTTCTCTCTGTTACTAGGGAACTTGAGCAGACCCCTCTGTTGTCCCTGGCCCGCTGGGTTCCATTTCCAAAGTGAGTAATCCAGCCATCTGTACCGGGGGCTCCACACTTCATCTAACCTGCCACTGAGCCATTTGCGAAAGGATGAATGCACTGGGCGGCAAAGATCAGATTCGCTGCCACAACAGGAAGCCTTGCACAATCCACCTGCAGGCAGGGGTGGCTCCTCCACTCGGGCGGAGGAGAGACGCCCCACTGCTTTCTCACTGTGCGAGAAGCAGAAACATAAAATGGTAACAACTACCATTTTATGTTTCTGCTTCTCGCACGGCGAGAAAGCAGAACAGAAGGGTTTGGTTGTGGGCAGGCGGGTGGGCGGGGCTACTCTGCAAGCAGGGCTGGGCAGGGTAGGAGTGGTGTGCCAACTCCTGAGTGTGCATGACTGGCTTGGTCGGCCCTTTGGGGCCGACCAAACCAGTCATGCGCACTCTGCCCTTCTCCATGCAGGCTGCAATGCAACCTCCATGGAGAACATGGCCGGGCCATTAGCCCCTGGCTGGGCGGCGTCCCAATCAATCACAACGCTGCTTGCAGCATTGTGATTGGCTTAGGGGTGGGAGCCTGGCTGTCTGCTTCCTGTTCCTACCAGAGGCAGGAGAGGAGCAGAGACGACGCGGGACCCGACCGGCGGGAAGGTAAGTTTATTATTTTTTTTATTATTAAATTAACGCCCCATGCGCGATACCTACGAGTCATGCCGGCTGTGACTGCCTGCAGGGTGGGTTTCACACAACACTACCTTCAATCACAGCATCCACCTCTCAGGAGCGGCTCCAGGGTAGGCCGTCCATGGAGGATTCCAAAATAATAGTCATTGCAGTGCTGAGGCGGACAGTGGCGTTGTCAACCCTTCACTCAAACATCTAAAGCATGGTTGACACTGCGCCGGCTGACTGCTAAATAGTTTCCCTGTAGTGTCTGCAGACCTACTGTGGGCAGGTCTGCAAACTAAATCCATAATTAACCCAGAAAAGGAACACCACAACAGAACGGATGAGTCCAGGCCTTCCAATGAAATTATAAAAATGGTGGGAGAAAAGGGCAGAGCGATAAAAAAGGAAAGAGAGAAACAAATAAAAGAACTAGTAGAATAGGGAAAGGAAAAGAAAAGAAAAGGTAAGGAGGTTAAAAAGAAAGATGGGGGAAGGAAGCAACAAGGAAGTAATGAAGGGTTAAAGGAAGTGTGAGAGTCAGAATAGGTGAAAGCAAGGGTGTAAGGAAGGTAGGATGAAGGGTGATAATAGGTAATGAATGGTAGAAGGAAGGGTAAAAGAAAAGAAAGATGAATGGATCCCGCCTAGAAGCAGCTTTCCACCGCCAGCCTGGTTTCCTTCGCGGCCGGAGCCGCCGTCACGCCATTCAACCAATTGGAGTGCCAGGAGGCACTTCAAAATCGGGCGCGGGCTCTCGCAGCGCGGGTCCCGCCTAGAAGCAGCTTTCCACCGCCAGCCTGGTTTCCTTCGCGGCCGGAGCCGCCGTCACGCCATTCAACCAATTGGAGTGCCAGGAGGCACTTCAAAATCGGGCGCAGGCTCTCGCAGCGCGGGACGCGCGCGGGCGTGCCCGGGCCAAGGGCGGGCCCATCCGTGCCCGTCAGGGGCCGGAAGAGGCTGGGCTGGGCCTATCCTCTTGGCTCGTTCCGGGAGATCATTGTTGCATTAGGAAACTGAGCACTGCTACCTCGAAGGAAAAGGTAGGGAAGCGTTGGACCTTGATTGGCCTTATAAACTGCAGATTTTAATACTACCCATTGTACTGTTGGGGAAGCCGCACGTTGAGTAGAGTGATAAGTATTATTGAAGCCAAAATTAATAAAAGAAAGAATCCTAAGGAAAAACAAGGGTCTGGACATGTTGGGACCCTAGATGCCTTTTTAATCTGTCCTGGCTCATGAAATCGAACTAACTGAGAGAAGGCTCACTTTGGATACTTTGATCATGCAAAAACGTTCCTCTTTAGTCCAAGGGACTCTAGTCACTGACCAATTGAATTCCGGTCAATTAGTAGATGAACCGAGTTCTGTTAAAGCTCGAGCAGTGAATTCATCTCCACCTACCAACACTATAGATAAAGGCTGCAATACAATCCAGGAGCAATTAACGATCAGTCGAGTGGAAAACAACTACCCAGATACGAAATCCCAAAAAAGAAAGGGAGGTGGCCCCTTAAAACAAAGAACATTAAAACGGATTTGTAAGGAGAAAGACACTGGGTGTAAGAAAATGGACACAGGACTTTCATTGCAACTAAGATCTACTAGATCTACCAGACAAAATGAAATCACCAATCACTCAGATTTGGGGACTGATCATCCTTGTGATCCTTGTGATCCTGATCTAATGAAAAGATTAGAGACTATGATGACTGTAATATTAAACCCTATATTGCATAAATTGTCCCAAATAGAGGAAAAATTATATTCTTTTGAGGCCTCTCATCTCTCAAACCAGCCCCTCTCTAACACCATTGTTCTAACTGACGTAGTTATACCTAATTCCCAACTAGGTATGGTCCCCCCTACGATGTCTGATAGGCCAAACGTAACCATTGATAGTGATCCAGCACTAACAATAAAAATTCTTCTCCTTTATGCTTCGGTCATCCAGGTACAACTATCCCTCCAATACACAGACTATATCCATATGACGGTGGGGCCCATAACACCGCACATGCATTCACTCACTCATTTATTCCCTGGATTTCCTCCGTCAGTAACCTAGGAGAAAAACAGTAAAACGATTCGCTGGAAGGAGACGGGATACCTCTTCTTAACACGACATAATATTTCTCATTGTTTTAAGGTATTCCGCTCATTGGTCGATGGACCAACTATTATTATTATTATTTGTTTATTAACTGTACAATTAATTAAAATCATTACAGTAAAAAAGCATAAAAACGAGCAAATGAAGAAATGATCACGTTAAAAATGTAGAGGCTGCCGATTAAAAAGTTTTTTGTTCAAGTATTATATCCCCTCTCCACTGCAACCACTCGGGCTACCAGCACCGTGTCTTTATCACGAGTCCTTGCTCAGAGTTTATTGGCCTTATAAACTGCAGATTTTAATACTACCCATTGTACTGTTGGGGAAGCCGCACGTTGAGTAGAGTGATTAGTATTATTGAAGCCAAAATTAATAAAAGAAAGAATCCTAAGGAAAAACAAGGGTCTGGACATGTTGGGACCCTAGATGCCTTTTTAATCTGTCCTGGCTCATGAAATCGAACTAACTGAGAGAAAGCTCACTTTGGATACTTTGATCATGCAAAAACGTTCCTCTTTAGTCCAAGGGACTCTAGTCACTGACCAATTGAATTCTGGTCAATTAGTAGATGAACCGAGTTCTGTTATAGCTCGAGCAGTGAATTCATCTCCACCTACCAACACTATAGATAAAGGCTGCAATACAATGCAGGAGCAATTAACGATCAGTCAAGTGGAAAACAACTACCCAGATACGAAATCCAAAAAAAGAAAGGGAGGTGGCCCCTTAAAACAAAGAACATTAAAACGGATTTGTAAGGAGAAAGACACTGGGTGTAAGAAAATGGACACAGGACTTTCATTGCAACTAAGATCTACTAGATCTACCAGACAAAATGAAATCACCAATCACTCAGATTTGGGGACTGATCATCCTTGTGATCCTTGTGATCCTGATCTAATGAAAAGATTAGAGACTATGATGACTGTATTATTAAACCCTATATTGCATAAATTGTCCCAAATAGAGGAAAAATTATCTTCTTTTGAGGCCTCTCATCTCTCAAACCAGCCCCTCTCTAACACCATTGTTCTAACTGACGTAGTTATACCTAATTCCCAACTCGGTATGGTCCCCCCTACGATGTCTGATAGGCCAAACGTAACCATTGTTAGTGATCCAGCACTAACAATAAAAATTCCTCTCCTATATGCTTCGGTCATCCAGGTACAACTATCCCTCCAATACACAGACTATATCCATATGACGGTGGGGCCCATAACACCGCACATGCATTCACTCACTCATTTATTCCCTGGATTTCCTCCGTCAGTAACCTAGGAGAAAAACAGTAAAACGATTCGCTGGAAGGAGACGGGATACCTCTTTTTAACACGACATAATATTTCTCATTGTTTTAAGGTATTCCGCTCATTGGTCGATGGACCAACTATTATTATTATTATTTGTTTATTAACTGTACAATTAATCATTACAGTAAAAAAGCATAAAAACGAGCAAATGAAGAAATGATCATGTTAAAAATGTAGAGGCTGCCGATTAAAAAGTTTTTTGTTCAAATATTATATCCCCTCTCCACTGCAACCACTCGGGCTACCAGCACCATGTCTTTATCACGAGTCCTTGCACAGAGTTTATTAAACAGCTGCGTAGGCCTTAGCGGTTTTCTGCTATGACAGTCTGTAGGTCGTTCTCCTTGGCCCTCCTTTTAGCGCCGTAGATGTAGTGCGGTCTCTGTAGGACGAGTGAGTAGGATCAGGGCTCTTCCCTCATTTGAGGGGAGGCTGCATTACCCCCCTTGTTTTGCCTCGCAGGTAGCCCTGGTTTGATTGTGTTCGTTTGCTGCCTTTAGAGCCATTCTAATCAAATGAATGAATTTCCCCAGTCTCGCCAAGGTCATCGTGGTTGTTCTAGAAAAGCACAAGGCTGATGCTTCGCGGCATGTCTTGGTTCCCTTGGTGATACAGACTGGGCGAAGAAGTCGTCGACGTTCATTCCTGAGGGCGGTGCAGCAGCATAAAAGGTGAAGCCAGGATTCCCTTGTGTAGGGGCATAGTCTGCAGCTTGTGATTTCCCCCTTGCGAGCCCATGCGCGGTTAAAATCGGTGATTCCTAAAGTACATAGTATCATGGAGAGGATTTTGGTTCTGGCTTGTGGTGTCAAGGCCTCGTTTAGGTAGGGTTGTGCCTTGTCTACCATATAGGAGCCGTTCAGCGGGACTAGGTGGGGGCTATAGCGAAGAGATTTAAGATCCAGATCAAATGAGGTTTTGCAGACTTGTCTGTTTATGGCTTTTTTCCAGGCATTTAGTGGGATTTCAGGCCGTGGTATGCTCTTTTCCTCGATCTTTAAAATCTTGAGTGCTTTGCCAAGGCTGGTGTGCCATACTGATCTTGGCCCCTCAAAGATGACTCTCAGTTGGTGTCTTAAGGAGTTGGACCAACTAGTAGGAATCAGTTGATGGTGATTAAGACCAGCTCAATCACAATAAACCTTCTAACATTTTACATTAATCATTGAGCTAAAGAACCACTGAGTCATTTGTTTAAAGATAATAAAGTTTATATAAAGTTTAGAAGCATGAAATAAGTTTTAGGTTTATTATTCAGATTATTACATTTGTTATCATTATACGAATAAATTGAAATTGCAATGCATACCTATTAGATGGAAGAATAAAGTTTGTCACGGCAAGAACTCCCAAAATCTCTATTTATCTGTTCTGGAAAAGTCTAATAGTTCTAAATGGAAAAATCTATCAAGAATAAAAGTTCTTCAAAAAGCAGCATCTTATGCTCAATTAAAAATATAAAATAGCAGCAGCAGCCTCAGCTCATCAGCATCAGCAGCAGCAACTCCATACGCAACTAACAGCAGCCAAAAACGGCAAAAAGCAGCTCCCAGCAACCAGCAGCATCATCTAATAATAATCAACCCTCCCCACCAAGAGTAGGCCTTCTTATACCCTAATTCTAGCTTACTAAATAAAAATGTTGCATCTTTATGGCGAGATTCTCTCTAATTGGTCTATTTGAGTCCATATACATCTTTTATCAAACTTCCTTGTTCTAACCAGTTCTTTGTGGAATGTCCATACTTGCATCGTTTCCCACAGTTCGTGACATTACTCATCCGCTTCGATCAGTCCAACTTGTATCACTTTCCGATACTTTTTAGGTTCAACAGTTCTTTTTGTCCATTTATTCTTTTTGACTTCTCACGCTTCTTGCTGACCCATCTTGGCACACATTTATTCAGTAAGGTCACAATAGCCTTGACCATACATTCATCCTAGGCTCTTGGAACGATCACGTGGTCAGTCTTGGTCACGGCCTTTCTCCTTGTCTACATTTCTCCTCGCGCACGCGTAATCTAGCTCATGGCGGCCATTTTATATCGCTGCTCAACAGGCCTAAGCGCACTATTTACAAAGATAAACAAAATATAGTTAAGAATAAAGAATATAAACCCTTTCGTTTCCCTCCCGTCATTCTACGTACCCCAATTAGGTATTACCTAGCAAAAAGCAACATATAAAGCCGTCCCTTACTTACCATTGCTTTATTTTGCCACTACACGTTTTGTTTTCAAAGCACAAATCATGCATTTTATTATTCTATTAATACGCAAATATTAAGTTATGTTAGCCACGTCAACAATTATAAGTAAATTAGTTTGCACACAAAATAGCGTGTTACCTTTAACCCTTCACATGTAACATACATTGTTGGTTATTTACTTAAACGAACTTGTTTGTTAATCATTTTACGTAAATTATTAGGAGGTTAAATTTTTTCTTTTACCCTGCTCCATCAACTCCCCCCTTTGGTGATTTTTAATATCACCACAAAACCCAAGGTACACAATTCTATCAGACAGCATATCTCTTGATCCGTTTGTTTTTTGTTAGTTTACACAACTGTATCCCTTTCAACTTGTCTCTTGGTCTTCTTGTACATGTTCTCTTTTATTTCTTCTAGCTCTATTTCACCCATTTCTCTCTCTCTCTCCTTGTTTATCTTGTTTTCTTTTTCTATTTTATTCTGTTTTCTTCTTTTCTTTATACACGTAATTGCAAGCTTCAGTACTAAAATTATTATTATCATGGTTGCTATTATTATGACTTTCCCTATTATTAATCCACTCATTCTAGTAAACCAATTTATTACTGAAGAAAACCCTTTACCAAGTTTTCCAAACGCACTTTCAACCTCCAGTGGAATAAGTTCTTTGTGCAAACTTGTAATATTCTTTATATACTTTTGTATATTTTCACTTTTATCTGGAATGTAAGTGCAACAATGTTGGACTTTCAGCATTCCACAGACTCCACCCTCTTTTGCCAAAAGAATGTCAAGGGCAAGTCGATTTTGCATTACCATAGCTCTCATGGCAACCATCTCGGTATTTACCATCAAGAACCCTCCAGCAGTATCTGTAGATAAACGATCTACCACTGGGATAATTTCCGACTTTTAAATGCATTCAAAGATATTCCCACTGCTGGTATCAATGCACCAAAAATATCACCTACTATTTCTGAAAAACTTTCCCTTTTTCTACGTGTAAAGGTATTTATCATTTCGTGTGTTCCTTTTTCTGTTCTATCCATATGAAAAATCTTTGGAAAGACCAGGCCTAAATAACATGACCCATACCAATGGTCCGGCAACCTGTAATAAGCACTATTACCGCAAACATAATAGATCCCTGGAAATAGTGGATCTTTTCCCCCTTTGAATCCCCATCCGCCTAAAATTTGATAATTGTCATGGCAATCACTGGAACCCACGAAATAATTGTCATATCTTGTTCTATTTCTTCTAATGCACAACCTTCCCTGTTGGGGCCAATCCAGAGTCATAGCTGCATTTGTCTTTTTCTTGTCATGATTGTCTTCCTCAAACACCCAAAGAGGTGTTTTTGTCTCTTCTATCACTTTTCTTTGAAATTTCGCTCTTCTATCCTCTACCATTTCTAAAAATACCTTTTCTTCTTTCTTTAACTCACAGGTAAGGTTGTTTTTAACTATATTATCTAAGGTTAAAATCTTATCTTCTATGAAAAATTCACCAAACGTTTTTCCCTCTTTCACTTTGTTTAGTTCAGGAACTACAGAAATTTTCGCAAAAATCTTATCTATATCAGTGTAATAATATTCTAATCTTCCTGTCTTATAAAATAAACTTGCTAAAACACTACATGTTATTCCATACGTCAAAGGAAGGTGATGATAAGTCACACCCTCTGCTACAGACGCAGGCAATTGCATACAAACATAACAATCTCTTACATCCATTGTTTCTACATACTCATATAATAATTTTGTAAATACATTTTTTGAAAAATCTGTTATTGATTTGTCTTTATGTAATTCTGCACTACCTTTTAATATAGCTGTTTCTTGAATGTTAGCTCCTTTTTCTTTCTCTGTGTGATTAGATGTTTCTTCTACAGCTAAAGTAATTGGAATAGTGATTGCTAAAACCACCCACACTGACATTAATAATCCTGTACAAAAGAAGCACATCTTACACCATCTTCTTAAAAACTCACATCTACATTTTCTATCTTTAGTATCTTCCATTTTGTTCTATAGCCTATTTATTTTATGTACAGGGAAAATGTGTCACCACACCTCAGAAATGACTTCTTAGCCACCCTGCACTCTAATTTTGTCTTCGTTTGGTACTTTCTTTTGATTCTTTTCAGAATTCTTTCTTTGTCAAATCCAGTATTTTGTCAACTCCGGTAGAAATTGCTTAAATTTCTTCAAGTTTGTTGCACTTCACCTTCACCCATTAGGTTTCTTTGTTCTGGGTTCTCGTGAGTGTTCTCTTCTTCTTTGATATCAGTTAAAGCAAGGTACAACCACTCAGGTGATCTATACTTCAGATTTACTTTCTTTACTCTTTTCGTTTTCTGCAAGTGTTTTCCACTTTGTTGGTCTTGCTCCTTTTGACTTGTTATTTCATTCACTTGTTCAGCACTTTTTCCATCCAGCCTTATGATCCTGTATCTTAGTTTTCTTACTTCATTGGGCCAATTGTCTCCTTTTCTTGGCCTTTTCGTCTCACTTTCCTTTTCCTCTCTTTCTGCTTTCCAGGTTCTCTTTCTTGACTCTAGTTTTTGTTTTCTTTCTTCTCCACTTTCTTCAGACTCTGTTTCAGTTCTTTCTTTATTGTCTCTTATTTTGAATCTTATAATTTCTTTTTCTCCTTTTACTTGTGGTTCTTTTCTTATTTTCCCTCGTTCACCTACTTCTGTCCCTCCTCGGTGTTCTTCCGAATTTGTGTTAATTTCTCTATCTGCTTCTAAATTTCCCTGTTCTTTTGTTTGGCTGGCTATCTGTCCCTATTGCTCCTCGGGGATCTTCCGATTTTTCTAACTTTTTGTTTGAAACTCTCCCTTCTTCATCTATTAATATTATCTCCGAAGGATTTTTACCACAACTTGTACTTGGTTGCTCACCATCACTATCTTTATGCTCAGTCTCTTCTCTTATGCTTTCAAATTTCCAATTTCTCTTCAGATTTTCATCACAATCCGAATGATCTGTATCAGATTCTGAACTGGTGTCTGATATTTCCAGATGTCGACTCACATGTCGATCTTCAAATTCTGGAACTTCAGCTATTTCCTCCACTCCTTCTGTCGTTGCACTCGTAGTTGGGTTTTCCAGATGTCGACTTACGGGTCGATCTTCAGGTTCTGGCACCCTGTTCGTTTCTTCTTCCGCTTCCGATGCTGAACTGTTATTCAATACTTCCAGATGTCGACTCACATGTCGATCTTCAGGTTCTGGAACTCTGATGGTGTGGCTGGCATGCACCCAGTGTTTCACTCCTGCACATTTGACTGCAGTGGTTGTTACCAGTATCACCTGTCGCGGTTCGTCCCAGCGAGGAACCAAACAGTTTCTTCTTCTATGGACTTTTATGCGGACCCAATCTCCTGGATTCAAGTCGTGAGCTGGTTTTCTTTCAAGAGTGGTCGCATCCGGTCCAACCTGATGAAACACAGAACGCACCACATCAGCCAATCCTTTGCAATAATCCAGCACCAGATCATCAGTTATAGTCAGTAGTTTGTTGACAGGTACATGTGCTTGTCTCATTGCTCGTCCCATAATTATCTCATGGGGACTGAGTCCAGTTTTCCTTTCCGGAATACTTCTGATTGTCATTAAAACTAATGGCAAGGCATCTGGCCATTTGAGTCCTGTGGCTTGACACATTTTTCCTAGCCTGTTCTTAATTGTTCCATTCACTTGCTCTACTATTCCAGAAGCCTCTGGTCTGTATGCACAATGCAGTTTTTGTTTAATACTAAGTGCTTCGAGGCTTGCTTCCTGGGCGAGAGAAAGGCAAGATGGCGGCTGTGTGAGACGGCTGTTTGCTGCTCCCTGACTATGGACAAAGGATTGAGTTAATATGATACTGGCAGGAACGGACAATATTGTATATTCAGCATATAACATTGCTGCTTGTTGCTGCATTTCAACTGAGACAGAAAAGTAAAGGCGCCGGGAAGAGAAGGGGGAAAAAAAACGGAAGCTTTTAGGCAAGTGTGGAATGGATACCGTGTTTTCATATCTAAAGCTCTGCCCCGGTCCCGCCCAGTGTGGAGTAGCGCTTTGCCGTGTGGAGTTCGCGAGGGCGCTTTCTGTTTGTTTGGCGGCTTTATTATCTGGTGGAGCGGAGAGGGAACACTGCCTACGGTGTCCGGATCCTTGCCGGGTGTGCTCTTTAATTATGGCTCCAAAGATCCCCGTCACTACGGGGGTAAAGGGGAAAACACGCTCGGGAATGGGCGCTGGCTCATCTCCTAAAGCGGGTGCATCCATGGATTCCCATCCGAAAGTAGGAGTTGGAGCTGGGAAAAAACAAAATTCCAATACAGCGAGTGTTTCACTTAAGTTGGAAGAAAAGAAAAACCGGAGTGGAGCGCAGCCGGCAACCGAACCCACTGTATTGGTCATGTTACGAGCAACGCCAGCGACAAAACATCTACCACGACAAGAAAAACAAACAGGTGAGCAGCACCAGGGGGGGAACAATTTGGATAAGGAAGATGTGAATCGGGAGGCGGATGACACAGTTCTAGTATCAGATGTAACACCGACTGGGAATATAGGCACAGAAACATCCAAATCTAGCCAGTATACTCAGCCTCCTCTCCCACCTTTCACCCCCCCCTGCCTGCAACCAGAGACAGGAGTTCTTAAGGATGGAGGTACTATACTGGGGTCAGGGGCTCAAGAAAGAGACACTATACCGGAGGCCATTATGTCTAATTCCACCCCAGGAGGTGCTATGGCTATGGCTACCAATCATGCTACGTCCTCAAATCATAGCGAACAGGACTTCTTCTCACTCTCTGATGGGATCTGGTCAGTATCTGGCTCAGGTTCTGAGTCATTTGGGGATTCTAGTGAAGAAAACTCAGACTCTGGCAAAAGCAAAAGAGATACGATAGCCACAATGCGCAAAGCAGCAAGGAGAATAAGCCATCCTAGTCCACAAAAAAAGAGTTTAAAATGGGACTATTCGGGGGCAGATCTACTTAGCACCAGTGCAATATCATCAGCTAAAGGTGAGAATATACCCTCCCCAACACCTCCAAGTTTAGATACGGTTATCCAATGTATACTTTCCCATCGTGAAGAAACACGTCATGATAGCAAGCGCGCACAGACAACAATGCGAAAGATTCAAGGGGCAGTTAGAAAAGTTGCGAAGTCCTGTGTTGTCATTAATGAACGCCTCACAACCCTTGAGGCACGCACGGAAGCTCTGGAAAGTGATGCAGTCACTACACGCACAAGCACTACTAAACACAATACTCAATTAACTGATATACAATGGAAGCTTGAAGACTTTGAAAACCGGCAACGCCGAAATAACCTACGAGTCCTAGGCGTACCAGAGGAAAGGGAAGGGGCAGACACTCGGATCTATGTGGTCGATATGCTATCTAAGGCATTTCCGGATCTGGAGGGCTGGGTTTGGGCAACAGATGTACAAAGAGCCCATCGAGTACCCTTTAATCTCAAGCTGCCTTGAAGCCTGACACGAAACCTCGTGCCATACTTGTTTATTTTGGTAACTTTCTACTGCGGCAGGCGATATACGATAAGGCAAAACCAACAACGAAGCGCAGTGGGGGGGACTATTCCTTCTTTGTCCAGCCGGACTTCTGCCATTTCACAGTAGAAAGACGATGGCGTCTCCGGCAGATGATAAAGCCAGTGCAAGATCGAGGGGGGCAAGCATATTTGCTACATCCAGCCCGTCTAAAAGTGATAAAAGGAGATCATGTCAGTTTTTTCACCTCAGAAGTTAAAGTGAAAGAATATTTGGAGAATTGGCACTTGAAATCATAGACTGATGAATTTTGATATCAAGCATTATGCTCTCCCATCGTCCTTATCATTTATGTATTTTTTCTGCAATAATGCTATATTGCTGTGTTTATAATATACGTTTCATTTTTCTTATATGTCCTAACTGTCAGATAGTAAGATATACGAGTCAGGGGGCAACAACCATCATAACAGACCAATAGTCTGAATGCCTTTCTATATGGGATGGGGTGGGGGAGGGACACTAGGGAGGTTTAAGGGTACGATGGTAGGGTGGGTGAAGGAAGGGGGAAGGGGGTGGCGGGAAGAACGTAGGGTGGAGGGGCAACAAAAGGGGGGACATTTTTTTGGGGAGAGGACACAATTTGGAAAAAAATGAGATAACGGGTATCAGTAGGCAAGAGCGATTAAGGCAAAGGAAACGAAATAGTTCAAATGGGTAAGATTACTATTTGCTCGGCTAATGTAGCGGGTCTCAATGATAAGTCTAAGCGCATCAGAGTGGCTGAAATATTAAGAGATTTTAAAGCTGATATAATATGTCAGCAAGAAACACATATTCCCTGGGGGAAACGAGATATGTTAGCTATAAGGGGTATAATCTTGTAGCCTGTTCTACACAAACCTCAACTATTAGAGGAGTTACGATTCATGTTAGAAACTGTTTTGGACCAGCTACCCGCGTTCTGGAAGATAAATGGGGGAGATGGGCCATTGCAAAACTCCCCATGGGACTGACTGTTTGTACAATATATGGATCAAATGAAGATGATCCACAGATTTTTAATGATCTAGAAATCGAGGTAGCTTCATGGTCGGGCCCGTTTATATTTTGTGGGGATCTGAATATTCATTATGAGAAGGGATGTAGTAGAACTCAGAAATACCAAGGGAGAAAACCCCATGTTCATCAAGCCCTCTCGGCTTTACAAACGAGTTATGACCTGAGAGATGTCTGGGGGACGAAGCATCCCTTTGATCCTGGTTATACATATTTTTCAAACCCCCATAAAAGATTTTTTAGGCTCGATTATTTTTTGGTATCATCCTCTTTGATTTCAACCGCAGGAATAAAGAAATTACCCAAACTATTATCAGATCATAATCCCCTAGTTATGGACCTAACACTTCAGAATGTAGATTATCTACAGTTGAAGTGGACGTTTGATAGATCATTATTATATAACGATGTTTATCTCAAATACATTAAAAAATGGGCTATAGAATATTATGAGATCAATCGATACAGTTCTTCACGTAATGTAGTCTGGGATAGTTTTAAAGCAGGTCTCCGGGGAGAAACAATCAGCTTTGTGGGGAAAGCTATAAAACAAGAGAAGAGGGAAATTAATACACGGATATCCGAATTGGGAGAACTCGAAAAAGAATATACAAAAGTAATTAGACAAAACCAAGAAAGTGAAGAATTAATATTACGACAAAAGATAGCGATTATAAAAGCTGAACTAAATAATTATTATACCAAGAAGGGGCAGCTATATATCAAGCACGTAAGTCTGAGGGATATGAATATGGTGAGACTGTCGGTAAGGTTCTTGCCTTACGGACCAAACAAAAAGCAGCTAGAAATAACATAACGGAGATCAAGGGTCAAGATGGAGCGCTATATACAGAAATGAAGGACATCATTAAGACCTTTGAGAAATTCTATCAGGACTTATATCAACAAGACAACATCGATCCTATGCCCATTAACGACACTGAGGTAATCTTCGGTAATCAGCGTAGGCTTAGCGAAGAAATGCAACAAGAGTTAGATAGAGAAATAACTAAGGAAGAGGTTCTGCTCCCCTGCAAACTATGGCCTCAGGGAAAGCGGCGGGCCCAGACAGAATCCCACTCGAGCTGTACAAAGCAATTCAAGAGGAAATAGCCCCTATACTTTTAGATTTGTTTTTAGGGATACAGTATAGTGGGATTCCCCCTGAGACTTGGCCAAGAGCTGATATTGTGGTCTTTTTAAAAAAGGGGAAACCCGCAGATAACCCTGCATCGTATAGACCAATATCTCTTATGAATGCTGATACAAAGCTATATTGTAAAATTTTAGCCACCAGGTTAGGGAGGATCATAGCCCATCTAGTCTCACCATGGCATCACGGCTTTATACCAACGAGAGGTACAACAGACCACATCAGGCGTGCTATAGCCTTATTTGATATTACGGAGACAGCTGGTGAGAAGATGGCTATGATCCTCCTGGATGCCGAGAAGGCGTTTGATCGCGTGGCATGGCAGTATCTTTGGACAACTATGGTACAAAGAGGATTTGGGCCAGGTATCTTGACTGCTATACAAGCAATGTATTACAGACCATATGCTAGATTAAACATAATGGGTCAGGAATCAATCTCTATTGATATTGCAAGGGGGACGAGACAGGGGTGTCCCTGCTCTCCAATATTATTCGCTCTGTATATTGACATTTTTATCAAGCAAATCTTTCAAGATAAGATTATCGCTCCAGTTAATTGCAATGGGCATGAGACAAAAATAATGGCCTATGCCGATGATTTGGCAATAGTAACAGTCGACCCAGAAAAAGCAATTTCACAAATCCAGAAATTAGCCGAGGAATATGGTCGTAAATCAGGGTATCTACTAAATGCAGGAAAAACTCAGATTCTATGCACCTCCAAAACACCATGTAGGGACCCTCGTAGCCTAACGGAGGTAATCTATCTAGGTATAAAGATTACTAGCAATATAGAGGCCATCTGGAAAATAAATATGGTACCTATAATTAACAAGATTAGTGTTGACCTACGCCGTTTACATAGACTCCAGTTATCACTTATAGGACGATGCAACATCCTGAAAATGGTCATGCTCCCAAAAATTTTATATATGTTCAGGTCTACCCCTGTAGAAATTGAAGATCACTTTTTGAAAAAAATAGATAGTATTTTCAGCAATTTTGTCTGGAAGTACTCCAAAATTCGGCGCTCTCTTAAATTTTTAGTATTGCCGCTAGATCGAGGAGGATGGTCTGCTCCCAATCTCAGATATTACTACTATGCATGTTTCCTACAGCAAATGGCTTTTGTGATCTCACCAGGCATGGGAAATAGACAACATAACATAGGTGGGGATCTCCCCTCGATATATGAGCTAGCCATCGGAATAAATGCACAAGGAGTGCTTCTTCGACAAATAGAGCCCAGTTACTATAAAAAAACGAAATTTAAGGTAATAATAGCAATTTGGAAAATTTGGAAAAGGATGGTTGGCCTCGCGAAAATACCCATTTATAATAGATATACGCCACTGTGGCGATCTTCCCTTTTTTCTAAATCAATGTATGATAAACTGGCCAGGCAATGGGAGGAAAAGGGAATTCTGAGGGTGGGGGACCTTTACTCAATAGAACAAAGATTGTCGTTTTTGGAGCTACAGCAAAGATATGATATAGCTGTTGGAACGCATTTTAAATACAGACAGTTTACTAGTTTTTTAAACAAAATGAAGGAGAAGGGACTCTCCCTGCATAGGATCCCGTTAATAGAAACTATTTGTCACTCTCAGACAAAAATCAAATATATATATAAAATGTTAATAGATATATCCCCGGATGACCTTGAGGTAGTAGAAACTAAATGGGCTACAAAAATTGGAGATCACGATATTGATATGTATCGGTCTCTTGCTTTAGCTAAAGAGACATTTCTTGCAGCAAATTTAAAAGCCCAACACTATTATACGATATATGACCTTTATTTTACTCCCGAAAAACTACATCGATGGGGAAAAAGAGGGGATGACAAATGTCCCAGATGTGATCAAGGGCCAGCGGATATAATCCACATGTATTATAGTTGTGAGAAATTAGACTCATTAATAAAACAAATAGAAACATTTCTGACAGCAGCTATAGAGAATACTATCAAAATAACTCCAACTTTAATGCTGCTAGGATGCGATGAGAAGGTACAATGTGATCATCGTAAGAGTAAATTTGTTTTTATCGCTGTTGCTGTAATACAACTTCACATTGCCACCCACTGGAAAGATCCGGATCCTCCTCGCTTTCAAGCTTGGATCAGTCGCCTGCTGGCCATATACCATCTTGAGAAATCCTTATATAAATGTAAAGGCCGAGGTGCGACCAGGCGAGGTAGAGAAATCTGGGCCCCTATGAAAAAATGGATTATAAGACAAATTGGTGTGTAAGGCGACAGGCCGAATTACGGTTCCTGGATCTTGAGACGGGAAAGAATTGTTTTTTTTTTTTTTTTCCCCGTTTCTTTGTGTGGTCTCTTTTCTGTTCCTTTCTTTCTCATCTGTTTCCGGCTTTGCAATGTAAATATATATACATTTTTGAGTAATAAGTTCTTGCCCAATCTGATGCCAACTGTGATTATGTGTGCAAATTGTTTGTGAATCTATATCTCCTTATTCTGTAAATTCTCTCCAAATAAAAAAAATAAAAATAAAAATAAATAATACTAAGTGCTTCACAAATCAGTTGAATTAATTCGTTTTGGAAATGTGTTCCTCTATCTGTTTCAATCGTGACTGGAAAACCATACCTTGGAATGAATTCTCGCAGCATAAGTTTTGCTACCGTGATTCCATCATTCCTTCTGGTCGGGTATGCTTCCACCCAACGGGAAAACAAACAGACGACTACAAGGACATACCTTAGTCTATTGCTCGGTGGCATTTCTATGAAATCCATTTGCATTCTAGTGAACGGACTTCCTTCTCGTCCTATTGTTCCTAGACTCACTACGGTCTTCCTTCCTGGATTTAACTGTTGACAAACAAGACATCTTTGACAAAGACTCTCAGCTATGGCTCTGAATTTTGGATTATACCATGTTTGTCTGAAAAGTCTGATCATTGAATCTCTCCCAATATGGGCTTGTCCATGGTACATCCGTGCCATGTCAGAAATCATGCTATCAGGCATAACTGGTCTTTCATCTCTGTAAACCCAAACATCATTTTCCTCATGTTTTCTACATCCTGCTTTTATCCAAGTATCTTTCTCCTCTTCATCTGCTGCTTCCTGTAATTGTCTCACCTCATCCCATGTCTCAACAGGGTTAGTAAAAAGCAAAGGACATGAAATATGCTCTCTTTCTCGGTTCCTGTTCAAAGAGACCACATTCTTTGCACAGTACTGTGCAATCTCATCAGCATACTTATTGCCGACAGTTATGTAGTCTTCCCCATTTTTATGTGCATTGCACTTCACGACAGCAATCTGTTTAGGCAGCTGTATCGCCTCAAGCAGTTTTTTCACAAAATCTCCATTTCTAATCGGCGTTCCTGCAGACGTCAAGAAACCTCTTTGTGACCAAATCTGACCAAAGTCATGCACAACTCCAAAACCGTATTGGCTATCCGTCACAATTGTAACCCGTACATTTCTTCCCAACTTGCAGGCTTGAATCAAAGCTATTAGTTCTGCTACCTGGGCAGACCATATCCCTTTCAGGCAAGATGCTTCCATTACAGTTGCTACTGTGCAAACTGCATATGCTGCACTTAGAACTCCATCATTTGTTCTCAAACATGAGCCATCCACGAACAGAATATAATCTGATTCCTTTAAGGGCTCATCTCTTATATCTGGTCTCGGTTTTGTACAATATTCAAGCACATTCAGACAGTCATGATCCACTTCATCCATTTCAATCACACTCTCTTCATCTGGCAATGATGTCGAAGGATTCACATTCATGCATCTGTCAATGGTCACATTATCTGCACTCAAAATTACCTTTTCATACCTAGTCAGCCGACTATGTGTCATGTATTGGGTTTTCGTTCGTGTCAAGAGAATTTCCACAGAATGTGGGACATATACTCTCAGTGGATATCCCATCACTATTCCTTCACTCTGTTCCAGACTCACACAAGTAGCAGCAACTGCTTTCAAACATCCAGGCAACGCTTTTGCTACAGGGTCTAAAACAGCTGAAAAATATGCAATAGGTCTTTTCATAGTTCCATGTCTCTGTACCAAGACTGAAAACGCACATCCATCTCTTTCACTGCAATACAACTCAAAGTCTTTCTCATAGTCAGGCATTCCCAATGCTGGAGCTTCACACAATTTCTTTTTCAACTCTCTGAATGCTTTCATTTCCTCATCATTCATTTCAAAAACATCCTTCTTTGTCAGTTTTTGCAAAGGTTTTGCGATCAAAGAAAAACCACTTATCCATTGTCGACAATATCCAACCATTCCCAAAAACATTCTTACCTCTCTTTGCGTCATTGGAGCTCTCATTCCTTGAATCATTTTTATTCTCTCGGTCGTTACCTTTCGTACTCCTTTCTCAATTTTATGCCCTAAATATTGGACTTCTTGTTGACAAAACTGCAATTTTGATGGGGACACTTTATGTCCTCTTTTGGCTAAATGATTCAGCAAAGCAATTGTATCATTGACACATGCTTCCTTCGTTTTTGATGCCACTAGTAGGTCATCAATATACTGAACCATTACTGACATTTCTGGCATTTTTAAATCTTCCAAGGATTTCTTTAAAATCTGATTAAAGATCGAGGGGCTTTCTGTGTACCCTTGAGGAATTCGGCACCATGCCAAAATACGCTCTCCGAACCTGAACGCAAATAATGGCTGGCTATCTGGGTGCATTGGAATAGAGAAAAATGCATGGCATAAATCAATTACTGTGTACCATTCTGCTTCGCGTGGAATCTGGTATAGAATCACAGCAGGGTTCGGTACTATTGGGGAACAAGGCACAACAATTTTGTTTACCTTCCTCAAATCCTGTACAATCCTATATGTTCCGTTTGGCTTTTTCAGTCTCATT
The DNA here is from genome assembly GCA_963921515.1 of Calotriton arnoldi. NCBI lineage: Eukaryota > Metazoa > Chordata > Amphibia > Caudata > Salamandridae > Calotriton > Calotriton arnoldi. The sequence goes on along the minus strand of CAWUFW010005392.1, from coordinate 287,410 downwards.
ATTGGCGAATTACATGGACTGCTCATGATTTCTTTTAGAATCCCTTGTTCAATCATTTTATTTATTACTGGCGTTATTCCTTCAATTATTTCTGGTGTCAATTTATACTGGGGCGTATTTGGGTAACTCGTTCCTTCTTTTACGGATATTTTAACAGGGTCTACTCCTTTCATTAACCCTATATCTTCTCCTGTAAAATCCCACACTTTCTCTTCCACTGTCTCTTTTAGTTCAATTGGGATTTTCTCTGCATCAAATACAGGAAATAAATCATTTACTTCTGGTTCCAAATTTACCATTGTCATTTTATACAGTACATCTTCATCTGGGGTCTGAAATGCAATTCCATCTGGAGTACAATAGATAGTGCAATTCATTTTGCACAATAGATCGCGTCCTAATAGGTTCACAGGACTGCAATCACACACCACAAATCGGTGCATTTCACTAAATGGACCAATCTTTACCTCCACTAGTTTAGTAAGAGGCGTCTTAATTTGCTGATTCGATACTCCAACTACTTGGATATGTTCACCTGAGAGAGGAAGGTTTGGAATTTCCACTGACCTAACAGTAGAACGGGTAGCTCCAGTGTCCACAAGGAATGTTACATTTGCACCATTCACTTCTCCATCCACAAATGGACCTGCTTGATCTACCTCTAGAGTTGCGCCAAGCACGCACTCTTCCCCCTCTCCTAGGCACCGACAGAAGCTTTCATCCGTCTCATCATCATCCTGTCGTAACCAATATTGAGAAATGGCAGCTGCACGCGGCAACTGTGTTACCTGCTCTCCTCCGTAGAATCCTGTTTCTGCACTGAATTTCTGTTGGTTAACACTCTTGGGAAGTGGTGGTTGTGGCACCTGACTCTGTGGAGTAACTATCTCACTCTGCACCTGTGGATTTAATGATTGATTTTCCGCATTAAGTTTTGGAGGAAATTTACACTCGTTTCTCCAATGCCCTAGCTTTCCGCAGTTGTGGCATGGCCACTTTTTCTTTGCCTCATCTATGCTCATTTGTCCTTTTCCTTTGCCTATATTTGGTCTAAATCTAGCCTGTCCTGCTTCATTAACTGTATTGTTCAATTGAGCTTCTTGCTTCTCTGCAACTTTCACCTGTGCCCACATGGCTTTCTCTTTCAATTTACGCTGTCTACTCTCAATATCATCACTGCAATATTTAGCATATCTCAAAACCTCGTCAACTGTGCTATTCTGCCAACAAATCATATGCTGCTTAATCATTTCACTTATCTCCGGTTTCAATCCATACACAAATCTATATACAAAATGACTCATATCCTTCTCATTTAGTGTCTCATAGAAACTATACTGTTTAAAAACTAACAATAGCCTCTCATAGTAAGCATGCACTGATTCTTTACTTTCCTGCGTGGTTCTGTCTATCTTTACCCAATCCGTTTCTTTAGGTGGAATCTTATTCTTCAAAAAGGTAATTACTTGGTCATACTTCCTCATTACTTCTGGTCCTGGCGCTCCTGTTTTAGCATCCCTTGGATATTCTACAGTTGGCCAATCAATAGTAATCTTACATTCTGTCCACAAATCAGCTGGTACTACTATATCAAACAATCCATCCAAATCTATCCACAACACCTTTGAAACTTTAACAAATCTCTCCACTTGTCTGTACCATTCTACTGGCTTCTCTCTCAACTTTGGGAAATCATTTGAAAATGACAGTATATCCTGTCTAGACCACGGAACATGCACATAACTACCTCCTGGAGTCTCTCTCATCGGGTACTCCCTTACAACTGGTTCCTTATCTGTGACTGCAAAAGCTAAAGATGCTTTATCTGTTATTTTCTCATTCCTTTTCGTCCATCTACTTCTCCATCTATCCACATCACCCCATTTTCTCAACAAAACAATAAATTCTTTTATTTGGGTCAATCGTCCTGATGTGTTCAGATTCTCTATATCTTTCTCACAAAAATCTACTCTATATGGTTTCTGCAACGTTCTTACTTTTGCAAATTCTACTCCTAGTTCAATCGCTGTCTCTTCTAATTTGTCATGTAAATTTCTAGCTCTCCATGTAATACTCTTGCACAAAAACATAATCTCGTCAACCTGATAACTTTTCAATTTTTCTGTACCAATCGTTCCTAAAATCAATTCTTCCATGTCTATTTTTAACCTAATTACATCTAGTGGTTTTTACTTCTGTCTCTTTCGTTTTTAGCGTTTTCATCCATTCATTTAATTCATCTGGAGTTGGACCTACAGGCGTACTATTTAATTCTATCCAATTGTTACTCCTTTCTGGTGTCTCTGATGCAGACTCCGTTACCATAGGTATTCTCCTGAACTCATTCTCATTTATTGTCAAATTAGTAGGTGGGCTTGGTCTATAGGTACTAACCAAATGGTGTGCACCTTCATTGTCCAGTTCCATCCCTTCTCTCCTTCTTTGCAAATGTGAAGTCATAGGAATCACTAAAGAACGTTCATCAATTTTCTGATTCTCAAAAATTGGCATTACTGGACCTATCGTTACTGGTACAGTTACAGCTTCCATATTCTTTGTTAATTCTCTTATCTTTTCAGTTAATTCTCTTGTGGTTTTTGCTAATTCAGTTGTATTGTCACTTTCTATCTCCTCATTTTGTGAAGTTTTTAATTGATCTTGTGACCTATTTATCTCATATCCTCGTTCGGGATTTTTATTCCTCCCAGTTTCCATTAGCGGTGCATTAGGTGTCACCACCGCAGAAGTCTGTTGGTATGGAGGTGGGTTTCTGTTTAAAATATCTTCCAGCAATTCATCTTCCATTTCACTACCACCATATCCATACTTTTCCGTAACCACATGTTTCTTTTTCTCTGTACACTTTCTCTTTGCTTCTTCCTCAACTGTAAAAGCTGGAAACAAACCTCCTGTCATATTAGCACATCTCCAACGCTTTAGTCTGTCCTCATGATTCAACCCCCATAACCTTCCAGGCACAAACTCATGATTCTTCAATCCTCTGAACCTCTCTCGTTCATACATTTCATCTTCCCATTCACTTAAAGCTTCAAACTGTGTCGGTCTAGGTCTAGGTTCTAGTTTTATCATTTTCTCTCTCAAATTCCGAAGTACAACTACCCAAAAGGAACCATTCTCAGGAAAAGCCAATGCTCCATCATTCTTAGTATATTTTGTCCAATTTTCTAACCATATGCATGTATGATATCCGTACTTCAGCATCATATGCGAAGCTGGTGATTTCGGCGGAGGAATTACTTGTCCCTCTCTAGTCACTACCTTTTTGTCTTTCTTAAAGAAGTTCTTAACTTTCGACATCCACGACTTTTCTCTCTACCATATTCATAATACGACATGATTCACAATCTCTTTTCTCCTCAAAAAGTTCCGCAATTCAACACTGTTCTCTATGCTTTATTCCAACCAATCCTAGCGCGACTCACACCAACACTCCAATCATAAACTTCCACGTCACTATTCTATCCGTCCAATCCTAGCGCGACTCACACCAACACTCCAATAAGAGCGGTTTCTGTCTACAGAGCACTGTCCAATCCCAGCGCGGCTTTTTCTTTACGTCAGCTCTGCTCCTGTTTCTGTATGACTAGCGCACTGTCCAATCCCAGCGCGGCTTTTGTCTATGTCAGTTCTGCTCCTGACCCCTCCTTTACAAAATTTATCGGCAATTTCTTTTTCAACAATTCTTCGTTAGTTACAACATTTAAAACATATTTCCATTGTCTGATTCGCTAAATCAAAGAAATAGCTTTGTCCATTTACACAAGAATTCTGTATTTTCCAGTAGGCAGCGCTTACCTCTACCCTACCACAGAATTTTTCTGTTTCGCCGATAAAGTAGCACTTCCCTCTACCTTACCCTTCTTTCAAGCAAGCGGTAAACCCGTTTCTCTGGGGATAAAACACATGTGGAGACTATACTGCTCCTGAGAATTAAGGCCAGAGTTTCACAAGAAAACCGGTCGCTATTTCACTCACACACCTTTTATACGGAAAATGTCCCTATCATAACACAACCTGTGTTATCACCAATATGAACTCAGACAATGCACTATTCCATGTGACTTCTCTTGCCACACGTGTTCCACTTCCTACTTCCCGGAAGCGTGAAAATTTCGACTTATATATAACATAACGCGACGCAACATAAAGTGTTAGACATGAAATAATCAATAATCAATAATCAATAATCACCAAACTAATCTATAGTAACCATAACTCTGCTACCAAGAAATCTGATCCAGCGCTAACAATAAAAATTCTTCTCCTATATGCTTCGGTCATCCAGGTACAACTATCCCTCCAATACACAGACTATAGCCATATGACGGTGGGGCCCATAACACCGCACATGCATTCACTCACTCATTTATTCCCTGGATTTCCTCCGTCAGTAACCTAGGAGAAAAACAGTAAAACGATTCGCTGGAAGGAGACGGGATACCTCTTCTTAACACAACATAATATTTCTCATTGTTTTAAGGTATTCCGCTCATTGGTCGATGGACCAACTAGTAGGAATCAGTTGATGGTGATTAAGACCAGCTCAATCACAATAAACCTTCTAACATTTTACATTAATCATTGAGCTAAAGAACCACTGAGTCATTTGTTTAAAGATAATAAAGTTTATATAAAGTTTAGAAGCATGAAATAAGTTTTAGGTTTATTATTCAGATTATTACATTTGTTATCATTATACGAATAAATTGAAATTGCAATGCATACCTATTAGATGGAAGAATAAAGTTCGTCACGGCAAGAACTCCCAAGATCTCTATCTATCTGTTCTGGAAAAGTCTAATAGTTCTAAATGGAAAAATCTATCAAGAATAAAAGTTCTTCAAAAAGCAGCATCTTATGCTCAATTAAAAATATAAAATAGCAGCAGCAGCCTCAGCTCGTCAGCATCAGCAGCAGCAACTCCATACGCAACTAACAGCAGCCAAAAACGGCAAAAAGCAGCTCCCAGCAACCAGCAGCATCATCTAATAATAATCAACCCTCCCCACCAAGAGTAGGTCTTCTTATACCCTAATTCTAGCTTACTAAATAAAAATGTTGCATCTTTATGGCGAGATTCTCTCTAATTGGTCCATTTGAGTCCATATACATCTTTTATCAAACTTCCTTGTTCTAACCAGTTCTTTGTGGAATGTCCATACTTGCATCGTTTCCCACAGTTCGTGACATTACTCATCCTCTTCGATCAGTCCAACTTGTATCACTTTCCGATACTTTTTAGGTTCAACAGTTCTTTTTGTCCATTTATTCTTTTTGACTTCTCACGCTTCTTGCTGACCCATCTTGGCACACATTTATTCAGTAAGGTCACAATAGCCTTGACCATACTTTCATCCTAGGCTCTTGGAACGATCACGTGGTCATTCTTGTTCACGGCCTTTCTCCTTGTCTACATTTCTCCTCGCGCACGCGTATTCTAGCTCATGGCGGCCATTTTATATCGCTGCTCAACAGGCCTAAGCGCACTATTTACAATGATAAACAAAATATAGTTAAGAATAAAGAATATAAACCCTTTCGTTTCCCTCCCGTCATTCCTCGTACCCCAATTAGGTATTACCTAGCAAAAAGCAACATATAAAGCCGTCCCTTACTTACCATTGCTTTATTTTGCCACTACACGTTTTGTTTTCAAAGCACAAATCATGCATTTTATTATTCTATTAATACGCCAATATTAAGTTATGTTAGCCACGTCAACAATTATAAGTAAATTAGTTTGCACACAAAATAGCGTGTTACCTTTAACCCTTCACATGTAACATACATTGTTGGTTATTTACTTAAATGAACTTGTTTGTTAATCATTTTACGTAAATTATTAGGAGGTTACATTTTTCTTTTACCCTGCTCCATCAATAGTATGGAAAGTCATGCCCAACAACAAACTATGGGGCTTTCTACTGTTTTCCCTGGCCCTGTCTGTGATTCTGCCAAAAAGTTGAGAGCTAACGTATACAAAACTCATGGTAGGACACAGACGCAGACACAGGCACAAGGTAACTCTGAGAATATTGGTTGTTCAAGGTTACATGGTGAAATACCCACTAGCTCTACTGTTACTCACCCACATACTATCACATCCATACCTACAACTTGTTTGGAGGAAAGGGCACAACCATCGTGGTCGGGAAGGGGAGCTTCTCAACATCAAGATGAAATTGGGAAGCCCAAGTCAACATTAGATCTCCCTCCAGCTGCTTGTCTGTATGTTATAGTTCTAGTTAATGTTCCAGAACTCAACCCAAATACATTAGAAAATACGGAGCAGCTAATAAATAAATCCCAGCATTGGCTATCTAATCGTCTAGGTGAAAACTCTAATGCCCACCATATTATCATTATGGCTAGGAGGGTATCTTGGGTAGGAAGAGCTCCCAAAACTATCAAAGGTGAATGCATCGTAGTGAACTTTGATAGCCACCATATAGTGGATGAATTATTATCTGTTTTACCAAATACGTCATCATTTCATTCTGAAATTTTTGTCCTACCTTTGGGTTTCTTTTATAAACCCTATTCTACATCACACCTGTTTACTTCTAGATCACAAGTTATTTGGAGGCCTTTCCGTCACTTGTTTAACCAACCTCCCCCTCTTTTAGTCCCACCGCTTTTTTTAAGAAATAGATTTGCTGCTCTAGAAGGTCTGTCTGCCTGCGATTGACTGGATTCTCAGATTATTTTAACTAGTGGGGATGGTGTTTTAGATCTGCAAAAGGGGTCTCCCTCGCACACTGCTCCCTCTATTATTCCAGCAGTGACATTAGCCAGACGCCAAGTCAGCCTAAATTTGCCACAGAGTCCGCTACCCCAAGGGAACCTTTTTGGTTCTATAGCGGCTATGTCTTGGAATATTGCTGGTTACAATAAAAAAAGGTCTAATAATGAATGGCTGTCTCTGTTGACATCTAGTGATATAGTGTGCCTTCAAGAGACCTGGGAAATAGATCCAATATATTTGAATGGGTATCGTTCCTTTCATACTTCTGCAGTACCGTCATCTGCTGGTCGGGCTAAGGGTGGTTTGCTGACATTACTCTCTAATGCTTTTCCTTTTAAAGTGAAGTCATTTTTGAATGGGTCACCTTATTACCATATCATTTTAATTGAATATTGTTTGGATTACTGTTGGGCTTCTTATTAACTTTTACAACAATAATTTTGGAAGTAACCAAGCAGTGGTGTTGGCCCCTCTGGAAAGAGATCTTATTGACTTACAAGATAAATGTACCAAACCCTGTAATATAATTTGGCTTGGGGATTTCAATATTCACCCATGTGATAAGTCTGATGCGTTAGCTTGTGGAATGCAGGATGATGATGGGGAGTGTGTCCCCCATTTTTGTCATACGGAGTATGGTAACGCCTTAAACAGATTATTAACGATAAATAATCTTGTATTTTTAAATGTTTCCAATGATTTAACTGGTCAGTTAGAATTTACTTTTTAAATCATTTTTCCTCTTCTACCCTTGATTATGTTTTGGTCTCCGATTCAATAATAGGTCTTTTTTCTCATTTTAAGACTGTGTTTTATTCATTTAGTGATCACGCTGCAGTAACCTTTTTATCCAAACCGCAAAGAAAAATGATTGTGCCTTTAAACTCCCTATAAACCCTGTAATTGCAAGAGAAAATGGCATTGTTTTAAAGTGGAAAAAGTGGACACTGGGAGATTTTTGTCCAATCTAGTGTCCAAACGATATGGGGAGATAATGCTCTGCTTAGATTCGGATCTACATGATAGCATGCTTTCGGATTTTGAGTTAATCTTATCTGATGTTAAAAACAATTTAACCCGTGTTATCCGGAATGGCCGGCGTAAAAAATATAGTTGGTTTGATGACAACTGTGACACAACACTAAAGAGTCTGCATATAGCTTTGAAGTCCAAACCTCGCAATCCACTATTGGTTAAACGTTTGCGCCAAGCCTATAAAAATGCAAGGACCACTAGACTGAAGTCCTTAAAGGAAGAATGGTGGGCAAACTTGCAGAAGGCTACTATACTAAAAAGCTCGCAAGCATTCTGGTCTCTGATTAATGCTCCGTTTTTAAAAGATGAGCAGGCTATGACCACAGATACCAATGTGGACCAGGAGGAATGGGTGACTCACTTTGAAGGTCTTTTCGGAGCGGACGATATGACAACCCCCCAATCCTTTTCCCAAATCTTAGAGAGTGACGAGGCGGCTGTTAGTTTTACACTCGCTGAAACAAAGCATGCTTTAAACCAATGCAAACGAGCAAAGGCTCCGGGACCAGACGGAGTCCCTATTGATTTGTTCCTAGATAACCAAGATCTATGGGCCCCACTTTTAACAAACGTTTTTAATAAAATTGCCCAAACAGGTGCACCGCCATCGTGGAAAACAACTGTAATCATCCCCATATATAAAAAAGGGGATAGGTCGATTCCAAAAAACTATAGACCTATCTCTTTAATAGATTCTACTGCAAAATTAATGGGTCGACTGATTTTAAACAGACTAGAGGATTGGGCACTAGAAAAGAATATCATCATCTCATGTCAGTTTGGCTTTAGAAAAGGGAAAGGCACTGTGGATCAGTGTCTGAACCTGAGCCTAATTATAGCGAAATACAAGGCTGCAAAAAAAGGTCATCTCCATTTAGCCTTCATGGATCTGTCTGCAGCCTTTGACTGCGTGGCACAGCCTAGGCTGTGGCAGATCATGGAGACAATGGGTATTGACCTGAATATTATTAATATCATCCGCGACCTGTATTCAGGTGCTTCAGCCTGTGTTCGCTATGGGAGGGATGGTGAGTGCACCAGGTCTTTTAAAATTGCAAGAGGTGTGAGGCAGGGGTGCGTTCTTGCCCCCTTCTTATTCGCACTCTACACCAATGGTGTAGAATCTGCACTGTTGGGTTCTACTCCGGATGTCCCTTATATTAACTCAGTACAGGTGCCAATTCTACTGTATGCGGACGACGCAGTGCTTTTAGCTCGTACTAGTAACGCACTGCGTCGTCTAGTCCTGGAATACACACAGTTTATGAGTAATCTAGGTATGAAAGTTAATTATTCAAAGTCTTTTATTTTAGTAGCAGGCACAAAACAACGAAATAATCCGCAAATTATTACCGAAGGTAGAAAATTGGGGGCTGTCGATTCTTTTAACTATCTAGGGATTATGTTTGACTCCCAAACTAATTGGCAAAAGATGATTGTTAATAGAGGAACTCAGATGGAAAAAAACATTGGGGCCCTAACTAAGTTCATTAGAAAAACTGGCTTAAAACCAATAGGTTTAATAAAATCAGTGTATCAAGCTAAGACTGTATCTGCTGCCACTTATGGGGCAGCTGTTTGGGGAATGAGAGATTGTACACAATTGCAGATTATTGAAGATAATTTTTTTAAAAGGGTCCTTTCACTACCAAAGTCATGTGCCAATTATAAGTCCCACACGGAACTGAGGGCCCCCTATATCATCGATAAAATTGCAACAGCCCCAATCCTAATGTGGCACTAAATATGGCGAAAGGAGACCCTTGCTCTGACAAGAGACATTATAAAGGATGTTTTGAAATTAGATGGGGTAGGTAACATTACTTGGTTAACTTCTGTTGAATCGACATTAAAGGAAGTTGGGCTACATCACCTTTTTTTGGACCCTACTATTTGTTGTTCTATATCTAAAACTGACTTAAAAGCGCAATTATTATCTAATCGACAGATAAGAAGGGAGACTAAAAATATTAATCAGTCGACAGTTAAAACATACCTGGCCTCCCCTAGTATTAATCTAATGGATACAAACATAACATATCTATCTTTCGTCACTAATCTGCAACACAGGTACATCCTGGTGAGGTTTCGTTTAAATTATATTCCACTTATATTGGGTTTCCCCCGTAATGTCTATGTTGTTTCTGACCTTCCATTCTGTACCTGTGATGAGCGATCTGTACAGGATGATATACACTTTTTGTTCTTTTGTAAATTTTATTGTGATGAAAGGAAACGATTTATTATCCCTATCATGCGTAAAATGAGCTTTAAACAGTGTCATGTAGCCCTCTATTATTTGCAGTTATTACCTGACCCTTTTATCTGTTTCTCTCTGGCGTCCTTTTTATTATCTGCACTAAAAAAGAGATGTACACTCAGCTAAAATTATATCCCCAAAAATGAAATGAATTTACTATTGTGTAAATAATTATGAACTTGTATTTTTAAATGTAATAGTTTTTAATATTTCTTACATTTTAACTTTGCTGTAATGTTGTGAAATGTTTTAAATGTAGTATACTTTTTATGCCTACATTGTGTTGGCGAAATAAAGTTATTCTGACTAACTTCGAATGGATGAATGGAAAGCTATAGGGTGATGGAAGGGTGAATGGCTGCATGGATGGATGGATGTCCAGGCGAAACGATTAGGATATGAACAATTCAAAGGATGTGTGTGAAGGTGAAAGGATAGGTGACAAGTTGAATAGATAGTTAAAGTATGGGCAGGTGAAGGATGGATGGAAGATTCAAAAGATGAATGGGTGAAACAAGGTATGAATGGAATGGTCAAATGATGGGTCAAAGCATGGATGGATCAAGTAATGATGATGGATGAGTGAAAAGATGAACGGATGGTGGAAGGTGAATGGATGGATGAAAGGTTGGATGGAAGGATGCAAGGATTGCTGGGTGGATAATGAATGACTGATGCAAGGGTGGATGGACGGAAGATGAAAGATAGAGGAAGGGATAGACTGGTGGAAGGAAAGTAGAAAGGAAGGGTGAAAGGCTGATTGAGTAAAATGATGGCTAGAAGGTAAGATGGATGGGGAAAATGGTGGATGGAGCAGTGAGCGGATAGGCAGAAGGGTGAAATGATGGATTAAAGGAAACAATGTTTCAAACAAAGAATGAAGGAATTGTTGGGTGAATAGATGATGGAATGAAGACTGGGTAGATGGCAGAGAGAGAAAAGATGGACAGAAGGGTGAAAGGATTGATGATCAATTGCTATCTGGGCCTGCCTAAAACATTTTTGTTCAGGTTTCAATTGATCCAAAATACAGCTGTAAGGTTAGCTCTTGGAATGGGTAAATTCAAGCACATCACTGAAGTGAGAGATAAATATGATTGGCTTCCAGTAATGCAAATGGTACTTTTTAAAGCTTTATGTCTCGCCAATAAATGCTTTGGTGACCCTGCATTTATGACTTATGTTACCAAATATACTTCTGGGCGTGTTTTGCCATGTGCGTTAGAGCATAGGACTATTGTGGATTACTTAGTCTTTCACAAGAAATTAAAAACCTAACTTTTTGAATAAATATATAGATATTTGTGATCCACCTGTTAAGATCAGTTCCGAATAGTGAGTAAGGTACTGCCATTATTTTATTCCTGCTTCGTTCTTTCTGCAAGCACCAAGACGCCTCCATTGTGTATTATTCATTCATTCATTCACTCACTTGCAGTCGCAACCGGCATGACTCGTGGGTATGCCGTGCGGGGGTTCGCGTGGGGGGGGATTTAAAAAACAAGACTTATCGTACCGGGTCCCGCGCCGTCTCCGCTCCTGGCCGGGTCCCGCGTTTTCCCGCTGCTTTCCTGCTCTCCTGCCTCCGGCAGGAACAGGAAGCAGACAGACTCCCTCCCCTTCCCTAAGCCAATCACAACGCTGCAATGGCAGCGTTGTAATTGGTGCGGACGGCGCCCAGCCGGGTGCCTATGGGGAGGCCATTTTCTCAATGTAGGCTGCATGCAGCCTACATAGAGAAAATGCAGAGTTGCCATGACTGGTTTCGTCGGCCCCAGAGGGCCGACCAAACATTCAGGGCCCACAGCATTGGGCAAGCCACTCCTCCCCGACCCCCCACCTGCCCGCCCCCAACCAGGCATACCGTTCTGCTTCCTCGCAGCACGAGAAGCAGAAACATAAAATGGTATTTAAAATACCATTTTATGTTTCTGCTTCTCGCAATGCGAGAAAGCAGTGGGGCGACGCTCCTCCGCCCTAATGGAGGAGCCGCCCCTGCTCACTCGTTCAATTAATTCATTTGTTCCTCAATTCATCCACTAATTCATTCAGAACCACGCCTATCTTCACATCAGTGATACACGGGCACAGAAGATGAGAGGATATTACACATGATCTCATATCAGTGACACACAGATTTAGAAGGTGCATGGACCATATATATGTCATCATATCAGTTATCTACATATACTGAATGTATAAGGACCGCACAATTTGCCTCGCTTAGTGATGCACAAAGGTAAAGAAGGTGTGAGAACCATAGAGACAGCCTCATATAAATTATGCACACATATTGGATGTGACTTCTCATCAGTGATGCACCTGAACACACGGTGTAAGGCCTATACACATCATCTCATATCAGCAGTGTGCATATGTATATTAGATAGCCATATTGTGCAAACCAATTCGAGACCAACAGAGTACTTTATACATTAACTTGTACTTTTGCAGTTGTAAAACACACTGTCCTCGAGGCATTTAGACCATGGCTATGTATGGGATATAGAAAAGTATAAAACATGTGAGAGTTCCTGGCCTGGGTCTATGTATATGCAGGGCCAGCTCTAGGGCAATGCAATCGGTGCCACCGCACCGGGTGCTGACTTCAGGGGGTGCTGTTTTGGCACATTTTTTGTGGATTTAAAAGCACCTGCTGCAGCATTCCTTGCCTCCATCAATTTTCGGGCAACAATAAAAATGCCAAGATAACTCTGGTGATGGATCTGCTGGGGAGCAATCAAGTTTTGTCTAGTGGAAGTTTTGACTCATCATAAAATAGCACAGAGGGCTAATATACCTGCTGCAAAGCAAGTGTACTATGTAGATCACAGAAGTGCATATAATGTAAATAGTTCAGTGGGTTACTGCTTTTGTTGAAGAGATCCTTTTGTTACTTGCAATTTATAAATTAAAATACTAATATAGAACAGTGAGCTATTAACTGTCATCAAAAAGCTGCGTAAAAATGGCAAGGTATAGGTTAGAACGTTATGATTTTTTCTCCAGTCTTTCATTATCCTAATGTTGTAAAAAGGGTTCATTTGGGTAGAGATCAATTCTTATTAGTAAAGACAACCCCCAACCATGGTGGTATGTTTTAAATTCTGAGTTTGAGCTTCTCCAGATCAAGCACTCTTAAACTATACTAACTACCTTGTAGTCCTCTTTCTTATGTAAACTTTCCTATACATTGATTTACACACATGTGATTCCTTGTTTCTGTGTAACGTGTGTGATGTAAAGTGCTCTGACACCCTACGCTGGTTTGAGTAGCACTATAAATGAAAAGACAAGCATGTGAGAGATAGTGGTTATGTAGTCATGAGGGTCACTGTTAAAGGGTGGTAGTAAGGGAATTCATGGAGAAGGAGGTCATTGTGGTGCGCCAACAAACAAAGTCGCACTGGGAGCCACGCTCACTAAAGCTGGTCCTGTGTATATGTGATGCACAATAAAAGACAATATTGCATTTCAAGCTCCTGATGAGACACTATTGACAAACAGACACTACAAGTGTAAGGTTCCTTCCCCTTAGCCTGACATCAATGATTAACAGGTACATAATGTGTGAGGGCCTTGCCCTGACATCACTGACACACACAGGGATATGTGGTCTGAGCACTCCTGGATGGAATCAGTGATGCATAAGGGCAGATGTTGTGAAGTTCCCGCCCCTCGCCCCTGACATTAGTGATGCTCAGGTTAAGAATATGTGTAGGTATCTATCTGGCCCGATATCCCTTATGAATAGGCTCTAAACTTGTCAGCGTCACTTCCTTCAGTCTGATATCAACGATGCAAAGCAACAAGTGGCGCGTGGGTACTTGTCTGAAATCATTAGCAGTGCAGAAGAGCAGAGATTGGGAGAATCCTTTCCTTTGGTCTGATAAGAACGAGGCACAGGTTTAGAATGTGTGAAGGTATCTGACCTAGGGTACATAAGATGCTAGGTTCCCTTCAAGACCGGACTGGCCATACTGGGCATCAGGTGTTTCGCTGGGAGGCTGAAAGGGTTGGGGGCTTGCTTTGTTAGTGGGGGCTGGTTTGTAGCAGTGCAGCAGTTTTAAAAGCCCTGCAAAGTTCCTTGTATATTCAGCAGGTTATCGGCAACAATAAAAGTGTCAAGTTAACTCTGGTGATTAATGTACCTGCTGGAGAGAGATGGTAGAGAAAGCAAAAGACACACAATTGATGGATGGAATGCAGAACAAATCAAAACATTCACCCCCAGTCAAGAGATCTGGGTTAAATCCATCATTCTTTTGCTCACCATGCCACCCCAGTTTAGACCTGGCCATATGCAAATCAGTCTTGACCCTGTGCCTCATGGGAACAGTCCAGCCCGAACTGCCAAGCCAGGTCCTCCCTGGACTGGAAACAAGCATCCTAGGACCGGTTTCGGGGATTCACTCCTCATCAGCCAGGATAGCTTGATTCCAGTGGCACAGATGATGGAGAGATGGTAGTTTTGTCTAGTGGCACTTTTGACTCATCTAAAGTAGCGCAGAGGGTTAATATGCCTGCTGCAAAGAACGTGTACCATGCATTTGAAAGAATAATATTTTATGTGCATAGCTCAGTGGGTTACTGTTTTTTTTGTCACAGAGAATCTTTTGTTACTGTGCAGATCATAATTTACAATCGAAATGTAGCACAGTGAGCTGCCATCAAAGAGCTGCATGCAAGCTGCATGGTACAGGTTAGAAAGTTATGTTTTTTTCCCAGTCTTTCATTATCCTGATGTTGCTAAAAAATGTTTGTCTGGGTAAAAATAAATTCTTATTATTAAAGTCAACCCTAACCACTGTGTTATGATCTAAATCCTGACTTTTTGCTTCTCCAGACCAAGCACTCTTAAAAAGTTCATACCAGTATGGATGGCATGTGAATCCTACACCTTGTAGTCCCCTTTGCCTTATGTAACATTATCTATACTCTGATTTACAATCAATCAATCAAATGCTTTATTTCGATTACTAGAATCATAAAAGCAGCAGACAAAAAACACAGACAGACATAAAAAAAAATATACAATATATCACATTAATATGAATACATGATTTAACGGAATTATCAGGATAGCTAAAAAGATACTAGTAGAACTTTTAAGACCTGAAAATTGATTAAAAAGTTTAAAAGGTTAAAAACAGCTGTATATAAAACCTTATAAAAAAATGAAAGAATAAGCTTTGGACGCACAACCAGACTTGAAATACAAAACTTGAGAGTTAGAACGGTTATGCAAGCATATCTGGGGAGATGTACGGAATCAACCACAAATAGGAAAATATATCTCAGGGCGAGGTACTCTACAAAACACAAGCATCTTCACAATATTCATAAATAAGTAAACTCTACAAATTGTTCCAGTACTTAGATAGTAAAAAATAAGCTGACATAAATATTTATCCCTCGGCAAGCGTGCTAGTGCCCTTCAATGCTTTGTTTCTGATAATCCAGGCACGGCTCAAAAACTTCGCCACCCCACACGAAAAAAGCACACCTGGGTCGGTTTTTAGGATCAGGGCGGTCCTATGGTCGCGTGTACCCTTAATTTTACAGACCGGTTTTATCCAGCTAGACCTTGCAACGGAATAAGCCGGGCAAGCAAACAGAAAGTGGGGCATGCTTTCCAACGGAGCTCTGCAGCAAGGACATGCCTCACTTTGGTATTTGTAAGAGTGCCATTTTAAAGTGGTTGCGTGGATTGGGAGTGTGCCCAGCCTGAATTGCATGTATAACTGTCTGTCGCGTGGAATCTGGATGATATCCAGGTGAGGCTCTAAGCCTGTACACTGTTTGTGGCGAAAAAACTCTTCTGTCAAATTCCCCAATTCTGGGTTGCTCAGCTCTTTAGTATCAACCCAGTTCCAATAAATACGCTTAAGCTCTGCCTTGTTGGGTGGTACGTGAGTTTCCCATGCTTTTGTGAGACCCAGCTTGGACAACAACCTTCTAACATTGGATATCCACTTGACCCTGTGCCCCGTGTCTAAATTAATCACCTCTGTTAGGGCCGCGGCATAATTAGCAAGCTCAGGGGTACGCATCGCTCGCGCCCAAAAGAGAAGAGGGCGCAATTTTGCAATATCCCTGAGCGGCCGTCTGCCCATGTTGAACATCAAGGGGGTTAATGGAGTATTACTGGGAAGCATCACCAGATCCCTCAAGAACTTATTTTCGGACCTACCAATATCTTCGATGTTTTCGAAGCCCCATAGCTCCGCCCCGTACAACGCAGCGGCAACAGCTTTTGCTTCGTATATTGCAAGTGCTGGAGCTACCGGCCTACTATAGGAGGCCCGGTGTTCTTTGCTAAGAGCCCCAGCAACACGTTTATGATTCAATAACATCTTAGCTAGGTGCGGCTTCCAGTGCATTTTATCAGAAAGGCGGATGCCCAAATAATCAAACACATTTACCCTCTCTAGTCGGGTATTATTTAAAGTTAAGTCATTTTTAAAAGACTTGTGAGGATTAAAAGCCATGAATTTTGTCTTATCTGTGTTAATAACCAGGCCCCGGGAGTCGCAGAATAGCTGGTATCGGTTAAGGAGTTTTTGCAACCCAAACAGGGTTTTCGACACCAGAAGGGTGTCGTCAGCAAACAACAGTGTTGGAACTTTCTCGCCCGCCAGGGTTGGTGCATCTGCCGGGATCTCCTGGAGAAATCTCACCACCCCATTGATGTACAAGGAAAACAGGGTAGGTGCCAAGACACACCCCTGGCGGACTCCTCTGCTGACTAGGATCTTTTCCGTAACCTCCCCTTGAGGGCCCCACCTGACTTGGGCGAAGTTTCCTTCGTGCAATCGAATTAAAAAATCAAGAAGGAGAGGGGGATGCCCAGGTCCCTCAGCGTTTGCCACAGTCTTAACCTAGGGACGAGATCAAAAGCTGTTCTCAGATCGATAAAAGCAAGGTAAAGGCTTCCCTTACCAATAACAACGACCTTCCAGTATATGAGTAATAGCCTGAAGACTTGGTCAATCGTGCCTGTGTTTCTTCTAAACCCAGCCTGGTATTGGGATAGAATGTCCTCCTCTTCAGCCCAGGTCTGTATTCGCTGGAGGAGGACCCTACCTACCAACTTTTGCATGGCATCAATTAGGCTTATTGGCCTATAATTTGATGGATCTTCCCTGTCCCCTTTTTAAATATCGGGACCACCAACGCTCCTTTCCAAGAGTCGGGAATTGGGGATCCATTGGCTATGCTGTTGATCAGAAGTTGGATATAACGCGACCAGTTCCTGGGATCAGCCAAAAAGAGGTCGCCAGGAAGACCATCTGGTCCAGGGGCTTTTCCCGACACTGTCTTTGAGATTGCCATTTCAATTTCAGGCAACGAAAAGGATTGCTCGTATTCCCAGCCGGAGGAATGTCTGTGGAGTCGCTTAACTCCTCCAGACATTCATCGTCAGGAGCGGAATACCATTTCCTGAAGTGGTCGTGCCATTCATGGCTTGTAATGTGGTTAGACAGAGAGGCAGGATCTCTGCTAATACCCTTACTAACAAGGGACCAGAACTGGTTTTTGTTCTTCTCCAGACTGGCGTCTTTCAGATTCTTCCAGTGAGATTCATCCCACTCTATTCTAGCCTCGTGGAGTGCTTCCCTATACTCCTTTCTCGCTAGTTTAATCGATTCGGTGTTCTTAGACCTGATTGCGGCTGCCAATGCTTGTCTATTTAGTCTGCATTTTTTAGTGTACCACAGGTGCTGTCTTTGCCGGGGTGCCTTTGTGTTAGCATGACTATGGGTGGCTAAAAAAACAGTGCTCAGCTGATCTATGGTACGGGAGTGGGCTAAAAGAGCTCCTACACAGGGTTCGGCAGCCGATAGGGTTGCCAGGAGGGCTTGAATACCAGAGGAGACAACTTCCTTAACACGAGATAGTTTTATTTCGTGTGCGCTGATCTTATGCCATTACAGATATCTTTTACAGTTTGAGGGAACGATGTCTATAACCGGAGCTGTGGCCCTCCTAGTTTGGTGCGAGGACAGGGTGGCCCAGGGCAATTCTAATGTCAAACAAAGAGGATTATGGTCGCTATCTGTTGTAGTGCCCACATACATGTCTAACATTTGGGCCCACAATTTTACGTCCACTAAGATATCATCTATACGTGAAGGGCAACCTACTCTATTGAAAGTGTTTGCACCGTGTGTGTCTGAGTGAGTTCTGCCATTAGCAGCTCTAAGACCATGTTCAATGGTTAGTGCATTAAGTTGAATTGCAAGCGGGGACCACTTTTTAATAGGGGAAATATTAAGAGTGGGGACCGACCATTTTGCATCGCCATCCTCTAGCTCCAGCATGTCCTCTGAGCTCAAAGGCTCAAAGGTGCAGTTCAAATCTCCTGCTACTATAATTTTCGCTTCGAGCTTACAACTGGATAGGGAATGGTCTAAGAGTGTAACAATGGGTGATTGTTGCCCTCCCTTGGTTCCTCTAATATAAACATTGAACAGCTCCAGTGTGCCTCTTCCCCTGGGACCTTTAATAGATAGTCTCAAAATGTCAGGACTTGTGGTCGATTGAACAGTGATTTGACAGCCTAAAGTAATGCTCACCCAAATAATCAGCCCTCCTGACGGGCGCCCTCTCCCCTTTGTAGTTGCCGGAATGCAATAGCAAGCGTAGCCAGATTTGTGGAGTGGGACCAGACTCCACATCTCCTGGAATAAGCATATATCAAAACCTTCTACAAGATTATTCCAGTGCGGCAGCAATAGCTTGTTTAGTAAACCTGCCACATTCCACGATAAGATTTTTAGCTGTTGTGGACGTGAGGCCGAGACCCCCTCATGTGTACAATACGGAGTTAAGGAGCAAGATGAGTCTAAAGGGTCTGGTGTTGTTAATAAATCGGGAAGCATGTAGGGGACAGTCTCTTGCAGGCCCTGTGGGAAATGATTCAACACCCCCCCTATTCCCTCCCATGAGCTTTTACTGGGGAGGGGAACAGAAGGTTCATACAATTTCTGAGTTTGGCTGACCATCGTTTCATGCCATGATGAGCGGCTAGGCTCATCAAGCAGTCAATCTACTGTTTCGAGCGTCGAACCCCCCTCAAGTCTGGATTGCGACCCATCCCTTGGAGATGTTTGAGCTCGCCTAAACTGTATGGCTGAAGTAGCAGGGGCGCAAGTTCTAAATTCCAAAGCTAGAAGGTTCTCTGCCAGGTCAACATTTGAAAAGGTGAGCTCGATACAGTCGTAAGGTTGGGCAGGGATAGTGAGTCTGCGTGCCCGGGTGATATCTTCACGAATCACTGAGCGACAACCTCTAGTGTGGCGAATCCAATGTATGACCTTGTTGGTCAAAGAGTCCACACTTTCCGTATCGTTATGTGGGCCAAGTTTGGGTACATTTATCATGTAAATATTAGGGCCTTGCAGTGGCGGTAGTGAGTATACAACTCTCCGTTGTCGAGGTTGTAGTGGAACCTTCGCAGGCCACACGGTGTCTCTTGGTTTGCAAGGTCCCCCTGAGACGGCCTGACCTTTTTTTGGCACAGATAGTAGTGTGGGAAATTTGTTTGTTGTCTTAAGCTCAGGAGTATTAGTTCTTACCGGTGTAGAGCCAGAGAGCTTATGATTTACTGAGTTTTTTAGTAGTGTGGATACACTTTGCCCCAAATCTACCCCTGCAGTGCTTGATGGGCCAGCCAGGGTGAGAGTTTGTGCAAGTGCCTGCTCCTGGTGTACCGTTTGAGCCCAAGGAAGTAATGTTTTTACCAGGTGTGTAAGCTCTTTAATCCAACTTTTCAATGCTATAATCTCAGCCCTAAGGGAGACAATAGGCCCAAGTATGTCAGGAGATGATTGCTCTACGTTGCTACCTCCTTGCAATATGCTTGGTGGTGTAGCTTGCTCGCATATTATGTCAGAAGAGGTTGCAAGCAGGGCAAACCTATTTGAGCATGGGATGTTGTGCTTCGTTGGAATCGCTTGCTTGCAAACTAGTTCACCAGGGTCAAGAACAACCTTCTCTTGAACCCCAGCAAGATCACAATCCTTATTAACACTCAGGTTGGTAATTCGTTTGCTAGCGTGTTTGTGGAACATGGGAGCAACGGTAAGCGGGTGAGCAGGGGATTTTAGATCTGGAGGGTTTAAGTTGCTATTACTATGCAAGCCCACGGGATCTGACACCAGTATGGTCTCGCACTCATTAATTAATGTATCTATTCTGTCGAGAACGCAATTACTGGCGGCATGTTTACGAGATTTCTTAGCCTTTTTCCCCTTGCCTAGCCCACGACTCCCAGTCCCCCCCACCTCTACGCTCTCCATGGTTTTCCGCTTTCCCATACCTATTACAAGAAAACAAGTTTACTTTAATAACCACAATGAAAGTAATGCGAGTTACCCAGTGTTTGCAAATAAATAAATCGACCCCGGTGAAAATTGAAAGCGGCTAAACATAGCAATAAATCTTGAACATTTAAAAGTCCAATAGTACAGTCCCAAAGCAAGCAAAGCAAGCAAGTGAACCAAGGTCCGAATCTGCCAACTAACTAATAAGGACGTCACTTATGAAACCACAATAAGCGGAGGAAACAGTACCTTGAGTTCGGGGCTAGCAGACTCTTGCGTGGTAAATGAAAGAGGGATGGCCCTGCCCTGCCTCTTCCTGGCGATGACGGGCAAGGACGGGCCCGCCCTTGGCCCGGGCTTTGCCCGGGTGTGGCCCGCGCGCGTCCCGCGCCGCGGTAGTGTTGGGCGCTTATGAGCGCGTTGACAGCAGCAGTGCTCCTCCCTCCTGGGAGTGAAGGATTATGGCCGATGTGGTCCCCCAGGCCGGCAAACAGCAGGGCAGTTCAGGTGGTTCAAGGCGCATCCCGCGCCGCGGTAGTGTTGGGCGCTTATGAGCGCGTTGACAGCAGCAGTGCTCCTCCCTCCTGGAAGCAAAGGATTATGGCCGATGTGGTCCCCCAGGCCGGCAAACAGCAGGGCAGTTCAGGCGGTTCAAGGCGCGTCCCGCGCCGCGGTAGTGTTGGGCGCTTATGAGCGCGTTGACAGCAGCAGTGCTCCTCCCTCCTGGGAGTGAAGGATTATGGCCGATGTGGTCCCCCAGGCCGGCAAACAGCAGGGCAGTTCAGGGGGTTCAAGGTTTAAATCTCTTTGGTGGCACCAACCTGCTAATGAGGGGGTATTCCCAGATTGCATTCAAGAATGTGCCATCCACTGCATTGCATTTGACACATATGGGAGTTTGTGTCCTGTCCAGTTTATAAAGCCTGCTCCTGTTATAATATGTTCTATGTAGGATCTTTAATTGGATAAGCCCCAGCCTGGCTTTTATGACCACCTCTCTGCAGTGCTTAAGTGCTGTAATTGCTCGAGCCTCATCCCAGTCCATCACAGGAACGTATGATTCATTATCTCTGTATGTGTGTATGATGTAAAGTGCTCTGACACGCTACAGTGGTATGAGAGGTGCTATAAAACAAATAAAATACATGTGAGAGAGGGACTATGGAGAGATGAAGGGCACTGTTGGAGGGTGACAGTAAGGGAATCATTCAAGGGCCCCAACAAAGATTGTCGTATCCTGGTGCACGGTAAGGTCATCATTTTCTATGCTTTAAAAGCTAATACAATTGAATACATAATGACAAATGTGTTGTAGAACGTGCCATGTTTTCCCATATTTTCTTGGAGGGAGAACCCCCCTCAAATCCCCACTTTGTAGTGTTCAGCTTTGCACGCTGCACTCACTATGCACCGAACATGGGCTGGTCTGACAAAATGTGCAAGGGTTGCTGTGGGTTACCAGTCTGACCCTGGTTCCCTTCCTTTGATTTCACATCAGTGAAACACAGCACTAGGTGGCGTGAGGGCACTTGCCTGAAATCATTAGCAGTGCACAATGGAAGATGTGAGACTTCTTTTCTTTGGTATGATATTAGTGATGCACAGGTACGGAATGTGTTAGGGTGATATCAGTAATGCTTTCATGTAACTGGTGTTGAGTTAACCTCCCTTGGTCTGATATCTGTGATGCACTGAAACAAAAGACATGAGAGTCCCTGGCCTGATATTAGCTGTAGGGTGTAATGTCTAGAGATTATGAGCGCTACGACCCTTGCTGTTCTGGGCAGACTATAAAAAGGAATTACGTAATCTGCTGGGATTTGTTAAGGTGTGGTTATAAAAGTTATGATGCAATGCGTGCAGTGTGTGGTTGTATGTTGAAGAATAAAGACGTGTATTGCAGAGGTCTTTGTGCGGGATATTTCATTTGCATGCTCCCGAGCTGGGGAGAATGCTACATCTGGTGATGAGTAGGGGGTACATGCCCCGAAGAATCAAGACTGCTCTTCCTGACAGTTTGCAAAGGTACAGCAAAACACAGAGACATCACCCATACAAAACACAGGCTAAAGGCAGAAACAACCAGGTACAAAAGCAACAACGTACTTATCGGCCGAGCAAGTGAAGTCCTATACAACCTCAAAATTGGACGGGACGACCAGCCCCAAACAACAGGGGTGTTGGGTGGAGAAGTTGCCAGTTCTGCTGTGCGTGAAGAACACTGCCTGCGCAGCACGTGCTCTTCATGGCGACAGAAGGGAGCGCAAGGTATGACGCAGCAGCATTCCTGAAGCCACCACCTCTGATGGACACGGCAAAGAAACAGAACATTGTTGCCAGGTGGGCTTCATGGATCTAAACATTTGATGACTTCATAGACGCACTAGAAGAAAAAAATTATAAGAAAATCATTAAATATCTAAATAAAACCTTGCCGTTGATAGAGTGAAAGAAGTGCTAAAGAAAGTCTCACAAATGGATGGAATGTCATACCAAAAGGTAAAAGAAGCATTAGAAGCTAATTTCAATCCGAAACCCAATGTCGATTATGAAAAGTATATCTTCAACCAAGCACAACAACAGGCTGGTGAAATGATGGGTGAGTTTGTTGTGAGACTTCATGAGGAAGAAGCCATGTGTAGGAGAGTAGGATCTGCTTCACAGGGGTACCCCCACTTTTTGCTGATACTTCACTGGTTTTCGACATTAGTCTGGCTGGGGCCCTGCTATTCAGAACCCCAGCCTAGCTGTTTCCTCTTTAAAAGGGTCTCCATGTGCCTTAGGCACATCACTGATTGGGATCTGGAGTGCCCTTGTAAGTCCCTAGTATATGGTATACTATGTACCAAGGGCATAGGTACCTCAGAGGCCTGCCAGGGGCTGCAGCATGTATTATGCCACCCCTGGTAGGCCATCCAAACTGGCACCACAGGTCTGCTACTGCAGCCTGGGTAAGGTGGTGCATGCACCCCTTGCTGTGGTATAGGTTACCTATATCACTAAATGCATACACACATATGAACCTATAAGTCACTCCTAAGGCAGGCCTTATCAATCCTAAAGGCAGAGTGCCTGGTTCCTATGTGAGAGGGTGCCCCTGCATGAGCAGGGCCCCTCTGCAGCGTTCGGAGACCATCTCTGATGCTGTTTGTAGTGCAGCCTGACCATATACTCTTAAACGCATTATATCCTCGCGGTAAAATGCTAACTATGGAATGGCTGCACCGAAACATGTCGTGTTTGGTGTCAAACATCTTGGAATACTACCCCCCGCCAATTCTGGCGGCGGGGGTAGCATTCCACCCTTCTAGAGGGAAAGGCATGTTAACTCTGACGAGTCCGGTAACTTCTTTCCAGAGCCCTGGCATCACAAAATGGATGCTGCTGCCACAGACACGAGTCTGGCCTCCTGCTGCTGGACGAAACTCCGGCAGGGGAGGCCTGGACAATAGGTTTCCTGTCCCAGGGAGGTGTGACCACCTCCCCAGACAGGACAATGTGTATTGGGGCTGGGCGGGAGCACTTTCGGGTGCTTTGAAGTCCTGCACTGGGGGCACATTTGGTGTCCCTGTGCATACCCCAGTTCAAACCGGATCAGGGGCTTGCAGCCCCTGCTTTGGCGCGAACTGGACAAAGGGAAAGGGGTGTAGCCACCCCTCTGCCCTGACCCACCCATAGGTGGGGCCACAGAGTAGTCCATCCCCTATTTTTAGAATAAAGGTAGGAACCCAGTCCTTAGGACTTTAGATTATACCTGGACGAAACTCTGAAACAGAATCCTGGACCTTCGACGCTCTACTCACGATTAGAGGACTGAAGAATCTCCCTTGGGGTCAAGGAGTGACTCCCCTGCTTGGCAGGCACCAAAGAAGCATCTGTCCGGTTCGCATCACTGAAGCTCCCGTCGGACGCCGAAGTCATCGCATCACCAGAGGTGGATTCTCAGACTTCCCCGAGGCTACCCTGAGTCCCCAGCAAAGCTGAGGCCCGTGGCTATAATGGGTAACGTGAGACCGTGACCCCTGGACACCGAGCACACTTGCAAGTGCACCATCTTCTGGGTCCCCCAAGAAGTCGTGCTTTGGGCTCCGAGTAGCCCTAGCCTCCAGCACCACCTGCACCGAAGATCACTGGCCCCCACTCCACGAGTGTCCTGTAAGCCAGCTCCACGTGCGGCGTCACGAGGCTCCTTCGCGGTCGCTAGCCCGTTGGCTAGTAGCCCTTACCGAAGGCCAATCTTTTCTTTACTTGGCAGTCTGGTTGCTCCAGGCCTGCCCTCACTTACCCTTGCTGGGTGAGTTCCCCAGACCTTGCTGGTCTGCATCATCGACGATCTACATCTTACTCGAGACTTGCCGTTGCCAAGGCCTGTTGGGTCCAATCTGGTCGCCGACACCTCTGCACTCGACAGACATCGAGCAACAGCCCGAATCCTGCTCCTGGTCGCCGACAACGCCTCCCGGACCTCGTGGCTGAAGAGTCAAGACGACCGTCAACGAACTTGAAGCACTCGACATCGGTGGGCATCTGTCCATCGCCCTCCTGGTCACTGGCTAGTGACCCAGACTCTGTCCCCTCTGCTTTCAGGTTCTTCAGAACTCCGATCCACTCTTGGATCCACCCGGACACTTTTCTCCTGGTCGCCAGCAGCACTTTGCAGCAGATCGCCATAAGAAACGACGACGAAACCCGACCCCGAAAGGCACCTATGCACCCGGCTTCCCTGGGTGAGGTAACACGAGTACTCCGGTGCTCCCGTGGGTAGAGACTCTTCAAAGTCCTAGATCTCCAAGGGTTTTGTCCTAGTCCTCTTTAAAGTGTCCCTTTCCTCTATTTTCCCGATCCCGACTTTCTCCATAGAAGTTAACGGCGTATCGCGGTTGTGTATTTACACTGCACGCGTCTCCCGTGGGTCCCCTGTGTCACTACCTTGGGTGGTTCCTTGTGGTCCAAGCACTTCTAGAGGCTCTAGGCCTAGTGTCTAGTTCAGTCGTGGTTCGCATACCACTTTATTGGTATATGGTTTGGTACGCCCCTAGGGCCCAAACGTGTATTTGTGCTATTACTGTGATTTAAGATCTTATAACCTATGTACTTCGAACTCTAGCCTCATAAAGAGACTAGAGGGGTGTGTTTAGTAATAAATACATATATTTTGAATATATACCTGGTGTGGTGCTCTTTCATTTGGTCACTCAAGAGATTATAGACTGGTAAAACAAGCTGCTTTACATTCCTTCAAGACTTAGCCTGAAGGCTGCTCTCCACAGCTACCACTAGGATAGCTTTCAATAAGGTTGTCTTTAACCTACCTACCATAAGAGTCGATTTGGACTGGTGCAAGGTGCCCACTATAATTAGTGGACAGCATATGCCAGGCCAACTTCTCACATTGGTGGCAGCGGTGGGATTCCAGCTTGCTATTGTTTTACCAGATAATCTCAATTGAATTGATCAACTGAAAACCACTAAAGGTACCTAAGGTACATATAATTTAAGCTTAGAATATCAGTAAGTTCTACTGAACTTAGAGTTGTGTGTTAAGGGATAGCACAACCCTTTCTACAACTCAAGAGAGTTTAGTAGGCCACACTAGAGTAGGTAGTGCATACACCACACCACACTAGTAATGTCTTTAAAAGCAGGATCTAGAGATGCCCTGCAGGAAGCCATTGAGCTTCCCCCTCCAAGTATGACACACTCCCATTCTTGGAACTGAGAGCTTTGTGTAACGTGAGGAAATTAAGGACAGGCCAAAGTCCCACCACCCAACACCTCCAAGAGATGTTGGTGGCTTATGATCTTAGTAAGTCCTCAGAGACTGAAGGGGTAGGAGCAGAGGGTGGGCCAGCAGATGAGGAAGGGGCCAGGGGTACCACTACCCCCAGCCCCCCTCTGAAACTGACCAGGAGGGTGACAATGACCCTGACCTGGAAAACCCAATCCCTTCTGGGGAAGATGAAGATGAGGATCTAGAGAACCACACCTTTGTCCCCCAGGAAGGATTATGAGTGTGCTCAGAAAGTCTAGGTCTCCTTCTCAGGAGTCTAACCACTCTGGCACCTCAATAGGGAGCTCTGTTTCTTCTCACAGGAGGGAATCCTCTCATGAGAGAAGAAAGAGACTGGTCCAGTATGAGGAAACTCAACTGGAGATCAGGAAGAAGCAATTGGCTTTAGATAGAGAATCCCCAGATCTCCTTAAAGAGAGAAGAAAGTTGGGACTAGAGTCCCATGGTGGCAGCCATATCCCTAGAGATAGGGAAAGGTCCTATGACCATAGGAACCTGAGCAAGATTGTCCCTCCCTACCAGAGTGGGGATGATATCCACAAATGGATAACTGCTTTAGATAGGGCCTGTAAAGTACAGAAGGTCCCTCAGGAGCAGTGGGCAGCAATCTTGTGGCTCTCCTTTGCTGACAAAGGTAGAGACAAGCTCCTCACTGTTAGAGAGGAGGATGCTGACAATTACAAGGTCTTGAAGAGTGCTCTTATTGATGGGTTTGGCCTAACCACTGAACAGTACAGGTTAAAGTTCAGAGACACCCAAAAAGCACAGACTCAAGACTGGGTAGACTATGTGGATTGTTCTGCCAAGGCTCTGGAAGGCTGGTTGATGGGCAGTAAGGTGTGTGACTTCTCAGGATTGTATAATCTGATAATGAGGGAGCAGATTCTTAATAACTGTCAAAACCAGCTGTTGCATCAGTACCTGGTTGACTCTGATCTGACCTCTCCCCAAGAATTGGGAAAGAAGGCAGACAAATGGGTCAGAACCAGGGTGAAGCAGAAGGTACAGAACCAAGGTGGGGAAACCAAGAAGCAAGATGCTAAGAACTCTGACAAGGGTGGGGAGAAGGGTAAAGATCAAAAGTCTTCATCAGGCCCCCAAAAATCTTCTTCTGGTGGGGATTCCCAGTCTACCAAGGGTAAAGGCCAAAGAAAACCATGGTGCAAGGTCTGTAAGCAAAAGACCCACTGGACCAGTGATTGCACCAAGTCCAAAGACTCCAGTCCAGCATCCACCAATGCCCCTAAGGCACCTGTTCCCCCTAGTACAGTTGGTGGAAGTGCTCCAGCAAAGGGTTTAGTAGGGTTCACCCTGGGAACTGAGTTGGGCTCTGACTTAGTCAGGGAACTGACTCAGGCTGTATTAGTCTGTGATGGAGGCATGGATGTGACCTCCACTGTGAGTCCCAGTAATCTGGGCAAGTACAGACAACAGCCTTTAATCAATGGACGAGAGGCTTTGGCATTTAGGGACACAGGGGCAAGTGTCACAATGGTGACACAAGACCTTGTGCTACCTGGGCAAGTTATACTTGGTGAGATGTACCAAGTGACCAATGCTAGCAATGTCAGAACAGACCATACTCTGGCAGTTGTTAACTTCTCCTGGGGAGGGGTAACTGGCCTTAAGAAGGTTGTGGTAAGTGCAAACCTACCAGTCGAATGCTTGCTTGGCAATGACTTAGAAACTTCTGCTTGGGCAGAAGTGGAGCTCAGGACCCATGCAGAAATGCTGGGGATCCCTGCAGATGTGTTTGCTGTGACCAGGTCACAAGCTAAACTGTCTAAAACTGAACAGGCCTTGGATTCTGGAAGAATGGACCAAGTGCCTTCCAAGAGGAGGAGTAGTAGGGTTAAGGCAGTGCCTTCCCCTTGGCTCAGGAGGGAGATCAGTCCCTTGAGGGGATGATCTCAGCCCTGAAGAAGGAACTGTCCCAGAGGAACTTGAACCTGAACAGGTTGAGTTCTTGGGGACAGGGGGACCTTCTAGGGCAGATCTGAGCCAGGAGCAGCAGAGCTGCCCCTCCCTTGAACCCCTCAGACAGCAAGCTGCTGCTGAGGCTGCTGGGAAAGCTAGTGGTCCCCATACAGTGTATTGGGATGATGGACTCCTGTACTCAGAGAGTAGAGACCCCAAGCCTGGTGCTACCAGGAGGTTGGTAATACCTTTGAAGTTCAGGGGCTTCCTATTGACCCTAGCCCATGATATTCCCTTAGCAGGACACCTGGGCCAGAACAAGACTTGGGACAGAATTGTCCCTCACTTTCACTGGCCCCACATGTCTGAAGACAGTAAGGAGTTTTGTCGCTCCTGTGTAACCTGCCAAGCCAGTGGCAAAGCAGGTGGCACTACAAAGGCCCCCCTGATACCACTACCTGTGGTGGGGGTGCCCTTTGAGAGGGTAGGGATTGACATTGTTGGTCCCATGGATCCCCAAACAGCCTCTGGGCACAGGTTTATCCTGGTGGTAGTGGATCATGCCACCAGGTACCCAGAAGCTATTCCCCTTAGGACCACTACAGCACCTGTGGTGGCAAGGGCCCTCCTGGGAATTTTCTCAAGAGTGGGCTTTCCTAAGGAGGTGGTATCAGACAGGGGTGCAAACTTCATGTCTGGTTACTTAAAAGCAATGTGGAAGGAGTGTGGAGTTACTTATAAGTTCACCACACCCTATCACCCACAATGCAATGGTTTAGTTGAGAGATTCAACAAAACCTTGAAGGGCATGATTAAAGGGCTCCCAGAAAAGCTTAGGCGTAGATGGGACATACTCTTGCCCTGCCTTTTATTCGCATATAGGGAGGTGCCTCAGAAGGGGTTGGTTACAGCCCTTTTGAACTTCTGTTTGGCCACCCTGTGAGGGGTCCACTGTGCTTGGTGAAGGAAGGATGGGAGTTACCTCTCAAGCCCCCAAAGCAAGATATAGTGGACTATGTACTTGGTCTCCGCTCCAGGATGGCTGAGTACATGAAAAAGGCAACCAAAAACCTTGAGGCTAGCCAGGAACTTCAAAAGGCCTGGCATGACCAAAGGCTGTTCTGACTGTTTACCAGCCAGGACAGAAGGTGTGGGTGTTGGAGCCAGTGGCCCCAGCAGCTCTCCAAGACAAATGGAGTGGACCCCACACTATTGTTGAGCAGAAGGGTGAGGTCACTTACTTAGTAGACCTGGGAACACCCAGGAGTCCCCAAAGGGTTCTCCATGTCAACAGACTTAAGCCATATGTGGACAGGGCAGACATGGGCTTGCTCATGGCTACTGATGAAGGGCAGGAGGAAGAGAGTGACCCACTCCCTGACCTGCTCTCACAGAACCCTGACGATGGGTCAGTTGATGGTGTAGCCTTGTCAGGCAGCCTCACTACCCAGCAACAAACTGATTGCAGGCAAGTCCTCAATCAGTTTAGACATATGTTTTCACTGACACCCAGTCAGACCACCTGGTGCACTCATGAAGTGGACACTGGGGACAGTCTGCCTATTAAAAACAAGATTTATAGGCAACCTGACCATGTCAGGGACTGTATCAGGACTGAAGTCCAGAAGATGTTGGAATTGGGAGTGATTGAGCCCTCAGATAGCCCTTGGGCTAGTCCAGTAGTCCTAGTACCTAAACCTCACACCAGTGGTGGGAAAAGAGAGATGAGGTTTTGTGTAGACTACAGGGGCCTCAATGCAGTCACCAGGACTGATGCCCATCCAATACCAAGGGCAGATGAGCTCATAGATACTTTGGCCTCTGCCAAATATCTCAGCACATTTGACCTAACAGCTGGCTACTGGCAGATCAGACTAGCTGATGCTGCAAAGCCCAAAACAGCATTTTCAACCCCTAGTGGGCATTACCAATTTGTGGTGATGCCCTTTGGTCTGAAAAATGCACCTGCCACTTTCCAGAGGTTGGTGAACACAGATCTCACAGGACTGGAGGCCTATAGTGCAGCTTATCTAGATGATATTGCTGTCTTTAGCTCCACCTGGGAGGATCACCTGGTCCACCTCAGGAATGTTTTACAGGCCCTGCAAAAGGCAGGCCTGACTATCAAGGCCACTAAGTGCCAGATAGGGCAGAGTCAGGTTGTGTACCTGGGCCACCTTGTGGGTGGAGGCCAGGTTCAACCTTTGCAGAGCAAGATCCAGACCATCATGGACTGGACTGCTCCCACTACCCAGACTCAGGTGAGAGCCTTCTTAGGCCTGACTGGGTACTATAGGAGATTTGTCAAGGGGTATGGATCAATAGTGACACCCTTGAATGACTTAACTTCTAAGAAAATGCCCAAAAGGTTCAGTGGACAGTTAGCTGTCAAAAGGCATTTGATGACCTCAAGCAGGCCATGTGCACTGCTCCAATTCTGCAGAGTCCTGATTACTCCAAGAAGTTCATTGTTCAAACTGATGCATCTGAATTGGGGGTAGGGGCTGTACTGTCACAATTGAATGAAGAAGGTCAGGATCAGCCAGTAGCTTTTATTAGCAGAAGGCTGACCCCTAGAGAGAAACGTTGGTCAGCCATAGAGAGGGAGGCCTTTGCTGTGGTCTGGGCTCTGAAGAAGTTGAGGCCATACTTGTTTGGTACACACTTCCTGGTTCAGACAGACCATAAGCCCCTCTTATGGCTAAAACAAATGAAGGGTGAAAACCCCAAACTGCTTAGGTGGTCCATTTCCCTACAGGGGATGGACTTTACAGTGGAACATAGGCCTGGGAGTAACCATGCGAATGCAGATGGACTCTCTAGGTATTTCCACTTAGAACATGAAGACTTAACTGGGCAAGGTTAGTTTAATGTCCCTATGTTTGGGGGGGTTGTGTAGGAGAGTAGGATCTGCTTCACAGGGGTACCCCCACTTTTTGCTGATACTTCACTGGTTTTCGACATTAGTCTGGCTGGGGCCCTGCTATTCAGAACCCCAGCCTAGCTGTTTCCTCTTTAAAAGGGTCTCCATGTGCCTTAGGCACATCACTGATTGGGATCTGGAGTGCCCTTGTAAGTCCCTAGTATATGGTATACTATGTACCAAGGGCATAGGTACCTCAGAGGCCTGCCAGGGGCTGCAGCATGTATTATGCCACCCCTGGTAGGCCATCCAAACTGGCACCACAGGTCTGCTACTGCAGCCTGGGTAAGGTGGTGCATGCACCCCTTGCTGTGGTATAGGTTACCTATATCACTAAATGCATACACACATATGAACCTATAAGTCACTCCTAAGGCAGGCCTTATCAATCCTAAAGGCAGAGTGCCTGGTTCCTATGTGAGAGGGTGCCCCTGCATGAGCAGGGCCCCTCTGCAGCGTTCGGAGACCATCTCTGATGCTGTTTGTAGTGCAGCCTGACCATATACTCTTAAACGCATTATATCCTCGCGGTAAAATGCTAACTATGGAATGGCTGCACCGAAACATGTCGTGTTTGGTGTCAAACATCTTGGAATACTACCCCCCGCCAATTCTGGCGGCGGGGGTAGCATTCCACCCTTCTAGAGGGAAAGGCATGTTAACTCTGACGAGTCCGGTAACTTCTTTCCAGAGCCCTGGCATCACAAAATGGATGCTGCTGCCACAGACACGAGTCTGGCCTCCTGCTGCTGGACGAAACTCCGGCAGGGGAGGCCTGGACAATAGGTTTCCTGTCCCAGGGAGGTGTGACCACCTCCCCAGACAGGACAATGTGTATTGGGGCTGGGCGGGAGCACTTTCGGGTGCTTTGAAGTCCTGCACTGGGGGCACATTTGGTGTCCCTGTGCATACCCCAGTTCAAACCGGATCAGGGCTTGCAGCCCCTGCTTTGGCGCGAACTGGACAAAGGAAAGGGGTGTAGCCACCCCTCTGCCCTGACCCACCCATAGGTGGGGCCACAGAGTAGTCCATCCCCTATTTTTAGAATAAAGGTAGGAACCCAGTCCTTAGGACTTTAGATTATACCTGGACGAAACTCTGAAACAGAATCCTGGACCTTCGACGCTCTACTCACGATTAGAGGACTGAAGAATCTCCCTTGGGGTCAAGGAGTGACTCCCCTGCTTGGCAGGCACCAAAGAAGCATCTGTCCGGTTCGCATCACTGAAGCTCCCGTCGGACGCCGAAGTCATCGCATCACCAGAGGTGGATTCTCAGACTTCCCCGAGGCTACCCTGAGTCCCCAGCAAAGCTGAGGCCCGTGGCTATCGTGGGTGACTTGAGACCGTGACCCCTGGACACCGAGCACACTTGCAAGTGCACCATCTTCTGGGTCCCCCAAGAAGTCGTGCTTTGGGCTCCGAGTAGCCCTAGCCTCCAGCACCACCTGCACCGAAGATCACTGGCCCCCACTCCACGAGTGTCCTGTAAGCCAGCTCCACGTGCGGCGTCACGAGGCTCCTTCGCGGTCGCTAGCCCGTTGGCTAGTAGCCCTTACCGAAGGCCAATCTTTTCTTTACTTGGCAGTCTGGTTGCTCCAGGCCTGCCCTCACTTACCCTTGCTGGGTGAGTTCCCCAGACCTTGCTGGTCTGCATCATCGACGATCTACATCTTACTCGAGACTTGCCGTTGCCAAGGCCTGTTGGGTCCAATCTGGTCGCCGACACCTCTGCACTCGACAGACATCGAGCAACAGCCCGAATCCTGCTCCTGGTCGCCGACAACGCCTCTCGGACCTCGTGGCTGAAGAGTCAAGACGACCGTCAACGAACTTGAAGCACTCGACATCGGTGGGCATCTGTCCATCGCCCTCCTGGTCACTGGCTAGTGACCCAGACTCTGTCCCCTCTGCTTTCAGGTTCTTCAGAACTCTGATCCACTCTTGGATCCACCCGGACACTTTTCTCCTGGTCGCCAGCAGCACTTTGCAGCAGATCGCCATAAGAAACGACGACGAAACCCGACCCCGAAAGGCACCTATGCACCCGGCTTCCCTGGGTGAGGTAACACGAGTACTCCGGTGCTCCCGTGGGTAGAGACTCTTCAAAGTCCTAGATCTCCAAGGGTTTTGTCCTAGTCCTCTTTAAAGTGTCCCTTTCCTCTATTTTCCCGATCCCGACTTTCTCCATAGAAGTTAACGGCGTATCGCGGTTGTGTATTTACACTGCACGCGTCTCCCGTGGGTCCCCTGTGTCACTACCTTGGGTGGTTCCTTGTGGTCCAAGCACTTCTAGAGGCTCTAGGCCTAGTGTCTAGTTCAGTCGTGGTTCGCATACCACTTTATTGGTATATGGTTTGGTACGCCCCTAGGGCCCAAACGTGTATTTGTGCTATTACTGTGATTTAAGATCTTATAACCTATGTACTTCGAACTCTAGCCTCATAAAGAGACTAGAGGGGTGTGTTTAGTAATAAATACATATATTTTGAATATATACCTGGTGTGGTGCTCTTTCATTTGGTCACTCAAGAGATTATAGACTGGTAAAACAAGCTGCTTTACATTCCTTCAAGACTTAGCCTGAAGGCTGCTCTCCACAGCTACCACTAGGATAGCTTTCAATAAGGTTGTCTTTAACCTACCTACCATAAGAGTCGATTTGGACTGGTGCAAGGTGCCCACTATAATTAGTGGACAGCATATGCCAGGCCAACTTCTCACACCATGTGCCTCAGAGTCATCGACAGTTGTCTTTCCGACTCATTCAGAAGATACATGTTGAGAGAGACACTTAGTATAGAGAAAATGCTATTGGCTGCGGGGACAGAAGAGCATGCAGATCAATAAGCTGCTAATATGGAAGCAGGAACAGCGTGAAATGAATAAGCGATGAGCATGAAAAGTAAACATAAACACAGAACATATGTGCACAAGTCGACATCTCTAAAGAAAGAAAAGGTATGCTTCCAATGTGGGTTTTCATTTAGCCATGGAGGTAAATGTCCACCCATGGCACAGACAAGCAAGGGCTGTGGGAAAGAAAACCATTTCGTAACGGTCTGCAAAGTGAAAGAGAAACCAAATGCGTCACAGTGAGAAGAGAAAATGGGTGCCAGAAGATTCCAGAAGCATTCTCGCCGAACCCACAAGGCCAAAAGGCAATATTAGTTACGACAAGTAGATCAAAGCAAGTCGATTGTCATCAAATTCATCATACAAAGGTTCTCCAACGTCACTATCTAGCACTAGTGAAGAAGACGGATGTCTGTTGATGATATCTACCAAAGAACGATGGCCACATGTAGGATTAGCTACTTGCAAAGAAGATCAAACGTCAAATGCGAAGCACCAAACAGAGCGAAAAGTTTCATTTGAACACTGTCCTTAAATTATATTAAAGATGAACGGTTGTCCCACAACCTTCATTATAGACAGTGGAGCGTCAATTAATTTCATGCCAGAAAAGAAATTTAACAGCTTATCTCCTGTGCCACGCTTTACCCAATCAAACACAAAAGTATACAAGTGGGCTGCATCCAAACCATAACAGAGTCAAGGGTCATTTGCAGCAAGACATAAAACGACATCAGTGCAAGCACCGATTCACGTTCTTCAGGGAACTTCATAGGGTGCTTGCCTACTTCGCTTTGCCACTGCTGGGGATATGAGACTGACATCCGTGCTCAGTCTGAAATTGTGAGTCTATTCCCGTCATTTTTTCATGACATAGGAAGGCTCAAGACAATGAAGGTGCAACTTCAAAATAATGAGTACATACGCCCTGTTGCCCAACTGCACCGCAGAGCCACTTTTCACTTACAAGAAGCAATTGAGAAAGAACTAGAAACATTGTTGAAACATGACATCACTGAACACTCTACCTGTCCTACGCAATGGTGCAAGGGTGCCTGCATTACAGGCAGGATTGTTTTTTGCAGGAAAGGGAACTGCCCTGCACAGAAACAATCCATAGAGGCACTTTCCTCTTTCTATTTGTGCTGCAACATGCAGTACACATAGAAAGAGGAGGAACGAGGAGAGATAAACATATTTCTCCTTGTTACAGCTCACCTGGGGAGACATAAGAATTTGACGCACTCCTGAGTTTACAAGTCCTTGTAAATCTGCGAACGCCTCAAAAACTACTGGTGTCGCATTGCAACACCCACCACAACGCCCATGGAATGCCTCCCTTGCACAAAGTAAGGTAACGCAATGATTTGCACTGTGTTGCATTACTCCATATTTATGAAGCCATTTCAAGGTACGCAAAGTGGCTTTGCTTGGTTTCATAAATCTGACTTGGGGCTTTGCATGGTGTAAGAATGACGCAAGGCCCTTGTAAATATGCCCATAGTGTTTTGAGATTATGAGCGCTAAGACCCTTCCAGTTCTGGTTGGACTCTGAATACGTATTATGTAGTCAGCTGGGAGGGGTTAAGGTGTGGTTATAAATGTTATGATGCAATGCGTGCAGTATGTGGTTGTATGCTGAAGAATAAAGACGTATTTATCAGAGCTCCGTGTGCAGCGTATTTCACTTGCATGCTCCCAGGCTTAGGAGATATACAAAAGGTGCAAGTGTCCTTGGCATGACATCTGTAGTGTACCGGTACAGCAGCTGTATCTCTCTTTTAACTATGGTTACTACCTTTCTCAGATAAAACTACTGCCCATTTGCATATGGTTTAAGGTTCTGGAAGGGCCAGGAGATTGCATTTGTATTACTGTTCATGTAAAACACTATGGGCCTCATTTACATGGGACCTGCAACGCCGGAGCGTCACAGGCCCCTTGATCACATCTATGAGGTGACAAAAAGCCAATATGCGTAGCTTTTCATGGCCTCGTAGATATAGAGTAAGCCACTGCCTTGCCTTACTCTGCGTCGAGGAGGCATTCCATGTTGTTGCGGTGGGTGTTTCCGCGCAACACTCGTGGAATTTGACACATTCCTAGATTTACAAGTAGTTGTAAACCTGGGAATGCATCAAAAGCCTGTGCCTCCCGGGGGAGGCGTAACAAGGAGAAATACCTTGATTTCTTCTCAGTGGTTTTTCTCTTTCATTCTGCAGCACACATAGTAAGAGGAAAAAGCCTCCTTTGGTTGTTTTTGTGCAGGAAGGTGTTCCTTCCTGCACAAAAACAATAATGCCAACAACGCAGACACCCTTGCACCATGGTGCAAGGGTGCCTGTGTTGGCGCTAGGCGCCAATTTGTGCGTTGACACAGGCAGAAAGGGCCGTATGTTGTAAATACGGCTCATTTCTGCCCTTTCGAATTGGTGTAGGGCAGCGCAGCAGAAAGACGCACTGCCCTACGACAATTCTTTGTAAATGTGGCCTTATGTATTATTTTTAGAAATTTAAATTTCACCTCTATTTGCTTTAAAAATATTTCACAATAGTTTAGGTAACTGAAATACTTCTAACGTGTTTTCATGTTGTATTTGTTTAAGATTTGTATTTCAAACAGGCCATTAAAATTTGCAAAGATAATTTTTGGCCCTGATTTTGGGTGGGTCAGTGTTATTCAATCCATGCACAAATTTCTGTTTACCGCATCCTTTGTTAAATTTCAACAGGCCACAGCTGCCAGAATATAAAAGCAGAAAACTGTACAGTATTTGCTGCAAATGTAAATTTTGATGCCGCAAACGCCGAAATGCATATTATTCCCCAAAAACTCAGAACATGCAGTGATGATCACATCCAATAAATTCCGAACACATCGGGGTCAGTTTTTATCAGAAACAATAATCGTGGCATCCGACTCTGGCCACTCGCAATCAGGCCCTTAACCTATTATTGTCAGCCGGCTCTCCACCACCACTCCGGGCTTCACGCTGCTAATCACCCCGTTACCATCCTGGCGGCCGCATTAACACCGCTGTCACATTGTCCTTTCCCCGCCAGTGGACCGTCACGCGCTGTTTCAAAAACATTGTTAACATTTAAACCTTAAATTACTCTTGGAACACTCACCTGTCAAAACTGCCCATTGCTCTTTAATTTGACTGTGAACATTTTAGTCTTCCAATTAAGCGCACAATGTCTTCATTAGCTTTCAACCCCTCCTTCCCCGCTCTCATCCTCCTTGTTAGCTCCCCAGACATTAATTAACCTTCAGCGTGAAAGTGAGAGAGGACCTGGCTGCCAGCCGGCCACTGTGATGTTTATTTCATTTCAGAACACGCCTTTTCAAGACAGGCGAGCGCGCGCGCTTTTCACATTTCTGGCAGAGGGCCCCGGATATTTCAAGAGAATTCCGGGGCAGAGAACTCGCCAGACTGAAAACCAACATGGAGGAGTGCTGGCACGACCTAATGGAATGCAAGTGGGTGACTAACTTGGGAAGCCAAGAGCATTGAGGTGACAAAGAGAGCAAAATGAGGCATTTACTGTATGAGGCAGTCAAAGAACAATCAATGGGAAAGCAGACGCTGAGAGAGGGGAAACGTGGACTAAGTGTGAACACAGACAGCCATTGAGGGTTCACACTGAAGCAGGCAATGAGGGTTCCTGTGGGTGCCATCCACAGGATGTCCACCCCGGGCAGCTTCGGGCGAATGGTTAATTCCAGGCCTTAGGGGGTATGCTTATTGGTCTATTTTGCGCTGGGGCCAGGGTTATAATAGTCGTTAGTGCTCTGAGGTTTTTTGCGTCATTCCAATGCTGTGGTCCTGCAGGTTACGCCTGCTTTTACAGGCGCGGCTGGTTCAGGTAAGAGCGGTGGGGCAGGGTGGGGGTGGGGGTGGGGTTGGGGCGGGGCAGGTGGAAGTCGACAGACGACGGAATAGGAAAAATAAAATAAAAAAAGAAATAAAACCACTTACCTTGCGCTCGCCACATCGCCGACTCAGTGATGCGGCGAGCATAAGGTAGGTGGTTTTATTAATTTTTTAGGTCTCGTCTAGCGTTGTAGCGCGCATGCGCTGCTCGATTTGCGAGACATGCAGTATACAGTATATTGGGGGAAGCTCCGCCCACTTTCCGGTCATTTTTTTCATTGGCTTAAATTCTAAATGCTGTATTGTGATTGGTTTTCAGCTTGATAGTCCCGCCTCCTGACGGCCATGTCGTCATTTTTATCCTTCCCTGGCTATCGGCCCCATTACTTTAAAAACAATTTTGTTCCCCTGCCTCTCCCCGTTCCCTCCCGCAGTCTGTGACTTCTTGTCCCACCACCACCCCCCCTCCACTCCCGTTTGTGCCTTCTTCGACGCCCCCACTTCCGTTTAAAATGCAATAGGTCTCGTGTAAATACGAGTCCTATTGCATTTGTAAATGCTTGTTTTGTCATGGGATTGGCTGGGTGAATTCGCACTTTATTTTGCCTGACCTGTCCAAAACACATGCGCAACAGCGACAACTCGCCGCCGTCATTTAGCAGAGCATCACTTCCAGTACTTGTCAGCTGGTGGGTGCACGGAGCACAGACAAACAAGGACACGCAGGGTTGGCCAGCCTTTAGCCAGCTGAGAGTTGCCTGCAGACCCCTTAGGAGCCCCGCCGGGGGACGCTTGTTTTGTTAGGGTACGCCGCCACTCGTCTGTGCATGTTTCCATTCCTGCTTCCTTTTGTGCTTTTTAAAAGCCAACGTGATGTTAACTGTAAACATCTTAAAATGACATCGTGCATTTACTGACGGGCTAAAGCATGTGCGCGCGGTTTCCCTGGGGGCGTTTCACGCTTTAATGATGTACTGGAAACTGATCCTCCTCGCTTCTGCTTGCAGTGCTGCGCTCCCCGAGACACATCTCTTCATCTGGGGTTGTAATAACACTGCCGCCCTGCAGACTTTACAAACCACTGACTTTTGGTTGCTGCAGGTGAGCTGCGTTTGACTGTGTGGTCTGTTCTTTACTGAGATGTCCTAACTGGGAGGAGAACACATTGCATCAAACTACCCCCCCCCCCTCATCCCTACCCCCCCACCCTCCACCCCCGAAGGAGAAACAATGGCAACAGCGAGGAGTGTAACCTAACTTGCAGCAACCTGTGTACACAAGTAGGTGCTGTTAGGAGAAAATTCAATGAAGAACTCCTTGTTTTAAATAATACCAGCTGACGTTTAACGTAGATTCCGGTTTAAATCCTTCCCATAATTCAACTATTCGTGCCGGGGAGCCTTATGCATTTGTGGCCTCGTCCCTTCCGTGCTCAATTTGTTTTTGTTCCGCTCGCCGTGCGAGAACTCTCCATGTATCGCAATTTGTCTAACTGTTCACCCTCCCTAACCCACCCCATACACTTAGGCTTAGTGGTCATGTCATGCCACCATGTGACTGCTGTAGCAACACATACCTTGTTGCCGTACCCGCTGAAGTGGGTGTGAGGTTCTTTTAGCTTGGCCTGTTACCCTCTGTTAGAAATGGGATCTCTATTTGGCAAGGGCTTGCACCTTTGTCCAAGTAGGGACCCTTCTTCCTAGTCAGGGTAAGGGTGTTACACTCGTGAAGTAACCCCTGCTCACCCTCGTGGTAGCTTGGCACGAGCAGTCAGGCTTAATTCAGAGGCAGTGTGTAAAGCATTTGCACATAACCAACAGTAATACAGTGTAAGCACTACAAACGGACACCACACCAGTTTAGAAAAATAACCAATATTTGATATACTCAAGACAAGACCAATTACGACAAAAATCCACAATACTATACTTTACGAATGAATACTTGATACGTTAACTTCTTCTTTGCAGGAATAGCACAAAAGCAAAGTTCGTACGAGTCGGTAGCTCCGTCCGAGCCTACCGTGATGCTGAAAACCACAGAGTCTAACAGTTCCAGCCGGCCGCGTCGATACGGGCCAGCAGAGTCGTGAACAGACTCGGTCACAGTACCTTTCTCGTTGTGGCTGGTACGGGGTGTACGAGCCGGTCGGCGTTCGTCGCGGTTGCGGTGCAAGACGGAGCGATGCAAGGTGCGGTGTCCCTCGATGCGGTGCAGGCAGCGGCTCGATGAGCGTCGTGCAGACGGAGTCGGTGAGTCCAAGGCGTGCGATGCAGGGTGAGACGATGCTCGATGCGGTGCTGACAGGTTGCGATGCAGGCGACCAAGCCGGAGTGCGGGAGCTGGCGTCGGACAGCGGTGCGAGTCGGAGCGGTGCGTCGCAGGCGTGCGAGCGGTGCCCCAACTGCGGTGCGGTCACGACTCTTGAGCCAGTTGCAGCGACCTCGTCGGTCGGGTCCGGTTGGTTCAGTGAAGCGATGCGATGCGAACTGCGGTGCCCACAGGTCACGGTGCAAGCAGCGGCTCGATGTTGGCAGCGTCGGACGTCGCCCACGGTGAGACCAGGGTTGCGATGCGAAGCGGGGCGATGCGGTCTGCGGTGCAAACAGGTCACCGGCCAGGGATGGATTCGGTTGACGGAGTCGGTTGCAGTTCCCTTCCTCTGTGGCAACTGAAACAGCGTTCCAGAAACGGTACCCAGAGGCTTGTGAAGTCTTTGAAGTCCCTGAGACTTCTTAACAGGAGGCCAGCTCGGTTTCAGGCCCTTGGAGATACTCAGCACAAGTTTGTAGAAAGTTCAGTCCAGTCCTTTCACTGCCCAAGGCAGAAGCAGCAGCTGCAGGCCAACCCAACAAAGCAACAACACAGCAAAGGGGCAGTACTCCTCCTGGCAGCTCTTCCAGCTCTTCGTCTTGGCAGGTTCCTTGATTCCAGCGAGATCTAAATTCATGGGGTCAGGGCCCCAATATTTATATCCCAAATTCCTTTGTTCTCTGAAGGCAGAGAGGCCTTTGCCTAGTCCAAACCAGTTCTGGAGCACTTTGTTGACAAGTCTCCGTCCCTTCTTTCAGTGAGTAGGCCAGGGACATCAGACGCACCACAGGAGGTGGAGCCAGCATTGTGGAGGGAAGGCACTGTCCTATTCAGGGCCCAGGTGCGACCCCTCCCACCCATCTACATGTAGATCTTGCTATTCAGCCCTGTGCTGACTCACCCTGTCTCCTGGCATCCCCCAGCCCCTGTCACTCACACTCCAGACAAGGAATACACAACCTCGCAGAGGCAGGCTTGGATGGTTAGACAAGAAAATACCCACTTTCTAAAAGTGGTATTTTCAAACACAGAATGTTAAAACCAACTTCACTAAAAGATGCATTTTATCATTCTGAGTCCAGGCATACTAAACTCGAATTTCTACCATGTTCCCGGGGTCAGTTAGGATTATAAGCTGTAATAATCAAAACTGCCCGTTCTGGCCTAGGGGAACAGGTAGCCTTGCAATAGTGAAAAACGAACTAGGCTGTAATTCACTATCAGGACATGCCGCACACCCGGGCATGTCCTACCTTTCGCGTACAACGCACCCTGCCCACAGGGGTACCTTGGGCCTACCTTAGGGGTGACTAACATGTAGCAAAGTGTGTGCACTTGCCAAGTCGTCATGGCAGCCCCAGGCTGCGCACAGGCTCTGCGGTGGCAGGCCCGAGTTACAGTTTACGGGCTGTTTGCGTGGGTGGCACAATCCAGTGCTGCAGCCCACCAACAGCATTTGGTCTATAGGCCCTGGCACTCGCAGTGCACTTTACAAGGGACTGACACATAAACCAAATAGGCCAATCATGGAAACACCAATCCATAACGCATTTGATACAGGAGCACTTGCACTTTCCCACTGGACCGCAGTGAGGAAAGTGCGCAGAATCATTACACAAGCAAAAACAGAGTCAAAACCGGGAGGTCAGAAAGCAAAAAGTCAGGGGAAACACGCCAAAAGATGCCAAGTCTAACACATGTCCCCTCCAGCTGAAAGTAGGGAGAACTACCCAACCCCATTGGAGTTCTCTTCACTAAGGCGGAAGAACCTGGACAGACCATCTGCGTTGGCGTGTTCTGTACCAGGACGGTGCTCCACCATAAAGTCCATTCCCTGTAGGGAGATGGACCACCTCAGCAGTTTTGGATTCTCACCCCTCATTTGCATCAACCATCTGAGGGGCCTGTGGTCTGTCTGAGCCCGGAAGTGAGTCCCAAACAGGTATGGTCTCAACTTCTTCAGTGCCCAGACCACAGCAAAAGCTTCCCTTTCTATGGCACTCCACCTCTGTTCCCTGGGAAGTAGTCTCCTGCTAAGGAAGACTACAGGCTGATCCAGGCCCTCTTCGTTCAGTTGTGAGAGCACCGCTCCACACCATGCTCTGAAGCGTCAGTCTGCACGACAAATTCTTTGGAGAAGTCAGGTGCCTTGAGCACGGGCGCCGTGCACATGGCTGCCTTCAGGGCATCAAAAGCTTTCTGGCAGGACTCAGTCCAGATCACTTTCCTGGGCTGCCTCTTAGAGGTCAGCTCTGTTAAGGGGGCAACAATGGTGCCATAGCCCGTAACAAATCTCCTATAATAACCGGTGAGACCTAAGAAGGCTCTCACCTCTGTCTGGGTCTAGGGGGTTCCCAAGCCAGAATGGGGTCAATCTTGG
Source organism: Calotriton arnoldi (assembly GCA_963921515.1). Classification (NCBI taxonomy): domain Eukaryota; kingdom Metazoa; phylum Chordata; class Amphibia; order Caudata; family Salamandridae; genus Calotriton; species Calotriton arnoldi. The sequence continues at coordinate 244,964 of CAWUFW010005392.1, read as the reverse complement.
GTTGTAGGGGTGCCACCTGGCCGCTTACTACCTGGTGTCCCAAGTACACCACAGAACCCTGCCCGATCTGGCACTTACTGGCCTTGATCGTGAGGCCTGCACCTTGCAGAGCCCTCAACACTTTCTCAAGGTGCTGTAAATGTTCTTCCCAGCTGGAACTGAACACAGCAATGTCATCCAGGTAGGCGGCACTGAAATCCTCCAGCCCGGCCAACACCTGATTGACCAACCTCTGAAAGGTGGCAGGGGCATTCTTCAACCCAAATGGCATCACCCGGAATTGGTAATGACCTTCTGGGGTTGAGAATGCTGATCTCTCCTTGGCCCCATCGGTTAAGGCAATCTGCCAGTACCCAGACGTCAAATCAAACGTGCTGAGGAACCGGGCAGCTCCCAACCGATCAATGAGCTCATCAGCTCTGGGGATGGGGTGCGCGTCAGTCCTGGTGACGGCATTGAGCCCACGGTAGTCCACACAAAACCGGAGTTCTGGAGTGGCACCGGGCGCCGCAGCCTTTGGGACCAAGACCACTGGGCTGGCCCAAGGACTGTGGGAGGGCTCAATCACCCCTAACGCCAACATCTTAGAGACCTCCTCCTTGATGCTGGCTCTGACCCGGTCAGTCAACCTGTAAATCTTGTGCTTCACAGGATGGCTGTCACCGGTGTCCACGTCATGGGTACACCAGTGAGTAACACCGGGGTCAGAGAGAACAGTGGGGCGAACTGTCCCAACAACTGGCGACAGTCCCCCTGCTGCTCCTGAGTCAGAGTAGGGAGAGGATCACACCCTCTACTGACCCATCATGCTCCTTGGTAGACAGGAGGTCAGGGAGAGGCTCGCTCTCCTCTTCCACCCCATCATCTGTCGCCAAGAGCATACTTACTTCGGACCTCTCGAAGTGGGGCTTGAGGCGGTTCACGTGAAGGACCCTCAAAGGGTTCCTTGGAGCCTGCAAATCCACCAGGTAGGTGACGTCACTTTTGCGCTCCTTTACCTCATATGGCCCAGTCCACTTGTCCTGCAAGGCACAAGGTGCCACTGGGGCCATGACCCACACTTTCTGCCCAGGTTGAAATTCGACCAGAGTGGCATTCTGGTCATACCATCTCTTCATTTCTTCCTGGCTTGCTTCTAGGTTCGCCTGAGCGAGTTTCCTGAAGCGGGCAGTTTGGTTTCTAAAGGCCAGCATGTAGCTAAATACATCCTGGGGAGTTTTCCTGGGAGCCGCCTCCCAGCCTTCCTTCTACCAAACTCAGAGGTCCTCTGACAGGGTGGCCATACAGGAGCTCAAAGGGGCTGTACCCAAGAGACTTCTGAGGCACCTCCCTGTATGCAAAGAGTAGGCATGGCAAGAGGACGTCCCACTTACGCCTCATGGGTTCTGTTAGACCCTTGATCATGCCTTTCAAGGTCTGGTTGAATCTCTCCACCAGACCGTTTCCTTGTGGGTGGTAAGGAGTGGTGAACTTGTAGGTTACACCACACTCCTTCCACAGGGATGTCATATACTTCGATATGAAATTGGTCCCCCTATCAGAAACCACCTCTCTGGAGAATCCCACACGGGAAAAGATCCCCATTAACGCCCGGCCCACCACTGGCGCCGTCGTTGTCCTGAGAGGATTGCCTCCGGGTACCGGGTGGCATGGTCCACCAAAACCAGGATGTACCTGTTGCCCATGGCTGTCTTGGGATCCAGTGGCCCCACAATATCCATCCCTACCCTTTCAAAGGGTGTTCCAACAACAGGAAAAGGTTGGAGAGGAGCTTTGACCTTCCTCCCACTCTTACCACTTGCCTGGCAAGTTTGGCAAGACCTACAGTGTGCATCTGACTGCCTTCGCATTTGGGGCCAAAGAAGTGGGTGACAAGCCTGTCAAAGGTCTTGTCCTGCCCCAAATGTCCTGCCAAAGGCACGTCATGAGCCAGACCCAGTAGGAAGGTCCTGAAGCGCTGGGGTACCACCAGCACACGGGCTGACCCAGGCTCAGCAACCTTAGGCTCACTGTATAGGAGACCACTCTCCCAGTAGATCAGATGTGACCCGGACTGATTACCAGCTGCCTGGTCTGCAGCCTGCCGCCGCAGACCCTCCAGAGTAGGGCACTCGTTCTGCTCCTTGCAGAACTCCTCCCTGGTGGGACCCCCTTCTTGCTGCCAATGGGTCAGCTCAGAGATGTCTCCCAGTTCGGCTACCTGCTCCCCTGTAGGCACCGGGGCGTCCCCCTCGAGGTCCGCCTCCTCCCGGTCCGTGGGAACTCGGGGGCCGGTTTCCCGCGCCCCTGCCCTTTCTCTTGGCAGGGACTTGGGCCACGGTTTCAGGCTCCAAGTCCTGTTGATCACCCTTTCTGGCTGCCATTGACCGAGTAGACACGCATGCCCACTCTGGCAACCCAAGCATCTCCAAGTGAGACCTGAGCTCAACCTCCTTCCATGAGGACTGCTCCAGGTCGTTTCCTAGCAGACAATCTACAGGCATGGTAGGGCTCACAACCACCCTCAAGGGACCTGAGACCCCCCATTCAAAGGGAACCTGCGCCACCATACATTGGCGCTCTGAGTTGTCTACAGCAACTACTTGGTGGAATGCCCCGGGGACTACTTGCTTCTCAGACACCAGGTGACACCGGACTGAGGTCACACTGGCTCCAGTATCTCTGAGAGCCTCTACCCTGTTCCCATTAATGGTCACCCAGGTGCTATATTTCTTTGTGTTAGGGGGCACCTGGTTTCCTGGGACCATCTCATTGTCCCCTAGTGAGACAAGGGTCATTTCTGCGGGATCCCCACCCTCCTGTGGGCACCCCTCCTCCCCAAGCGCTACACTAGCCAACACTTTGGACTGTCCACCGGTGGGTGGCTGTGTCCCCTTCGGGCACTTGGGGTCCCCCTTAAAGTGACCTACCTGGTCACATGCATAACACTTGCGGGGCCGGTCTCAACAGGCTTCCCTGTGGAGACCCCTTTCTTCTTATCACTGGGGGCTGGGAACCTTTACCCTGGGTACTAGTTTGGGGCCCTTTAGAGAACTCCTGTGCTTTACCCTTGTCCCCCACCTTTCTGCTGGGGACCCTGCCCACCTTTGGCTGAGTCTCCCCCAACGCTTTCTTGTGGACCCTGGTACTCACCCAGCGGTCCGCTTCCATAGCAAGCTTCCTGGGGTCAGTTAGCTTACTATCCACTAGGTGCTGGCGCAGATCTGCAAAACATAGACTAGACAAGTGCTCCCATTCAATCAAGTTGTAGAGCCCCTGAAAATCTGTTACGCTACTGCCCTTCACCCAACCATCCAGAGACCTGCAGAACACATCCACACATTCCAACCAAGTGTTGGCATCAGACTTCTTACTGGACCTGAACTGATCCCTGTACTTTTCAGGAGTAAGACCATACTTCGTGAGAAGGGCATCCTTCATGTCAGCATAGGTGAGGTGATACCCCTTACCCAAAGCTATCAGAGCATCCCTTGCTTCTTCCGGGAAAAGTGGCCACAATCCTGCTCCCCAATTCTCCTCAGGGACCCCATTCATGTGTATGGCTGCCTCGTAACCCTGAAACCACCTTTGTATGTCATCCCCCTTCTTGAACTCCTTGCCTACGTTCTTGGGAATGTGCACAATCCTGTCTGCCTTTCTGGACGAATTGCTGCCACCTTCTGAGCCTGACTTACTCCTAAGTTCTAGCTCCTTCAGTTCTCTCTCATGCTCTAAGAGCATCTTCCTCTCTTCTATGGCCAATCTCTTCTCCTCCCGCTCACTCTCCAGCCTGAGCTTCTGCAGCTCAAACTGCCTTGTCTCCCGCCTGTCCTCCAGCTCCTCTGGGGCCAGACTGCTGCTGCCTGACCTGGCGGGTTCCCCCCTACCCAAAAGCACATCCACCCTGGAAATAGGCTCCTCCACCTCCTCACTGAGATCACCAGGCTGCCCATTGGCATGTCTGGCTGCTACCCAGGCCCTCAGCGCCTTCTGTAGCTCCTCCTTCCTTGTGAGGCCTTTAATTTGGACTTTCAGGTTTTTACAAATCGCTCGTAACTCCTTTACGGCGTAGGATTCCAACCTATCCTCCTCAAAGATAACTTCCAGAGATGCAACGGATGATGCAATTGATTCAGGCATGACAAAAGTAGTGAGTTGAAAACTGGCAAGATCAAAAATAGGCCAAAAGAAAAAGAACCAGTATGTGGTACGTAATGGTCTGCGATATGGTAGTAGTGCACACCAATCACTGTAAGTCAAGTGCAAACACAAGTCCTATCCTCACCGCTGACAACCAATGTTAGAAATGGGATCTCTAGTTGGCAAGGGCTTGCACCTTTGTCCAAGTAGGGACCCTTCTTCCTAGTCAGGGTAAGGGTGTTACACTCGTGAAGTAACCCCTGCTCACCCTCGTGGTAGCTTGGCACGAGCAGTCAGGCTTAATTCAGAGGCAGTGTGTAAAGCATTTGCACATAACCAACAGTAATACAGTGTAAGCACTACAAACGGACACCACACCAGTTTAGAAAAATAACCAATATTTTATATACTCAAGACAAGACCAATTACGACAAAAATCCACAATACTATACTTTACGAATGAATACTTGATACGTTAACTTCTTCTTTGCAGGAATAGCACAAAAGCAAAGTTCGTACGAGTCGGTAGCTCCGTCCGAGCCTACCGTGATGCTGAAAACCACAGAGTCTAACAGTTCCAGTCGGCCGCGTCGATACGGGCCAGCAGAGTCGTGAACAGACTCGGTCACAGTACCTTTCTCGTTGTGGCTGGTACGGGGTGTACGAGCCGGTCGGCGTTCGTCGCGGTTGCGGTGCAAGACGGAGCGATGCAAGGTGCGGTGTCCCTCGATGCGGTGCAGGCAGCGGCTCGATGAGCGTCGTGCAGACGGAGTCGGTGAGTCCAAGGCGTGCGATGCAGGGTGAGACGATGCTCGATGCGGTGCTGACAGGTTGCGATGCAGGCGACCAAGCCGGAGTGCGGGAGCTGGCGTCGGACAGCGGTGCGAGTCGGAGCGGTGCGTCGCAGGCGTGCGAGCGGTGCCCCAACTGCGGTGCGGTCACGACTCTTGAGCCAGTTGCAGGCGACCTCGTCGGTCGGGTCCGGTTGGTTCAGTGAAGCGATGCGATGCGAACTGCGGTGCCCACAGGTCACGGTGCAAGCAGCGGCTCGATGTTCGCGGCGTCGGACGTCGCCCACGGTGAGACCAGGGTTGCGATGCGAAGCGGGGCGATGCGGTCTGCGGTGCAAACAGGTCACCGGCCAGGGATGGATTCGGTTGACGGAGTCGGTTGCAGTTCCCTTCCTCTGTGGCAACTGAAACAGCGTTCCAGAAGCGGTACCCAGAGGCTTGTGAAGTCTTTGTAGTCCCTGAGACTTCTTAACAGGAGGCCAGCTCGGTTTCAGGCCCTTGGAGATACTCAGCACAAGTTTGTAGAAAGTTCAGTCCAGTCCTTTCACTGCCCAAGGCAGAAGCAGCAGCTGCAGGCCAACCCAACAAAGCAACAACACAGCAAAGGGGCAGTACTCCTCCTGGCAGCTCTTCCAGCTCTTCGTCTTGGCAGGTTCCTTGATTCCAGCGAGATCTAAATTCATGGGGTCAGGGCCCCAATATTTATATCCCAAATTCCTTTGTTCTCTGAAGGCAGAGAGGCCTTTGCCTAGTCCAAACCAGTTCTGGAGCACTTTGTTGACAAGTCTCCGTCCCTTCTTTCAGTGAGTAGGCCAGGGACATCAGACGCACCACAGGAGGTGGAGCCAGCATTGTGGAGGGAAGGCACTGTCCTATTCAGGGCCCAGGTGCGACCCTCCCACCCATCTACATGTAGATCTTGCTATTCAGCCCTGTGCTGACTCACCCTGTCTCCTGGCATCCCCCAGCCCCTGTCACTCACACTCCAGACAAGGAATACACAACCTCACAGAGGCAGGCTTGGATGGTTAGACAAGAAAATACCCACTTTCTAAAAGTGGTATTTTCAAACACAGAATGTTAAAACCAACTTCACTAAAAGATGCATTTTATCATTCTGAGTCCAGGCATACTAAACTCGAATTTCTACCATGTTCCCGGGGTCAGTTAGGATTATAAGCTGTAATAATCAAAACTGCCCGTTCTGGCCTAGGGGAACAGGTAGCCTTGCAATAGTGAAAAACAAACTAGGCTGTAATTCACTATCAGGACATGCCGCACACCCGGGCATGTCCTACCTTTCGCGTACAACGCACCCTGCCCACAGGGGTACCTTGGGCCTACCTTAGGGGTGACTAACATGTAGCAAAGGGAAGGTTTAGGGACTTGCAAGTGTGTGCACTTGCCAAGTCGTCATGGCAGCCCCAGGCTGCGCACAGGCTCTGCGGTGGCAGGCCCGAGTTACACTTTACGGGCTGTTTGCGTGGGTGGCACAATCCAGTGCTGCAGCCCACCAACACCATTTGGTCTATAGGCCCTGGCACTCGCAGTGCACTTTACAAGGGACTGACACATAAACCAAATAGGCCAATTATGGAAACACCAATCCATAACGCATTTGATACAGGAGCACTTGCACTTTCCCACTGGACCGCAGTGAGGAAAGTGCGCAGAATCATTACACAAGCAAAAACAGTCAAAACCGGGAGGTCAGAAAGCAAAAAGTCAGGGGAAACACGCCAAAAGATGCCAAGTCTAACACCCTCCACAACCCTGGCATTTTCTCTTGAGCATGTGCTGTTCCCTGGCATCAGCTTCTGGTGGCATAGAGGCATGTTACTCATCACCACGTGCCGCACAGATGTATATGTGTATCGGGTCCGTGACCAGGGCAGTGAGCGAGGCTTTACTCAAGGGAGTGTAACAAGAACTCAGTGAGTACAGCCCTCTGCAAAGTACAGAGTGAACAGCCTGGGCAGCTGTAGGAGCACAACCTGCTCTGAAATGCCCCTGAAAGAGTTTGCTCTCATGTGCATCCTTCTTTGCCCTCAGCAGGGCGCCATCAGTACTGGGTGGCATGCATGAAAGCAAGTCTGTACATCCTGGCACCGCCTGTAAATTGGCACTGCTACTCACACCAAGTACTTTTTTTTTAATATAACCCAAACTCGAACTGAAAGAATTAGAGCGCTTTACATTTGCACCAGTTACATTACACAAAGACACACTCGTTTTTGGTAGGTACGGGAGCTTAAGGAATTTGCCCAGAATCACAGCATGCTGAGCTCACACCGAGGCTCGAACCTAGTTCCCCAGGTCCAATCAGGCAGCTCTCCTCTTACTCCACATCCACTGTCAACTGGCTGTGTTGCCTGCTTGCTCGGACTGTCCTTATCATAGATACAGAAGCATAGCATTAGATTGCAGCTAGCAAGTGAATGAATGTTTCTGTGTCAGGGGCGTCCACGTTGATTATGCCAACTCTAAGCCCTTATAGGACATAGTCTCCTATATTCTCTTTGCAGACATGGCTTTATAGACAAGCATATTGCTGACTGTATGGTGATACCATCTTTAATCTGATAACAGAAGTGAAAGGACGGGCGATTCCCAGAAAAAGGTGTCATAAAGAGAAACTTCTGTAATTAAAGTACGTTGCAATAATATGCGATAATATGCTGCATGGCCAAATACTTATAAGGTCCCAAAGGCGAGACCGAATGCATTGCAAATGCATGTTTATTTTATTTTCCCTATTCCATCGTCTGTCGACTTCCACCTGCCCCGCCCCACCACTTTTACCTGCACCGACCGCGCCTGTGCTTTTATTTCTTGTCCTTAAGTGACTGGGCCCATAGTGGTGGTTGTGGTATGATGTCAGACAAAGCTGAGGCGGTTAGAGAGGCACTCAGGGCTTATTTTCAAGCCCCTTGTGCCACCGGTGCATCACTTTTTGCGTCTCACCGGTGGCGCATTTTCCTGCCCCATATTTACAAGGACAGGAAAAGCCACCCTGTGTGTCTTTTCCTGTCCTTAAAATATGGCCCCTTTACACGCAGCACTTCCATGTGGGTGTTCCCACGCAACACCCATGGAACCTGATACATTTCCAGATTTACGAGAAATCGTAAACCTGGAAATGTGTCTGAATACTACGCCTCCCCAAGGAAGGCATAGGAGATGCAACGAGGAAAAATGTATTCATTTCTCCTCGTTATTTTCCTCTCTCGATGCGTGCTGCATTCTGCTGCACACATAGAACGAGGAAATCACCTATGGTGATTGTTTATGTACAGGAAGGTGTTCTTTCCTCCACATAAACAATCATTTAGAAAAATGACCTTTTGCAAGTTCTATGTGTGCTAATGCAGCACACATAGAAGTTGAAAAACACCATTTCAGATTGTTTATGTCCAGGAAGGGAAGCCTTCCTGCACATAAACAAGTATCCCTGTGACGCAGGAATCCTTGCACCATGGTGCAAGGGTGCCTCTGTCGGCGCATGGCGGCCAATTGTGCACCAGCACAGGGGAAAGCACAGGGATGCGACATATTATTGTAAATATGTAGCATCCCTGTGCTTTGAAAGTGCCACAGCGTGGCGCAGACAAAGGCCTTGCGGTGCTGCGCTGCAGCACTTTCTTGTAAATGAGGCCCTCAGGGTTTTATGTGAAGTGGGCAGGGAGGATTTGATTCAGCCTGACGTTCTTTCTCAGGCCTGGGCGGGGATGGAGCTGCCGGAATGCGCTGCAGCAAGTGGGGTTGCAGTGGCGGTCTTTGCGTGTTTGCCACCGCAACAGAAAATGAAATTTCAAAGTGCTTGTTGTCAAGGGGAAGAAAGCAAGCAGACGCCATTAGGCACAGCCAAAGCGGAGACATTACAGCCCTTACCGCTTGTGGAGCCGGCTTTAACTGGAAGAGGAGGTAGGGGCTGCATGTGTACATGTGTGTCGGGGGGTAAAACGCCCGGCCAGTAAAAAGCGGGCCCCGGGGAAATAATTGACACCATGTGTTCGCAGAGGGCAGCTCGCTGTGTCAGCACCGCCTGTGAGTCGTGCAGTGACTCGAACAGGCCAGCAGGGGGCAGGAGAGTGCTTGCTGGAGTTGTTCAGCACTGGCACTTACTTTAAGAATGTGCCCCTTTTTAAGCGCTTGCTGCAACGTGTGAACTTTCAAGAGGATGATGGCTCTAATGTAGGCTTGCAGGGCACCGGAGGGAGAAGGCTGCATAGCACCAACAGATGCATTACGGTCCAGCAGGCTGGGTTTGCAGAGACCTGGGATGACCGGAATGAGTTGTTGCCCGAGTTACCCGTTTAAGTATAAGCACGAATGTTCCAAATGCGGGGGTAAACACACTGTCCTCTAGAGTTTTGGGGAGCAGGCTAGTTTCAGGGGCAGTGGGCAAGGCAGGGGGGGATCCTTCCAACCTGGTTACAAAGATTTTTACGCCAATTAAGGTTGAATGTTTGAGTTTTTGGTTAAACATTTACCCTAACAGAGTTGAGGCAATAAGGCTAGAATGGGGTTTCAGACTGGGTTATCAGGGCCGTAGGACACGCAGGTTTGCTGAGAATTTAAAGTCATACCAAATACAACACAATACGTGCAAAAAACAATGGATTTAACCCAGATCTGTGACTGAGGGTGAATGTTTGACTTGTTCAGTATTCTGTCCATCATCAGTTCTTTTGGCATTTGTCACCCTAAGTGGGAAGGGTATGCCCAGACGTAGGTCCTGTGCTCGCTACGCCACCAGATTTAAGCTAGCCTGGCCGATGAGGTATGATACCCCAAAACTGGTCCCAGGATACTCGATTCTGGCCCAGGGAGGACCTAGCCTCACAGATCGGACTGGACTGTTCCCATGGGGAGCAGGATCAAGACTGATTTGCATATGGCTGGGTCTAAACTGGAATGGCGTGGCATGCATAAAAAAATGATGGATTTAACCCAGATCTGTGACTGGGGGTGAATATTTGATTTGGTCAGCATTCCATCCATCATCTGGTATTTTTGCATTTGTCACCCTAAGTGGGAAGGGTATGTCCAGACGTGGGTCTCGTGCTCGCTATGCCACCAGATTCAAGATAGCCTGGCTTATGAGGGATGATACTCCGAAACTGGTCCCTGGATGCTTGTTTCCAGTCCAGGGAGGACCTAGCCTGGCAGTTCAAGCCGGACTGTTCCCATGGAGAGCAAGGTCAAGACTGATTTGCATAAGGCTGGGTCTAAACTGGAATGGCATAGCGTGCAAAAAAATCAATGGATTTAATCCAGATCTGTGACTGGGAGTGCATGTTTGATTTATTCAGCATTCCGGCATTGTCTGTTCTTTTTGCACGGTCTTTTAAAATCAGAAAAAGAACACCATCATGTAGTTAGACAAAAACTGAACAAGGAAGTAGCAGAAGGAAGGATGGCAGATCTTTTTATATTCTGGCCTTTGCCTGAGCTGATGATTTCTCCCCTATGAGTAGTACCTAAAAAAGCTGTGGGCGGATTTCACATGATTCATCACCTTTCATGGCCCCAAGGTTTGTCAGTCAATGATTATATAGCAAGGGAGGATGCTGCAGTGCAGTTCGCTTCAGTGGATGTATGCAGATCAGTGGGTCCAGGAGCCAAGTTAGCAAAATGCGATATCAAGTCAGCCTTTCGTTTTCTCCCAGTTCATCCCATGGTCCTCTCTTCGTTAGGTATTCAATTTGACAATCAGCTGTATGTTGATAAAGTGTTACCGATGGAATGTGCCATCTCTTGCAACTTGTTTGAGTCATTTAGTACCTTTTTACAGTGGTGCTTTACTCACAGAAAAAGCTATGAGCTGATCGCCCATTATTTGGATGATTTTTGTTTTTGGGTGCAGGAAGCACAAGGCAGCCTTGACACAGTTTCAGGTTATGAGAAGACTTGGGTGTTCCTTTGGCTCATGAAAAACTGAGGATCCTAGTACATGTCTAGTGTTTCTTGGTACTGAATTGGACACTATAAAAATAGAGGTGAAGTTACCTGAATTGAGGTTAAAGAGATTATTGCATTACTGGAAGAAGCAATGATAGCACCTAAGCTACAACTGATGCAAGTTCAACGACTGTTAGGGCATCTCAATTTTGCTTGTCGAGTTGTAAGGGCAGGAAGGACTTTTTATAGGTGACTAGGTTTTGCTATGTCAGGAGCTAAGTTAACGCACCACAGGATCAGGATTTCCGCAGCAATGTGGGCAGACTTTGAAGTTTGGTTAATGTTTTTGAAAGTTTTCAATGGCATCACCATGTGCTCTTTGGATTTGAATTTCATTTGAATGGTTCAGATTTTCTCAGATGCAGCTGGCTCCAGCGGTTTTGGTTTATTCTGGAAAGGTAAATGGTGTGCTGAGAAGTGGCTTTTGAAGTCGGTGGAAGAGAGAAGGAGTATTGCTTTCTTTGAATTCTTTCCGTTGTTGGTGGCTTTGTCAGTGTGGGGAAAGAAACTGGAGAACAAAATGGTCACTTTTTTTTTTTGTAAAATCTTTTTATTAAACATACGTCAGCATCAAAATATAGCATTATCATAAGTCTCATATTCTATGCATCCTCAGTACAATAGTGCATAATCAACAGTCAATGTTCATATATGGCAATGAGCACGTTACAATCAGAATCTCAATCTAACACAAATCTCTTCTCCCACCCTCTCCCTCATCTAGCTTCCAGAAATCTCCCAGTTGCCCCTATAATATTCCCACTGTTGCCATACTTTTCCCCACTTCTTGGGGCAACCCCTACTTTCGTAAACAGTCTTTTCTGCGGCACAGCACCACTCCATGTCTCACTTCCATTGTGTTACTGTTGGCGTTTGTGTGGCCCCCCAAGCTCTGGCAATGTTCCGTTTGGCAACCATTGCGGCCACTAATAGCCATATTTTTTGGTATTTAGGCCATGCTTGTTCCCCTGATACACATAATATATGCCACCTAGCTTCAAGAGGAACCTCCTGTCCCACCACCTCTGACATTATGCGTATCACCTTCCTCCAATAACGCTGTATGACCGGGCATTCCCACACCATATGAAAGAAGGTACCTCTTTGATTACATCCCCTTTGACATTGTTCCGTAGGAATGCACCCCAGCTTGAACATGAGTATACTAGTGGACTAGGATCTGTGAATTATTCTTAGTTGAACCAGCCTGAACCTTGCTCGAATCGCTTCCTCCCTGGGGCTTTGTATCACCTCTGCCCAGTCATCTTCTTCTAATAGGCCTACATCAGTTTCCCAGGACTCTCTTAACTTTATCAGGAGATCCGGGCATTATTAATTATCTTTCTATAGGTGCATGAAAGTGCTTTTTCCGGTATTGGGTCCAGTAGCAGTCTATCTTCAAGTGGGCTATATTCGGGTATCTGTTCCCCCTCCTTTAAATATTTGTTCAAGGCATGTCTCAACTGTAGATACCTATAACGTTCTGTTTCCGCTAACTGGTAATCAGTCTGCAGTTCAGAGAAAGTGAGCATATATTGCCCCCGCCACACATCTCCCAGTTGTATTATGTCAGTCAGTTTCCATTTTCCAAAGCCCTGCAAGCTACCTACTTCCTGGAGCATATCACTGTCCCAGAGAGGGGTCTGTTCCGTTAATTTGTCAGTCCAGCCGAGAAACCAGTTGGCCTTTATTCATATGTCAACGACTATCTGAGTATGTGGTGGCCTGCCTCCCGGTTTTTTCCGGCGATATAGTGCTCCTAAATGACCCCCTGTCCCATTTGCCCAGTGGTCCACCCTATACGCTGTCTGCGAACACCCAGTCGTTAATTACCATTAGATGTGAGGCCCAATAATATTTTTGTAAGTCCGGAATAGCCAGCCCACCCTTGTAGATACCCTTCTGTAGTTTGGCTAGCGCGATTCTCGTACCCCCCCATCCCACAGCAGCATCCTAAGTTCGCTATCCACTTCCCTAAAGAATTTGTCAGGGATTGGGCACGGGGTGTTTTGTACTACATAGAGCATACGGGGTAATGACATCATCTTATATAGCACCGCCCTCCCCATCAGGGACAGCGGCAGCTTTCTCCAATGAGTAATGTCCCTTCTTAGGCGCTCCAGCTGTGGCTGTAGGTTCTCGGTCAGGAAGGCTGCGTCGGTTTTTGTTATCCGTATACTCAAATACTTAAAACTATCTTTAACCATCAACTGTGTGTCGGCACCAAGCCGTGGAGGTGGTCCATCTGACAGCATATACAAAAGGGACTTATCCCAATTAATTTGGTACCCAGAATACCCTTCAAAGAGTTTAAAGATCTGCAGCAAGCGGCTTATTGTAAACCGCGGTCACGTCGCATAAAGAAGGACATCGTCAGCGTAGAGTGATATTCGTTCCTCCCACAGCTCCCCCCCCGGAATACCAACGGGTCCCCTCTCACCCAGGCCGCAAGCGGCTCGAGTGCCAGCGCGAATAAAATCGGTGACAGAGGGCATCCCTGCCGTGTGCCCTTGTGGAGCGCAAAAGCCTGCAAGACCTTTCCATTTACCCGAACTCTGGCTAGAGGATGTGAGTATAGTAGCTTTACCCAGGACTGGAAGTGTGGACCAAACCCAAACCGCCCTAGGACCTCAAACAAATAGTGCCATTCTATACTATCGAACGCCATATGGGCGTCAAGTGAAAGGAGCGCTGCCTCCATCCCGGGGTTTGTCTTCACTAGGTGCATCTGTGGAGCATAAAGCCGGATTGGTCAGGGTGTATCAGGGTTGTAATGGGGACCAGCAAACGATTAACTAAGACCTTATCCAAAATTTTAATTTCCGCGTTCAACAGGGATATTGGTCTATAAGAATTGCACTGGTCCGCCGGCTTGCCGGGTTTGGGAATTACCACGATGGTAGCTGTACGCTGGTCAACCGGTAATCGTCCCCGTTTCCGCGCCTCATTGAACATGTCTAATAAATATGGGGTCATCACACTTGCCGTACATTTAAAGAGCTCAATGGGCAGACCATTTGGACCCGGGGCCTTGCCAGCTTGTAAATCCTGTATAGCTCCTGCTATTTCTTCGGTAGTTATGTCCCTATCTAATCCATCCCTATCTTCCTCAGATAGTTTTGGTAGTCACATTTCTTCCAATAATTCTCGACAGTCAACGGCTGTCCTGGTGAGGTGGGACTCATATAGCTCCTCATAGTAATCTGCGAAGGCCCGCGACATATCCTCCCCAGTATTATATACCCGTCCCTGGCTGTCGCATATTTCCGCTAACCCAGCTCCTATCCCTGTCCCTCTTTTCGAGCCAGGCGATCATTTTGTTGGCTTTATCCCCTAGGTCGTAAATACGTTTCTGAGTTGCGATCGTAGCCACTCTGGCTGCATTGTTTGCCATATCCTGGAGTTCTTGCTTCCCTAAAGCTATCTGATGTGCTAATTCCTGATCTATTCTCCCCCCTTCCAGGTATGTTGCCTCCAGTTCTAACACTGTTGCTTCTAGTTTATCCCACTGCGACCTCTTCTCCTTATTAGCGCCCCCTATACATGCTTGAACATAGCCCCTCATAACTGGCTTGAAGGCCTCCCACAGAGTACATGCCTCCGCCACCGTCCCTGCATTTTCTTGAAAATAGAGCTGTGCCAGTCCTGAACCTTATGTGAATTGTCCTAATTTAAAAAAAAACAAGAGTTCAATCTAGGAGGAAGGGTATTTGTTCGAGTCGGGCCCCTCACCGTAATATCCAAGGGCGAGTGATCCGAAATACCTCGTGGGCCGATATGAGCGTGTGAGAACCAAGCCTCCTCCCCTCTGTGTGTTAGTATGTAGTCAAGTCTGGAGTAACTGCCATGTGCGGCTGAGTAAAAAGTGTATTGGCGGGTGTGAGGGTTATGTAATCGCCAAAGGTCTGTCAGTGTCCCAGGCCTGAACGTATCCTCAGGATCGAACCGATGCTCTTGGGGGTCCACCTCTCAACAGCCCCAAGTCTGGATAATAATAATACACAGACTAAAGGGTGGTTAAGCGGGGGAAGGGAAGGATGGGGACAGCAGGGAGGGAGACCTGTAGTAAAACACAAAGATGAGAAATAATTACTATGGGAACCTTTCACCTTCCTCTCTTTCTTAACCTCCCTTGGTACCCATACTTCCACTAACCTGTAAAGAAAATTAAAGATTGCCGGCTAACAGGGGTGTTGAGCTTGTAACCTCCAATCCATACAGTATGCTGGAAAACACAAAGATTCATATGAGCAAAACCTATTCTTCCGTATAATATATAAATATCTCATGCACTAAGGTTTATACCTGAGATTGCGAGGTAAACACTGACGCTCAATATGACCCTTTGTCAAGGACACCCCTGTGGAGGACAAAAGAAAATAGCAAAAGCCAAAATATGTGAGTAGCTGTAATCGTCACTTTAGGATAGAACAATAAATACAGCGTGATGAACACTGAGTCGTATTCAATACAAGTGCACCAAGGATTTCCAATAGATGCAGGTACCCCTCTGGAAATGAAGAGTTACGTCACTCTCACGAGAGGAAGCACCTCACTAGATAATTGGTGGTAGGGCAACCCCTAACTCATAAAGTATCAGAAAGTATTCCCTCGCATGAACTCTGTGTGCAAGATTCAGAGAAGAGTTCGCCAACGCAGGGAAATATAGAACAGTACACCCAAGTAAACCCCAACAAAGTATTTAGGCAACCAAAGTGAGCAAAGTATGTATCAGAAAGTAATTCCCTCGCATGAACTCTGTGTGCAAGATTCAGAGAAGAGTTCGCCAACGCAGGGAAATAAAGAACAGTACACCCAAGTAAATCTCAATAAAGTATTTAGGCAACAAAAGTGAACAAAGTAATTTTCCCTTGCAAGAGCTCTGGCAGGATATGATAAGAGCTCTTCCAACGTAGGGAAAAGTAAGCTACAGCACACTCCAATCCCGGAGATCCAAAACGGCAGAGATAGGCATCAAGGGTTACAACCAGGACTTCAACAAGGGTAAAATGGAACAAGCAATGCCAGCGGCACCCTTACCCGACCCAGAGCAGCTTGGTAACGGCCAACAAGGATCCAGGAACCAGCGGAATAATCGGCAGCGTCTTGCCCCGCATCCTCGCTACTTCACTGCTTCCGCATCACGTGATGCGTGGCGTCCGACGCCAGACGTCGCGCTAAGGCCGCCGGGAATTGAAGTCATTCCCGAGCCTCAGCGCTGCCTGCGCGAACAAAGCTGCCGTGTCCCCTGACAGTACATCCCCCTCCCGGAGAGCACAGGCAGGCGCATGGCTTGTTGGGGTGCCGTCTGTAAAAAGCAGCAACCAATCTAGAAGCATGCACCGAGGATTCAGGCTCCCAAGAGTTCTCCTCAGCACCATACCCCATCCATGCAATCAAAAACCAGAGTTTGTTACGACAGATCTTGGAATCAAGGATTCTAGCGACTTCATACTCCTCATCCTGATCTATCCATACTGGCGTCGGTCTAGCACGCGCAGGACCGTAAGCAGGTTTCAACAAGGAGACGTGGAACACAGGGTGAATTCTCATATGAGAGGGTAGAGCTATCTTCACTGCCACCGGGTTAATAAGTCTCACCACTCTGTAAGGGCCTATATTCCGGGGAGTGAACACGCTTTATCTCTTGAATCGGATATTACGTGTCGATAGCCACACTAAGTCCCCTTTCCTGTAAGTGGGCCCTGGTCTGCGATGTTTATCAGCCTGTCTTTTATACAACACCTTAGCATGAATCAAATGTTTCTTTGTGTGTTGCAGGACTTTTTGTATCTGCACTATCCTTTCCTGTACTTCTGGAATACGTTCACACCTGCCTTGCGTACTGAATGGTATGAAACGAGGGTGATAACCGTAGGTGCTATAGAAAGGAGAGTGTCTGGTAGAACTGTGTTGGGCGTTGTTATATGCGATTTCAGCTAACCATAACCACTCCACCCAGGTGTCCGTATTATAGTCAACATAACTACGCAAGTACTGTTTCAATGTCCGATTTAGTCTTTCTGTCTGCCCGACTGTCTGGTGGTGAAAGCTAGTTGACAAGGCTAACGAGATATGTAACGCTGAACACCAAACTTTCCAGAATTTGGCTGTAAACTGGGTTCCACGGTCTGACACAATCACCTTAGGCAAGCCATGCAACCTCACTACATGTTCCATCAAAAGTTTGGCCAGATGTCCTGCTGTAGGAATGGTTTTGCAGGCCACGAAATGCCCCATCTTTGTTAAAAAGTCAATGATGACCAGAATCACGGTATGCCCTTTATCTGATGGAAGCCCAACTATGAAATCCAACGAAAATCTTTCCCATGGAACATCCGGAGTGGGTAGAGGTTGCAATAGCCCTTGTGGTTTTCCTGGTATGGTCTTGGTTTGAGCGCACACAATGCAAGCTTTTATCCATTCAGGAATATCTTTTCTGAGAGAAGGCCACCAGAACTGACGCAAGATTTTTTCACAAGTTTTATCCTTGCCATGATGACCAGCACTAGGATCTGTGTGGCACCATTGAAAGACTGTTTGTCTCAATTTAAAAGTGGGAACAAGAACCTGAGTCCCTTTCATGACAACACCTTGTTTCTTTGTCCATTCCGGATGGTGTTTCAACCAATCTTTCCATTGAAAGGTCTGGAGTCCTTTCTCAACTTCTCGTAGGAACTGGTCAATATGCACTACTCCGATAACCTTTTGAGGATCAAGGATAGTTCTTTCTGGGTTGGTCCAGGGCATTATTGTGGACTCTTGTCTGGACAAAGCATCAGCTTTTTGTTCAGGCTTCCAGGACGGAATGTTACTATGAAGTTGTATTCTTCAAAAAACGTCATCCACCTTAGTAAGCGAGGAGTAAGTTGGTGAGCGGTCTTTAGAAATTGGAGATTACGGTGATCCGTATATACTGTGACAGTGTGTTGTGCTCCTAACAGCCAATGCCTCCATTCCCCAAATGCTTCTTTGATGGCAAGCAATTCTTTTTCTGTTATGGTGTAGTTTTGTTCTGCTCTGTTTAGCTTCTTTGACATAAAAGCAACCGGATGCATTTGTCCTGTGGTGGTATCTCGCTGGGAAAGCACGGCTCCAATTGCCACATCGGAGGCATCCGCTTCCAGTATAAATGGCAAGATGGGATTGGCGTGCGTTAAAATGGGAGCGGTAATGAACGCTTCTTTTAGTACATCAAATGCCTTCTGGGCTTCCTGTGTCCACTGAAACGGTACATTCTTCTTAGTCAGGCGAGTAAGTGGTGCTGCTTTGTTGGAAAATTGGGATATAAAACGCCTATAGAAATTTGCGAATCCCATAAAACACTGTATATCTTTGACATTCTTTGGACAAGGCCATTCAGTAATAGCTCTCACCTTGCGCTCCGCCATTTCCTGACCTGAAGGAGTGAGCATTACACCCAAAAACTCTACTGTGGAGACATGGAACTCACATTTGCTGATTTTGCAAAAAAGATGGTGTTCCCTCAAAGCCTGTAATATCAAACTCACATGTCTCACGTGATCTTCTTCTTGTGTAGAGTAAATCAAGATGTCGTCAATGTACACTACGACTATCCGGTCTAGGTATTCCCGTAAGACATCATTTAGGAAGAATTGGAACGCCGCAGAGCGCATTGCATAAGCCGAAAGGCATGACTAGGTACTCGTATAGCCCATACCTGGTCTTGAATGCAGTCTTCCATTCGTCTCCCTGACGCATCCTTACCAGATGGTATGCTCCGCGAAGATCCAATTTCGTGAATATCACTGCTCACTTCACCTGCTCCAAGAGTACAGAATTCAGCGGGAGTGGATACTGGTTACGTATGGTGATGGTATTTAAAGCACGAAAGTCAATGCATGTCCTTAACTCTCCGTTCGCTTTGGGTATAAAAAAGAGAGTTTCCAACAATGTTCCTTACAATATTCAGAAGTCATGCTCAAAGTTTTCTGATTCCAGTCAATATCGGAGTTGTGAGTGGAGAGCCAAGGCAACCCCAATATCACACCATATAATGGGGCTTGAATGATGTTAAAAGATAAGAGTTCTTGATGTCCTTTTATGCATTCCACAATACACGGCTCGGTGGCCTGGCGTATGGGACCAGATTCCAGTTGTTTGCCATCCACTGCAAATACCACCTCCGGTATGGTTTTGGAGACAAGTTGGACCCCTAATCTGTGGGCTTCTGTGGTATCCATGAAACAACCTGTAGCTCCAGAATCCACCATGGCTTGTGTGGTACAGGGTTCTTGGTTGATATACACTATTATAGGTATGAAGAAATGTTCCTTAATGACAACAGGTTCTTTCTTAAGGCAAGGGATGCACATTACACTCGAAGACTCCCCTTCTATAGGTCTCGAGCTCTTCAGTTTTCCGTCAAAGGCTTCGGTTTATTCACCGTAGATGTTCCCAGGCGTGTACGACTGAACTTGGGTTTTATTGGGCACTCCCTCAGATAATGGCCCTTCTTCCCACAATATAAACACAATCCGTTCTTTCTCCTATGCTCTCCTTCGTCCACCGTCAATGAGGCTCTCACCGTTCCGATTTCCATGGGTTCTGGGGTGGACACTCCAGGTTCCAGGAACCTTGTTCTTTCAAAACGAGGGGGGTATCTCTCCTTTTTCTTGCCTTCCCCTCTACGTTCCCTCAATCTATGATCCAATTGCATGGTCAATTCGATTAACGCAGAACACGTCTGAGGTTGGGGATCCACTTGTGCAATCACATCCTTTAAATCTTCTCTAAGGCCCTGATAGAAAATAGCTGACTGTTTGCTTTCAGGCCATTGTGTCTCTGCTACCAACCTTCGGAAGGTGTTCAAATATCCTAATAGGTCTTTGTTCCCTTGCCTCAGTTCCAGTAATTCCCTATCAGCTGAAAAGGTGTCTGCCCTGCGGTCAAAAGTTTTTCGAACTCCTCCCTAAAAGCGACCCAATCATGTAACATCGGATCATCCCGTCTGACAAAAGGGACTGCCCATTGAGCTGCATCTCCAGCTAAGTAGGAAATGAGAAAAGACACTCTTGCCTGATTAGTTGAAAACAACTTAGGCTTGCAATTGAAGTGCAGTAAAATCTGAGTTAAAAACACCTGAACCTTATGTATGTCTCCCGTGAATTTTTCTGGTGGGGCAAGAGGTATAAGTGTTGGGAGTTCCACTACCATAGAACTAGTTGTGGGTTGTGTAGGATTGCTAAAGTCAAACGGATTCCGCTGCAGTCTATCTACCCTTGCTTGTAAAGCAGCGGTTTCATTACGTGAAGCCGAAAGCTCTACCTGTACTAAGGCAAGGGCCGCCATGACGTCATCTAACGTGGCCATACCAGAATCAGCTCGACTGGGAGGATAAAGCTATTCGTGGGCCGATTATTCTGTCCCAGGCCTGAACGTATCCTCAGGATCGAACCGATGCTCTTGGGGGTCCACCTCTCAACAGCCCCAAGTCTGGATAATAATAATACACAGACTAAAGGGTGGTTAAGCGGGGGAAGGGAAGGATGGGGACAGCAGGGAGGGAGACCTGTAGTAAAACACAAAGAAGAGAAATAATCACTATGGGAACCTTTCACCTTCCTCTCTTTCTTAACCTCCCTTGGTACCCATACTTCCACTAACCTGTAAAGAAAATTAAAGATTGCCGGCTAACAGGGGTGTTGAGCTTGTAACCTTCAATCCATACAGTATGCTGGAAAACACAAAGATTCATATGAGCAAAACCTATTCTTCCATATGATATATAAACATCTCATGCACTAAGGTTTATACCTGAGATTGCGAGGTAAACACTGACGCTCAATATGACCCTTTGTCAAGGACACCCCTGTGGAGGACAAAAGAAAATAGCGAAAGCCAAAATATGTGAGTAGCTATAATTGTCACTTTAGGATAGAACAATAAATACAGCGTGATGAACACTGAGTCGTATTCAATACAAGTGCACCAAGGATTTCCAATAGATGCAGGTACCCCTCTGGAAATGAAGAGTTACGTCACTCTCACGAGAGGAAGCACCTCACTAGATAATTGGTGGTACGGCAACCCCTAACTCGTAAAGTATCAGAAAGTATTCCCTCGCATGAACTCTGTGTGCAAGATTCAGAGAAGAGTTCGCCAACGCAGGGAAATATAGAACAGTACACCCAAGTAAACCCCAACAAAGTATTTAGGCAACCAAAGTGAGCAAAGTATGTATCAGAAAGTAATTCCCTCGCATGAACTCTGTGTGCAAGATTCAGAGAAGAGTTCGCCAACGCAGGGAAATAAAGAACAGTAAACCTCAATAAAGTATTTAGGCAACAAAAGTGAACAAAGTACTTTTCCCTCGCAAGAGCTCTGGCAGGATATGATAAGAGCTCTTCCAACGTAGGGAAAAGTAAGCTACAGCACACTCCAATCCCGGAGATCCAAAACGGCAGAGATAGGCATCAAGGGTTACAACCAGGACTTCAACAAGGGTAAAATGGAACAAGCGGTGCCAGCGGCACCCTTACCCGACCCAGAGCAGCTTGGTAACGGCCAACAAGGATCCAGGAACCAGCGGAATAATCGGCAGCGTCTTGCCCCGCATCCTCGCTACTTCACTGCTTCCGCATCACGTGATGCGTGGCGTCCGACGCCAGACGTCGCGCTAAGGCCGCCGGGAATTGAAGTCATTCCCGAGCCTCAGCGCTTGCCTGCGCGAACGAAGCTGCTGTGTCCCCTGACAGTCAGGCCCATCGCATCGACGAATGCCCCCAATGGTCCCCCCCCCTCTCTCTGGTCGCCATGGATTCCCTATCAATCCCCGGGTCAATAGTAGAGTTCATATCACCTCCCAACATTAAGAGTCCCCGCGGAAGGTCAACCAATAATGTCCCCAGAGCATCCAATGCCTCAGATCGCATCGCTGGTGGTATGTAGCACGAGACCACGTTAATCGTTTGGCCTTCCCATGTCCCCGTGATTGCCACGTATCTACCCAGGGGGTCGTGCCAAACTTTCCCCACTACGAAAGGGAAACCCATTTTCATTAGGATCCCAACACCTCGTGAGCCAGTCGTATTACCTGCATGCGCAACCATTTTATAGCCATACCTATCCATTGCACGATATCTGTGGCCCTTGAGGTGTGTTTCCTGTATAAGTACAACTCCGGGGGAATGTCTGTGCAGGTATTGTAAAACTATGCTTCGTTTAATACGGCACCCCAGACCGTTAACGTTCCACGACAGAAGTTTGAGGCTGTTATGTCCCTGCTGGCCCCCCCCAGAATTTCCTATAGAAGCCTGATTCAGTTCCTGTCTTGGTCCTCTTGTGGGTGTCCCCATTCGTGAAGTAAGTGACCCTCTATCCCTAGTTGGGTGTATCTTCTCATCTTCCTGAGTGTGCTGCGTAGTGAAACTGACTCTAATCTAGCAATTCCCATAAAACTTAACATTCCTCTAGTCCTCTCGAATTGTACCAGTCTGTGAACATGCTCGCACATGATAAAAGAGCTGTCCTTACAACAAAAAACCCCTATAACACTTAACAGTCCCTCCCCTCTCCCCACCCCCCTCCCTGCTACCCTGCTGGCGGGTACAACAACTCCCACCACCCCAATTCGCAGAGTGCCCGTCGCCCTGAACCTAACCATCAACAGTGGGGTTGGTCGGTGCCGAGCTCCTAAGGCTCCTACCCCCGGTCCCCATCCTCTATATAATAGCAACCATACACTCCAGTCTCTCAGTGGCTACAATGACGATTTTGAGAGCCACTAGCCACATCGGATTATGTGGCCATCTATATATAAACTCCAACCACCCGCAAACAATGCTCACCCCCATACGACCTAAACTTTTCAGTTCGTGGTTCATCCTGAGGCAGCTTCCGCAAGTTCCAGACCCTCCATACTTCCCGGCTCCAGTGCGCCGATCAGTCCGATTCTTCTCCTGCCATCCTGCGTCTTTCTCGCCACATACCTCTTTGCGAGTTGGGGCCAACAGTGCGCCATCCTTCCAGCCAGTCCATGGCAGCTTCTGGGGTTCCGAAGAACCATGCCTTTCCATCAGCTTCGACCCTCAGTTTGGCTGGGTACAGCATGGAATACTTGAGTTCCTTGGCCCGCAATTCCTTTTTCACAGCATCAAAAGCGCGCCTCTGACGTTGCACATTGAGTGTGAAGTCCGGGAAAAATCTGATGACAGCATTCTCGTGCAACAGGTCACCATGCTGACGTGCTGTTTGCAAGATGGCGTCCCTGTCTCGGTGTTAGAAATGGGATCTCTAGTTGGCAAGGGCTTGCACCTTTGTCCAAGTAGGGACCCTTCTTCCTAGTCAGGGTAAGGGTGTTACACTCGTGAAGTAACCCCTGCTCACCCTCGTGGTAGCTTGGCACGAGCAGTCAGGCTTAATTCAGAGGCAGTGTGTAAAGCATTTGCACATAACCAACAGTAATACAGTGTAAGCACTACAAACGGACACCACATCAGTTTAGAAAAATAACCAATATTTTATATACTCAAGACAAGACCAATTACGACAAAAATCCACAATACTATACTTTACGAATGAATACTTGATACAGTAACTTCTTCTTTGCAGGAATAGCACAAAAGCAAAGTTCGTACGAGTCGGTAGCTCCGTCCGAGCCTACCGTGATGCTGAAAACCCCAGAGTCTAACAGTTCCAGCCGACCGCGTCGATACGGGCCAGCAGAGTCATGAACAGACTCGGTTACAGTACCTTTCTCGTTGTGGCTGGTACGGAGTGTACGAGGCCGGTCGGTGTTCGTCGCGGTTGCGGTGCAAGACGGAGCGATGCAAGGTGCGGTGTCCTCGATGCGGTGCAGGCAGCGGCTCGATGAGCGTCGTGCAGACGGAGTCGGTGAGTCCAAGGCGTGCGATGCAGGGTGAGACGATGCTCGATGCGGTGCTGACAGGTTGCGATGCAGGCGACCTAGCCGGAGTGCGGGAGCTGGCGTCGGACAGCGATGCGAGTCGGAGCGGTGCGTCGCAGACGTGCGAGCGGTGCCCCAAATGCGGTGCGGTCACGACTCTTGAGCCAGTTGCAGCGACCGCGTCGGTCGGGTCCGGTTGGTTCAGTGAAGCGATGCGATGCGAACTGCGGTGCCCACAGGTCACGGTGCAAGCAGCGGCTCGATGTTGGCGGCGTTGGACGTCGCCCACGGTGAGACCAGGGTTGCGGTGCGAAGCGGGGCGATGCGGTCTGCGGTGCAAACAGGTCACCGGCCAGGGATGGATTCGGTTGACGGAGTCGGTTGCGGTTCCCTTCCTCTGTGGCAACTGAAACAGCGTTCCAGAAGCGGTACCCAGAGGCTTGTGAAGTCTTTGCAGTCCCTGAGACTTCTTAACAGGAGGCCAGCTCGGTTTCAGGCCCTTGGAGATACTCAGCACAAGTTTGTAGAAAGTTCAGTCCAGTCCTTTCACTGCCCAAGGCAGAAGCAGCAGCTGCAGGCCAACCCAACAAAGCAACAACACAGCAAAGGGGCAGTACTCCTCCTGGCAGCTCTTCCAGCTCTTCGTCTTGGCAGGTTCCTTGATTCCAGCGAGATCTAAATTCATGGGGTCAGGGCCCCAATATTTATATCCCAAATTCCTTTGTTCTCTGAAGGCAGAGAGGCCTTTGCCTAGTCCAAACCAGTTCTGGAGCACTTTGTTGACAAGTCTCCGTCCCTTCTTTCAGTGAGTAGGCCAGTGACATCAGACGCACCACAGGAGGTGGAGCCAGCATTGTGGAGGGAAGGCACTGTCCTATTCAGGAGCCCAGGTGCGACCCCTCCCACCCATCTACATGTAGATCTTGCTATTCAGCCCTGCGCTGACTCACCCTGTCTCCTGGCATCCCCCAGCCCCTGTCACTCACACTTCAGACAAGGAATACACAACCTCGCAGAGGCAGGCTTGGATGGTTAGACAAGAAAATACCCACTTTCTAAAAGTGGTATTTTCAAACACAGAATGTTAAAACCAACTTCACTAAAAGATGCATTTTATCATTCTGAGTCCAGGCATACCAAACTCGAATTTCTACCATGTTCCCGGGGTCAGTTAGGATTATAAACTGTAATAATCAAAACTGCCCGTTCTGGCCTAGGGGGAACAGGTAGCCTTGCAATAGTGAAGAACGAACTAGGCTGTAATTCACTATCAGGACATGCCGCACTCACCCGGGCATGTCCTACCTTTCGCATACAACGCACCCTGCCCACAGGGGTACCTTGGGCCTACCTTAGGGGTGGCTAACATGTAGCAAAGGGAAGGTTTAGGGACTTGCAAGTGTGTGCACTTGCCAAGTCGACATGGCAGCCCCAGGCTGCGCACAGGCTCTGCGATGGCAGGCCCGAGTTACACTTTACGGGCTGTTTGCGTGGGTGGCACAATCCAGTGCTGCAGCCCACCAACAGCATTTGGTCTATAGGCCCTGGCACTCGCAGTGCACTTTACAAGGGACTGACACATAAACCAAATAGGCCAATCATGGAAACACCAATCCATAACACATTTTATATAGGAGCACTTGCACTTTCCCACTGGACAGCAGTGAGGAAAGTGCGCAGAATCATTACACCAGCAAAAACAGAGTCAAAACCGGGAGGTCAGAAAGCAAAAAGTCAGGGGAAACACGCCAAAAGATGCCAAGTCTAACACATGTCCCCTCCAGCTGAAAGTAGGGAGAACTACCCAATCCCATTGGAGTTCTCTTCACTAAGGCGGAAGAACCTGGACAGACCATCTGCGTTGGCGTGTTCTGTACCAGGACGGTGTTCCACCGTAAAGTCCATTCCCTGTAGGGAGATGGACCACCTCAGCAGTTTTGGATTCTCACCCCTCATTTGCATCAACCATCTGAGGGGCCTGTGGTCTGTCTGAACCCGGAAGTGAGTCCCAAACAGGTATGGTCTCAACTTCTTCAGCGCCCAGACCACAG
Source organism: Calotriton arnoldi (assembly GCA_963921515.1). Classification (NCBI taxonomy): domain Eukaryota; kingdom Metazoa; phylum Chordata; class Amphibia; order Caudata; family Salamandridae; genus Calotriton; species Calotriton arnoldi. The sequence continues at coordinate 219,171 of CAWUFW010005392.1, read as the reverse complement.
CAAAAGCTTCCCTTTCTATGGCACTCCACCTCTGTTCCCTGGGAAGTAGTCTCCTGCTAAGGAAGACTACAGGCTGATCCAGGCCCTCTTCGTTCAGTTGTGAGAGCACCGCTCCCACACCATGCTCTGAAGCGTCAGTCTGCACGACAAATTCTTTGGAGAAGTCAGGTGCCTTGAGCACGGGCGCCGTGCACATGGCTGCCTTCAGGGCATCAAAAGCTTTCTGGCAGGACTCAGTCCAGATCACTTTCCTGGGCTGCCTCTTAGAGGTCAGCTCTGTTAAGGGGCAACGATGGTGCCATAGCCCTTAACAAATCTCCTATAGTAACCGGTGAGACCTAAGAAGGCTCTCACCTCTGTCTGGGTCTTGGGGGTTCCCAAGCCAGAATGGTGTCAATCTTGGGTTGTAGGGGCGCCACCTGGCCGCTTCCTACCTGGTGTCCCAAGTACACCACAGAACCCTGCCCGATCTGGCACTTACTGGCCTTGATCGTGAGGCCTGCACCTTGCAGAGCCCTCAACACTTTCTCAAGGTGCTGTAATTGTTCTTCCCAGCTGGAACTGAACACAGCAATGTCATCCAGGTAGGCGGCACTGAAATCCTCCAGCCCGGCCAACACCTGATTGACTAACCTCTGAAAGGTGGCAGGGGCATTCTTCAACCCAAAGGGCATCACCTGGAATTGGTAATGACCTTCTGGGGTTGAGAATGCTGATCTCTCCTTGGCCCCATCGGTTAAGGCAATCTGCCAGTACCCAGATGTCAAATCAAACGTGCTGAGGAACTGGGCAGCTCCCAATCGATCAATGAGCTCATCAGCTCTGGGGATGGGGTGCGCGTCAGTCCTGGTGACGGCATTGAGCCCACGGTAGTCCACACAAAACCGGAGTTCTGGAGTGGCACCGGGCGCCGCAGCCTTTGGGACCAAGACCACTGGGCTGGCCCAAGGACTGTGGGAGGGCTCAATCACCCCTAACGCCAACATCTTAGAGACCTCCTCCTTGATGCTGGCTCTGACCCGGTCAGTCAACCTGTAAATCTTGTGCTTCACAGGAGGGCTGTCACCGGTGTCCACGTCATGGGTACACCAGTGAGTAACACCGGGGGTCAGAGAGAACAGTGGGGCGAACTGTCCCAACAACTGGCGACAGTCCCCTGCTGCTCCTGAGTCAGAGTAGGGGAGAGGATCACACCCTCTACTGACCCATCATGCTCCTTGGTAGACAGGAGGTCAGGGAGAGGCTCACTCTCCTCTTCCACCCCATCATCTGTCACCAAGAGCATACTCACTTCGGACCTCTCGAAGTGGGGCTTGAGGCGGTTCACGTGAAGGACCCTCAAAGGGTTCCTTGGAGCCTGCAAATCCACCAGGTAGGTGACGTCACTTTGCGCTCCTTTACCTCATATGGCCCAGTCCACTTGTCCTGCAAGGCACAAGGTGCCACTGGGGCCATGACCCACACTTTTTGCCCAGGTTGAAATTCGACCAGAGTGGCATTCTGGTCATACCATCTCTTCATTTCTTCCTGTCTTGCTTCTAGGTTCGCCTGAGCGAGTTTCCTGAAGCGGGCAGTTTGGTTTCTAAAGGCCAGCATGTAGCTAAATACATCCTGGGGAGTTTTGCTGAGAGCCGCCTCCCAGCCTTCCTTTACCAAACTCAGAGGTCCTCTGACAGGGTGGCCATACAGGAGCTCAAAGGGGCTGTACCCAAGAGACTTCTGAGGCACCTCCCTGTATGCAAAGAGTAGGCATGGCAAGAGGACGTCCCACTTACGCCTCATGGGTTCTGTTAGACCCTTGATCATGCCTTTCAAGGTCTGGTTGAATCTCTCCACCAGACCGTTTCCTTGTGGGTGGTAAGGAGTGGTGAACTTGTAGGTTACACCACACTCCTTCCACAGGGATGTCATATACTTCGATATGAAATTGGTCCCCCTATCAGAAACCACCTCTCTGGGGAATCCCACACGGGAAAAGATCCCCATTAACGCCCGGCCCACCACTGGCGCCGTCGTTGTCCTGAGAGGATTGCCTCCGGGTACCGGGTGGCATGGTCCACCAAGACCAGGATGTACCTGTTGCCCATGGCTGTCTTGGGATCCAGTGGCCCCACAATATCCATCCCTACCCTTTCAAAGGGTGTTCCAACATCAGGGAAAGGTTGGAGAGGAGCTTTGACCTTCCTCCCACTCTTACCACTTGCCTGGCAAGTTTGGCAAGACCTACAGTGTGCATCTGACTGCCTTCGCATTTGGGGCCAAAGAAGTGGGTGACAAGCCTGTCAAAGGTCTTGTCCTGCCCCAAATGTCCTGCCAAAGGCACGTCATGAGCCAGACCCAGTAGGAAGGTCCTGAAGCGCTGGGGTACCACCAGCACACGGGCTGACCCAGGCTCAGCAACCTTAGGCTCACTGTATAGGAGACCACTCTCCCAGTAGATCAGATGTGACCCGGACTGATTACCAGCTGCCTGGTCTGCAGCCTGCCGCCACAGACCCTCCAGAGTAGGGCACTCGTTCTGCTCCCTGCAGAACTCCTCCCTGGTGGGACCCCCTTCTTGCTGCCAATGGGTCAGCTCAGAGATGTCTCCCAGTTCGGCTACCTGCTCCCCTGTAGGCACCGGGCGTCCCCTCGAGGTCCGCCTCCTCCCGGTCCGTGGGAACTTCGGGGGCCGGTTTCCTGCGCCCCTGCCCTTTCTCTTGGCAGGGACTTGGGCCACTGTTTCAGGCTCCAAGTCCTCTTGATCACCCTTTCTGGCTGCCATTGACCGAGTAGACACGCATGCCCACTCTGGCAACCCAAGCATCTCCAAGTGAGACCTGAGCTCAACCTCCTTCCATGAGGACTGCTCCAGGTCGTTTCCTAGCAGACAATCTACAGGCATGGTAGGGCTCACAACCACCCTCAAGGGACCTGAGACCCCCCATTCAAAGGGAACCTGCGCCACCATACATTGGCGCTCTGAGTTGTCTACAGCAACTACTTGGTGGAATACTCCTGGGACTACTTGCTTCTCAGACACCAGGTGACACCGGACTGAGGTCACACTGGCTCCAGTATCTCTGAGAGCCTCTACCCTGTTCCCATTAATGGTCACCCAGGTGCTATATTTCTTTGTGTTAGGGGGCACCTGGTTTCCTGGGACCATCTCACTGTCCCCTAGTGATACAAGGGTCATTTCTGCGGGATCCCCACCCTCCTGTGGGCACCCCTCCTCCCCAAGCGCTACACTAGCCAACACTTTGGACTGTCCACCGGTGGGTGGCTGTGTCCCCTTTGGGCACTTGGGGTCCCCCTTAAAGTGACCTACCTGGTCACATGCATAACTACTTGCGGGGCCGGTCTCAACAGGCTTCCCTGTAGAGACCCCTTTCTTCTTATCGCCGGGGGCTGGGAACCTTTACCCTGGGTACTAGTTTGGGGCCCTTTAGAGAACTCCTGTGCTTTACCCTTGTCCCCCCCACCTTTCTGCTGGGGACCCTGCCCACCTTTGGCTGAGTCTCCCCAAACGCTTTCTTGTGGACCCTGGTACTCACCCAGCGGTCCGCTTCCATAGCAAGCTTCCTGGGGTCAGTTAGCTTACTATCAACTAGGTGCTGGCGCAGATCTGCAAAACATAGACTAGACAAGTGCTCCCATGCAATCAAGTTGTAGAGCCCCTGAAAATCTGTTACGCTACTGCCCTTCACCCAACCATCCAGAGACCTGCAGAACACATCCACACATTCCAACCAAGTGTTGGCATCAGACTTCTTACTGGACCTGAACTGATCCCTGTACTTTTCAGGAGTAAGACCATACTTCGTGAGAAGGGCATCCTTCATGTCAGCATAGGTGAGGTGATACCCCTTACCCAAAGCTATCAGAGCATCCCTTGCTTCTTCCGGGAAAAGTGGCCACAATCCTGCTCCCCAATTCTCCTCAGGGACCCCATTCATGTGTATGGCTGCCTCATAACCCTGAAACCACCTTTGTATGTCATCCCCCTTCTTGAACTCCTTGCCTACGTTCTTGGGAATGTGCACAATCCTGTCTGCCTTTCTGGACGAATTGCTGCCACCATCTGAGCCTGACTTACTCCTAAGTTCTAGCTCCTTCAGTTCTCTCTTATGCTCTAAGAGCATCTTCCTCTCCTCTATGGCCAATCTCTTCTCCTCCCGCTCACTCTCCAGCCTGAGCTTCTGCAGCTCGAACTGCCTTGCCTCCCGCCTGTCCTCCAGCTCCTCTGGGGACAGACTGCTGCTGCCTGACCTGGCGGGTTCCCCTCTACCCAAAAGCACATCCACCCTGGAAATAGGCTCCTCCGCCTCCTCACTGAGATTACCAGGCTGCCCATTGGCATGTCTGGCTGCTACCCAGGCCCTCAGCGCCTTCTGTAGCTCCTCCTTCCTTGTGAGGCCTTTAATTTGGACTTTCAGGTTTTTACAAATCGCTCGTAACTCCTTTGCGGCGTAGGATTCCAACCTGTCCTCCTCAAAGATAACTTCCAGAGATGCAACGGATGATGCAATTGATTCAGGCATGACAAAAGTCGTGAGTTGAAAACTGGCAAGATCAAAAATAGGCCAAAAGAAAAAGAACCAGTATGTGGTACGTAATTGTGAGAAGTTGGCCTGGTATATGCTGTCCACTAATTATAGTGGGCACCTTGCACCAGTCCAAACAACCCCTTATTGGAGATAGGTTAAAGACAACCTTATTGAAAGCTATCCTAGTGGTAGCTATGGAGAGCAGCCTTCAGGCTAAGTCTTGAAGGAATGTAAAGCAGCTTGTTTTACCAGTCTATAATCTCTTGAGTGACCAAATGAAAGAGCACCACACCAGGTATATATTCAAAATATATGTATTTATTGCTAAACACACCCCTCTAGTCTCTTTATGAGGCTAGAGTTCGAAGTACATAAGTTATAAGTTATTAATTCACAGTAATAGCACAAATACACGTTTGGGCCCTAGGGGCGTACCAAACCATATACCAATAAAGTGGTATGCGAACCACGACTGAAATAGACACTAGGCCTAGAGCCTCTAGAAGTGCTTGGACCACAAGGAACCACCCAAGGTAGTGACACAGGGGACCCACGGGAGACGCGTGCAGTGTAAATACACAACCGTGATACGCCGTTAACTTCTATGGAGAAAGTCGGGATCGGGAAAATAGAGAAAAGGGACACTTAAAAGATGACTAGGACAAAACCCTTTGAGATCTAGGACTTTGAAGAGTCTCTACCCATGGGAGCACCGGAGTACTCGTGTTACCTCACCCAGGGAAGCCGGGTGCATAGGTGCCTTTCGGGGTCGGGTTTCGTCGTCGATTCGAATGGCGATCTGCTGCAAAGTGCTGCTGGCGGCCAAGAGAAAAGTGTCCGGGTGGATCCAAGAGTGGATTGGAGTTCTGAAGAACCTGAAAGCAGAGGGGACAGAGTCTGGGTCACTAGCCAGTGACCAGGAAGGCGATGGACAGATGCCCACCGATGTCGAGTGCTTCAGGTGCGTTGACGGTCGTCTTGACTCTTCAGCCACGAGGTCCGGGAGGCGTTGTCGGTGACCAGGAGCAGGATTCGGGCTGGTACACGATGTCTGTCGAGTGCTGAGGGGTCGGCGACCGGATTGGACCCAACAAGCCTTGGCAACGGCAAGTCTCGGTGAAGATGTAGATCATCGATGGTGCAGACCAGCAAGGTCTGTGGAACTCACCCAGCGAGGGTAAGTGAGGGCAGGCTTGGAGCAACCAGGATGCCAAGTAAGAAAAGGATTGGCCTTCGTTAAGGGCTACTAGCCAACGGGCTAGCGACCGCGAAGGAGCCTCGTGACGCTGCACGTGGATCTGGCTTACAGGACACTCGTGGAGTGAGGGCCAGTGATCTTCGGTGCAGGTGGTGCTGGAGGCTAGGGCTACTCGGAGCCCAAAGTACGACTTCTTGGGAGACCCAGAAGATGATGCACTTGCAAATGTGCTCGGTGTCCAGGGGTCACGGTCTCAAGTCACCCACAATAGCCACGGGTCTCAGCTTTGCTGGGGACTCAGGGTAGCCTCGGGGAAGTCTGAGAATCCACCTCTGGTGATGCGATGACTTCGGCGTCCGACGGGAGCTTCAGAAATGCAAACCGGACAGATGCTTCTTTGGTGCCTGCCAAGCAGGGAGTCACTCCTTGACCCCAAGGGAGATTCTTCAGTCCTCTAATCTTGTCGTAGAGCGTCGAAGGTCCAGGATTCAGTTTCAGAGTTTCATCCAGGTATAATCTAAAGTCCTAAGGACTGGGTTCCTACCTTTATTCTAAAAATAGGGGTTGGACTACTCTGTGGCCCCACCTATGGGTGGGTCAGGGCAGAGGGGTGGCTACACCCCTTTCCCATTTGTCCAGTACGCGCCAAAGCAGGGGCTGCAAGCCCCTGATCCGGTTTGAACTGGGGTATGCACAGGGACACCAAATGTGCCCCCAGTGCAGGACTTCAAAGCACCCGAAAGTGCCCCAATACACATTATCCTGTCTGGGGAGGTGGTCACACCTCCCTGGGACTGGAAACCTATTGTCCAGGCCTCCCCTGCCGGAGTTTCGTCCAGCAGCAGGAGGCCAGACTCGTGTCTGGCAGCAGCATCCATTTTGTGATGCCAGGGCTCTGGAAAGAAGTTACCGGACTAGTCAGAGTTAACATGTCTTTCCCTCTAGAAGGGTGGAATGCTACCCCCGCCACCAGTATTGGCGGGGGGGGTAGTATTCCAAGATGTTTGACACCAAACACGACATGTTTAGGTGCAGCCATTCCAAAGTTAGCATTTTACCGCGAGGATATAATGCGCTTAAGAGTATATGGTCAGGCTGCACTACAAACAGCATCAGAGAGGGTCTCCGAACGCTGCAGAGGGGCTCTGCTCATGCAGGGGCACCCTCTCACATAGGAACCACGCACTCTGCCTTTAGGATTGATAAGGCCTGCCTTAGGAGTGACTTATAGGTTTATATGTGTGTATGTATTTCGTGATATAGGTAACCTATATCACTGTAAGGGGTGCATGCACCACCTTACCCAGGCTGCAGTAGCAGACCTGTGGTGTCAGTTTGGATGGCCTTCCAGGGGTGGCATAATACATGCTGCAGCCCCTGGCAGGCCTCTGAGGTACCTATGCCCTTGGTACATAGTATACCATATACTAGGGACTTATAAGGGCACTCCAGATCCCAATCAGTGATGTGCCTAAGGCACATGGAATCCTTTTACAGAGAAAGCAGATAGACTGGGGCCCTGAATAGCAGGATCCCAGTCCAACTAAGTCATAAACCAGCAAAACACCATAAAAAAAGTGGGGGCAACCATATAGTCAGATTCCACCTTCCTACATAACCCCCCAAACGAAAGGAGATAAGGCTAACCTTGGCCAGTTGAGCCTTCATTGACTAAGTGGTCATATAAGGAAGCACCTGCACTAGCATGGTTGCCCCCTGTCTTATGGTCCACTAAGCAATCCCTCACCCTAAGGGTATGAGAGGGTCTCCACCATGGGGATTCACTACCTGTGGTGTGCTTAGGTAAAGTACAAGGCTGGTGAGGTGTCTGGGTAGAGAAGTGAGGCCCTAGGAATGTTGGCCTCAGCTTCCTCAGATCACTGGTCACCATGTATGCCTGTCTTTCCATGACTGAGTTGCACTTTGCTCTAAGGGTCAACCTTTGGCTGCCTACAGCTGGGGGTTGGGTCCCTTTGGATGGACTACTGGAGGGACATGGCAGGTTTGGAACCTTCTGGTCCCAGGTTTGCCCTTGCCTACCAGAGTCCTTCTGGGGAGGTCCCTACATAGAGGTATGGGGGATCCCTCAGTGTGTAGAGGAATTTTCACCTGGCTAGGGCTACTAGACTGGGTGCCCCTAATCTGCTGATGGGGGTTCCTCTGGACAGGGGGCCCTGGGGGTCCACTGACCTCCTGACCTCTGCAGCCCTGGGCTGACTGAGGCAGGGTAGAGAGGGCAGGTTACCTGCTCCAGACTGGGTACCACCTTGGAAGGGTCCTTTGCCATCAGGGGGGTGGTTAGGCCAGGCCTGACTACCTCTGTGGCAGTTCCTTCACTAGGGGTAGGGTCAGTTCCCTGAGGAGGCTGACCCTTACCTACTGTCTGGGGGGAAGAAGACTTTTCTTCAACCCTGGTGCTCTCTGTTGGGGAGAGTGGGGCATTCTTTCAGGCTCCATCTCTCCACATTCTTGGGCTGGGGCTGTGGCCATCACAGCCCCACTAACCTTTACAGGGACGCCCAACATCCTAAGATGGGTTTGGTGTTCAACTTCAGCCCAGGCTGAAATTTCCAAATCATTGCCCATCAGGCAATCTACAGGTAAGGTGGGGGACACTGCCACTCTCTTTGGGCCTGTGACCCCCTCCCAGCTGAGATTGACTATGGCCATGGGGTGATCTGTTCTGACACCATCAATGTTGGTCACCTGGTACTTAAACTCAGGTAAAAACTGGTGAGGGGGACTAGTTTCCCTGCCACCATGGTGACACTAGCCCCTGTGTCCCTAAATGCCACAGCTTTCTGACCATTAATTATTGGCTCCAATCTGTACCTGCCCAACGCTGTGGGACCCATGGTAAAGGTGGCAAATCCTATACCACCATCAGAGTCAGAGGAGTCTGTTGAGGGGTCCTGTCTAAACTAGGGCTCCCTCTGTTCCTCTTGCAAAAGCACCCAACTTTTTGGGTGCACTACTCCCAACTGGAGGATTACTACTGGTAGTACCAGGAGGGGTGGTAGTAGTTGTGGGAGGAACATTTTCTTTATTGCCAATCCTGGGGCAACTGGGATCAGTTTTCCAGTGCCCAGGCTTTTTACAGACATGGCAATAGGGTTTCTTTTCAGGAGAGGAAGGAGTTTGGGACCCACCCCAGAAGAGGAATTTTGAGGCCCTGTAGGGGACTTATCCTTAGATTTATCCCCACCTTTCTCTTGGGACTTAGTAGAATCTTTCTTCTGGTCACCACCCTGATTTCTAGTTTTTACTCTGGTTCTGACCCATTTGTCTGCCTTCTTTCCCAATTCTTGGGAGAGGTCAGATCAGAGTCCACCAGATACTGGTGCAAAAGCTGGTTTGACAATTATTAAGGATCTGCTCCCTCATAATCAAATTGTACAATCCTAAAAAGTCATGCACTTTGTTGCCATGTATCCAACCTTCCAGAGCCTTTGTAGCACAATCTACAAAATCAACCCAGTCTTGAGTCTGAGCTTTTTGGGTGTCTCTGAACTTCAACCTATACTGTTCAGTGGTTAGGCCAAACCCATCTATCAGAGCACTCTTCAAGACTGTGTAATTGTCAGCATCCTCTTCTCTTACAGTGAGGAGCTTGTCTCTACCTTTGTCATTTACTCCATCCCACTGCCGATCTCCATACATTCCGCACTGGTCGGTGGACTGACCTAAAGCCTCTATAGGCACTCTCTGTTAGTCCTGTAGGGGAGATTACCGTCCCTCTGTCCCTTCCTTCACTATAGGATGATCTCACCGACCAACTGGTGTCCCCGCAACACTCAGCCTGCCTCCAGAATCTCCACTGGCTGGTGTTCACAGATGCCCAGGACTATGCCATAGCTGTTGTAGATTGCCACCCCATCAAGGTCTTCAATCTGGGCCCTAGTCACCCCTCGATGATGGGCTCTAGGCCTGTAGCTTGCCTACTTTGCGGCCCACTGAATGGCCGAGTTGCTGCGTTAGCCGAGCTGCCCCCGCGTTCACCAGGTCTGGGGAGCGTCTAAATACAGCTGGGCGCCTCACCTTCCCAAAGCAGCAACTTCTGAGGCCTCGGGCCGCCAAACTGTTCCACCCGCAGCCGTTGATACAATCGAGGCCCGGGGGCGGATCTCGGCACCGGCGAATGCTACCAGTCTCTGCCGCTCTCCACGACTGCCCCTTATGCGTCTTCCGGCCTCGGACCACTGCAGCGCCGCGGTCCTTCAATCCCCAGTGCCTCGTCCCAGCACCAGCCCCGTTGTGAGCCGGACACTTTCCTGACACCGCTCAGCGTGATCTATGTTCCCGCACGGGCCTCCGGAGACCGGGGGAGGTGCCGCTGCGTCACTCCGGCTGGCAGGTCAGCAATAGCAGTTAGCTCCGTTTTTCGTCGCTGTGTTCAGTTCCCCGATGTTCCGCTGAACGATTACGTGTTTTTTGTTGCTATTGGGTCGGCTGAATGAACGGATTTCCTGGCTTTAGGGACCCGAGGGACGGACCACTCTCAATACGCCGCCATTTCCCTCGGTTCCGAAGCCACGCCCCCAAAATGGTCACTTTTAATGTTGATAACACAACAGTTGTGGATTTGGTGAATGGGCAGAAAGTTAAGGACAAACATCTTTAGAAGCTACCGCAAAGATTTATGGTGGGTTGTTTGATGTTTAATATAGTTTTTAGAGACAAGCATCAGCCAATTGTGGACAATAATATCTCAGATACACGTTCACAGTGGCAGAGATTCAGTGGTTCGGCGCCCGGAGCAGGTTTGCAGAAAACACAGGTGCCGCAGGAGGTATGGAAGTTAGCGGACTGAGAATACTTGAACTTGTTGAAAGATCTTTGGCAGTGAGTACTAGAACGTCTTTCAGGAGATCATGGGAAGAATTTCTGAAGATGGGTGCGTCGCGTAGGGGTCAAGACAAGTGAGGTTGCTTGCTGGGCAGAGATGATGTGCTAGGTTTCATCATGAGTAATATTGAGAAGAAAATTTCAGCTACAACGACTGCTGGTAAGTTAGCTGGTTTGAGTTTTTCTGGCAAGTTTTTCTGGGGCTACGAGCCCTCGGCTGGTTAGATGGGTAGGAGAATGTTACAAGGCTGGGCTAAAGAAAATCAGAGAGGTCGTTATATCAGAGATCCTATTTCTATGAAGTTGTTGTTGCGTATGTTAAGGGGCTTTTCTTCCATATGTTTTTTGTCTTTTGAACAATTGTTTTTCAGGTTATGCATGATTTTGTTTTTTTTTGGTGCATTTAGGATATCTGAGCTATTAGGGAGAGGCCATTCAGGGGGTATGAGGGTTGAAAATATAACAGTTTCAGGAGAAGCAATACTGATATTTCTGGAGCAATCAAAAATGGACCAAAGACGTAAGGGGGTAAAGGTGTTACTAAACAAAATAAACAGGCTGGTGTGTCCAGTGGTTACTTGGCAAGATTTCAAAGCAGCAGGGGGGCTGAAACAGGTCTAGTTTTTGCTCACCAAGATGGCTCATGGCTGCTTGCGTCACGGGTTCTGTGGGAAATGAGAAAGGTTTTGTGTCATGTTGGCGAAGATCCTTTCCGTTTTGGCACTCATTCTTTTAGAATTGGTGCTGCTACGGATGCAACCAGGTTGGGGTTTTCTCTCAATGAGGTAAAAATATTAGGGGGCATACTTACAAGGAAATGATGGAGCGCGGAGCTGCTGCAAATTTTGCAGCACCATGCTCTGCCATTTCCAAAACGCAGGTATGTGCCGTATTTACAACAATATGGAGCCCCCCTGTGTTTTCCCTAGCGCTGGTTCTAAAAATAGCTGCCTAGTGCCAACGCAGACAACCTTGCGCCATAGTGCAAGGGTGCCTGCATTGCTGGGAATGATTGTTTATGTGCAGGAAGGTGCCCCTTCCTGCACATAAGGAATCAGTAATGGTGATTTGTTACTTCTATGTGTGCTGCATTCTCCCTTTATGAACCACTTGAAATTTGGGATGTAGCTGTTGGAAAGTGGATTATTGGTAGGGGCAAATGTAGGTCTGCCACTGGCAATAAGGCCACTAACACATGATAGGACTCAGCATAGGTCTTAGAAAATTATTCCCATGCTCAACCCTTGGTATCTTGGCTGCGAGCATGAAGGACGTCGCCCTCTAGGGCCACGCGGGTACTATGACCACCTGCTATGCCTTCCCAAAGGAAGAGTCGGTCAGACAGTAGAGAATACAAACAAGCATTTATTACCGTTACTCTGCAGAGGAGCCGTCATAAGCTGCACCCTGAGATGGCCGGAGAGGGACTGACTCCCCAACCTTTGCTAATAGAAGATAAACCCTTCAGGAGATTTCGGCCACGCCTTCAGTGGAAAAATACCGGCCTGAGCCGGACACGAACAAAGAAGGCACAGAAAGATGGGCTAACACCTGCCAGATGGGTGCACTGTCAGTAGTCCAAGGCCACTGTGCCGAGTCTCACCATCTCTTAACGTGGGAGCAGAGTTACATGTATACAATGGAATGCAGAGCAAAATAATTATACTGTTAGCAAGTTGAGTTGCAGCCTTGAACATGAACAGAAAATATAACGAAATGCAATGTTCTGCTGAGGCAAGCGATCCTGAACTCTAAGGCCTAACATGAGCATGGCACAGGCAGTCTATAAGGGTTGCGAAAAACAAAATGGCGTTACTCTGGTTAATGAGGCCTGCATACTGCGAAGAATACCTGACGGGCTACTGAATGCGTACAGCAATGCATGTAATTTAGCCACACACTGCTAATCTACAACAGCACGGCAGAAACATCATAGGAAAGGGAATTTTAAATCTAACAGACCCTCCTTTTAGCAGTGTTGGCTAAAACCTTTATTGCTATCCGGCAGGATCTTTACAATTCTAAGGGAAGGGGATGGGACAGAATAAATGCATTGAGCAAGGTAGGATAATATGTAAGTGAACAGCCATCATATTGCTATTTAATAATCAAAAAGAGCATCATCTATAAGCATAATTGACTGAATTTCTTGCATCATCATTTTGGAACTTCGTTTGTCATGTCTTGGAACACTTGGGGTAAGCCTAGTCACACAATAAGAACAACATGCTGGGAGACAATGGATGCAGAGGCAGCAAGTAAAAATGATACCTGCAATACCTAGTAGGACGATCAGAATCTTCCAACCCCATGACGTTAGTAGACCCCAGAGCCACCCCGTGAGAGACCAAGAGCCATTATATACATGGATCTCTGAAGCAAGCTTATGTAATTTCTGAATTGCTAAGTTGACAGTCGGGGCAGTGTCTTGTATATATACACAGCAGCTGCTCCCGATGACGCGACATGCTCCACCCCTATTGGCTAAGATAACATCTAAAACCATCCTATTTTAGAGTGAGATGAGTCTCGTAGCCTGGAGCTCAACTGTGATATTCATAAGTATATCTGCTGTAGTGTTAATGACCCCCTCTACTACTCTTGCCAAACGCCTAATATTGCGACTATTGAATATGGGACCCCAGAACGGTGTGAGACCCATCACTATATCAGTAAACTGCTGCAAGGAAGTATCTGTCTGATCAATATCATCTGCATTGACAACTCTCTTGACTCGGGAAATTATAACCTGTCTGCGCTGTAATCGGTGTGTCTTGTGGTAGTCGGAAGGAGCCACATATACTAGGGGAAGGAGGTAGGAGAGGTAGCATCTCCCTGACCACCCCCCAGGCAACCACACATAACCACGGTCACCACAGATAAAATAAATATTAGAGGGTGGGATCGATGGCAGGCTCTTAGGCATTTTCAGTATGGAGGTCGTGTTGCAGGTACTGTTCCCTACTTCTACACTCCCTATTCCTTGGACGCAGAAGGAAGACGGTACATATACAACCGCCAGGGGCATAGGCTTATCATTAGTGACATTACGCGTTTGAAAGGATTGATAATATTCGGTCACATTAAACTGCAAGAATCTGTCCCCGTCCTCTTCCATTTTATTTATCTTTCTTCCTCTATTTACGGCTCTAAAGCAGGAAGTCAGGAATATCCGATCAAAACGCCCATCTCCAGGGGAAGTACCATATGGTGATCTATGTTGCGGGTACACTTTCATTGTTATTGATGAACGGGGCCTAGTGCCCTTGTGTTCCAAGGAATCTAGTTGAGAAAAGGGGCGGACCAAACTAAGTAATGTAAACCAACCCTCACAACTGTTAACATAGGATAAAGGCATAGGCAGCAGTTTTTCACTCTTGTGTGTGGCTGAAGGCAGCAGTCCACACACCCAACAGTTTGTCGTATTATAAACCGCAAGTGTTTGATGCATCGTCTGAATAAAAACATTATCTTTATAAGTCTTACGGTGTTCTTCTTTGTGGGGAGCTAAAGTACCATTAATATGTTCAGGGGGTGCGGGGGTAGTACTTATCCAAGCATGCACAGGATATTTTTCTTCCAGGAAGAACAGTATTCCAAATACAAAGATCAGAGAAAGCAAAATTATCACCACAAATACAATTTTAGTTTTAAGGGACCAGGTAGACCAAACAGGACCATGGGGATATGAGCGAGGAGCCGCAAAGGGCTGCTCCTCATCGGGATGGGGCGACCAAAAGGATGCATTGCTGAAAAGTACTTGGGGAAATCGGAGCCGCTGTACAACCAGCCAGAGGGGTATTCTTCTCCCCTGTGTCCGTCTAGAGCCTCACAGGCAGGCTCCTATCGTTCATCAAACGGTGTTCTCCCACGGTGGAGCTGCTCAATTGCAACCCAGCAAAACAATTGCGGCCCTTGTTGAAAACAATCCTTCTTTGAGGATAGGGCAACCTCCCTCCTGGGCAAATACCCTCAACGATCCTGTCCAGTGTTCAGGGCAGTACACCTGTGTTCTTCACTCTAATCTAAACAGGTGCCAGAAGCGCAACGTCTGCACCCTAAGCTTGATTCCTTCCCTAACTCCTGTGTTGCCCTACTGGCGCACTGTCCTTCTGTCGGGGCCGCAGATTGTACCTAGTGTGCCCAGGCACTTCTTCATCAACAAACAAAGGCAAGGACTCAGAATCTGTTGGGGATCGGGACTCAGGACTTGGTGCTGTGGGGGCTGGAGTATCCGAGGCAGCCCTTGTCTCAGGGGAAATCGCCTCGAACAAAACCTCTTCACTCTCCTTGTTGGTCTGTGCCCCTCTCAGTCGGGCATCAGAAAAGGGAACAAAGCAGGGAACCATCTCCCCGTCCTGGTCGGCAATTCCGTTCTTCACCCAGGAATCATACGGGAGTGGGAGAGGCACCTTTTTTATATGAGAAGCATGCACCCAGTGCTTCCGGCCATCCACCTTTACAGCCATCCGAGTGGCCAGGAGCACTTGGGTAGGGCCTCTCCACCGTGGCTCCAAACAGGACTTGCGTTGAAACTGGCGAACAAGGACGAAGTCCCCAGGCTGGATCCGATGGCCGTGACCCTCTGGCAATGGTTGTAGGGTGGCAGATATCTGTTAGTAAACAGAACGCAGATCTTTAGACAAGGCATACAAATATTCAATCAAAAGAGGGTATTCTATTTCTGAAAAACGTTTTGGTCTCAGGACACCCCAAACATTAGCTGGGCGCCCGAAAATCACCTCGTAAGGTGACAATTCTGTCCTAGAATGTGCCGTCATTCTTGCTGACAGTAGTGCTAGGGGCAATGCATCTGGCCATTTCAATCCTGTGCTCTCATGAATCTTGGCTAGTTTCAGTTTGAGGATACCATTGTACTTCTCGACCAAGCCAGCTGATTGAGGATGGTTGGCCGCATGGAATTTCTGTGTGATTTGCAGGCCCTTGCACACCAGCTTAATGACTCTAGCATTAAAGTGGCTCCCATTGTCACTCCAGATCACGCGTGGTAATCCGTAGCGTGGGAAGTATTCCTTTAGAAATGCCTTGGCTGTCGCTATGGCCATATTCTCCTTAGTTGGGTAGGCTTCCACCCACTTGCTAAATGCACAAACTACCACTAGTACGTACTTCAAGTTGTTTATTCACTCCATTTCGATGAAATCCATTTGGATGACCTCAATGGAAGGAAGGTGGGGAAAAGTTACCAGCAGGTGTAGGGGTGCCCTTTCCAGGATTGTGCTTCAAACAAACAATAAAGTGTCTCACTAACTGTGCTGCAACCTTAGAGATATTCTCATTCTGCCATACTGGATCTAGCAATTTGCAAATGCCTTTCGCACTAATGTGCGCTGGGCCATGGGCAATAGTGACTACAGGTAAGACATAGGCATTGGGCAACAACCATCTCCGTTTGTCTGACAAATCAGTCCAACACCCATCCTCATCTAAGCGTCCTGTTCTCCCCTCCCACATTGCCAATTCGTCTACAGTCGCTTTTTGTTGTATCTCCCTCACGCTTTCCACACTGTCCTCGAACATTGCATTGTCTGGAACCCATCTCGCAAGTCCCGCTACAAACATCCTATTTATCTTTGTTCTGGCTGTCTCCTTGGCTGTTTGGTCTGCAAAGGCATTACCCCTCTCCACATCATCCACCACTGCTTTATGGGCGCTGCATTTTATTATAGCTAACTTGTCAGGAAGAGTCAACGCTGATAATAATCTGAGTATCAATGGACTGTGCTGTATCTTTTGACCATGGGATGTCAGAAACCCTCTCTCCGCCCAGAGGCGCCCAAAATTATGTGCTACCCCAAGGCGTACTGACTGTCAGTGTAGACATTAACAGTCAGACCTTCACTCAGTTCGCAAGCTCTCAGGAGGGCAACTAACTCGGCAGCTTGGGCAGACTGATACGGGATACGGGATGTCTCAACTACAGTATGTAATGTCGTTATTGCATAGGCGGCAGTAGTAGTGCCGTCCGGCAGTTTGAAACAAGAGCCATCGACATATAGTTCCCCTTGGGGGTCAGATAAGGGAACATCTGTCAGGTCTACCCGTCCCTTCGTTTCCTCTTCCATCCGAAACAAACAATCATGGACATCACTGTCCTTTTCTTCCGAAGGGAGGGGTAGTAGCGTGGCTGGATTCAGTGTAGTGCATCGTTTAATGGTGATGTGCAGAGTAAATAGAGTCAGTTCATATCCAGTAAGACATGCACTGGTGAGGTGCTGTGTCTTTGTCTTGTTCAAAAGCACGTCCACAGCATGTGGGACCATAACTGTGAGGTCAGTTTTTAGGATGAGCCCTGCCGAATGTCTAATAGAAACTGCCGCCACCGCTGCAGCTCTTAGACAGCTCGGGAGCGCTCTAGCGACAGCGTCAAGGATGGCAGAGAAGTAAGCGCAGGGTCTCTGCTTACCACCAAAACCCTGTGTTAAAACCGAAAGCGCGCAACCTTCCGCCTCATGCACATAAAGCACAATAGGCTTCTGGTAGTCAGGGGTGCCAAGCACGGGAGCAGAGCAAAGCGCAGTTTTCAATCGTTCAAAAGCTTGCTGGCATGCAGGTGTCCACGGCAAGGGCTCATGCACATCTCTGGTGGTCAGGTGAAGAAGGGGCTTTGTTAGTAGGGAGAAATTAGGGATCCACTGGCGACAGTACAATGTTATACCCAGGAACGCACGTACCTCACGCTGGGTCTTAGGAACAGGTGCGTTAGTTATAGCCGCTATGCGTTCGGGTGTTAGTCTGCGACCCTCTTTCGACAGTAGGTGACCTAGGTAGGTGACCTCCTGTCGACAATATTGGAATTTTGATAAAGACACTTTGTGCCATGGTGTGCCAGATGAAGCAGCAATTTAACTGTGGCCTCTTTACAGCCCTGTTCAGTGTCTGAAGCCACCAACGGATCATCAACATACTGTAGCAGCACATTACCAGTGGGAATCTCCAATGAATCCAACTGTGTTTTCAAAGCCTGGCTGTAAATACTAGGACTCTCCGTATAACCTTGTGGAGCCCGACAAAATCTAAAACTTCGGCCAGCAATTGTAAATCCATAAATGTGACGGCTGTCAGGGTGTATTGGGATACTAAAGAAAGCATTCTTTAAGTCGATCAGTGAGAAGAACTGAGCCGTCGGGGGAATCATGGTCAGTATTGTTGTGATGTCAGGGACCATGGGGAACTGCAATTTTATTGACCTCTCTCAGGTCAATTGCGAAGCAGTAAACATCAGGGTGGTGGTCAGGGCAGTCCAAAGGCGCTTTCTTGAGGATAGGAATAATAGGGCTGTTACGCACATTCGCTGCTGCCTCTTCAACTACACCAGACTTAATGAAGTCGCGTATTATTTGTAAAAAAGCCTTTTCTCCTGCCTGGGATATCTTATACTGCGGAACTCGGGGCAACCTGGCATTATTCCTTATCTGGATGGAGACAGGTGGGATCTGAAGCAGCCCTACATCCGTATCACCCGCCGCCCATAGCATACGCGGCACCTCATGGAACTCAGGAGGAAGAGGGTCATCCTTAGCAAAACATTGTTTGGCATGGGCAACTTGCGGACCAACAGTCATGTGGACACCGTCCGGGGAACAATATATTGTTGCATGTAATCTTTTCAGCAAATCCAGTCCCAGCAAATTCTCTCAACAATTTGATATCAGCAAAAACGGGGAGTCGACTGTAAAGTGACCAATAGTCAAAGCAAGGGGTTTGGAAATGGGGCTAACAACCGGCATGCCTGAGAAACCGACCAAAATATTATTTTGGCCAGACAGAGCTGCCCCCTGGACCAGTGAACAGGAAACAGAGCTATTCATAGCCCCTGTATCAACTAAAAAAAATTCAGTGGAGCCTTGCAAATCCGCAGTGACATAGGGTCCGCACTGATCTACAGGCACCGGAACTGATCCCTCGCCCTGCCCTCGGCTTTCCTAGCTGTGAGACAACCGCGTCACCTCATCCAGGTCATAGTCGTCATGATAGTACTGTCATCCTCGAGGGTCGTCAAAATAATTTCCGCTCTGTCTATTGTCTGTTGTATTGTCTGGCTGAGTCCCCCCTCGACCTCCTGCTCCACGTCCTCTGCCTCCAAAACCTCTGCCTCTCGGAGCTCCACCTCTCTGCGACAATTCTGGACGCTCGTTCCGCCAATGTCCCTCCTTTTTACAATACACACATTGGTTGGGTCCCACGGGCGCACCCGAAGCGCCACCCCTGTTGGACCTGGGGCCCCGCGGACCCGAGCCCGAACCACGTCCTCTACCCCTCCTCTCGCAACCTGCTGCATCAACACTCTCGTTTTCAAATTTTTCGTCTTCTTCTCCATTCTGTCCTTGTCTTCATTCTCTCTATGCTCATAATACTGAGCCATGCTCAATATAACTGACGGGGAGGACGTCATCCAAGTACTCTCTGAGGCCTGCAATCGAGCGGCAATCTCAGGGAGCAAATTAGTGACAAACCTATTCACAAACAATCGAACACCACCCTCTTGTGACAAGTCCTGGCCACTGAAATCTAGGAACACCCCTTCGAATCTGGTAAAGAAGTCAGACACACTCTGGTCTTTCTTCTAACGACATGCAGTCAACTTATCCCAGTCCACTCTCTTCGGTGGGATAAGGGAGTGCATGTAGGCGATAATACGCCCTGGCAAGGCTAACAACTCTGCTTTGGGCTTCTCACCGGGTTTGCGCTCCTTATCCCATGCTCTAATCTCCTCCCATGTGCCCCCCAATTCCGTTGCATGGTTTGGGTATGGACCTGCCTCCATACATCTACCAATACCAACAAACCAAAGAATAGCTCTATGTCAGCCAGCGTCATGACTGTCGAGGAGGCCGCTTCTGTCAATTCTTTATAATATGCAGTGGGATTTTTCCTCGGGTCCGGTAGCTGACCCTTTAGGGAAAGGACCTCACTCCTTTTCCAAGAGGTATAGATCCATTATTCTTGAAACCGAGCGTCAACCCGCTGTCTTATTACAGTATCTGTAGAGTCGCGCAATTCTGGTATTTCAGGATGATAAATGGGATGGACCTCCCTCATGGGGTGCTGTGTCCCTAATAGTGGAACGTTCTGGAGTAATCGGTCTCAGTAACCCACCAGTATAGTCATATTACTAAAAACTTCATTCGGGGCCATGTCTGTAACATATACTCGGTCTCGTATGTCATAAATAATCTGCAGCGCGGTGCCCTGAAAGCACTGCTCCCACAACTGTATCAGAGTAGCCGACATGTGCTTAAGGGCATGCTGTTGTATGAAGGGCTCATAGTCTTTCATCACACTCCAGCTATCTTCCACACTATAGATCGGATATCGAACCCACTGAGCTGCCTGATTCGCTACCATCTGTTTTTCCTCCAGTCCCACAGCTGAGCGCACTAATGCTTTCTTCATGCGATCCTGCGCTACTGCCCAATTGGTGAGTCCACGTGCAGGAGTCTCGATGTGTAACGGCGTTTGAGGTGTAGCACTCACGGAGGAGAGAGCAGAGGCAGAGACAGGCACCATCGAATAAGGGGTCAATGTTGGGGGTGTAAGGGGAAGTGTAGCGGATGAGGCGGAACCCAAAGATGGGTCAGGAGAAGGGAGGGACAGTGTAGGGGAAGGGGCGGCGTCTGTACCCACTGTCGGCGAGAGTACAGGAGAAGCAAGGGAGACTGGGGCTGATGCAACAGTGCCGGGATTACTGGAGTGAGCAACCCCAGAAGTCGGGGCTGAGGAACTAGGGACCGTAGGGTATATCCGCTGCAGGGCATAGGGCGGCGGGGGACGAGAATCCAGAAGCTCCTCAACTAGTTCGTCTCCTTCCTCCCTAACCACATAACTTTTATCGGCCTGTAGCCGGAACCTCCTGTCTTCGCGCTCTATGCCTTTCTCTATCTTATCCCTATCATAGGATACTGCCTTTTGTGTAATCGTTTGTGTCTCTTTCCTTCTAGCCACCTTCTCTTCCCTCATGCGCCGCTGCTTCGCTTCCTTCTGCCACATCCTCAAAGAATCAAACATAGACTGTCTACTCCTTCTAGCAAACAATTTATCCTGCAGGAAATTAATTTTCTGTTCATCGAAAGAACCAGTAAGTGGCCATTGCAGCTCAGTATTGTCCCTCGTATATTTATTCCACAATGTGCCAAACATAATAGGGCCAATACCGTGTTTAACATACATGTCAAAGTTCGGGGTACCCTCCGGAGGGGCGGGCTGGCTCTCTTCCAGCCGCGCACTCTTAGAACAGCATCGGCATCCCAAACAACCAAACTTACTGAAACAAGGCATCTTAACATAAGACACACACCCTGTCCCTAACGGACAGACAACACCCACAAATATAATACAAATAAAAATAAAAGAACGAAAACCGTTTGCAATCCAGGACCACTGTCCGGGAAGCACAGTCGCTACTCACTCAAGCACGCATTTCACAAGCACCACCACCGACGTCGGTCCACAAACCTCATAACACTCAAACGCAACAATCAAACCACAAGTCAGCCCGGAACAAAACAGTCAAAAGACCGCACCAAGACAGGTAGACAGCCCTGAGACTGTACTACGTCCAAGAAAACAGTCCGGAGACTGTACCAAGTTCAAGAAGACAGGCTCTAGCCCCAGACCTTTTCAAGCATAGACCGAATTACCAATTGGCCTGGCAGATTGCCCGTGAACAGTTCCAGTCCTTTTTTCTGCGCGAGCCAAATTTCCAGTTGGCCTGGCAGACTGTTCACGAACACTCTGTGTCTTTTCCAACGGTCCGCAGACCCGCCAAGTACAAACCAAGACGGTATTAAACCGCACCAAGACACAGCCCGTCGACTTGTGCCATTCAAGCAAGGCAGTTCGCAAACTGCACCCAAGACAGTCCGGAGACTGCACCGATACAGGAGGACAGGCTTCAGCCCCAGACCTTTTCAAGAGCAAATCCAATTTCCAGTTGGTCTGGCAGAGAACCTGTGAGCGGCTCGGACCTTTTACACAGAGGCCAATTTCCAGTTGGCCCGGCAGGCCATTCACAAGCGCTCTGTGTCCCTCAAGGGTCTGCAGACCCACCAATTCCAAGACAACAAGACAGTCAGAGACTGTATCAGGACACGGCCCGCAGGCGCGTTTCGACCAAGAATGGCGCCATTTTCCAAGAACCAAATCGCTCACCTGGTGCACACAGGTCAAGAAAGTTATTCTCCACTGCCGACTCCTCAGACCAAATGGTCAGCTCCAAGGTTTCGCCTTTCCAGGACCCCAGCCAAGGGCCACTAGCCGAAGATCCGTCTGATCGGGAGGGTGGGGCAGCTGCGAGAACCAAGCTCGGTCTTGTACGTAAGGGGCCCCGATCCGCCCAACCGACCAGACACCACCCCGGCCCCTACGAACCCGATTACGGGTGAGGGGGCCCTTTCGAGGGGTCCCTGTTCGGGTGCCAACTGAAGGACGTCGCCCTCTAGGGCTACGCGGGTACTATGACCACCTGCTATGCCTTCCCAAATGAAGAGTCGGTCAGACAGTAGAGAATACAAACAAGCATTTATTACCGTTACTCTGCAGAGGAGCCCGTCATAACCTGCACCCTGAGATGGCTGGAGAGAGACTGACTCCCCAACCTTTGCTAATAGAAGATAAACCCTTCAGGAGACTTCAGCCATGCCTTCAGTGGAAAAATACTGGCCTGAGCCGGACACGAACAAAGAAGGCACAGAAAGATGGGCTAACACCTGCCAGATGGGTGCACTATCAGTAGTCCAAGGCCACTGTGCCGAGTCTCACCGTCTCTTAACGTGGGAGCAGAGTTACATGTATACAATGGAATGCAGAGCAAAATAATTATACTGTTAGCAAGTCGAGTTGCAGCCTTGAACATGAACAGAAAATATAACGAAATGCAATGTTCTGCTGAGGCAAGCGATCCTGAACTCTAAGGCCTAACATGAGCATGGCACAGGCAGTCTTATAAGGGTTGCGAAAAACAAAATGGTGTTACTCTGGTTAATGGGGCTTGCATACTGCGAAGAATACCTGACGGGCTACTGAATGCGTACAGCAATGCATGTAATTTAGCCACACACTGCTAATCTACAACAGCACGGCAGAAACATCATAGGAAAGGGAATTTTAAATCTAACAAGCAGGCAGGCTTAACTTCAAAGACAGGTATGTAAAGCATTTAAAAACACCAATTCAGTAAATAATTAAGCCACAATGCATAATAAAAATCCAACACCAATTTATAAACATAGGAAATATTTTTATCTTTAAAATGACACCAAAACGACAAAAATCCAATGTAGGGAACCGGAGATATGAATTTTTAAAGATTTATCACTTTTTTAGCACTTAGAAACCTATAGCACCATGTTGGGATATCTGGTCGCGATAGACCAGCTCAAAGTCAAAGTTTCAGTCCGACCGCGATGGAGCCCTGAGCGGCTACCCCTCGCGGTAGGTCCCGGTCACAGTTTTTACCTTCGGACTTAGAAACTTTTCTGGAGCTTTTTCTTGTGGGGTCCCTCGATGCTCTTCACCAGGCCGGATTTGGTGAGGGTTCGCCGGCCTCGGATTTCTTCTACTCCCGGTCAAACTCTGGAAGTTGGACCTACGGAGCTTTCAGCGGGATGAACCTGGATGGCTTGGCCGGCTCGCGGTTGAAGGCAGGCGGCTTGGCTGACCAGGTTGAGTCGGTCCCCCTATGGAGCTTTTTTCCAAAGTTGCTCCAAAGTTCTCCAAACTCCTGGAACTTCTTCCTGAAGTTCCCCAAAGGGTCCCAAAGTGTCTCAAACTCACTCCAAGGGTCTGGAAGCTCCAAGATGGTCCTTGAAAGCTGAGGACTTCAGTTCCCACAATCCACTTGGACAAAACCCTTACAAATCCACTGGTAGTTTTCCAGGTTGCGGATTCTTGGTGGTGATGATCCAGGTGAGCTCTGTTAACCTGTAGCTTGCAGGGAGTCCACTCTTTACTCTTTTTCACAGCAAGGTAGTCCACAGGACTGTAGTTCCAGATGGTGCAGTCCTCAGAGGGCAGGCCTTAGAAATTGCACATCAAACTTCTCAGCATGGCACAACGTCTTGCTTTCTTAAGTTTCAAGCAGCAGATCTGAGAGACTCTGCCCCTCTCAGATACTTATTCCAAGTTCTCTGGGTCAAGCAGGAGGTCACTCCTGACCAATGGGAGCAGGGCAACTCCCCAAGGATATGACCACATCCTGTAGAGTGTGGCATTATTTTGTCCCAGAGTGCACCAAATCATCCAAATTCATAATGGCTGATTTTCCAGCAGGGAGGTAAGAGCTGGCTAAACACACCCCTAGGATGGCTACTTTCCATAGACTCTCCCCTTGCATCTGCTCATTCTTTCCTTAATCCTAGCTCTGGCTTTGGGTCAAAAGATTAGAGTTGTAAATGACACTGAGGCCTTCCCCTTCCCTTTGAAGTCCATGGTTTACTACTCCTCCCCCTGCTCTGGCATTCCTGTGTAGCAGCACACTGCCCTCCCAGCAGAGCTGGTCAACCCCAGGGGCTCTTTATCACCTCTTCAAGGCAGCCTGGCTAATCCACTTAACTCTGACCAATCAGGACAGACCACTGGAAGGCTGAATCTAGACTTACAAACAAGAAAGTCTTATAAGTTCTTGTCTGTACATTTTAGGAGAAATTCAACAATATGTTATTGTTGGATTTATCACTACCATTCTGGGAAGTCTTTGAATGGAAGTTCTATCATTCTCCTATCAGGAGTTATTAGATAATAACTTCTTGCCATGTTAACCTATGTGGCATGGAATTTGCAATGGGAAAAATGACTTGGGCCATTTTTCCAGCACTAGGGCTTATAAAAACATATTTTATAAGTACTTCGCTTGTACCTAGAGGACCCCCACCCCATGGGACAACTAGGGGAGACTTTAGGGGCTCTGAATCTGTAGAAATATTGCAGATCCTCCCTCCACAGTGCTCCTAGCATCAAAGTCGAATTTGGGCAGCACTTTATCACAATGTGGGGAGTGAAATGTGAAATTTCACTTAACCCAGGGCATATAAAACTCATTTTATAAGGGTCCACCTAATAGATACCTGACCCCCCACCCCTGGGACACCTAGGGGAGACCCTGGGGGTTCCTAATATGCCAAAACATTGTAGGTTATCCATTTTTAAGTGCCCCAACCACCAAAGTCGACTTTGGGCACAATTTACTTTTTAAAAGCAGTCATGGAACCCAGGGCTCCTTTTAAACTGACCTCAGGCTTCAGCAGTGCACACATGCAAGTGCAGAAAAGGCTGCTGGCCTCTAAACTGCCATGCCCTACTATATACTAGGGACTGATAGGTAGTTTCAATCCCCCTGCCCTATTATGTACTAGGGTCTTATAGGGTAGGTCAACCCATAGTGTACCCTAGTGTATGTAGGTGTTTTCACTGTATTCTAAGTGTTTTCAGCATATCACTGACCCTGGGCCTGGTTAGGCAATGCCCAGGGTCAGTCAGAGTCAGTTACCATCAGTACCAGTCAGCAAAAAGTTGGGGGGTGCCCAGGGCACAGGATGACTTTGCAACAGTAGCGAGTAAAGTCCAAATGTATCTACCTTTAGGTGCTTTCTTGCTTAACGTTAACTGGTATCCCACAATTGTCAGTCGCTTGGTTCCATGGCATAGTAGGTATCCCATAATGACAGCAAAGAACATGTATCTCTTCCGCACATTTTCTCCACAAACCAGTGACTCCTTCTGTAGTGCTAACCCTTTTTGGCATAGCTGACCACTGAGTGTGAGGGTGGACAGGTAGTGCACCCCTTTTGTTTATATGGTAGTAGTGGTCTTGCTTGCAACCACAGCCTACATTAGTGTGCTTATTCTCTCACATCATAGGCTTGCCTGTATGAACTGTCTTGAAGAAGTGAGGTGAACACAAAGGCGCCTACTCTACTGTATTGACTGTTGTTCTTAATGAGATATACAACACCATGACTACAATGGCATGTGCAGAAGGGGGAGAGGTATTTGCAGAGCTGTGACATACATGGGAAGAGAGGGGATATAGCACACAGCAAGGTCTAGTGCTGTCTCAGTAGAAGCCCACAAACTTTGGCCTCAGACATATGCTCTAGTATTACAAAACTCACTGAGGATTCGATTGAGGTTAAGTAGTAATTGCAGGGTGAAGTGATTGATCACCCAACCTAGAGATCCAAGAGGTCCAGCAAGAACGTTTTTAACCGTGATCAAAAGATTTGGAATGCAAATCTTGTGATTTTGCTTAATATAACAAATGGTGAAAATGTGGGTTTGTACTTAGAAGCCCTCTGAAGAAATTTACCAGTAGAAAATACTTTTAGTGAAAAGATGTCCAGTTCCAGAAAAAGATTTAAAGAGTAAGTAACTATTGTGAAGGCAAACAGTTATAGCAACAGAAAAGTGAATTAGCAACTTTTATTAGTTGGGATATTGAGGTTAAGGAAGGGGAGGCATAAATCTGTGGCCAGTACAGTAATATGCTGAAAGAAAATGGTTTGTTATTATTGCTCTGTAAGTAGAGAAGATATGCTGTGATTAGGATAATTCCCACCATCTAATGGCAAAACTGATGTTTTGATGGTGGAGCTGGGGCAAATAAACTTAGCAGATACTTTTCCCTCTGTCGATCATCACCATTCAAATCAAAGATTGTCTATGGAATATGATATATGGAATCCTCCATATTTATTTATGCGTTTTTATATAGCGCGAACTTTACCCGAAGGTGTCAGAGCGCTTTACAGTAGAACCAGTTACATTACATAAGGACTTCAGAGTACATGAATTACATAAAAGATACAAAACAGATAAACTCTAAACTCACATAAGAATGGTAGTAAGTACATATTCTACTACAGATACTAGTGGTTAGAGTTACATATATACAATTTGCAAATCCACTCAAGATTACATTTTAAGAAAAGTTGAACCTTTTATTGTTGGACAAATATATATATTACATATTTACAGAGCATGTTCTTCTCGCCATTGCTGAGGTTCTTGCAGTGCTCATACAGCCAGGCCTTCAGGTTGTTGTTGCCCTCCCGGGTGGTGATCTAGGGCCTGGAGGGATCCCCGAGCTGGTGGTGGCCGGATGTCCTCCATGCTTGTTAACTCGGATGCCTCAACGATCCTGGGACCTTGAGAACAGTTTATGGGGCTGGGGCCAGCTCAGCACCGCAAGGGGATGGTAGCTGAGGAGTGCAGGGGTGGGGACATCATGACCACCTCATTTTCTTTATCAAGGCTCCCCCCCTCTTCTTTCTCTCCACATTATTGTCTTTCCTGTCTTTCCGTTTTTTAATTGATGGGTAATTGTTTGTCCTCCTTTAAGTAGCTCCATAAGTGATTAGGCCATAGGGCCAACATATCAATTGATAATTGATGAGGGTCTGGGTGAAGTGCAAAAAAAGTAGATTGGTAGCAGGTATGATGCAAAATAAAATGACTCTTAGTAGCAGTTGTTGCAGTAGCCCAAATGCTAGTGATCCAGCGAGAAGAGGACAGGGTTGGATATTTTACACAAAAACTGAATTTTTCAATGGGCCCATATATATATTTATCCAAATATGTTCATTCGCATTCCCTGGCCAATCTGCTGGGGGGTCAAGTTTTATAATTTACTTAAGTTCTGATTAGTTATTTCCCTGTAACCACAAATCAATTACAGTATCATTTCAATGGCTAACTAATCTTCACGAATCAACACTCTTCCTCTGGTCGATGGACCAGTAGTTGAGTTAGTTGATGGTGATATTAACAACTTCTTAACTAAAATTCTTAGTGAAATAACCACAGACTCTGAGTATTAATAATAATAATAAGTTTATCTAAAGTTTCAGTCATTAAGTTGAATGCTCATCAAATATAGATACACAGTGCAAATGCCATCTTTCTTAAGTGGGAGAGAGAACAATCATATAGCATAATACATTCAATTACACAAGCTCATTCAACAAAATCAAACGCATAAGAGTGGATAGATGAAGAGACAAAAGGCACATTATAATACATTTGCAAAGAAATATGCAAATTTTGGACGGAATGACATTTACCTAATAAAGATGACTGGAAAACCACTCCTCTGGCCAAAGGACTGGTGGGGGTCCCCTGACTTAGGCTCAGGAGACAAAGATTATAGGATAGGATCAGGACAGGTCTGATACTTACTAGACTTCTCTACAAACCCGACGCACCAGGGCGATTCCCTCTCTGTCACTCTCTCCCTCCTCGATATTCTTCCGCAATCTTCAAATCTAATCAGGCAGTCGTGTGAATCTTTCAAGTCTGCTCTCTCTCTCTATATATCTCTCTCCTGCTCAGCTCCCAGCTCCCAGCAGCAGCTTCAGCTCCAGCTTCATCATCTGAACTCTCCGCAGCTCTCTCTTCACTTAACTCAAGTCATTCTAGTTATAGTCTTTATTTCTTCATCTCCCACCCTCAAAAGTTGCAAATTTTACTAAAATACGGAATATGATTGGACGGGGTTAGGGGAGTCTTCATCACACCAGGCTGACGTATTCATTTTTATTAGTAGAACCTATTGTTTGCTAACCCTTCCCCTTCGACTCATTCATATATTTTGTTTTCACATGCATATTGTGTTGCAAATGCAGTAATTTATTTAATACAAGCTTCATAGATGAGCATTACATCTTCTTCTTTTCCCATCCCTTCTGTCCTTGAATCTTGGCAGTCATTCAGCTCTCTCTCGGTCACCGGGTCATATCATGGATTCACTGAGCATGCGGAGCTCTCGCCATTTTCTTTTTCAGTCATGGTTTAGCAGGCCCAAATGCACACTATTAATAAAAGAATCATAAACAGATGTTATTTTCTTAAACATATACTTCTCACTGTTCACCACCCACTTCCACTCTATCCCATGTAATTATTATTATTCTTGGGCAAAAGTGTTAATAACAGCAGCTTTCTTTTAAATCAAGCAAGCATATGCCAGGCATGCGGTACCTCAAGACCGCGTTAGTTTCTCTTGCGCATGCATGAGGTTTTCCCTCTCAAAGCGAGTTAGTCACGTTCTCTTTGCGTAATCCAGGTTTGCACATGCGCAAAGCGTTTTTGCAAATTAAAGCGGGTTTTAATCGCGTTGCATTTTATTTCTAATTAATTCAAGCATGCGTAAGCTTTTCTCCCCGTGTGTCTGTGTCTGGTGTATATTAGTTTCGCCTCATCTACAAATTTAAATGATTAGTGAAAGTTAATAGAGGATTCATTCGAGCAAGTTTCATTTTCTCGAATCCTTGCTCCATCAATCCCCCCTCTGATGGCATTTTTGAGCCATCATAAAAATACCCATCATTACCAAGTGCCGACTTTTAGTCATTTCATTTTTTGTATCTTCCTTTCTTTCTTCTAATTCTTCAATTCTCCTTTTTATGCCTACTCCTTTCATTTTATCATATAAACTTCCTTTCATTTCCTCTAATTCAATTTCTTCCCTGTTTCTCTTCCTTCCCATTCTTTTATTCTTTATTTCGGCTACCATTCTTGTTTTTGTTTTATTCTTGCAACATCTATATATCATTATCATTATCAGAGCTACTATTGTTATAGAAATTACTGGTATTAGGATTTTCCCTAAAAGACTACTCCCTAAGGTGGAAAACCAATTACCTATAGTGGAAATACTTTTACTAAGTCTTTCCCAAACACCGTCAACCTCCAGTTGGGTCAAATCGTCATGAATCTTTGTAATATTCTTAATATATCCCTCAATACCTTTACTTTTGTCTGGGATATATGTACAGCAGTGTTGGATTTTCAACATGCCACAGACTCCACCCTCTTTTGCCAATAATATATCAAGTGCAAGTCGA
This sequence comes from Calotriton arnoldi, assembly GCA_963921515.1. NCBI lineage: Eukaryota > Metazoa > Chordata > Amphibia > Caudata > Salamandridae > Calotriton > Calotriton arnoldi. The sequence continues at coordinate 189,739 of CAWUFW010005392.1, read as the reverse complement.
TTTTGCAAAACCATAGATCTGATTGCAACCATTTCGGTATTAATCATTAAAAATCCCCCAGCAGTATCTGTCGATAGACGATCAACTACTGTTGACAATTTACGTATCTTATGTGAATTCAGTATGACTCCAACTGACGGTATCAGTGCACCAAATATATCACCTATTATTTCTGAAAAACTTGTTCTTTTTCTCAGTTTTAGTCCTTGACTTATTACATTCATTTCATTGTTCTTAGTAATGTGGTACACTTTTGGAAATACTATCCCAAGATAACAACTACCATACCATTCTGTTGGCAACCTATAATAGGCATTTTTACCACACACGTAATATATTCCCGGAAAGACGGGATTAGTTCCACCTTTTAGTCCCCATCCCCACATGATTAGGAAGGTGCGTTCACATTCACTTGAACCAATGAAAATGTTGTTATAGTCAGTTTTTAGACTATGTAGACAGACTTTTCCCAACTTTGACAAGTCTAGAGACATTGCAGCATGAGTCTCGCCTTTCTTATAGTTTCCCTCCTTACTTGTCCATGGAGGTATATGTGACTTCTGTTCAACAGCCTTCTTTTGAAAATCCTGACTCCTTTCCTCTACTAAATTTAGAAAATCTTTTTTTTCATATACAGGTTAAATTGTTCTTATGCGCATATGTTATTCCTATTGGGTTTGTTGTTAGGAAGAACTCGCCCATAAATTCTGCATCTTTAGCACTAAGCACTGGGTTTAGGTTTCTTCTAACAGGAATCTCTGGAAATACTAAATCCATATTAGAATAATAATACTGCAATTTGCCTGTTTTATAGAACAGACTGGACACAACACTACATGACACACCATATGTTAAAGGAAGAAGGTGATAGGTCACCCCCTCCGAGACAGACGAAGGCAATTTCATGCAAACATAACAATCACTCACATCCATTGTATCTACATATTCATAAAGGAGTTTAGTAAACACATTTAATGACGAATCACTATTTAATCTGCCATGTTGATACATGGTCTCATCTATTTGCTCTAAATTAGTGGTAGTTGTTCTTTTAGTACCTGCATTCACTTGATCACTTGTATTAGTATTATTTCTGTTGCTAGCTACCATTAGAACAGGTATCACAACTGTTAGTAATAACCACATTAGTATTAGTATAAACATACTGCACAAATAACATTTAACACATCTTCTTTTAAAACTAGATTTCGGATGTTCAGTCACTTTTGTTTCTGCATCTTAATTTTCTAAAATTCATTAATATCTAAATTTTCTTCTAAGTCCTAAGTTTAAAAAAAATTAAAATATATAATATTTTTGTGTGATCCTACACTTCAACAGCTTTTTGTCTTTTGTTTCCCTTTTGTCTTTATTTTCTTTTCTTCATTGGGTTCTTTTATTCTCTTCTTTACTTGTTTGTAAGATTTCCACCTTCTGGGTCAAAGTCTTTTCTCTTAAGGTGGTCTCAATTTGCTTTTGTCACTTCTTTCATTAGTGACATTTTCTTGTTCTTCGTTTAGATCAAGATTCTCAAAGTCTTCAAGGATAATGTATGTCCATTCAGGAGCTTTATATTGTGTGCTCGGAACTCTCAGTCTTTTTGATCTTCGTAAAGGTCTTCTTCTCAGTTGTTCTTGCTCAGTTTGACTCGATACTTCATTTACATGTTCTTGTTTTTTCTCTGTTCTTCTTCTTAGAATATATTTTAGTCCTTTTACTCCACTTGACCTGTGATCACTTTTTCTGACCCTCTTTGTTTGTACAGCTTTTTCACCTTCTTCGCCTATTTCTAGTGTTCTTTTACTTTCTTTTTCTTTTAGCTGAGCTTGTTCTGGGCTTTCTAATTTTTGTCTTTCTGTCGATTGAATTTCTCCGTGATCTTTTAGTTCTTCTCTTTCTATTTCTAACTGAGTTTGATCTGAGTTTCCTGCAGTAGATTCTTCTGTTGACTGAATTTGTTCTGATCCTGTCAATCTCTCATTTTCTTCTTCTGATTGAGCTTGATCTGGATTTTCTGTTTCAATTCGTTCTGGTCTTTCAATCTCTTGCTCTTCCTCAGCCTCTACAGCAGTCTCCTGAGACCCAGTATCTAGTGCCCACCCTACTTGACTTGTACTTGGTTGTTCATCATCGATGCATTCTTCAGAGTCTGTTTCTCTGTTTTCTTCGACTTCACAACTGTCAGCTTCTGGTTCTTCTCTTTGCTCTACCAGTTGCTGCTCTTGTCGTTCAGGTGGACTTGGGACTCTTTGTGTATGACTGGCATGAATCCAGTTTGGCAAGCCAAAACACTTCACTGCTGTTGTTGTGACCAATATAATTTGATGAGGTCCTTTCCACCTGGGTTCTAAACACAATTTTCTTATGTGCTTCTTTATCATAATCCAGTCTCCTGGACACAAATCATGAGGTTGATTCGGCTGTGCTGTGGTTGCATCTTCTCCAATCTGGTGAGACACAGAATGTACCAGATCAGCTAGTCCTTTACAATAGTCCAATATTAGATCATCAGTTATATTCATCAGTTTGTTTCCAGGTACAAATGCTTGTCTTATTGCTCTTCCCATGAGTATTTCATGAGGACTCAATCCTGTTCTTCTGTCAGGGATGCTTCTAAGGCTCATCAAGACAAGGGGCAAAGCATCAGGCCATTTCAGTGAAGTGGATGCACACACCTTTCCTAACCTGGATTTTATTGTGCCATTGAGCTGCTCAACCACTCCAGAAGCTTCTGGTCGATAGGCACAATGTAGTTTCTGTTCAATTTTTAGAGCTGTACAGATTAATCAAATTATCTCATTATTAAAATGAGGTCCTCTATCTGATTCCAAAGTGACTGGAAACCCAAATCTTGGTATGAGCTCCCTCAACAGTAATTTGACAACTGTGAGGCTGTCATTCCTTCTCGTTGGATAGGCTTCCACCCATCGAGAAAACAGACACACAATGACAAGGATGTACTTCAAACCATTACATGATGGCAGTTCTATAAAGTCGAGCTGCAGCCTTGTAAATGGTCCCTCTGCCTTTCCAATTTTTCCCCAACTGACAACTGTCTTTCTACCTGGATTCTGCTGTTGGCATGTCAAACATCGTTGGCAGAGACTCTCTGCAATGAGTCTAAACTTGGGATTATACCATGTCTGCCTGAAGTTTCTAATCACGGCATCCCTCCCAATGTGTGCAGCTCCATGATATACTCTTGCCATTTGTGACAATAAACTGTCTGGCATTATTGGTCTACCATCTGGACACACCCATACTTCATCATCTGCTCTTCTTGTGCATCCTGTTTTGATCCAAAGTTCCTTTTCTTTTGGATTTGCCTCATCCTGTAACTGCCTAACTTCATCCCATGTTTCAAATGCAGAGAAAAACATTAGTTGGCAATTGGTAGTTTCTTTTTCCAACCCTTTGTTCAAAGACATTGTATTTTGAGCACAAAATTGTGCAACTTGGTCAGCATATTTGTTGCCTTGTGTCACATAATCATTTCCTGACTTATGTGCAGCACACTTGACCACTGCAATTTCTTTTGGCAATTGTAATGCTTCCAACAGTTCTTTGACATTTTTACTGTTTCTGATAGGAGAACCTGAAGAAGTCAGAAATCCCCTTTGCATCCATAATTGGCCAAAATCATGCACAACCCCAAAACCATATTGACTATCCGTGAATATGGTTACTCTCAATTTTCTCCCAATTTTGCAGGCTTTTGTTAAAGCTACCAATTCGGCTATTTGTGCAGACTTGACTCCTCTTAGACAGGATGCTTCTATAATAGCAGATATAGTGCATACAGCATAGGCAGCACTCAGTTCTCCATTTTGTTTTCGCAAGCATGACCCATCAACAAACAATACATAATCTGATTCTCCCAATGGGACATTAAAGATGTCCGGCCTGGGCTTTGTACACATTTCTGTTAGATCCAAACACTCATGATCAACTTCTTCTTTCACTTCTTCACAGAATGGGTCCGGCAACAAGGTTGCTGGATTCACTGTGGTGCATCTTATCACACTTACATTTTCAGCACCTAGGATCACTCTTTCATACTTAGTCAGCCGACTAGGGGTCAAGTGCTGAGTTCGAGTCCTTGTTAAAAGGATCTCGACAGAATGTTGCACATATACTTTCAAGGGATGTCCCATTACAATAGTCTCACTCTGTTCCAGACTCACACAAGTAGCAGCTACTGCTTTTAAGCAGCCAGGCAATGCTGCAGCCACAGAATCCAGAGTGGCAGAAAAATATGCCACTGGACGTCGCATCAATCCATGTCTTTGGGTTAACACTGAAAGCGCACATCCTTCCCTCTCACAGCAGAACAAAGCAAATTCTTTCGTATAGTCAGGCATTCCTAATGCTGGTTCTTGACACAAACAATCCTTCAGTTTTATGAATGCATCCTCGCTTTCATCATCCCATTCAATCGGATCTATCACGTCTTTTCGTGTCAATTTTATTAGAGGTTTTGCAAGCAATGAAAATCCACTGATCCACTGACGACAGTATCCAATCACTCCTAAAACATTCATACTTCTTTCTTAGTTTTAGGCAGATTCATCTGTCGAATCACTTTTATTCTCTCTGGTGTCACTTTTCTAACTCCCTTTTCTATCTTGTGTCCCAAATATTGGACTTCTTGTTAGCAAAACTGTACTTTTTCTGGTGACACTTTGTGTCCACCTTCTGCCAAATGGTTCAGTAGAGCAATTGTGTCTGTAACACAGGCCTCTCTTGTCTTTGACGCCACCAATAGGTCATCAATGTACTGAACCAAAACTGAATTTCCTGGCATAACCAATGTTTCCAAATACTTTTTCAAGATTTGATTGAAAATCGAGGGACTCTCCGTGTACTCTTGAGGAACTCGGCACCATGCCAAAACACGGTCCTCGAACCGGAATGCGAAAAGATATTGGCTATCTATGTGCAAAGGAATCGAAAAGGATTCTTGGCACAAATCAATCACTGTGTACCAATGTGCATCCCAAGGTATCTGATAAAGAATTACTGCTGGATTTGGTACTACTGGACAACAGGGTACTACTATCTTATTGATTTTCCTTAAATCTTGCACTATCCTATATTTGCCACTAGGCTTTTTAAGTCGCATGATTGGCGAATTACAAGGACTGCCCATTATTTCTTTCAAAATACCTTGTTCAATCATTTGATCAATTACTGGAGCAACTCCTGCTTTTACTTCTGGACTCATTTTGTACTGTCGTGTGTTTGGATAAATCGCACCTTCTTTCACCATTATTTTGATTGGGTCTACATTTGCCATCAGACCAATTACTTTTCCTGAAAAATCCCACACATCTGATCTCACTTTGTCTCTCAGCTCATCAGGCAGACTGCTTTCAGTCAGAAGTGAAAACATCTCATCCACTTCTGTTCCTTGTTTTGCTAGCATCATCTTGAAAGCGATATCTTCATCAGGTGTCTGGAAAGCAATACCATCAGGTGTACAATAGATGGTACAGTTCATTTTACACAACAAATCCCTCCCTAACAAGTTAACTGGGTTTGAATCACACACCACAAACCGATGCATGTCTTTGAAATTTCCGATGTTCACTTCTATTGGTTTAGTAACTGGGGTTTTTATTTGCTTATTTGAGACTCCTACAACTTGGATAGTGTCTCCCAAGAGGGGTAGGTTTGAAATTTCTGCTGCTCTCACAGTAGAACAGGTAGCACCAGTATCCACTAGGAAAGTGATGTCATTACCTTCCACTTTTCCATCAACAAATGGACCTGACTGATCTACCGCCAAGGATGCGCCAAGCATGCATTCTTCCTCCCCTCTCAGGCACCGTCATTGAGAAACATCTGAATCACTCTCATTACTTTGCATCCAATATTATTGAACCGTTTGTGTATTCTTACAACTCTCTCCACGAAATCCGGTGTTCACACTGTATCTCTGCACTTGAGCATTCATACAGTTGGGCATAGAGGCTTGTGGCACCTGTAACTGTGGAGTAACTACCTGTTGCTGTTGCTGCTGGTTCACAACCACCTCATTCTGCATCTGTGGATTTAAATTTTGATTTACCCCATTATTCTGTTGAAAGTTTCTACACTCATTCTTCCAATGTCCATGCTTTCTGCAAGCATGACAAGGATACTTCTTTTTCGCTTCTTCTCTACTCATTCGCCCTTTTCCTTTATTTCCATTCGATCCTTGACTATTCTGATTCTGGTCATTCGACTGGTTATCATTTTGAGAACCAGTACTTGCCTCTTGGTGTTCTGCCAACTTCACTTGTACCCACATCATCTTTTCTTTCAATTTCTTGTGTTTTGCGTCAATATCATCACTACAATACTTCGCATACTTTAAGATGTCATCAATAGGCTTACTTTGCCAGCAAAGCATATGCTGCTGAATCATCTGAATAATTTCTGATCTCAATCCATACACAAACCTGTACACAAAATGTGCCATATCTTTATCACCAATATTTTCAAATCCACTATACTGTTTAAATACTTGTAACAACCTTTCGTAATATGCATGCACTGACTCCTTTGGTTCTTGAGTTGTTCTATCTATTTTAACCCAATCCATTTCCTTTGGAGGACTTTTCCCTTTCAAGAAAGTAATCACTTGCTGATACTTTTTCATCACCTCTTCTGAAGGCGCACCTGTCTTTGCATCTCTTGGATACTCTTCAGTTGGCCAATCAACCGTAATCTTACATTCTGTCCACAAATCAGTTGGTACCACTATATCAAATAGGCCATCCAAATCCTTTAATAATACCTTTGAAACTTTCACAAACCTCTCTACCTGCTTGTACTATTCAACTGGTTTCTCCCTTAATCTGGGAAAATCATTCGCAACAGACAAAATATCCTGTCTAGACCAAGGAACATGAACATATCCACCACCAGGAACTTCTCTCAGTGGTCACACTCTTTCAACCTGTTCTGTTTCTCTTAATGGGAATGCAGATGCTTCCTTTGTAGCTGCCTCATCCCTTTTCCTTGTCCATCTACCTCTCCATCTGTCTGCATCTCCCCATTTCTTCAAGATATTCATTAATTCTTTGATCTGTAATCTCCTTCCTGACACATTCAAACTTTCTAAATCCTTTTCAGTAAATTCTGCCCTATATGGTTTCTGCAATAATTTTGATTTTTCTACATCTATTCCAAATTCTGTAGCCACTTCTACTATCTTCTCATGAAGATTCTTTGCTCTCCAGGTTATACTTTTACACAAAAACAACAATTAATCATCTCTGTATGTACCTAATCTATCTGGGCTTATTCTACCAATGATCATTTCTTCCAAATCCACTTTCAACTTGCCACATCTATACTTTGTGTTTGGGGTTTCTTTTTGTCTAATCCTTTCGCCCACTCCTCTAGGTCTTCTGGCGAAAATCCTTTAGAATTTCCTGCGACTGGAGTGACAATCAGTTCCTTTCTTCTTTTATTCACTGGTGAACCTCTCTTCAGGGTTTTAGTCACTGTTTCAATATTAGGGAGATCTAGTAACAAGATATTTGAATCACTCTCACTTGTTAGATCTTCTGACATTACTACCTCTTTTCTAACATTATTTTGTGGGACTGTCACTGTTTGTAATCTCAGGGTGTCTCGTTTATCCCCATATAATGGAATAACCGGACCTATCGTTACTGGTACTGTCAAGGCTTCAGCATTTAAACCTAACTGATTTATTTTCTGAATTTTCTCTTCTTTTGTTCTAGTCAATGCGTCCCTTTCCTTTTCCTGTAACACTCGGGTAACTGTTGGATCATATAAAACCTGTGGAACTAATGGAGTTCTCATTATTGGTGCACTTGGAGTTGCCTCTCCAGCATTTTCTTGATAAGGTGGAGGTCTTTTAACTAAAATGTCCTCTAATAACTCATCATCAGTTTCATCACATTCTGTTCCTGCCATACCGGTGTGTTTCAATTTTTCTTTACATTTACTCCCTACTTCATCTTCAGCCATCAATACTGGATACAACCCTTCCGTTACTACAGCTCTTCTCCATCTTTTCATCTCATCTCCTCGAGTATCAAACGGATATCTTGGAAAAAAACCTCCATTTATTCTTCTACCTCCTCTGTATTTCTCTCGTTCAAATGCCTCAACTTCCCATTCTTCCAAAGCTTCATACTGCATTAACCTAGGGCTAGGGTCTAATGAATTCATCCGATTTCTCAAATTCTGAAGAATCCTTACATTAATCGTACCATTTTCTGGAAAAGCTAGAACACCATCGCCTCTCGTATACTCCACCCAATTTTCCAACCAAACACAAGTATGATATCCTTGTTCCAACATCATAAAGGAAGCAGGCGTATTCGGAGGTGGCATCTTTTGTTACTATACGTTTATCCTTTTTAAAGAAATTTTTGATTTTATTAATTAGCTTCATTCTTCCAATCCCTGTAACTAGTTGTTTCAGTAACCAAAACTAAGAAAACTCTTCCATATTTGTCTCGTATCCTATTCGGCAACTCTTGTCCTATACCAGCACGACTCACACCAACAGTCCAATTGAAGCTCACTACGTATTTTCTTCCACAACCAATACCTGCGCGGCTCTTGTCTGCCAACCAATCAGAGCTTTCCATACACCCACTTGTCTGACCAATGCCAGCGCGGCTCTTTGTGACGTCAGTATCACTCCTACTACTGACCCTCCCTTTACAATCAGCACTTGTTACACGCCCGCTGTCTCAACCAATACCAGCGCAGCTCTCTGTGACGTCAGTATGACTCCTGCTACTGACCCTCCCTTCACAAGGTAATACGACAATGTATTTTCTAAACTTTCTTAATAAATTTTCTTGTTAGTAACAACGTAAAAACAGCGCTACTCTGTCTGCTCCGCTAATTCAAAGATAGTTTATTCACTTGCTTCAAAGAGAAAGTACTTCCTTATACTGCGAGTAAAAACCACTGTTTACCCTTCACTTAAGCTCATCGGGGAGGACCTATTACTCCTCTAGGGATACTCCTCCTTCGGGTAAGGCCAATGTTTCACAGGTGGACCCTTCGCTATCACTCACTCCTGGCTTTTATACAATATAGTCCCTAATATAACACCTACAGCCCTCCGTAGCTTTTAGGTATTATGACAACAGACGAGTAACCTTCTGTAGTGTGATTTCCTTACCACACTCTTCAAAATTCCATTCCCGGGATTCCCAGGTATCTCTGTACCTGTACTTCCAGACAACAGAGAACAGGACACTAACTTTTCATGTTAAGAACGTATAGTCAATAATCAATAATCAATAATCACCAAACTAATCAATAATAACCATAACTCTGCTACCAGAAAAACTGATCCAGCGTGAAGAGGCCAAGGTTGGATATTTTACACAAAAACTGAATTTTTCAATGGGCCCATATATATATTTATCCAAATGTGTTCATTCGCATTCCCTGGCCAATCCGCTGGGGGGTCAAGTTTTATAATTTACTTAAGTTCTGATTAGTTATTTCCCTGTAACCACAAATCAATTACAGTATCATTTCAATGGCTAACTAATCTTCACGAATCAACACTCTTTCTTTGGTCGATGGACCATTAGTTGAGTTAGTTGATGGTGATATTAACAACTTCTTAACTAAAATTCTTAGTGAAATAACCACAGACTCTGAGTAATAATAATAAGTTTATCTAAAATTTCAGTCATTAAGTTGAACGCTCATCAAACATAGATACACAGTGCAAATTCCATCTTTCTTAAGTGGGAGAGAGAACAATCATATAGCATAATACATTCAATTACACAAGCTCATTCAACAAAATCAAACGCATAAGAGTGGATAGATGAAGAGAAAAGAGGCACATTATAATACATTTGCAAAGAAATATGCAAATTTTGGACGGAATGACATTTACCTAATAAAGATGACTGGAAAACCACCCCTCTGGCCAAAGGACTGGTGGGGGTCCCCTGACTTAGGATCAGGAGACAAAGATTATAGGATAGGATCAGGACAGGTCTGATACTTACTAGACTTCTCTACAAACCCGACGCACCAGGGCGATTCCCTCTCTGTCACTCTCTCCCTCCTCGATATTCTTCCGCAATTTTCAAATCTAATCAGGCAGTCGTGTGAATCTTTCAAGTCTGTTCTCTCTCTCTCTCTCTCTCTCTCTCTCGCTCTCTCTCTCGTGCTCAACTCCCAGCAGCAGCTTCAGCTCCAGCTTCATCATCTGAACTCTCCGCAGCTCTCTCTTCACTTAACTCTCTAGTTATAGTCTTTATTTCTTCATGTCCCACCCTAAAGAGTTGCAAATTTTACTAAAATACGGAATATGATTGGACGGGGTTAGGGGAGTCTTCATCACACCAGGCTGACGTATTCATTTTTATTAGTAGAACCTATTGTTTGCTAACCCTTCCCCTTCGACTCATTCATATATTTTGTTTTCACATGCATATTTTGTTGCAAATGCAGTAATTTATTTAATACAAGCTTCATAGATGAGCGTTACATCTTCTTCTTTTCCCATCCCTTCTGTCCTTGAATCTTGGCAGTCATTCAGCTCTCTCTCGGTCACCGGGTCATATCATGGATTCACTGAGCATGCGCAGCTCTTGCCATTTTCTTTTTCAGTCATGGTTTAGCAGGCCCAAATGCACACTATTAATAAAATAATCATAAACAGATGTTATTTTCTTAAACATATAATTCTCACTGTTCACCACCCACTTCTACTCTATCCCATGTAATTATTATTATTCTTGGGCAAAAGCGTTAATAACAGCAGCTTTCTTTTAAATCAAGCAAGCATATGCCAGGCATGCAGTACCTCAAGATCGCATTAGTTTCTCTTGCGCATGCTTGAGGTTTTCCCTCTCAAAGCGAGTTAGTCACGTTCTCTTTGCGTAATCCAGGTTTGCACATGGGCAAAGCGTTTTTGCAAATTAAAGCGGGTTTTAATCGCGTTGCATTTTATTTCTCATTAATTCAAGCATGCGTAAGCTTTTCTCCCCGTGTGTCTGTGTCTGGTGTATATTAGTTTCGTCTCATCTACTAATTTAAATGATTACTGAAAGTTAAAGGAGGATTCATTCGAGCAAGTTTTATTTTCTCGAATCCTTGCTCCATCACTAGTATATCACCTTCCAAATGCTGGCTGTGGAGAGTTTTCTTGATCTCCAGGGCAGCCAGGAGTTGCTTGTGTTAAACTGTGACAATTAGATCCATTTACCACTGGTGTCTTGGTGCTTCACCTTATCATTTACCCCATAACTGAGAACCAAATACACCTCTTTGGCACTTGATTCCCACGGAAATCAAGTTGATCAGTCCTAGGTTTACTTACTCAGGAAGGTGATGTAAGGTAGAGACTCAGAACTCAATGAAACATCTATTAGCAATCGCTAAATAAATGTCCAGTCAGTGCTTTTACTCAAAGAGAAAAATAACTTTACTACAGGCACACACAGTATACTGTCCAAAAATTATTAGAGGCAAGAAAAATGCGATACATAGTTATCAATGGGAAAATTATTGATCGGGGAAACTAGCAATTACTGGGAAATGCTCTATCCCATAATACCGTCATATACAATCTCTTCAGTGCAAGCTTCAGCTTTTTTTCTATTGGTGGGTACAGGTCTTCTTGCATGCTTTTCTAGGTTCTCCATCATCAATGCCTCCCACAACAAAATTCGAGTAGGTTAGTGGGAGTACATACCAGTCTCCAAAGTCACAGGGGTATATTTACAAGGGCATCGCGCCACAGGAACGTCACTCTTAACAATGTTCCTGTTGCGCAATGCCCTGGGAACTGCGCCGACACCCACCGACCACACACGCAACCTGGGGTTCATCCTGGACTCTTCTCTGTCAATGACCCAACAAGTCAACGCCGTCTCCTCCTTCTGCTTCAACACCCTCCGTATGCTTCGCAAGATCTACAGATGGATCCCCACCGAAACCAGAAGGACGGTCACCCAGGCCCTCGTCACCTGCAGGCTGGACTACGGCAACGCCCTCTACGCGGGAACCACAGCCAAACTCCAGAAGAGACTCCAACGCATACAAAACGCCTCCGCACGCCTCATCCTCGACATCCCCCGCCACAGCCACATCACCGCCCACCTGAAGGACCTGCACTGGCTTCCCGTCAACAAGAGGATCACCTTCAAGCTCCTCACCCACGCTCACAAAGCACTCCACAACGCAGGACCAGCATACCTCAACAAGCAACTCACCTTCTACACCCCCAACCGCCAGCTCCGCTCCGCTGACCTCGCCCTCGCCACCGTTCCAAGCATCCACCGAACAACCGGCGGCAGATCCTTCTCCCACCTCGCCGCCAAGACATGGAACACCCTCCCCATCCACCTACGACAGACCCAGGACCTGCTGACCTTCAAGAGACTCCTCAAGACCTGGCTGTTTGATCAGTAGCTGCTCCCCCCCCCCCAGCGCCTTGAGACCCTCATGGGTGAGTAGCGCGCTTTACAAATTTTTGATTGATTGATTGATTGATTGATTGATATTTACAAAGTGCTGTTAAGCCACTTTTTGTGGCTTAACACCGCTTTGTAAATATTGTACACTTTCATGCAGGTATCTCTGTGAAAGGGGCGTGCAATGGGTGTTGCTGTGGGCATTCCTCTGCAGCACCCATTGCTTTTTGACGCTTCCCAAGATTTACAAGGATCTGTAAATCTGAGGCAGTGACAAAAACAAACACCATGCAAGAGCAGGCGTTAGAATGGCGAAACGAGGAGATAGACTTTTATTTCTCCTTGGTTTTGCTTTTTCTATGTGTGCTAGATTCTGCAGCACACATAGAAGTAATAAATCGCCATTATTGAATGTTTATGCACAGGAAGGGAAACCTTCCTGCATATAAATAATCATTCCCTGCAACGCAGGCACCCTTTCACTATGGTGCAAGAGTGCTAGCGTTGGTGCCATGCAGCTAATTTTAGTGCCAGTGCTAGGGAAAACCCAGGGGTGCACCGTATTGTTCTAAATATGGAGCATCCCTGCGTTTTTTAAATGTTGGAGTGTGGTGCAACCAAATTTGGCGCCGCTCCGCACTCCGAAATTTCACTGTACATATACCCCTAAACTGTTCTTTTGCACTAGACCTCACTCTCTTAATTCTGAGTGGATCACTCAATGCCAGCTGCAGGTGAAACTTGTCACCTCCGGGTTGTGTGCCTTTCTGTACAGTCCAGCAAGAGCAGGTGCAGTGACTTGATCTGTCTCAATCTTACAGTTGACACTGTAAGGGCCTCTGGCCTCAAATCAAGTGCATAGATGTGCACCTCGGAGAAGAAGCCGGTTTGGTCCATGCCCAACAGAATGAAGGCTGCACTGCAAATGTGCTTCTCAGTTCCACTTTGGTGGTTCATTCTCGGGCTCGAACATAAGCCTTCCACCCAAATGACAAAAGTCAATGAAAAACTGCTCTTAGTGGTATGTGATCTTGTGGCAGCACACGCTCTCGGAACACAGTTTAGTTTTGGAAGAGGTGACCTCTAGCTGACCCATGGTGTGCACTTTCTATTAGTCATGTTCCCCTTCAGTCACAGGTGCTTGATTTCCATACAGGGAAACAGCTAGATATGGTGATAATCTCCATGAGCACCCAGCCATTCACAGGTGTAGCTTTTAGGCTTTAGGCATGCCACAGGAGCCACAGGGTGCCAAGGCCCCACCACAGGCCCTGGTAGTACAGATCATGCCAAAGGATGCATTGGGCTGTGTTCTGCTCCTTCTGCCAGAGGGCCTTGCCGTCCTTTTTTTCAAGGCAACATCTTCTTCATGCAAGGGCGTCTCTAGCACCATCCTCAGCAGTCAGTCAGCTCCTTCCCTCAAGGCAGGCCTTGGGCAGCTCCCCTTAACAGATCTTCAGTTCTTTCTAGTTCCTGTTCCAAAACGTAGTGAAGAAATTTTGCCAATTCTTGCACAGCCCAACCCTGGCACTCAAAAGAGCTTCTCGGCCTCCACTGGCATGGAAGATTGCTTTCTTGAAGAGAAATCATGGCACATTGAGTGGTATTTTAATGCCCCATACTATGGGTTTCTGTATGCCAAAAGGTCCACTCTGGACCAGTTTCAAGTCATTCCTGACTTTTGGGTTTCCTCCCAAACTGGTCCAGCTATTTTGTCTTACAGTATCAGTAGGGAGGTGAGTAGAGTTGGGAGTCACCTGTCAGGAGAGACCTTAAACAAAGGCATAAATGAGAGAGAGGCTTCTCCACTTAACTACCGCTCAACTCCTTAGGAGTAACAGTTCAAGTGAACAACAGAACAGTAAAAGGCTAGGAAGTTTCCGTAAACTTCAAAAGGGGAGCTTCTTTCCCTTCTCCTCCACACTCTAGAGTTTCGTCACCTACAGAATACCTTAAGAATATTTTGGCAATGCCCCTGCAATTCACATTGCTGTCTGCCTGGGGCTCTATCCACCCTCTTCTGTACTACTTCAGTTCAGAAAATAAACAACAGAAACATGTTAAGGGAACTTGAGGCAGGCGCACATAGTCTCCAGAGCCATACTGGGGGATCATTTCCATCCCAACACTATTACTTCGACCTCCTTCAGGAGCTGTAAATGTGTGTATGTTCATAATATTGTCATGTAGAAGGTATGATGATACATTGCATGATCTGAATGAAAAAAAATGTCTTATGGCACTCAGCATGCTTGCTACAGGAGAGTTGGTTACTGTGAAATGCACAATCAAGTCATGATATTTACATTTGAGACCAACAGAGGGCATGCAGAAGTGAGCCTCACATTTCTCAGATTCAGAATGCTCCATCTGCTATTTCTAGGTTCTCCTCAGAATCCGCCAATCTGAGTCCAAAACCATTTAGTTATTATCTGTGCATTGAGTGACACTCGGGGTGTTTACTGCACTGGATAAATACCATTCCTCTTCAGTGAAGTGTTTACTTAGTCTGGCAATTACCTCCTATTATGAGATTCTGCCTTTGGGATGAGAAATAGCAACTGGATTCTACAATTTTACACCACAGTCTGCATGTTCTGATAGATAGATATTCCTGCAGATTCCTACCCTTATAAATATCACTCCAGGTGCTAGACTGCTCTGGAAACATTTTCAGTGCGATAGCTCTCCAATGCTGCCAGGTGATGCCATGTGCTTTTGCTACAATCCCACTGTACTAATGGAGTCTTTGGCCAGGTTGTAGTTTCAAGTATATTTATTAAGTTGTAGTTACAAGTTGTGAAGATCCTGTAAACAGCCCAACCAGGAGCAGCCTCCCTGCTGCTCAGCCGATCTTTAAATGTCAACACTCACACCAGGCACCCAAGCATGCCAAGCATATCCATCACACCAACATTCCATACAGAACACTCACACTGGCTGAGCAGCTAGGAACCAGATACATGGTAAGAGTATAAACACAACAACAGGATATTACACCCACCCTTCCAGATGTGACAACAACAGAGTATATTAGGCACCAGCCAGCATGCTGGCATCAGTTCCTGCTTTTCCACAACTCCTTGATGTCGCATGAGCTCTCTCTTTGCGTAACCGATAAAATTCCTTAGCATTTTCACAGATACTAGGTCAAATATATCCTCCAAAGATTGCAGGATTCAAATTATGTTGCAGATGTCACAAGCAAAGGTACTTGCTAGACTTACATGGCATTTGCATGTGGTGTTTGGGCTCAGAACACGTGCCTCCCGTGCCTTACTACACCCAAAAGCTATCAGGGGATAGGAGGCAAAACTATTTTTGGCCAAGAATACCCTTAAGCATTCCCCTTCACCTTCTGGTATGTCTCCTCACAGGAATAATCTCCAAAAAGACCTTCCCACACAATGCCTAAAAAGAATCAAGGAAGGAGAAATCCTCTTCCTGCTTGAGGAAATGGTCCCTTTACTGGGACTGTTCAGCATCTCAAAGCAGTTCCTTAAAGTCAGACTTTTCATCATTGTTGGTGAAAATCTTGACATTGGAAAAGGTGAAGCTAGAGTTCCACTGATTTGCATATGGCCATGTCTGAACTGGGGTGGTGGAGTGAGCTAAAGAATGATGATGGATTAAACCCAGATCAGTTGACTGGGGGTGAGTGTTTGATTGGCTCAAGCGTTCCGTCCATCATCCCCTTTTGTATCGCTTTGTTCGCCCCTAAGTTGGCGGGGGTATGCCCAGACGTGGGTCCCTTGCTCACTTTGCCACTGGATTCAGGCAAGCCTGGCTGATGACGGCTGGAATGCCAGAGACCGGTCCTAGGATGCTTGTTTCCGGTCCAGGGAAGACATGGCTTGGCAGTTCGGGCTGGACTGTTCCCATGAGGCACAGGGTCAGACTGATTTGCATATGGCCATGTCTGAACTGGGGTGGTGGAGTGAGCTAAAGAATGATGATGGATTAAACCCAGATCAGTTGACTGGGGGTGAGTGTTTGATTGGCTCAAGCGTTCCGTCCATCATCCCCTTTTGTATCGCATTGTCCAACCCTGCGCAGGTTGTAGCCTTCTGGCTGGTGAAGCTGAATTTGCTCTTGACGGCTCCTAAGGGCTCTGCTTTTAGCCATTCCCCAAGGACATGTCTGCTCCTGCAGGCTTGGTGACTCCACTGACTCCCCCTGATGCAGTCCGAGTCCAGGCCTCCACAGACCCTGGCTCTGACCCCCAAGATTAACTCAAACCTGTCACCCATTCAATCACTGCCACCTTCAATGCCAACACAGATGCCTCCCTCACAACCATCCATAGCACTACCTTTGAATCCTTCAAAGTTAGATGACATTATTTGCCTGGGGAAAGTGAAAGTGAAAACATGTTATAATGACATGCCATTGGCTATGCCTTTCCCTAGGGACCAAAGATTTGCCGGGATGGAAGAACCATTTGGGCCCAACTTCAAGGCCCTTGATAATCATAATAAGGATTTTGCCCACACGAAAGACGATGACTCAGAAGCTGATAACCTCCTTCCCCTAATACAGATGCAGGCTTATACTTTGATATACAAGCCACAAGTGGCCTAAATACTGCACTAGAAAGGCACATTCCTTACTCTTTAGCCCTTCTTTATTCACTACAGCACTACAAAAAGAAGCAGGAACTTTAATATTTACCCTGCCCTCTGCAAATACAAAATAATTCTGATGGACATTTTGAAACCATCTTCTTAGGTTTCAGGACTCTTTTTCCCTTTAATCAGGCTCTTCTGAAACATGTCTGGGCTGCATCACTGAAACCATTTTCTAGCCCAGCAGTCCACAGACAAATAACCAGATGACATAGACATGTAGTGGATCAACCACAATTTCTGTCACCACACCATTTGCCACAAAATCTAGTGGTCCAAGCTTCCAAAAACTGAAAACTGGACTCTGTCGCAGTGGCGGCCGGCAGGGATGAGGGCCGGGGGGAGGATTGGGGGGAGGAGGTAAAAATAAATTAAAAAACGTACCTGATTACCGGGTCTCCCTTCTGCGGTCCCTTCGTCGTCTCTCCAGCCGGAACAGGGAAGCAGAAAGCACCCGGCTCCCAGGCTCCCCTGAGCCAATCACAAAGCTGCAATGCAGAGTTGTGCTTGGTCTGAGCACAGTGAATCGGCGCTCAGCAGGGAATGGGTGCCTGGCCATGTTCTCAATGCAGGCTGTAATGCAGCCTGCATTGAGAACAAGGAAAGTGCGCATGACTGTTTGGCCGGCCCGAGAGGGCTGGCCAAACATTCATGCGCAGGTTGGGAGGCCAAACCACTCCTCCCCTCCCCATCTCTGTAAGCAGAGCAGCCCTGCCCGCCCACAAAGCTGCCACAGAAGGGAAACATAAAATGATAATAACAATGAGTTATTATCATTTTATTTTTTCTTTATTTCACTGCTGCTGCAAGCAGTGGGGTGACGCTTCACCGCCTTAGCAGAGGAGCCGCCACTGCTCTGTCGACTGTAAAGTGTTGATCTCTGGCAGCTTGACCCTATGAACGGCGAATGCATTTACTGCGCCGCTAGATCTAGCTGGCCCAACAAACGTTCCACTCCTCTCAGTGCAGGGTTAGATCTAGGGGATGCCATCACCAATAAAACATCCAGGGGTATATTTACAAGGGTATAGCGCCACTAGAACGTCACTTTTAGCGACGTTCTGGTGGCGCTATGCCCGTCTCCATATTTACTAAGCGGCATTATGCCACTTTTTGTGGCTTAACGCCGCTTTGTAAATATGGCCACTTTACATTCATCACTTAGCGTAAAAGGAGCGTGCAATGGGTGTTGCTGTGGGCGTTCCACCGCAATACCCTTTGCTTTTGATGCTGCCCCAGATTTACAAGAATGTGTAAATCTGAGGCAGCGCCAAAATTAATGCCATGCAAGAGCAGGGGTTAGGATGGCGAAATGAGGAGAAATACTTTTATTTCTGCTCGGTTTTGCTTTTTCTATGTGTGCTGCATTCTGCAGAATGCAGCACACATAGAAGTAACAAATCGCCATTATGGATTGTTTATGTGGAGGAAGGAACACCTTCCTGCACACAGTGGCGTAACGAAGATTGAGGGGGCCCCCCTGCAAAGTACATGCATGGGGCCCCCACGCTCGGGACCCAGTTTGAAGCTCTCTGGCCAGGGGCCTGCCAGTGCCGGAGGGGGGCCCAGGAGTTCGGGAGCCCCCCTCCCCGCACTGCGGCCGTCTGCGGGGGCTGTGGGGGTTTTTGTTACGCCACTGGTTTGATTAACATGTTGGTGATAGAGGGGAGTACTTGGGGAGCGGGGGCAGGAAAGGCCTGTTGAGGTTTTGCTGGATGGCGGCAGGAAGGACAGGCAGGAGGACTAAGTGATGGTTGGGATGGTGGCAGGACAGTCAGTTCTAGCTCGCTGTGGTGGGGTTGTGATCAGTGACTGGGAAGGTTGAACAGAAAGGGTGCAACAATGGACTATAACAGTTGACTTTAGGAAAGTGTGGAATGTGGTGGTGTTCGTTTGGTTGGTCTGGGCTTCTACTGGAGGATTAAGGGTAAGAATGGTAGATCCAATTAATTGTATGATTAAGATGAATATCAGGCTGTAAGACATATGCTGTAGGGTGTTGGGTTAACCTGTTACATTAAAACAGCCTTCAGCACTTTAAGGTAGTGTTGAGTGCTTCATTGCACAGTCTACCTTCGTTCTACCTTATTATGGTGTGTATTTTAGTGCACTGGTTGAGAGTGAAGAAAAGAGAGTGAAGAGGGCGTTTCACACCCCACAGCGTGTACCCGGGAAGGGACGGCTGCAGAACCTGGCCAACATGAGGGTGTTTTGGGCAGGAGGTTCTGCCGAGTGCGGCAGGGTCTGCAGGAGCTCACAGCTCAGCAGCAGAACTTGCCATGGTGTGAGCGGAGGATACAGACTGTAGGGAGCTGAGACTGCTACCGAGGCTGCCGGCGCAGGACTGCCACTCTTTCTGCTCCACACTCACCTCCCAGTGCCTCCAGCTTATCTCTCCGCTGCTGGTCTCCTCTCCACCTCTACCGATGTTTCCAGCAGTGCCTAATTTGTAATAAAAAAAAAAATATGTGCCAAGTCCGTTCTCGTGAGGTCACTGCAGTCTGCACCACCCATTGCCCCTGTCAGCACTGCCAATGACCGCACAAACACAACTACTAATCATTGCACTCCTACAAGAGTGACAATTCAGACTATTGCAGGCCACCCAAAGCTATAATAAGATATTATTCATTTTAATGTACATTGACTTATTAAACACTGTTGTGCTCATCTCAACATTTGACAGACAACGCCACCATGTGGTGGACTGTCATTAGAGCCGGTGCTGACAATTAAGTGCTGGGCCGAGCACCGGAAACCACCGGCTCAAATTAAGCACTGGTTTCCAGCCTTAGGACAGTCCGAGCAGCAACTGGAGCCACAGGTGTGAAAAAAGGACAACACTGGAAGCCGGGATGGAGGCTGCTCAGAAGAAACCACCTTCCACAGGAGGCACAATGTTCTGGGCAGCAGGCTGTCCTCCTCCCAGCCCCACCTTTGCTGCGCAGGGGTTTAAATGCACCAGCCCCTTACTCCATTGCCCCTGGGGGAGATGGTCAGCGTGCTCTCATCTGCCTCACTGGTTGGTAGTTCATGGTGACTGACAGCGCCAGGAAACCTTTTTGGTGAATGTGCGCTATACAAATTTGGTATAACATATTACAAAATGTGAATTACATTTCCAACAAAGTAATGACTGAAGGGGGATGACCCATTATCATATTTTATGTATGCTTTCCTGTGTGCCGACCAAAAATGTGAATGACACCTTCAAAAACCAATAGCTGAAGGAGGCAACCCAAAACCGCTATCTATATATTTGTTTATCACTTTTATTCTTCAGTTTACATGCTCTGGTAGACAGATAATCATGTCTTTCTGATATACGAAAATTGGCTCAACATCATCAGTGCTTAATTTGTGAACGAAAGAGTGCCGGTGCCCGAAGCTCTGCTCAGAAGCTGGCGGCCGTGCAATTAAACATGGGTGCACCAAATACCAAGGCCAACAGTCTTTTATGCACTCCCTGCCCCTTTTTCTCGCTCTTGCAGTTGGCTGCTTTCTGTGTTTTGTGTTTTTCCTCTCTTGCGCTCGGAACGGTGCCGGTCCCCAAAAATAAGTGCCAGTGCCCCCACCGGCTCAAATTAAGCACTGAATGCCATTCTAACAAAGCCCAGTAGCCCACGGGTCTTATCCAAGCACAACCTTTTTTAACCTGAGAGAGGACACTTCTGCCTTTTATTTGGAAAATGTACCTTAAATCCCGAGCTGTCCTCATACTTTTCTTCAGTAATGTTTTTGAAATGTCTACTAATTCATTATCCAGAGATGAGCACCGTGAGGTGACCTTTGGGTGCACGAGTGCTACAAACCAATAAGATGGACAAGCTTCATTATTCCTTCTTCGAGCTGCCATGCAGCCCTCTTCCCTCTGTAGGGTCCTCTCCCCTTTCATGCCCCCTCCACCTATCGGCTGTCTCTCTCCGCCCTTTAATGGGGCCCAGAGACAGCCTATGCACCGTGTAATAAAGCAGCAGCGTTTGACACTGCGTCGCTTCCTTCCATTTCTCTTACTTCCTCCCTCTCTTTGGTTTTCCTTCCCTTCTTTGTAAATTAAAGCGGCCTAAGGCGGGGAAGCGGCGAAGCGCTATGTGAGCAACCAAGGTAAAAGCATGCTGCTTTGTTCCTCTCTGTTCTCTTCCCTGCTTTATTTCCATTTCTCCTCCTTCTCGTTTTCCTTTCGTCTTCTCTTCCCTCCAGTGATAATTTTTTTATTTACAATTTTTATTTATTATTCTTTTTCCAAAATGTGCAAAGGTAACCATTTATACAGAATGACAACATCACAAAGTAGTTCTGTAATTTCACTGACAAAGGAGTTGTCTCCCATCAGACATTTTTAACTTTAACCCCCTCCCTCTGTCACACCTCGGTGAACCTTTCCTATACCATCCACGGGGGTTGCTGGGAAACCTCTCCATCTTCTGTCTCTTCTAACCCTCAGCGGCGGCTCCTCCGCTAAGGCGGAGAAGCGTCACCCCACTGCTCTCTGAGCAGTGCAAAAGGAAAAAAAAAAAATGATAATAACACAATGTTATTATCATTTTATTTTTAGTACAGAGCCAGGTTAGGGCGGGGCTTGGCTGTCGTCCGAGGGAGGAGGAGTGGTTGGTGCACCGTAAGTGCGCATGATGGTTTGGCTTGCCGTCTTAGGCCCGGCCAAACAGACATGCGCATTAGCATTTCTCCACCCACTTCAGGCTGGTGTGCGGTGGAGAGAAAAAGAGGTGGTCTCCCCTCTTGCGATGCCTTTTAAGCCTCCAGGCGCCCCCTGATGACGTCACCAGCCAGCGACCCTCTTCTTATCCGGAAACCGATGAGGGACTCCTGCTTTTAGGCTCTTTCACTTGGCGCGACTAAGGGCGCCCCACCGCTATTCGCGGGGGGCGCCTGGTCATTGTCTGAGCTGCAAACCAGGCCGCTCAGGTCAATCACGACGCTGCTGTAATGCTGGTGACAGGAGCATCGTGATTGACTTAGGGGAGTCTGGGAGCCTGTGTGAGGCCGGGAGGAACAGAAGAGGACAGAGGGGAGGCGACAGCTGGCAGGTAAGTCGTCTTTTCTTTTTTTTAAAAAGATAAAGAGGAGGCAGCAAGGGATAATTAAAGCCGCACTAACTTGCTAGTCACTAGGTAATTAGACACAACGAGTCACACTTGGTCTAGATGCCCACCTCCAGCGTCCGCTGCCAAAGGATCCAACAGTTATAATGCATGAAAACAACGTGCGGAGAGGTAACACAAGAAAAATTATATTTGTAATGCAACAGAATACAAAATGAATTCTGGAGTCTTCGATGTCACTGATGCTTCCTTTATTTTCCAAAACATTGGTGTACAGGGCAAGCAAATGCAGCCAACGTGTTTTACCCTGAATAGGGCTTCATCAGGGCAGTGTTTGTTGCAAGGATTGCGTGAAAGCATCAATTTCAAAACGTCATTCAGACAAGCTCAATTTGTAGGCACGTGATGTGTCCAATTGATGAGATCTTTAAAATGAAACAGACGCGTGGCAAAATAGAGTATACTCTGATAGGTGAAATCGTATTGGTCGTGTCCGCCAATGTCCTGATCTCAGAATGCTGAGACGTCAACAGCGGTGTAGGCAGTTCGCCTCCCAAAATTGTGTAATTGCTCAATTTTGGGAGGCGAACTGCCTACACCGCTGTTGGCGTCTCTCGCCGTTCTGAGATCAGGACATTGGCGGACACGACCAATACGATTTCACCTATCAGAGTGAACTCTATTTTGCCACGTACGGTTTCATTTTAAAGATCTCATCAATTTGGACACATCACGTGCCTACAAATTGAGCTTGTCTGAATGACGTTTTGAAATTGATGCTTTTTCGTGCAATCCTTACAACAAACACTGCCCTGATGAAGCCCTATTCAGGGTGAAACACGTTGGCTGCATTTGCTTGCCCTGTGCACCAGTGTTTTGGAAAATAAAGGAAGCATCAGTGACATCGAAGACTCCAGAATTCATTTTGTATTCTGTTGCATTACAAATATAATTTTTCTTGTGTTGCCTCTCCGCACGTTGTTTTCATGTCTTTTCTTTTTTTCTACCTCCCCCCGCCTCACCACTACTGTTCCCTAGCAGCCGCCACTGCCCATAGTAGCTCTGCCTTGGCTGCCAAATGTTTAGAATATTTGTGGTCACCCTCTACTAACATAAGTGACCTTTTCAGACTTTATGCATTTGTCCATACCCATGCACCACTCAGCTCTGGTCAGGCACACAGGACTTCTCCACCCTCTAACTCAGTGATACTCAAAGTACGGCCCGGGGCTGCTTGCGGCTCTCCTGACCTTTCCATGCGGCCCCTTAGTGAACAGCAGCACTAGTCTGCTGTTTACTTGACTCAGCACTAACATTCAGAATGGAATTAACTAAGACGTCCTGCAACACTTTAGAAACACCTTCATTTTTTAAAGACATCTTACAGTAAACGTGTAAAAATATGATAAAGTCTCTTCAAAATTCCAAAATGTCTTTATCATTAACCTGTAGAGCCTTTTCTCCACAGTATATCTGATGATATCACTGCATTGAGAGGTATTTTTTTTAATAGGATAGTTTTCACGCATGAATGTAGAAACATTCATGCTTCCACCGACCGTGACAACAATGTCAATAGTGCACTAAGAGGCAAGTGAATTGTCATGTGCACCCCCTGGGCTGCTATTATAAATGGACTACATCATAGTTTATTAAATTAAACACAAGAAAAGAAAAAGGAGGCAAAGTGAAAAAAAAAATTGCCTAGGATCACACAGTTTGGTCAACTGGGGAAGCCAGGATTGATAGGTTTTCTGGTTTCGCATTATGCAAATCAGCCACTTTTTGAACATGCTTCGCTTCCTCTACACCCACCTTACAAACCCCATATCACCCGACCGCCACCCTGCTGGCATCAGTGTGGCCCTCAGTCACACCACAGACTGTACTTTGTGGCCCCTGGGAAAGTGTTTGTGAGTACACATGCTCTAACTACTTCCCTCTTCTCTTCTATAAGGCCCAAAGAAGCAACGAGCAAGTCTAGCTCTAGCCAAGTTCACATCGTTTGGTACCTACAATTATGCATAGTGGTGTCAGAGGACCATTTTCTCACTCTTCCTGAGAGATCACTGGCTGTAGTTCTCAAGTAGATATGTATAGCACTACACACCGAAATCATATGGAAAAAGTCTACTTTTCTTCCTTGCAAATTCAGCTGTTGCTCAGGGGTGAGGGCCCATTAACCCATCACCCTCGAGGGAGCTGCTCAGCATCCCCTCAAAAGCCCCTTAAGCAAAAGCGAGCGAATTCAGAGAAGTAAAGATTAAAACTGCAGTCAGTCATGATGACTGGCATTTAGAAATGTAAATGAAGTTTTCAACAAAGCCATGGATAAAGAGGGCTGACCGATTGTCCTGCTCTAAGTATGCTTTCCTGTGGGCTGATCCAAAATATGAGTGACACTGTTCAAATTCATGGGCAAGAGCGCCGTATCCCAGGCAGTGCCCACGAGGGGGCCCAGATCTCTTTCCCATGAGGTTGTAAGCCTATGGAGGCAGCCAGACATGTTGTTGTTCCGAGCCTTGTAAAGAGCAGAAATTGTCCCTTAGACAAACGTTCCACTAGAACCCCACGTTCCCACAGACTATATTCCAACAATTCAGCCCATATTATGGGCACGACGTCAGGACATAGCTTTAGCTGTATGTATTTATATTCCTTTGCATGTGCTCAAGTGTCTTCGTGCTCCACTGCCCTGTGTTAGGTCCCCTACTGTGGAAATTCCATAGAGATGCCATATTCTAAATCCTTTCAATGTGTCCCTTTTCTAAGAAGGTACTTACCCGCAGGGGAGTTTCCTTAGTGATTTTCCTTTTCCATCCCTGGAGTATTATGGCTCTGTTCCAGGCCCAGGCACTACCTGTGTTGCAGCTGACGGTCTGTGTATTCTACAGATAGTATGTGTAGTGACATTCCCCAAAGCCAGCCTTTTAGAGAAGTTTCTGCAACCAGGGCAAGCGTCCAGTCATTTACCTCTGCGGGGGTCAGTTACGCCCTGGGCCGGCCTACATATTACGTTTTACTTTTATTCCCGATTTCCCGGCCAGGCCCCACCATGATGCCCTCCCTGATCCAAATTATGATCTCATCCCACCCCACCCACCCACTGAGACTCCTCGCCACCACGGAACTCTCCTGCCTCGGCTCGGACAGACTCACCTGAGGCCTGGCCTGCAGCTTCAGTGGCAGGCGCGAGCGGGCAGCAGAAGAGGGCAAGGGCAAGGCTAGCCAGGCAGGGGCTAGTAATAATTAAATTATGGCCGGGGGCGCCGCACGGTGACGGTCTTTCTCAGTAGTCACTCTGGCTGGGTCCTGGGTGGGATGCCTCACTGCACTCGTCACGCTCACGCACACTTTTAATTGCGCTTCTGCGCAATGCACATGACAATGGTATGGTCACCAGCCCCACCCTATGCCCCACCCTGAAGACGCGCACTCACGCAGATGTGGAGACATCTGCGCGCCGCGCACCATAACTAATAAAGAGCCTCAGAGGCCCGCCCGGGGCCCGGCGGACATGCGCACCATTTAATTAATTAAGAGGCCGGACCATTTAATTCATGAAGAGGCTTGCTGGGGGCTGCGGGGGCCTGTGTTACGCCCCTGGCCGTGCGCGCACCATTTAATTAATGAGGAGGCCGTGCGTGCGCACCATGGCCCTGCGCACCATTTAATTCATGAACTAAGGGGCTTGCTTGCTCCACTGAGTGAGGGGGGCCCCTGGAGCACCGGGGCCCCCTGCAACACGGGGACTGCGGGGGCCTGTGTTACGCCCCTGCCTGCACATACACAAGAATTACCTGCTGACTATGGTGCAAGGGTGCTTGCATTGGCGCTAGGCAGCTAATTTTAGTGCCAGTGTTAGGGAAAACACAGGGATGCGCCGTGCTGTTGTAAATATGGCGCATCACAGCATTTTGGAAATCTCAGAGCGCAGCGTTGGCAAATATAGCGCAGCTCCGTGCTCCAACATTTCGCTGTATATATGCCTCCTAGTTCCCACCATCATCTGCTTGTTCTGCTGCCTTAAAAGCTCATTGACTTTCCACATTAAACCACCATATTCTGGTGGTGTATGGCTTCACATTTTTTCACCAGTTGGGAGATAATCACGATGGTTCACTGGATCTGCAATTCTACCTTTCTGTCCATCCGGGCTGCTCTTCCTCCAAAATGATTTGCTCTCTGCCACACACTTTGACTTTGGAAATCATTACCCCACTGAGAACAAAGGGCTTTAGGAATGGTTACCTTGGAAAAAAGAGGACCAGGATTTGGTTCCTCTTATTTCCTGGTCCAAGTGCCAAATGTGTACAATAATAAATGTCGTGCCCAAAGCTTTCCTCAGAAGCCTGTGGCCGGTACTGCTGAATGTCAAGGTTTCTGGATAGTAAACCTGTCTAGTATTTATTCCATCTCAAACCTCTTGGCTTGGACGTGGTGACAGTGGTGGGGAAAGGTTTCTGGACTAGTCTGGCACTTGGATATTCAGTAGGGCAGAAATCTGCTGGAAGATTATGTATTCACCAGAAATATTGGTGCAAAAGTTAAGTCAGTTTTTTTGATCTTTTCAGGGTATTGTCCCTTGATATATTTCACTGGGATTTTCCTGACGAAATGTGTCAAAGAAAAACAGTGGCAGTGCAATTATTGTCATGTGACTAGCAATTCAGATTTCTGTGCAAACTCCCGTTTGTGCAATAATCAGAATTCATAGTCTGATTTGTATTAAGGACCCGGCTGTTTGCTATTTTTTAGATTATATTGCATATTGCATATTTCCATGCCTTCCTCAACATACAACCTCAGCTGCCATATGTCAGCCAATATTCCTAGGGTTGACCAAATCCCATGGTACTCTCAGTCTCTTCTTCCCTTCATCTATGGTCATACCTGGATTTGTATTAGCAGCTAGGTTGGGAAGATTGTATTTATATTCATCTCTAAACTGATCATAAAGTAAACATAAGTTAAAACCCCATGGCACATCACTCAACATACCTCACATCATTCAGAAACTGGGTATTAATTAGGCTAAAAGCGTAATTCGCTTTTCCATAAGTACATGAATTTTTGGGTAAAGTATGAAAAATTATATGGAATGCAAGTCCGTCGATTAGCGCTATATTTAGTGCAAACTGCATGCTCGCAACAATGTTTGACATGAGAATGCATTTCAAGGTTAAAAGAAAGTACCAAAAACATAAGTGACGTGAGCAAAAGATACTCACGCTCTGGATATCCGCCTTATTCCTGCACACTCACCGTGCATAATTATGCAATCTGAAGTAAAGGTGTAATTTAAGAATTATGCATAATAAGTGTAATACAAAATTCCAAAATGTATGCAAATTACACAATTTGCCTGGACCTAGAATTAATCACTACCCTCTAAGGCATGCTGTTCAGTTAGTGTCCAATATGCTGTCAAAACTGGCTTCCAATTTGCACTTGATCATTTTAAGAAGCAAACATTTGTGTTACACAGTATATAGGTGTTGGAATTTGGGTTACTGGTTGAGGAGGGGTGAAACCCCGCTCAAGCAGCAGCTACAATCTCTGTCAGGGTGAAACGCAAGCAAACCTCAAATTAACCTGTGGTTAACCGTCTGGTACCTTGGCACATTAGCAGTCAGGTAAAGTATTTATGCAGCACTTCAAACAGTAATAAAGTGAAAACACAACACAAGAAAAATCCTCCACCAATTTAGAAAAATAGAGTACAATTTAATAAATTATTTGACACCAATACAGCAAGATTCTGATCAGTAGAACCAGAGATATGCAATTTCAAAGGTTTGAGTAAAAACCTTGCCTAGAAGCAGAAAACATCAACTATGGTTATCTGGTCGCACCAGACCAGGAGAAAGTCACAAGTTCAGTCCAACTATGATGGAACATGGGCCGGATACAGGGACCAAGTTAGGCCCACTGAAGAAAGTGCTTTAAATCCTGGTTTGGGGAGC
The DNA here is from genome assembly GCA_963921515.1 of Calotriton arnoldi. Taxonomy (NCBI): domain Eukaryota; kingdom Metazoa; phylum Chordata; class Amphibia; order Caudata; family Salamandridae; genus Calotriton; species Calotriton arnoldi. The sequence goes on along the minus strand of CAWUFW010005392.1, from coordinate 161,660 downwards.
TTTGAGAGATCCCGTGTCGAGGATGCGTTGTGCTGAGGCGGTTCCGAGGAGCTGTGATGCAGAGTCCTGCATCATCATCTAGGATATCGTTGATGAGGAGCTTGTAACGTGAAGGTGTGTGCCGAGGTTGCGACGTGCAGCAGCGGTTCCGAGGAGACTGTGGACTGCGATGCAAAGTCCTGAGTCATGTCGATGCGAAGTCCTATGTTGAGGATGCGTCATGCACCGCCGTTTCCAGAGAAGCTGCAGGGTTGCGATGCTGAGTCCTACATCATCGTTGAAAATGCCCTCAATCAGGGGCTTGCAGTGTGAAGGTGTGCATTGAGTCTGTCTCGTGCAGCGGCGGTTCGGAGGATACCGTGGGCTGCGAGGCGAGGTCCGGCTTTGAGGATGCATTGCGGCAGTTCTGATGCAGCTGCAAGGAGATACTTTGTGCTGCATTGGTTCTGCTTTACAGGACCTCAGCTGGGCTGGCAGAGCACCTTCAAGCCCACTTCCAAGGGTTTATAACTAGGGTGACACTACATGGGGGGCAGGACTAACAGCAAGTAGAGTCCAGGTGCTGGGTTCAAGATGGTTGGAGCCTTTTCTGTCCCTGAGGTTCTGATCGGGAGGCCAGCCAACTAGCCCTCAGAGACACTGTGGTGGTCTTGTGATCAAGAAGTTGGTCATTTCACTGAAGCAGCAGGGCAGCAGGCAATAGGGCATCAGGGCAATGGAGTAGCAGTCCTTCTTTCTGAGCACCGCAGTAGTCCTTCTGAGTCTTCCACAGGTCCATAGGTGTATTGAAGAGTTCGGTCTGAGGGTCCATTATGTATACCTGGTACCCACTTTGAAGTAGGAGAAGGTTCTGGGGAATTCCACCTGCCAGAGGTGTCAGGAATTTCCTGTCTCCCTGGCCTGCCCCAGAGTGTCCGGTGTCAAAAAAGACTAGTGTTAAACTCTTTATGAGAGCTCTCAGGTAGAGCCTTTGTGATGTGCAACTGTGGTAGGTAACAGCTCCTCCCCCTCATCAAGTCAGAGATGGCCCATCCTGCCTACACCTATTGCCCTTTGTCTCACTGTCTGGGAGCAATGCACAAAGACCAACTGTCATATCACCCGGGATACAGGTTGCAGGCACCAAATGATTGGGACACGAAAATGCCAACTTTCTAAATGTGGCATTTTCAGAATTCTAACTTAAAATCCGACTTTACCATTAAAGAGGGCACAAATTACAATTCTTTAGACACCAAACTTGACATTCCCACCTGCTCCCATTATAAAGTTATCAATTATTAAATGTAATAAGTTAACCCAATGTTACCCTATGGGAGAGGCATGCCTTGCAGTAGTGAAAAAAGAATTAAAGAGTTTTTCACTACAGGACATGCAAAAATTAAAGGTACATTCCCAACCTTTTAAATACAAGGCACACAGCCTTATGGGCTGTTTAGGGCTTTACCTGGGGTTGACTTATATGTATTAAAAAGTAAGGTGAAGGCCTGGCAAAAGGTTTATTTTGCCAGGCGGAATTGGCAGTTTAACTGCACACACAGGCTGCAATGGCAGAGCTGAGACATGTTTAAAAGGCTACTTGTGTGGCACAATCAGTGCTGCTGTCCCACTAGTAGCCCATTAGTAGCATTTAATTTACAGGCCCTGGGTACATGTAGTACCACTTCGCTAGAGACTTACAGGTAAATTAAATGTACCACTTGGTGCAAGCCAATTTCAACATGTTTAAAGGAGAGAACACAAGCACTTTAGCACTGGTTAGCAGTGGTAAAGTGCGCAGAGTCCTAAAAGAAACAGAAACTGGTTCAGAAAACAGGAGAGTGACGGCAACAAGTTTGTGGATGACCCTGCAGAAAGGGCCAAGACCAACAGTTTCAGCAACATCAAAACATTTTTCTTATATTCCACAACCCCATTTTTGCTTACCTTCTAAAGAGCAATCAGCATCTTATTCTCTTTTCACAATCATTCTTTTCAGCTTCAGTTACACAAAACTTCAGTTCAGACTGTGTAAGTAAATGTTTTGTTCGGTTGCCTGGAAATCTGAGTTGCCTAAGTATAAGGTGTGCTTTTTTTCTCCAAAATTACTACTTTCATTGTATCTTTTTCATTTAAAACCTGCCAGAAAGAGAAAAGGTTTTTTTCAACAAATTTGGCTGAAACAATCTATTCTTGGGGTAGTATGTTCACTCTGCTCTCTCCCCTATACATGGTAACATCGGCTCACACCTAATTGGCATAATTAATTTGCTTATAAGTCCCTATTAAAGTGCACCACATGTGCCCAGGACCTGTAAATCAAATAACACTAGGTGGCCTGCAGCACTAATTGTGCCACCCACATATGTAGCCCCTTAACCATATCTCAGGCCTGCCACTGCAGTGCCTGTGTGTATGCAAGTTACTGCCACTTCGACAGGGCATTTAAAACTACTTGCCAAGCCTTAAACCCCCCTTTTATTACATATAAGTCAATCTAAGGAAGGCCCTTGGTAACTCAAAGGGCAGAGCTGTATTTAAGTAAAAGGCAGGATATGCACTTCTGTGTTTTACATGTCCTGGTAGTGACAAACAGCTACGTTCATTTCTCACTGCTGCGAGGCCTACTCCTCTCATAAACTAGAATAGGGAATTCCTTAAAATACCTTTAAGCTGTAATTCCTGATCAGAAAGGAGTAGCTTTTTCATGTTTCCTAACTTTGGAATGGTAATGATAAATCCCCTTTAATGGTAAGGTAGGATTTAACATTGCGATTTTAGAAGTGTCACTTTTAGGAAGAGGACATTTCTCTGCTCGTACTACTCTGTGTGCCTTACAGCCTGTCTCTAACACAAGTCTGGGTTAGGTGACAGATCCCTTTGTGCATTCCTTCTAGACAGCCAGAAACACAGGAAAGGGCTGGGTGTGATTTAGCACCCATCTGCATTCATCTGCATTCCGATGGATCTTCTTGGGCAGATGGGAGGAAGGGGCCCACCCTCACCCTTCGAAGGGTAGTAGCCTGAACCCATACAAATGACTGATAACCCCCCCACTGGTAGTCTGGAGTGAGGTCAGGAATTGAAAGGCGTACTGGTGCACTTCCAAACCAGTCTTTGAAGTTTCCCTCACATCAAAGGCCCATTTGGATATAAGTATTGGGTCTCTGGCCCCATCAAATCAGACTCTTCTGGACCTACACTGAATCTCTGCCAGAAGAACTGCGGTGCTGCACAAAGGACTCAACTGGACTGTTTTTCTGGAAGGAATGCAGCCCTGCTTGTTGCCCTGCGGCCTGCTGCTCTCTGACTCTACTGTAAGGAGAATTGGACTCTGCCTTCCCTCCAAAGTGATCTCCAAGGGCTTGTTATCTTGCCTCCTGTTTCTAAAATCTCAAGGACACAAAAGACTTCCTGCAGGTCTGTTGGCGCTGCCGGACTTGGCCTTTTATGAGTCCTACCCTTGTATGAGGGCCCCCTTCACGTTCTGGGCTTCAGAAGTGGGTTCTGCAGCTGAATTTCTGCCAAGTCCGACGTTAAGCAGCGCAAAGCTTCTCAAAGCCTTGCAGCACAGCCTCTAGGAATCAATGCCGGACGACGCACAGCCTCGTCACGCAGACTGCGCTCCAGGATCCAAGGTATTGTGTTCAGCCGGCCCAAGTGGGTCACTGTAGCCTGCCCGCGCTCTTTCGCGGTTGGCCTGAACTTTATTATTGCGCCAGTCCCTTGCGACCTGAAGTAACTTTGTTGGCGCTACCCGCTTCTAAGCGCTTTATTGCAATTATTTTTATAGCCTGCAAGATCTCAACTTCGACTTGATGAATTGTGTTCGTTTTGGCCTTGCTTTGCCGACATAAATATTGTCTATTTTTCTAAACTGTTGTGGAGTCTTTTGTGGTGTATTTACTGTGTCGTTGTATGAGCTACTACACAAAAACTTTACACATTGCCTTCTGAGTTAAGCCTGTCTTCTCTCTGCCAAGCTACCAGGGGGTGAGCACAGGATAATTTAGGATTGTGTTGTGACTTACACTTACTAGGATCGTGGTCCCTACTTGGACAGGATGCATACCTCTTCCAACTGGAGACCCGCTTTCTAACTCACCCTTTGTTTGTTTTATACTTTATGACTGAGTTTTTAATTTAGACTAGCATTCAATACTTGTCAGGGATATCTATGAATTCAGAAGTTGGAAAAAAAGCTTGATACCAACTTTTTCCTAAAACCCAGTGAACGAATGTGCTAAAGTACTAAAAATCCATGCAGAAAACTGAACATCCCACAGAAATGCTTTATCTACATAGGGCCACCTGTCTTTATTTCTGATCAACAACACAGATAATTTATCTACGATCACTAATGTGAGAGTTCAGTGATTTAGGGATTGAAAATATATATTATAAAGTTACAAATTGTATCAGTAGTTGAGTGTGTTAACTTTAGTATCCTGTCACTGCTCACCAAGAAAGATATATAAGACAGTAAGGAGGAATATAAGAGAACGAGCGAGAGATTCAGAATGAAGAACTGGTGTGCACCAGGATTCTCCCTGTTTGTATGTGAGGATTAAGGAATTGAGGAAGAAGAAGAAGATGAAAGGTAGAAAGGCCTATTCGCAGGGACACCTTCCAAACAAGAGGGATATGAGAGCCTCCCCATACATAAATATGTATTTGAAAGAAAAAAACGACAGTAACATCTAAAATTCAAAAGCTGACAAGTACAAAAATGGAAAACATATGTCAGATATGCAAACATAAATATACCACATCTTAAATTTGTGTGTAGCATTGGCAACATTTTTATAAATTATTCGTCTCTTTCAGGTGCAATCAGATCACCTGAGAGCAGCTTTTTACATACTGGGGATCCCAGTATCCATACAGTCTGAATTCATTTATGCCGATGCTGAGAGTGTGTTTCATGCTGCTTTATTCAGTGAGGCTGTTTGTGTTAATTGAATTTGTGACAGTTGAAACTAGGGTAGTGAGGAAAGAGGCTGCACCCATCCTGAGTCCCAGACTGTAAGGGCTATAGTAGTCAGGCATTGCTAAGCTAAAGATGATCCTACAAGGTTCCCATTATGAGAATTCCTGAGGCCCCTTCATGGGTTAAAATATACAAAACTGTATGAGATGTCAAAGTCTCTGCTTCATGTCTTTATACATGCTTTAGTAGAATAAAAAGAGATAGCCCCAAAGAGTTTAACGGCTTGACTTTGTTTCAACTTGATCTGATTTGTTTTTTGTACAATGCACTCCTCTTCGAAAGAAAGCAGCTTTGCAGTGCACATGTAATGCCCTATAGCTTACCTAAAGTGCTGCATAATTTAAATTGAATGGGAGAATAAAAAGTGAGATTAAAAACTTTTGTCCCTCTCCAACTGAACTTATTATTTTCTGACAACTGATCTGCCTTCTTATAAGGCCAAACATCTTCACCTGGATTCTCAGCATTTTTCCTATCCTGGCACCAAGAAAGGCTATGAATTTTCAGAGATGATGCTCAAACACTTTTTCTCAGTCCTACCTAAGTGTTGTATAAGGCATCAGGGAATACAAGGTAATAAGTATGTTATATCAGTGCTGTCAAAATTGTGTAATCCAGATGGTCCATATGTTCACTTGCCACTTCAGGATCCATCTCTCAAGCAGTAGCACTCCAGGGTGGTTCATTGAAAAATGGTTCATGGAGTCAAGCACCTGAGCGCCCTGAGGTTAAGCCAGAGAAAGGCTCTGAGTAGGCTCTGTGTAAAAAGCATACCTAGAGGCAGCCTACATAAAGGCATCACGTGGGACGCTGACGTACAAGGCTTCCGCTCCAGGCCTCTACCCCTTATCACCTTACATTTTAAACTCTATCAGGCTGATCTCCAGATCCTAGCTGACTCACACTCTCTACGGCATATGTACGAGTTCTAACATGCTTATTAAGACATCACAGGATGCTTCAGTGCTGACAGGAACTGGAACATCCTGCACATCAGCGCACACACACACATACGCACACACACACACACTCATACACACATTGTACTAATAAATAAACAGTTAAAAAAATACCTGGTGAAAGGTACATCAATCAGTAAACAAGACAGATGTTGCTGTGAATATTGTTCAAACTGACACTTGAAACATTATACAGTGCACTAACATCATCTTTCAGAAACAGTCACTCCAATGCAAGCATTTGAAATATCAGTCTCATAGGAGCCACAGACAATTGACAGATGGCATCTACAACAATGATAAATCTTTGATTATGCATTGCCATAAAACATTTGAATTAAACATGAGTTCTAACAAATATTAAATCTCCCATGGGTTTGGGTTAGACCAGTCAGCCGTAGAGTGGTCTTCCCTAAATTCTTTTGCCCTCACCCTCCTATTTTTCTGAATTCATTTTGCACTGGCCTTAGGACTCTGTACACTTTACCACTGCTAACCAGTGCTAAAGTCCTTGTGGCAAAATTGGCTTACACCTGAGTGGTATATTTAATTTACTGAAACGTCTCTAGTATAGTGGTAAACCATATACTGTAAAACATATACTATAAATTAAATGCTACTAGTGTGCGTGTAGCACTTATTGTGCCACCCACTTAAGTAGCCTCTTAAAACATGTCACAGGTCTGCCACTGCAGCCTGAATGCACTTTAAACTGCCAATACGACTTAGTAAAATAATTCCCTTGCCAAGCCTTAAACTCCCCTTTTATTACATATAAGTTACCCCTAGGGTAGGCCATAGGCAGCTCATAGGGCGTGGTGCATTGTAATTAAAAGGTTGGACCTGTACTTTTAAGTTTTACAAGTCCTGGTAATGAAATTCTTTTTTCACTACTGTGAGGCCTACCTTTCCCATAGGATAACATTAGGTTGCCTTATTACATTAAATAAGTGATAACGTTTGATTAGGAGCAGGTAGGAAATTTATGTTTGGTGTCTAAGAAATTGTAGTTTAAAATCTTCTTTAATGGTAAAGTTGGATTTTTAGAAAGTTGTCATTTTCCTGCCCTAACTATTTTCTGCCTACAGCCTGTTCCTGGGTCACATGACTGTGTGTAGTTCATAGTTGGACTTTGTATATTCCTCACAGACAGTCACACAATAGAGAGATTAGATGTGCCTTACAGGATGGGGGTGGAACTGTGCTCCACTTGCAGTTCTAAAAGCTATGCCCTGCCTTTACACAAATGACTTCACATTACCTCCTTGTTCATGTACTCTTGCTGGAGGCAGGGCAAGGGAGGCACAAAACTCCAAGCACTTCAAAGGGGATTCTCTAGAAACTTCTCCTAAAGAAGTCACCAGGTGTTGGGGTTTGTAGGGCTCAGCCATCATAATAGCCCTCCGATGCTTCCCCCCACCCCCCGTGATTAGTAAGGTAATGTTTGACCAGGTGGTAACTCACAGTAGAATACTCTTGATCAAACTGTGGTCAACAGGTCAGGTTTATTCTGAGGTCTTATCAACCTTATGTTTTGGTGCAATACATCAGGGTATTTCTATTTGCCTTAGGATCTCTGCTGGTGTTTCGCAGGCTTTGGGTTGTTAAGATAATTATGCTTGCCTGCATCTCATTGAGCATCCCTTTACACATTGTTGAAGGGTTAACCAGACTCGAACCACCAGAACAGGCGCAAGTCCTTAAGCGCGCACGTTGCTTTCAGCAACTGCTGAAACGTGACTCTACAACGTGAAAAGCAACCCCACCCTTCCTCGTCTATATAAGACTGCCGCTCCCACTTACTCGCGCTTGTGTTCGTTTCATCGCTATCCAGCAACTCCACTCACCTGAAGTCTTCCGACGAAGCAACAACTCTATGGTTCCGTTTTCGGACTTCCGGTTTTCTTCCTGTTTCCGCTGCTCTTCACCGCATCGAAGACTCGACTCCTCTTCCGACACCATTTCCTATCCGGCGTCAGTTCCCTGCTCCCGGTCTTTTCTTCCTTCATCCTGCAGCAAGACAAAAGAGAAGAAGAAGAGAAATACTTACAAGTAAGATCGTTCCGCTTGCGGAGCGCGCGCGCACGCATGCATGCAGAACAAGTTAAACAAAAGAAGAACTTATCTTTGTTGACACTCTCCCTGCCATAAATCTTCATTTCTCGCCTACATGATACAAGAAAGAAAGAACGCAACGATTACAACAGAGTTGGCAAAGGATCTCTGTGCTTTTAATCATTGCGATCATTACAAGGGAGTCATTGTATTCATTTCTTGTGTGAAAGACATTATTGTTAAGGCGTCATAAGGACCCGATATTAAGTGAGTAGTCAAACAGATAAGAGGCTCATTTGTGTATGTATGAAAAGAGTTTTTCTGGGCTAATGTTTTCTTGTTTCCACAGTAAAGGGAAGCTAGCACCTTAATTCATCTTTAGCATCGCATGGGAGACATACAGTAAGAGCAAAGGTACTAGAGTAGTACAAAAGTATGTTGGTATTGTGCTTATTTAGAAGTCATGTTAAGCAGGTAAATTGCACGACAATTATTCTTATTTGTTTTGTAGGAAGGATCCACTAAAGGATTCGCAACAGAAGCTCTTGGGCAGACGTGGAAAGTGACGTGTGTTCCTTTATTTTATCTTTTGGTTATTTTGTCCCTTTTTCCCTTCCCCCAGAAACCTACGAATCCAGACTGTATTACACACACAGTTTCGGAGGACCTAGGTGCTAGGGGGCATCGGAAAACTAGCTTCTCATCTCTCAACTGGAACCCCTGGATTTCAGGTGAGTGAAGGTTAACAGAAACACAAGCCTTCACAACATTTAGTTCTATTTGAGAGATGGATCCCGACAGAGATCGTATCAGTACCCATGACTTGGCGCAAGCCTTATTTGAAGATACTGAAACCAATAGAACGCTGCCTGAATTAGTGCAGAGAATGCAATTGGAAATGGAAAAGTTAAAACAAGAAAATCTAGATTTGCGTCAAGAGGTAATACGATTTAAACCGAGGGATTCAGCTTGGCCGAGTACAACCTTTCCGCCCTTTGCCACATCCTTTGAGACAGGGAACAAGTCAAGAAACGCAAATAGTTTTAGGACAAGTGATGAAAGTGCGACGCCCATACAGGTTACAGTCGCAGTTCCGCCGGCCGTGCCATTGTCGGCCCCTGAAAGGTTTTTGGGCGATAGTGCCAAGTATAACATTTTTATTAGTCAATGTCAATTACATTTCATGTGTAAACCTCAGGCTTTTACATCTGACGCAGCCAAAGTGGCATTTGTGCTTTCATACTTGGGAGGCACTGCTGCTAATTGGTCAATACCTTATATAGATAGGAACGACCCTGTGCTGTATAACTGGACATTATTTAAACAGACCATGACCAAATTGTTTGCTAAACATACTTATGTACAAGCTAGCGATAATGAGCTGCTTAATTTAAAACAATCTGGTAAAGATCTTTTGACATATCTAACACATTTCAACCGACTCTTAACAGAAACCCAATGGCCAGAAGAAAAACGTATATCGTTATTTTATCGTGGGTTACGTGACGAGTTGAAGGATGCACTAGCCCATATAGTGGACCTCCCCGACGATTATGCCAATTTTGTGGATCTGGTGGTAAAACTAGACCATAGGTTAGGAGAAAGAAAGGGCGACAAAACCAGAGTGGAAAGTAGGTGGTCATGGGCGAAGTCTGAAAAGAGGGAAACAGAAGTTAAACAAACAGATTCTGAGCCCATGCAGTTAGGCACTATTAAGGGCCCACTTACCCCTGAAGAAAAGGAACGACGTAGAAAACTAAATCTGTGTCTTTATTGTGGTCGCTCAGGGCATTTTGCAAGAGACTGCCCTTCTAAACCAAAAACCCCTAGGAAAGTTAGCCTTGCAGCAAAGATCCCGTCAGAGCAGGAAAACTAGGTAACTCGTCAAGGAAGGAGATCACTTGCACGAGGCAGCATCTGAACAAGATCTCCCAACCTCGATTTAAGTTTGTACCCCGAATACCAAGACATTTTATGATTCCAGTTATCTTAATCTTAAATGCTCAACTGAGACACACTGTGTCTGTGCTATTGGATTCAGGAGCAACTGGAAATTTTGTAGATAATCAGCTGGCCCAGAAGCTTCAGATACCCACTATACTTAAAGAACAACCAGAACCGGTATGTGCTGTAGATGGCACGTCTCTGTCTTCAGGAAACATAACCCATCAAACAGAGCCTATAATCATGGTCTGTCAAAATGGACATACTGAGTCCATTAGTTTTGATCTTATTGATACCCCTGCTTTTGGTGTAATTTTGGGAGTTCCTTGGCTTATCGCACATAATCCAATAATAAATTGGGTGTCCAGAACAGTAACACTGAACTCGGTGTTTTGCAAGGCTCAATGTTATCAAGTGGCTCATCAGGAGTTTGAAACCATTGTTCATTGTGCAAACTCATTAGTCACTTCTGATCTCATACCTTTTGAATATCAGGAGTTTGCAGATGTCTTTGACCCTATCAAAGCCACTGCATTACCACCTCACAGACCATATGATTGTCGCATAGACTTGTTACCAGGAGCTCCTCTTCCAAACAGCAGGGTATATGCGCTATCAGAACAAGAGACGAAATATCTAAGATCTTATTTGGATGAACTTCTGGAATTGGGTTTTATCCGACATTCCACATCCCCTGCCTCCTCGCCTTTATTTTTTATCCCTAAACGGGATGGCGGCTTGAGAGCTTGCCTTGACTATCGAGGTTTGAATAAAATCACTATAAAGAATAAGTATCCTCTACCACTGATACCGGTATTGTTAGACCAGCTGAGAGATTCAACAATCTATACCAAGTTAGACCTGCGAGGGGCATATCATCTTGTGCGAGTCAAGGAGCATGATGAGTGGAAGACGGCTTTCAGAACCAAATTTGGGTTGTTTGAATACACCGTCATGCCCTTTGGCTTGTGCAACGCCCCGCCGCCTTTCAGTTCTTTATTAATGAAGTTTTGAACGAATTTTTGGATATATGTGTTATCGTGTATATTGACGATATTCTGATTTACTCCAAGAACGAGACTGAACATACTCAACAGGTTAAGGCCGTGCTAGCAAAATTACTGGATAATCACCTTTTTGTAAAACTTGAGAAATGCGTGTTTAGTACTAGACAGGTGGAATTTCTTGGTTATTGTCTTTCGCCAAAAGGCATCACGATGGACAAGAAAAAAGTTAGTGCTATTTTAGATTGGCCAGAGCCAGCTTCGGTTAAAGAGGTTCAACGGGTGTTGGGTTTTGCTAATTTTTACAGACGCTTCATCCCTCAATTTGCAGAAACAATGGTTCCCATCACAAGACTGTTAAAGAAAGGACACCCATTTGACTGGTCTAAAGAGGCCTCACAGGCCTTCCAACTCTTAAAGGAAAAATTTACCTCAGCACCTGTCCTTAGGCATCCTAATCCAGATGTACCCTTTTTTGTGGAAGCTGACGCTTCACAGATAGCTGTGGGAGGGTTCTCTCACAACGGGATGAACAAGATGGTCAGTTGCACCCAGTGGCTTTCTATTCAAAAAGCTACTTCCAGCCGAACAGAATTACACTGTTATGGAAAGAGAATTATTGGCTATCAAACTGGTATTTACTGAATGGCGTCATCATTTGATGGGAGCCAAATTTCCGGTTACGATTTTTAGTGACCATAAAAATTTACAATTTTTAGTTCAGTGAAAGCTCTCACTCCTCGTCAGATGCGCTGGCTGAACTTCTTTAGTTCTTTTGATTTTGTGATCACTTTCAGACCAGGAACCAAACAAGTGTTATCGGATCTGTTATCTCGGTACGGGCATACTAATAAGTCTAAGAAAGAGACAGAAAGTCCCTCTATCATCCCATCAGAGAAAATAGTAGCACCTTTGATTACCCCTGATTTTATGGCGCAGATTAGGCAACTACATTTAGACGAGCAAGTGAAAGAGTGGTTAAAGGACCCAAAAATTCCCTTCAACAAGGCCTGTTCTACCATGATAATTTATTATACATCCCCAGCGCAGATTTACAACAGAAGGTTATGCAGTGGAATCATGATTCACCTTTAGCTGGGCATCCAGGAGCTCAGAAAACTTTAGATAACTGCAGGAAACACTTTTGGTGGCCTACCTTGGTGAAGGACGTTAAAGAATTTGTAGCTGCCTGTCCGGTTTGTGCCACTAATAAATCTTCCCACAGCTCTCCTACTGGTTTGCTTCAACCCTTGCCTGTGCCCCCTCACCCTTGGCACACTATAAGTGTGGACTTCATTAATGGACTTCCGGTGTCAGGTGGTCACACAGTAATTTTGGTGGTGGTGGATTATCTGTCCAAGATGGCTCATTTTGTTCCTTTACCAAAACTCCCATCTGCAATTGAGTTTAGTCATATTTTTCTATCACACATTGTAAAGTTGCATGGCTTGCCGAATAAGATCGTTTCGGACAGAGGGAGTCAATTCGTGTCAAAATTCTGGAAACATTTTTGTGATTTATTAAAGGTAAAAGTAGCTCTGTCCACGGCTTTCCACCCAGAAACCGATGGCCAGACCGAACGAGCGAACCAGACTTTATTACAAACCTTAAGATGTTTAATGGCGGAATTCACCAGTCACTGGGACAAAGCTCTAGCTTTAGCTGAATTCTGTTATAACAATAGCATTCATGTGGCCACACAATGTTCTCCGTTTTATTTCTTACAAGGTTTCCATCCCAAGTCATTACCTCTGTCTGTTGAACAGTCTTGTCTACCAGCAGTTACAGATCGATTGCACAACATTTTAGACATACAGGCAAGAGCAGTAAGACACTTAACTAAGTATAAAGAACAAATGAAGACTCAAGCGGATAAACATAGACTACCAGCCCCAAATTTCAAAGTAGGAGACAAGGTATGGCTTTCCACTAAGAATCTACAGGTAGCAGGCCCTAGAAAGTTGCAGCCCAAATATATTGGACCTTTTGCCATCATCCAAATATTGACCCCAGTATCAGTGAAACTGCAGTTACCCCCAGATTATTCTGTGCATCCCACATTCCATGTATCATTGTTAAAAGCCTACAATCCTCTTACGAGACAAGAGCCCCCTCCTCCTCCTATAGTTATTGATGACCACTTAGAGTATGAGGTTCAAAAGATTTTAGATGCCAAACGATTACAAGGAAAATTACACTATTTGATTTCTTGGAAGGGTTACCCGGCCGAGGAAAACTCTTGGGAACCTGCTTCAATGGTACACGCTCCTCGGTTAATCAGAGCCTTTTACCTCAGAAACCCACACAAACCCCGTCCGGTAGGGACGCCTTTGAGGGGAGCGACTGTTGGGGTTTGTAGGGCTCAGCCATCATAATAGCCCTCCGATGCTTCCCCCCCACCCCCGTGATTAGTAAGGTAATGTTTGACCAGGTGGTAACTCACAGTAGAATACTCTTGATCAAACTGTGGTCAACAGGTCAGGTTTATTCTGAGGTCTTATCAACCTTATGTTTTGGTGCAATACATCAGGGTATTTCTATTTGCCTTAGGATCTCTGCTGGTGTTTCGCAGGCTTTGGGTTGTTAAGATAATTATGCTTGCCTGCATCTCATTGAGCATCCCTTTACACATTGTTGAAGGGTTAACCAGACTCGAACCACCAGAACAGGCGCAAGTCCTTAAGCGCGCACGTTGCTTTCAGCAACTGCTGAAACGTGACTCTACAACGTGAAAAGCAACCCCACCCTTCCTCGTCTATATAAGACTGCCGCTCCCACTTACTCGCGCTTGTGTTCGTTTCATCACTATCCAGCAACTCCACTCACCTGAAGTCTTCCGACGAAGCAACAACTCTATGGTTCCGTTTTCGGACTTCCGGTTTTCTTCCTGTTTCCGCTGCTCTTCACCGCATCGAAGACTCGACTCCTCTTCCGACACCATTTCCTATCCGGCGTCAGTTCCCTGCTCCCGGTCTTTTCTTCCTTCATCCTGCAGCAAGACAAAAGAGAAGAAGAAGAGAAATACTTACAAGTAAGATCGTTCCGCTTGCGGAGCGCGCGCGCACGCATGCATGCAGAACAAGTTAAACAAAAGAAGAACTTATCTTTGTTGACACTCTCCCTGCCATAAATCTTCATTTCTCGCCTACATGATACAAGAAAGAAAGAACGCAACGATTACAACAGAGTTGGCAAAGGATCTCTGTGCTTTTAATCATTGCGATCATTACAAGGGAGTCATTGTATTCATTTCATGTGTGAAAGACATTATTGTTAAGGCGTCATAAGGACCCGATATTAAGTGAGTAGTCAAACAGATAAGAGGCTCATTTGTGTATGTATGAAAAGAGTTTTTCTGGGCTAATGTTTTCTTGTTTCCACAGTAAAGGGAAGCTAGCACCTTAATTCATCTTTAGCATCGCATGGGAGACATACAGTAAGAGCAAAGGTACTAGAGTAGTACAAAAGTATGTTGGTATTGTGCTTATTTAGAAGTCATGTTAAGCAGGTAAATTGCACGACAATTATTCTTATTTGTTTTGTAGGAAGGATCCACTAAAGGATTCGCAACAGAAGCTCTTGGGCAGACGTGGAAAGTGACGTGTGTTCCTTTATTTTATCTTTTGGTTATTTTGTCCCTTTTTCCCCTTCCCCCCAGAAACCTACGAATCCAGACTGTATTACACACACAGTTTCGGAGGACCTAGGTGCTAGGGGGCATCGGAAAACTAGCTTCTCATCTCTCAACTGGAACCCCTGGATTTCAGGTGAGTGAAGGTTAACACCAGGTATAGAAATAGGGCCCTTAGTTCACTTTCTGGACCTGCAAAAGGACTTTCAGAGGACTGCCTGCTGTTGTGGCTTGCTGTGTACTTCAAAAGAGTGATTTGTTGCACCTAGAAGGACTGCTCTGCTGCCTGAAGCCTGTCTTGAACCCTCAGATTCCTGCCCTGCTATTTGAGGCCTGTTCCACTGCTTGAACCCAGGACTAAGAGAATGACTCCAAGGGCTAGTAGGCTAGTCTCCAAATCAGAGCCTCAGGGACAGAAAAGGCTTCAATTATCTTGGACTTGAACCTGGACCCAGCCTGAGTGAGTCCTGACCCTCCAAGTGGTGCCTCTCCAGTGTTGGACCCAGTCCAGGTCCCAAAACTTGGAAGTTAAAAAAAGTTTAGCTACAAAAAAAAAATGCTCTGAGAACCGAGAAAAGAACGGGACCTACCTGCTCATTAATCTGCCCAAGGTGTATCGCCGGTTGGACAAATTTCGGGGCAGCTCCCGCTAAGTTCTTTTCCGCAGCAGCAAATCCTGATCAGCGGTACTTCGCAGAAGGGGTATCTGGCCTCATGGAGCCCTCATCGAACTAAGCCTGCAGCTTCCTACTGCTGGGGATTTTTGACTTCCAAAAAAGAGACTAAGGGCATGTTTAAGATCTTGGCGGGACTCCCATTGTCCCTCCGTAGTAGCATTTACAAGTACTCTGTAAAGCTGACGGATCCCCGCCCATCCTATTTAGATGTGGGCTGGCTGATCCTCCGTCCGCTTTGACAGAATGTTTGCTGTCATGTAAGCGACTCACCTCTGTCAGCACGGCAGACTCTTCTGCTGGCTAACATGACTCTGTCACCGTCAGTGGCGGGATTGCGCCGAGCCTATTTGAATTTCTTAGTTGTACTGGCATTGTCCAAGCAGTGGATTTCTGATGGAGGGAATCTATTGCGGGATGCTTTCAACATTGTAATATTCCTGTGGCTTTTGGATGGATGCTGATGTGTTTTGGCTAATTGTTTCCACCTGCATACCACACTAAAACACAGTCCATTTCAGACCATGATCCTTTGCCATTCCACTGCAGCAGAACATTCTTTCTGAGAACTTTTTCAGTGAAGTCAGTTTTTTTTGCTTTCTCTATTTCTTGTTTATTTTTTATTTATTATCCTGTGGGTTATTACATTTATTTAAGTTAATTATTTGTTAATGGCAGGGAGGAGAAATCCCCATTTTACTGAGGGAGAATTGTCAGTCATGGTGAATGAAATTATTAGAGTAGAGCTGCAGTTGTTTTGAGCCCAAGTACAAAATACAACTATAGCTCAGAATAGGCAAATGTGCGCCAGAATAGTTGACAGAGTGAATGCTGTAGCAAGCAACCTGCACACACAGGAGGAAATGAGGAAGAGGAGGAATGACTTGCGGGGGAGAGTGTGTTCCCTGGCCTCCTAGCGTCACCTGGAGCCCCATAGGACTGGTGGTGGTTCTTCCAGCCCCCCCTACAACTTTATCCCTGGGAGGAGAAGATCTTGCAGATCCTACATCCTGAAGGCTTGACAGTAATCCCTAGTGGAGCGGAGACTCGTAAGTTATACTTTTGAATATGTCACTAAACCTAAATATAGTTTTTGCTTTTGATTTAGCTGTTGCTAATGTGTTTTGCACCTTTTTAAAACATGGAAACCTATATATAATTTCCTTTTTCTTTTTGTTAGGAAATGTGTAGCATTATTGTTGTTTCTCTAGTTTTACTAATTGTTAATATGTGTTGTCACTATGTGTGTTTTTCTTCATGCTTTATTTTTTGTTTTTGCCTTGTTTGTTTGCTTGTTTGAATGTGTTTTTTTGTATTTAAGATTACAAGTTTCAACCTCCAATACATTTCACATGATGTTATGGTGCGTTTCAAGTGTTTTTTTCACCTAATAATATATTTCATATGCCTTATGTTTTGCCTTTTATGTCTGATTTTCTGCTCTCCGATTTTGTGTCTTCTGCTCTCTGTTTTGTATTTTCTGCTTGTTTCTCTGCCCCCTCTCTTTTGCCCCTTCTGCTCTGTTTAGCCTCTTTTGCTAGTTTTTCTGCCCTCTGTTTTGCCTTTTCTGCTCGCTCATTTCTCTGCCCTCTGTTTTGCCTTTGTCTGCTTGTTTCTTCCCTACATTTCCTTAAGACTTGGCTTTTCGACAAAGACCTCGCGACCCAGCCCCCAGATACCCCCAGGGGTGACAGTGACGCACTCTACAAATGCTGATTGATTGATTCATTCATTCATATATGTGTTTTTTTATAGTAAATGTCTGTTCATTTTTACACCATATGTTTACTAGGTATGTTTTACTTAAAATGTTGCAAATGTTGTTAATGTTTAATTGAAATGACTACAACTACAACAATGGCTTGTTTTTGTTTTGCGAAAATAATATTGCAATGTGATTTTGGTCATTCTCTCTTTTCTTTCATGTTATCACATATGTGAAAGTGTTATGTATTTAGCAATCTCTATTTTATGCAATGTTTTGAATTTTTTTTGTTTCATTTTGTATGTTGTCATTTTCTTATTATATTGTATTGATGTTATTTGTTTCACTAATCAAAGTATGTTGACTTGCAAATTTTAATGTCTGTTATTTTGTATGCTGAATATAAGTTGTTTCTTCAATAAATGTACTTTGCAGTGTTTATATGATGACTAATGCTAGTTATCCTTCTAAGTTGTTTAAATTTCAGATTTAGTTCCTGCCAGACCTTAAAATGGTTAATTTCACATTTCTCCTCTTTATTGTGTTGTGTGTAATTGTAATTTAAACTGTTTGTAATTTATTATACTACTGAAAGGTATAATTATTATATTAATTTTCTTTTTCTTTGTAGGTTGCTTGATTTTTGCTTCACACACACTTGATGTATAATCCAGACTTAAAAAAAAAAAGAAATTATAATAGGTCCAACACCCAGAGTACGTGGACAACCATCTGCTAGTGTTACTGATGCTACCTCCAATTCAGACCAGGAACAAGCCTTCACTGAGGAATCAAATCCTGCAAATCTGGATGATGAGGTGCAGGCTGGCCCATCTGGTCTGCCTGGGCAGACAGCTCTAGTTAATCTCACTCAGCCCACACCTACACCTCCCACCTCAGCCTCTGGATACCTCCACTTCCTGTGTCCAAAGCAACATCACGTCAATCTTGTGCCCCACAATCCTGGCTGCTGTTGATCCAACAACCCCACCATGTCCAGTTCAGCCAGGACCCAGTGGGATGGGGCACACTGGGCCTAGGGCACAGGAAAGGGGTTAGGGTTCATGGGAAGAAATCTGTGGGCCAGCAAAGTGATGCCACTGGGTTCATTGTCACCCATGCCACGATCGACCAATTCTTGGGATCCCTCAACCAGTCCCAAGACATGATAGGGCTGGTCCTTACAGAGCTCCGTGAACCGAAGCAGTTGCAGAGGGCGCACAATGTTCAGATGGAAAATCTCAATTCGAATTTGGGCTCCCTGACTGGGATGCTGCAGGAATGTTTGACCCATATGTGCAGGGCTTTTCCAGCAACATCTTCCCATTTCTGTTGTCCAACAACATCTGGGCCTACAACATCTGCCTCAACCACAGAAAGGAAGGCCCTGCCACAAAAGGAGACAACTGCACCCACCACAGTTCCTGCAACAGTGGATCCACCAGTACCCCTCAGGAGGTGACGTTCATCCGGACCAGCTGGAGAGGATGACAAGACCTCCACCACCACCAGCAACAGACGTAGAACCTAATTTCCTCCAGTGTGTGATTACCATTCACTCTGTGGGCTATTTTCTGGACACATTTACCTTTTTGATGCCAGTTGTATTTTGTACATTAGATTTCAAACAATGTTGGCTCTTCAATACTAGATTTATTTACCATGATAGAATTTTTATTTTGTATTGGGGGGGAGGGCGTCTTTTTTTATTTTGTTTTGTTGAATTAAATTAAAAATTATAACTTTAAAGACTGATGTGTTTCTTTTCTAAATGTGTTCAATTTCTTTATTTTGTCATACACTTTAAAAAGTTACAATTAAAAAGATTGTTTATTTATAAATGAATTACATGTAGGTAATGCATTTCACAGTTTTTAGAAAATGACAAAAAAGAACAAAAACCACAAATCAAACACTATTATTTCATTAAATTGAAATAAAGAATTGTTTTTCATATTTTTCAAATACATTAGAACCCATGCATAATACAAATACTTCAAGCTATATTTTCGGTTCCAGTTCCAGACCTTGCTACCATTCAACAGAAAACAAATCTAATGCAATATTAAGAAGTTAAATTCAATCACTGTCAAGTTGTCTTTGTACAAGATATGTACATCCAAAGTGTGTGTGTGTCTTTCACAGGATCAACCCATGTTCCCTTTGTACTTCGCAACAGCATCATATAACTGCAAATGTCCTAACTTTGAAATGCCCAAATGAAGATGGCATGGTGAAGGAACCAATTAGATTACAAAATAAACACATTACAAATTACTAATTTTGAGGACACATTTTCTAAGAATAATCAAAGATAAACAATGTACAATAGTATTTTTCCCTGGAGTTTCCTTAACTTGCCCTTTCTAAAAGATGTCTAGCACAAACTTTTATACTCTTTAGATTAAAAGTTGGTTTAAAATGTAATTTAATAATATGCAAATATATACTTACACTTGTGAAGAAGTTGTCAATAACATCTTGACTTAAGTCTATTCCTTCCTCTTCACCACTATCATCTTCATTTGGCATATCAAAATCCTCCCCCAGTGGCTCATCATGGCTTCCCTCCTCTGCAATGTGCTGGGTGTTCCGACAAAGGGCTATGTTATGTAACATGTAGCATGCCATAGTTAGTTTGCACACCTTATCAGGTGAATAGAGTAGGGCTCCACCAGTCTTTGCCAGACATCCGAATCTGGCCTTTAGGAGCCCAAAAGCCCACTCCATTAGCCTCCTGGTTCTTCCATGGGCCTCAATGAAGGAGACTTCCCCTGGGGTTGTTGGATTCTTCAGCAGTGCTAGGATAAGCTGAGTCTCCTATATGAAGAAAAATAAAATGAGCAAAAAAATGTAATACTATTTTTGATCATAAAACTTGAAATTAACTAAGAAATGTATTTACAGATTGTACTTACCAACAAGCCAGGCCCTCTTAAGTCCAAGTTGTGACATTTGCAGGGGCATGGTGCTGTTCCGTAGTACAACGGAATCATGTGTTGATCCTGGAAAACGCGCACACACGCTTGAGATGTACAAATCTTGTAAGCACACAACTTGCACATTGATTAAATGGAAGTTTTTTCTATTGCAGCAGACTTGTTTGCTGTCTTGTGGTGGCACCAAGGCAATATGTGGGCCATCAATTGCTCCAACCACATGTGTTAGGTGAGCCAAAGCATAAAAATCCCCCTTCACATTGGCAAAATACTCATTTTATGGAAACTGTATGAAGCAGTTGATGTGTCTCATCATTGAAGAAAGAATTTCTTGTAGCACACCACTGAAAGTAAGTTGTGACATTCCACCAGATACTGCAACAGTATTGGAATGGTCCTGTGGCCACAAAATGGAGTACTGTCATTATTTTCACTATTGGTGTCATTAATGTGGGATTCCTATTGTGAGGCAGAAGATCTGGCTCCAGCTGATGACATAAATCATAGTTTGCCTACTTAATCAGAATGTTTTGATGATATCCCATTCTTCCATGGAGGCATGGTCTGGAAATAGTTTCAGAACTTGAACCCGTCGTCCTCTCACACTCCCTGGGGTCTTATGTCTGCATTTAAAATGTAAAAATTGTTATACATTTTGCTAACATTTTTTAAACAAAACACAAATTTCATATGTTTAAAAAATATTTTTTACATAATTTTACACATTTATGTGATTATTTTTTTATGACATTTTTTACATCTATTTTTAAAAAAAGAGAAATGTTTAAATGATAGTTTTTAAATCTTGTATCTAAAATTCCGTCAACTGAAGTATAAACAAAATGGCACAACTATTGCATTTAACCACAGTAACCAACTACATAATGCAGTTTTGGCAAAATAAATAACATTAGCATTTTGTATATGTAAACAAACTACCCACAATTTGAGTGGAAGTGACACACTTAACATTCACAAACACCCTATTTAACAATCTAAAATGGCGGAAGCCTGACTTTGCCATCAGGACATTTGCAATTAGACAGAAGTCGGCGGAAGTTGATGGAGTAGTGGGTGTGAAACTCCATGACGGACACAGCCATAGGCTAACGTGTGTGAAAGCATCATACGAAAGCTAATGGATGTGTCTTTTTCCATTGGCCCTTTCGCATGTCGTGTAGATGTATGTGGCGTTAAAAAAAAGCTCACTTGCTTCCTAACAGTGCCACAATGAACACCTCCTCAATTGTTGCTGCTGTTTCCTACCTCTGGGAGCAACCATGCCAGGCAAAGCAGGAGACAGGGCCCCAAACTTCTCACCAGATGAGCTGGATATGCTGGCTAATGAGATCCTGTCCCTGTACAGCAAGCTGTATGGCTTACCAGAGGAATAGGTACATGTTTTAAATGAAAATGTAATTATGATTAACTTCTTTTTGTTTAAACATAGGCTAGAATGTCCCTTTTAGTTACTGAGTGAAGTGTAGTGATTGAAGTGAAGTTTCTGTTTATTTTCATTTACATATGAATATTATGGTGTGTATTTTTAAACATCTTTAAATTATACAACACCACAACATTAGTATGTGTTGTGTGTTTGACTACTTTTTTTTTGGTTTGTATACATATATATATAGATATAGATATAGATAGATAGATAGATAGATAGATAGATATAGCTATAGATATATTTAAAAATGTCAATTCTAATTTACGAAATTAACATTATGATAATTTAACCCCTTCGATGCGCGTGACGAGCTCAGCTCGTCATGCTGCGCGGTAGCGCTGTGCGCATGACGAGCTGAGCTCGTCACGACCACACCCGCGATCGGAATGTCCAGCACGGAATTCCGATCGCGGTCAAGGGGTTAAGAAAGAAGATATATTTATGTCACAAATTAACATATACATACCGCCAGTAGGTAGTTATAGTTAGGGTGTAGTTTGCTTAGGTAAAGCGTTTTTTGACTTGCCTATATCCTTGGCGCTGTTTGACGAATCTTAGCTAAATTTTCCAATAAAAGTGCCTTGGTGAATCTTGTTGCACATGGAAAGTTTCGGGGTGATCCGTCAAGTGGGGGTGAAGAAAGAGGGGTGGGTCAAAAGGCATGCATTTCCCTTAGGAACTTTAGACACGGCTACAGCCCAAACAGAATTACACTAAATTTGGCGGAAAGGTAGCTGTTGGTCCAGAAAGCCCCCTTTTTGTAAATTGGCAT
This sequence comes from Calotriton arnoldi, assembly GCA_963921515.1. Lineage (NCBI taxonomy): Eukaryota > Metazoa > Chordata > Amphibia > Caudata > Salamandridae > Calotriton > Calotriton arnoldi. Next base: position 139,558 of record CAWUFW010005392.1, on the reverse strand, counting down.
AAATCTGTTCAGTAGTTTTGGAAATATTAAGGAAAATCCCAATTTGTATATATAGTTACGCCGATCCTCCGAAAATCCGACAGTCCCTGTGCTCAAATGTGATTGGCTGCCAACACTTCAACATCTGTCAAATGAGGAGCATAAGAGGGAAATACAACCAGGACGCCCTCCACTCACGAAATTCAAACAACAAAGACCTGGTTATAGAAAAACACATACATTTTTCGAACAAATTACTTTGAAATGAGTGTCATATCCTACTTCTTGATGAGGCAATGCTGGCTATCTAGTCATGCCCACCCATATGTGTTAATCAAATTTAAAAATTAATCTACCACCCATAACAGGTCGAGAGCCCACCAGCCTATAGGCTCAAGACGGGCTACAAAATAGAAAAAACAAATTCTATGGAAGTGTTTTTATAAAAAAAATTCCATAAAAATGTGGGGGGGTCAGAAAGTGGCTCACATAAGCACCATCCATGGACCTAAAGGTTGGTACTCACCAGTTGGTTCACTCTGTCATCATCAGCACTTTGCTGACAGTGAACATGTTGCAAATAAAGGAGGGGCGCACGGGTCCCCCTTTCTGAGGCTTATTAATGCCCCGGGCATCACCACCTCCCCGGGGCTTATTCATTTTTAAGAGGGGGGCCTCTCTGAGCCCCAGGGACCACCACATCCTGGGGCCATAATGAATTTGTATACGGGGAGCCTCAGAGACCCTCCCCGGACCCGTGGGCCACCACCTCCCTGGGGTCAGCTCCTGCTATGTCACGGGGTGCCTACCCCCAGGACATAGTTGTTTGCGGTGGCTTGGCGGGAGCTTTACCGCTCCCGCCAAACTTTGGCAAATGTTCTTCTTCCAGAAAGCGAGTTAGCTGGAAGCGGAGCAGAATTGCTTTTAGACACAGGGAGCTGCCTTTCCAGCAGTTCCCTATGTCTAAAAGCAATGGCGGCTCCCATAGGTGGAGGAGAACCGGCAGGGACCGCAGGGATCTTTAGGCTCCCCCACGGTCCCAGTGGAGATTGGGTGCCCTGGGGGCACCCAGTAGACATGGCCAGGTCCTGCGGGATGGGGTCCCCAGGACCAAAGTCGACCCGTGGAGGGGGCCACATGGCCCTCCTCAACCATTTGAGAAAGGCTTGGCCCTGGGGGATGGGGTCCCTGGGGACGAAATCGGCCCGGGGAGAGGGTCCATGCGGCCCCCTCCCCAAAAGGTTTTAAATTGTTTTTAAAAGGACCGGGCCCGGGGGATGGGTCCCTGGGGCTGAAAGGGGCCCGGGGGGCCGCATGGCCCCCCTCCCTTATTACAGGTAGGCTGGGCCCCAGGGGCTGGGGTCCCTGGGGCCGAAATAGACCAGGGGAGTAGGACCGTGCAGACCCTTCCCGAAATTTAAAAAAATGATAAAAAAAGGCCAGGCCTCGGGGATGGGGCCTCTGGGCCAAAATCGGCCCATTTCCAAAATGCCTGGTCCCGGGATATGGGCTCCCTGGAGCCAATATCCACCAAGGGAAGGGATGCCACAAGGCCCTCCTCCCCTAATAATAGAAAGGAGAAAAAAAGCTGGCCCAACAAGTTGCCGGAGGCCCCACCTCCTTTCACCACCACTCTGCAAACGTGCCCCCTGGTGCACTACTAGTTGGGGATGAAATCCCCTTGGCTCTTGAGGGTCCTTAGTGGCCAACTACCACTCCTGTTACCTCTAGTAAGTCACACACAGCAGGATTGCTGAGAGGTCATCGGAGGCCCACACCCTTTCTCCACAACTCTGCAAACACACCTCCTGGTGCACTACTGGTGGGGGGTGAAGTCCCCTTGGCTGCTGAGGGTCCTTGGGGGCCAACAAGCCCTCCTGTTACCTCCAGTAAGTCCCACATAGTGGGATTGCTGAGAGGTTTTCAGAGGCCATGCCCCCTTTCTCCAGCACTCTGCAAACGCTCCTCCTGACATACTACTGGTTGAGAATGAAGTCCCCTTAGATGCTGAGGGTCCTTGGGGGCCAAGAAACCCTCCTGTTACCTCCAGTAAGTCCCACACAGCAGGACTGCTGTGAGCTGGTGGGAAGCCGCATCCCCTTTCTCCATCACTCTTCAAACGTGCCTCCTGGTGCACTACTATTTGAGGATGAAGTCCACTTGGATGCTGAGGGTCATTAGGGGCCAAGAACCCCTCACGTTACCTCCAGTAACTCCCACACAGCGTGTTTGCTTAGAGCTGGTCAGTGGCCTGCCTCCTTTCTCCACCATTCTGCAAATGCACCTCCTGGCGCACTACTGGTTGGGGATTGATGTCCTCTTGGATGCTGAGGATCCTTGGGGGCGAAGAAGCCCTCCTGTTACTTCCAGTAAGTCTGACACAGGGATTCCTGAGAGCTGGTCGGAGGCCCCGCCCCCACCACTCTGGAAATGCGACTACAAGTTAAAAAAAACATAGAAATTTACTTAAAAAACCAAAGGTTACAGGAACGTTATAGTTAGGAAATAGACTTTTTTTTTAAAACATTAGAAATTCTCTGAAAAAAACAAAGGTCACAGGGAGGTTATAGTTAGGCTCAGATTTCACTTGTACAAAACCATAGAAATTTGGCAGTTATAGTTACTTGAGCTAACTATGACTTACGCCTCTGCAATGCACTGCTTATGACCTCACATATTACATCCCTCATGGCATGGTCAGTGACATCACTGATGCCATCACTGATGACATCATCCACAGAACCACTGACACACCCACTCACACCCCCTTCAACCTCTTGTGTGCCCATGCACATACCCACACAACCACTCACATGCCCATTCACAGACCCATACCAGTAGTCACACACCCACTCACTATTCCATCGAGCCACTCACACACCCACTTACTCACTCGTTCAGCCAATCAAACAAGCAGTCACTCACCCATACAGCCACTCATACAACCAGTCACTCACCAGTACAGCCAGTCACATAGCCACAGACTCACCCCTACAGCTACTCACATACACATTTATTTACCTACACAGTCACTCACACACCCACTCATTCACCCATACGGCCTCTGAACACAGCCACTCACTTACCCAAACAAGCACTCACACACCCACACAACCACTTACATACCAATTCACACATCCATGTAAGCACTCACACATGCCCTCACTCATGCATATAGCCATTCACAGACAATTACTATCCAATACAGCCACTCACCCACCAACTCACTTGAGCAAACACCCACTCAAACATCCACACACTCGCCCATACAGCCACTTACATACCCAATCACTCACTCATACAGCCATTCAGACACCCACTCACTTACCCATACAGTTCCTATACACCCACTTACCCACCTATAGAGCTGCTCACAACGTCACTCATTCACCCATACAGCCACTGGCACACCCACTCACTCACCAGTACAGCCACTGACACAGCATCTCACTCACCCACACAGCTACTCACACACCCACTTATACACTCATACAGCCACTCAGACACCCATGTACACAAGGATACATAGTCACACAGCCACCCACATAATATATGTTAGAAGCAGTATCACTCAGTAGTAGTTCAACTAGTATACTAATCTAACTTTTTTTAGTAGGTTAGTACATATGTTGAACACCCATAAACTCTTAAAAATACTTTCACTCACTTGATGATATCATCAGTGATGTCATCGGTGATGCCATTTGAGATGTCATCAGTGATGTCATTGACCATGTCATCAGGGATGTAATATGTGAGGTCATAAGCAGTGCATTGTGAGGGTGTGAGTTATAGTTAGCTCAGGTAACTATAACTGCTGAATTTCTATGGTTTTATACAAGTGAAATCTAAGCCTAACTATAAACTCCCTATAACCTTTGTTTTTTTCAGTGAAGAAGAAAAAATAGTATATATATATATATATATATATATATATATATATATGTACATATATATATATATATATCTCTCATCCGCCATATATATCATCCGCCATTACTCCATTATAAGGAAGCCCTCGGCCCTCACAAGGTGGCCCCAACCAACAAGCGGGAAACAGACACCCTCTAAACATTAGTTACCATTTTTCCAGCGAGGAAAACATTGTACGCCTGTTTCTAGAAGGTTTAAAGATAAGTATTTATTCACAATCTTGATGAGTGGCAGGACACCATAATCTGACACGTTTCGGCTCCTCCTGAGCCTTAATCATAGGTAGGCGTGTCAATTACAATTCATGCTTTTAAAGGTAACCACTTCAAAGAAAAAGACACTTCGGTAAGTACGGTCTTTTTTCTAATCATTCATATCTTGGCATACTCAAAGCAAAGCATTGTGTGTTCAATAGTCATTGTAACACATACACTTTGAAATAATAGCAGGCAGTACATTCACAGTTGCTCTCAATCAGTTATTAATGCATTGATACAATCACAATGCGCTATACAATATTCCTCACAAGTACACTTGTGTGGTTTATTGGGGACAGTTGTACCAAACAGGCCAAAAGTTTTATTTGTGTCAGATTGATGTTCCGTCACAGTTGTGAAAGATGTTACTTTCCCCCATTACAAGTGACATAGCATAAAATGTACTTATGATACAGTGGATGTTCCAAACTTCATATTTCTGTGTTAGTATTATCAACAAACAATAATAAATATGTGAGCCATCAAAGATCATCAAAGAGTTTGCCCAACCCAACAGCGAGTCCACCGACATCCCACCCTCCCAGGACCTCTGTGGCAAACTCAGCACCTTCTTCCACCACAAAATCAAGACCATCTATGACAACTTGGACAACAACATCCTCCACGAGGAACCCACATCCTCCGCTCCCTGCTCCACACAGCTAACACTGGACAACTGGTCTGCCCTCAGCATCGAAGACACTCTAAAGACCTTGAGGACCACCCACTCCGGGGCCCCCACGGACCCCTGCCCCCACCACATCTACCACAGAGCCACAGACATCATCGCCCGAGCTACAAAGAATCATCAACTAATCCTTCGAGACCGCCTCATTCCCCCGATGACTGGAAACACGCAGAGGACAACCCTCTCCTAAAGAAACCCTCGGCGGACCCCACCGACCTCAAGAACTTCAGACAGATCTCCCTACTTCCCTACTCGGCGAAAGTCATTGAAAAAGCTGTCAACAGCCAACTCGCCTCCTTCATCGATGAGAACAACATCTTCGACTCCCAATCAGGCTTCAGGAAGAACCACAGCACAGAGACCGCCCTCATCACCGCGACAGACAACTTCCGCTCCCTCCTTGACAGAGTAGAGACTGTGGCCCTCATCCTCCTGGACCTCTCTGCTGCCTTCGACACAATCTCACACCGCACCCTAGCCAGCAGACTCCACAGTGCAGGAATCCGGAACAAAGCCCTCGACTGGATCCGCTCATTCCTCTCCGGCAGAACGCAGCGGGTCAGACTCCCTTCCTTCATCTCGGAGCCCACGCCAACAACCTGCGGAGTCCCACAAGGATCCTCCATCAGCCCCACCCTGTTCAACGTCTACATGGCCCCTCTCACTTCCATCGTCAGAACACACAGACCCAACATCGTATCTTATGCAGACGACACACAACTCGTCCTCTCACTATCCAACGAACCCAACATCTCGAAACTCAACTTTCAAGAAGGAATGGAAGCAGTCGCCAGGTGGATGCAGAACAGCTGCCTACAACTGAAAACAGACAAAACCGAAGTACTCATCATAGGCCCACATCCCGATGCTTGGAACAACACCTGGTGGCCCCCCGCCCTCGGGAACCCACCCCCACCCCCACCCATGGACCACGCACATAACCTCGGAATCATCCTGGACTCCGGACTCAAAATGGACCGCCAGATCAACGCCGCCACCTCTTCCTGCTTTCACACCCTCCGTCTCCTACGTGAAACTTTCAACTGGATCCCCCCTCAAACACAGGAAAACCATCACCCATGCCATCATCAGCACCAGACTGGACTACGGCAACGTACTCTACGCCGGGATCAACAAGACCTCACCCGCAGACTCCAGAACATCCAAAACGTCGCCGCCAGACTAGTCCTTAACCTACCCCGCCACTGCCACATCACCCAACACCTGAGGGCACTACACTGGCTCCCCGTCGAGGACAGAATCACCTTTAAGCTTCTCACCCACGCCCAGAAGGCCCTAACCAACACCGGCCCCGCCTCCATGAACCACTGCCTCTCGTTCCACGCACCCCAAAGATCCCTCCGCTCAGCCCAGCTTTCCCTCACCACGATACCACGCATCAAGAAGACCAGAATTGGAGGTCACTCCTTCTCCTTCTCGCGGCTAAAGCATGGAATACCCTCCCTCTCCACCTCTGCCAGACACCAACTCTCTCCAAGTTCCTGAAGGACCTCAAGACCTGGCTCTTCGACGAATCGCCATGAGCGTTCGGCACCGCACGCACCCTGATGGGCTATGGTAGCCTTCTGATGATTCTCCGTGAGGGCTTAGGAGTCCTGCCCCCCCCCCAGCGCCTTGAGACCCTTCTGGGTGAGTAGCTGCGCCTCACAATCCCTGATTGATTGATTGAGACAAAATAACTAAAAACATAAGATTACATTTGTGATTGAAAGCATAATAAAATGATGTTTTTAATAATAGAAAAAGTTTAATGTATGTTAAAAATGACAATTTTGCATAATGTCTTACTCTTTCACAAATGTGCATGTGAGCCAGTCTGTTTATTGAAAAATGAATTCTAAAGGCATACATTAAACAAAAAAACAGACAGGAATGTGAACACATTGGTAACAGAGTAACGCATACCAAAAAATATTATTTTTATGTCGTTGGTAATGTCCAGATGATAAATCAATAATGAGCAAAAATAGAATACTTAAAGGGACTTTTGCAGATGGAATGTTCTGTCACAAATGAAATAGATATTTTGTCCAAGTTATTTCAAGGGCAATATTTTATAATGCACTTGGAATTCGAAGGATACATATTCTGTCATATATATGTTGGAGTATCCCATCTCCAAAACTCAAAATCAGGCACAAACATTAACTCATTTAGAAATATTTGAAATGCATCAAAGTAAAAACAATTTAAATTGTAAATTGCATTTTGATTTTTAATTTTAAGCATATATATGAATCAATGTATTTAATAATTTACTGTAATGTTGTATAGATTTTTGACTAAACTGAAAGCCAGATTATTCTTTTTTTCACAATAGTAAAACCAACTAAAAATTAGTTAAGAGATTTTAGAGTAAAATCTTTAAATTTTCGTATCTGTACCAAAATGGATCAGAAATGGATCAAGCCCTCTGCATTTACTTATGCTGTAGAAGTCATTTGAAACTAAAAAAATAATTATTTTTACGATTTCTTCAACAGCATAAGTAAATACATAGGGCATGATACATTAATAGGCAACTTAAGTACTGAATCAATAAAATTGATTTTTACATTTAAAAAATGCTTAAGTTTATTGAAGTTAGTTTTACCATTGTGAAATGCCCAAACAAAATAAAACAGGTTTTCAGTTTATACAAATATTGGTTCAACATTACAGTATATATTAACATACATTAAAAAATATTTTTATTTAAAAAAATAAATCCACTTTTTTGCCTTGTACACACAATGTAAAACGGGATTTTTATTTTATATTACATTTTTGTTCACTATTCAAAACAACAAATCAGAACCATTCTGAAGTCTAAACCAATTCCTGGAGAGAACTGAAAATCGTTAAGAAAAATGATCAAAAAAAGATAGGCGCAATAATAGACAATTACAAAACTGTGACCAACTGGTTTCTGAAGATGTTCCCTACATGCAGGAGATAAAGATAAAAAATAAGCCAAAATTTAAAAGCCTTGAAGCAGGTGAAATATAAAAATTTAGAAAATAGTTTGAGAAAAAAATCTCATGATCAGTTATATTTACAAAGATAAAATATAACTATTGTATATGTCTTTACAGAATCTTCAAGAACAGGCGAAGGAGACATTGGCCGAGAAGGCGGGGAAGCAGCTGGCCACTGTGTTTTGGGTGGCAAAACAACAGACACCGATGGACAGAGTGGCATAGAGTGTGAGGCGACTGGAACGGAGGCCACTGCCCCGTTAGCCTAATTGGAGGCCTCCACATGTGACCAGTCCCTAGTGGTGGTGGACCCTACCGGAACTGTTATAACTTCATCCTTGTCCACCACCCAGAGACACATCTCCTCTCTCCCTCTAGCTTCCTCCTAGGTTGGCAAAACCCGACCCCCTAGAAGGGCTGGGGTCTCCTTTGCCACAGGCACCTCACCCCCTGCCACCCAGGCTGTGCTGAGTGAGGAGGCTATTGACCTATTACGCAGCATCTCTGTAGGCCAGACTGTGATAGTGATTGGCATCCAGGGGATATAGTGAATGTCATATGCAACAAATGGTTGCATTTCTGGCTGCCATTCACCGTTCAATGTCTGGCATGCAGAGATTGCTTGCCAAAAAAGCAGCTTCCTCAATCATCCCAGTCTCCCAACCAGCCCAACCTTATGCCCCAACTCAGGTCCCTTCCTTAACACAAATCCAAAGTCCCACACCAATCCCAAGCACATTCACTTCTTTGCAGACACCCCCTCCACCAGACACACGCAGCACAATCTCACACATACATAAACACACAAAGAAACACAAAGAAACACACAAACAACATACACACACTATTGAAACTACACTCACAGCCACCACCAGACCCACAACCACCACCACACTCACCACAACCACCATCACACTCACCACAACCACCACCACACCCACAAGAACCACAAACACCAACAACCACCACCACACCCACAAGCACCACAACCATACCAACCACCTCAATAACACACTCATTAAAACCAACACACTCACATAAAATACCACCAACGAAAAGCAAGCACACACTCACCAGAATATCAAACACAAGCCAAAAAACACACATCCAAACATACACAACAACCACCAGACCCACATGCAACTGCCAAAGATTCAGACACAAGAACATCACCCACTCCAGCTCCCTCTGCCTCCAAAAGCCAATCATCTACCACCCCTCCTTCCCTTACACCTTCAAAAAAAGAAGACCTAAAATGTAATAAAATACAGAAAATGCACTAGACAAGGGGAAATGTTACATAAATAAATAAATAAAATGATTTAAGTTTATAACTAACATTGATTTTACATTTTTTTTTTTTAAACTACTTTGTCTAATTTAAATTATTCAAAAATATGTGTAATGTCTATACTTATAATTTGATTGTTTGCGAAAAATAATCTAACACACCTGTGTGAACACATATGAATTTTGATTAATGTAAAATTTTGTGTAAGTGTCCATTATCATGAAGGAAGCTTGCACTAAACTTGAATTTTTTTTTTTTTAAACAGGTGTGTATCTTAAAATTTCTTAAACGATAACATTAAACACATATGCATTACACATTAGAAAAATAGCTTGTAACAAAAATTTAAAAATGCATGAGTCCAGAGCAAATATCAACAGACAATTCAAAAGAAAACAAGTAAAAAAGTAGCTTACTTTCAATTCCGGCAACAACGGGGTTGATTTGCTCCGTGGCCAAGTAGCAGCAGCAAAGGTAGGACTTGCATGATCGGGTTAATGAAGGAAAGGGAACTGAAAAAAGAAAAAAAGGTAAGTTTCTACCTTATATCCCTTCTAAACTGACAACTCAGGGGTGGAGGTTTACCCTCGACAGTTACATCGGCGGAAAGACACATCGTGAAATATTGACTGAACTCCCTCCGTCAGCCCCTTTTGCCTATGACGCCGTTGACGCGGGAAGAAAATTCTGCCAGAGAGGGCAGGACTCGGACAGACTATCATCCATAGACCTGCCAGCATCTAAATTGAGCGGGTGGACTGCCTAGTAGGTGGACAGAGAAACCGATGGAAAAGTGATGACAGGACAAGATCCGCCATAATCTAAATCAGGCCCTAAGTCCGAACTTAGAAATCTTCATTGCAACTTCATCCAGCGACTCCCCGACAATGGCACCGCCTCCTCGGACACCACCTGCAGCTATTCCCTGTTAAACGTTACCTTCTCAGACATTTTTCCACAAAATTTGTTCTAAGTCCAAAAGGTAAGCACTAACCGGGCTTAATCCACTTCTTGTATCCCGACCGTGCTCCATCGCGGTCGGCCATATTTTTCGACTTTGACCCAATCTTGTGCGACTAGAAGTTTGTGGTTGGTGCTTTGATCTTTTAAGGAGCTGATGTTACCTTAAACTTTAAAAATTCAGAACTTCTGTTCTACTGATTGGATTTGTGTCATCTTGATGTCAAATAATTTATTAAAATGTACTTTATTTTTCTAAATTGTTTTGGGATTTTTATTGTGTAGTGTTTTCACTTTATTACTGTTTGTGTGCTGCATAAATACTTTATGCATTGCCTCTAAGTTAAGCCTGACTGCTATTGCGCCAAGCTTCCAGTGGGTTAAGCACAGGTTAATTTAGTGACATTGGTGGTTCACCCTGACAGGCATTGGGGCTGTTGCTTGAGCAGGATTTCCACCCCACTTAACCAACAACCCAATTTCTCACAGTTTGCAATTAACAAATTAACGTTAATAATATACGATTCCCAAAATAACAGAAAGACATACTACATAGTGAAAATATACGCAAACTCCTACACTTTTCCCAGAATAGTTTCAGAGAGAGTCAAACGACTAGAGATAAGGTAACATATAATGCAAACATATAATTTATAAGCAGCTTAGTTGGTATCAAATATTATCAGCATTTAGCCACAAACCTTAATACCACATATGTGAATTTCATTAGTCTCCTTGCAAGTTGATGACTTTTCCCACTCAAACAATACATGGTAGCCACTCTACTGCTGTGGAGGCCAACCTTATTGAACATGGTCTTTAGTCATCGCCCTCAGGCTCCATTTAGGGCTTTACATGAACATCTAAGATGGGCCTGCGTTTAATTATTTGTAGCCGCACAGGTGACATGACCCTCAACTAACATTCATGATTGTCTCTATTCAGAAACACACTCAATTTTAAAAATGTTTGCTTTGTTACAGGCAAAATTGGTTTTCATATAAATCCATGTGGTGATCTTGTTGTGTAGGTGCCTAAAACGAAGCCAGAAAGTTTCCCAAGTGTGAATTCAAGGAAGACAATTTTGTTCAGTTTCACTTTTTCAGTTTTGAACAACAGCATCATTGAAATGTGAATTTCAGCGATCATAATTCCATTAAAGTGTCAAGCATGAGGCCCAATATAAGAAGCTTGAGTAGCATTGCAGATGCAATCATTGTGTAGCAACTGCAATGCGACCCATGAATATTATTGCCCAGTGACAAATGTACAACTTAGTCGCAGAGCAAAAATCTCATTCAATAGGGTTTGCGGAATCCCTGCACTGCTTACATTAATGAGGCAGGGGATCCATTTGTAAATTCCTACAAATGCCTGTGAATGCCGCTGGGGACAGCAGACCTTGATTTATGCATACATGCTTGTAGACTGCCGACACTTTTGATATTACACTCCCTGTTCCTTAAATCGGCAGTGACTTCAATCAGAAACATAAATAGGCATTCTGTGAATGGCATTAGGAGGTTCAGCCAGCCTTCCACTTCAACACTGTCTGCTCCCCCAATCTCAACATGCCACATTCAAAAAGGGGAACCTCTTGCGCATGGGCAGCTTCCACTTTACCGATGAATACCACCTCCTTTCAGGGACTGAGATCCAATCTATGGTTTGCAATTGTAATTATGGTGGTAAACCATTGATACATTGCCTTATGATGTGGATGGAGGAGGGGGGAGCTCTTTTTACATCCCACCTTAAGTAAACATTAAGAATTGCTATTTGAAAAGGGAATATTAAGCATGTCCCTTTCAGATTCCGATTCCTTAAGGTATGCATTAATGTTTTGTGACAAAAGCCGGTCGGAAATCATTAATATTTTACTACCAATTCAAAATTGATGGTAAGGCACTTGCAAATGGGAAGTGGACCCCTTCTCCTTTGAGAATGTTGACAAAAACGTTTTAGGAGTAGTCAGTGGTCCATTGGACACATTGCCTGCTCTTTAAAAAAGGTTTGTTTAACTTTTACTTTTTTTTTAAATGCAGCCTGCTTTTCTTTTAGGAAAATTTCAAAAAAGGAAAACGGGCTGCACTTAAAAAAAATTATGTAAAAGCAATCACTGTCACAGTGGTCACCATGCCTGTAACTCTAGCCAATCGTAGTGGGTCGCAATTTACAACCTGCCTCATGCATATTAATGAAGTAAGTCGAATAGCATCCCACTACAATTCTGAATTATGTGAACCAACCTAAAATTACATAGGGGCATATGTACAAGCCCCTAGCGCCTCAAAAGAGTAACTTTTTTGACGCTCCAGTGGCGGTATGCCCTGAACCATATTTACAAAGTGGCGTTGAGCCACTTTTTGTGGCTTAACACCACTTTGTAAATATGCTACCCTTTCACGCAGGTATCTGCGTGAAAGAGGTGTGCAATGGGTGTTGCTGTGGGCATTTCGCCGCAATACTCATTGCTTTTTGATGCTGCCCCAGCTTTACAAGGAGGTGTAAATCTCTGGCAGCGCCAAAAACTAATGCCATGCAGGAGCAGGCGTTAGAATGGCACGCGAGGAGAAATGCTTTTATTTTTCCTCATTTTTGCTTTTTCTATGCGTGCTGCATTTTGCAGCACACATAGAAAGAGCAAAAAGCCATTAATAATTGTTTATTTGCAGGAAGGGACACATAAACAATCATTAAATAATGATGATTTGCTACTTCTATGTGTGCTGCAGAATACAGCACACATAGGGGCCAATTTCAATGCGGTTGGAGACGGCTCCAACCATCAGTCGGAGCTGTTCCGACCGCATCGAAATGTCCCATTCCGATTACTTTCCGACCAACCCATTTTCATGGGGTTGGAAAGGAACCCGAGCCCGTCGGAGGCCATTCAGAAATCCTCCATCAATCCCTCGGGCGGCTCTTTCCGGCCGAGGGATCACAATGGAAGATTCCCACAGCCTTTCTATGCCGGCCTTTCCGACACAGAAAGGCTGTGGGAATCTGACTTTGGGGGCCCCCAATAAGGGCCCCCATGGGTGCAAGGCCTCCAGATGGCAGCCTAGGGGGCACCATGGCCCACTGTTGATCCCTGCCTGCCATGGAGTGCAGGGATGAACTGCACCTCTGCTCTTTACATTGAGAGCATGCCTTCCTTTCGGAATGCATGCTCCCATTGTAAAGAATAGGATTGCGACCGAACAGTGTTCGGTCGCATCCTACTTGCTGGGTTGGAACCGACAACTGGAGGTCGTTCGGACACCTTCCTGCACATAAACAATGATTCCCTGCAATGCAGGCACCCTTGCAGAATGGTGCAAGGGTGTCTTCTTTGGTACTAGGCATCTAATTTTAGCACGTGCTAGGGAAAACACAGGAGTGTGCCATATTGTAGTAAATACAGCGCATCCCTGCATTTTCAAAATGTTGGCACCCAGCACTGCCAAATTTGGCACAGCTCTGCGGTCCAACATTTTGTTGTACATATCCCTCAACGTTCGGTTCACAAAATTCCTTTCCGTTCACAAAAAGTCAGTGCGCAATTAGCGATCTCTTTTTTGCAACTGGAAAATTTGTACATCTGGCCACAAATCTTTACTGCCATTACCTGCTTCATTAAAGTAAATTCAAGACCCAACTGTGTTTGCGCACTTCTTTTAGAGAGACAAACATTGACCCGAGTGCTGTGCATTTTGCAAGGTTCTGCCAACCAGAAAAGAATCCAGAGAAGGTCTTCAACCCATACATCAGTGAAGGCATTAGCTTTGCACTTATAAATGAAAAATACTAGTACTACAGTAATTAACTCCATATGAAATCTTTTTAAAGGCAAGGTTGAGGGTTGCTTCTTACATTTTAGTCTATACAGATGACATTTGTGACATCCAATTACATCAAACCATATTCCCAGATAATTACACGGTCAGGCAACATGTAATTTCAGTGATAATAATGAACCACCTCCTTTGTTTACGGTGATTTCACCTAAACCTCTTAATTTTCATATTTATTACGAGACAGCTTAGTTACATGTATCCATGGCAACCAATGATCTTTCAAGCTCACAATTGTATAGTCCAGTATAACTGTGCCATCAGCTTACTGAAGCACAGGTAAATGTTTGGCTCCTAACTATAGGGGAAAATGATTAAGGAGGGTCATTGAATATGGTGGGATCAAATAACAGATCTCTACCTATCTGCCAGGATCTCATTGCCTTTGTGCATTCTTAACTGGGGACGTGGTTTTGCTCGATTCCCCACTTTTCCATTTCTTTGAGCACCTGCTGAACATAAATCTTTGCTGCAATTTCAAAAGGTGCGATCGTAGGGCTTGGTGAAATTTAAATTTATGCCGGCGTAATTTGCATAGTTTCAGCAATTTCGCATTATGATTGTTATGCGTAGAAATGTATGCGAGGATGCATTTTAAAATGCAAATAATGCATGCATAACATGCTGGCTTTCATTTTGTGCAAATATATGTAATATTGTTGTAATTAGCAAATTACGTAAATTTTGCACACCCCTCAGGGTGAGCCGATAGTTTCAGAGATTGGCAGGATTTCACGTTTTGAGGAATGGATGAAGAACTAAACTCTTTAAGATTCTAAAATAATAATAGTTTGAAGGCAGAAGGAAATGATCTGCTAAAAACACTGAGCCTAATATAACTAATTTAATTTAAATATACTGGCAGGAAAGCTATTAGGCCTGAGTCCAGTGCACCTGAGGGCCAACATTAAGGGCCTCATTAGGAGCTTGGCAGTGCGGGAGCGGGACCTCCCCGCTCCTGCATGCCAAACCCATGGTTGAACCACCCGCCCGATTAGGAGTATTCTCCTGTCTGTAGGTGGTTCTTTGGCGTTTCCATGGTGGTGCCTTTGAAATAGGCACCGCAATGGGAACATCAAAATCAGACTGCTGCAGTCCATGCCATGCAGGTACTGGGTGCATGCACACTGGGGGGGCACAACATGTGCCCCCCTGCATGCACCCCATGGCGCAGCACCGCCATGAAAAGTGTGGCAGTGAGGAAATTCCTAATATGCTTAAGCATATTGCAACCTCAAAACCGCTGCACATTGCGACCTCAAAACCGCTGCACCACCACCAGGGATCGGAGATCCATTGCGGTAGTGCAGTGGTTTTGAGATCGCAATATGCTTGGCAGGGCAGCTGCGGCCCCTGCCAAGCAGATTAGGAGTTTCCCTGGCAGTTGCGGTTTCACCAGGGCTGCCCAACAACCCTGGTCGTAATAGGGCGATGAGAAGACCACCGTCACCGTGCCCCGCGAGTCTGGCGGTCCGTGGACTGCCAGACTCGTAATGAGGCCCAAAGGCTTTATTACACGTTCGGTTGGCAGTGCAATGACAGAGTTATTGCAGTGGCAGATGGTTACATTTGAAAGTAGTGGGGCGTTAACATTCTGAGTGCCCAGTGGTGAACGAGCAAGCATAAGGGGGTTTGGAGAATTTTCCTCCAGAACATTTTGAAAAAAGAATGGGCAAATGGTGCATTTTCAAGCAAATTTGAGAAAGCAAGAAGGTTAATAAAGCAATTGTGAAAGTGTAGGTATGACATAAATAAAGAGATTTTATATTATAATAACAGGGTGCAGAGGGCTCCCTCGCCATTTACCGTCATTCCAGCAGTCTCCTGCCACCTACCAGTGATTCCACCCCACTTGAGAGTAAGTAGCCTGCAGTCTGTTCCCATCACTCTCCTAAGGGTGACATGTATCCTAGTGACCTGGTCACTGCATCCTCTGATTCATTCACTCTGTGGCAGGGACCACTTCATCTCACCCAACATGTGAAGTTCTCACCCAGTGTAGACATAAAGGTGCTACACTGCCTTCCCGGATGCAGGACTTCAAAACCTGCTGGGGGATTCAGAACATGGGAGGGCACCTCAGTCATGTCCATGCTGGGGATAAACCTGGTCTCCTACCGGGAGCTTTAGCTACATCATCTCTAGAGCACAGAGTGCAGCCAAAGCTGTCGAAAACGACCAAGAGTTGCATTGGGATCTGGTTTGCATCAACACCCAAACATGTAAAAATGCGGCACAAAGAGAGATAGGCTGCACGCATTGAGTTGAATGAAATGAGCTGCTTTGTGCCACAAAGGTAAGTTAGTGAGTTTGCAGGAAATTAAACAAACGACGGACGAAGTAGCAGCGACTCCCTCTGTGTGATAAACGTAGCAGAGAATATATCGGTTAACCGCTTCCACTCCGCTGTAGGGATCTGCATTTTTTACCTCAAAGTCAGTAAAACAAAGTGTGCTCAACATGTGTTTAGTTACAGTTCTTTTAAACAACAAAAGACAAGTAGCACTATTAGTTGTTGTTCTCTTATAGTGTATCGGGCAACAGAAGCATCAACCATTCTCATTCCGTGTTTCAAAAAAGCTGGAAAGAGCAAAGAAGTTACAGATGCTCCCTGGATGCCCTGAGCATTTAGAACTATTGGCAATGTGGACAGAACAGATCGGATGGGATCCCCATGGTGGCCATTGTGCTGTCTGTGCCAGGAAATGTTGAAATGCTCGGAAATCTCCGACCACCCCATGTCGCCAAGTTCTGACATATTTAGCCTCTTCCGTACTTTGTTAAATTTGGGTATCCCTCCCCTTAACATTCAGGCATCCCTCCCCTTAACATTCAGGCATCCCTCCCCTTAACATTCAGGCCATCTCTACCCTTAACATTCAGGCATCCCTCCCCTTAACATTCAGGCATCCCTCCCCTTAACATTCAGGCCATCTCTACCCTTAACATTCAGGCACCCTCCCCTTAACATTCAGGCATCCCTCCCCTTAACATTCAGGCATCCCTCCCCTTAACATTCAGGCATCCCTCCCCTTAACATTCAGGCATCTCTACCTGGCTCGCTCACTTCTGCCTTAATTATGCCATTTTCCCAGCATTCAATTCACTACCTCTTCTCTCTGTGGCATCAGTATTCTGAGATCTCGATCTGATTATTTTCAAATGTAAATAATTAAAACACCTTCTATTTGTGGAGTGCCTCTTATAAAACAGAGCTGTTCAGATAGCTCAGTGGGTTAAAAATCGTGCTGTGAAACTTTGCGTGTAGGCTTCAAAGGATGGCATTGCACTCTACACCACCTTCGTTATTGCGGTGACCGCCTTCATCCTCACAAGATCTAATAGGGAAGTGATGTCCAGTTGATAATAGCTTAAGTTCTTACAGTCACATGGCGGTGGTGAATGCAAAGATGGCGGTTGAAAGCAGCAAGGTGAATTGTTTTTTCAACTTCCACGCATGCACACAGTGCTGAAAGAAAAGGAGAGAGACAGCCTTCTCCCACCCTGCACTTCGTCACGTGCACACACAGCCAGAGGCCCCTGGCATTACTGAGTCCGGGGGCTGCGGCTATAAGTCTGCGGCTCCAGCATGCGCAGGTGGAGAGACTCTGACCCGGCCTCTCTCGTGTGCATGTCGGGATGGCTGGAGAGAGACAGCAGTCCAATCCGACATGCGCACTGGGCCCCAAATGAGCTGCCGCTGTCTACTAACTCTGAAGGTGTCAGTCTGTGATGTCAATAATATTGTTAAGCCCCACCCCCTCAGGCCTGCAGTGGCTTCTCTAGGAGTCGGGACCTTCCTTATGCCTCGATACTGCAACCGGCCCGGCCGCGGCAGAATCAATGCATTGTATATAAAATATAAGTGGGGCAATTCCCCAACACCCTAATGGAGGCACCGCCCTTGCGTTATTGGACACAAATTCAGAAGGGTGTCCAACATAATTGTTTACGATAAATGTTGAAACATCCTATATTCATCTTCTCATTTCTTGGTGACCAACAATAAAGCTGACACAAGAAAATCCTGCATTTAGAACTCCTTCTGTGGTCTTTTTACTCTGTCTTGAGCCATCTCCTGTTCCATACCATTACCTCTGGCTGCTTCCTAGGACAAATTTAATTACCTATCTTTTTCCTTATACTGAAACATCCATATCTAAACCAAAATTCAACTTGAAAACCCTTCCCCACATATCTTGCACGTTCCAAGAAAGGGCATGTTATTCTAGCATTGCCTTCATCTAGTGGCAGCCGGTAATTAGAGCATAGAGGGGGTGTGGGGACCACACACTCACATGCATACTCACTGACACCTATGCATTCACACACATCCATTCACATCACGCACTCACATATACATATACATTCGTTCATACCCACACAAACGTATGTACCAAACATTAAATAAAAACATAACATTACCTGTTGCAGAATCCAGGAGGGTTGGGACTGCCGCCTTCACTGATTGGCTGTAGTACGAGGAGGCAGAAGTCCCTCACTCGTCACAGGGTGGGATGGGGTCAGACAGACTGTTGACCTCACCCCACTCTGTGATAGTGTGTCAGTAATAGACACTCTGCCCTGGGCATTTAAGAGTTTAAAACTAAAGCACCCAGGTCCAAGGGAATCAGTAGCGCTCCCCCTCATGAGGGGGAAGGCCTCGAGGTGCTTTACCAGGCTGAAGAGGTCACACCCACAGGAGCTATGACATCTTTATCCCTCCAAAGGTCAACCCAGGCAGCCAGATGCCGGCACATTTATTGCATGTCTAGCACCTTGCTGCTTGACCTGAAAATAAAAACATTGCTCATCCTGACAGAAACTCTTTATGTCGGCCAAAAGGTGGGGGGTTGTGGCCACCCCGCCTTTAAGGGTGTGCTGCTGCTGCCTTCATCTTAACAGTTAACTAGAGACAAGGCAGGCCTGAATTTGCAGTTGAGCTGTAACAGCTCATTTACTGATATCTACACTAGTCTGGTCCTTTCTTGGTCTGCATCCAGGTGGGTTGCACCTAGTTAAAGGTTCTCTGTAAAAGATATAGGGGCAGTGCACCCTATTTGTTATTCAGGCCCTGGAATCCTCCCTTTTTCCCTTACTCTCTCTTCTCTCTTTGACTTGAGTTCGCCCGTGACCTGTTCTTTCTTCAATTCTTTATTTTTTCTCTCCCTCACTTCTATCTTCCTCTCTCCCCCTCACCTTAATTCGACCTGTCCCTTGTCCACTTTCACTCCACGTTCATGATCACCCTTCAACCTTCATCTCAATCTAAATCGTTCTCTCTCTTCCTTGCTCGCTTGATGTTTCCTCATTTTGTTTATCTTCTCTCTTCTTTCTCCTCCTCTTTCCTTCTTCTTTCACATCTCTCTCTCTGCCCCCTCTGTAGCTTCTGCTCCTTTCCCCCCTTTCTCTTTCTCTTCATTTCTTGCTACTTCTTCATTTTACCATATATCGTTTGCTAGTGCAAGAGTCAAAACTAATCAGAATTGACAAGACATTTCTCCAGTCTGGTGGCAGGCACTGAATAGGTACACACATAGCTATCAACATTCTTCTTGGAAAGCCACTAATTTTCAGATTGATTCCGAGCCAACCTGCAACAGACCCACTCCTGTTGGCTTGTATTTAAACAGCTGGTCTGTGCCAAGTGACAGACTGCAAACACAGGCTGTGTAATGGTCAAGAAAATGACCAGAAAACACAGTGACACTCACAACGATAACAACCACATTAAATATGACCCTTTTTGTAAGGCAAAGCATTCTCTGTTTCTGTATAACACAACCTTCACAGGCATCTCAGACTTTAGGATGATATTCAAGCAACATGCCCAACAAACTGCACTCTAACCAGAGGTTTACAGCTTAGTAGTGTTAAGTTAGTGTTGGGTATGGTGGCATGTGTTTAACTGTCTTTTATTATGCTGTAAGAATGAATGCTTATGTGATGAATGTACTGAAGATCCTTAAAGTTTGGCAATGGAGGAAGGTGGGTGACAGAATTCCCCTAATGAGGCCTTTTTCAAAGATAGGTCCTGTTTTTAAGCACCCTTCAGGGCTCCTCTCATGAACAGCATGCAAGGGATCTCAGCCTCCTGGTGTTGTGCCTTATCCAGCTGAGCCTTCCTCTGGGGTGGTGAATCACCATTGCTGAGAGGTTGACCTCATCGGTCTAGGCTTTTGGGAGGACTGGCAGGATCCTGATAGGTGCTGATGTCTCAGTTTATTCCCTCTTGCTGACTGGTGGCAGGAAGGACCAATGAGTAATGATTGATGGTTGAATGACATTTCAGTGTACCCAAAGGAATCCAGGGTGTCTTTGATTCATAATAGGGTAGGATAGAAGTCACCTATGCTCTAAAAGAACACACCATTGAGAAGGAGGTTTCTCCCCAAAACAGTGAGTTGTGTTTCAGGTGAAAGTCATTCTAATTGAAAAACGCCCCTCACCCTGTAGGGAATTGATGCCTTAGGAAGAGGAGGGAGAAGGGACAAGGATGGACATGAGTCACCAAGCCCATACATGATACAGTGATAGGTGAATATGTGGTAGAGCAATGGACCACCTACTGCAGGGACTAACGGAAATACAGAGCAGATGTCTCAGTGGGCAGCTGTCCAACGTGGACAGCTTCCCCTTTGCAAATGGGATACCTCCACCTTGAAAGAGCGGGTAACTTCAGTAGCTTGTAACAAGCCACTGGTGCATCTCATTGTGAGTAGCAATAAGGACAGAATGCCCCTTTGATGCCCTTTCCTAATTGCAATTTAGAATGAGTCGGTAAACAATTTTGTGATTCAGAAAGGCATTTCCGAATTGCACAATGGGTTTATTAGATAGCAGAAAGCCATTTTGCGATAGCAAATCCGGTGATTTCTGAGAATCACATTATTTTTAGCCATAAAATGGCTCTTTACATCAGGCCCTTTGTTTGGAACAGAAAATAAGAAAAGTGAAGAAGGCATTTTTGCTATAGTTAAATAAAACAAAATGGAATAGTGTGCACTGTTGAGAGAGTGACAGCATGTCTGGGCAATTGTTTCATCTGAATGACTTTGCCCATTCCTGAGCTTTTTACACATTGGCAAAGACGAGGCACTTATATATGAACTGACTTGATCATATGCATAAGTAGGTGTATTCATGGTGCTTGATGAACTGTTAGGTGAGCAATGATGCAGGTTGCAGATCCTCTCCAAGATGACAAAGTGAGATGTCCTACTTCAATTAATGATAAGGCACTTGTGGACTCATTTAAAGTTAAGCAGAAAGGGTATTCCACAGCAAACATGGCTGAATATCCATTCCACTAAACTGACAATCCACCTGCCCTATTTAGGTCAGGCGGAGCATCACGTTTCTGCCAGCGGTGTCTTCACTGGTGGAAACCTTAAACCGATGGCTTGACGAACTTGGAGGCATCGATGTAAGTGCATCAGGCCGTCCGAACTATTTACAGTGGAAGAGCCTGGTGCTGAGCAACAAAGCAAAAAATATCCCACACACCCAAAGAGAAATCTCCCAGGGAGTCCGGGTCACCAGTAGCGGCTGCTGTACTGGTGGAGTGGCGTGGCGAGGCGGAGGGCGGAGAAAGAGGTGGGGGGGGGGGGGGGGGGAAGAGGGGGAACGGGACGAAGGACATAAAAAAAAAAGATATGAAAATGAAACTTACCTGACACAGGACCGCCGGTCTTCTGCTCGAGTTCCTCGCTGCAGCACAGGCTCCCAGGCTCACCTGCAGCCAATCCTGATGCTGCTCTCATGATTGAAAGCGGCATCAGGATTGTCCCGAGCGCTGTGAATTTGCGCTAACAGAGAGACTGGGAGCCTGTGCTTTGCTGTCTCCAACCCAGTAAGCAAGTAATTGTTTATTTCCGTGATTAATAAAAACTGTTGCAATAATTTACATAAAAGAAATATTAAAACTTACTGATACAAGGCTAAGATTTGTGGAGTAATCAAGTTCTTCCAAGGTTACAGTGGCATTAAATTACATAGAAAATTAAAAATTAGTGGTGCAAAATAAAACATTTGTAGAGTAATCAGGGTGTTACAAAATTACAATCCTGTGTGTCGTCTGCCACTAGCGGGTTGTGCCAGCCTCCTGATCGCAGTCGTTATAAGTAAGAGTGATGGCGTGATATATGTGCAAAATAGCAGTAGTTGAACTTACAGGTCCAGCTTGTGTAATTAAAGTACAGACTTGGGGATTGCAGGGATTTATAATTTGGGTTGTAACTGGATTGGATTTTGACTACTTTTGGGATGAGGCTTCCTTGGGAAACGTTGCTGAGTTAGTGTTTGTGTTTGCTTGAGTAGCCCCTGTCCTGTATGTTCTTCTTGTAGCTTGCTCAGACCTTCCACTGGTTTTCAATTAGTTATTTTATTTTGTCTTTTATCTTTGTTTCTACTATACTCAGGAACTTCACCAGGCGGCAGCTCAGCTGGGCATCCTCTCCAGAGGAGCTTGCTTTCGCTGCTTATCTGCGTGAACATATTTTTTGGCTATTGAAGAGTGGTAAGTAGTGCTCTGCGTTCACTTAGTAGCACCCTGCATATGCATAGTAAGTGTGGAATGTCTTCCTTTCCCTCCCCACAGAGTCAGCAGGTTGCTGGAGACGAGGGGAGTAGCTACGGTGGTAAATGAAGTGTGGAGGGTAGTAAACCTAGGCGGAGCCTCTGGAATTTCTCCTTGGAGGCTCTAGAGAAGCCAATGCTCAGATACGGTTGAGGCATGGCCGTGGTATAACTCTGTATAGTGAACCAGTCATGCGCCCTCCCTGAAAAGGTTGCTTTGTCCTCAATCAGGGAGACTCTTTTGATGGTTTTGTTGACTAGCTTTTTAATGCTCTCGTGTGACACTGATGTCTCCCAAAGGCCTGGTAGGCCAAGTTGCTCTATTGAGTCCTCTAGGTAAAGTCAAGCGAGGCCCGACTCCTTAGTTAGCAGATTTTTCCACAGGTGGGCTTTTAAAATCCATAGTTCCCCCTTTTTAACCTTGTACCAGATTTTGATATATGCTCCTTTACGAGCCAGCTCTTGCCTCTGAATCCCGAATTCTAATCTCAGATGTGCGGGGATGTGTATCTGGGTAGACCAAAGATCATTCGTAATGCTCTCGATATTGTGCCATCCAGTGTCTGCATCTCTCCCTCTCATTGCCTCGCTTCCATAGGTGATAGACAGTATAAGTTTTGCCTGTATCACCTGAGTCAGTGAGGAGAAGCTTGTGCTGGCAATCCTGTGCTTTAAGTTCCTTAATGCCACAGCTGTCGCTATCCCCTCCTTTCTATGGCATCTCTTTGGGCGGCAAAATTTCCTTTGTTGTCAATAATAACTCCCAAGTATTTATACTCTTGCGCAGCTGATGTGTAGCCAGATGCCAGCAATGGGGTGATTTTGCTCGCCGAAGGGTTCACACTCATGACCTTTTTTTTTCCAGGTTTATGTTCAGTCCGTTTTCTTCTGAGTAGCTGGATGTTGTGTCTAGTAGACGTTGGAGGCTGATTGGGATTTGGCTGATGAGTACGAGGGCATCCGCGTATAGTGGGTTTGAAAGTGCCAGGACCCCCAACTTTGGGGTGTGTGAGTTGCACTTATCCTGCCTGGTTGACAAATCTGACATGAAGAGGTTAAACAGTGTTGGAGCTAACACACAGCCCTGTTTCACCCACGTGTTTGAGTGTAGGAGGTTTAGCTGTTTTAAGAGTAATGGCGGGATGTTCTGCATGGAGAGCTTTTGCCATAATATGTTTCTGTTGCTGTGGTAGAATGCCGAACTGTAGTCAATGAAGCAAACTTACAAAGGCTGTTTGGCAGCAATTGTGGCATCAATCATCAGAGATAGAGTTAAAATATTGGTGGTGGTCCCCATGTGCCTGCAAAAGCCTGTTTGATTTAGTGGGATGACTGCGTTTTCTGTAGTCCAGTTTGTTAATTCCCATGCAATGCAGCTGGGTTGGAGACAGCTCAGTGCTCATGCCAGTTTGGCTGGCCTACCGACATGTGGACTGATAGCAGTGCGCATCACTTCTCTCAATGACTGCCCCCACGATGGCCCCGCCCCAAGACCAAAACTTGAAAAATAAAACTATAATAAACCCGTTTTATTACAGTTTTATTTTTCAAGTTTTGAGTCTGGCGGGGGGTGACGCTCCTCCGCCATGGAGGAGGAGCCACCACTGAGGGTCTCTCATATTTTGTTTTACAAAGACAAACTCCTGCTTTGGGAGTTTGTTTTTGTACAACACAAAAGTTTGCTGAGCGGACGCATGAAACATGACAGCCGCTCAATAAACGTTTTGTGCCTTCAGAGGAGCTGACTTTGAAGGCACACAGAACTACACCAGGCAGGTGGGGATATCTAAATATGGTGAGATCTAGTCCCCCAGGGTGGTAGAGTTAAAGACCTCAGATACCCTGGTGGGTGGCCTACCACCTGCTAAATTCTGAACGAGGCCCATAGTGCCAAGATACAAAGGGACTGGTAGCAATTTGATGGTTCAAGGCACAGACAACGGGTTGCAGTTACATTACATGAATATTGAAGAACTGAAATATCAGGGGCGGATAGTGTTAGTGGGTGAAAGGGACGTCGCCCTATCACCCCGGGGGAAGAAACAAGAAGATGAGAATGAACATTGAGCAGCTGTAAATAAATTGCGCTTGCTGCTCGGTTAAAAATTAGTCTACATCTGTGTTTCTGTTCATGTGTTAGCTGGGCAAGGTTTTCTTCACCGTGGAGGCATGTGTCAGGGCAGTGACGATACACTGATGGGCGCAGTGTGTTTTATTGCGAGGAATAGATTTTCATTTTGGGCACTAGTTGCGTGGTGATATAGAGAGCATTTTTTGTGTTTGATACCACACCTCTTTAAAAAAGCTTCCATCTCTCTCGAGACCAACTGTACCCCATTATCGGTCAAAATTGTGTTGGGATAACCTTCCCTGGCAAAAAGGTCTTCTAAAAAAACAATGACATTCTTTGTCTCTATTCCACTAGTAAAGTGCACTTCAGGCCATCGTGAGAACATGTCTATGGCAACAATGAGAAACAGTTGATGCCCATTGTAGTGAACAGGACCCAAGATATCCAAAGCTATGTCTTTCCATGGCCCACTCGGGAGATCTCTTACAATCATGGGTTGTACTCTTGCCGTCTTGGACTTCTCACACATGGAGCACTCTATACAATCTCCCTAAGCACCACATCAGAGGTCAATTCACTCCGCCACTCATCCTCCGAAACGATCTCCTTGTCTATCAAACAGACACGGGTGTCATCATCAAAATCATCACCACACATCTCATTCTCACCTCCAACATTCACCAATCTGGACAAAGTGTCTGCCACACCATTTTCTACACCCGGTATATATCTTGTTTCAAAATTAAATTCTTGTAAAGCGACCACCCACTTTGTGATCCTGCTGGAGATAGAATCTATCCCTTTCTTCGAAAATACCTCACAAAGGGGTTTGTGGTCTGTTCGAATAATGAATTTGTTACCCCACAAGAATTTCCTGAACTTCCTTATGGCCCAGAATACAGCCAAGGCCTCACGCTCAATAACTGAGTAACGAGACTCGGGATCTTTTAGGGCACGAGACGCAAACATGATAGTCAACAAACCTTTATCACTCTGTTGTTGAAGGACAGCCCCTAACCCTTTTAGACTAGCATCGGTAGTAATAATTGACACTTTTTGAGGGTCATAACTCTTGAGACACGGAGCACTATTGAGTTTATCCTTCAACAGTTTAAATTCTTCCTCACAAGCATCACTCCATATAAATTCAGCACCCTTTTTAAGGAGAGTCCTCATGTTGGCACTCAGTTCTGCAAAATTCTCAATGAATTTGTTGTAATATTCTATCATCCCAAAGAATTTCAATAACTCATCTCTTGAAACGGGAGCACACATGCGGGTAATGGTGTCTACCAGCTCAGATTGGGACAATGTAGGAGGGGGTGTGTCTGTGACCTCTGCCTCCGTCACTGCCACTAGGCAACACATGTGGATTATCTTCCTGATAGGTGGGCTGGAGTCTGGGGGAGGAGTCCAGCAGCTTCTTACGAGGTTAAGAAAGGAGGTACAGCATGGGTTTAAGTCTGTTTCCTTCTTACCAGTGTAGTCCAGTCACCATCAATGAGAATAACTTAGTGAGTCGTGGTGTGCAGTTTTTTTAATAAAACCTTTTTTTAAAGTACTTTCAATTTGTGGAAGCTCTCAGTTACCTACACATTCTAATGGAGCCCGGGCTGTGTGAATCAGTAAGTCACTCTCTCTCTCTTATCTGGTCATCCACCTCTATTTCTCTGTGCCTCCCTTTCTCATCACATTTATCAGTTCAATCGTTGTATGGGGATTGGTGAATTTTCTGGCTTCTGGTGCCTCTCCCATATAAATCTCTTGAACTCTGCATATCTGTACAGCAGTGGGTTAAGAGAGGACCTCACCTGACTCTGGCTCACACTAGCACCAGGCTGGGAAGGGAGGGGATGGGTGTAGGGTGGCCAACCGTCCGTAAAATTCACAGACCGCCCATTATTTGGGCCTCCTGTTCGTTGTCCATGATCATTTCTTTCATGGACGCCTTTTGTCCGTAATTCTGGACATTGAAGCGAGCTGTCTCCCTGCAAGCAGCCTCAGAGTTCTCTAACTCTCATTGCAGGGGCCAGCTCACGCTCCTGCTGTGATCAATGGCCTGCAGCAGCCCCTCCCCCACCTGGCATAGACTGCTATCGGTCCATAATCATTCTGTTTGCTGGCGATTATTACATACATAATCATAATGGGCCTCTCTGTGCAGTTACAGAATTTTCTGGGACTCCTCCTGCCAGAGCCTAGAGCATGGCATTCTGCTTTTGTTCAGGGAGCTAGTGATAAATTAAGGTTATCAAAGATATTAATGTAACACGTCTAATATTTATTAGAAGATACTTCTTCTAAGTCACCCCTGTAGGTACACTGAAAAACCCGGAAGGGTCAAGAAATATACAATTGAAAAAAAATCCAAATTGGTATAACATGCCTTATATTTGTGAACAGCGTGGCAAATTCAACAGATAAACATGCCAGGGTCAGTTCACGCACGTGATTTAAGTGTTTCTGAGCATGTGAAGGATCCTGGGGTCTCATCTTATGCATGAGGAACAGGATTCCTCTTGATTCATAACAAGCTGTGCAGCCTGCAATGCCTTTACTCAAAACGTAGCTTTGATAGAACTGGCTCTGGTCTAATCTCACTGAGGTCTTTGAGCCTGTGTTCTCAAGCATATTTAAGAAACTGAAAATCTGAGATCAGTTTTTCACGATTCTCCATAGTCCTTTCCCGATGCCGAAAAAGCGCTGCATTTCCAAAGTCTTTTGCATTTATTTTATTAGGAACTTTTTCTGGAGTGTACACCACACCCAGTGTGGGTGGGGCTGCCTGCATTCTTCTGCTACTGTAAAATGCTGACTCGGCAAATATAGGACTCAATAACAAAGATTATAGGGATCCAACCATTTGCCTATTTTCACATGTTTTAAAAAGATATGATTTGACTTTAAGGTTTGCGATGGTGAGAGGTGTGTGTGTGTGATGTGTCTGTGGGTCCTTGTTTTAGCAACTTGTTGTGATGTCTTTGGATTTATGTGAGTTCCTACTCTGCGTATGATGTGGGATGTGTGTGTGTGTGAGAATGCATCTTTGTGTGATTATGTATGATGGTGTATATTATCTGGTGTGCGTTGATGTGATGGTGTGTGTGTATGCTGATCTGTTGGTGAGTGTACATGTTTTTAAGCTGTGTATATGATAGTGTGTTACATAATTGTGTGTGAGAGTGATATATGTATGTTGGGGAAAATGTGTTCATGCGATTGTGTGTTGGTAAGATGGCACATGTTAAAGTTACTGGTGTGACTGGATGTGTGTCTGAGTGTATTGGTTTAATATGTCAAGATGTGTTATGATGTATTGTTGATGGGAATATACCATGGTCTTTGTCCAACGGTGAATGCATGATGGTGTGTAATATTATATGGGTTGTGACAGAGTACAGTTAGGGTGCATGTGATAGGGAGAGTGTGTATTATAGGGAGTGTGACAGTGAGTGTGCCAATTGTGTTTGTGTGATGTTTTTCTCTAATCTTTCATTATTCTAAGGTTGATAAATAGGGTTCCTTTGTATAATAATGCGGCAGGGTTGAGTAAATTATGAAGCAAGAAAAAGCAAATTATGTGGGGTAATGCAGCACATTTTGTAATAGTTTACTTAATTATTTTGACATTTTTACACTTGTTAACACTGGGCATGGATTGCACCTCATTAGTACCCGTTTAACACGCAAATATGGCAATAAGCAACAGGTAATAGAAAACAAAGAGCACAAGTAGAAATACCTACATAACATGATCGATGTGCTCTAATCCTGGAATCCTCTATGCCGCACTGTGACCTGCCAGACAACTGCTCCGGGCTGGAACCTTGGATGGATTTCTCCCCCATTCTTTGAAAAATAGCATTTTCTTAACAATTTTCTGTCTGTCTGTGTGTATGTATATGTCCTTTCCGTAGCGGGACCCTAGCCAAAAGGCAGCAGAGCACCGTACAAGGTCCAAGACAAAATGTAAGTTTGGACACCTGTGCCAAATCTATGAGGGATATATTTGCCAACATTTCAGACAAGACATCGCAGTAAGTGAAGTTGTTGTGCTGCGTTGCGTGAAAGAGAAAGAGTAGAGTAGCACCATATTTTCTAATATATGGTGCATTAGAATTGGGATTGAAAGGTCTGACATGCAAGTTACAAAGTGAAACCTCACATAATATCTCTGTTCACCCCCTATTCAACCTCTTCACCTCTTGGTTCCCTTTTATCTATCTGTCAACCTCTTCACCTCTTGGTTCCCTTTTATCTATTTGTCCCCTCTTCTCCCTTACCTAGCCATTCGTCTCTGCCTCTCCCCCCCACATGATTTCTTTCAGTTCCCCAAACCTCGCCTTTTATACGTACCTGCTACCTTTTTCCTCTTTTCAACCTTCTCACCTTCACCATCTTTCTGTATCTGTTTTTTGCTCTTTTCTCTACCCCATATTCTTCTATTGTCGTCTTTTCTCTTTTCACCATCTGTTCACTCTCTAAGCTTGCAGGTTCTTGCTTGCTTTACTCTTCTCTCACTGTTCACTCCCACTGTTCCAACCTTCTGTCTCTCCCTCTAAGAATATATCATTCTCTCCTTTCTCACCATCATTTCCTTCTCTTTTTCACACTCTCTAGTAGTGCAACTGCCTGTGAACTCAAAGTCTATGTTCAGCAACAGAGTGATGCGTCTGGCACTATCCAAATTCTGCTGGGAGTGTATATGTTTACTAGTTTTTTCATTTGAAATCTGTCCAGCTATTTGTGAATCTTTGCTCAACACTCCAATGTGAAATACAAACTAAAGAATATAAACCAGGTATATTGAATATTTGAACTGTGCTGGATGAGTGTCAATTGTTATGTTTTTTTGTAGACTATGATTGTTGACTATTATATTTGGAACACTTTTGAGCTTGGTGATGCTCAACTATATGGAACATCTGAACTGTGTGCTCAGTGTTCTGTCTAATGTATTCTGTGGATGTTTTTGCTGCTTCCCAATGGAATTTGTTGTTTTGTACATAGCAATGTCCAAATGCTGCTCGCATATGAACATCTATATTGATGTATTTTTAGTAACATCTATCCTTCTATGGTAATTGTATTAGGACAGCGTCTGGGTAGCTTGGAGTACAATAATAGGGTTAATTAAAAAAAACAGATACTGAAGGGAGGTGTTTAAGCATATCAGTGTTTGGGAGTGTCTCGTGAAGGAGCATGTGAATTAACAGTTTATAGGATGGAGTGACAAGAATAAAATACGAACTGGGTACTGCAGTATACAGTGGATTGCTTGAAGTGGGATATATAGCGGAATGGGAAAATACTCATGGATGTGTAATTACTTTTCAAATAGTTACTGTTGTGTAAAGAGTTAACTGTCTCCCCCATCTGAGGACGTCCAACCTTCAGTGGTGTATGAATATGCATCAAGTGACATTGATAAAAGCCCTGTTAAACTCATTGTGATCTGAAAACATAGCCTACGACACAGATGTCTTAACCATCTTTCATATTAAAATAACTAGCAGTGTCTGTGCTAATCTCCCCAGGTTTAAACCACTCTACCTTCCCTTTCAAACATGATTGTATAGGAGGAGGAACTTTATACAATTTGGAAATAAGGTGTTTGAATGTTTAAATTAGACATATGAGGCACATCAGAAATTCATGCCTCACTTTCTAGCCGGTGGTAGGTAATGCCCTTAACGCAGGATGCCAAAGTTCTGATTCACCTGAAGGCCCACTCGAGACAAGCCAAGATAATTTAATTTATTTACAGAGGCACATAAACTTGGTCAGATGCTTTTATCCAGTAAGTCCCCTCCACCTCTGCCACCATGTACTTAAGTCACTGAGTCGCAATGTAGGACATGTGTATCACTCCCGGTAATGCCGCCTTTAGCCTTCACCCTTCACCCTTTCTACTTCAAAAAATTGGGTACTGATAATGGCAAAATGTTCCTCTTTAACAGAAGTAATGAGATGATGAGCAACAGAACACCATGTATCTCCTCTACAGCACCACCCACAAGAACACCCTAAATGTACCAACTTCACACCCTTGCACAACCAGCCTAGGAACAAGTGTACAAAGTTTGCAAACTAGCACACATACATCCCAGCCTTATCATGAGTTTGAGTTGAGAAGGTGAATAGCACTAAATATGCCTTTAAATGTTGGTTTCAGCTTGTCACAATTGTTATGTGTTCAAGAATAGAGGGCAATATCCTCTGACAAAATTCTGTTTATTCCTTTAACATGTGGATTGGTATTTACAAAAATTCTCTAACTTTGCAGTCAAAGATTGAATAGTAAAGTGGACTAGTTGACAGTCTTGTTGTGGTAGTGGTAAAGGGCGTGTGAAAACAAAGGCTGTAAGCTGTCAGTTTTTTTGTAACACACAACAACTTTTAAATATCTGTAAATCAACTGTACAAATGTTTTAAACATATCAACAGTTAGGAAACCACAAATGGACCACTTGTTTGTAATTCAGAGGTGTGCTGGACCGTTTTTGACATTCAAGCGGCGCCTTTACGTGGCTTTTCATGGCCTTATAAATATGTGCCCCTTTCACACAGAACACTGCATGAAAGGTGCGGTCCATGGAACCTGACACATTCCCAGATTTACAAGAAATTGTAAACCTGGGAATGCGTCACAAACTAATGCCACCCTATGGATGGCGTTAGGGAGGCACAACGAGGAGAAATGTTTTAATTTCTCCTCGTGCTTTCCCTTTTCTCTGTATGCTGCATTCTGCTGCACACATAGAAAAAGGAAATCACCTGAATTGATTGATTTTGTGCAGGAAGGTGTCCCTTCCTGCACAAAATCAATCAGCCCCGCAACGCAGGCACCCTTGCACCATGGTGCAAGGCTGCCTGCGTTGCTGCATGGCAGCCCATTGTGCGCCGGCGCTCGGGAAAAGAACAGGAATGATCACACAGATGCGGCGCATTGCTGCCCTTTTGTTTTGACGTAGGGCAGCGCAGCAAGATTCCTTGCGGCGCTGCTCTATGTAAAAACCTCATAAATGAGGCCCGGAGTTTTAATAGGATCAAAACAGTCAAGACACTTTACTTGGTGATGTTCAAATGTTGCATATTTGCTGAAACCACATTTCCACACATTTTGTTTGTGCGCTATATAGTTTTATCAGTAATACTGCATGTTGGCATTTTTCTGCCATTTTAATGGAAAATGTTCCGCATGTAAAAGACAGTGCCTCCTTCTGACCTACAATAATGTATACATTATCTAGTCTGTAGCACACTTCGGTGCATGAAAGAGAATCTGCAGTTTACAGCTCACAAAAATGAAACAGCCCAATCAGTATACTAATTCCCATATACAGATAAAATAAGGAGGGCTGACAAATGGCTAGCCAGGGCATTATATAGTAATGTCAACTCCTACCTAACCGTTCTGGCCC
Source organism: Calotriton arnoldi (assembly GCA_963921515.1). Lineage (NCBI taxonomy): Eukaryota > Metazoa > Chordata > Amphibia > Caudata > Salamandridae > Calotriton > Calotriton arnoldi. The sequence goes on along the minus strand of CAWUFW010005392.1, from coordinate 107,564 downwards.
ACAATAATACCATAACACTCAGCAGTCTGCAGCCAATTATAGCTCATGCAGGCTGGTTAATAACTCCCTTTTCCTGCTTAATGCTCTTACCCTCACCAAGACCTGTCTGCTATGGATCTTATCCATCAATTCGTCCTGTACCAGCCCCTAAATCTAGGATTTGTAAAGTGCAGCATATCACCCGTGAGGGTCTCAAAGCGCTGAATTGTAGGTACGGGGAGATGAAGTGATTTGCTCAGAATCACAGGATGTTGACACCGATACCAAGACTCGAACTTGGGTCCCACCAGCTCCAAAGTCGGCAGCTCAGGCCGTTATGCCACAACCAGTCATCACCAGCTAAACAGATATGGAATACTTGACGCGATCTGACACATAAAGCTGGCCACTCGGAGGGTTTCACTCTAGTCCGGCACTGCAGGTCCCAATTAGCAACATTCTATGCATGCTGCTTTACATCTCACAATGGCACTTGAGTATGATGCTAGTGACAAAGTCCTTCCGAGCAGATCTTCCTGACTACTTCTCTCACCAAACATGCCTGCTCAGGACCATGAACTATAAACAAAATATCAGACTGAACAACCCAGTGCAGTAACCATAAAAATAGATTATGATCCTATGAAATACCACAAAAGGACCTGCACAGTTGCTCAAAGCTGCATGAATACCAAAAATACGCAGCCAGACAAGGGCCGCAGCAGAAGCCGCATTGGAAAAATGGATGTTTGCAAATATCTATGCAACATGTGCCAGTCACCATGTGGTGACTGGCACACGGGGTATGGATGCTTGGGGGGCACCACAGGTGCCCTCCAGGCCTCAGAGGGGAGGCCGCAGAGGGACGGGGGCCTTGCTAGGGGCTGCCAAAGTCCGTTTTCAACAGGCTTTCAAGGGCGGACAGACCGCCATTGAAAGGCTGTATGAAAGGTACATCGTAATCCCTACGGCGGATGCCGCCCTATGGTAGGGTATTACATTCCAACCAACGGTTGAACGGGCTCTTTGAGCCCGTCAGAAGCTCCGGTCGGTCCCTCTGCCCTATGCCTCCGACTACCGTGCATCATAATGCAACGGTCGAAATGCAGCCCCAGATGTCGAACGGACCGCAACCGGAGGCCTGTCGGTTGCGATCGGACCAACATCATAATGAGGCCCACTGCCAGTTCTTCGATGAATGAAAGTGATCCCTTTTGCACATTCCTGTAGAGTGCTGCACTGCGCATGTGCCCATCTATTTAAGCCCATCGATTATAGCAAGGGCATTGCATGTGTGGGCTTCTGGGCGCAGAGAGCACGGTGCTCGGATAAATGAGTGGATTTATGAGCTGATGTAGTTCTGTAGGGTCTCTGAACCCAGCAACCTTTCCCTCAGGTGTATTGCGGATTTATAATGCCCTGCTCGAATTTTGTCGTGTTTTACCAGCAACACCTTCCCCCTCTTCAGAGCTAGCTATAAACTCAGAGTCTCTCAGGATCTAAAAAATGTACTTTAGTTATGTTATGAATAGTTCTAGGACACTAAATTCAGTTGTGGGGTGAATTTTGCTTGGTGCTAAGTCTCAAAAGTCTCTAAGTAACACGCTATTTCCCCTTCAGCCCCCGTGCGGTTTCCGTGCAGAAACCCAAGCCTGTTTGGGGTCTGCCTATATCAGCGCTGTGTTACGTCACCCTATTTTAAGCCAACATTGTCTATATTTTTAAAAATACGTCTGTTAGAATCATTTAATAAAATGCTCATTTATGTGTTCCCGAGCCCCTAGCCATGTGCTCGGCTTCCATTTGAAAGAAGGCTGCTACAGATCTTTCTCTGACCGGTACACAATCACATGTCGTTTTCTCCTACCCTCTGGAAAGGTTTGGGAAGCCTGTCTGCCTTAACCCCTTCGGTGCGTCGGACGGCCCCTGGCTGTACGATCACATGGCACAGGGAATCCCTCTGGTGCAGGCACCATAGGGATTCCCTTTCACTCCCAAGAGCCTACGGAGCTGGGAAAGAGCTTCCCCAGCTCCCGAGGCTGTTTCCCTGGTTTCTGTGCAAGGACGATCAGCGCGCACGTCGCGCTGACATCATTGCACAGAAACCGAAACTGAAATGAGCCGTTAGGCTAATTTCAGTTTCACTTTCTATGTGCTCAGGGGGCTATCTCAGCCCCCCGAGCACGTAGAAAGTCAGGAGAGGTATCATTGGAAAGGGGAGACTCTCCCCTTTCCAATGGTACCCCTCCCTAGTGGATCCTTGCTTGTGGATCACCCCAGGAGGGCAATCCCCAAGCAGGGATCCACCCACCAGACACCAGGGAGGGGGAGCGACCCCTTGGGCAACGGCCTTTGCTCCCCCAATTTTTTTTGTCAGCAATTCAGTCTTTCTGCCCCCCCCCTGGGGGGCTGATGGGGGCAGTAGCCCCCAATCTGCTCCCCCGGGGGGGCAGTAAGCCCACTAGATCCAGGGATTTTTTGTAATTATATTGCTATAGGGGTGGGGGCTGCCCAAGATAGGCATGGCAATACCCCCCCAGCGAAATTCCAGTCTTTCTGCCCCCTGGGGGCAGTAGCCCCCAATCTGACCCCCGGGGGGCAGAAAGCCCACTAGCAGCCAGGGATTTTTTTAAATTTGATTTAGGGGTGGGAGCTGCCCAAGAAGGGCATGCCAATGCCCCCACCCCCCTCGGCAAAATTCCAGTCTTTCTGCCCTCCCTGGGGGCAGATGGGGCAGTATCCCCTAATCTTCCCCCCTGGGGGGCAGAAGCCCACTAGAAGCCAGGGATTGTTTTTAATTTGATTTAGGGGTTGGGGGAGCCCAAGATGGGCATGCCAATGCCCCCACCCCCCCCAAAAAATACCACAGTATTTCTGCCTCCCATGAGGCAGATGGGGGCAGTAGCCCCTGATCTGCCCCCGCGGTGGCCGGCAGAGAGCACACTAGGCACCAGCGATTACGCTGGCTTTTTTATACGTGGGGGTTGCCCAGAATGGGCATACCAATGCCCCCACCCCACAAAAAATATAGCCACAGTCTTTCTGCCCCCCATAGGGGCATATCAGGGCAGCTCCCGCCCCCCCAATCCCCCCAGGTCGGCAAAAAGCCCACTAGGCACTGACCTTTTTTTCCGCTATGTGCCTACCAGTGGATTTTGGGCCCTAGCGCAGCCGGCACCTAGGGAAACCTATCAAACCTGTACATTTTTTTAAACTAGACACCAAGGGGAATACAGGATGGGGAGACTTGTGTGCCTCTCACCAGGTTCTGTTACCCAGACTCCCTTGCAAACCTCAAACTTAGTTAAAAGAAAACACATTTTCCTCATATTTCTGTGATGGAAAGTTCTGGAATCTGCGTGGATCCACAAAATTCCACCCACCCCGCATTCCCGAAAGTCTTCCGATAAAAATAGTACCTCACTCATGTGGGTGGGCCAAGTACCTGTGACAGGCAAAGGCCCAAAATGTATTGTGGAGACATCAAAGTTACCTATCACAAAACAACCTGGTTTTGCAAGGGGTGTCACCTGGGTTTTTGGCCCCCGGATTCGGTGGCCATCTAGGGAAACCTACCAAACCCACACATTTCTGAAAACTAGAAACCCGGGGGAGTCCAGGGAGGTGTGGCTTGCGTTGACCCCCCAATGTTTTCCTACCCAGAATCCCCTGCAAACCTCAAATTTAGCAGAAAAAAAAAAAATCACATTTCTGTGTGGAAAAGTTGTGGGATCACCGGGCTGACACAAATTTTCTACCACCCACCATTCCCCCAGGTCTCTTAATAAAAATGGTACCTCACTCGTGTGGGTGGCCCAAGTACCCGTGACAGGCAAGGGCCCAACACGTATTGAGGAGACATCAAAATGACCTATCACAAAACAACCTGGTTTTGCAAGGGGGGGTCACCTGGGTTTTTGGCCCCAGGCTCAGCGGCCATCTTGGGAAACCCACCAAACCCACACATTTCTGAAAACTAGAGATCTGGGGGAGTCCAGGGATGTATGGCTTGCATGGACCCACCAACCTTTTCCTACCCAGAATCCCCTGCCAACCTCAAATTTAGCTGAAAAAATCACCTTTTTCTCAAATTTCTATGTGGGAAAGTTGTAGGATCACTGGTCTGACACAAATTACCTACCACCCAGCATACCCCCAGGTCTCCTGATAGAAATGGTACCTCACTCGTGTGGGCAGCCTAAGTACCCGCGACAGGCAAGGGCCCAAAACGTATTGAGGAGACATCACAATTATCTAACACAAAACGACCTGGTTTTGCAAGGGGGGTCACCTGGGTTTTTTGCCCCGGGCTCGGCGGCCATCTAGGGTAACCTACCAAACCCATACATTTCTGAAAACTAGAAACCCAGGAGAGTCCAGCGAGGTATGGCTTGCGTGGATCCCCCAACATTTTCCTACCCAGAATCCCCTGCAAACCTCAGATTTAGCTGAAAAAATCACTTTTTTCTCAAATTTCTGTGTGGGAAAGTTGTGGGATCACCGGGCTGACACAAATTTCCTACCACCCAGCGTTCCCCCAGGTCTCCCAATAAAAATGATACTCACTCTTGTGGGTGGCCCAAGTACCCGTGACCGGCAAGGGCCCAAAACGTATTGAGGAGATATCAAAATTACCTATCACAAAACGACCTGGTTTTGCAAGGGGGGTCACCTGGGTTTTTGCCCTGGGCTCGGCGGCCACCTACAGAAACCTACCAAACCCACACATTTCTGAAAACTAGACACCCGGGGATGTCCAGCGAGCCATGGCTTGCATGGATCCCACAACGTTTTCCTACCCAGAATTCCCTGCAAACCTCAACTTTAGCTGAAAAAAACACATTTTCCACATATTTTTGTGTGGGATCACCATGCCGGCACAAATGTCCTACCACACAGCGTTCCCCTCAGTCTGCCAAGTAAAATGATACCTCACTTGTGTGGGTGGGGCAAGGGCCTGTGACTGGAAAGAGCCCAAAACATAAGGATTAAGGGTATAGCACAGCAAACTCTAAGCGCTACAATTTTTAAAAAAATACATTTTTAGACAATTCTGCATTGGACACCCACACAAGTGAGGTCTCATTTTTACTCGGGAGACTGAGGGGAACGCTGTGTGGTAGGACATTTGTGCCGGCGCGGTGATTCCACACAAAAATATGTGGAAAATGTCTTTTTTTCAGCAAAATTTGAGGTTTGCAGGGGGTTCTGGGTAGGAAAACGTTGGGGGCTCCACGCAAGCCATACCTGCCTGGACTTCAAAGGGTGTCTAGTTTTCAGAAATATGTGGGTTTGGTAGGTTTCCCTAGATGGCCGCCGATTCTGGGGCCAAAAACTCAGGTGACTGCCCTTGCAAAACCAGGTCGTTTTGTGATAGGTAATTTTGATGTGTCCTACAATACATTTTGGGCCCTTGCCTGTCGCCGGTACTTGGGCCACCCACACGAGTGAGGTATCATTTTTATCAGGAGACCTGGGGGAACGCTGGGTGGTAGGAAATTTGTGTCAGCCAAGTGATCCCACAACTTTCCCACACAGAAATTTGAGAAAAAAGTTATTTTTTTCAGCTAAATTTGAGGTTTGCCGGGGATTCTGAGTAGGAAAATGTTGGTGGGTCCACACAAGCCATACCTCCCTGGACTCCCCCGGGTGTCTAGTTTTCAGAAATGTGTGTGTTTGGTAGGTTTCCCTAGATGGCCGCCGAGCCTGGGGCCAAAAACCCAGATTACCCCCTTGCAAAACCAGGTTGTTTTGTGATAGGTCATTGTGATGTCTCCACAATGAGTGAGGTACCATTTGTATCGGGAGACTTTGTAGAATGTTGCGTGGGTGGAATTTTGTGGATCCACACAGATTTCAGAACTTTCCATCACCGAAATGTTGGGAAAATGTGTTTTTTGTTTACAAAGTTTGAGGTTTGCAAGGGATTCTGGGTAACAGAACCTGGTTAGAGCCACACAAGTCACCCCCTCCTGGATTCCTCTGGGTGTCTAGTTTTCAAAAATGTATAGGTTTTGTAGGTTTACTTAGGTGCCAGCAGAGCTAGGGTTCAAAATCCACAGCTAGGCACTTTGCAAAAAAAGGACCAGTTTTCACTGTAAAAATGTGGTGTGTCCTTGTTGCGTTTTGGGCCGTTTCCTGTTGCGGGCACTAGGCCTACCCACACAAGTGAGTTACCATTTTTATTGGAAGACTTTGGGTAATGCGGGGTGGGGGGAATTTTGTGGATCCTCGCAGATTCCAGAACTTTCCATCACAGAAATGTGAGGAAATTTGTTTTTTTTGACAAAGTTTGAGGTTTGCAAGGGATTCTGGGTAACAGAACCTGGTGAGGGCCAGACAAGCCACCCCATCCTGGATTCCCCTGGGTGTCTAATTTTCAAAAATATATTGGTTTGCTAGGTTTCCTTAGGTGCCGGCAGAGCTAGGGTTCAAAATCTACAGCTAGGCGCTTTGCAAAAAAGGGGTCAATTGTCACAGTAAAAATGTGGTGTGTCCACGTTGCGTTTTGGGCCGTTTCCTGTCGCGGGCACTAGGCCTACCCACACAAGTGAGGTACCATTTTTATCGAAAGACTTTGGGGAATGCGGGGTGAGTGGAATTTTGTGGATCCACGCAGATTCCAGAACTTTCCATCACAGATGTGAGGAAAATGTGTTTTTGTTTTTACAAAGTTTGAGGTTTGCAAGGGATTCTGGGTAACAGAACCTGGTGAGAGCCAGAAATGTCACCCCATCCTGGATTCCCCTCGGTGCCAAATTTAAAAAAATGTATTGTTTTCTAGGTTTCCCTAGGTGCTGGCAGAGCTAGGGTTAAAAATCTACAGCTAGGCACTTTGCAAGAAAAGGGTCAGTTTTCACTGTAAAAATGTGGTGTCCATATTGCGTTTTGGGCCGTTTCCTGTCGCGGGCACTAGACCTACCCACACAAGTGAGGTACCATTTTTATCGGGTGACTTAGGGGAACACATAATTGTGGAGCAACTGTTGACTTTCAAATGTAAGACAATGTGTAAAAAAAGAAGTCATTTTGAAAAATGTCCTATAATTCACATGCTTGTATGGGTACCCACAATTTCGAAGATGTGCAAATAGCTACTGTTTTTAAACTCTATATTTTGTTCCCATTTCACAAATACATAGGTGTCTTTCATACAGATTTTTCACTGTTTATGTTTTCCCAAATGAATTGCTATATACCCGGTACACAATAAAAACCATTGCAAGATGCTGCTCAGTTATTGGCTCTGGGTTCCTCTGGTTCTTGGTGAACCTGCAAGTCCTATATATACCCACAACCAGAAGGGTCCAGCGGATGTAATAGTATATTGCTTTCAAAAATCTGTCAAACTTAGAAGAAGTTACAGGTGAAAACGTTGGTACAAATGTCTGTTTTTTCCAACTCATTTTCAATTTTTCCTATTTTCAACTGTTAGTTTCTATAAAAAAAAAACCTCAAAGGATCTACACAAATGACCCCTTGCTGAATTCAGAATTTTGTCTACTTTTCTGAAATGTATAGCATTCCAGGATCCATTATTGCTTTTATACCCACTTCTACCACTAACTGGAGGGAGGTTGAAAGCACAAAAAATAGCAAAAATAGGCTATGTCCAAGTAAAATGCCAAAACTGTGAAAACATTTTGGTTTTCTGACAAAAGTCTGTCAGTCCCTGAAACCCGGGAAGATGGTGATTTCAGCACCACAAACCCTTTGTTGATACCATTTGCAGGGAAAAAAACAGACGCTTTCATCTGCAGCACTTTTTCCACATTTTACAAACAAATGGTATTTTGGCTAATTTCTGAGTCCCCTCCAGGGGAATCAACAAACCCTGGGTACCTTTAAAATCCCCATGATGTTGGAAGGACGCAAATTTGGCGTGGATACCTTATGTGGTCAAAAAGATATAGGGGCCTAAGCCCAAACTATCCCAAATAGCCAAAAAAAGGCTGAGCACAGGGGGGGGAAAGGCCTAGCAGCAAAAGGGTTAAGCGGAAGTACTGCTATGTATTGTTTTAAGGGTGCAGTTGTTTTGTAATCTCCTAATCCTAAACTAATTGTGCAGTGTAAAATCTCAGAAACAGGTTTCCCATTTGAGAAGCCCTGAAAATAGGGCCAATAAAGTCACTGTTGTATAACCATCTGTGCCGGCTTACCGCACAGGGCGCCAAGCTGGGGGGAGGGGGTTGTGGCTGCAGTTGGGAAACATCTTAATAGGTTGAAGGCATTTGTTGTTGCAGAATTCCATGTGTTCCCAGCAATATTCATCCAGCAATAAAAATGGCAAGGTAACACTTGTGATTAATGTGCCTACTGAGAGATCTGAGTTTTGTTTAGTGGCAGTTTTGACTCATCCTTAACTAGCATAGAGCATTAGTGTGCCTCCTGCAAAGCATAACGTGTAACATACAGATCACAGAGCATGTAGATAGCTCAGTGGGTTACTGCTTTTGTCACAGAAATCATTTTGTTACTAGCAGTTCATAAGTGACAATCCTAATATAGCACTGTGAGCTATGAACTAACATCAAACAGCTGCATGCAAACAACAAGGCATAGGTTTAAAACCTTAAAGGTTTTTGCCCCCAATCATTCATCAGTCTAAAGCTGCTAAAAAAGCCTTCCTTTTATATAGTAAAAATTCTTATTAGTAAAGACAACCTAAACCACTGTGCTGCGTTTTAAATCCCAAGTCTGTGTTTCTCCAGACCATATACTTTTCACATATAATGCCCACTGGTATGGATGACCAGTGACTTCTACACCTTGTAGTTCTCATCGTCTTATGTTAAATTTCCTATGCATTGATTTACACACTTATAGGATTCATTGTCTCTATAATTCGTGTGTGATATAACTCATTCTGACGCCCTACATTGGGATGCATAGTGCTATAAACGAAATTAAATGCACATGAGAGAGGGGCTATGGAGAGATGAAGGGCGCCGTTGGAGGGTGGTAGTGAGGGAATCCATGAAGAAGGAATTCAAGGTGGGGGAGGAGGGCGCCAACAAATATTGTCGCACCTGGCGCCACAAGCACTAAAGTCGGCCTGCAGTGTAGGTATTTCTCTTGACCGTCGAAACTCACCAGTGAATAGGGCTCAAGCAGACTGCAATGGATGTTGTCCTGAGTGGGCACAGTGCCCACTGTCTGTCCTTTCATATTTAAAAGTCTTATTTATTTTTACGCACTAAAAGTAAATGACAAAAAGAAAGCAGTACTTTGCACACACTTCAGGCCGTTAAAATGTTTTGATTGCACTTTTATTACTTCTAGTTTGTGTCTCTCTGTTCCTGAAGCATCAAACAAATGTCGCTTCAGGTGCCAGTTGCATATTCATACTGTTTCCTCCGTATTTCTATGGACACCACTGAACAAAAAGGGCTCCAGACTCCCTGTGGCACCCCATGCCATCCCTTCATTATCTGATTATTATTAGCAGTGGTGTAGCAGGAGTGCCAAAGACATTCGTCATCTAATTTTTTCAGTGTTTGCCATGTACGATGTTACCACCTGTCTGGGTCTTGATGACTTGATTGACCAACACAGTATAGAGGCAGAGATGTGTTACATGTAGAAAAGGTTTATTATTATTCAATTACCGGTGCTTGAGTCCAAAACACATGCTTGTTAGCTCACTAGTGTGAAGACTTGAGATCCCGGTATATGTCCATATAAGGGCATATTTCATTGCACGGTGCCCAGGCATGCAGAATCTCTGGGGCATGTTTACAAGCCCCTTGCGCCGCCGGTATGTCACCTTTTGTTTCGCACCGGCAGCGCTTTTTGCTGCCCCATATTTACAAGGACACGTAAAGCCACCCTGCGTGGCTTTTCGTTTCCTTGCAAATATGGCCCCTTTTCATGCAGCACTTTGCGTGAAACGGGCGTGCCATGGGTGTTGCTGTTGGTGTTCCCATGCAAGATCCATGGCTTCTGCCGCATTCCCAGATTTACAACCTTTCGTAAAGCTGGGAATGCGTCAGAATGCTACGCCTCCTCAGGGGGGGCGTAGGGAGGCACAACGAGGAGAAATACTTCCATTTCTCCTCGTTTTTTCCTCTTTCTATGCGTGCTGCATTCTGCGGCACACATAGAAAGAGGAAATCACCTCTTGTGATTGTTTTTTGTGCAGGAAGGTATCCCTTCCTGAACAAAAACAATCTCCCCTGAAACGCAGACACCTTTGCACCATGGTGCAAGTGCAAGGGTGCCTGAGTCGGCGCATGGCAGCCAAATTGTGCGCCTGTGCAGGGGAAAGCACAGGGATGCAACATATTATTGTAAATATGTCGTATCCCTGTGCTTTGAAAGTGACTTAGTGCAGCTCAGCAAAATGGCTTGCGGTGCCGTGCTGAGTCACTTTCTTGTAGCTAAGGCCTCCTGTCCGCAGACAGCAAGGGATCGCTCACACAAGGAGGCTTTGGTTACCATAGAGGCATTTTTGCAGAGCACATTCTTCCACAGATGAGCTCTATAAACCCCCTCCATACACTGCTTTGTTGTCAATACCACAGTCAAAATGATCCCTGCGGAATCTGTTGGACGTGAACGTGTAGATAACGCGAGCATGACATTGAATTAGCATATTTCAGGCATTTTAAACTTGAGTGCACATTGTTAATGTTTACCAGACTCATCAGTGACCAAACTGAGCTTAACAAAATACTTTGAGTTAATGCTTTACCATGCGTGGCATAGTGTTTCAGTAACACTTCGTGAAAGCTAAACTGTTGCTCTGGCATCCTCCAGTTTATGTTTAATGTACCTAGTTCTCCCGGTTATGTTAATAGGGAACTTATGGAGTGAAATGAATATAAGTGCATTACTGTGTTGTTGGATTGGGTGGAGTTATTTTGCTGTATTAAGAGAGCAAAATCAATGCACATTGCACAATGTGAAGAACAAAACACAAGGACACAGGTCTGTAAAATAGAAGGCATTGAAATCGACGATTGTGCTCGAAAAGCTGAGGCAAATGGGAACTTCACCTCAACCTCTATCTTGGTATCTGCTGGTCTCTGACCACTCCCTTGGGTCCCAGGCAGAAGATAAGAGATTCAACCAGGCATGTGGTAGGAATCATGAAAAAACAATATCTTCCTTTGATTTTCTCTGCACCCGTCTTCCATTGGCAAAGCCCATAGGTCTCGCCCGTGACACTTTTTTGGCATATATTACATGTTTTGATGCTTGTATTGCCCAAAGTTCAGGATATTATGCTACATGGCTAAACACTTAGGGGCAGATTTACAAGGAACTGATGCATCTGCATAGATGCTTCAGTTTCCTTGCGCCAGCGCCAAATGTCCTTGCGCCACCATGGATGCACTGTATTTACAATACAGTGCTCCATGGCGCAAGGATTAACAGATGCGTCAGAAATTCTGACGCATCTGTTGGCTCAAACGTGACGCATTGCTGGAGTTGCTCATGAAAGTGACGCAACTCCAGCAATGCGCCACAACAGATAGGTGAGTCCCATTCAAAAAGCCCTGCGTCATTCCTCACGCCTGGTCTGAGCAGGCGTAGGGATTTTGACGAAGTGAAGGCGTAGAGTGACACAGTCAAATGTTGTACATTTCACTACGTCAGTTCTACATTGCTTTTTGCGTGGGAACGCTCACCCTGCATACATTATACCTGACGCAGGTATAATGTGACGCAGGGCTTTACAACGTGACGCATCTCCCTAGATGCGTCACGTTGTAAATTGGCTGCATTATTTGCGCCGCCATTGCGTCTTAAAAAAGTGACGCAATGGCGTCGCAAGGAGGCGCAGGGGGCTTGTAAATCTGCCCCCTAGAAGGTCCCAAAGGCGAGACCTATTGGTTCCAGCAAAAAATGGAAGTCCTGCGACATCCGATTGGCGCTTTCTGTTTGTATTCTATATGCACATTGATGACATGCAGATGAATTTTGAATAGCAAGTTTTTTTTTTTAAACACCGTGCGGCTTTCAGATCCAGCCCAGGGTGATGTCAAAATGCCGTCTAATCGGCTTTAGTTCCTGAAATCTGTAATCTGTGTTGTAGAGCTAGAGGCGCTACATTTATTCACATTCGACTTTCCTTTGCCTCGTGAATAACGCATTCACAGTTAAGCATCCTCTTACCTCTCCAAATTGATGAGGCCTTGGGAAACCGATGAGACATTCCTGCTGGGAGCAAAAAATGACATTGACTAGGATGGTGCCGCTGTGGCACAGTGTGATATCGACAGTGAGACTGGAGTGCATGTGGCACATTAAGGTAAACAGGGAGTCATTCTACACACTGACAGCTGATATTTGTTGCATTTGGGGTGGGGTTCTTGGTGTACCAAGGCACTGAGCCTCATGTTGAGCATTACTTAGGCACTATCATGACACTGAATCATATATTGTACTGCAATTACATTTATATGGCGCATACTACCCCAAAAGGGGCACTTAAGTGCTTTACACCGGGCAGCACGCTGAGGGCATACCAGGGCACTTGTGGAACTGACTGGCATATAGAGAGCAGCCTGGGACACATTATTGCATTGGCAGTCATCTGAGGATATCTGGGCCAAATCTGGACGTTGATTGGCATGTGGGTGATTTTTATGACCCCCATCTTGCATTGATTTGAACGTGGAAGATATCTGCGGCACATCTTAGCATTGACCGGCATAGAAGTTTCTTGGTGTACTGTACAACAGTGGCTGGATTACAAGGCCTCATGGATTTGACTGTCTTATGCAGGCTATCTGAGGCTTGTTATGGGATTGTCCAGTATATGGGGGTGTAAATGGCACATGATGGCATTGACTGGCATATGATGTAGAATCTCTAGGCACAGGATGTCAGTAACTGACGTATGATAGGGCATCTGATCACATGATTGCACCATGGACATAGATGGAGTTACTGCTAATGTACAAAAGATATATATGTACACACACAAAACAGAGCATTCAGAATGACATGTTGATATCTGAGGAGACAATTTGTGTATTGCCAGTGTTGGACTGAAAATATGTCTAGCTGACTCCTTCTAGCATTGTGCGAGTTAAGTTAGCATTTGCGGCACCAATTTTGTATTCAGCCGCCATTTTGTGCCATGATCGAAAGGAAGCTTCTGTCTCATACTGTCTGCCTCGGCAGAAAGCAGCCTCGATTGTTTCTTTTTATTATTCAAAGTTGAGCTTTGTTGCACTAATGAATAGCTCTTTCTGTGTTTGCATGCCTTTCTTTGTATGTATCCCTGCTCCCACTCTCAGAGAGATGGGCACTGGCTGAGTAACCTTAAAGCTAAGATAGTGTGTACCCGGTCTCAGGATGGTAGCTCATCCTTCTGTACCTCCTTTGTTCATCTGTGCCCAGACTGGAAAATTCCAGTCTGGGCGCGTTTTAGGGGTGTTGGAAATGTATATCTAACTTTACCTTGTGGACGGGGGGCAGTCCCTCGGCAGCTATCTAAGGAGACTGGTCAGACTGGACTCCGCTCGAGCGAATACTAATAAAATGACTTTGGTTTGTATTATCTACTGTCTGACCGACTCTTCATTTGTATGGAAGGCTGAGAGGTGGTCATGAGTGACCTGGGTGGCCCTAATCGGGTCACTTCCTTCAGTTGGCGCCCGAACAGGGACCCCATTGGGTGAGTGACCCATCTTTGCCCGCGGACGGGTGAGGAAGACAAGACCACGTCGGGTGGCATGGGCGGATGGGGATCCCTGCATGAGAGAGTCTGGTACTCGCAGCTGCCCCGTCTGTCTGACCGGGTGGTACCTCGGCCAGTGGTCATCCTAGCTGGGGTCCTGAATGGCAAAACCCTTGGATCTGACCATTTGGTCTGAAGAGTCGGCAGTGGAGAATAACTTCGTTTGACCTGTGTGCACCAGGTGAGTTTGCTTTGGGCCATGGCGCCACTTTTGTTTGAGTTTGGTACAGTCTGAGGATCGTTTTTGGACAAGCGCTTGAATTTGTTTGAGTTCTTTGTGAACATGGTTTTGTTTTGATCCGGATTTGGTGAGGTCTGTGGACCAATTTTGGTAAGATATTTGCAAATATCTGCTCGGCATCGTTAGTGAAAATGTTTTCGTTTTAAGATGCCTTGTTTTAGTAGGCTATGTTGTATGAGTTGTCGTTGTTGTTCTACTGATGCTTGATTGGAGGAAAGGCAGTCTGCGCCTCCAGAGGGCACCCAAACTTTGACATGTATGTCAAACATGGCCTTGGCCCTATTATGTTTAGTACATTATGGCACAAATATACAAGGGACAATGCCAAGTTACAGTGGTCGTTAACAGGTACCTTTGATGAACAAAAACTGAATTTCCTGCAGGATAAATTGTTTGCAAAACGGAGTAGGCAGTCGATGTTTGATTATCTCCAGGTATAGCAGAAGGAAGCTAAGCAGCGACGAATGAAGGCAGAAAAAGAGGCCCGAAAAGGGAGAATACAGATAGTGACGCAGAAAGCAGTAGTGTATGATAGAGATAAAGTAGAAAAAATTATAGAGTGTGCTGATAGAAAGTTTCGATTGCAATGTGACAAATCCTATGTTGCCCGATACGAAGGCGATACATTTGTGAAGGAATTGTTCGACACCCGACCATATGCCCCACAGAGAGTATACCCTGCTGTGCCACAGCCCCAGTCGTCTGTCTCTTCTGCCCCTGCTGTTTCTGTCTCTTCTGTCATTGACTCAGTTGCTTCAGCCGCTGCGCTTCCTGTTAATTCTGTGGCTTCGCCCTCCGCGCCTGCTATGACTGCTGGCCTTCCTGCTATGCCTATTGTGTCCCTGTCTTCTCTTTCGCCAGCCCTTACACCCACAACACATCCATTAACGACATTGGTGCCTACCCACTTGGTTGCTACCCCTTCCCTCTTCCCTCACTCCCTGGCAGTACTAGGTAGTGGAATGCCTGTACGTGGACTGGGGGACGGCGGCTGGGCGACAGCTAGGGAGCGGCTGGGACGAATTGTAATACGATCTGATGTGGGGAGGAAGAAAAAATGGCGATAGCGAACCAGGCCGCTCAGTGCGCTCGTTATCCCATCTATATTACTGAAGATGTGTGGAGTGTGATGAGAGATTATGAGCCGTTTGTGCAGCAGCATGCCCTTAAGCACATGCCGGCTACACTGATCGGATTGTGGGAACAGTGCTTCAATGCTATAGCACCCCAGATTATTTATAATATCAGAGATAACGTTTACGTTGCTGGTATGGTGCCTGAGGAGGTTTTCAGAAATGTTGCAACATTGGTAGCTTACCGTGGTAGGCTGTTTGAGAAGAGCCCGAACGCAGTATCCCAGTTTCCGATGAGGGAAGTCCACCCTATATATCACCCTGAGTTACCAGAGCTTCGAGATCAGCATGATGCTGTCAGTAGACCAAAGGTAGAGGCCCGCTTCCAAGAACAGTGGCTCTATACCCCATGGAAGAGGAGTGAGGTGTTATCCCTTAAGACTCAGTTACCTGACCCCAGGAAAAATCCTACTGCATAATATAAGGAATTGACAGAAGCCGCTTCATCAACAGTAATGGCACTTGCGGATATTGAAATGTTTTTTGGGTTGCTGGTGCCCGTCGACATTTGGAGGCAGGTGCACATGCAGGACCACGCTGTAGAATTGGGTGGTACATGGGACCAGATTAAAGCATGGGATCAGGACAGGAAGCCTGGAGAGAAGCCAAAGCCAGAGATTCTAGTTTTACCCGGCCAAATTATTACCTATATGCACTCTCTTATTCCTCCGAGGATGGTAGATTGGGACAAGTTAGCGGCATGTCGTCAGAAGAAGGATGAGAGTGTGTCTGATTTTTTCACGCAGTTCGAGGGTGTGTTTTGGGATTTCAGTGGACAGGATTTGTCAGTAGAAGGGGGTGTACGATTGTTTGTCAATAGACTTGTCACAAATCTGCTCCCAGAGATCGCGACTCGGTTGCAGGCTTCGGAGAGCACTTGGACAACATCCTCCCCTTCCGTAATTTTGAGTATGGCACAGTATTATGAACACTGGGAAAATGAGGAGAAGGAGAAGGAGGAGAAGAAGCATAAGGAGTTGAAAACGAAGGTGTTGTTACAGCAGGCGTCTAGGGGAAATGGAAGGGGACGTGCTGCTGGTCCGACCTGGCAGCTTCCCCGTACTAGCAGGAATGCTGCGCCTGTAGGGCCGAATCAGTGCGCAGACTGCAAAGAGGAGGGGCACTGGCGTAGCGAGTGACCGGTGTTATTGCAGAAAACCGTGGCCCCTCGAGGACAGGGTTCTCGTGAACGGGGTTACGGAGTAAGTGATCGGGACAAGGTTCGGGGGGATGCGACATCGCAGGGTCGCTCCGATCAGAACTTTTTTGATGACCCTCTAGGGAAACAGTATTACCACGATGATTATGATTTGGACGAGGTGACAGGGATGTCTCACAGCTAGGACAGCCAGGGACAGGGTGAGGGACCAGTTCAGATACCTGTAGATCAGCACGGTCCTTATGTCACCGCAGATTTGCAAGGCTCAGTTAAGAAATTCTTAGTGGACACAGGTGCAATGAATAGCTCTGTTTCTCATTCACTGGTCCCTGGGGCAGCTCTGTCTGGCCAAAATAATGTTTTTGTAGGCTTTTCAGGTTTACCGGTTGTGAGCCCCATTTCCAAGCCACTTGCCTTGACTATCGGTCCGTTTACTGTGGATTCGCCCTTTCTATTGACATCCAATTGTGGAGAAAATCTAATGGGCTTAGATTTATTGAAGAAGTTGCATGCAACCATTTTTTGTTCTACGGCAGGTGTCTATATGACAATGGGACCAAATGTAACGAGTTCCAAGCAGTGTCTGTCCAAAGATGCGCCCCTTCTGCTGAGTTTAAAGATGTGCCACCCACTTTGTGGGCGACGGGTGATACGGATGTGGGACTCCCCCAGTTTCCATCAAAGTTAAGGACAACGCTGTTTTGCCCCATATTCCACAGTACAAAATTCCTCAGGCAGGGAAGTGAGCTTTGTTACGCATTATACAAGATCTGATTGAGTCGGGGGTAGTTGAGGAGACAGCAGCGAACGTATGCAACAGCCCTATTCTTCCCATTCTCAAAAAGACATCCTCAGACTCCCCCGATGACAATGCAGATGTTTATCGTTTTGTGATTGATTTGCGTGCAGTTAACAAAATAGTGGTTCCTCAGTTCCCAGTGGTCCCTGACATTACTGCCCTT
This sequence comes from Calotriton arnoldi, assembly GCA_963921515.1. NCBI lineage: Eukaryota > Metazoa > Chordata > Amphibia > Caudata > Salamandridae > Calotriton > Calotriton arnoldi. The sequence continues at coordinate 90,397 of CAWUFW010005392.1, read as the reverse complement.
CTCACAATGATTCCTTCCTCTGTCAAATCCTTCTCTGTCGTTGATTTGAAAAATGCGTTCTTCAGTATACCAATTCACCCTGGTAGCCGTCATTTATTTGGTTTTACACTAGCTGGCAGAAGTTTTAGATTCTGTCAGGCTCCTCAGGGCTATACTGAGAGCCCTAGTATATATAGCCAAGCATTAAAAGCCCAGTTGGATTTCCTCGCGCTTTCTCCAGGTAATGTATTGCTCCAATACGTGGATGACATCTTGATTGCTTCTGACACTGAACATGCAAAGACAGTACGGTTAAGTTGTTGCTACATTTGGCTCACCACAGACATAAAGTGTCCCTTTCTAAATTTCAGTATTGTCGACAGGAGGTCACCTATTTAGGTCACCTTCTGTCGAAGGAGGGTAGGAGATTGACACCTGAGCGCATTAGTGCCATTGTTAAAATGCCCATCCTTAAAACTCAGAGGGATGTACGCACCTTTATTGGCATCACTTCCTACTGTCAACATTGGATACCTAATTACTCATTACTAATAAAGTGTCTGCTAGCGCTAACCACTAAAGACGGGCATGAGCCCCTGCCTTGGACGCATGAATGTCAGCAGTCTTTTGAGCAATTAAAAATTGCGCTTTGCTCTGCTCCTGTGCTTGGCACGCCTGATTATGCAAAGCCGTTCATGGTGTATGCACACGAGACGGCCGGTTGTGCGCACTCTGTCTTAACACAGGCCTTTGGAGGTAAGCAACGGCCGTGTGCTTATTTTTCTGCTTTGCTTGACCCAGTCGCCAGAGCCCTCCCGAGCTGTCTAAGAGCGGTCGCGGCTGTGGCCATCTCTATAAGGCAATCGGCTGGGCTCGTACTTGATACTGACTGTGAGAAGTTGGCCTGGCATATGCTGTCCACTAATTATAGTGGGCACCTTGCACCAGTCCAAATCGACTCTTATGGTAGGTAGGTTAAAGACAACCTTATTGAAAGCTATCCTAGTGGTAGCTATGGAGAGCAGCCTTCAGGCTAAGTCTTGAAGGAATGTAAAGCAGCTTGTTTTACCAGTCTATAATCTCTTGAGTGATCAAATGAAAGAGCACCACACCAGGTATATATTCAAAATATATGTATTTATTACTAAACACACCCCTCTAGTCTCTTTATGAGGCTAGAGTTCGAAGTACATAGGTTATAAGATCTTAAATCACAGTAATAGCACAAATACACGTTTGGGCCCTAGGGGCGTACCAAACCATATACCAATAAAGTGGTATGCGAACCACGACTGAACTAGACACTAGGCCTAGAGCCTCTAGAAGTGCTTGGACCACAAGGAACCACCCAAGGTAGTGACACAGGGGACCCACGGGAGACGCGTGCAGTGTAAATACACAACCGCGATACGCCGTTTACTTCTATGGAGAAAGTCGGGATCGGGAAAATAGAGGAAAGGGACACTTTAAAAAGGACTAGGACAAAACCCTTTGAGATCTAGGACTTTGAAGAGTCTCTACCCACGGGAGCACCGGAGTACTCGTGTTACCTCACCCAGGGAAGCCGGGTGCATAGGTGCCTTTCGGGGTCGGGTTTCGTCGTCGTTTCTTATGGCGATCTGCTGCAAAGTGCTGCTGGCGACCAGGAGAAAAGTGTCCGGGTGGATCCAAGAGTGGATCGGAGTTCTGAAGAACCTGAAAGCAGAGGGGACAGAGTCTGGGTCACTAGCCAGTGACCAGTAGGGCGATGGACAGATGCCCACCGATGTCGAGTGCTTCAAGTTCGTTGACCGTCGTCTTGACTCTTCAGCCACGAGGTCCGGGAGGCGTTGTCGGCGACCAGGAGCAGGATTCGGGCTGTTGCTCGATGTTTGTCGAGTGCAGAGGTATCGGCGACCAGATTGGACCCAACAGGCCTTGGCAACGGCAAGTCTCGAGTAAGATGTAGATCGTCGATGATGCAGACCAGCAAGGTCTGGGGAACTCACCCAGCAAGGGTAAGTGAGGGCAGGCCTGGAGCAACCAGACTGCCAAGTAAAGAAAAGATTGGCCTTCGGTAAGGGCTACTAGCCAACGGGCTAGCGACCGCGAAGGAGCCTCGTGACGCCGCACGTGGAGCTGGCTTACAGGACACTCGTGGAGTGGGGGCCAGTGATCTTCGGTGCAGGTGGTGCTGGAGGCTAGGGCTACTCGGAGCCCAAAGCACGACTTCTTGGGAGACCCAGAAGATGGTGCACTTGCAAATGTGCTCGGTGTCCAGGGGTCACGGTCTCAAGTCACCCACGATAGCCACGGGCCTCAGCTTTGCTGGGGACTCAGGGTAGCCTCGGGGAAGTCTGAGAATCCACCTCTGGTGATGCGATGACTTCGGCGTCCGACGGGAGCTTCAGTGATGCGAACCGGACAGATGCTTCTTTGGTGCCTGCCAAGCAGGGGAGTCACTCCTTGACCCCAAGGGAGATTCTTCAGTCCTCTAATCTTGTCGTAGAGCGTCGAAGGTCCAGGATTCCGTGTCAGAGTTTCGTCCAGGTATAATCTAAAGTCCTAAGGACTGGGTTCCTACCTTTATTCTAAAAATAGGGGATGGACTACTCTGTGGCCCCACCTATGGGTGGGTCAGGGCAGAGGGGTGGCTACACCCCTTTCCCTTTGTCCAGTTCGCGCCAAAGCAGGGGCTGCAAGCCCCTGATCCGGTTTGAACTGGGGTATGCACAGGGACACCAAATGTGCCCCCAGTGCAGGACTTCAAAGCACCCGAAAGTGCTCCCGCCCAGCCCCAATACACATTGTCCTGTCTGGGGAGGTGGTCACACCTCCCTGGGACAGGAAACCTATTGTCCAGGCCTCCCCTGCCGGAGTTTCGTCCAGCAGCAGGAGGCCAGACTCGTGTCTGTGGCAGCAGCATCCATTTTGTGATGCCAGGGCTCTGGAAAGAAGTTACCGGACTCGTCAGAGTTAACATGCCTTTCCCTCTAGAAGGGTGGAATGCTACCCCCGCCGCCAGAATTGGCGGGGGGTAGTATTCCAAGATGTTTGACACCAAACACGACATGTTTCGGTGCAGCCATTCCATAGTTAGCATTTTACCGCGAGGATATAATGCGTTTAAGAGTATATGGTCAGGCTGCACTACAAACAGCATCAGAGATGGTCTCCGAACGCTGCAGAGGGGCCCTGCTCATGCAGGGGCACCCTCTCACATAGGAACCATGCACTCTGCCTTTAGGATTGATAAGGCCTGCCTTAGGAGTGACTTATAGGTTTATATGTGTGTATGCATTTAGTGATATAGGTAACCTATACCACAGCAAGGGGTGCATGCACCACCTTACCCAGGCTGCTGTAGCAGACCTGTGGTGTCAGTTTGGATGGCCTACCAGGGGTGGCATAATATATGCTGCAGCCCCTGGCAGGCCTCTGAGGTACCTATGCCCTTGGTACATAGTATACCATATACTAGGGACTTACAAGGGCACTCCAGATCCCAATCAGAGATGTGCCTAAGGCACATGGAGACCCTTTTAAAGAGGAAACAGCTAGGCTGGGGTTCTGAATAGCAGGGCCCCAGCCAGACTAATGTCGAAAACCAGTGAAGTATCAGCAAAAAGTGGGGGTACCCCTGTGAAGCAGATCCTACTCTCCTACACAACCCCCCCCAAACGTAGGGACATTAAACTAACCTTGCCCAGTTAAGTCTTCATGTTCTAAGTGGAAATACCTAGAGAGTCCATCTGCATTCGCATGGTTACTCCCAGGCCTATGTTCCACTGTAAAGTCCATCCCCTGTAGGGAAATGGACCACCTAAGCAGTTTGGGGTTTTCACCCTTCATTTGTTTTAGCCATAAGAGGGGCTTATGGTCTGTCTGAACCAGGAAGTGTGTACCAAACAAGTATGGCCTCAACTTCTTCAGAGCCCAGACCACAGCAAAGGCCTCCCTCTCTATGGCTGACCAACGTTTCTCTCTAGGGGTCAGCCTTCTGCTAATAAAAGCTACTGGCTGATCCTGACCTTCTTCATTCAATTGTGACAGTACAGCCCCTACCCCCAATTCAGATGCATCAGTTTGAACAATGAACTTCTTGGAGTAATCAGGACTCTGCAGAATTGGAGCAGTGCACATGGCCTGCTTGAGGTCATCAAATGCCTTTTAACAGCTAACTGTCCACTGAACCTTTTTGGGCATTTTCTTAGAAGTTAAGTCATTCAAGGGTGTCACTATTGATCCATACCCCTTGACAAATCTCCTATAGTACCCAGTCAGGCCTAAGAAGGCTCTCACCTGAGTCTGGGTAGTTGGAGCAGTCCAGTCCATGATGGTCTGGATCTTGCTCTGCAAAGGTTGAACCTGGCCTCCACCCACAAGGTGGCCCAGGTACACAACCTGACTCTGCCCTATCTGGCACTTAGTGGCCTTGATAGTCAGGCCTGCCTTTTGCAGGGCCTGTAAAACATTCCTGAGGTGGACCAGGTGATCCTCCCAGGTGGAGCTAAAGACAGCAATATCATCTAGATAAGCTGCACTATAGGCCTCCAGTCCTGTGAGAACTGTGTTCACCAACCTCTGGAAAGTGGCAGGTGCATTTTTCAGACCAAAGGGCATCACCACAAATTGATAATGCCCACTAGGGGTTGAAAATGCTGTTTTGGGCTTTGCAGCATCAGCTAGTCTGATCTGCCAGTAGCCAGCTGTTAGGTCAAATGTGCTGAGATATTTGGCAGAGGCCAAAGTATCTATGAGCTCATCTGCCCTGGGTATTGGATGGGCATCAGTCCTAGTGACTGCATTGAGGCCCCTGTAGTCTACACAAAACCTCATCTCTCTTTTCCCACCACTGGTGTGAGGTTTAGGTACTAGGACTACTGGACTAGCCCAAGGGCTATCTGAGGGCTCAATCACTCCCAATTCCAACATCTTCTGGACTTCAGTCCTGATACAGTCCCTGACATGGTCAGGTTGCCTATAAATCTTGTTTTTAATAGGCAGACTGTCCCCAGTGTCCACTTCATGAGTGCACCAGGTGGTCTGACTGGGTGTCAGAGAAAACATATGTCTAAACTGATTGAGGACTTGCCTGCAATCAGTTTGTTGCTGGGTAGTGAGGCTGCCTGCCAAGGCTACACCATCAACTGACCCATCGTCAGGGTTCTGTGAGAGCAGGTCAGGGAGTGGGTCACTCTCTTCCTCCTGCCCTTCATCAGTAGCCATGAGCAAGCCCATGTCTGCCCTGTCCACATATGGCTTAAGTCTGTTGACATGGAGAACCCTGTGGGGACTCCTGGGTGTTCCCAGGTCTACTAAGTAAGTGACCTCACCCTTCTGCTCAACAATAGTGTGGGGTCCACTCCATTTGTCTTGGAGAGCTGCTGGGGCCACTGGCTCCAACACCCACACCTTCTGTCCTGGCTGGTAAACAGTTAGGACAGCCTTTTGGTCATGCCAGGCCTTTTGAAGTTCCTGGCTAGCCTCAAGGTTTTTGGTTGCCTTTTTCATGTACTCAGCCATCCTGGAGCGGAGACCAAGTACATAGTCCACTATATCTTGCTTTGGGGGCTTGAGAGGTAACTCCCATCCTTCCTTCACCAAGCACAGTGGACCCCTCACAGGGTGGCCAAACAGAAGTTCAAAAGGGCTGTAACCAACCCCCTTCTGAGGCACCTCCCTATATGCGAATAAAAGGCAGGGCAAGAGTATGTCCCATCTACGCCTAAGCTTTTCTGGGAGCCCTTTAATCATGCCCTTTAAGGTTTTGTTGAATCTCTCAACTAAACCATTGCATTGTGGGTGATAGGGTGTGGTGAACTTATAAGTAACTCCACACTCCTTCCACATTGCCTTTAAGTACCCAGACATGAAGTTTGCACCCCTGTCTGATACCACCTCCTTAGGAAAGCCCACTCTTGAGAAAATTCCCAGGAGGGCCCTTGCCACCACAGGTGCTGTAGTGGTCCTAAGGGGTATAGCCTCTGGATACCTGGTGGCATGATCCACTACCACCAGTATAAATCTGTGCCCAGATGCTGTTTGGGGATCCATGGGACCAACAATGTCAATCCCCACCCTCTCAAAGGGCACCCCCACCACAGGTAGTGGTATCAGGGGGGCCGTTGTAGTGCCACCTGCTTTGCCACTGGCTTGGCAGGTTACACAGGAGCGACAAAACTCCTTACTGTCTTCAGACATGTGGGGCCAGTGAAAGTGAGGGACAATTCTGTCCCAAGTCTTGTTCTGGCCCAGGTGTCCTGCTAAGGGAATATCATGGGCTAGGGTCAATAGGAAGCCCCTGAACTTCAAAGGTATTACCAACCTCCTGGTAGCACCAGGCTTGGGGTCTCTACTCTCTGAGTACAGGAGTCCATCATCCCAATACACTGTATGGGGACCACTAGCTTTCCCAGCAGCCTCAGCAGCAGCTTGCTGTCTGAGGGGTTCAAGGGAGGGGCAGCTCTGCTGCTCCTGGCTCAGATCTGCCCTAGAAGGTCCCCCTGTCCCCAAGAACTCAACCTGGTCAGGCTCAAGTTCCTCTGGGACAGTTCCTTCTTCAGGGCTGAGATCATCCCCCTCAAGGGACTGATCTTCCTCCTGAGCCAAGGGGAAGGCACTGCCTTAACCCTACTACTCCTCCTCTTGGAAGGCACTTGGTCCATTCTTCCAGAATCCAAGGCCTGTTCAGTTTTAGACAGTTTAGCTTGTGACCTGGTCACAGCAAACACATCTGCAGGGATCCCCAGCATTTCTGCATGGGTCCTGAGCTCCACTTCTGCCCAAGCAGAAGTCTCTAAGTCATTGCCAAGCAAGCATTCGACTGGTAGGTTTGCACTTACCACAACCTTCTTAAGGCCAGTTACCCCTCCCCAGGAAAAGTTAACAACTGCCAGAGTATGGTCTGTTCTGACATTGCTAGCATTGGTCACTTGGTACATTTCACCAAGTATAACTTGCCCAGGTAGCACAAGGTCTTGTGTCACCATTGTGACACTTGCCCCTGTGTCCCTAAATGCCAAAGCCTCTCGTCCATTGATTAAAGGCTGTTGTCTGTACTTGCCCAGATTACTGGGACTCACAGTGGAGGTCACATCCATGCCTCCATCACAGACTAACACAGCCTGAGTCAGCTCCCTGACTAAGTCAGAGCCCAACTCAGTTCCCAGGGTGAACCCTACTAAACCCTTTGCTGGAGCACTTCCACCAACTGTACTAGGGGGAACAGGTGCCTTAGGGGCATTGGTGGATGCTGGACTGGAGTCTTTGGACTTGGTGCAATCACTGGTCCAGTGGGTCTTTTGCTTACAGACCTTGCACCATGGTTTTCTTTGGCCTTTACCCTTGGTAGACTGGGAATCCCCACCAGAAGAAGATTTTTGGGGGCCTGATGAAGACTTTTGATCTTTACCCTTCTCCCCACCCTTGTCAGAGTTCTTAGCATCTTGCTTCTTGGTTTCCCTACCTTGGTTCTGTACCTTCTGCTTCACCCTGGTTCTGACCCATTTGTCTGCCTTCTTTCCCAATTCTTGGGGAGAGGTCAGATCAGAGTCAACCAGGTACTGATGCAACAGCTGGTTTTGACAGTTATTAAGAATCTGCTCCCTCATTATCAGATTATACAATCCTGAGAAGTCACACACCTTACTGCCCATCAACCAGCCTTCCAGAGCCTTGGCAGAACAATCCACATAGTCTACCCAGTCTTGAGTCTGTGCTTTTTGGGTGTCTCTGAACTTCAACCTGTACTGTTCAGTGGTTAGGCCAAACCCATCAATAAGAGCACTCTTCAAGACCTTGTAATTGTCAGCATCCTCCTCTCTAACAGTGAGGAGCTTGTCTCTACCTTTGTCAGCAAAGGAGAGCCACAAGATTGCTGCCCACTGCTCCTGAGGGACCTTCTGTACTTTACAGGCCCTCTCTAAAGCAGTTATCCATTTGTGGATATCATCCCCACTCTGGTAGGGAGGGACAATCTTGCTCAGGTTCCTATGGTCATAGGACCTTTCCCTATCTCTAGGGATATGGCTGCCACCATGGGACTCTAGTCCCAACTTTCTTCTCTCTTTAAGGAGATCTAGGGATTCTCTATCTAAAGCCAATTGCTTCTTCCTGATCTCCAGTTGAGTTTCCTCATACTGGACCAGTCTCTTTCTTCTCTCATGAGAGGATTCCCTCCTGTGAGAAGAAACAGAGCTCCCTATTGAGGTGCCAGAGTGGTTAGACTCCTGAGAAGGAGACCTAGACTTTCTGAGCACACTCATAATCCTTCCTGGGGGGACAAAGGTGTGGTTCTCTAGATCCTCATCTTCATCTTCCCCAGAAGGGATTGGGTTTTCCAGGTCAGGGTCATTGTCACCCTCCTGGTCAGTTTCAGAGGGGGGCTGGGGGTAGTAGTACCCCTGGCCCCTTCCTCATCTGCTGGCCCACCCTCTGCTCCTACCCCTTCAGTCTCTGAGGACTTACTAAGATCATAAGCCACCAACAACTCCTGGAGGTGTTGGGTGGTGGGACTTTGGCCTGTCCTTAATTTCCTCACGTTACACAAAGCTCTCAATTCCAAGAATGGGAGTGTGTCATACTTGGAGGGTGGAAGCTCAATGGCTTCCTGCAAGGCATCTTTGGATCCTGCTTTTAAAGACATTACTAGTGTGGTGTGGTGTATGCACTACCTACTCTAGTGTGGCCTACTAAACTCTCTTGAGTTGTAGAAAGGGTTGTGCTATCCCTTAACACACAACTCTAAGTTCAGTAGAACTTACTGTTATTCTAAGCTTAAATTATATGTACCTTAGGTACCTTTAGTGGTTTTCAGTTGATCAATTCAATTGAGATTATCTGGTAAAACAATAGCAAGCTGGAATCCCACACGCTGCACACCAATGTGAGAAGTTGGCCTGGCATATGCTGTCCACTAATTATAGTGGGCACCTTGCACCAGTCCAAATCGACTCTTATGGTAGGTAGGTTAAAGACAACCTTATTGAAAGCTATCCTAGTGGTAGCTATGGAGAGCAGCCTTCAGGCTAAGTCTTGAAGGAATGTAAAGCAGCTTGTTTTACCAGTCTATAATCTCTTGAGTGATCAAATGAAAGAGCACCACACCAGGTATATATTCAAAATATATGTATTTATTACTAAACACACCCCTCTAGTCTCTTTATGAGGCTAGAGTTCGAAGTACATAGGTTATAAGATCTTAAATCACAGTAATAGCACAAATACACATTTGGGCCCTAGGGGCGTACCAAACCATATACCAATAAAGTGGTATGCGAACCACGACTGAACTAGACACTAGGCCTAGAGCCTCTAGAAGTGCTTGGACCACAAGGAACCACCAAAGGTAGTGACACAGGGGACCCACGGGAGACGCGTGCAGTGTAAATACACAACCGCGATACGCCGTTTACTTCTATGGAGAAAGTCAGGATCGGGAAAATAGAGGAAAGGGACACTTTAAAAAGGACTAGGACAAAACCCTTTGAGATCTAGGACTTTGAAGAGTCTCTACCCACGGGAGCACCGGAGTACTCGTGTTACCTCACCCAGGGAAGCCGGGTGCATAGGTGCCTTTCGGGGTCGGGTTTCGTCGTCGTTTCTTATGGCGATCTGCTGCAAAGTGCTGCTGGCGACCAGGAGAAAAGTGTCCGGGTGGATCCAAGAGTGGATCGGAGTTCTGAAGAACCTGAAAGCAGAGGGGACAGAGTCTGGGTCACTAGCCAGTGACCAGGAGGGCGATGGACAGATGCCCACCGATGTCGAGTGCTTCAAGTTTGTTGACGGTCGTCTTGACTCTTCAGCCACGAGGTCCGGGAGGCGTTGTCGGCGACCAGGAGCAGGATTCGGGCTGTTGCTCGATGTCTGTCGAGTGCAGAGGTGTCGGCGACCAGATTGGACCCAACAGGCCTTGGCAACGGCAAGTCTCGAGTAAGATGTAGATCGTCGATGATGCAGACCAGCAAGGTCTGGGGAACTCACCCAGCAAGGGTAAGTGAGGGCAGGCCTGGAGCAACCAGACTGCCAAGTAAAGAAAAGATTGGCCTTCGGTAAGGGCTACTAGCCAACGGGCTAGCGACCACGAAGGAGCCTCGTGACGCCGCACGTGGAGCTGGCTTACAGGACACTCGTGGAGTGGGGGCCAGTGATCTTCGGTGCAGGTGGTGCTGGAGGCTAGGGCTACTCGGAGCCCAAAGCACGACTTCTTGGGAGACCCAGAAGATGGTGCACTTGCAAATGTGCTCGGTGTCCAGGGGTCACGGTCTCAAGTCACCCACGATAGCCACGGGCCTCAGCTTTGCTGGGGACTCAGGGTAGCCTCGGGGAAGTCTGAGAATCCACCTCTGGTGATGCGATGACTTCGGCGTCCGACGGGAGCTTCAGTGATGCGAACCGGACAGATGCTTCTTTGGTGCCTGCCAAGCAGGGGAGTCACTCCTTGACCCCAAGGGAGATTCTTCAGTCCTCTAATCTTGTCGTCGAGCGTCGAAGGTCCAGGATTCCGTGTCATAGTTTCGTCCAGGTATAATCTAAAGTCCTAAGGACTGGGTTCCTACCTTTATTCTAAAAATAGGGGATGGACTACTCTGTGGCCCCACCTATGGGTGGGTCAGGGCAGAGGGGTGGCTACACCCCTTTCCCTTTGTCCAGTTCGCGCCAAAGCAGGGGCTGCAAGCCCCTGATCCGGTTTGAACTGGGGTATGCACAGGAACACCAAATGTGCCCCCAGTGCAGGACTTCAAAGCACCCGAAAGTGCTCCCGCCCAGCCCCAATACACATTGTCCTGTCTGGGGAGGTGGTCACACCTCCCTGGGACAGGAAACCTATTGTCCAGGCCTCCCCTGCCGGAGTTTCGTCCAGCAGCAGGAGGCCAGACTCGTGTCTGTGGCAGCAGCATCCATTTTGTGATGCCAGGGCTCTGGAAAGAAGTTACCGGACTCGTCAGAGTTAACATGCCTTTCCCTCTAGAAGGGTGGAATGCTACCCCCGCCGCCAGAATTGGCGGGGGGTAGTATTCCAAGATGTTTGACACCAAACACGACATGTTTCGGTGCAGCCATTCCATAGTTAGCATTTTACCGCGAGGATATAATGCGTTTAAGAGTATATGGTCAGGCTGCACTACAAACAGCATCAGAGATGGTCTCCGAACGCTGCAGAGGGGCCCTGCTCATGCAGGGGCACCCTCTCACATAGGAACCATGCACTCTGCCTTTAGGATTGATAAGGCCTGCCTTAGGAGTGACTTATAGGTTTATATGTGTGTATGCATTTAGTGATATAGGTAACCTATACCACAGCAAGGGGTGCATGCACCACCTTACCCAGGCTGCTGTAGCAGACCTGTGGTGTCAGTTTGGATGGCCTACCAGGGGTGGCATAATATATGCTGCAGCCCCTGGCAGGCCTCTGAGGTACCTATGCCCTTGGTACATAGTATACCATATACTAGGGACTTACAAGGGCACTCCAGATCCCAATCAGAGATGTGCCTAAGGCACATGGAGACCCTTTTAAAGAGGAAACAGCTAGGCTGGGGTTCTGAATAGCAGGGCCCCAGCCAGACTAATGTCGAAAACCAGTGAAGTATCAGCAAAAAGTGGGGGTACCCCTGTGAAGCAGATCCTACTCTCCTACACTGACCTCACAGTCATGGTACCACATGCTGTGGACACTCTTTTGAACAAGACCAAGACGCAGCACCTTACCAGTGCACGTCTGACCGGTTATGAGTTAACTTTTTTCGCACGCATATTACGATAAAAAGATGTGCCATCCTGAACCCTGCCACGTTACTACCCCTCCCTTCTGAGAGTGAAGAAAAAGACATACTTGATTGTCTGTTTCGGACGGAGGAGGAGACGGGAGGCCCTGACTGATGTTTCCTTATCTGACCCCCAAGGGGAACTATATGTCGATGGCTCTTGTTTCAAATTACCAGATGGCACTACCACCACAGTATATGCACTCACTACACTGCACACGGTAGTTGAGACATCACGAGTTCCTTATCAGTCTGCCCAGGCAGCTGAGTTAGTCGCTCTTATTAGACCTTGTGAGTTGAGCGAGGGACTGGCTGTCAATATCTACACTGACAGCCAGTACGCCTTCGGGGTCGTCCATAATTTTGGGCAAACAACCCCTTATTGGAGATAGGTTAAAGACAACCTTTATTGAAAGCTATCCTAGTGGAAGCTATGGAGAGCAGCCTTCAGGCTAAGTCTTGAAGGAATGTAAAGCAGCTTGTTTTACCAGTCTATAATCTCTTGAGTGACCAAATGAAAGAGGACCACACCAGGTATATATTTAAAATATATGTATTTAGTCTTAAACACACCCCTCTAGTCTCTTTATGAGGCTAGAGTTCGAAGTACATATGTTACAAGTCGAATATCAACAGTAATAGCACAAATACACATTTGAGCCCTAGGGGCGTACCAAACCATATACCAATAAAGTGGTATAAGAATCACGACTGAGCTAGACACAAGGCCTAGAGCCTGTAGAAATGCTTGGACCACAAGGAACCACCCAAGGTAGTGACACAGGGGACCCACGGGGGACGCGTGCAGTGTGAGAACACAGCGCGAGCCGCCGTTGACTTCTATGGGGAATGTCGCGGTTGGAGTTTTAAAGAAAAAGGGCACTTGGAGGAGGACTTGGAGCAAACCCCTTTAGAACTAGGTCGTTCTAGAGTCAATACTCACGGGAGCACCGGAGTACTCGAGTTACCTCACCCAGGGGAGCCGGGTGCATAGGTGTCTTTCGAGGTCAGGTTTCGTCGTCGTTTTCAATGGCGATCTGCTGCAAAGTGCTGCTGGCGGCCAAGTCGAAAGTGTCCGGGTGGATCCAAGGGTGGATCGAAGATCTGAAGAACCTGAAAGCAGAGGGGACAGAATCTGGGTCACTAGCCAGGGACCAGGAAGGCGATGAGCAGATGCCCACCGATGTCGGGTGCTTCAGGTAGGTTGACGGTCGTCTTGACTCTTCAGCCACGAGGTCCAGGAGGCGTCGATGACAACCAGGAGCTGGATTCGAGCTGTCCCACAACGTTTGTCGATTGCTGCGGTGTCGGCGACCGGATTGGACCCAACAAGCCTTGGCAACGGCAAGTCTTGTAGAAACAAAGAAAGGACGGTGATGCAGACCAGCAAGGTCTGGGAGACTCACCCAGCGAGGGTAAGTCAGGGCACCTCTGGAGCAACCAGGAAAGCCCAAGCAGAAGAAGAGTTGCCTTCGGGAGGGCCCACTAGCCAACGGACTAGCGACCGCAAAGGAGCCTCAAGTGGATGCACTTGGAGCTGGCTTACAGGACACTCGTGGAGTTGGGGCCAGTGATCTTCAGTGCAGTTGGTGCTGGAGGCGGGGGCTACTCGGAGGCCAAAGCACAACTTCGTGGAAGACCAGGAAGAGGATGCACTTGCAAAAGTTCTCGGTGTCCAGGGGTCACGGTCCCACGTTACCCACGACAGCTACGGGCCTCAGCTTTACTGGGGACTCAGGGCAGCCTCGGGGAAGTCTGGAAATCCACCTCTGGTGATGCAAAGACTTCGGCGTCCGGCGGGAGCTTCAGCGATGCAGACTGGACAATTGCTTCTTAGGTGCCTGCCAAGCAGGGGAGTCACTCCTTGACCCCAAGGGAGATTCTTCAGTCCTCTAATCTTAAAGTAGAGCGTTGAAGGTCCAGGATTCAGCGTCAGAGTTTCGTCCAGGGTAATCTAAAGTCCAAAGGACTGGGGTCCCATACTTATACAAAGTTATGGGGTTGGACATACTCTGGGGACCCACCTATGGGAGGGTCAGGGAAGAGGGGTGGTTACACCCATTCCCTTTGTCCAGTTTCGCGCCAGAGCAGGGGCAGGTAGCCCCTGCAACCAGTTTGAACTGGCATATGCACAGGGACACCAAATGTGCCCCCAGTGCAGGACTTCAAAGCACCAGAGAGTGCTCCCGCCCAGCCCCAATACACACTATCCTGTCTGGGGAAGTGGTTACACCTCCCTGTGACAGGAAACCTATTGTCCAGGCCTCCCCTGCCGGAGTTTCAGTCAGCAGCAGGAGGCCAGACCTGTGACTGTGGCAGCGGCATCCATTTTGTGATGCCAGGGCTCTGGAAAGAAGTTACCGGGTAGCCCGGTGTGTACATGTCTCTCCCTCTAGAAGGGAGGAATGCTACCCCCGCCGCCAGAATTGGCGGGGGGGTAGTATTCCTAGATGTTTGACCCCAAACATGACATGTTTCTGTGCAGCCATCCCAAAGTTAGCATTTACCGCGAGGATATAATGCACTTAAGAGTATATGGTCAGGCTGCACCACAAACAGCATCAGAGGATTGCTCCGAATGCTGCAGAGGGGCCCTGCTCATGCAGGGGCACCCTCTCACATAAAAACCAAGCACTCTGCCTTCAGGATTGTAAAGGCCTGCTATAGGAGTGACTTATAGGTTTATATGTGTGTGCAATGGCAGTGATATAGGTAGCCTATATCACAGTAAGGGGTGCATGCACCACCCTACCCAGGCTGCAGTAGCAGACCTGTGGTGTCATTTTGGCTGGCCTTCCAGGGGTGGCATAATACATGCTTCAGCCCCTGGCAGGCCTCTGAGGTACCTATGCCCTGGGTACATAGTATACCATATACTATGGACTTAGAAGGGCACTCCAGATTCCAATTAAAGATGTACCTAAGGTACATGGAAACCATTTTAGAGAGGAAGCAGCTAGGCTGGGGTTCTGATTAGCAGGGCCTCAGCCAGACTAAAGTCGAAAAACAGTGAAGCATCAGCAAAAAGTGGGGGTACCCATGTGAAGCAGATCCTACTCTCCTACACCCTTTACTTGTGGATTACTTATATGAGTTGACTAAAAACGTGCGCTCTATTCACCAACAGATTTATGAAGCTTTACCGTCTGCTCCCGAGGGGCCAGGCCAAGATATCCGGCCCGGTGACTATGTCCTGGTGAGGACTTATCAGAGGAAAGGCAGTTTGGAGCCGAGCTGGAAGGGGCCTCTCCAGGTCCTCCTCGCCACTTGAACGGCAGTGAAGGTGGACGGCCGAAAGAATTGGATTCATTCTAACCACTGCTGGAGGGTGCCCCTTCCGTTGCCCTACGACCGCTGGGTGCTTGATGGGACCGGCGACTCTGAAACAGAGCAAGAACCTCGTTTCGTTCCCTTCTCATATGCACGACTGACGTGGGCACCCACCGAGGAGGAGAGCAAAGCAGTGTTGAATGAGGCGGTGCCACCTGAGGTAAAGGCCAGCCAGGAGCCCCAGCCTGTTGGCCCATCTGTGCTTGAGCCCCAGTCCATTGGTCCCTCTGAGTCTGAGCCTTTGTTTGTAGACCCCTCTGTCCCTGGAGTAGTTAGGTACAATCTGTGCCCCAGACGGAAGAACAGTGCACCAAAGGAGACGTCAGACTAGTAGGGATGGACTGCGAGGAAAAAGAATAGGGTGTACCTTGCCTGTGGTACCAACGGTAGTTTAGGGAAAGGGATATTGGTGCATTGTTCAGACATTGGACAGGGTGAATTCGACGTGCTCCCTCAGAAAAAGGGGAGTACACTGCCCTGAACGACGTGGGATTTCTTCAGAAAGGGCTGCGATCGCGCAGCTCCACCGAAAGTGCTCAACAGCACCACCGTAGATGAACAATAGGAGTCTCCCAGCGAGACTCTGATGGACGCTGGGAACCTTGCCCCTTTCTTGCTTTATCATCGTTGGCTCCATTGCATGTCCTTTCCTCTGATTCAAAAATGGACCCATTTGGTCACCCCATTATGGAGGAAGAACAGCCCTTTGCAGCCCCGCGTTTCGGGCAGAATGGGTCTGATTGGTCTAGTTGGTCTGTTAAGAGTAAAATTGTCTTCATAGCAATTATCCTGATCTTTCTGATAACAATGCTTGGAATAGCGTGGTTCTTTGAAGAGAAATATCCTGTGCACTCTTTGATTGGTACAACGCCCGTCCCCACTGAGCACATGTTTGTTACTTTAGCCCCTCACAAGGGTGAGCACAGAAAAACATATGTAGATAATGTCTTCCTGCAGATGCTCCACCAGGCGCACCATACCTCGAATGTTACTAATTGCTGGATTTGCGGCCTGCTCCCTTCTGTGACACATAAAAATCATGTATTACTGTCCCTGACATTTTCCTATCTGGGAAGCTGCAGGGCTGGTTTTAACTGTTTACCATGGTGTTCACCTATTTCCATGCTGATGCCATGAATATGACATATGCTGATTATGATACTGTGTTAGAATAAATACGTGTTCACCAAGGGTTTACTCCAGGAGAGCGAGGGGCCCTGATGCATTGTCTCCAACAGCCTGTATGAATATATATGAGAACGAAAGAAATGTAACATGGCTTCAAAATTAAATGTTGGATTTTCAGGGATTTAACGTCACTGAATATTTTAGGTCTTTCCAGATGCGCAATGTTACTCAGGATGAAGCAATGCCAGTGCCGGTAGTTAACACAACAGCTAGTTTTTGTGTTCAAGGTTTTGGAAATGTTCAAGTGGGACAGAGTAATTGCAACTATACCTATGTGTTGAGCACAAGTAGCCCACCTTTACTTCCACCCCATAATGTTTATTTCGTTTGTGGGTCCCAGGCTTATGTGTGGCTTCCTAGGGGGTGGTCTGTCATATGTTATGTCTCTTTCCTCTTTCCCCCGGTGTATATAGCTCCGTCCAACTACCATAGGGATCACCGATTACAGCGTAGGGGTGTATATCTATCCCGTATTAGAAGGGTCATCAATACAGAAAACATTGATCAGACAGATACTACCCTACAGCAGTTCACTGATGCCATGAAGGGTATTGTTCCTTTCTGGGACCCTATGTCCAATAGCCTTAATAACCGTTGCCTCACTAGGGTGGTGGGAGGGGTCATTAATACCACGGTTGGGATTCTAACAAATATGACAGCTGAGCTCCAGGCTACGAGGCTTGTTGCTCTTCAGAACAGGATGGTGTTAGACGTCATCCTTGCTGATCGGGGTGGGGCCTGTCGCGTTATTGGTAGTAGCTGCTGTGTATACATACCGGACCATGCTCCGAATGTATATGCTGCGATACAGAAGTTGCACAAGCTTGCATCCAACATTCAGCAAGAGAATGGTACTTGGACCCTTTCTAGTTGGTTGTGGGGTTTAGTAGCATCCTGGGGTTGGAAGATCCTTATCTTTCTAGTAGTAATTGCTGGTGTTATTTTCACTTGTTGCTTATGCATCCATTGCTTTCCTGCTTGTTGTGCTTACTGTATTGGGAAGTGAACACCTACACCAAAGGCACCCGTGCATGATGTTAAGTCTTTGACTATGATGATGCAAGCTGTCCACGATTTAATGGCCATCGACGAAGGTATTTTTGAGTACTGATAATGTGTGAATAAAAAGAGTACCAGTAGTCTTTTGATATGAACACTTATTACTCTCCTATGCATTAGACAAAATTGTTAGCAAATGCTAAAAGGAGGGTCTGTTGGACTGAAAATATGTCTAGCTGACTCCTTCTAGCATTGTGCGAGTTAAGTTAGAATTTGCAGCACCATTTTGTATTCAGCCGCCATTTTGTGCCATGATCGAAATGAAGCTTCTGTCTCATACTGTCTGCCTCAACAGAAAGCAGCCTCAATTGTTTCTTTTTATTATTCAAGGTTGAGCTTCGTTGCACTAATGAATAGCTCGTTCTGTGTTTGCATACCTTTCTTTGTATGTAGCCCTGCTCCCACTCTCAGAGAGACGGGCACGGGCTGAGTAACCTTGAAGCTAAGATAGTGTGTACCCGGTCTCAGGATGGCAGCTCATCCTTCTGTACCTCCTTTGTTCATCCGTGCCAAGACTGGAAATTCCAGTCTGGGCGTGTCTTAGGGGTGTTGGAAATGTATATCTAACTTTACCTCGTGGACGGGGGGCAGTCCCTCAGCAGCTATCCAAGGAGGCTGGTCAGACTGGACTCCGCTCGAGCGAAAACTAATAAAATAACTTTGGTTTGGATACTCTACTGTCTGACCGACTCTTCATTTGTATGGAAGGCTGAGAAGTGGTCATGAGTGACCAAGGTGGCCCTAATCGGGTAACTTCCTTCACCAGAAATATTTATATTTGGGGATGAAAGTAGAGAATTTTTCTAAAAATCATAAGCTTACACTTGGAAAATGAGTTTATTTACTAAAATGAATGACTGGCATTTTGGTGTTTTAGGAAAATGAAAAGCTGATAACTGCTCTCAAACTGTGATAATTGATTAAAAATGAAAATGTGGTAAGTGTATTTTCAGAAAGTGGCATATTAATGTTTATTGGAGGTATAAAAATGATAGTAAACATAAGGAGCTGATAATTCCGCCCGAAGTCAGTGTATTTACAATACATTTGAAGCTCATGTTGGAGTGGTAGTCCTGGGGGCTCTTATGGTTTTTTTTAAGGCATAATTTCCTATATTACGGTAAACACTTTGGGTTATTATTTCTGAAGGCCTGCAACACTTTTACGCTTCCGTTGCTTCACTTTTTGTGACGCTGCGGCGGCGTAAATAATGCGCTACATTATGCCATATTTACAAAGTGACGCATCTCAGCAGATGCGTCACTTTGTAAACCCCTGTGCTACATTATACCTGCATCAGGTATAATGTATGCAGGGTGGGCGTTCCCCCGCGATAAAGGGTCATAGAAGTGGCGCAGTGAAATCTATAAGATTTCACTGCGACACTTCTAGGACTCTAATGCGTCAATATCTTACGCCTGCCTCACAGCAGGCGTAAGACTGATGCAGGCCCTTTCGCATGGGGCCTGCCCCATGTGAAAGGACACATTGCTGGAGTTGTATCTGTTTTCAGACACATCCCAGCAATATGCCACTTTTGCGCCTACAGATACGCCAGAAATACTGACGTATCTGTAACTCCTTGTGACATGGAGTGCCATACATTAGATACGGTGCATCCATCCTGTCGCAAGGAAGGCACAGTGAAAACTGTTGCATTGCTGTTTTCATGCAGCAATGCAACAGTTTACATAAATAAGCCCCATAGTTTTTATGATCATATGGTTACTATCTGAAATCTGTAAGATTAGTGTCACTTAACACTACTGTCTGAACCTGAGCGGTATGTTTAACCTGAGGAACATCTACTTTGAGGGACAGTATGGGAAAATAAAAGAAATGCAACGTAAAATTAGATGGTTGCAAATTTTGCAAGGTTTTGCTCTTCAAACTTTATTACGTTGTAAAGAGAGAAAAAAACAAATTATGGGTAAAAATAGAACCCATATCAGTTTTGTGGGGACATTGGGGCATATTTACTAGAAAATGTCGCAGCGCAGAGCTGCGCCAAATTTGGAAGCACTGCGCTCTGGCATTTTTAATATGGAGGGATGCGCCGTATTTACTACAATACTCCGCACCCCTGTGTTTCCCCTAACGCTGGTGCTGAAATTAGCTGCCTGGCGCCAACGCAGGCACCCATGGTGCAAGGGTGCCTATGTTGCAGGGAATGATTATTTATGTGCAGGATGGGACACCTTCCTGCAAATGAACAATCATTAATGGCTTTTTGATGTTATGTTATGTTATGTTAACAAATATTTCTAAAGCGCACGTACACCCAGAGGTTTCATGGCGCTAAACCTGATCAGAGTCACAGCAGGGCAGGATTTAAGCATGCGCCTGCTCGAACAACCATGTCTTGAGCATTTTTCTAAAGCCCAATAAGTTATTGCAAGACCTAATTGTTAGTGGAAGAGAATTCCAAAATCTAGGGGCCAGATAAGAAAACCTACACCCTCCCTGACGTTTGAGCTTATAAGTAGGGGTAGATAGCAACTGGAGATGAGCCGATCGCAAATTACGATTGGGAACATGTTTTGATATCATGCATTTAATGAATTTAGGGCTCCTACAATGAAGAGCTTTGAAAATTAAACACCCTGTCTTAAAGGCTGCTCGCTGGATGATAGGGAGCCAGTGAAGTTTTACAAGTAAGGGGCTTGCAGATTGCCATTTAGGACATTTATATATGAGTCTTGCAGCTTGGTTTTGTACCAACTGGAGACGTTTTAATAGGAACAGTGGAAGGCCAAGGTAAGTAGAATTGGAAAAATCGAGACGGGAGAGAACCAAGGCAGTGACGACCTGTATAAGAGCGTCATGGGTGAGTAAATGGGCAATCTTCCTAATTTTACGTAGTTGGAAAAAGCAAGAAGAGACCACTACCCCTACTTGACCTCTAGATGAGAGATCAGCGTTTATAGTAACTCCAAGGCTTTTTACAGAGATGGACGGGGTAGGAGAAGGTCCCAAATCAGTAGGCCAATAGTGTGGTCCCCAATGAGTCTGGCCTTTTCCAACGAGGACCAATTCAGTCTTGCCCGGATTAAGCTTGAGATGGTTATTATCCATCCAACTCTGAATATGAAGCATGGTGTCTTGAAATTCCTGAATTGAATCAGGGGAATTGTCAATAATAAAAACAAGCTGAAGATCATCAGCATAGTTAAAAGTGATTGACCTCCTTTTCCTTAAAGAACAGATCAAGGGCAGGAGGTAGAGATTAAACAGATGGGGGGACAATGATGATCCCTGTGGTACCCCGCACGTGATTGCGGTCTCGGGGGCAATAAAGGGGGCCAGGCGAACTGCTTGGGTACGACCCTCGAGAAATGACTTGATCCAGTTAAAAGCTGATCCATGAATGCCAGCCTGTCTGACGCGGTCCAACAAGATTTGGTGGTCGACCGTGTCAAACGCGGCCGACAAGTCCAGCAGCACCAAGGCCTGAGGGGTACCCTTATCCGCATTAGCTCGCAAGGTGTCTAGAACAGCCAAGATGACGGTCTCAGTAGAATGAGCTGGCCGGAAGCCCGCCTGATGGGGATCCAGATGTTCAGAAAGTTCAATAAAATTCGATAGACATTTGGCGACATGCGCTTCCAATATCTTTGCTAAAAAAGGAAGCAGAGAGATAGGGCGGTAGTTTGAAGGGTTAACAGGGTCGGCGTCCGGTTTCTTTAGGAGAGGGACCACAACAGCATTCTTGAAGGCATTCGGGACCCTCCCCTGCCCGAGGGACTCATTCAAAAAGGGAGTACTGTTTGTGGCAGAGCCGAGAAAATATCCTTTAGGATATAAGGGGGGCAACAATCTCTAGGAGAGCCCGATTTGACTCGGACCAATAGGTCAGAGAAGGTCTCTTGGCTGATAGCAGGGAAATGTTCCATGATAGTAGTATTAATTATCAAGCTATCAGGAAGCTCCACGGATCCAGAGGGGGAATGCTGGCTTTAATAGTGGCAATTTTATCCACAAAGAAATCATTCAGAGAGTTACATAGATCTTGAGTAGGAGTTTGTTTAAGAATAATTCGCTCTGTACTACATAGATCGTTAACTATCACAAAGATTTCCTTTGATCTATTTTGGGAGCTTAGAATTCGGGCTGAGAAATGGGCGACCTTGGCTGCCATGATTGCATTTTTATATTCATTCCGAGCTTTAACGTACTGAATTTTACTTTCTGAGACATAACCGGCTCTCCATCTCCTTTCTTTTTGGCGGAGATCTAGTTTCTTTATTTTTAGCTCAGCAGAGAACCATTTCTGAGCCTCAGTTGGTCGTCTACAGTTAAGTTTGGTGAGTGGGGCATGAATGTTACTTGCAGCGAGTAACCAGGAGGAAATATTTTTTTCCATAGAATTAATATCAGAGTCCAAAGCAGGAGGGGAGCTAGCCAAGGAGGCAATAAAGTCTTGTTTACTCAAGGACCTCCACTTCCTGATCATACCACCCTCAACCTTAGGAGTCTTAGTATTAAGGGGGATCATTACCGTAAATGTTATTAAGTAGTGGTCTTTCTATGTGTGCTGCAGAATGGTGAGAAATAAAAGCCTTTCTCCTCGTGCGCCATTCTAATGCCTGCTCTTGCATGGCATTCGTTTTTGGTGCTGCCCCAGATCTACACCTACTTGTAAATCTGGGGCAGTGTCAAAAAGCAATGGGTGTTGCCGTGAAATGCCCATTGCATGCCCCTTTGCCGTGGGGGACTGCGACGGAAAGGGGCATACTTACAAGGTGGCGTTATAGCACGCTAAGTGGCTTAGCGCCACCTTGTAAATATTGAAAATGACACTACGCCACCAAAGCGTCAAAAAAAGTGACGCTCCGGTAGCAATAGGGGCTTGTAAACATGCCCCATTGTCTCCACTACCATCTCCTCTCCCCTCCCCTCCCCTCCCCCCTCACTCCCAAACATCCTCATGAAATCTCCACTTTTAGCTGGAGAATTTAGTTTACTGCAAATATTTTTTGCAGGAACTTTTTTCTCAAACTTCTTTTTGCAGGAGGTTTTACCCACCGGCAAGTTTTTGCGCAGCTATCAAAATTTGCAACTCTGTGAATTTGTGATTTTCGTCATCTGTAACAGGTCACAGGTGAAATGATAATTTTGGACACCACTTGGCAGAAATATGTTTTCTGAGTTTTATTCGAAATGAGAGAAGGCAATAAATATCACATTGCCCAAACTTACCGCACTCATTCTGCAGACCAGGAAGTATTGCCAGTATTTTATGAACCCCTGTCTCATCTCACAAAATTTAGGCTGGTATTTACATCGAATCTATTTGAAAGGTTAGCCACCATTGGTCTGCAGATTGTCAAACTCCCCGAGTGTCACCCATCAATCATGTTGTGGACAAGCTCCCAGATGTCTTTACCCACTAGAAGTCTATTGTCAAACCTAGTCACCGTGTGTCCAAGGTGGAGCTGTACATAAAGTATATATTGTTAAGTTAATAACCTGTTTAAACTATTACAATTCTATAATTTAGGTTCAATAATGTTTATCTCGTCAAACCCAGAGGCCAAACAAAGTAAACATACTCGGACCCTACCCTGAACTGCAGTTATGCACATTTTTTTAAATCTGTTGAGAAAAAAATGATCCACTGTACAATAACACGAGAATTTGCATAGTGAGGCATATTTTTGCACACCAAGTTAAATATTGGCACATTTGCTTTTAATCTTTTTTTATATATTTATATCAAATACTGCATTTTTAGAATGATATATTTATGTGGTATGAAATGTAATGGTTTTTAATAACTATGCATAAATAAATATTACTTACTTGCTTACTTACTAGGACGCTACACATCAATATACAGAGGTGTGTGGCAAAGGCCACATACACACACTCCATACTAATGTATCCCCTTCTTCATCATTTGTTCAATGCCTCTGTCTTCAGGGACTTTGAACATGGCTAATTTGCCTTGAGTGGAAACATGGGTCAATGATGGGAAAGAAAAGAATAAGAGTCAAAAGTCATCAAAGGGAGTCACTATCAGTTCTGTATTCACATGACTGCTCAACTGATTTCCACTCAATGAGTAAACTCAGATCAGTTAAATAAAAACAAGGAGTATCCGTGGTATCAGACAAGGAGGCATATGTACAAGCCCCTATCGCCCGAACAACGTCACCTATAGTGACGTTGTGGTGGCGATAGGGGCTGCGCCTTATGTACAAAGCAACGTTAAGCCACTTAACGTGGCTTAACGCTGCCTTATACATAAGGCCCCCTTTCACGCTATGGTTTGCGTGAAAGGGGTGGGCAGTGGGTGTTGCGGTGGGCGTTCCACCACAACACCCATTCATTTTGACGCTGCCCCCTATGTACAATGCAATTGTTTGTTTATGTGTAGGAAGGTGTCCCTTCCTGCACATAAACAAACTTTTTTTTAAAATGCCATTTTGTCACTTTCATGTGTGCTGCATGAAGCAGCACCCATGAAAGTGGCAGGATGGCATTTTAGGATTGTTTATGTGCAGGAAGGGACACTTTCCTACACATAAACAATCCTCCCCTGCATGCTGACACCCTTGCACTCTGGTGCAAGGGTGCCTGCGTTAGGTCTAAGTTGCTAAACTTAGCACCATCGCAGGGGGAAACGCAAGGCTGCACCACATTCTTGTAAATATGGTGCAGCCTTGCGTTTCAGAAGTGGAGGAGAGAGGCGTTAAGCCAGGAAGGCTAACGCCTCTCTCCTCCACTTCCTTGTACATATCCCCCCTAGAGATGTATCATGCAAATATCATATGAGATAGAGAAGTCATAAGTTTAAGAGCAAAAGATTTTAACTACCAAGGGGAACTTGCTTCATCTTTGGACGAACGAGGAAAATACCAGCATAGGGTCCCCTCCGCTCTGACGAGAGTGGAAGCGATGTCAGCTGTACGTCAGGGTCCTCACAAATTAAAATATTTCTACTCGGATATACTTAAGCTTTGTGACATTTAACTAGCCCTGGGTGAAATTAAAATCCACCAGCCTAATTGGCATAATTTCAGGGATTTCATGTTACGTTTGTTACGTAAAATGCCAGAAATTCTGCCATTTTGCTACTTTGTATAATATACGCCATTCGTGGTAAAAATTTATAGTAAACGTGCCATTCCCTGTAAACATTTACTGCGAGTGGCCAGGAACAGGACGCGAGCGGCTATTGTACCAGTGCTCTTTTTTGACACTTTTTTTGCTCTAAATGTGTCCTTGCATCAAAAATGGACACAAGGAAGTAGTTTGCGCTAAAATATAGTACAAAATGATGGATTTGTACTTCACGTAATTGTGCATAATTTTGTGTAATTTTGCTGAAATTTTGCATAATTACACAAAAGCATATTACAAGAATTTCGCATACTCCTTAATTTAGTGATCCAATCAGAGAAGGGTGGACCTGAAGAAAGTCTCTGGCACCTATTAGGGCATGTAGATGGGCAGAAACATGTTGGCCTCATTATAAGGGTTGAACAGTTCCCCTTCTTTTTAACTCTACGCCCTGGAGACACCATTAAAATTAGTTTAGTCTACCATTAGGTAGTTTTAAGTTTTTCTCCCCTCTGCATTTCCCAAATGGTTTATTACCATACCAGATGACTCAGGCTCTTCTAAACTTCTTAGGCCCATATTTACAAGGCCCTTGTGCCGCTTTTTCATCACTTTTTGTGTTGCAACTGCAGCACAAACCACTAAATCATATTTATGGAGCCACGCAAAGCCACTTTGTGTGGCTTTGAATGGCCTCAAATAAAGGAGTAAGGCAAGGCAGCCCAAATCGCTGCGCTGTCTTACTCTGTGTTATGGAGGCATGCCATGGGCATTGTGGTGGCTGTTTAAACACAGCACCCATTGTTTTTTGCGCATCCCCAGATTTACAAGATCTTGGAAACCTGGGGTTGCGCCAAAAACGTATGTCTCCTGTGCATTCTGCAGCACACATAGAAAGAGGAAAAAGCCTCCCAGGATTATTTTTGTGCAGGAAGGTGCCCCTTTCTGCACAAAAACAATCCTGCATGCAACGCAGACACCCTTGCACCATGGAGTGCCTGCATTGGTGCTAGACTGCCGAAATGGTGCTAGCGCAGGGGGAGCGGACAGGAATGCGCTGTATGCCATAGATACAGCGCATTCCTGCCCTTTCCCTGTGACGCAGAACAGCACAGCAAGGTGACTTGCAGAGCTGTCCTGCGTCAAAATCTCATAAATCTCCCTGTTAGTTTTTGGCATTTCCATCCCAAGCAGTCTCATGTTCTCAGGGTTGTAGCCTGATTAATAAAGTCTCACTGCCAATGTGAGGAGGTGCCAGATGACGAAGCATGCCACACCTTGGATAGGTGATGGTTTCTGTCCTTTAAACATAAGACTTCACTGTGTCATATGATATTTGCATGAGACATTCCTAGTATTTTCTCAGACCCTGGGTACTTCTAGTCTTTTTTCAGACCCTGGGTACTTCTTGTTTTTCTAAAGTATATTTTTGGGAGGCGCGTTCCTGAGTTTTAGTTTAACCCTCCTCTTTCTCTAGGTCATAGGGTACAACACATTCCATTGCAATGCATGCCTTTACCACGCATGTGATACAACGCGAATACCTGTACCACGCATAAGCTTTACCACGCCCTTTGACTGATAATTGTTTTCTCTGCCCCTGCTCGTAAACTGGTCCCCTTTGTCCTCCTGCGCCCCCAGCCCTCAACCCTTGTTAAAATACCCTAACCCTTCACTGAGCCCTAAATGTATACCCCAGCGTGCCCCCCCAAGCCCTCAGCCCTTTTAAAAAAATACCTGATTCCTGCCCTAAGCCCTAAGACTAAACCCCAGCACAATCGCCCCTCCCCGAGTCCTTTTTTAGTAATTACTTGACCCCTGCCCTAAGCCCTATCACGAGACCCCAGCATATTCCTCCTCCCCCGAGCCATTTTTAAAAATACCCGGCCCCTGCCCTGAGCCCTAAAACCGCCCCTAGGTACTTTTAGATAAAAAAACACAGTCTAAAGCCCTAAATTGATGCCCAATCCCCCTTACCTCGGTAGATGAGGCTCCTCTTCTTTTTAAAAAAAAATAGTTTTATTGAATTTACATTCTTACAAACGTCGTCTCCTAAACATCTTACAGAATCACATGTTTGCACCGCTAAAATAAATCTAGTTCCCAGAGTGGTCCCCTTCCTCTCCCGCCCCCCAGTGGACTATACACATTTTGAGTTATACACTTTTATCACCACCTTCTACTAGGGCCATTTTTGTTCAGTGTCCCCTGTATGCCTGCCAGGGACCCCAAATCCTGTCCCATTTTTTGGGGCAACCCCTGGTCTTATATATTGCTTTCTCTGCCCCGGCGCACCAATCCAAGTCTTCTTGCCAATCTTCGACCCCTGGCGGTCTATTTGCCCCCCATTTCCTTGCAATATTCCTTTTCGCCACCATTGCAGCTATTTTGAGCCAAATGACCATATACTTTGGCCATTTTAGGTTGCCCGTAACACACAGTAAGAGCCATCGTGGTTCTGTCGGAATCTCTGAGTCCGTGACCTCTGACATTATCTGAGTTATCTCCTTCCAGAAATTATGTATAATGAGACATTCCCAAATAATGTGGAAGAAGGTTCCAATTACTCCACAGCATCTCGCACAGTACCCAGAGACACCTTGACCTATTTGTTGAAGTAATGTCCGAGAGGCGTATGCCCTGTGTAGTATACGTAGTTGTATGAGGCGAAATCTGGCTCTTATCGCTACCTCTCTTGGGCTTGGTATCGCCTCTTCCGAGTCCTCATTTTCTGAGGGCCCTATGTCCGTTTCCCAAGCTCCCTTTAGTGAATCTATTGGGTTAGGTGAATTGTAGATTATTTTCCTACATGTTAATGAGGTACCCTTTGTTAACATGGGGTCCATTAGTAATCCGTCTTCCAGTGGTTAGTAATCAGGCAGTGCTTCCCCCGCTCTTATATATTGCCGCAAGGCGTGACTCAATTGAATATTTCTAAATCTTTCCGAGTCTGTTAGGTTGTATTACGATTTGAGATTGTCGAATTAAATCTGTTTCTGTCCTCTCCATACGTCCCCCAGAGTATCAAGTCCCAGCAAATCCCAGTTCTTGAACCCCTTCAGGGCCCGACCTCCTTTAAACAATCACTGTTCCACAGTGGTGTTTTCCCCGTCAGACGTCCCTCCCAGCCAGTGTGCCTTGAGGCTTCCGCCATATCCTCACCACTGTCTGTGTGGGTTTTGAAAGCTGCTGTTCTATGCTTCTTCGATATAAACTAGCACATATCCCCCCACTCCCATTGCCCTGTGATCTGCCCTAAAGGCTGGATTGCTACAATCTGTGAATACCCAATCGTTTACCACTATCAGCTGTGAGGCCCAATAGTACTTCTGAATATCCGGTACTGCCAGTCCTCCCTCATACACTCCCCGCTGCAACTTGCTCAAGGCAATTCTGGGGCTGCCACCGTCCCGTAGGAGTTTTCTCAGTTCGCTATTTATTCCCTGAAACACTGTTTTGGGTATCTTATATGGGGTGTTTTGCAGCACGTACAGCAATCTGGGCAATGTCAACATCTCAAAGAGCACCGCTCTACCCATCAGGGAGGCTGGCAGTTTCCTCCAATATTCCACGTCTTTTTTAAGTCGCATTATTTTGGGCTTGAGATTGTCCTCAAGGAAGTCTTCCTCTCTTGTGGAGATCCTTATTCCCAAATAGGTAAAACTGGTCTTGACAGTAAGTGGTGTTTTTTCTATCAATGCCTGCGGGACTTTCCCCCTTAGAGGGAAGATAAGAGATTTATCCCAATTTATTTTGTAACCCGAGTAAGTTCCAAACAATTGGAATATATGCAGTACTCTATGCACTGATCTATGCGGCTTACATAAGTATAATAATATGTCGTCAGCATAGAGGGATATTCTATCCTCCCAGTCATCCCCACCCGCTATCCCCGATAGTATTGGGTCATTACGGATCCATGCCGCCAAAGGCTCGAGCGCCAGGGCGTAAATCATTGGCAAGAGTGGACAACCCTGTCTCGTGCCCTTTCTCAGTGGAAATGAGCGGGATACCTCCCCATTCACTCGCACCTGAGCTTGTGGATCTTGATATAGTAATTTCACCCATGCGCAGAAGTTAGGACCAAATCCCATTCTGTTCAGTGTTGCAAGCATAAATTCCCATTCAATACTATCAAACGCCATCTGGGCATCTAGGGAAAGCAGTACCGCCACTTCCCTGAAGCTCCCTCTTGTCCAGTCTAGGACCCCGTACAATCTGCGGAGGTTTAGCCATGTGCTCCTCTGGGCATAAATCCAGACTGGTCCAGGTGGACCAGTGTGGAGATCACAGTCTGCAGTCTAGTTGCTAGAGCTCTCGCCAGTACCTTCGCCTTTGTGTTTAATAAAGAGATCGGCCTATATGATCCGCAGTCGTCCGGGACTTTGCCTTTCTTGGGGATCACCACTATTGTGGCTGTGCGTTGATCGATCGGATCCCCTTTTTCCCTAGACTCTTCGTATATGTTCAATAAATAGGGGGAAATCTTGCCCGCAACGCTTGTATATAGTTCGACTGGGAGCCCATTTGGGCCGCGCGCTATGCCGGATTGGAGGTCTATGAGCGCGCCTGCCAACTCCTCCACCGTGAAATCTTGTTCTAACGTTTGACTATCTTCTGCCGAAAGTGTAGGAAGGTTGATCTCTCGCAACAGTTCACCGCACTCCTCCGCCGAGCGTTGCGGGGAGGAAGTATATAATTTTTCATAGTATTGGACGAAGGCCTCTGCTATCTCTATCCCTGCTTTGTGGGTGTCGCCTCCTGGGGTAGATAGTTCCAGGACCCAGTTTCTCTCATTATCCCTACGTTCTAGCCAGGCGATCAGTTTGTTTGCTTTATCGCCTACATCATATAGTTTTCTCTGGGTTGCTAGTATCTGTACCCTCGCCTTCTGCTCGCCCAGCTCCCTGAATTCCTGCCTTTTTGGTTTGATTTTCAGTGCTCTTGACCCATCCGGATCACTGTCCTCTCCGATTTCTTCCTCAAGGCTATTTATTTTGTTCTCGTGAGTTACTAATTCTTTAAGTTGTTCTTTGTTTTGGATGCCAATTTGCGCCTGCACATATCCCCTGATCACAGTCTTATACGCCTCCCACAATGTGGAGGCCGATTCGAACGATCCCTCGTTTTCCCAAAAGTATTGTGTGGTGCGCTCCTGCACCCGGTCAGCAAAGTCCTTATTTTTATAGTGGCAGGGGTCTAGTCTAGGTGGTAGGCCCTCTCTTCGTGGTGCGCCCTGCAGTTGCACTTCAACTGGGGAGTGATCCAAAATACCCTGTGCCTTTTATGTGGCCCCTCAGAAGTGTCTGGCCTGTCCACGATGTGTGAAAATATAATCTAACCTGGAATGGCTGTTGTGTGCAGCGGATGTGTACGTGTATTGGCGGAGCGTCGGGTTGTGCGCACGCCATAGGTCCGTCATGCCCATTGCCTGGATGAAGCCTTCAAGTGGATCTGCACCAGCGGTGCCAATCGTCCCCGTTAGTCTGTCTATCTGTGGGTCCATGACTGCATTCATGTCACTTCCCAAGATCGTTATTCCAGGGGGCAATACTAGTATTACATTTCCCACACCCGGGAGTGTGTCCCCGTGCAGCCTAGGGGGGACATATAGTGAGCAAATGTTAACCGTTGCCCCTTCCCAGCTCCCAGTCAGTGCTACAAACCTCCCTAGTTGATCATGCCAACACCTATTCACAATGAATGGAGTTGATGACTTGAGAAGAATCCCTACTCCTCTTGATCCAGATGTATACCCAGCCTGGGCCCGCAGCCCATACCCATATCTATCTAGCACAGTGCAGTTGTTACTTTTTAGGTGGGTCTCTTGAAGCAGGACCACATTAGGAGCGTGACGCTGGAGATACTGCAGCACTAACGTGCGTTTTATCTTGCTCCCCAGGCCTTTAACATTCCAAGTGAAAATTTTCAGTGGCATTGCATGTTGTTAGTTCCATTATGACAATTGGGATTCTTATACTCTAGGCTTCCACCTTTTATACTTATCCTCTCTCTCTGAGGCTGCGGGCGCAGCCAGTCTGTAACCCCTTGGTGCACTTCGAGTTGTATGTACAGCGTGTCAAGACGTATGATTCAAAAAATAAACACATTAACTACAAAACCTGCCCGACTAACAGGGTCGAGTCCAATCCCCGTAACATTCACCCCCCACCCTGCTACCCTGCTTGGCGAGTTTGGAAACACCCGCCACCTCAACACGCAGAGAGCCTGCCGCCCCATGTAAGGTTGCATCCTGCTGGGGTGGGTTAGAGGCAGCCGCCAATACCAGTTCCAGTGGCACTCCACTCCTACTCAGCACTGTAATGTCATTTCTACGCACATAGTCTTTGTTATCGGATTGCAACCTCCCCATCACCCACAATAGCGATTTGTTTCCCCCTCCCCTCCTCAGTTCCCTCTCACCGCTTCAACAGTCAATGTTCGTTCTGCTGGGTGTGTCATCTTCTGTCCCCAGCTTGCACAGGGGGCCGAGTTGGTCCTTCTTTCAATGAGGTATGCTTGTTTGGCCATCATTCCCTACCAGCGGCCTCTTTTCCAACTGCGTTTTCTCTGTGTCTCCCCCTCAATCCCAAGGGGCCATGCTGATCTCTGGAGTTTGGTGACCTGCGGCCCACCTTTCTCCACCCCTCCAGCCATTCTCTTGCTTCTTCCGGCATCTGAAAGTACCATGATTTCCCTTCAGTCATTATTCGCAGCTTTGCTGGGTAAAGCATCATATACTTGATGTCCGTTTCACTGAGCTTCTTTTTCACTGCATCGAAAGTACGGCGCAATTTCTGAACCTGCAGGGTAAAGTCCGGAAAGGAGAGCATTGTAGCATTTTCATACGAGAGGTCCCCATGGATTCTTGCGGCTTGTAGTATTGCTTCTCTGTCTCTAAAATTGAGAATCCTTGTTATTATTGTTCTCGGTGGAGCCCCAGGCTTTGGCCTTGGGATAGGGGCCCTGTGAGCCCGTTCAGTGGTGAAAATGTTCAATAGTCTTTTGGGACACAGATGCTTTAAGATAAGGTCTTCAATCAATCAATCAATCAATCAATCAATCAGGAATTTGTAGAGCGCACTACTCACCCGTGAGGGTTTCAAGGCGCCAGGGGGGGGGGGGTGCTGCTACTGCTCGAATAGCCAGGTCTTGAGTAGCCTCCTGAAGGTTAGTAGGTCTTGGGTCTGCCGTAGGAGGATGGGGAGGGTGTTCCAGGTCCTGGCGGCGAGGTAGGAGAACGATCTGCCACCGGAGGTCGTTCGTCGCATGCGGGGGATGGTAGCGAGGGCGCGGTCGGCGGAGCGGAACTGGCAGTTCGGGTGTAGAAGGTGAGTCGTCTGTTGAGGTATGCTGGTCCGGTGTCGTGGAGTGCCTTGTGTGCGTGGGTGAGGAGCTTGAAGGTGATCCTCTTGTTGACGGGCAGCCAGTGCAGGTCTCTCAGGTGGGGTGTGATGTAGCTGTGTCGAGGGATGTCAAGGATCAGGCGGGCAGAGGCGTTCTGTATGCGTTGCAGTCGTTTCAGCAGTTTGGCCGGGGCTCCCGCGTAGAGGGCGTTTCCGTAGTCTAGCCTGCTACTGACGAGGGCCTGGGTGACCGTTCTTCTTGTGTCAGTGGGGATCCACCTGTAGATCTTGCGGAGCATGCAGAGGGTGTTGAAGCAGGAGGATGAGACGGTGTTGACTTGCTTGGTCATGGAGAGCGTTGAGTCGAGGATGAACTCCAGGTTGAGTGCGTGGTCGGTGGGCGTTGGTGCTGCTCCCAGGGCGGTCGGCCACCAGGAGTCGTCCCAGGCTGAGGGGGTGGAGCCGAGGATGAGGACCTCCGTCTTGTCCGAGTTCAGCTTCAGACGGCTCTTCTTCATCCATTCTGCAACGGCTTTCATTCCTTCGTGGAGGTTGGTTTTGGCAGTGAGGGGGTCCTTGGTGAGGGAGAGGATCAGCTGTGTGTCGTCGGCGTAGGAGATGATGTTGAGGTCGTGAAGTCTGGCGACGTGGGTGAGTGGGGCCATGTAGATGTTGAACAATGTCGGGCTGAGGGATGATCCTTGGGGTACGCCGCAGATGATCTTGGAGGCTTCGGAACGGAAAGGGGGGAGGCGGACGCTCTGGGTTCTGCCGGAGAGGAAGGAGGTGGTCCATTCCAGAGCCTTGTCTCGGATCCCTGCGTTGTGGAGGCGTGTGCGTAGGGTGCAGTGGCAGACCGTGCCGAAGGCGGCTGATAGGTCCATGAGGATGAGGGCCGCGGTTTCACTGTTGTCCAGCAGGGCCCTGATGTCATCGGTGGTGGCGATGAGGGCAGTTTCGGTGCTGTGGTTGCTGCGGAACCCGGACTGGGACGGGTCCAGGATGTTGTTCTCCTTGAGGTAGCGGGTTAGCTGTTTGTTGACTGTTTTCTCGATGACCTTCGCAGGGAACGGGAGCAGGGAGATGGGCCGGAAGTTCTTGAGGTCCCTCGGATCTGCCTTGGGTTTCTTGAGCAAGGCGTTGATCTCGGCGTGCTTCCAGCTCTCCGGGAAGGTCGCGGTCTCGAAGGAGATGTTGATGGCCTTGCGGAGATGGGGTGCGATGGTGGCGCTGGCTCTGTTGAAGATGTGGTGTGGGCACGGGTCTGACGGGGAGCCGGAGTGGATGGTGTTCATGATTTTGATGGTGTCGTCGTCGTTGATGTGAGTCCAGGTGAGCAGGGGGTCGTTGTGGGTGGTGGTCGTGGGGACTGAGGTGTCGTTGGCTGTCGTGGTGGTCTGGTTGTTGAAGCTGTCGTGGATATCTGTGATCTTGCGATGGAAGAAAGTGGCCAGGGAGTTGCACAGGTCTTGCGATGGTGGGATGTCGTTGGTGTTGGAGAGTTCCTTCACGATGTTGAAGAGCTCTTTGCTGTTGTGTGCGTTGTTGTCGAGGCGGTCCTTGAAGGAGGTCCTTTTGGCGGATCTGATGATGGCGGATCTGATGGCCATCTGATGATGGCGGATCTGATGGTGTTGGCGCATGGCGTTCTTGTGGGCTGCGTGGTTCTCCGGTGTCTGTTCGCGGTGCCATTTCTTCTCTAGTCTTCGGCAGGTTTGTTTGGAGGTCTGGAGGTCCGCGGAGAACCAGCTGGCATTCTTGTTGGTGCGTCTGTTGGAGGGTTTCTTGATCGGGGCGAGGGTGTAGGCGCAGTCGTTGATCCAACGCCTGAAGTTGCTGGCGGGGGCGTCGGGGTCGGTGGGGTCGGCGGGTGGGCTTCGGGCGAGGGCGGTATTTAGCTGGTCTTCGGTGATTTTGCTCCAGCAGCGGCGGGGGATCTGTTGGGTGCGGTGGTGCGTGGTGGGTTTCCGGAAGGTGAAGTGGATGCAGCGATGATCCCTAGCCAATTAGGTATAGTGTAAATTAATATAGACCCAATCAGTGCTATATTATCTGTCCAGCCGGACAGTTTTTAATGTACAATAACTTTATGCAGCAAATAAAACAAAAAAATACAAGCGGGACACAACCTGCGTCCTGCTGACGTAGACTTACAGACAACATTGAGGGGAGGGGTTCAGGCAAGGAAAGTGTGTCTGTATTTACATTAGATATAAGTACAACAGACAAAGTATGTTGCGCACACCATTACAAGTTAAACATTGTAGTATAGTCAATGTATATGGTGTACAGTTGTCGACGACGTTTCGATCCCTATTTAAATCAGTGGGATCATCTTCAGGACATTAGGGTGGCATGCCTGTATACAATTGCTCAAATTACTTAAACCATACATTGAAGGGGAGGAAGAGGGGGGAAAAAAGGGGATAAAGGAAAAGGAGATTACACAGAGGAAGATGGTGATCCATACCATTGGTACAATTTATATACAAGTGATGTTCAAGGGTTTGGCCGTGACCAAGGTAATCTCTAAGGGGTGCAAGATAGAGGGTATCGAAGATACGATGTGAACCAGAAGGCAAGTTACTAATGACGGCCTTGATACAGGGTTCCTCAGTAAAAAAGAACATCTATTCCTTAACGTAAAATCACCACGAATACCGGTGATATATACTTTACCAAAAATTCATAAAAACCAAGACAAACCACCAGGCCGCCCAATAGTTTCTGGGTGCGGTTCTATTTTAGAACCCTTGGGCCAGTACATAAACCTATGTACACCATGTACATTGACTATACTACAATGTTTAACTTGTAATGGTGTGCGCAACGTACTTTGTCTGTTGTACTTATATCTAATGTAAATACAGACACGCTTTCCTTGCCTGAACCCCTCCCCTCAATGTTGTCTGTAAGTCTACGTCAGCAGGACGCAGGTTGTGTCCCGCTTGTATTTTTTCGTTTTATTTGCTGCATAAAGTTATTGTACATTAAAAACTGTCCGGCTGGACAGATAATATAGCACTGATTGGGTCTATATTAATTTACACTATACCTAATTATCTAGGGATCATTGTCCTCAAAAACAGTAAACGTACCCAAGGTCCCTGACCAATTGCATATTGGGTTCCCTTGTTTTTTGTAACAAAGTGGATGCAGCGATGGTCGGTCCAGTGGAGTTCGGTGGTGTGGCTAAAGGAGACGTGGGAGCTTGCGGAGAAGATGGGGTCAAGCGTGTGGCCGGCGGAGTGGGTGGGCGTTGTGATGAGCTGTCGGAGTCCGAGGTTGGCGAGGTTGTCGATCAGGGTGGTGGAGTTGGTGTCATTGATGTTCTCGAGGTGGAAGTTCAGGTCTCCGAGGAGGATGTAGTCCGTGGAGGCGAGGGCGTGCGTGCTGACGAAGTCGGCGATGGAGTCGCTGAACTGAGGCCAGGGTCCGGGGGGTCTGTAGATCAGAGTTCCTCTGAGGGTGGTGTTGGGATCAGTGTGGATCTGGAAGTGCAGGTGTTCGGCAGTGCTGAGGGTGTCGTCAGAGTTGGTCGCGACCTTGAGGGTGGACTTGTGGATGATGGCGATTCCACCTCCTACTCCGTTGGTGCGGTCTCTGCGGGTGATCTTGTAGCCGTCCGGGATGGCTATGGCGATGTCTGGTGCCGAGGAGTTGTTCAGCCAGGTCTCTGTCAGGAAGGGGACATCCGGGGAGGATGTGTCGAGCAGGTCCCAGAGTTTGACGGCGTGTTTGCGTGCGGAGCGGGTGTTCAGTAGTATGCATCTGAGGTGGTTGCGTCCTGTCCTGGTGGGAGGGTTGTCGGCTCGGAGACTGGTGAAGCTGCAGCTCCGGCAGGAGAAGGGTCCTTTGGTGCGCTTAGGGGCGGCCAGGAAGCAGGTGTGCGCTCGTCCGGTGTTGAGTGTGTGGAGGGTGTTGGTGTCGTAGCGGAGACGGGCGTCGTGGCGTTCGCGGGGGCCAGGGGTTCTGGCGCTGGGCGCGGTCCAGGCGCAGACGGGCGCAGACGGGCTAGCGCAGCGGCCGCCATATAAGGGGAGGTGGGAGGGAGGAGCAGCTGGGAGGCGGGAGCGGGGCGGCAAATGGGTGATTAGGGGGCAGGGCCGCTGGGGACGCAGCGGCGGGAAAAAACAAAGGGGAGAGCGGGCGGGGGATACAGAAGGAAAAGTGGGCACAATCAGGAAAAATTAGGGTGAAAAAATAGTACTTACAACAGGGACAAGTGCAGTGAAAAACAGTACAGAAAATGCAGGCAGAAGCACAATCGCGTCAAGAGGGGCAGAGCGAGCGCAAGGCTCGAACCTAAGCAGCGGCAGCAGCGGGCTCAGGGGTAGCAACACAGAGGTGGTGCTGTGCGGCGCGGGGAGTGACCTGCCTGATGACAGGGTCAAGGGTCGCTCTCCTCACCGCGCAGCGGCCGCCATATAAGGGGAGGTGGGAGGGAGGAGCAGCTGGGAGGCGGGGCGGCGAATGGGTGATTAGGGGGCGGGGCCGCTGGGGATGCAGCGGCGGGCAAAAACGAAGGGGAGAGCGGGCGGGGATACAGAAGGAAAAGTGGGCACAATCAGGGAAAATTAGGGTGAAAAAACAGTACTTACAACAGGGACAAGTGCAGTGAAAAACAGTACAGAAAATGCAGGCAGAAGCACAATCGCGTCAAGAGGGGCAGAGCGAGCGCAAGGCTCGAACCTAAGCAGCGGCAGCAGCGGGCTCAGGGGTAGTGACACAGAGGTGGTGCTGTGCGGCGCGGGGAGCGACCTGCCTGATGACAGGGTCAAGGGTCGCTCTCCTCACCGCGCAGCGGCCGCCATATAAGGTGAGGTGGGAGGGAGAAGCAGCTGGGAGGCAGGAGCGGGGCGGCGAATGGGTGATTAGGGGGCGGGGCCGCTGGGGACGCAGCGGCGGGAAAAAACAAAGGGGAGAGCGGGCGGGGGATACAGAAGGAAAAGTGGGCACAATCAGGGAAAATTAGGGTGAAAAAACAGTACTTACAACAGGGACAAGTGCAGTGAAAAACAGTACAGAAAATGCAGGCAGAAGCACAATCGCGTCAAGAGGGGCAGAGCGAGCGCAAGGCTCGAACCTAAGCAGCGGGCTCAGGGGTAGCGACACAGAGGTGGTGCTGTGCGGCGCGGGGAGCGACCTGCCTGATGACAGGAAGAGGTCCATTCTGGGGCCCTCCGCCCCTTCCGGTACCTTCAACACATGCAGATTGTTTCTTCTCGCACGCCCTTCTTGATCTTCAAGTTTTGCAGCCATCTCCCTTTGTTGATGTTCAAGATAGTTTACTCGCTCTTCCAGTTGCTGCATTGAGTTTTGTAATTGTTTGATATTCCCTTTTGCGTTCTTCACTTTTTCTGAGATTTTACGGAAGTCCGCCCTTAGGAGGTTAATCTCCACTGTGACCGAGTCTATTTTTGGCCTCAGGACTTCCCTTAAGTCTGTGATGGCCGCTATGATGCTCGCCAGCGATGGTTCTGCTCCCCCAGTTATCTCCGGCTCTGCCGCCTGGGGTTTTGTGACCGCGTACTTTTTTATTCGATTTTGTTGCTGCTGGGGTCTTTGGCTTCACCATCTCTTGTGCATTTAAGCGTGTCCAATATGGTCTTCCGGAGTGTCTCTGTACCCCAAAATACTGTTGGAGATTCTTCCAGCTTCGTGCCTGTATCTTTTGTTCAAGCCCAGATGGCCTGGTTCTCCCTCTCGTGGTTCAGTTGCCAGATGGCTTGGTGTGTCACCTCCACTCCCAGGAGTCTATGGCCCCTTCCGAGCAGCTATGTATTGTCCCGCTGCTTATGTTCTTCCAATCTCAAATTCCCATTAACTAGCCTCTTGTGAAACAACTTGACCGGAGCTGAACCCTATGGTCTCTTCCAATCCACTCCACCAGGACCTTTTTCCAGACCTCTCTATTGCGACTTGTTATTTCTTCAGTCTGGAGCGTGTACTTCCTTTACCTCCTAAACGGACGGCGATATTTCCCTAGGTCCTTACCGAGTTTTGCAGCCTCTCGGCGATCCCTTGTACTGTCAGGGCTCCCTGCCAGGCAAGCCGCAAGTCAGGGCCTCACCGCCAGTGTTGCCTCCCTCTGTGTGTCCTCCACGCCCTCCATACCCGGGCTCCCGAGACTCGGTGTGCACTGGCCGCCTCTCCCGAGCCTGGGAATCCTTCACTCGGCAGCCCCACGCCTCCAGGCCCCACCGCTCAATCTTTGGCGTGGGTCGCTTCCCCCAGGCCCGCAGGGCCCACCACACCTTTCTGGACAGCTGACTATGAGGGGAAGGGGGAGAAACAGAGGAGCTCTTCTCTCGGCCGGGAGTCCAGCCGCGCTGGTTTCCTACGCCGCAGTTTATTCTTGGGCCCCGCGAATCACTCATACTCTTTCGGGTGGCTCACCAGTCTCACTGTGTCCCCTTCGTACGGACTCTCGGCCTGTTTTATCGTACCTGGGGAATCAATCCGGCGCGGATTACGCCGCGGCCACTCGCACCCCTCGCCGGCCTCCAATGCTGTCGGCTGGCTCTCACGTACTGCTGGCGTGGATTGTAGGCCGCAATTATCGCGCAGCGATTTCTTCCGATTTTGTCGATTTTCCTGCGTTCGCAGCCTCTCCTGATGTTCCGTGGGCATTCGGGGGACTTTTCCACCGATTTCTTGTCCGTGTCTGAACGGATTACTGTGTGGATGCTGGGCTCACACGCCGTCCAGCCCGGAGCTTCTTTTCTCTTCGGCCACTGTCAGCGGCTATAAGCCACGCCCCCGAGGCTCCTCTTCTTATGCGAGCCATGGCACAGATCGGCAAGAGGAAGCAGAAGGCTCTCCATTTCCTCTGATGGCGCCACCGCGCCAGTACCTTTACCACAACGAGGCCGATAGCATGTCAGTTACTTGCATAGCCATTACCACCTATGCAAATGCCGCCTTGTAAAAAAATGCTTGGTAATGGCTATGCACAGTAACAGTGCATGCGTTGTTATGCATGCGTGGTAAAGGTACTGCGTGGTTGCAGCCGCGTTGTAATGGCTGTTTCCCAGGTCATAGATCAGCATCATGCAACACTGCAACAGACTAGTGTGTCTTTACATTAGCACATATTCAATTTTCAAAAGCTCTCTTTTTCTCTACATCTTCAAGGTATAATTGCCCATCACTGGGGTCTGAAAAGAGGCACGTCTTTTGCTCCCTGGAGACTTCCAGCGTCATCAGGTGCCACAGTACAGGCGATATACCCAATGTTAATAGTTTTCTTTTGTTTTTCCTCCTCCCACCTGCTGACATCTGTAGAACATCCTGTGATTTTGATACCAAAGGTCACACTTAAGTATTGTAGTTTCCTTCAGGATTGGCTCACGGAAATCGCAGTTTGACGGCATCACCATTGTTACTCCACCAGTAAGGGGCAGGGAGGTCTAATGTTTTAGACACCCTACAGGGCAGCCGAAATGCTTCTTCACCAGGGGTTGGGCAGAGTAATCACGAGGCGCTAGGTGGTCTGCAAAGAGGGATTGCATTACTACTAGCACATGGAGCTCTGCACGCAGAGGTGAAACCCCAAGCGCAGGGATGTTCTCTGTCCTCTTGGCATTTTCTTGGGCCTCCACCTTGGAATCCAGGGTAATGAGGGGACTCACAACCTTGTGTTTAATTGTCATCATTTCCTGCAGTTCAGTGGCACTACAATCAGTTTTCCTTCTGTAGGTTGGGCTCGTACCCCCACTGCATCGAATGCCTCATTCACTCAGACAATATATGTTCCTCTATCCCAAAGCTTACTTCAGCCACTGCCGCAATATGTCCTACTCCCTCGAACTTCCCCATGATCACCTCCGCCCTTTCAGCACGCCTACCAGACACCCCACTCTGATGTTTTCCACCTTTGCCCCGTTTTAACTCATCCAAGGTTAAAATAAACGTGCTTCTTAGCTTGTTTCTCTGCTATTATAAAGGCACAGAGCAATTTCTCATTAAACAGTTTCAGAGTTCTCACCAAAGGACCTCCACTGTGCCACTTTGATCACAGAGGACCTTCTGCCCCAGCGACACCTTCACACAGAGGACCCTCCACCCCCAGCGACGCCTTCCCACGGAGGGCCTTCCACACCCAGCTACGCCTTCACACAGAGGACCCTCCACCCCCAGCAACGCCTTCCCACGGAGGGCCTTCCACACCCAGCGACGCCTTCACACAGAGGACCTTCCACCCCCAGCAACGCCTTCCCACGGAGGGCCTTCCACACCCAGCGACGCCTTTCCACAGAGGACCTTCCACCCCTAGAGACGCCTTCACACAGAGGACCTTCCGCTCCCAGCGACACCTTCACACAGAGGACCCTCCACCCCAGCGACGCCTTCCCACGGAGGGCCTTCCGCTCCCAGCGACGCCTTCACACAGAGGACCTTCCGCTCCCAGCGACGCCTTCCCACGGAGGGCCTTCCACACCCAGCGACGCCTTCACACAGAGGACCTTCCATACCCAGTGACGCCTTCCCACGGAGGACCTTCCGCTCCCAGC
Source organism: Calotriton arnoldi (assembly GCA_963921515.1). NCBI lineage: Eukaryota > Metazoa > Chordata > Amphibia > Caudata > Salamandridae > Calotriton > Calotriton arnoldi. Next base: position 50,167 of record CAWUFW010005392.1, on the reverse strand, counting down.
GACACCTTCACACAGAGGACCCTCCACCCCCAGCGACGCCTTCCCACGGAGGGCCTTCCGCTCCCAGCGACGCCTTCACACAGAGGACCTTCCGCTCCCAGCGACGCCTTCCCACGGAGGGCCTTCCACACCCAGCGACGCCTTCACACAGAGGACCTTCCGCTCCCAGCAACGCCTTCCCACGGAGGGCCTTCCACACCCAGCGACGCCTTCACACAGAGGACCTTCCACACCCAGCGACGCCTTCCCACGGAGGACCTTCCACCCCTAGCGACGCCTTCCCACAGAGGACCTTCACCACCCAGCGACGCCTTCCCACGGAGGGCCTTCCACACCCAGCGACGCCTTCACACAGAGGACCTTCCGCTCCCAGCGACGCCTTCCCACGGAGGGCCTTCTACACCCAGCGACGCCTTCACACAGAGGACCTTCCACCCGCAGCAATGCCTTCCCACAGAGGATCTTCCACCCCCAGCTACGCCTTCCCATGGAGGACTTTCCACTCCTAGCGATGCATTCCCTCAGCAAGTCACTGGAGTGAACTCTGTTGAGACTGGTCCCAGTTATCCCAGGAAATGCGGTGTTGTCCTAAAGGAGCTAGGCAACACCCACTTAGTGCATGGAGTTTAGGGAGCTCTCCCAGCTCAGGTGCATGCCACTTTCACCATCCACTGCATCATTCAGGGCCTCCTCCTCGCCGCAGCCGCCATAGTTGGTCTACCATGGCATGGGTGAGTGCTTCCCAAACACTGAAAAACATTTTCCCTTTAGAAGCATACGTTCATGAATTGGTTCCTCCACCTTCTCCTAGTCTCCTGACTTACAGATCTCTTTTCAGCCACCTTGCGCTTCTCGATTCGAGCACCTCCAATATTCTATTGTTTAACCATTAATTTTTAATTCAGTCATTTTCCATGAGTATGTGTTTGCTCTTACTAGGCAGGCCTTCGAACTCCTTCCATGCAGACGTCCTGCCTGGGTAACAAGACTAAACCAGCATATAGAAGTTGCACAATGTATGCCTGAATTGTGGAATGCTTTTAGCTGTTAGATGTCTTTCTACAATGTGTGAATTTTACACCAATATGTTTAATGTTTTACTGCAATAACAAAATGGTAAGCCAACGATTACTTCGAAGGGTCGTATTTGCTAAACCTTTACACAACGCAACAGGGAAACTTGCTACACTGTGTTATGTGAAAGGGAGGGAGCAAAATGGTGCCATATTTACAAAGATCTGGCACACTTCTACTCTCTCCTTGAGCTAAGTTATTTCTCCTATATGAACCAACCTCGGGCAGACGCACCACTTTAGCGCAAACCTAAGTTTACAGACTTTGGTAAATCTGGGTTTGCATCAAAATCCATGAGAGGATGCACAGAAATGCCCTTGCTCCACCCATGGAACACCTCTCCTATGCAAGGTCATGCATCGCAGTGACATGCACTGACTTGCGTTACTTTTTTTTCTAAACCATGCATAGCCACACAAATCAGGCTTTGCATGGCTTAGTAAATAGCCCAAAATGCATTTTGTTTTGGGCTGAATCAAAAAAGTAATGCCATCCTGATGCAAAATGTTAGTAAATATGTGCGGCTGCTAGGCTCCACTTAGGGCCTGATTATGAGTTTGGTGGTATGGCATTGGGCTGCCACGTCAGCACCCCACTGCCACACCGCCAAACCCGTACTGGGACCTCCTGCCGGATTCCGACTGGAATCCAGGTCGGCCGGTCCTGCTTTGGCGGTCCCACGGTGGTGCTGTGCTAAGGCTTATGTGTGAGCCGTAGCAAGGCATCGCCTTGAGACCGCCAAAGCGTGTTCCTGCGGTTCATAGACTGTGAAGTCCATGCCGTGCAGGAACTGGGGGTGCATACAGACAGGGGGCACAACATGTGCACCCCTGCATGCATCCCCTGGCTCTGAGGAAACAGGGGGCCTTGTAGGGGCTCCCTTAGTTTCCTCACCGCCACACTTTTCATGGCGGGCTCACCGCCTTGAAAACTGTGGTGGTGAGGAAACTCATTATATGCTTGGCGGTGCCGCAGCAGCACTGCCAGCATATTGCAGGCCTCGGACTGCCTCAAGACCGCCAGAGATCGAGGATCCCTGGCGGTTGCAGAAATCCCATGGTGTCCAACCGTCCAACTCTGAGTACGGCGGTCAGACCACTGATGCAGCGGTAGCGCATAGCCACCGTGGGGTTGGTGGTCCACCAGACCGCTAAACTCATAATTAGGCCATAAGTCTTTAAACCAACTTCATTTTACCTGGTTTTGTGGGTAAGCGACTGGAGTGAATTATGTTGAGACTGGTCCCAATTATACCAGCCAATGGTAGTATAGGGAGTTTTCCCAGTCTAGGTGCATGTCACTCTAACCATCCACCCTATCATTCAGGGCCTCTTCCTCACTACAGCTGCCATATTTGGTCTACCATGGCATGGATGATTGCTTCTCAAACACTAAAACATTTTCCAGCTGGAACTATACCTTCATAATCTGGCTCCTTCACCGCCCCACAGGTCTCTTTTCAGCCACCTTGAGCTTCTCAATTCCAGCATCCCAGAAATTCTGTTGTTTGACCATTCATTATTAATTCAATTCTAATCCACCTGCATTTGTTTGATCTTACTAGATGTGCCTTTGAACTGGATCACTCCATCCATAAAGAAGTCCTGCCTGGGTAACCTTGGGCAAAAAGGAGGCATCGAACCTCAGCACCACCCCATTGTCAGAAAACGACAAATTGGGTTCCCTAGCCATCAGAGCCTCCAACTCACCAATTCGCCTGGTGGAAGTGGTGGCCACCAAAAAGATCACTTTGAAGGTGACAAGTTTAATGTCCACCAACTCCAAAGGATTGAAGGGAGCTCAAACCAGAGCTTTTAACACCAGGGGCAAATCCCACAACGAAATAGAGGCTTCATCAAAGAGCGGGAAAGAGAGAAACCACGCAACAGCCGTGCCACCAGATCATCCACATCATTCAGGTTACCCCAAGGGGAGCGGAATGCTTTGATAGCTGCCCACTTGGTTCTCAATGTAGATACCACCAAGCGTTTCTCAAAACCGTGCCATAAAAACTGCAGCACATCCATCAAGGAACACTCTAGGGGAGACAACTGAATAGACCTATACCAGTGCTGGTAATTCCCCCAATGCCTCTCATAAGTTCTGAAAGTGGAAGGCTGACGGGGCTGCTGGATAGCTACAGCTAAATGCCTAGGAATCCTTCTGCAACATCCTTCTTTCAACTTCAAGATTGACAGCTAAAGCCTTGGAAGAGCCAGAGATGGAACAGCCCGCAGAGAAGAGAGGGAGCAAGGAATCATCCAGTGCCCCCAACAGCCATAAGCTTAAGGCTGGGAAACCAAGATCGACTGGGCCTAAATGGCACCACCATCACAACTACTCTGGATTCCCCCCTCAGATGAGCCAGGAACTTGGAAATGAGAGCAATTGGTGAGAAGGCATACAACAGGTGGTCCAACCAAAGAGGAGTCAGAGCATCCAACCCCCCGGCCCCATCCTGATGGGAGTGAGAACAAAACCTGGAAACCTGTGCATTGAGCTGGGAAGCAAATTGGTCCAGGAAAGGCACATCAAACCTCCTGCACACCTGAAGAAAGGCCCCCAGGGTGAGAGACAGTTTGTGAGAGGGAGGGAAAAACTTACTGAGGGCATCCACCACTCCATTGTCCACCCCTCTGACGTGTACCTCAATCAGAGACTGAAGATGCTTCTCCTCCCACTGGAGCAAAGGCAGAGCCTAGAACGGATCCCTCCCTGATTGTTTAGATATGCCACAGTCACCTGGTTGTCGGACCGTACCTCCAAGTAGTGATCCACCAGAAGATGACAAAAACCCATGACAGCCCTACTGCCATCGGTTCCCTCCAATTGGAAGAGTGTCTCCCCTCTGGAAGAGACTAACGCGCTTGCAGGGATCTGATCCCCAGAGTTGCACCCCAACCAAAAGCACTGGCATCCGTCGTCAGCACCAGCGGTGGATCCTGCTGCAAAGACATTCCCTGAGACAGATTGTCCAGCACAGTCCACCACTCCAGATCCGAGACAAACCCCTGTAGACACCGGCAACATCTGATCGAAGTTGTTGGAGCGCTGATCCCAGATGGACAGCAGATAAATCCATAAAGGTAGGAGGTGAAACCGTGCCCAAGGCACCGTGAACACTGCATCTGCCATGTAATCCAACAGGAGTAACCATCGATGTACCAGCAGGAAGGCAATGCCCATCACCTCCTGGGCCATTGACTGCAAAATTCGAGCTCTGGGAGGAGGAAGGAAAACCCTGTTGAGGTCGGTTCGAAACCGAGCCCCAATAAATATCAGATCCCAGAAGGGCACCAACTGGCACTTCTCCAGGTTCAGCAGAAACCCATGAGCCACGGGAGATGCACACACCACATTCAAATTGTAAAGAAGATGCTCCTCTGATGGTGCACGGAGCAGTCAATTGTCCAGATAGGGGTATAGGTGAATCCCCTGGAGATGGGGGGATGCAACCAGTGGAGCCACCACCTTGGTAAACACCCTCGGGCTGACCGAAGACCAAACGGCAGCACCAGAAACTGATAATGAACCCCTTTTATGCAAAACTTCAGAAACTGCTGGAAATGGGGATGGATTGGAACATGGTTATATGCATCCTGCAAATCCAAGGTGCACATTAGATGCCCCTGTAGTACCAATAAAATCACTCTCAGCAGCATCTCCATTTTGAAGGGAAAATGCAGTACATATTTGTTCAAAGCCTTCAAATCCAAAACCAGCCAGTAGCCTCTTGTATCCTTTGCCATTAGAAATATAATTGAGTAGAACCCCTGCCCCTCTCCATCGGAGGAACTTCCTTGAATGGTCTTCTTCTGCAGCAGAGAACAAATCCCCTGAGATAACGCCACCCGCTTCTTTGTACTGGAGGGCCAAGGAGTTGTACCGACACCAGAGGACCATCCCCAAATTCTATCCGGTGACTGTGCCTTACAATGTCTAACACCCATGCATCTGAAATAGATTCCTCCCATGCCTGAAGGAAATGCTGGAGGCAACTGACTACCACAAATTCCTGCCTCATCATATCGTCAAGAACAAGGGTTTGAAGGGGGCGATTTGGCCTTCCTATCACAACCCCTTCCCTCAGAGAACCTCCCCTGAGAACAGTGAAACTGCCTCAGTGAAGACTGACAAAAAGGGGATTTAGCCTTCAAAGAGTGCTTATTCACCACAAACACTTTCAGGGAGGACGAATGCTTCTTTTCCTTGATTAATTTGTGAAGCTTATCCTCCAGCGTGGCCCCAAACAAAACAGCCCTTTGAAAAGGCAACTGGAGGGTGGAAGTTTTCTGGGCAGAATCTGTGCGCCAGTCCTTCAGAATTATATCCTGACACGCAGCCACACATTTTCCACTTGACAGAGCTGAAGCCTTCACCTCATCAAAAGACATATCCGAAAGATATTCCAAGTCTCGCTCTAAATGTTCCAGCAATCCAGAGCAATTGGCCTAATCATCCATAGACCTATACAGGGCTTTAATATCCATAATCAGCGACTGGGCCCCATAAGTACCATAGATCCCTGCTTGAAGGGCCGGATGTGAGCCAGAATACACCTTCCGGAGGGAGGCATCAGCTTTCCTATTCACAGCATCCTTAATCACCGCATCCTCTGCCAAGGATGTCCTCCCCACTAAGCTGGCAACACAAGAATCAATGGGGATAGAACCTGGTAAATATTTTTGCATATCCTGCAAGGGGTACAATTTGGCCATAAAGCGCAGTAAAATAATTTTGTTAGGATCTTTCCATTCGCACTTGAGAACTACATGACTGTAGGGGTGCACCGGAACATCAATAGGGACCGAACTTTGAAACTGGCGCAGGAGGGAACCAGAAGACGTCTCAGGTACCTCATAATCCGGAAACCCCATGTTTGCCTTCACATGTCTAATCAATCCAGGCAACATGTCCTTGGCAATATACTTGCCCTTTGATTCATCAGGGCCAGGCCCCTCATCCTCTGACACTTAGGACCGCGAAGACTACACAGGAACAGCACCCTTAGGTTTACAAGGGTACCCATCTCCTGTAATTCTACCTAATCAACCTCTTCAGTCTAGAGTCTTCACTCTCTCTGCGCCATTTAGATCAAGCAGGAAAATGTGAAGAGGATGAAGAACATGGAGAGGAAGAAGAGGACTCAGCGATATGCTTCGTCTTTCATGAGTGCTTCCCCATGGACTCAACAGAGCACTCAGCACCAGGAACTCTTAGCTGGCAAGAAAACCACACAATATAGCCACCAGCACAACGTTGCCTGAAAAAACACACTATGTGGTACTTACCCCCAGGGCCAGCATAAATAGACGTCCTAAACTATCCACACAACGATCCCAGAACTTCACCAGCCGCCAAGAGTCGGTCTGAGCCGCACGCGACTCCCTGCAAGCCTAGCAGACAGGGAGACATGCCATCGACCGCCGTCCAGCCGGCAAGATGGCACACTCGCCAATACCGCCATTCCAGCCCAGCAGGAGCAGTGCACCGCACTCCTTGTTCCATTTGGTTGGTAGACAGAAAAAAGAACAGAAGAAATGCTGGGTAAGTACCTGTTAAGTACTCCCGGTTGGAGGGGATGGAGTAGGGGTACCAGCATTCCTTTAGTTCCTTTTTCTGTCTGGCATATAGTGTATATCTCCATTAGCATTAAATCAGATGAGGACTAGAGGGACCTGGGGGGTAATGTATCGCAGTGACATGCACTGCCTTGCATTACCTTTTTTATTTTTATCCACGCTTAGCCACACAAATCGGGCTTTGCGTGGCTTAGGAAAGCCCAAAATATATTTTGTGTCGGCTGTGTCAAAAAAAGTGATGTAATCCTAATGCAAAATGTTAGTAAATAGGGATGGCTGCTAGGCTCACTTAACCTTTAAACCAACTTTGGGGCATATTAGCAAGGAATAGCGATATTTATCGCTAACCGCGCTTAGCGCGACTTTGGTTAACGCCGCCTATCGCTGGAAAATATCGCTGAGATAACACCCTATTAACAAGGTTTATCTCCATAGCGATAACATTTCCAGCGATAGCGGCAAAATGTGAGAATATCGCTGGAAAAGCAGTGATATTCTCGCATCATCGCTAAGGTGGATTCAGCATTAGAATCCACCTCCTATACTTTAAACAGGTAAGTCATCCTCACTAGCAGGAGATAAAATGTAGCGATAAACGCGCCTAGCGCGAATTATTTTATCGCTTCGCCGGCCTTGCTAATAAGGGGTAGTGGAGTTAGCGACTGTTTCCAGTCGCTTTTAGTAGGGAACGCCTTCCTTGCATGTCATTAGCGATAATTATCGCTGACATGCAAGGCGATGTGAATCCCGGCCGCTAACGCCTAAAAGCTGTCGCTAACGCCAGTTAGAGACAGCTTGCTAATAGGGCGATAAAGCCCTTGATAATATGACCCTTTATTTTATCTGGTTTTGTAGGTACATGCCTTGATGTAATGTACACATCGTTGGAACAACCTGTCACAATTACTTTTCTGGGCAAAAGACTGAATTTTTTTCAGGGCAGCCAAAAATTATGTTGTTTTACCATTCCTTACAATAATCTCTGTATAATGAGCAATCTTCTACTCTGGCACACCTGTACGATTTTCTATTGTATTCATTCTGCCACCCTTCCACTGCTGTCAAAGCGCATTGAAGCATCCAATCTGGCAGCTCCTGGCTCAAGGAAACACACAGTACGGTACAATACCAGGTGTTGTGCACCTTCAGGGCAGCCCAGCAGATGGAGACCATGATCAGCATGCACCTTAAAGAGGAATAAAACATGACCTTCTCCAAAATGGCAAATTACATTTCTTAAACGGGACAATTATCCCTCATCAGCTCCAACAATTGTAGACAACCAGATGATTCCTTAGAATATCCAGCGAAGGGAGGGAGTAGCTTAGTTCTTGTTTTTCCTTTTCTTAGCTTCTTTTCTCTGACTGGAAACAATTATTATTTTGTATATTTCACAAATATATGTTTGAGAAGGAGATAGGTATTCTTTGGAGGAGGAAGTGTCTTCTGTGCAGAATTTATTGGTTTAGGTGATTTTATAGAGCGGCATTTGGACAAAATTTTGAGTTGTAAATATCGAGAGACAGAAATATCGGGAAAATATTGTGTAAAAATACATAGTGATGCAGAAATATCATTGTCAAGAATATCGTTTTTTTAGGTATGTCATATCGTTTTTAGGAATATTGTTTTTTTTAAAAATATGTCTTTATTGGCATTTTCAGAGTAAGATAGCAATAAATAAAATTTTAGATGTGTACAGATAGACCTAATAACCATCATGGCAGAGTCCAAGCATAATAATAGTACACTAATGTAATAAACATTTCATCAGGAAAGGGAAAAACAATAATTAGAAAACACAAAACCACAGTATATGGGTCGTCAAAAAGTCTCTTGTGTTGATAGGTCATCCCTGCAAGGGAACTGGGTTAGCCTCATATGACCATTACCAGGATACCTAAAAGCAAAAGCCCTACTCGAGCTCGTGCACAATAGACATATATTTAAAGAACGTTAACCAATCACAACCGGGTAGTTGAAGGAAAGGTATTAAATTTAAAGACAGTGACCAGATGACATGGGAGAGAGGGGATTGTAGGTGGAGGTGTGGAAGGATGTGTGCGGGATCACTGAGTAGTAGCCACTTGCAAGCCTTCACTGTGCGCAAAGCGAGGCATCACTGGCCCATCCTGCAGGTGGGGGAGTCCATGAGGAGTCAGATATAAGTCACTGTGCACAGCTGCCTCATGTACAAACCCCAGTTGCACAGTCACAGTCCCCTTCCTTCAAGCGCGCCCTCAGTCAGTCAATGGCCTCCAATTTCTACTGCAGACGAAGCACATATGCGTCCCACATGGCAGTCATTCTGCCTCTTTCCCTGATGTGCTGATCCTGCAACATAGCATCGGCCTCAGCGGCTGCCCACCTGAGCCCCATCCAAAGCCAGAAATCAATTGAGGGCGGTTACGCCGCCTTCCAGGACATAGCTATCAGGCATTTGAAGAGGACCACGGCCAAGTCTGCAAATTTTAGATAGTTCTTGGTGCGCTTTCAAATGCCCAGGAGACAGAGTAGGGGGTCAGGCGTTAACGGTACATCCACAAGTTCTGAGATACGTGCCATAACTTGCCCCCATGTCCGTGCAAGTGGGGGGAAGTCCAACACCATGTGGAAGAAAGTGTCGTCTTGGTGTCCACATCCAGGACACACCAAGAGGACTCCGGGAACCATCATGTGAAGGCGATGTGGGGTTAAGTAAGTGAGATGCAGGTACTTGAACTGGGTAAATTTCAGGCAGGCGCTGCGAGACACCCGCTTCACCCGCTCAAGCTCCATCCACCTCTGTTTCTACGTCAGAGCCCTCCCGAGACACACGTCCCATCTTGGCTTAGTGAGCAACACGAGATCCACATCTGCAGTCTGCAAGGCTGTGTAGAGAACTGTAATCGCTCTACGGACCATGCCATGGGTCAAGAAACACTGATGGAGGACAGGGGCCTATCTACCCCCCGGCAAGTAGCCCTGATGCCAAAACGAGAGCATTATAAGATAAAAACTGCCCAGCTCCCGACCATTACCATCTTGGAGGTTCTGAAAAGAGCTCAGCATCCCATCTGTGTATATGTCACCCAGTCAGGCCACCTCAGAGTCCCACCAAGGTCTCTAATAGGGCATGAATCATGGGCATGTTCCAGAGTGGAAACTGTGGCGCGTATGGGGGTGCACCTCTGTGTAGTTGGATGAATCTATTCCAGCACAGCTTTGCTACCCACCCAGCCTACCAATGCCCCTAGCCGGGGCTCCCGGTCTCAATAACCAATCCAGGATTCCCATCCCATCAAGCTTGTCCCTAATTAAGTGGCTCTCGCCCAGCACATCTTCTGCCAGCCAACGCATGGGCCACTGTAACTGCGCGGCCACAAAATAAAGCTCGAGGTCAGGGACCCCAAGCCACCCTCCAAAAGAGGGTGCTGGAGTACATGAATGGGCACTAGTTTGCACGCCCCTCCCCAAATAAGATCAGAAAGTATACTTCAAGGTCTTTAAAAAAGGCCCTTGTAGGGATCACTGGCACTGTTGTAAAAAAATAGAGGAGGCGCGGGATTAGCAGCCGCGGGCGGCACAGGTAAATGAGGTGGGGCGTGGCGGGGCGGGGTGTGGTGGAAGGGGGGAAGTCGACAGAGGACGGAATAGGTATAATGAAATAAATAAATAATACCTATTCCTTCGTCTGTCGACTTCCCCCCGCCGTGCCCTGCCCTGCCCCACCCCCCTATCGCGCTTACCTGTGCCAGCCGCCCCTGAGGATTAGTAAAACTTTTGCTATGGAGGCCCGACCCATTGGTGACAGGGACAAGCGCGTCCAGAAGCCCACCAATTGTCGCAGTGAAAGGGGAGATGATCCGATGCAAACTCCACTACCTCCATCCGTTCTGTCACCCTTAGGGGTTAGATGCAGGACTTCCCCCAATTCAACCGAAGACCCGCTATATCCAGGAAAAAGTCCAGGAGAGTGTAAAGTGCCAGCAGGTCTTGTCTCTGCCTGCCCAAATACACCAGGACATCGTCCACATAGAGAGAAAAAACATGCCACTGCGGCCCTACCCGCACCCCCCAGTCTGAGCCTTTCACCCGCCACAGGGTGGGCAGCAGCTCAATAGCTAACACATAAATCACAGGCAAAAAGGGTCACCCCTGTTGCGTGCCCCTACGTATGACAAAAGGCCAAGAGATTTGACGCCCTGTTCGGATTCTGGCCCTTGGCGCCATATAGAGAAGCTTGATCCATTGAAAAAATTCAGGGTCCGCACCCAGGCTCTCTAGTAGTAGAATGAAGTATGACCACCCAAGGGTGTCAAATGCTTTTTAGTCTAGGGATATGGCCACTGGGAGGTCTTCGGACCCTGCTACCATGCCCATGATGTGACATAGGCGGTCGGTGTTATGCAAAGTAGCCCTGTGCGGGATGAACCCACTCTGGCCTGGGTGGAGCAGACCGTGGAGCATCGGGAGCAAGCGATTAGCCAAAACCTTACTCAATATTTTATAGTCAATGTTAAGCATTGAAAGGAGGCAATAGGAACCCACCGTCATGGAGTCTCTACCCATTTTGGTCAATACATGTATAAGAGCCCTGCAGAAGGATGCAGGAAGACTTCCCAGCTGATGCACCTCTTGATAAACCTGGGAGTGAGGGTCGCTCCAAACGCCACATAGTACTCGACAGGGAACCTGTCCATGCCCGGAGTCTTGTTGCAGGCTATCTGACGCACAGCAGTCTTCAATTCTTCAAGCCACTGCAGTTTTTCAAGCTCCTGAGACTGGAGGGGACTGAGTCAGGGGAGGGTGGCTCCGGCAATATATTGCCAGAGATGCTCATCAGGAGGGCCAGGAGGGGGAGAGTAAAGACGCTTGTAATATTGAGCAAAAGCTTCACAGGTCACCATTTGGGATGACCCTATGGTGCCCATGTTCATTCGGATCACCCCAATAATGGTCCAAGAGACCTCCGATCACAAGGGTCACGCCAGTGTGCGGCCTGGCTTATCTCCATCCATGTGCTGGCAAGCCAGAGATGCTCTGGAGTCAATGTTCACGATTCCTCTCTATGCTGAGTCCTCAAGTTGCATAATTGCGCTTGGGCCTCAACAACCATCACATCCTCCAGCTCGGCAGTGCAGATCCGTTCTTCATGTGTCAGCACATTACGGAGGAGGGATGTCCACTCCCTCCAGGATGTCTTAATACAGTGTACCCTCATAACCACTTTCATGGTGACCCACTCCCCTCCCAGTGAGCCCGTGGTGCCCTTGTTGTCCTCAAAATAATGGAGCAGATGTGTGCTAATGATGTCCCGATAGACGGTGTCATGTAGGGCCTCAGTCCTCAGTCGCCAAGTCGGTATAGGTGCCCTGTGTACCCACACTGGAATGTCACCTTAGGGGGCTGTGGTCAAATAACGTCCTGCCTAGATACTCCCAGTCCCGCATTCAGGGCCAGATCTCTGCATTGCAAAAGAAATAGTCCAATCTAGTGTGGACTTGATGTCCGGGGGAATAATAGGACAATTCAGTGTCATTGGGATGGCCCATGCGCCAAATGTCATGGAGTCGTGTCATGGTCGTCCAGTCCCTAAAATGTTTAGTCGCTTGTAGCCCTTGAGTCCTGGGCAGTGGAGGCACTGACGTATGTAGGGAGGTGCTTTGTACACAATTGAAGTCCCCCCCATAAACTAAGGGACGTAGAGTCGAGGAGCAATGCTGGGGACATGGGGCCTGATTCACAGAACTAACTTACGTCAAAAACGTAAAGTTAGTACTTTTTGGTATTCACAGAATGAACTTACTCATTTCGGTATTCACAGAAGTTAGTAGTCCTAACTTTAGGACTCCTAAATGCCTTCTGTGAATACCGAAAGTCTTAAAGTTAGGATTTTTCTCAGTTTAGGAGTAGTAAAGTTAGGACTCCTAACTTCAGGACTCCTAAATGCCTTCTGTGAATACCAAAAGTCTTGAAGTTAGGATTTTTCTCAGTTTAGGAGTCGTAAAGTTAGGACTCCTAACTTTAGGACTCCTAAATGCCTTCTGTGAATACCGAAAGTCTTGAAGTTAGGATTTTTCTCAGTTTAGGAGTAGTAAAGTTAGGACTCCTAACTTCAGGACTCCTAAATGCCTTCTGTGAATACCAAAAGTCTTGAAGTTAGGATTTTTCTCAGTTTAGGAGTCGTAAAGTTAGGACTCCTAACTTTAGGACTCCTAAATGCCTTCTGTGAATACCGAAAGCCTTGAAGTTAGGATTTTTCTCAGTTTAGGAGTAGTAAAGTTAGGACTCCTAACTTCAGGACTCCTAAATGCCTTCTGTGAATACCAAAAGTCTTGAAGTTAGGATTTTTCTCAGTTTAGGAGTCGTAAAGTTAGGACTCCTAACTTTAGGACTCCTAAATGCCTTCTGTGACTACCGAAAGTCTTGAAGTTAGGATTTTTCTCAGTTTAGGAGTAGTAAAGTTAGGACTCCTAACTTTACTACTCCTAAACTGAGAAAAATCTAACTTTAAGACTTTCGGTATTCACAGAAGGCATTTAGGAGTCCTAAAGTTAGGACTACTAACTTCTGTGAATACCGAAATGAGTAAGTTCATTCTGTGAATACCAAAATGAGTAAGTGTATTCTGTGAATACCAAAAAGTACTAACTTTACGTTTTTGACGTAAGTTAGTTCTGTGAATCAGGCCCAGTGTGTGTAACAAATCTCCCTGGAGTGTGCTGGCAGCGTATAGTGATACAATTGATAGTGGGTGCCCGTCCAATTGTCCTTCTAGGAGCACAAACCAGCCCTCTGCATTTACCACTGTCCTGCTTTTAACAAAAGGGACCCCTGGGGCAATCCAAATAAGATCCCCCCCTTGAAAATTGTTAATACCCAGTACCAAAGACCTGCCCACTTCAACGGCGGGCAACCTTGTCCAACTCAGTGGCAGTAAGATGTGTCTCCTGCAGGCAAGCCATGTGAATGTGCCTCAGCCTGAGCTAGGCATACATGTCGTAGCCATGGGGCATAAATGAAAATCCCCTCGAGTGGTGCCCAGCTAACCAACATATGAGATAAAGGGTATCCCTGTTGCCCTCTTCTCCCCAACACTCTTGTCAGCTCCCGGTATTGACCAAACAATAAACAAAACCATAGCTCCCATTCCCTGGACACCAACAGGCATCGTGCCCCAACTAGAAAAACAGTAATTAAGGTGTAGCGGTTATACTTGGCAGTCCTTACGGCAGTCTTTATGGGACAAGCCAAGAAGCACACCAAAGAGAGTCTTCGGTGGCCCCAACAAATCTGGCCCTGAAGAGAACGCGCTGATAAGTCCCAAGACTACAGCAGAGATAAGCAGGTCCTCCAGTATCTCCCCAATGTCCCACTGTCCATCCGCTCCTACCCCTGACAGAAGCCAGGTCAATACACTCACCAAGCTGGCAGATCTCATGAGACAGGAAGCTCTCTCCGAGGAGACCTCACTGAAGCAATGGTAGAGTCACCATCCAAAGTCACTGGCCCCAGGACATCTGGCACCTCTCCTGATCAGTATCGGGGGCCAGTGTCCGGAACCTGTTAGTACCCTGGAGAGATACCTCAGCCACCACCAGTGCCCGCTCCCATGCAGCTTGTTCACTGGTAGGCTGGGCATGGTACTTGTGGGGGCGACGGCTACGTACAGCCTTCCCATCCGACCAGCCACGTAGATCACCACTCCCCTCCTTCTCTGGTTGGTCCGGGACTCCTTTGGAACACAGCCAGGTCCAGGCTTCCTCATGGCACACAAATAAATGAGTAGTGTTGGAATCCACCACGCTGAGCCTTGCAGGGAAAAGCAGGGCATAGAACACATCCAGGCTTCGCAGCCGCTCTTTCACAGCTCCGAAGGTGCTACGGTATCTTTGGACCTCTGCCATGTAGTCAGGATAAGCGGTAATTGGGTTCCCATTGTAATTCCAGGAACCTTTGGGAAGGAACAGCTGTAGGATTTAGTCCCTGTAGTTAAGCAGGTAAGAATATTGTTGTTGTTATTATCGTTTTCAATAATATAGCTGTAAAGAATAGGGGGCATGGCTAGCAGGTCCGCCATGGGGACACGTCCTAGGGAAGCTCCAGACTGCAGCCCCTTTATCTGTCAGTAATCCTGACTACCACTATCCCACCGAAGTACCAGTGCACACCAACTTGCCCTCCTGAGTGCCCTGCAGTTGCTGCTGATAAGTGGTTTGGAGATGGCATGCAGTGTACCATGAAGAGGCCCTAATCAAGGCCTTCCGCCATGAGGCATTTGCCCAGGAGTGGCCACTGGGACTGGGAGAGCATGAAGGCATGCGGGCTCTGACTCTGTGCTCGGTGGTGAAGGTGCCTACACACTGGAGATGTGGAGTGGTGAGGTAAGAACACTGCGGTGGAGTGCTCCCCTCTGGCTCCGGCACAATAGTGGCTCTCATACACTACTTTACCCAGCCCGCAAGGTGACTGTGCACTGCACTGCTTCCCCATTGTCCCCCTGGCACAGTGCCCCAGTGGGTCGGGGAGGCTGCAACGCTGTTATAACATTGGCCCCCCTCCTTTACTTCCCCATAACCCGACCGCGGGGGATGCAGGGGTCGTGGCTGCTGAGCAGGCCTTGTGGTGTGCTGCACCAGGGCCCGAGGATGACTGCCCCGGTATGGGAGACAAGGCGGCCCAAGTGCTTGCATCATTCTTTCACCCAAGCCGGGGGTCGGCGCGACCTCTCAGCAGCCTACGGCAGATAACGCATCCCTCCTGGAATCTATTTGCCGCGCTGGGTCCAAACCGTGCTGCTGTCACACCCATCACCATCCTTGCCTGGCAGGGCTGACCGCTGTGTGATCGGACCTGATCCGGGCCCAGCCATCGAGTTGATCTGGACTCTGACGTGCCCCCCTGGAGAAGGTGGGCACGTGGGCAGATTGATCTGACACACCTGGGCCCAGACTGCATTACAGTTCCACTGTCCATCACCCTTGGCTGCTGCAGCCGGCGCTGGCTCCCCTCGACCGCTCCTGACAGACCCCTCCCCCTGCCTGGTCGCCTTCTTATGATATGGAACAGGTCCTGCTTGCGGTTCACTGACAGAATATCGACAACTAAAATATCCCCATACCACAATATCGAGTTATAAATATAGATGTCAAAAATATCAACATCCTATATTTATAATGGTAAGTATAAAAATATTGGAAATAAATATCAATGTCATAAATATAGTTGTACAACATATTGTTTTACATATATATATAAAATAAAGTAATAAATATTAAATATATTAAAGAATAAAATTAATTAAAAAAATAAATTAGATTTAATATACATTTTAACATATATAACAAATAAAGTTAATTTAAAAAAGTTAAAGCCACATACATAATAATCTTTTTATATATATATATATATATATATATATATATATATATATATATATAACAGCAACTCCTTTCACTTTCCGATTCACCGCAGAAGATAGGAGCTCAGACCACAACTTCGTGCTGCAAGTTTCTTTATTGTCTGCTCAACAAACACCAACCACAGCCATGACGCGTTTCGAGCCCGTAGGCCCTTGATCACATGACGCGATACACTGCCGGTACTGGGCTTTTAAGCCATTTTTTTACCCTTACATTTTTTTCTTTTTTGAAAGTGACAAGTGCAAATAAATATACATATGTAAAAACGCAAAACAGAATAAGAGTAGACATAGTAAAAATACCTTTAACTGGGTAAATGTTTGAAACTTCAATTACAAATTATTATTTGGGATTTATATATGTTGTTGTAAATATGTTTCGATAAAAAACACCATTTCATTTTAAATTTTAAATATGATAAATAAATAAATACATAAGTGTAATATCATAATAAAATCATTGTATTCATAACACAATAATTAAAAAACCCATATATAGATTCTACCTCCCTTGCTATATGTGCACACATTCGCCCATGATTGTGAGATGTTATGTGCGCATATAAAGACTTTACCAATTAATCTGTTGGTTAGGTTTGTATTACCCGATATTAATAATTGTATTTATACTAAATTCCTAAACTTCCATTTCTACTATTTGCGATAGTTTATACAAGTGCATGTGCCCAAGATTATAATTGTGTTGTGATGTGTAAAATCACCAATGACAAAGCTAAAAACCCATAAAACCGAACTGTGTTGAATAAAAAAAGGAGAGAAAAAAGGGATTGGTTTTTTAAGACAGGGCACTATAAATTACTCTCGATTGTTGTATGCTGATTGTTCATTTGTGTTTAAGACTTTTAGCTGTTACTATTGCTCTTAGAGGCATGTATAAAGATCCTCCGTCCCGTTAAGACCCGCTGGCTGTTTACTGTCTAATTCCAAGATGTATCTTGTTTCTAATTTTCTAAGGGCTTTTTCTCTATTGCCTCCTCTTTTGTTTTGTGGCACACAATCAAACAAAAAATATTTGAGATCTTTTGGGTCTCCATTATGTGACTCCTCAAAGTGGCGTGCCACTGGATAGGTCTGATCTTTATTTTTTATAGCTCTCATGTGCTGGAGAATCCTCTTGTGGCCTTGGAGAACTGTGCTCCCAACATAGCGTAGGCCACACGGACACTCCAGCACATAGATTACATAATCCGTTTTGCATGTCAAATTTCTGTATATGAGTTTTTCCTTATCACTGAAAGGTATTTTATAGGAAGATTTATTTACCCCATATTGACATGCTTTACAGGATGTGCATTTAAAAAAGCCCTTTCTTTGGTTTAGCCAGGTAGTATTTTTTGAAAGGTCCCATGGATCATTGTGGACTAACTCATCTCTCATTGAAGGTGCTTTACTGTACGTAATTGCCGGTCTGGTTGGCAATAGATGGCCTATGGTTGGATCACTTAATACAAGAGGCCAATTTTTTCTTATAATGGTATTGATTGTTCTTGCTTGTTTGCTATAACCAATTATAAACCTAAAAGTATCCGAATTTTGTATTGGGTCTTGTGGGTTATTCAATGTGTTAGTCGTGTTAGCCCTCATCTGTGTTGTCAAAAGGCTATCTCTACTAATTGCATTACTTCTTCTTATTGCATTTGCAATTGTCTTTTTAGAATAACCTCTTTCAAGAAACCTTTTTTGACTGGCTATTTGTGCCAACTGTAAATCGTCATCATTGCTACTTATGCGTTTTAACCTGAGCATCTCACCATACGGTATACTTTGTATAAGATGTTGAGGGTGAGCGCTCGTAGCATGTAAAACTGCATTTCCGGCAGTTTTTTTCCGATGTAATCTGGTGGCGATTTGTCCTTTTCTGATGTAAACCTGTACATCTAAGCATTCAACCGCCTCATCACTTATATTGGCCGTGAACTCTAAATTGAGGTTATTGGTATTGAGATTTTTAATGAATCTTTCTGCATCTGGCCGGGTCCCCTGCCAGATGATAAAAAGATCATCAATATATCTTA
This sequence comes from Calotriton arnoldi, assembly GCA_963921515.1. Taxonomy (NCBI): domain Eukaryota; kingdom Metazoa; phylum Chordata; class Amphibia; order Caudata; family Salamandridae; genus Calotriton; species Calotriton arnoldi. The sequence goes on along the minus strand of CAWUFW010005392.1, from coordinate 32,072 downwards.
ACCAGACTTTGATGTTTGTGTTGACTATGTTTGCGTGTTCTTTGAGGAGGACCAGCTCCTCCCACCAACCCATATGGAGACATGCGTAGCTGGGGGAAAAGCTGGCCCCCATTGCTACGCCCCGTAATTGCTGATATAACATATTCCGATACATAAAAATATTGTTATTTAAACAGAACTCTGTCATATCTCTAAGCATTTTACTGTGATGAATAAACTCTGATGGTCTCTGATCAAGAAAATATTTAAGTGCCCTCATACCATCCTGGTGATTAATAGAAGTGTATAATGCGGAGACATCTAATGTGATTAGAAGATAGTCTTTGTTCCATTCACAGTTCTTAATTTTAGATAAAAAGTCTCCCGTATCACGGATGTATGATGGTAGATGTTGCACATAATCCTGTAGAAAATAGTCCACATAAATTGATGTTCGCTCTAAGAGACTATTTCTTGCCGAAATGATCGGCCTTCCGATGGGTTGATAGAATCTTTGTGTATTTTTGGAATAAAGTACATTATCGGTGTTACCGGGTGGTCATTTTGTAAGTATAGATATTCTTCTTGTGTCAGTAGCCCTGCGTTTTTCCATGCAATCAGTTTCATCCTGTAGATGTTGTAGGTATTCCTATGGGTTATCTGATCACATTTGCGATAACATTTTCTATCTTGCAATTGTTTCATAGCCTCATTATTGTAGTCAGATTTGTTCCATAGGACTAGATTTCCACCTTTATCAGAGTTGCGGATAATCAATTCAGAGTTCGCTTTGAGTTTCTTCATTAATGAGTGATATTGGATCTCCGTTTTATTTTTCTTTGTTCTCGTTATCCTCTGTATTCTGTGATTGAGTTTTTTGATTTCACATACAACATGTTCATGGAATATCTCAATTGCATCCCGAGGCATTATTGGATTGAAGTGGGAAGTTGGTTTGAACTGTGTTGCTACCATACCACAGTCCCTTGAGTTGTATGGAACTTTGTTATGCATTGTAACTTGAGTAGAGGTCATATTCTCATCCAGTAACTCCTGCATTGTATCTAGAGCTGACTTATCTGTACTTGTCAGCCCGAAGGGTGGAGATGACATAGGCAATGATTCTTGTTGCTTGTTTACATCAGACTCTAAAGGTTTCTTTTGCGCGAAGTATTTTTTAAGTTTAAATTTTCATATATTTCTGTAGATGTCCATGCGAGTCGAAGCATAATTAAACGAGCTTTCAAGACAGAATGACAGTCCTAGCGATAACAGTTGCTCTTCTGCTTTAGTTAGATTGATGTTTGCCAAATTTATTATTGTAGGGCTCATTGCTGATTCTGTCGTCTCCAATTCCTGCGGGTTTGTCCTCTCTTTTTGGGAGCGCTTGCGTTTTGCTGCTCTCCTCTCTCGGCGTTTTGTGGTTGATTTTTTATTTGAGGTTTTCCTTGGTTCCTGGGGCGCAGTGTTTGCCTGCGTTCTATGCATAAAAAATCAACTTCCTCCACCAATGAGATTTTTGCTGGCATTTGTTGTACGGTATGGTTTCTGGGATCCTGTTCAGGCTCGCTCTCCAGCGCGGAGCTGAGATCTGAAGTGGATGCTGTTTCCATTCTAACAGCTCCGCCTGCTGTATTAGATTTAGATCCCTGTGTCATGCCATACTTAGATGATATATATATAGATAATATATATATATATATTTACTTTAAAACAATTATTAAACTAATATTTTTAATGTGTTTTATAATTTAAAAATTATATAAAAATGTAACACATTTTCAATGGATATTTAATGACAACGCTTTTCAACCCTGCCGGGTCTTCGTCACAGCCTTTCTTTAGACACATTGCACCAATCCCTTATATAAACACAAAGTGATAAACATAGAAAACATACTTTGGAAAATATGAAAGGCAGGAGAGATAGGAAATAATATGCATAAACTTGGGTTTGCAAGGCATTTTGAAAATACAATGAAATGTACATAAATCCAAAATGAATTGTGTAATAACAAAATTCAATATTCAAAAAGTGGATACCTCTATCACAAATAGGGGGTGTATTTGCTAATATGTCACAGTGACATATAGCCGACTTGCCAGGTGGCTTCCTTAAACGCAATGGCTCCCCACACTGAACCAAAACCAACTAATAAAGAAGTTAAATAATGTTGGGCATACTGAAATACATAGCAAGTGCAAAGCCATGTGGCTAATTTAGTGTGAATGCCCGATAATTCAAAAAATAATTTCTCATGAAATGCCCAGACTTGTGTAACAGTGGAGAAAGTGTTGGATAGCAGAGGGGTAAAAATTACTATTCCCATTAAAGTGAGTGCAATAGTAGGGAAAGTGTTGGATAGCGGAGGGATGAAATTTACTATTCCCCCTCCAGTCAGTGCAACAGTAGGGAAAGTGTTGGATAGCAAAGGGATAAAAATTACTATTCCCACTCCAATGAGTGCAACAGTAGGGAAAGTGTTACATAGCAGAGGGGTAAAACTTACTATTCCCACTCCAGTCAGTACAACAGTAGGGAAACTGTTGGATAGCGAAGGGGTAGAAATTACGATTCCCACTCCAGTCAGTGCAACAGTAGAGAAAGGTTTGATAGTTGAGGGGTAAAAATTACTATTCCCACTCCAGTGAGTGCAACTGTAGGGACAGTGTTGAATAGCGGAGGGATAATATTTACTATTTCCACTCCAGTGAGTGCAACAGTAGGGAAAGTGTTGGATAGCGGAGGGATAAAATGTACTATTCCCACTTCAACAAGTGCAACAGTAGGGAACGTGTTGGATAGCTCAGGGGTAAAAATTACTATTCCCACTCCAATGAGTGCAACATTAGGGAAGGTGTTGGATGGCGGAGGGGTAAAAATTACTATTCCCACTCAAGTGAGTGCAACAGTAGGGAAAGTGGTGGATAGCGGAGGGGTAACATTTACTATTCCCACTCCAGTCAGTGCAACAGTAGGGAAAGTGTTAGATAGAGAAGGGGTAGAAATTATGATTCCCACTCCAGTCAGTGCAACAGTAGGTAAAGTTTTGATAGTGGAGAGGTAAAAATTACTATTCCCACTCCAGTGAGTGCAACAGTAAGGACAGTGTTGAATAGCAGAGGGATAATATTTACTATTCCCACTCCAGTGAGTGCAACAGTAGGGAAAGTGTTGGATAGCGGAGGGATAAAATGTATTATTCCCACTCCAGTCAGTGCATCAATAGGGAAAGTGTTGAATTGCGGAGGGGTCAAATTTACTATTCCCACTTCAACAAGTGCAACAGTAGGGAAAGAGTTGGATAGCTGAGGGGTAAAATTTACTATTCCCACTCCAGTGAGTGTAACAGGAGGGAAAGTGTTGGATTGCGGAGCAGTACAATGTACTATTCTCACTCCAGTCAGTTCAAAATTAAAAACAAACAAAATACCATCAATAAAATAAAAATATTTTAAAAATATATATATATATATATAAATATGTTAAAAATTAAAATACAAATATATTTAATATTAAAAAAGCATATTATAATGTTAAATACATATCACAAATACCTACAAATATTATATTAAAATAATAAATAATTTTCAAACAAATAAATATTTTTATTTAGAAATTATTTATTAACAAAAACATTAATTATTACACAAATTTAGTCTATTTACTTCCTACCTATAACACCACAGAACTCACAACCCACATAAAAAATGTATTTCCACAATTAACATAATTAATTATCAATTAAACAAATATTATTAATTGAAAAACAAATTAAAACACATAAAATGTAATTAACTTCCCACCCTTTACACCTATAATCCCCACAACCCACACCTAAAATTAAACTGTAAAAAAATAATTACACAATTAAAAAACAAATTAAATTAAATAACTTAGGGGCCTATTACGATCACGGGGTGATCGCCACCGCCAGGCCGGCGGTGGTCACTGCCGGCCCGGCGGTGGCGATCTGCCCGCCAAATGACCCATTTTCACCCCGCCATATTAGTATGGTGAGGGGCACCGCGGCGGACGGAAAGACCGTCCGCCGCTTTTCCGCCGGTCGGATTGCCGGCCAGGCGGAAAAGTCTCAGGTTATGGTGGCTGTGCCTTGCAGGCACCGCCATCCATATTAGGATGCATGGCTTTCCATGGCGGAGACTCCGCCATGGAAAGGCAAGTGGGAAATCACTGTGGGGGCCCATTGCGGGCCCCTGGGGGGGTGGGGGGTGTGCGTGGCTGCACTGGGGGGTACCCTGGGGGGTACCCATGCTACCCCCCATCATTGCCATGCACAAGGTGGCAGGCACCGCGTGGTGCCTGTCACGTTGTGCATGGCAATGCACAACATGGGCTTTGACATTGCGGCGGGTGCTGCTTACAGCACTGCCCGCCGCAATGTCAAAGTCGAGGATGCGCCCGCCAGTGTGGCGGGCGCATCCTAATTTGCCTGGCGGGACCGCCGCAACTTCGGCGGTCGGTCCCGTGCTCCGTTGCGGTGGCGGGCGGACAAAGTACGCCCGCCATCGTAATAGGCCCCTAAGAGTATTTAACAACTGATGATAAAGTAAGTAAAATTAATTTACTCCCCATCCTTCACCCCTATACACCAAAAACCCACACAAAAAAATAATTTAACAATCACCCTAATTAATTATCAATTAATTAATTAATATTAATGAACAACTAATTATTAATTAATTAAAAATAAATTACTTCCACCCTTTACCCCTATAAACCCCACAACCTGCACCTAACATTTACCCCAAAAAATTAAAAACACAATTAACATTAGAAAAACTCAATTAAATAAATAATAATAAATACAAAATATTCATTAATTTATTATAATTAAATTACTTCCCACCCTATTCCCCAATAAACCCACAACCCGCTACAGAACTAAAAAACGCAAAATGTAATTAAAATAAAGTTAATAAATACTAAAAATTTAACACCAATATTAAAAAACATAAACAATACTTATACAAAAAAAAACCATCACATACATTTAAAAATACACAAAACTAATTCAAAAATCGATATTTTAAACAACTATAATCTTGCAAACGACATTAATGACTTCTAGATTCTTAAAATCAATATTTCTTATCTTAAAGTCGATATTCTTGACCTCGAAATTCTTGCTGCCGATATTTCTGTGTCACGATATTTCAAACTCGATATTAGTGTCAGTCGACATTTCCAACTCTTTATTTTGACTGAATACCCCTGCTTGCTGGGGCTCGGAGACCGGATCAGGTCTAGGACCTGCCACTGCATTGCCGTGGGCCTTGCCGCAGCCCTTGCAGGGAGTTGCGGACTGAGCCTTTGCGGCTCACCCCGCCATGACTGGACAAGGCATATGGCAGTGGCGAGGCCCATGACCCCCATGGGAGCCATTGACTGCTCCTGATCACCGCTCCCTTGCTCTCTCTGTCCGGCCTGCCAGACCTGGGGGGCACTCTGTTGCTGTTCCTCTCCACCGTTTTCCTCCTACACGTGCACTGTCCACTGGGTATCCTGGGTTGCACACCGGTCTGTGCTTTTCCACCTCTGCTCACTTGTGGGGGCCCCCTGCGGTGGCTGGGCAGTGTGGTGGCCCGCGGCCTAGCATCTGCACTGGAGACCCCACCGTGGCTCGCCAATAACCTCGTCCTCTCTGCAGTGTTGGGCCTGACACACCAGGAGCCTGCCTCTCCCTCCTCCACCAGCATTTCCTGGCGGGCACGTGCAAGCGGGTCCCACATTCTGCAGCTCTTCCTGTGCCTTCTGATGGATAAACACCCCTGCTCCCCCCCCCCGGACTGCTCGTGCTGCGGCACCTGGTCACACACTAAGTCACACACAGGCGGGCCCTATTTGGTGGTGTCATCACTGTTGCTCCATAATCTCTGGTGGACGCTCCACATCACCAGCACCCCCCGACAGACTGGAAGGGGGGTGCCCCAGGTGCACATCCCCTCTGATCCTCAACGCATGCCAATTGACCATGCTCAGATGCCCAGGCCAAGACGGTGTGGCAGCCATCAGCTGTGGGGCTGCTGCCTGGAGAGCTTGAACCAAAGTGCTTGCCTGACCCATCTGCTTCCCTTGGCACTAAACCTGACACTGCAGTCTGTAGAGAGGATTGAAACATCTCTTGAGCAGACACACACTTCACTTGAAAGCAGGATTGATAAAGTGATGGTGGACTTCACCCTGTTACATGCTGATCACCGCATAGAAATCTCCTTTCAGGAAGGGCTGGTCCCAGACACATGGAAGCAAGCAATTGTTCTCCCCCTGAAAAAAAAACCTACAGCAGATGTGAATCTACTGGAGAACCTGCCGCCTGTCCCATTGCTTCCTTACTTCTCAAAAATTGCCAAAAAAGTCGTAAACTCACAGCTGGTGGCACACATCAATAAACACAACCTATTACACCCCACTCAATCAGGTTTTAGAGCAACTTACTCGATGGAGTCGGCATTACTCTTTGCTACTGAGACAGTACGCAGGCGGGTGGATGAAGGTCTGACGACTGCACTGGTCCTTCTGGACCTTAGTGCAGCCTTCGACACGGTGTCCCATGAGCTGCTTCTACACTGTCTTAGAATGGGGGGTATGGACGGGGCCGCCCTTAACTGGATGACTTCCTATCTGCATGGCCGTAGCTTTCAACTGACACAACCCCCACATACCTCCAAACACATTGCTTTAGCACAGGGGGTACCTCAGGGCTCAATCTTAAGCCCTACCCTTTTCAATCTATACTTTGCCCCCTTAGCTAGGTTTGTGGAAAAACACAGTGTCACAATAGTGTCATATGCAGATGACACGCAGCTAGTGGTCACCCTGTCTCCGAATTCGGTGCAAGCAGCCAGCAGTTTTGCAAACTGCTTAAAAGATCTTGCCTTTTGGATGACAAGCAATTGCCTGAAACTTAATGGTAATAAGACAGAGATACTGATAGTAGGGAACACTCCATCCATTTGGTCTTCAGCCTGGTGGCCATCAATTTTATGCCGGCCCCCACCCCTAAGACAGAGGTGAAAAACTTAGGAGTCTGGCTGGATTCCACCCTCTCCTTTGAGACTCACATCAAGAAAGTTGCAGGCAGGTGTTTTGGAATCCTGAAGACTCTAAGGAAAACTTTGGACATTTTCCCTGTTTCTGCTAGGAAAACCCTGACCCATGCCCTCGTTACATCGCGATTGGACTACGGGAATGTTCTATATCTGGGCGCAACTAAAAAAGGGCCTCCAAAGGCTGCAGTGTATCCAGAACGCAGCAGCTTGCTTGGTCCTGAGTCTGCCCAGAAGGGCTTCCTCTAAGAAAGCGCTTGACTCACTACATTGGCTGCCAATTCAGAAAAGGATTTCTTTCAAGGCACTATGCTTTTGCCACCGTACCTTGCAGGACAAAGGCCCACTCTACTTACGGGACCTTCTTACTCCTTACAATCCAGAACGGCATCTTAGATCCACCGGGACTCACTTGGTGGAAGTTCCCAGGGTAAAGAAAGCACGAATGGGTGTTCGCTCTTTTGGCTATCTAGCAGCGAAAAGCTGGAACGCCCTACCCCTGCTCCTTCGTGCGGAACCATCAGAGAGCCTCATCCCGAAAAAATTCAACTGTGATTGTATATTGGTTCCCCTCAGGGTGCTGGCCCCTCTGCCCCTTCGTCCCTCTGATGTTTGATTCCGTAGTTGTCTGATAGAGCAGTTAGCGCGGGGACACACCAGTGGTGTACCCAGGCGCTTTATAAATGCTAAATAAATAAATAAATAAAAACTGGTAAATAAAGTACAAAAATGTTGAACACACACTGGCTGAACTCCAACCAACAATACACGAATCACCGTCTCTAGTGCAGGTCCTGGGGGACCATGTATATGTGCTGGAATGCAGCGCGGAGGACCCAGAGGGCTGTTCTCGATGGAATAAAATACATGTGGTTGGTCTCCCGGAAGGTGTGGAAGGCCTGGATGCGGTGTCATAGACTGAGGCCTGGGCCAGTACCCTGCTCCCCGACACAGCACTCTCCTCCTTCTTTTCAGTTGAATGAGCCCAATGTGTGCTGGACCACTGCCCACTGCCTGGTGCCAACCCAAGGTCTTTCCTGTTCCACCTGCTTCATTGCAGGGACCGCAACTCCATCTTACGTGAAGCTCGTAAGCTACAAGATATAAAAGAGGACAACACATCTGTTATGATCTTTCCCGACTATACTGTGACAGTACAGCGTCAGAGGAGCACTTTTCTTGCACTCAAATGGAACCTCCAAGAGCTGGACATACGATATTCACTCTTGTTCCCTGCTGGTCTCCGCTTGGTGGCAGATGGGACCACACACTTCTTTGAATCAGCTGAAGATGCGTGGGACTGGCTGGAGTCCACTGGACTTGTGGCATCGCCCCCCTGCCTCCTGCAGCGACATGGCCTCGGAGCGGGACAGAGGGCTGCCGCCAGGGACATCGCAGGCAGGAACGCCACCCTTCACCACTCAGATCTGCACTGAACTGGAAGCAGGTGATCTTGGAGAGGCGTCAGGCCATACGGATGGCATCCACGATGCAAGACCACTCTCAGAGTCCGGATCCAGACACTAGCTCCATGAAATCCATCAGTGATGATGCTCTGCCACATGGTCTTCCAGAGCTGACTTGTGTGTCCCGCCAGAAGTGACTCCCCAATCTGCTTATATGATGCATTGTTGACTATCACCTGTATTCTCGCCTAATTTTATGCACAGATATTTCTATGCCTCATATTGCACTGCTATTATATGTAGACTCATCCACATAGTTGGTATCTCTATGTCCTGTTATAACCTTGGCTTCGCACCGTCCCCATGCACTTCCTTTAGCCAGGCTACAAGTCCAGTACTTCCACTGATAGTTTGGCAGTTTGGGCAGATGCATGTTGTTCCTCTGCTCTTATAATGTTACATGTTACGCTTTTCTTTCTTTCCTTTGTTATGACTGACTGCCCTGGAGAACCCAGCTCCCCTGGTCACCCTTACCCACCACTGAAACTGAACACTGCTTTGATCCCTCCCCATGTGGGTTAACTTCCTATAGGGCTCAAACTCCCATTTCTCATGACCCACGCTATCATTATCACCTGGAATGTGAGGGGCATGCACACACCCTTGCGCCATTATGCTGTATATGCATACCTTAAACGCAGATCCGCTCACATAGCGCTCTTGCAGGAGACACACTTGACACTGGTCAAAACCCGTAGGCTACAGTGACGCTGGCAAGGTCAAGTATTTACTACTGACTACTCCTCCTACCCCACCCAGGGGCATATTGATCTGGGGGAAGCCGGGGGTCCCTTTCGTAGCGGAGGAGGTTGTGATAGACTCCGATGACCAGTATGTGTTACTACACGGTTGCTTAGGTGGCTGCTGGCTTTTGCTAGGGGCAGTAAATGCCCCCAACACTGACCAGACCTCGTTCTTGCGTACACTATCTAGCAAAATGTCCCTTTGGAGTGGGATCTCGTGGCTACTAGGGGGTGACTTCAACTCTGTCCTAGACATGGTTCTGGACCATTCTTTTGCTCCCTTGCCAAGCACGTTAGCCACCTCCAGTGCCCAGGTGTAGGGCAACTGGCTACTACACTGGCACTGTGTAGATATATGGCGCACCCGCAACCCTAGCGCACGCGTGTATTCCTTTTACTCCTCTCCGCATGACCTGCATGCCAGACTCAACAGAATTGTGGGGTCGATCAGCCTTCACCTGACTATCCATCAAACAGGTTACTTGGGGCACACATACTCGGACCACAACCCTCAATCCCTACAACTTGCACATGACATCAGCACACCAGCCGTACACAGCTGGCGCCTACAACCTACAGCATCACAAGACCCGCCCTTCCGCGCATCAGTATTTACTGCCACAGCGGACTATTTTGAGTTTAATAACAACTCTGCCACTGATAGGTTGATTGAGTATGATGCCTTTAAGGTAACCATCAGGGGGAACTGCTTGGGGTTGAGCTGGAATATTCGCAAACAACTAGCTGGTGACAGAAAGTCCTTCTTAATTCCGATTCTGAAAAAGGCAAACTTTAGGAAAGTGCGCCCAGCTTTTATCTTTTTACAAATGCTGACAGGTAGCTCTGTCTTTTATGTACTCAACTTTTTAAAATCTGCTATCAGACTCAGATCTAGTTGTGATTAACCAGCTTGCTCCTATCCTATTTATAGTATTATGTATTTCTAGCTCTCCTGTATGTCATATTCTCAGAGCTGTGTTTTACTGTATTGTACTGTATTGATCCCGATTGAAATGTTTTATTGGCATAGTATGAGTGATATTAGAGCCATTGAAAGCCGGATGTTCCCTTTGAGGACTGCTTTTATTTAGATGGTATTTTTGTATTATATTTAACATGTGCTTTTATGGTTTTAACACTTGAAATCAAATAAAGATTATTTGTACTTGACTTGTTCTAGATGGTGACATGGCGTGCATTGAGTGTATGCTCTTGGGACTTGAAACGAGCTCGGTACCAAACAGGTGTATACCCGCTGACTGGCAGAAGCGCGGCATGAACAGACCTCACTGCTGAAACAGCTACGATGTCTGAACTACACTCATCCTGCACCTATGCAACGTCAGATCGAGTGACCGACTTCTGGCAACCTATTTTCTCACTATGCTCCTCTATGGTGTGCCTTCTACACACCCCACATGAAATCCATGTGGAACTAACACGTCACTACACCTCGCTATACCAGTCGATCACAGACACTGGCCCAGATTACCTTGAAGCATTCTTCTCCACGCTCTGCCTGCCTTCCATCACACCTGAGAAGCATATGGAATTAGATGAACCCATAACAATCTCTGAAATTTGTGAAGCCATTAGGGCCCTAGCGAAAGGCAAGTCCCCAGGGCCAGATGGCCTACCGGCTGAATACTACAAAACCTATGCGTCTGTTTTGGCATCTCAATTGCATACCCCCTACAAGGCGTCCCTCTCAGCTTCCTCTCTCCCTGAGTCATTACACAAGGTTATGCTCATCTTCTTACCTAAACCTGACAGAGATCCCACTGCTCTGGGTTCCTACCGACCCCTTCTGTTACTCAACACTTACTATAAAATCATGGGGCGTGGCCAAGAACATGGCCGCGTAGGACGTGCGTTCTCGGAGCTCCCGGCCGGATCTTTAATCCTGTAATATCATGCCAGCTTTTAAGCCCGATTTTGATGCGGGCCACCCTACGACACTGCCATACAGCGACACTGATGACCTGAGCCCCGGTGATTGGCGCGCCAGCTGCATTTCAAATACGCTGCGTGATCTCCGCTCAGAGGCGGGAAATGGCGGACGGATGTCCCTGACCGCCCGTGGAGCTGGGTGGACTGAGGGAACTGCTACAAAACCTTACCAGATCTCCGGTGAGCTGCCGCATCGGGTGCTGGAGGCCTGGAGCACAGAGACCTGCGGGGTGCCACCCGGTTGTCTCCTGGCGGCGGAACTCTACTGATGGACGGGGCCTCCCTGGGCCCACGGGAAGGGGGATGGCCTCTGGAGACGTGGAGTCACTGATGCGCCCTGATGGACAGAGGAAGCTGCCTGTGTGCCGTTCTTGCCCATTCTATCTCCGCCATGCATACTGATTCCACGGCGGCTGGGCCCGGAGCGAGGATTGGACGCAGCCCGTCGGGGCCTTGTGCTGCGAGGATTCCCTACGTGTGGTTTCGTCCCTGGGCCTGGGGCAAGTTGCCGGGGAGACAATTTGGCCCAGTTGTTGCTGCGGTGAGTGGTGTCCTCCCGGAGCGGAGTGTCCCGGGGGAGCGGAGTGGCTGTACTTCGTAGCTGCAGGGCATGGGCTGTCCCTGGGCCCTCCGAGGCCACGGTCCCTCGGCCTGCGCCCCGCGCTGCTAGTCGCTCCGACGCGGGGGAGGCCTCACCTTGTTGTTTGTCCACCCGCCACCGTGTCCATGGATTGTGCTCCCTGAATGGGATGGGACTGGGTCCTGGCCCTGAGAAGCTGTGTCCGGGGAGCTGTGGTGGAGGCCCTGCACACAACCCCATGCTGAATTGGAGGAAGGTGCACGGGGTGCTGAGCGCGCACTCCAAGACAGAGACCCCCAAGCTGAGGGCCTGAGACTGCAGTGGCCCCCAAGAGACATTGTGTATATGCTGCTTCCCACCTCCCCCTCCCCCCCATGTTCTAGTGCATGGTCTGGAGGGCTGGGGCTGATTGCACCTGGGGGTCTGGTAGGATCTGTCCACATCACCAGACAGAGCTTGAAACGGTGCGTGGCGCTGGAGTGCCCCCTCTTCACCCAAGATGACTAAGGAGAAAGACCCAAAGCCCCCCAGACAGAGGAAAATGGATAAATACACCAGGGTTGTCACCCCGCACGGTGCTACTAAGCCCATATCGGAGTCGGCCACTATACTCCAAGCTATACAATCATCTAGGGAAGCACTTGAAAATAAAATCGTCGAGGTGCGCTCGGAGGTCACATTGCTGAAGCAGGACCTCCGGAACGTCTCGGAATGAGTTACGGAGACAGAGTCCAGAGTCTCGGAGGTGGAGGATGCGGTCAAAGACTTACAAATTGCAGTTGTGGAGCTCCCCAGCTCAAACGGTGACCTGCAGTGGTGTGTAGATGATGCAGAAAACAGGGCACGCAAAAACAATCTTTGCTTTGTGGGATTTCCGGAGGGGGTGGAGGGAGCGAACCTGCCCGCATTCTTGACCACTTGGCTGAAAAACATTATTCTGACTGAACACTTCTCTACCTGCTTCGTGCTTGAATGGGCACACAGGGCGCTGAACGCCAAGCCTCCTCCTGGTGCTCCCCCAAGGCCTATCATTGCAAAAATCTTTAATTTCATGGATCAGGACATGATCCTGCGTGAGGCACGCAGGATGGGGGAAATTAGACATGAGAACTCTAAGATTATGATTTTCCCTGACTACAGCAGATATGTGCAGAGGCAGAGAAAGACTTTCGATTCAGCCAAAGCCAAACTAAGGTCAATGCAAATTCAATTTATGATGTTATTCCCTGCAAAGCTGAAGGTTATATATAAGGGCAAGGCACAGTTCTTCCAGACACCGGAAGAGCTGTGGGCATGGATCGAGGAAAGGCCGATCCTCCGCCCCCCGGAGGGGCAGATCAGGGGAGATGGCCGACCTCGGAACATTGGATTAATAGACAAACAGCGTAGGACCAGGAGAAGTAGAATCCGATCAAAGAGAGCAGGCCCGGCGACGCCCTACGCACTTAGGAGACCCAGCAAAAAACCCCAAGAGCAGGCGGATGAGTTGGCGTGCATCGAGGTAACATATGGCAGTGAAACGGACAGGTCTAGCCAACAAGACACAGGTGGACTCTGAAGACCAGGGAGACTTCTCCGGGGACAAGAGTACCCACCCCCTGGTGGCAGAGATAACATCTCTGGAGGGTGGAGCGGAGGGTGGCCAACCTTCGCCAACGGGAGATAAATGACTCTCCAGATCCAACTTGCCTAAACTTTTTAATCTGGCCTTGTTCACCGGTCGGGGGCTAACAAGCCCCAACAGTGCAGCATTTTGACCCATAGCCCACCCTGCCTGGCAGTACTACCAAGAACGGAGCTGAAGCAGGGCCTGCCAAGGACTTTTTTCTTATAAAAGTCTTGTATAGCGGGAGGGTGTAAGGTACTGTTTCTTCTATTTTTGGGGGGTGGGCGACAGACCTCTCTGTCTTTCCTACACTAGGTTGTTTGTTGTTTTGCTATGGGTTTCAGTGTAGTGGCTGTGAGGGAGGAAGGGATTGTTAATTCATCTGTTTATGTTGTTCGCACTGGACCAAGCACTGTCACTTGTCTACCCTGGGGGACCCACACTCGGACGAGGGTGCACATTGATGGGGCCGCCCCTCCAATAATACGACACCCATGTTCCCACACATAGAAGACCAAACCGTCTCGTTCTTAACCTGAAATGTTAATAGCATAAGAGACCGGATTAAACGTGGGTTGGTCACCCAATATATAAAGCGTCTACGCCCAGACGTAGTTCTACTACAAGAAACACACCTAATGGGCACACAATGTAAGTTCCTTGGGAGGGCACAATATGCGATTGTAGCGCATGCCGGCTTTACGTACGGCTCAAGGGGTGTTGCTATTTTGATTAAGAAATCACCCCCCTTCAAAATAACACGCAAATGGATAGACCCAGATGGCAGGTTAGTCGGGAATATAGGGCAGATGCAATATCACCATTATCTGTGCATACTCACCGCCTCGATTGCAATCCCCTGTGCTCCTCAAGATAGCTGATATCCTTCTAGAGACTCCCATGTCCTTCCACATCATAGGGGGGGATTTTAATGATGTCATCAGTACTGGGATTGACCGGTCCGGTAGGTTAGAGGGGAACATTGATACCACCCCCTTGTACTGCTTCGCAGACACCCTGGGGCTTACTGACGTATGGAGATCCCAACATCCGACCGCCCGACAATATTCTTACTTCTCTGGGGCTCATGGAGTATACTCCAGACTGGACTATGTTTTCGTCCCTAGGGGGGAGATGGGGGTGGTTGGCCGGGCAGAATATCTGTCTAGTGGCTTGTCGGACTATTCGCCACTACTGGTTTTGTTGGGGCAGAAGAACTGAACCTCCTATCCCACCTGGAACCTTAATGCGTGGGACCTACAAAAGGACGTAATTATATAGGGGCTTCGGACTGACACTGAAATCTTTTTCAGGAAAACCAGGGCACCGTGGACTCTGGGGCCATACTCTGGGAGGCATACAAAATGGTTTTGCGGGACAGGGCGCAAAACCGGATATCATGGGAGAAGAAGAATGAACGGGAGCTTATAGAACGGATAGAATGTCAACTATTCATACCCTGTAGAGGAATGTACTAGATAGGCCTGACCCACTGAGTACACGACAAATAGAAGCTTTATGGGTTGAGTATCGTGAACTGACTCAAGAAGAAGCAAGGAAGCAGAGGCTAGCGACACTACATCGCCTATATGAGGTGGGGGACAAGGCTGGGAAATTATCGGCCTGGCTCAGCAAAAAGGAAACTGATGCTAGATGGGTTGATTCCATTGTAGATGATCGGGTGCGACGCACAACACAGACAAACAGATACTGTCCGCATTTGCCCAACACTATGCAGACTTTTATGACCGGAAAATGCTTAGTACCACTGACGAAATCAACAATTACCTCATAGGCACCACTACTCCTAGGCTAGGCGAAGACGATATCCAGATGCTAGAGGAAGATTTAACATTGACAGAGGTTGGGGATGCAATAAATAGGCTAAGACCCGGTAAAACTCCTGGCCCGGATGGATTCCCTGCTGAATTTTAAAAAAAATGCAACAATCTCCTCGCCCCCCATCTCCTGGCTCTATATCGGGACGCATACACAGAGGGGATTCTCCCAGCCGATCTCCGCACTGCCATAATAGAGGTCATCCACAAGAAGGGCAAACCCAGGGACAAATGCGACTCATACTGCCCAATCTCCCTCTTGAAAATGGAGGTTAAAATCCTCGCGACAATACTAGCCGTGCGGCTACTGAAAGTCGTTAAGACCCTTATTCACTGCGATCAATCCGGTTTTATGCCAGGCCGGGCGGCTCGGTGGAACCTCCGAAGAGCCCACAACTGGGTGATGGCTGTCAGGAACCGCACTACCCCGCATGCCTTTCTGGCGTTAGACGCCGAGAAGGCCTGTGACGCTGTGCATTGGCCTTTCCTGGAGGCCGTCCTCGTTAAATTCGGCTTCGGCCCGAAGTTTAGGAAGTGGGTGGCACTTTTGTACATGGAACCGAGAGCAGCAGTGAGGGTCAATGGTAGGCTTTCACCTACATTCCCAATCTCCTGCGGGACCAGACAGGGATGCCCCCTATCCCCACTGCTATTCACACTGGTGATAGAACCTCTAGCCTGCATAATCAGACTCCACCCGATGGTAGAGGGTTTCCGGATTACACCGGACGACCGGGAAGATGAAAGAATTTCGCTATATGCGGACGACATCCTTCTGTTTATTACAAACATTGCAACTACGATCCCCACTGTGTTCTCTTTCCTTGAGAAATTTGGCTGGTTCTCGGGTTATAAAATCAACTACCATAAGTCCATACTATACAGCCCATTGCAAGATATGGACTGGCCACCGATACCCGGAGACCTATGTATTGCCACGGAGGGATTTCAGTATCTTGGGATTTTTCTCACCCCTAACCCTATAACATGTTGCACACATAATATACACCGGGTTCTCTCAAACATCAAGCAGAATGCGGATAGATGGAGAGAATTGCCACTCACCATAATGGGCCGAACAGCCATGTACAAAATGATTTCACTACCCCAATTTCTATATGTATTACAGAATACATATCACCCCTTCCCTCAAGCGATATTCAGGGAAGTTGATTCCGAACTTTGCGCACTCCTCTGATTGAAAGGCCACCCTAGAATTGCACTAAAGTCTCTACAACGTAATCCGTACAATGGGGAACTTGTGTTCCCAGATACCCAGATATAGAGGCACACTACTGGGCAGCTCACCTCACTCCCATAAATGACTTGATACATGCTCCTGGGGACCACCCCACCTGCAGACTGGAAAGGGAAACACTCACTCATAAAACATTCACACACTATCTATATGGAGGGAATGGAATCCACAGACTACTCCCCGCAGCTAGCTTCACCATAGAGGTGTGGAATAGAGCTAATAGGGCGCTGGGCTGGGCACACAAAATAACCAGGTTCACCCCTCTGTGGAAGGGAAATTGGTTTAAAGAACTGAATAAGCTCCAGGGATTCGAAACATGGGACCTGCTTGGGATCTCCACGGTGGGAGATGTCACGGCCAAAGGTAATCTCAAACACTTTTCCGCCCTCCAGGAGGAATTCCAACTTCATGCCTCCCAATTTTTTTAATATGCCCAGCTGCGTCTGCTTGGGGTGCAGAAGGGATAGAGGCCTCTGAACTCTCCGAGTTCGCACCACTTGAAGGGAGATTACTCCAGGAGGAACTAAGGATGAAGGCAGTCTCTGTCACTTACAAAACTCTAAATAATAATATGCCTGAAACTCTGGGGAAATTGAGGGGGGCATGGGAGGGAGATTTGGGGTAAATGGAGGACATAGATTGGGAGGCGGCCCTGATGCACCCCAGAGAGGTAACAATCAAAGCCAGGCTCTGCCTTATCCAATTCAAAATTCTCCACTGGGTCTGCTACGGCAAAGACAAATTGCACAAAATGGGATGCGCTGAGTCTCCTCAGTGCCTGCTTTGTCGGACAGGACTAGGTAATTTTCTCCACATGCTTTGGGAGTGTCCACACATAGGGGCCTATTGGCAGACGATAATTGCTGAGTTAAACGCAATCCAGGGAATTTCCCTCCCACTAGACCCTAGATTCATCCTCTTGGGGATCCCAGGCGACTTAGATGTTCCCCAACCCCAACTTCTTTTTAGTGCATTGGGCCTGGTGGTGGCCAAGCGAGATATTGCACGTCACTGGGGCGCGCAAGAAATCACCACATAACAAGAATGGAAAGGGGGCATGGATCTGTATATGGCAGCAGAGAGGGTGACATACAAAAGTAGAGGTTGCCCCAAAAAGTCTGGGGTAGTTGGATGTGATACTGTGGCCTAAGCCTGAGCACTGGGTATACCCAATCCACTACAACTGGGACATTGGCCCAATAGCCTGCTGAACCCTGGAGAGGGGGAATGGGAGTGAATTGTGGAATAGAGTCCTACCATGATGTATACTGGGGACATGGATGTAATTATGCTTGTATTTTAATTTGTGTCACTCTGATGATGATTACCAGAAGTGGGAAATACCAGGGGATTGTATATGGTCTAAATGCAATTTTGTTGTTGCAGTTATGTCAATGTTTACAGCTGATGCAAAATAAAAATAAAAATATATTTAAAAAAAAAAAAAAACACTTACTATAAAGTCCTGGCCAGAGTCCTGGCAGACCGTCTGCCACCTTGGTCCTGTCTTTGGTCCACATGGATCAGAACGGGTTTGTACCAGCCCGCAACACCTCATTCAATTTGCTATGCTTCTTCTGGGTCCCCAGATACTCCGCCCAACTCTGTCTCAACTCTGGCTGCCTGGTACTGGACTTTGAGAAGGCCTTTGATTCACTGTAATGGGGTGTTATGTTTGGCACTTTGCGTCGTTATGGAATCGGGAGCCGCTTGCTGCACCTGATTAAGCTACTTTATGCTGCGTCAAGATGGGCTCTTACATCTCAGATTCTATCCCGATAGACAAGGGTACCCGTCAAGGTTGCCCGCTATCCCCATCACTCTTTGCCTTAGCTATAGAGCCACTTGCCATGGCCATCCAGAATCGCGGCGTAGATTGGGGTGAAACCCACATGATCTCCCTCTACGCTGACGACCTTCTCCTGTATATTCCGGACATGCGATCAGTACCAGATACGCTCCCCCAGACACTTAATGACTTCTCTGCCTTTTGAGGCCTGCGGATTAACTGGGCCAAGTCATGCTTGATTCTGTTTACCCCCTCACACCCTGACCCTACCTTTGTCCATAGTGGTGCCCCAGTGATTCGGCACCCCAACACGTTTCACTATTTGGGGGTCAAATATACTATCAGCCACCTGACTTATTTGAGGGTAATCTTGTGCGAGCAACAACCGCCATTAGATTCCAGATGTCGTTGTGGCGCACACTCCCGCTGTCTGTTATGGGCCGCATAGATCTACTCAAAATGGTGGTCCTACCTCGATTGCTCTATTTTTTCACTACCCTTCCCCTGTATATCGCACCTCCCTTCTTTTGCTCATTTGATGGAACAATACGGGTGTTTATTTGGAACAAGCCCCGCTGAAAGGGGGCAGTGTGAAAATTGTATTTGCCTTTAGACCAGGGCGGGCTAGCTGTACGAAATACAGAGCAGTACTATCTTGCCTCTCAGCTCCAGTGGGTGGCCAGGTGCTGAGACAGAATATTGAGTTGGAAATGTTGACTTACACAAATATCAAGTCGGAAATATCGTGATTCAGAAATATCGACAGCAAGAATATCATGGTCAGGATATCGAATTTAAGGTAAGAAATATCGTTTTTAAAAATATAGAAGTCATTAATATTGTTTGCAAAAAGATAGATGTTTAAAATGTCGATTTTTTTAGTTAGTGTTATGTATTGTAGTTTATATTTTAAATGTATGTGATGTATGGTTTTTTGTATAAGTATTGTTTATGTTTTTTAATATATGTGTTACATTTTTAGTAGTTATGAATTTTATTTTAATTAAATTTTGCATTTTTTAGTTCCGTAGCGGGTTGTGGGTTTATAGGGCAATAGGGTGGGAAGTAATTTAATTATAATAAATGAATGATTATTTTTTATTTATTTAATTTAGATTTTATAGCGTTAATTGTGGGAAGAAATGTATTTGTAATTAATTATTAATTGGTTGTTATTATTAATTAATTAATTGATAATTAATTATGGTAATTGTGTAATTTATTTAGGTGCAGGTTGTGTGGTTTGTAGGGGTAAAGGGTGGGAAGTAATTATGTTTAATTTATTAATAATTAGTTGTTAATTAATATTAATTAATTAATTGAAAATTAAATATGGAATTTGTGTAATTAATTTTAGGTGTGGGTTGTGGGGTTTATAGGGTTAAAGGGTGGGAAGGAATTTTTGTTTAATTAATTAAAAATTAGTTGAACATTAATATTAATTAATTAATTTGTATTTAATTAGGGTATTTGTTTATATTTTTGGTGTGTGGGTTTTATTGGAGTGGGAATAGTAATTTTTACCCCTCCGCTATCCAACACTTTCCCTACTGTTGCACATATATATATATATTTATTCTACATTTTTATATAATTTAAAAATTATTTTTTATTTTATTTAATATAATATTTGTAGGTATTTGTTATATGTATTTAACATTATATGTTTTTTTTTACTTTAATATTAAAAATATTTAAATTTGAATTTTTAACATATTTATATATTTTTGTTTTTTAAATATTTTTATTGTTGTTAAAATTTTGTTTGTTTTTAATTTTGAACAGACTGGAGTGAGAATATTAATTGTTACTCCTCTGCAATCCAACACTTTCCCTACTGTTGCACTCACTGGAGTGGGAATGGCCATTTTTACCCCTCCGCTATCCAACACTTTCCCTAATTTCACAATTATTGGAGTGGGAATAGTAAATTTTATCCCGCCACTATCCAACAGTTTCTCTACTGTTGCACTCACTGGAGTGGGAATAGTATTTTTTACCCCTCCGTTATTCAACACTTTCCCTACTGTTTCCCTCACTGGAGTGGGAATAGTAATTTTAACGCCTCCGCTATCCAACACTTTCCCTACTGTTGCACTCACTGGAGTTGGAATAGTAATTTTTACCCCTCCGCTATCCAACACTTTCCCTACTGTTGCACTCACTGGAGTGGGAATAGTAATTTTTACCCCTCCGCTATCCAACACTTTCCCTACTGTTGCACTCACTGGAGTTGAGATAGTAATTTCTACCCCTACGCTATCCAACACTTTCCCTAATGTTGCATTCACTTGAGTTCTAATAGTAATTTTTACCCCTCCGCTATCCAACACTTTACCTACTGTTGCACTCACTGGAGTGTGAATAGTAATTTCTACCCCTCCGCTATCCAACACTTTCCCTACTGTTGCACTCACTGGAGTGGGAATAGTAATTTTCACCCCTCCGCTATGTAACACTTTCCCTACTGTTGCACATATATATATTTATTTATACATTTTTATATAATTTAAAAATGATAAAATAAAAAAAAATTATTAGTTTATTAATTGTTTTAAAGTAAATATATATGAACTATTATGTATGTGTGTTTAATTTTTTTAATTAAGTTTATTTATTATATATTTTTTAATTTATATTAAATCTACTTTATTTTTTATATTAATTTTATTATTTAACATATTTAATATTTATTATTTTATTATATATATATATATATATATATATATAATTCGATATTTTATACAACTATATATTTTTTCGATATTTTTGTACTTACCAGTTTAAGTATAGGGAGTCGATATTTTTGCATTCTATATTATTGCATCAATATTTTTTACTTCTATATTTTTAACATCGATATTTTGTCAGTGAACCGCGTGGCCAGATGGGTAGCGGGATTGCATCTCCCAGACACAGCCACTTTATTGCCGGCCTGGGCCCTCCCGTCGGTACTCCGACTTTTTCATCCCTGCACTTGTGTAAAGCTACAGGAGCCACTGCTGCTCGAGGTCGCATATAGAGGCTATCATCTTAGCCTATACCTCACACGGTACACTCTCCCGTATGCACCAGCGCTACCCCTACTGGGTACAACTAGGGGTGGCAATATCACCTCTTCCGCGGAGCTCTCCGCATGGCTGGATACTGGCCTGCACACACTAGGGGACCTCTTTTGGGATGGTACACTCGCACCCTACGATACCTTAGTGGAAGAGGAGGGACTACCGCCCTGCCATTTCCTCTTACATACCTCGTTACTTGCCACACTGGCTGGCAAATGGGGAGATCTAACAAGGGAAAAGCCAACACACCTCACTGTCCAATATCTGCATGTTATGGGGGCAGGGAGGCACCTCACAAGATTGTTTGCAGCTTCCCTACGCCAGCACACAGCAGCACCACTCATATCTCTGAAGCACCATTGGGAGGATGATCTGGCCCGCTCTGGTATGGAAAAAGAGTGGGTCGCCATGTTTTTGAGCCCAATCTGTGACCTCAGGAACATCCGCTTCCACCTCATCCGATATTACATAATTCAGCATGCTTACCTCACCCCTGCAAGGTGAATAGATATTTTGAGCGCACTGACGCCCATTGCCCTAGGTGTCAACTAGTGGATGCTGATCTCCTTCACATCCTATGGGCTGGTCCACATCTCACACCTTACTGGCAACACGTAATGACCCACTTGGTCACCTGCATGGGACGCACAGTGCCCCACATGTGGGAGACATGCTTCTTAAGTCTCTTCCGCAGAAGTAAGCGGCAGAAGGTCACCTCCCATTTTCTTGTTTTGGGTCCATTAAAGGGTCAACGATTAATCACAAGGGGCTGAAAGTCAACTGAGCCTTCTCCTTCGGTAGTTTGGAGACAATCACTTCTGGTGTGGACCCATGCTGAGAGTCATGCATTGCACGGAGAAGATGCTTTATGATTGCGCAAGATCCCCATAGCTGCCAACTGGGACACTATAGTACAGGACTTTCAAAGCGAACACTACCCAGATTCAGACCACTCTGTCATTACAACAAGAGTAGAAGAGGCAGATGTAGATTCCTAACCTATTGCTTTACACTTGCCAAAACTAGGTGATATTCCATGTTCGCCCCTCATACACACCGGGATTTGATGAGCTCACCGAAAGGAAGTATGTACAACGTTGCTTCTTTTAGGAGATAGGGGGGGCAAGGGAGGGCTCAGGAGACCTAAGATGGGCAGAGTTGTCCTTTAGTTTTTGTATTACCCCCGTCTCCCAAATGTTTCCTTTTGTAGATGATTGCTAAGGATTCATGCTTAGGCCGACACCACATGCCGCTGGAACCTGTTGCAGGAACCTTATGAGTGCTCAGTAGCACCCTTTGCATTGTGATGTTCATACCCACAGCCTTCATGAGTGACTACATGCCAGCTCCTTGCCACTTATGACACTTTCATTCTGCTTGTACAAAATGTTTTTATGTTGCCTCTGTATGTTTTCCAAATGATGTTGACACATATTTTGCACTTTAACCCGTCCTGAAATGTCGACTCTTTCCCATGTTCATGCTCTTGTTTAAAAATAATAAAACAGATTCAAACAAAAAAAAATAGTTGTAAATAATATCATTTTAAAATTATTTTAGTGTGTTTTAGTTCATATATTAATTTTATGTGTTAATTTTTTTTGCATAATTGTTATTATTTTTTTTAATATAATTTGTAATTTTAAGTTATTTAGGGGCCCATTACGATGGCGGGCGGAAGCACAACCGCCGTGCTGGCGGATGCAAAAAGCACCAGTTACCGCCGGCACGCAGCAGTCCACACGCCGGCCCAATTACGATGCGAAAAGCAGGCCAAACACCGCCGGCAAGCCAGCAACACCGTCCGCCATCAAAGTGCGCCCGTTCACGTAGCGGCGCAGCACAACTGACACACACCGTCCGACGAAACACGTCCCGCCCGGCGCATAAATTACGATGCCGCAAACAAACGGCTCCCACGGCTAAGAGACACCGCACGTGAAAGAGAGGCGGTAACACGGACGCAGAGCACGGACAACGAAGAAGCGGCACCCCGAGCATGAATCCAGCACTGCAGGCCCTTCCCATGCTTCTGCTGATGCACCACCAAGGACGCAACGTACCGCGGAGACGCAGGTAGGCACACACACAACAAGTGCACGCAAACAGCGCACACAGTGCAAGGGCGGAAAAAGCGGACAACCCCCACCAGCGCGTGTACACTACACATCCACCATTGCATCCACATATGACACACAGGCCAAATCGTAACATCGCGGAACACATGTGTACACACCACCTGGGACCAGGAACCAACCACCCCGTCACGGCCCCAAAGCGGCGATGACGCCGCCACACATGCACACAACGCAGAGGCCAACCGCAGCGCCATGCATGCGTCGCACACAGACACAGGGACACAACCAAGCAGCACACACATCAGCCCCACCCGAACGCACATGACACGTGACAGGCCTGCCACAGACATGTCCCCAACGCCCAATTCACGGACAACACCCAACGCCACACAACCGACGCACACATGTCAGTGAAGTCACGCAACAGCAGGACACACCCCAGTGTAACAAACATGGCGAAGCACACAGCGGCGGCAACACCAACTAGGAGAAGCAGGGCCCCTTCGGGAAGAGGAACGCCAGTACCACACTGAAAACCCATACCACCCTGCACATATGTACAAGACATATAAAACGGAACACCAAAGAGCACGGGGACCGACAACAGGTGGCCCAAGAATAACATTCACACACAAGGCCCAACGCAGAGCGGAAAGGCAGCCTGCCGCCCACACAAGGGAGAGCAGACAGCACTGAATGACCTTCCATTCCAACACCGAAACCACAGCCCTACGACAGAAGCCGGTGAATACAGCCATTGTCCAAGAATAGACCAACACAGGCATGCCGAGGAGACCGACCACAGGGCAGATAGCGCATATCACAGAAGCACACAACGGACGGGGAAGAAAGAAGAAAACACTCCCCCATGTCGGCCACATGCAAGTTAATTGGAAGGAGTCACACAGCACTGACCTTGAACTGTCTGAGAAGCATGTGGGAAGAGGGCCCGTGTCCTCCAAACAAGCCAACAGAACACAAGTCCTGTCTCCCTACGACTACACAGAGCTCACAGCAACCCCGGAGCGTGCACATTGCAGACTGCACACACAGCCGGAGCACGCCACCTCAACGAACCGCTGCGAAATGGCAACCGCAACACACCTACCCAACTACGCCGAACAGCTCAAGCTGTACAAAACCAACCTGTGCCATACATTGGGATGCGATCTCCTGTCCCTGCTGAACGTAAGTTACCGACTGACTTACCGCATCACATTGTTCAGCTG
This sequence comes from Calotriton arnoldi, assembly GCA_963921515.1. Lineage (NCBI taxonomy): Eukaryota > Metazoa > Chordata > Amphibia > Caudata > Salamandridae > Calotriton > Calotriton arnoldi. The sequence continues at coordinate 7,420 of CAWUFW010005392.1, read as the reverse complement.
CGTCATGCCCGTCTTCTACTGTCGGAGGTGTCCCTACCAGCATCCCGTCGAGATATGCCTCTCCAACCCGGCATGTCTGAAGGCGGACCTGCTACCACTACTCCTCCCTCTGGACGCACACGACAGGGCCTGCTCTGCCTATGGGGGCATGGCGTATGTGGCCAACATCGCACCCGCACTGAAATGGGACCACTGTGCCTCCACACGACGGATCATCGATAACAGCTACATCGAATGTCACCCAGCATGCCCCATCATGGTCCTCCAAGGGACAACTTACGAACAACACCTTGACAGCCACCATCCGCTACATTGGCTGGCAAACATGTACACCACCAATGACATGGAAGCCCTGCTGGACGGCATCGCATACCTGACAACCTGTAAATACGTCGGACCACAACGCAGGTTCCCCGAGTGACCTATGATGTCCAACCCCGCACCCATGCTTAGCTTCCGCACGGACTGGCCAGTCACCACCACAACAGCCATACCAAACGACCGGCAACTGTAACCACACCATCAACGACATCGCCATGACATCGGATATGACCGGGACATGCACACTGTTCCCCATCACATCCAGGAACACCGCATGCATCGTGGGAGGCAGTGGCATGGGCTCTGTGTATCGCACCCACATGGACGGAACTGCACGAACAACCAGGACACGACATGGATCCAGCGCCCATGGACACACACACCGCTAAGTGGACATGAATAGGTCGCCTGGAGTCTGTGGGTGCTGCACCCCTCCCACCCCCGCCCCGGGAATCCCATACCAGGACCTTTGCATGGACGACAAGTGCATACAACAACAACACGACCCCAGTGACTGTGACATGTCCAGTAACCACCACAGTGCAACAACAAGTGGCACGCCGCTGCATGCACGCAAGCACATGCCCTGATGTCATCTCACATGCACGCGTGCATGAGGAACAACCGCAGCAAACCTGTCACATGGAACTGAGATGGACTGTGCCCATGATGCCAAGCGGTCTGGTAGGCTACATGTATACCGTCTGTGTCAAAGTCCGCAGCTCCGCAGCTATACGTAAATGTACATTAGCACAGCCTTGGCCAAGCAGATGTCACTCTGAAGCCCACATCCCACATGCAACAGCCAATCACATGTAACCCCACTCCCTATCCCATTTGCAATCATGCTCAGTATATCCTCAACATGTATTCCGCTGCCAGTAGTGTCCACTATACTGCATCACAGAGGACAGAAGACTCAATATAATGTTTGAAACCAAAACTGTCTCCGCTGACTCATTTCACAAGTACGAATGAGAGAGGATGAGAGTATGTGAAGTACACGGCAGTCGTGACATGACCATGTAGTCCACTGGTATTGGATGTCAACGCAAATGAGTAGCACAACTGTGGAAGACACACATGTGTCGTGTGAAGTCGTATGGACGCAGTGCTCAGGTGGGTGGGTGTGACGGGTAGATGCGCACATGCCAAGTTGGAGCACGACGTGTTGGGAGGGGTCATGAACAGTACACCACCGCTTCCCTGGGCATTGTGAGAGGACACCTGTCGGGGGGAGTGAACACGTGTGTGCACAGCAGCCGGGCACACGTGCAAAGCGGTACCAGGCGCACCTCAGCCCACCCTCTGTGGACAAGCTGGATCCTGTTGTGCGCCCGCCATGCCCCTTGACAAGGCACACACAGCCCCAGTCGACCAGGTGTAACCCCAACATAGTCAATCCGCACAGGCGATACAGGGCACGGGATGGCAGTGGAGCATGGTGTGTGAGAGGTCTCCTCGCGCTCCTCCTGGTCATATCACGCAGGCAATAGAACCTCAACGTCTAGCATGGCACAAGTCAAATGGAAGTGTAGGGGGACGCACCACAGCACGAGCAGCACTGACGTCACGGGAGGTGGCTCGCACCATCCCATCCATTGCCCATTATACCAACCACGCCACATGCCATTGCGACTAAGTGCAAGCGCGTGCGCCACCACCCCCGAGCCCTCCCCAGAGAGGCCAAAGAGTGAATGTGTGGGCCATCAGTCACAGACGGACGCGGCATGGCCGCAAGGGCAGCCACAGCCACTGGGTGTCGCAGGTGGCGGATCCGGAAGGCGAAGACTGTGATGCATAGTCCATGCAGGCCGGGTCTCCATTTGGGGCACCACGCAGGTGGACGGCGTCCCGCCACACATCATACCCTGAGACAGCCCACTCGTGCAACTGGACCCACACATACACTCCTTGCCCTCTCTGGTGCGAGCTTGGGGCTGCCTGTGCAAGCGCTAGCCTCGCAGGTGAGCATGCATATTGGGGGGCGAGGGGAGGACATGAGGGCTGGGGCGAAGATGACTGTATCACTGTCAGTTAGTACAAGGGATGACCCAGATGTGGAAAGGAAGAGACGTGTCCCGTGTGTACTGCAACTAGTCACCAATCCAACTACCCCCCATGTCCGGAATGTAAGCCCGCACCTAGGCCCGCCCATCCGCCACATCGAACATACCACCAGCACGACAACCTTCCCATTCGAAACACTGACTGGGGGTGGCGACCAGTGAACAATCATGTGTAGCCTACCCACGCGTACATGTGGGCCCTCCATGATCCATGTCACCTGCGGCAAAGACATGACATGCGCAATGAGGGAAGTGAGGAGAGCTGTCCGCCCCACGCACAGAAGGTGCATCAGCTCCACAGACCCAGCAGCGAGTCCAGCAGGGGTCACATGTGCAGGGGCAGCTGTGCCTGGTGTGAAGGCACATGCATATAGACAGCACATCGACCAATGTGTAGTCTGCCCACATCCACAGTCCATCATCATGCGGACATAGGAATTGAACACAGGGCAACACATCTTAGTGGGTGCACCCACCGTGACCAACAATGCGCAATCATCGACGTACCCGCCCTGTGCATGGCCCCCACCCAACGGAGGCACATCCAGTGCCACCATCCCACACACACAAGCCTTCCACGGAACATGCTGTGTCCAATGGTCAGTACAGAGTCAGCGCCCATCTGGTGGATCCTGAACAGGAGACACATGCACACACATGCCAGCTCCCACTATGTACGTCTGCCACCTGGCACGTGCAATGTAACCTCTCACCTGTGACGTGTGACTGCAAGCACACAGCCGTCTTGGCATGGGGCTGTCAATGTGGACACCTGTCAATGTTTCGGGAGGTGTGATCCGTACAGTGCTGTACATAGGGTGCAGTGCTGACACCTACTACTGTCTCATATCCCCTCGTGCCACAGGTCCCACTTGTTTTGGCCGCTCAGCCTGTGCCCACATCGTCGTCGTCGTCGTGTGCCATACTCATCCAGCCTCGGAAGCAGTTCCATGCTCAGCAGACACTCATGTTGCCGTGGCGTTGCCGCTTGACGAATATGCAGTCAGTCCCCATCAGCACGCCCCGCAAGTCATTGGGGCCTAGATCCCCATGTGCATGCACATGGCAGTGGTATGTGTCACTAGCCATTGCCATTGTTGGGAGACCTGTGTAAGTGTATTGTGGCCGTGCCGTCCCAGCTTGACAGCTGGGCTGTGGCGCATGTGCTTGCTCAGTCATGTCAGTGATGTGTATGCGAAATTGCTATGTGTCGTGTTGCTTTGACATGTGTCCTCTGCAATTTCCCTAGGCGGAGACCGAACATTGACCGCCCATACCAATTGCTGGTGGACATGGACGATACAGAGGTTATTAGGAAGTTTCGGCTGGACAGGCCAACCCTGCATCGACTGTGTGCCATGTTAGAACCCCATCTCCGTCCCCGCAGGGTGTATCCGACTGCTGTCACCCCCACGGCTAAGGTGATGGCCGCCATGCATTTCTTCGCCACTGGGTCATTCCAGCACACAGTGGGCAGTGGAGGAGGGATGTCCCAGCCCATGTTCAACAAGGTGCTGAGGGATGTACTGGCAGCCATGATGCTGTACCAAAACAGGTACATCCGCTTCCCCAGGGCTCGTGAATTGGCGGCAGTGAAGGGTGCATTCTATGCCCTTGGCAGAATCCCACACGTCGTTGGAGCCATTGACTGCACACATGTTGGCCTTGTTCCACCACAGGCCACTGAGCACCTGTACCGCAACAGGAAGCACACGCACTCCCTGAATGTGCAAGTGGTGTGCCTTGCGGACATGGTGATCACCCACGTGTGTGCAAAGTTCCCAGGCTCGGCCCATGACGCACACATAATGCGCAACAGCATCTTGCCACGACTGATGGCCAATCTGCAACAGGATCGTGGCTGTATTGTCGGTGAGTATGTGGAGTGGTGTAGCGTGCTGGTTGTGCGATGCTGTCCCCTGTCCAGTTGAAATAGCAACGGTTCTCTGTGTCCCTCACACCCAGGTGACTCTGCGTATCCGAATGGGGCATGGCTGCTCAGTCCATTGAGGAATCCTCGCACCCCAGCAGACGATCGATACAATGAGGCACATGGGAGGACCAGACGTGTGGTCGAGCGTACCTTTGGCCTCCTCAAGTCCAGGTTCAGGTGGCTGGACCGCACCGGGGGTGCACTGGCGTACTCCCCACAGAAGGTGTGCCAGATAGTGGTGGCGTGCTGCATGCTGCACAATCTGGCCATTCGGAAGCAGATCCCCCTCATTGTGGATGACGGAGATCAACCAGGGCCCCAGCCCGCAGACCAGGACAGCTCGAGTGAGGAGGACAGCGGAGAGGAGGAAGCTGGGAATGTGCGGCAGCAGCTCATCGCCCGCTACTTCACTTGACGGTGAGTGTCCATGTACGACGGCTGATGTGGCTGTATCTGTGCAGGTGTGTGTGTGCTGTGTCAGGGTGGCCGTTTGTTCACTACGTGCTGTGTGTCAACGCTCCATGGCCAGGGTAGTATGCCACTGTTGGTGACTGTGGCATTGTGCCCTATTGCTCTGTGCGATGTGTGTACATTGCTTGTAGTTGTTGACATGTACTGTGTGATGGGTGTGTGACACACTCATTGAATGTGCTCCTGTTCTGTCTCCCACCCCTAGGTCCCTACAGGCCCTCCGGATTCCATTGCCATGCCACGCATCAGGTGCCTTTCCGCCCAAGGTGGCCGTTGTATTCCGTACAAATAAAACACAGGGCACAAACAGCAGTTAGTGAAAAAGGTGCATTTATTACAAACTGTGACATGTGATTGTGTGTAAGGTGATGACAAAAGTGGTGCGTGCAGTGACAATGAGCTGTCGGTCATGGCTGCGTGATGCTCAGGGTGTACCCACTGGTTCTATGTCCATAGTCCAACACACACATGCCATCCAGATGGCTGTGTGGAGTGGGATCGTAGTCCAAGTCAATGCAGTGGCTGGTCAAGGAAGGCTGGCGGACGGCTGGCTGGCTGCCTCACTTGCGACTGGAGCGTGCGAAGTCCTCCCGGGAGATCTGTTTCCTCTTCGGACGGCCCCTTCCACGTTTGCGAGGGGGGTGCCTGCTTGCGACATGGTGGTGGTTGAGGTGTGCTCACTGGCTGTGGACGCAGGGGAACTGGACACTGCTGCTCGACCCTGCGCCCCGGCAGGTGGTGGCGGAGGGGAGCTGCTATCCCTGGCCGTGTCCTCACCGCCACCACCAGCTGGCCCATGAGGTCCACGAGTTGACCTATACGGGCGTCCATGGACCTCAGCAACCCCAGCACCTCCCGCGTGTCTGAAGCAGACCTGACCCATTGTTCTTGGGCCCCCTCATAGGTCCCAAGGACTCTGGCCATTTGAGGCAGGGCATGGCTCCCAGGGGAGGCTGGCGTTTCCCTGACCCTGCTCCTCCTACCAGTCCTGCTGCCACCGGCCTGCCCACTAGCCACATTGCTCACCACGGTCCTCGCTGTGGCTCCCAGGGTGGATCCAGTCGGCCGGGCCACCACCTGCGCTGGGGCTGGTGCCAGCGAAGACGTGGTGGTGGTGGCGGCGGTGGTGGTCGGTGCGGCGATGGTGGCGGTTGCGGCAGTGGTAGTGGCCGCAATGACCGTGGGTGTGGCCGCAATGACCGTGGGTGTGGCCGCAACGACAGTGGCAGCAGGGGGCTGGGACTGTTCAGCAGCCCTGGATGATGGGTTGGTGGGTAGGAGGGGTCCTGGGGAGCGGCTGGGCCCTGCCACACCAGATGGGCCTGCTTGGTGGTCCGTGTCCGAAGAGGAGGTGAGATCCTCCACATCCATGTGTCCTCGTTGGGGGCTTGTGGGCTGGCTGTGCTGGCTGCTGTCTCCATCCCCAGCATCCGGCAGTTCGTCACCTGTGGAGAGAATGAGATTTGTTATTGTGTTGCACCTGGCGAAGTATGTATTTGTCGTCTGACATTGGCAGTTCGTGCAATCTCGTACATGGGTTTCCCGGAGGCGTGTGTGTGGCTGTGGCATTTGTAGTTGTGTGTGCTTGGCAATGGGACTGTGTGCTGTGCACATGTGGCATGGGACGGATTGGCCATGCCGATGGGTGTGTTGCTGTGCCCCTACTCATTGTGACTCTGGTGTATGCGGGCTCCTGGCCCATCCTGGGTCTGGTTTGTACTTTGCTTTTGGGGTACAAATGGAACGCTTAGGAACGCATATGGCAACATGGGGGCCATGCCCCAGATTCGCATTTGGGAGGGAATATGCTTTTGGGGTTCAAATGGAACGCTTAGGAACGCATATGGCAACATGGGGGCCATGCCCCAGATTCGCATTTGGGAGGGAATATGCTTTTGGGGTTCAAATGGAACGCTTAGGAACGCATATGGCAACATGGGGGCCATGCCCCAGATTCGCATTTGGGAGGGAATATGCTTTTGGGGTTCAAATGGAACGCTTAGGAACGCATATGGCAACATGGGGGCCATGCCCCAGATTCGCATTTGGGAGGGAATATGCTTTTGGGGTACATGCTGTGAGCCATGGGTGCTGAACGTGACATGTGTTGTGGCAGCATGACAGTGCATGGTTTGAGGTGTGTGCATGCTTGACATGGCCTGCATATTTGCTGTCTGTTGTGATTACTGGACATGGCATTGGACGCATCGTTATGAGTGAGTGATGGTTGTGTGTGAAAGCCAACGTATTGCAGTTGTCCCATCTCCTTGGTGTGCGTGCTGCCCTGTGCCATGTGCATCACTGCAGTGCTCGTGGGGGGTGTGGCCCAGGTTGTGTGTTGTTGCTCACAGTGTGACGTGCGCTTCATTGACTTCTGGCACATGGTTGGTCATGGGCATGTATCTTAGCGTGACTGCTGTATGTGTGGCAGCTGTGCGGATGACATGCCTTTCATGAGACTGGGGCTGACGGATGGGATGGATGGTATGTTGTATGTGCATGGTGTGTCTGTGTGTTTGATGGGTTCAGTGGTGTTCGTGTGCATTTCTGTTGTTCCGCTCTGTTGCGTCTTGTGTTGTTTGTCTTACATAGGCGTAGTTGTGGGGTGTGTGGTTGACAGGCAGTA